>RCIC01000004.1:4617500-6012500 GCA_018883505.1 Ceratosolen fusciceps | reverse complement strand
GGTTTTGCTTAAATTGCAATACATAACAGCAATTCTTATAATTCTCAACACTCTTCCTCCGCGTGGAACGAGAATATTAAATTATACACATACATTCCCAGCCTAATTCTTCCCTACTTTTTCAAGTCCCCATAAATTTTATATAAATATTTAAAATTACAATACAGGCTTCAGGCGTAACTTAATAATAATAATAATAATAATAATAATAATAATAATAATAATAATAATAATAATAATAATAATAATAATATAGTATAGTATAGTATAGTAGTAATAGTATAATAATAATAATAATAATAATAATAATAATAATAATAATAGTAATATAATAATAAAATAGTAGTAGTAGTAGTAGTAACAGTAATAATAATAGTAATAAAGTAATAAATTTAAAATCACTTCAACGAGAGGGACAATAATGATATATAAAATACTGTTTAAAATTGATTAAAGACATTGATTAATGTAAGTCATTAAAAAGGAAGATAATATATTTTTTTCAATTACATAAAATAGTATACTATAAATGTATATAATAGCATGATGGGAATGTATCCATCATTTTTTGTAGTATAATAAAACGTTTCCTCAACATTTTCTATAATTTTTCCAATAAAATTACTATAATTATTATTACAATAGTAAATAAAAAATGATAATAAAATCTGAAAAATACGCAACGTAATACCCATTCCCATTAATTTTTTATATTTAACAATTTAGTATTAATTTTAATAATGTCTTTATAGTCTTTATGTATTTAAAATAATAAGTTTTTCAAAGAAGCATAAATATTGATTTGAACATCTTCAATTTATGATTATATAATTTAAATAATTTATAATAACGAACAGCTATTATCAATAATAATTTAAAATAATTTGAATATAGTTTGTTGACGACTTTGACGAATTTCATAAGTATATTATAATTTTGATCTTTGGTACAAAGAATGTGTAGATGTGCAATAAATCGCAAACTAATTATACCGTGGACTTATCGTATATAAAAGTAAGATAATGAAGCCAGAATGAGAGAGGGGAGAGAGAGAGAGAGAGAGAAGACGAAGGTGCTACTGAGCGCGAATGCAGACTTTAACAAGAAAATGTGAACAAAATATAAATTATACAAGCAGATGCGGATGATGGGGAAGTAAGGTTAAAATAATGTGGAATGCGAGTTACTCTTGCCTTTCAATAAGTCATATCAGTGGATTTTGAGCAATCGATACATTGAAATGCAAGCAACACTCGAATGACTGTTAAGTACATTGGAGGTAAATAATTTTTTCATTTCACAGAGTGAATATTCGCAGAGGATTTGAGCTCGAAAGGGGCAGAATGTGTTGCTGGTCGTGCAAGGCAGTTGTTTATGATAAGGCCGATGATTATGATGGCGAATCTCGAGAGCCAAATCGTTTGTGCATTTTTCTCGTGAGCGAAGGCCTATGGAAAGCCGTACAATAAATTTCGGCGGCCATCCCTCTGCGTTCAATAAAAAATTGTTGTCGAATGAGAGTCCGGTCGGTTAGGCGTTAGTGGCGCAGAGAGAGAGAGAGAGAGAGAGAGAGTGAGAAGTGGCATTAACGAGCCTGACAGTGAATTCTTTACAATGTCATTTGCAATGCCGATGATTACGCCGCTCGCAATAGCGCGGCTTTCCCACAAGATGTATCGTACGTAATGATAGGCTACCCGGCCCCGTAACCGGCATGCGAGTTGTGATGGGCCCATTTTTCGAATACCTCTTTCCACTGCATATAATGCGGAATCCACTTAGGAAATATTTTCTTAAATTACAAAATTCACTATTACCCAGATCGCTATGATCGTTACATCTAGCACGTACTTAATATTTAGTATTAGCATTATTATTTTCACACTTTCAGAAAATGGCATCACAATTACTGCCCGTTATATAATTTTCGATTCCCTTGAAAATTCGTGCGCTAGTCGGGGAAACGAGCTATAAGGTGGCAAAGGTGCCGAAATAAGTTAACCGTACCATTCAAGCATTTATCGTATTCAAGTGTGAATTCCGCGGTTCAAAAGCTTTTTAGCGCATTCTCCCAGAGAGAGAGAGAGAGAGAGAGAGAGAGAGAGAGAGAGAGAGAGAGAGAGAGAGAGACCGAGTGCGAGGAAGGTGGTAACGTTGTATTATAGAGGGAAAGCTATCGATTAGCGATACTCTGCATCGCGAATAACACCGAGCCGTCCCTTCCTCTCGTCTCTGATGGATTCTCTGATCAGGGGGAGCGCGGGCGGGGGCTTCGGGAGACGGGAAAATGGACACGAATGGGCACGAATCAGAGCCGCGGGACGTTCGTGGAAATCGGAAATTCGCCGACCGTGATGAAGAACGCAAAAAGCCAGGGATACTGACATTGGGTGGGGTGGGGTGGGGTGAGGGGGCAGAGGTTCTCGCGGGTTTTTCTCGTTAAGCCGTGGTCTTGGCGTTGGACGTTATGCGCAAGCGCACTCGTGAGCACGCGCTCGGGCTCGAGTTTATTATTTGCCGGCGAGGCCTTAAATCTCGTGCTGGAGCCGCTGGAAAGGGATGCAGGGCAATACATTATGTCCACCTAAGGCTGTTACGAGGCTCGCAAGGGGCTCGGGACGGTGTGGACGGGGCGGGGACGGAGAGGGGGCACCTCGTACCGGCGCGTTAAGTTATTAGAGAATCAATTACTCGTAGCTTTTGTTTATGACGACCCCGAGCTTTTTGTAACAGAATTCTCGGAGTAGCGCAGCGCGCCTTCTCTTCGCCCTCCCTTCATCCCCCTCCTCCTCCTCCTTCTCCTCCTTCTCCTTCTCCAGTCACGACCCCTCACGGCCACCGTGGCTGGTGTTCGCCTGCATACGTTGATTTTTACCTGTTTTCCTGCTCGCGGCTGGAGCCTAGTGTCGAAAACTTTAATGAACCAATGCTGTAAATTATTCGCTTAATGAAAATACGCTCGAGCAGTTGGGAATCGCTGGGTCGCGAGGCTTTTCTTAATTAGGCGCTTGCGCCGCGCTAAGAATCGCTGAAAAGTCGTTTAACATGCCAATCTCTGTCGGATGCTTGTTTCCTCCTCCTCCTTCTCCTCCTCCTCCTCCTCCTCCTCCTCCTGCTCGCCCCTTCTTTTCTCTCTAAAAATCTGAGAATCCCTTTAGAAGGGCTCGATGTGTTCGTGTCGATGCTTTCGGTGTAGGCTTACAGCTCCGGTGCTCCGCGCACTTTAATTATCACGTATTGACGGGTGATCGGTGGGCGGAGAGGGATCGGGGGCTGGGGTGAGGTGGGGTGGGAGGACAATCGTAAGGATTACGTTCCCCAAAGGAACTATGGGTTAACGAGATTGAAAATAATATTAATAATATATCCTTGATAAGCCCCGCCGCTGTGAGGCTTATAGCACATCGCGGCTCGGCTTAGAATTTAGAATTCGCATTAATGCGAACTTGGATGGGATGGGCCTCCTCGGTCTCGGTATTTATCTCTCGGTATGGTGGCCTCGATGGTAACCAGCCGGGCTCCGCAAAGCGAAATGCCGAGGTTATCACTCGCCGCGCACTTGGTAAAAAGTCGAGAAATCCAATGCAGAGGGCCGCGATGGGTTTAATTAAAAACCACTTTATTCGCTGGGAGGCAATAAGTAATGTAAAAAAGGCGGGAGTAAAAGCCAAAACGAATTGGCCGCGTTCACATCAGACAATTATCAGGTAGCAGGGGAAGGGGACTCGAGACGGGCATGCAAATTAGGGCAAATCGCCGGCAATTAAATTGGCGACGCGAGACGTTACGTTGCATCCATACACAGCACATGTAGAGGACAGCCAACGGCAGCTTACGCGCACCATGGAAATAATAATAATAATGAAAGGTACCGGGGTGGCCAAGCATGAATGTTTCATGGCTCCTAACTATCCTTAAAACATGATCGATGGCTGGTTAACACTCCATATTCAGTTATACGTCTCTCTCTCTCTCTCTCTCTCTCTCTCTCTCTCTCTGCATCTTTTCTCTAGTTCTCTCTTTTCCGTCTTTCTTCCCTCCCTCTGCTCCGTCTCTCACTCTCTTTCTTACACGGGCGTACCGGGGCAGTTCATAAATACGTGGCCTTTTGGCAGTAAATCTCCGCTTAGTAGCGGTCGTGTGCGACTGAAGGTAGCCTCTCCCTCTCCTTCATATGTATGAGCCGCCTATATTCCCAAGAGTGTGTATGTTGGGCATTCTCTCGCCCCTTCCGTTCTCTCTTTCTCGCTCTTGTTAATTACCGTGTTTTAACACCTACCTCGACGCCACCTCCCGCACCGATTTACCCTCTCACTCGCTCCCATCTCTCCACTGGTCTATCTATCTCCCGCCCTCCCTCCACTTCTCCTTCTCTCATTACCATCTTCTTTTTCTTCGGTCTGCCTCGGCACTCCTCGCCTTATTCGCCGTGTATGCAGATCAAGAGTTTCGCCTCTAGAATTCGAAAGTGCATGCATGTCTCATCCATAGGTCATTTACATGTAGATTATCGGCACTTCGGATAATCGAGTTATTTATGTGTGTATACTTTCCGACTTCTTCCTCTTCTTATTTTTCTTCTCTGTTTTGTTTTCTTTCTTTTTTTCCTCTTCTTCTTCTTCTTCTTTTTTTTTTTTTTTTTTGTTTTTTTTGTTTCTTTTATTTGGTATATTTTTTTTTGGCTTTTTTATTTATTTATTTTTTTTAATTTTTAATACCTTCGGGAAAGAATGCACGAGCTGTCTCGGGTTCGCTAATCTCTTTTATCTCTTTACATTTTATGATGGAGGAATCGTTCGATCCGCGTCACTTTTTATTCTTACGTCTCATCTTTTTATATACAGATTAAAGTGTGGCGTAATTTGGAAGCCGTTCAAATTCACACTTTAAATTAGCTATTGAATAAAATTTATGCTTTATGGCCATTCGGTCAGTGCCTGGATTTACAACCTTTCGACATCGAGGTCAAAGTTTTTCAGTACCATTGCCTGCCAAAAGCAAGCAACATTTGCATTACACAAAACAAATACAACAACTAAGCTAATTAATTTTCATTTCGACCAATATCTTTTTGCATAGAGCAGAAGATAAGGAATAAGAAGAAGAAGTAACGTCCTCGTAAAAGCAAAATCCATTCTGTACAATTATTATTACATTTTATTACTTAAAAGTACATATATTTATTATGCAGGCCGGCTTTCAAACATTAATTCGTCATTAATGCGGCTTTGAAACATTGGGGTATTGCAGGGACGTGATTCGATAAAATCCTATAATGAGAAATTCAAAGCAGAGAAATCGTAGGGAATTATTTCTGAGCTAAGATACAAACAAGTAAGTTAAATTAATAAAAGCCGGAGACTTCTTCATAAATCCCTATTGTCTCGGACACGCTTAGAAAAATTATCTGCAAAATAAGTGGCTGTAAAATCGGAATTTATACCTTGTAATTTGACTTTCGAGAAAGATAATTTACGCCATATATTCCATCTTTGATATTCTTTATCCGCAAAGACGGAAGATAAGGGGCGATAGAATCAGTCGGTCTAGGGTTCGATCCAAGTCCCGATAAGAGGTTGCGCACTAGCTGAACTCGTATAATATTTTAGAAAAAAAAAAAAAAAAAAAAATAATAATACCGTTAGACGGTTGTATTTGACATCGGTTACTTTATGAATTCATAATAGGTATACTTTTCGTTTATCATTCGGAGAGCCGAACTCATCGCATACTTTCTTGGGGGAAAGATCCGGGGGCGGATTCGGACTATTAATAAAATTAAGGAGTAATCATTATCAGGAAGGGTATCAATTTTTACTAATTTAGGGGTCATTTCTTCTGCCGCGATATTTATCGCTTATGCAAAACTCCTGAGATAAGACAACTCGTGCTATAATTTACTTTTTTCAATCGCCGAAAGTATATTCACAAGTTTTTACGAAAATTATAAGCTGGTTTTTTAAAAGTACGTCTTAAGCTTTATGGTGTTCCATTAGCTCTGTTTAAGGCATTAACATTGAGTAATTATTATCGAGAAACTTTTACAGTTTATCTACAGGCGACGAGCTTAATGTTATTCTTCCTGTGCAGAATAAGTATCGGGATAGGCCGTCTTAGTTATTCCAAAAAACTTCACCAAGCGCAGCGCTAACAAGGAAAAGTTTGCTTCTTTGGCTATGATAGTATATAATGGAGCTCGAATGATGGCCTCGAGGCTTCGCTTCATATCGTCCGAAACCGTAATAATCTTACCTTTCACCTATAAAAACAGTATATATTCGATCATAGCTTTATTTGTACCTCATTGTAATACGATAAATAAGGCGACTTATTTTCATTTTAGTTGCTCTTTTTTTATCTTTTTTTTTTCTTTTTTTTTTATTCCCAGTAAAGCCTCTTACGCTTTAATTACGAAGAAAAGGAGGGAATGCTCCACGCTAATAACTATATATATCTAATTTAAGAAGCATATTTATGCAGATCGAAATGATAATCGATGAATTATTTATATACGTTATTATTACCTAATAAAGAAGCTATAAAAATTGAATGTATCACGTTGTTTATCTAGATAAGATGATCCCGTGTGGATAACGTCGAGGGAAGTCTATTTACTTCGTATTCGCGTAAGCCGCGTTAAAGCGAATGAGAGTTGCACAAATGAATCCAATCAAGCAGTGACAAATTAGGTACTGCACTTTTGAAAAGAGCCGCGAATATTTTTATGAAAATTCAATGGAACGCCTCGGCAATTGGGCCTACGAAGTAGAATAAAAAAATAATCGGTACGCTTGGGTGTTTAAGAAACTCTTTTGTGACAAGGAGCGGAGAGGAGAGGAGAGGAGAGGAAGGAAGACGGAGGGAGGGACCGGCAGCACTCTACGTCAGAGACTATATTAATCTTGCTTTCGAGTCCTCGCGGTGGCATCTTTCGTCGTGCGAACCGACGGACTGTGGTGTGTGTGCGCGCGCGAGAGAGAGAGCGAGAGAGAAAGAGAGAGGGAAAGAGAGCGAGAGAGAGAGAGAGAGAGAAATGAAGAATGGGCAGTATGCCTTGGCGAGACGAGGTCGGGAGTTCGTTATCTCGCGCGACCACGTAATCGCGGGGGAGGGTTGAGGCAATTAGAGGGCAGCTCGCGTGAAAAACCACCCGGGAAGGAGGTACTCTGGCCCGCGCTCGCGCTCGATATTGAGTTTCCTCGCCTGCCGAGAGTCGGAGGTCAGCCGGGACCGGAAAGGGGCGCGTGCGCGGATCGCGTGGGTGCGGGTGTTTCCTCGTGAGAGTTATCGCGCGCGGGCGACAAAAAAGGGCGGTTTCTAACCCCGACAGACCGGGGTTATTACCGACATGCATATTTATCGGCCCGATGGGCTGGGCCTCGGCCGCCGGTGGTTATCTTAGAGGAAGAGGTGAACGAAGCGAAGGAGGAGGCGGGGACCCGGCGGCGACGACGACGACGGCGGCAGCGGCGGCAGCGGCGGCAGCAGCAGCAGCAGCAGCAGCAGCAGATGCCGAGCGATAACGAGGTGCCGAGATTAACGATTAAAATACGCCTGAAATACCTGCCGTCAGGGGCTCGCGCCAGCAATCGTTAATTGATTAAGGTAATAATTTTTCGAGCGAAGTATCGGCTGGCAAGGTTGCCCTCATCCCTCATCCCTCATCCCCTCTCTCTCTCTCTCACTCTCTCTCACCCCTCCCCCTGTTGACTCTCCTCGCTGACGTCCCTCTTTAGGTCGCGGTTCATCCCATGCGTCAAAGCGAATAATTGCGAGAGCCTTGGCGTTAATATTGACCAGGTCTCACCAGAATTGTTAGATGATGCGTAAAAAGACTTAAACAGAAAAATATCTATCAACAACCATCGAAGTCCTCCGCATCTTCCGTAGAGACTCAATATAAGGACGACCAAAATCACATCAATTTTTATAGTTATTAATAATAAAAAAAACTGGCCTCCGGAGTCTATTTCTATACGACGCTAGTGTAATTAATACGTACGGGAATTTCATTTCCATTTCCTACCTATCCACTTTACTTATTATTCCTTATTATTCCATTATGCGGAACGTTTCGATAATTTTTATTGCATAATTTAGAAATAAAGTAATAAATGTCCGGATTATGCGGATAAGAGTTTTCAAGGCATGAGCCACAAATGTGGGACGCACGTATATAAATATATAAATATACACATATGTGTATTTTAAGGAGCCTCGTTGCAAATCTCTTTTTCTAACGATATTTAACAATTATCTTATAGGCTCTTATTCTCATGAATTTTCTTTATTGAGACGAATAAAGCAGTAAAGGAATAGAATATAATTTACTTTGGGCCGCAGCGTATTTATGGCAATCGGTGTCTATATATTATCTCGGGAAAATGACTTTTAGATTTAGAATGCCGTTAGACTATAAAAGCCTATATTTTTATATTTGGGTCTACAGGCTACCTTAAATGACGTATTTATAAGTTGTAAAATACAAAAACATGAGCATAATTGTATGTACATGCATGGGCCGTTAATATAATCCAACTATTTTAATATGTTTTTTAAATTAATTGCTTTATAAAAAGAAAAACATTAAAAGGAAATAGTAATAATAATAATAATAATAATAATAATAATAATAATAATAATAATAATAATAATAATAATAATATATATATATATATAGTAGTAGTAGTAGTAGTAGTAGTAGTAGTAGTAGTAGTAGTAGTATAGTAGTAGTAGTAGTAGTAGTAGTAGTAGTAGTAGTAGTAGTAGTAGTAGTAGTAGTAGTAGTAGTAGTAGTAGTAGTAGAAATAGTAATAAAAATAAGAAGAAGAAAAAGAAGAAGAAGAATAACAACAAGAGAAGGAAGGAAGGAAGGAAGGAAGGCGGTGGTGGATAATTTAAAATAAAAATTTTACTTCATTACACTGTCAGAGACACAGCTTGAATTTAAATTGAAAACTATCTACCGTGTTAATCATTCAAACACCGTATAACGATCACAATATTATCGACGAACAACTCCGAGTTAATCACGAGCTAAAAAGAAATTTCCATCACGAAAGACGCGACGCCAAAAACTAACAGCAAAACTAACTAAAAGAAACAAAGAGAAGCGAAATGACGAGGAGCGCATAAACTCTTTGGCTCTCTCTCTCTCTCTCTCTCTCTCTCTCCCTCCTTCTGTACATACATACAAACATGTATGTATATATATATATATATATAGGTACGTATATAAATCTATGCGTACGTATGTAGGCTTGTGAGTGCGTGAGCGCGTACGAGCGGATACGGGCGCGCGCGCGTGTGTATGCCCGCGTGTGCATGTTGTAAGTGCAAGGGCCTCATTCTCGTCTTGGCGGTTAAGAGGATGAGTGAGGAAGGGAGAGGAAGAGGAGTTGAAGGAGGAGAGAAAAATAGGAGGGAAGGAGCGAGGGAGCGAAGCAGCGTGGAGTCCGGCTTGAGTTAGTTATTACTGAATCAATTACTCGGGCGTATTTATAGGGTGTAACTTGTTCTTTCTGTTTCTCCTTGGCTCCCTTTACCCTTCCGCCCTCCTCCTTCTCTCGCTCTCCGTTCCCCTCCCCCCTCACTTTGGGTACCTTCGTTCACGAAGCGTCGAACCTCGCGCGATCTCCCTTCGCCCCCACCTCCGCCACCGCCACCGCCACCGTCACCACCACCGTCGCAGCCGCCGCCGCAGCCGCCGCCACCGCCGCCGCCGTCCGCTCGTACATTGAATTTCTTGGCCGGCTCGTAGCGAGGGAGAGATTACATCGGGACAGAAGGGGAAATTCACGAGGCGCGACCCGGGACCTGGGACCCGGGATATACGGTACTTAAAGGTTGCGCGCGAGCGCGAGTCCTCGAGGTTGTCCCGTCGCGAGACGACGGACCCGGCAAGGACCTTCTATGCGCGACAGAGCTCGTTCGCACGGGGCCGACACCGACCAGGAACTACGAATAAAATGCAATACGACAATCCAGATAACACAGATAACTTTTGGCGAATCTCCGAGTCTTATGATCTCCTCGGGGCTCGATGAAATACCCGATCCACTCGTTGCCCGCCTGCACGACATTCCGCGTATTGTTTAATGCGCATCCTGGCTCTCGAGCGCGAAAGTTCTGCTGCCGATGCTCGGACGAGGGCCGACCGGATCGCGTCACGGGCCACGTCACGAGACCCGTCACAGAGCCATTATTTCGCCATTATATCTCGGCACGGCGATGACTGCGGCCAGGGACTTTTCATTTAGATACGAGTGCCGATAGCGCTTCCTCTCGAGCATTTTCATTCCCCGGGACGCTATAAAGCGGAAACGAGCCGGACCACCTCGCTTCCTCCCTCCGCTCTCCCGACGCTCTCAGGGCATTAAAGAAGCGGGGCGCGAACGCCGAGCCGCTCATCGATTATTCAACGAAACCGAACTTGAGAGGAAGACGGGGTCGCTCCGTCGGCCCGGTGGTTCGGCCATTAATTCGCTCGCGGACCAATTCGATGGCGAGTAATTACGCGGACCCGTAAAACGCGACGTTAATCTTCACCTGGGCCGGGGAGCGAATGTGGCCCGCGATGTTGGCCGAGCAATTAACACGGACAAGGTCGCGTGAAGCAGGGGCGGCTGCCGGGTTTACGAGCCCCTCCTTGGCCCCCGCGTCACCCCGACCGACGGCCCCGCTTTCATTATCCATTCGCAGGGTTCGGTCACGCGACCCGGGCCCGGGCATCCGGTCGACCAAGGCCGCGCTCACCTAATAACGAGGAGCAGCAGAGCTACCCTTTGAATGCTCAGCGAAACCGCTCCACTTGATTAAGGAATTCTCTCTCTCTCTCTCTCTCTCTCTCTCTCTCTCTCTCTCTCTCTCTCTCTCTCTCTCTCTCTCTCTCTCTCTCTCTCTCTTTGAGGATACTCTGCCCGGTCTCATCCATCTTTTTCTCGAAGATCTCACCTCCGAAGGATTGCAGTTTTATCCGCTCCTCTCTCTCTCTCTCTCTCTCTTTCTCACTCACACACACTCACACACACACACACACTCCGTTCTTAAGCAATCCCAATTCGTATTTATGCGAAAATTATTGCGGATGATTTACTAACGCGAACGCGAATGCGATGTCGAAACTGAAATCAATATTATATTCTCGATGAATTTCCGCGTTTCATAATGGATTTTAGAGAATCGCATTGTAGATATAAAAGTAAAAAAAAGAAAGAATAAAACCCCGAAGGATCGATTGGCCCAAGAAATATTTTCTTCCCTTGACAAAACATAGATTGTACGTTCCGCGTACTCGTATAGCCAAGGACTACAATTGTACGTAAATGAAAATAATGAAACTCGTAAAGGAACATAAGGAACAAATTGTTCTCGGCTAGATATATCTTAGATTTCACAAAGATAATCTTTGAAATAATGATACAAGCTTTGCATTCTTTCGGCTATCGCGAGAGGAATTTTTAAAGGCCTCGGCCATAGCTAATGACTCTCTCAATACAATGCCATTCATAACGAAAATTAATATTACAAATTTATTAGTTCCTATGATTTCTCGGCCGAGGCTCGTGTACCCGCCGCCACCGCCGCCCCCGCCGCCACCACCACCACCACCACCAACACCACCGCCGCCGCTGCATGGCTTAATAATAAACTCGGGGACTAAACGCGGAGGTAAGCCTATACCGTCCAAGCCTCGGACTTTGAACGATCAGAGAGAAAAAAAAAGGAAAAAGAACACGATAAGTGTAACTGTAAAGGAGCTAAAGGATATGTAGCAAATAATATAATATAATACCCATGCGTATTGGCTTTCTAAGCTCTTTAACCTTTTTACGCGACATTTAATAGAATGATTTTATAATGGCTAACTGTAATGAGCCTTTCGTGAATTTAGGGCCTAATCGGCTCTCGGTTGTTCGATTAACTCGATGATTCAAAGACATCAAGGTACACACGGACCTACGCACGCTTAAAAGTCTTATATAAATTATGGCTTTCGAGCGTCTTTTGATTGATTTAAACTCGACCGCAAACGCGATGGAATCTGCGACAAATCAAGCTCTACGTTATTCAAACGTACTTTTTATTCCTCATTCCATCGAAATCTCGAAAAATTTTACAAGTCCGTCACTTTCTGCTCGTACTTGAACTATATATTACCTCATAAATAATCATGGCAGCATCTTTATCTATGAATTCTGTCTACTTATTTCTCTGTTAATATTACATATATTAATAGATAAACTAAAGCTAATCGGGAGAAATGCCATCTCAATTTCTCAATTTACACTCTATCGCAAGTCATCGAAGCAAGATTGAGCTGTCGAGTCGAGCTTTTTTAAGTATATACCGCTGAACCATCACTTATAGAGCTGGCATTGCCTATTTGCAGGCGCAAATAGTATTCTTAGGCATTTATAGGTTAAAGTTAAAGGTTATGTCGCCAATCCTTGTTCTTTTTCCCTTACACCACGATTTTCGCATACGAATAATAATTCTAATAAGCAGTCCACTTGGGCCCATCGCAGGCCCATATTACTATTGTTATTGTTATTGTTATTATTATTATTATTATTATTATTATTATTATTATTGTTATTTAATGAGATAAATACAATTAAATCCCCAAACTAATTGCATATCTAAAGTTTTTAATTTCCAGTTTAATTCACAAAAAAAAATAGAGACGTGATAAATATTGTTGTATAAAGTTAGATATAAATTAGAGATAAAATCTGATTTTGTAAAAGATGAAAAGAGAAAAGAGGGTGAAAAGCGAGAGAGAAAAATCAGCTCAGCATTCAGTGTACATATCAAATGGTACTCGAGATTAAATCAATTATGGAATTGCAATTGGAGGGTAATATTATATAGAATGGCAGCCAGGGTATGGGGGAATAAGTATTATTTTTTCTTTTCTCTCGATCCAATCGTCAGGAGTCTTAGGGAAGAAATAAGGCCCATTGCTATATTAGCGTCGGCCCTGTTTTCCTCGATCATACGATCCCATCGCGTGGCAAGTCGCGCTGCGGTAAGGCCGCAGATAAAATAATTCTCTCTGAAGTGGCCACCGCCGAGTAGCCTCCCTCGACGACCACACTGCGCAATCACTCGTCATGTCTCATACGTGACATAACTGATTCCGTAACTATTCCGCCGATCCTTTCATTCGGCAAGCCGACGAACGAACCGACATTCGTTTGCCCCGCCCCTCCGCACGAAACCAGATCAACGCCGACTCTCCCGAAATCCCGTGCTCCGCACGCCATTGCCGCACTTTCTTCCTTATCCCGTCATTATTTTTCTTCCGCAGCCCCTTTGCGCCATTGTCTGTCACCCAATCTGGCCGCGAGCGCTTCAACATGGCAGGGTTTCACAACATGTCCGTCTGCGCTGCTATCCTTGTGCTAATGCTCTTCTTGCTACGGAACACAATAGGAAGAAGCACCGCTGCTACGAGAGAACTGGATTTCTATGATAAATGCCGCTACATACTCTTCGATACGCATTTATCTCTCCGTTCTAATACTCGACCTATCCCGACGCTCTCGAATTTTCAAACGGTTACTCGAGCAACGCTTCAACGTATTTAAACACCGTGGTTCTCAACACGAATAATAAGAACAATACTCACGAATAATATTTATAATCAAATACTATAAAGCGACTGTTAAGAAACTAAAATAAATTTATATTCTAAGCGCGTAAGTGAAAAGGCCCTGGCGAACCTTTCCAGAGCTTCGTGATCTGCGTGAAGGATCCTTGAAATCTCAAAGTAACCGATGAATTTGTAAGATACCTGTAAGATACCTGTAAGATAAATTATACGATTTCCATAAAAATGATCATTACAGAAAGTGAAATTCAGGGGCAAAGTATTTGATGTAAGATGGCTGGGGTTTCGCCTCTTCGAAGGGAGCATATTAACATTGAAACCGAATCACCTTAAGCCTGCCAGCAGACATTCTGAGGGAGTTGAGATTTTATAAAATTAATTATTTTAATGAGGGGACTTTTCTTACTTCGTCTCATTAAATGTGCCGCTTAATAAGCCGGAGGAGTTATTATGCTAGCGAAAGAAAATCTGGAGAGTTATCGTATAAAGCTCTAGCGGACGTAGGGGGGTTGGGGGGTGAGGGTGAGGGAGGGGTGCGGAGGGGAGGGGGCGAGCGAGAACGCATAAAGCAGCATTTTATCGAGCGAGAGATAAGCCGGATAAGATGTAAGAGAATCTCCCGATTGCGTGTAATAATTATAGTTAAAGAAACAGAGTCGAGGTGGATGAAACGGGAGTCCTGCAGCTCCTCCCGGCTCCCTGACTCCCCCCTGATCCCCGCCCCCGACCCCCGATACAGTGTATAAATAACGATGTAAAACTATTTGTGTTTTAGAAAATGCTTGCCGATGATCCGGAGCTCAATCGTGCAGTATTGCCGGCAACGAGAGACTGTAATTGCTTCCAGGAATCCACGCCTCGACACCGCCGTCCTCGGTCGGCGAGCGGTCGGCGAGCGGTCGGCGAGCGGTCGGTGAGCGGTCGGTGAGCGGTCGGTGAGCGGTCGCTGAGCCAGATGAAGCATCAGACTAACTAATTAAGAGATAAATATAAGGAGGACTGGCCGGCTCCCTGTAAATGATTCTCACGAATATCGTGGACAAGGTGTTTGCCAATGCAGATGGGCTAATAGCCCATCCGAACCCCGGTCGTTCCTTACGGCATTCGAATTTCTTTGACAGGGAATCACCGAGAGCGGATAATTCGTCGACGGGAGTCCTCGGGCTCACCGCCCCAATCACTGTCTCGCTGTCCCTATAATAAGACTAATTCTTCGGGACACGATAATGACGGGGTTGTTATTTTGCCCCATGGTCGTGGGGCGAGGGCCGGGCGGGGGAGGGGAACTGGCGCGTGCCGCTTTTCTCCGCGCGGCGGGAAGTCCCGTCGATGCCTCGACGACGCTCGCGTTGCCAAAACAATAATCGGCTCCCGGCTCCGATTTCCGATGTGTCTGGCTCGCGCGGCCTCCCGGACCCATTATCATACGGAGCATCTCGTGAGAGACTCGGACTAGCTCGGGTTCGCCCGGGCGCCTTCATCCTTTCCCTATGTACGGGCTACGTCCGAGGCCCCGTGGCTTCCTCGACCCCATTGAGCCGATCGAGCTCGTGGAGCCCCGCCGCTCCCGTCGAACTTTAATTGCAATATTAATTGGCAGCAGCTCTCGATTCTCTTTTTTTTTTTTTTATGCACAGGGGGGATGAGGACGAGGAGGCTCCTCCTCGCGTAATTGCGGTACTCCCGCGATCCGCGCTTAATACCTCTCCCAGCCAAAGTATTAACGGCCATTACCATAAAAGCCCTATTATTTCCCTCGTTAAAACGCGATACGGGAGCACGCGGATTTTTAACCGCCGGAGATATTCCAATTTATGATTAAAATTGAACGCCGGCAATTAAGAATGGCTGCGGCGAGAATAAACAAGGAATATCCCGAAGACGAGTACCTTCCGAAAATTCAATCAAAATACGTAGAATGTACGGGCTGTACGGACCTGTGCATGCGCGCGGCTGCGCGAGCGTATTCACACGCACGTAAACACGGACAGAGAGATACCCGGTACGGCTACCCCACCCCCATCCCCCCACCGCCACTCACCGCGCTCGATTTAACTTAAATCACAGCATTATTTATGTTTACATTAATTTGACGAGAGTCGATTACAATCGACCGCGAATATCCATTTGGGAAATAATGTTAAATTATTATGCCCCCGGGACAAAAATGATAAGAGTGTCTGTGCGAGTCTCGAGAATCCGTATATCATTAATGCCCTGGGCATTAAGAAAACCTTGCGCTCGACCAAATACGCAAATGACGTCTGTCCACCTGCCCACCCCCTCAATCGGATCCGAAAGGGTCGGTCCGGCCTACGGGATCGAGGTCCATTTACGCTCGAAACCATTTGCACCCTCTTCCGAATAAATATCACGTACATGGATGAACGAGCGGGTAGTAGTGTGGCCCACTTGACTCGCTCAACGTCGGCAGTCAGAAGAGGCGCCATTTTCAATGGATGCCAAGTGGGACGTGAAAGAGTTGGAATAACGTTCAAGTGTTGTCCACTCCCCCTCCCATCACGCCCTTTTACCACCACAGTCTGGAGAAACCATGTCAGGGAAATATAGTAGAAACTAGAGCAACGACTAGAGCCGTGAGGGGGGCATCCACTTAAAGATCCCATCGGGACACTTGCACGAGGAGGTGCACCTACACATTCTCGGCAATCCCCTTATCGCACGGGAGTTTTCCTGAAACCGATACCTCTCTCGTTACTCCACGCCCGAGTGAAAGACGCGCGCGCCCGCACACGTACACGCCCATCCTTTAACGTCACGGCCTGCCTCGAGCTTCCAGTCTCGGAGAAATTTTTCCGATCCGCGCCCTCTCTCTCTCTCTCTCTCTCTCTCTCTCCCTCTCCCTCTCTCTCCATGACGGGCGAACGCAGCTTCTTTTACAGAGCTCCGTTCCCATGTCTGTCTCAGATCGAGTGCGCATCCGACTCCTGGCAAACTAAAGCTGCATCACGATAAGAAACTAATGAAATTTTTATATCAGACAATGCATTCTCTAACGAATTTGAGGTATTTTTTATTTAATTCGTTTTTTAACAACTAATTCGAATCCCTTCGGTACTTACCATCCAGTAAATCCCACACATCCACATTTACCATATAAATATAAGCATTCGCGGTTAAAGAAAATTTTAAAACATTATAATATACCTTATGGTCTGCAACCTGAAATTCTAACTACTACATGTTTAATAACTTTGTATTATGCTTATCATTGCAAAAACAATCCTACAGTATATAACGTACATAAAATGGGCATAAATTTTAAGGTATATTTTAAGTGCCTTTTCTTTTTCTTGAAATTTTTTTCTTCCACGAATTTATGCTTCTTATTAAATGAGAATGATGTGCAAAATAATGTACAGAGTATACTTGAGTGAAGATCTTCTTAATAAAAGTCAGGATGGCTAGCAATATTATTGCACGCGTTAATGGCGCTAAGCCTACAGAATTTATTCGATTTAAGTTTTAAAACCTTATAAAATCATATAAATAATCGAGCACAAATTAATAAATAATTATTACATGCCTGCGTATGTGCAAATATGCCGGTTTATTAAATTCGTATATTCTAAATACTGCAATCACAATGTATCATTATGACTGGAGCTTGTGCTTTTAGAGCAAAACTTTAGAGCTCACTTAATGCTTAATTAATAAAATGATTATTATAAAATAATGAGCGATACGGATACACGTGTAATGACGAATAAAAAGGCTATAAATTGAACGAGAGTTTTATTGCATTCTTATTCTTCAGAATCAAGATTATATGCACTTTAACTCAAAGGCGCGGGTAAAAAGATTTTCTGAAAAACCGTTGCGACATTTTCTCCAATTGCATTGACTTGCCGTGTGACCGTTCTCAACAATAAATATATAATAAAAATGTTTGCATAGTAATTAGCGCTTTACCATTTATGGCATTGCATTATATAAATATAAACGAATGTAAATGGAAATTCTATCGGCCGGTAAGATCTATACCACAAATAAATCAAGCGAAATGATTATCTTCAATATTTAATAATATTATTTGAACCTCGATGAAGAATTAACGTTGCTTCAGTGGTGCTGCTGAAAGAAGATCAGAAATGATTAAGAGCACGCGTATTTGATATTTGCAAGGGGGGCGAGGAGTGGGGTCGCTAAGTCCCATCGTCGTTAATTGTGCCTCGCAACAACAAGATCGTCATTTTCTTTAACTTTCTTTCCTCTACTTAATCGCTCCATTGGTCCATTGGACCTTGAGCAACGGCTGTGCCTGTGCCTTATCGCCAGACTTGATCGGCTCTCGATTATGCACTTGACTCTAGAACGTGTCACGAATGATTTCGCAACGGCTAATTAAGTTAGGAGTATCGAGTTATCATTGGAAATCCCGTGGCTAATTACGCATTGTCTCGTTGGTATGTCGTTAGAAAGATCTGTATGGCTTTACCGCTACGTCTGTTGTAAACCAACGTTACGTAAAAGCCTCTTCGAAGCCTCTCACTCGATTTCGTCTCGCTCTTAATATATTTATCCGCGTTATTATTTTGCCCCTTCAATTAAAGTATCATTTATGCGATGCCCGGGTGCAGATATTTCAACAGGAATATCATACTCCAAGTAGATCCGTTTGTAAGTTTTCGCTCGAGTTTCAGCATGTTTTAGATATTAAATAATTGCTGAAGACGATTGTCGCGATTGTCGCGATTGTCGCTACGTCTTATTGACTCATTGAGTTATAATGCACATAAGATTAATAAGGCTTCGAGCTGCTTGCGTCCGCTATACTGTGTTTTGCTGAGAGTTAAAAGACGATTTTGGCTGAGGGAGACGTGTGCGGCAACTGGTCTCCCTCCCGATCCGGAGATCGGCGCGTATCCCGGCTTGACAGCGACATCAAGCGCCAAAGCACTAATTCGATACGAGGACAGTGGAGGCGCGATCGGCAATGTTGCGAGTAATAAGCGAGATCGAGGTCGGACGATCCATAATGGACCGAGACTGCCGTGCGGTGCGGATGCGTTAAGAGCCGCGAGTTGCCACGTGCCAGCCTCCCAGTCGGTCCAGGCGTGCACGTGAACAGCACCGACACGTGGCCCGCGACGGTCCTTCCTCCTCCAGGAGGGTGGCCCTGGTATTATTCGGTAGCCACCCCCGCGTAATCGAATTAACCGGCACGCCGAACCGTCGGCCTTGGCAATGTGCTCTGGCTACGGAACTAGGCGGGGATGAGCTTTGCGGTCTTTTCCATTAGCGGCGCCCCTCGCTCGATCGCCCTATTGATTGTACGGAGCTGCGTGGTGGCGGGGGGCGGGATGGCGGGGTGGCGGGGTGCATGGCCGGCTCTGGCCCTGCTGATGCGAGCTCACCTGACCCGAGGGCCGGCCTCCCCGCTCGTTTCTCCCCGAGCCACGAAATCGCAACTACAAACTTTTCACCGGTAAAGCCGCCTACCTCCACTTCCTTTCTACCCCCACCTAATCTTCTTTCCGCACCTCTTACATCGCATCGAAGCCTTTCATGCGCTCGTTTAATTAATTAATTTCTCATTGGTCTCGACAGCCTTTAATTAGTGCTCGAATTCATTCCTAAAACTTTATCCCACTTCCTTACACCCATTAAAACATTTACATGTATGCGAGAGAGGATGCCAGTGCCCTCCTTACAAACACAATTGTCGAAGAGTGGAAGGATTGGCCAAAATTTTCGTTCGATACCCGAATGTAATCATTACAAGTCGGCGGTAGTCGATGGGTGCGCGTATCGGTTCGGCCTTACCCGAAACTGCTCGACAGGTCTCGACTGATTCGCGGTCCGCTCGCGAGAGAAACTGAGGAATCGGTTATTTAAGCATAAGTACTGCGCGATTCGGATAGCTAAGATGGCCCTCGATAAATAAATCCGTCGTTTGGAGGTAAGCTTGGATCTGCGAATCGATGAGTGAGGCCAATTTTATTAAAAAAAAAACTAGTACTTTCATGGTAATTCTTTGATCTTTCTAGTACTTTCATGGTAATTGATCTCAGCATCCGGTCAAGGATATCCGCTTGCCGGGGAGTCTAACACTCTCTCAACATGTCCCCGCGACGCCTTTAGCCAATTCAATAATTCGTCAAAGTATAGCATCGTCGACACGCTCGTCGATAGAGTCCGCTCCAGCACTTCCTCCTCCGGCTTTCGATAATTCCGGAAGACCTTCGTTAGCATTCACAGAAAGCAATCGCTAGATGCCGCTGATGTCTATTGATCGCTACAAACCTCTCGCAAAGCTCATTCTCGTTATGAAATCGCTCAAATTATTTATAGGAGTATTAACGTTTCCGCCGCTTTTATTTATATATTTCGCATGTCAGACACGAAATTCTACTCTTTCGAATGCTACTGGTAAATATTGGCGCATCCCTGTCCATTCAAGGCGAGGACCGGGCATTTAATAAATAAGGGGTAAAGGAAGAGGAAGACCCTGGGCTACGCGTTAACGATCGAGTCAATATTCGCAGGAAGAGCACGCGCTCATTAAAGGAACAGACAAAAGCAATTAATTTTAACAGGTGTATGTCTCCCCGTTTACCGGCGCATCCATCCATCCTGTTCTCGGCCAGGGGCAAACTCCTCTTTCCCTCGTTACAGGCGTAAACAAACGAAAAAGAGACCGGGGCCCGCCCAGCCCACCGACGAAATAATCTACCCACCCTCGCGACCGCCTTGACAACAAGAGGAAAGCTCGATCCATTAAAGCTAGCCGTGGCGTCCTGCCCCAGCCCCCTTCCCGCCTACCCGCCATGTGCACTGTTCTAAATATTCTAATAAGGAAACACAATGCCCTCCGTAGTCGCCGTGGACGTCGTCGTCGTCGTCGTCGTCGTCGTCGTCGCCGTCGTCGTTGTCGTGGTCGTTGTCGTCGTCATCGTCGTCATCGTCAAGCCGCATCCCCTCACAACTGCCATTGTTCCCCTAAGGCCCCCCACGGCCGCCGAAGGCGAGACTCGCCTTTACCTAACGAGCCGTAAATTTTTCGTAATTGAGTCCTCGCGCCGCCGTTCACTCTCTCTCTCTCTCTCTCTCTCTCTCTCTCTCTCGCTCTATCGCCGAGCTTTTTCTCAAATTCTCTCGGTCTACTAGGGACCCTCTGCCCTCCCCCATTGTCTCTTGCTCCTCTGGCGCTCTGGCGGCGTCTCCTCACCATCGGTGGCATCAGCGGCAGGGGCGGCGGCGAGCGACGGTGGCCCTCCAGAGCGAGAGCCTCGGTGCGGGACTCAGCAGAGCCGGTATGCCGAAGGGGCCGGAGGGCTCATGACGTTGAGGAGGCGGTGGAGAGGACGGCGGTAACGGCGGCTACGGCGGCTACGGCGGCGGTAGTGGCAGCTGTGGACGGGGAGGGACGGGCAGTCGCTCTCACGTTACCTTGCGGGCGGCGGACGGGTATCGGGTTACTACCCTCGACCTCATCTTCCTCCTTGTGCCTCCGCAACTTTGCCACCATCAGCATGGTCCCGTCGGTTCGGCCGTCCTCTCCTAACGTTGTACCGTCCATCCGTCACTCAGCCACAGCCTCCTGCGAGGGCCTCCTCTGTCCGTCTCTGTCCACTCCTCGCTGCTGGATGAATGGGGGACGCCGGGAACGGAAGGGGCCAAAGAGTTGGGCGACTCCCGTCGTTTTGCTCTCCGGAACTCGGCTTCTCTCCCCCCCCCATCGCCTTACCCCTCCTCCTCCTCCTCCTCCTGGTCTCCTTCTTCTCCTCCTCCTCCCCCTCCTCCTCCTCCTCCTCCTCGTCCTCCTTCTCCTATCTCAGCTCTTCTTTTTCTCGATCGCGAGACCAGCCGGCGAGAAGATATTGTCCCAACGCGACACAATGCCAGTATAACTTTTGTTCTCCCCCCCCCTCCCCGTGGCGGTGGACCACCTTTGTTTATACATTTCGCGCTCCCGGCTCCGATAAGAAGCCCGAACCAGCGACGGCTAATCCCTCTCCGACCAATAAACAGACGAGAAATGCATTAAAGAGCACGGCCCCGATGTCGGACAGTTTCCCTCAGCCCCTCTTCTCCGTACTTCCCCGGCCAACCGCTCGAGGAAGTTGTCACTCTTAAAGAAAGTGCACCTTAAGCCCGACTACGGTTTTATCTTGTAAAGTAGATACGAGAGCACAAATTCGATTTTTTGTTATTCCTAGTGGGTATTGTTCAAAGAAGCCAAATATATCACGTTTCCGAATCGAATTTCATCGCCGGAATAAATTGTCCTACTGTGAATTATATTTTTATCATACTCTCGCCCTCCTGCCGCTGCGCCGCTCCCCGATGAATTATTTCAATTTCAACTGGGCCCGTCTTTACTTGTAAATCCCTCAAAAAATAGACTTCCCACTCGATCTAGGCTTAGACAACTCTTTTATCATTGGATTACACGTGCTATTCTTTAAACGATCCTGAATACATACCGAAGTCCTCCCTCTCGATACTTTTTATCATCATTCGTTTCAATGACTTTTTGTCAACACTTGTCAAAAATAATATTTCACCGGGTGAAATGAAAGTACTCGGTGAGATGGCGTGAAAAGCATTCGGCAACTTTAATATAACAAGATCTTCGGTGATTTATTCAACGAATCTTCGGGATCGCAGGTCATTATAAATTGATACAATCCTCTATTTGATATGGTTCGCGTATTTAGGAATTCCTAAGATAAAAGACACAAAATCTACACGCGCACCCTTTGAGATAAAATATAAGATGTTTGACAGGTTTAGCGTAAATTTCTCTTTTCTCTAATATCAATCTAATTTAATTGTATATTAAATGCCGATAAAATCGCCGAGTCTTTTCCTATAAAATGAATCGATTACTTCTGAAATAAGAAAGAGAAAGCCCGATATTGTTGAGTTTAGATGAAAAAACGTCGTTTGATGATGGAATGACAGTTGAATAAATAATCTTTAAGCCAATTTGCTTGTATAACGTAGTTGAATTAACAGCCGCGTGAAAGCCAAGAAGGATCAAGTCGGATAAGCCTTGAGGTTTTATCATAACGGATACTACGACGGGCATTTCAATTAGCGACTAATTATAACGCATAAATTAGATGACCGTGCTCGCGGATCAGGAATATAAGCGTAGCCTACCTACTACGTATTTTATTTTATTTTATTTTATTTTATTTTATTTTATTTTATTTTCTTTTATTTGTTTGACAAACGAACCTTATTTGACACGGACTCGGTAAGAAAATCCGGGCACTTTTCTCGGCCGAGTCTGTTTTCCATTAACATTTCCCGCCGCCGCAGCCGCCACCGTCGTCGTCGGCGTCGTCATCGACGTCGTCCTCGTCCTCGTCCTCTACTAGGCCTGCCAACGAGCGAGACAGGATCACCGTAATAAAAGTTAAAAGTCCCCTAGGGGAGGACGGAAAACGTGCAATTACGCGCCACGTGACGCATAATCCGCAGGGCAGTGGCTTATTTTTAATGATTTTATACTGATCGTCAAAGGTAAAGTTTGGCATTAGCGGAGAGCGAGCGTAACGGCCTCCGTGCGTCTACGAGAGAGGGTCTGACTCGAGCCTTGTTATTTTATTATCTTACCCCTTTCCCGGCTTCGGGCTCGTACCTGCGGCAGTGAGGAGCGGCTCCTCGAGCCTGTCTTTAATTATTATTTCAAAACTTTTTAAATGACTTTTGTCATTGGTGGTTAGGGTTAAGGGACGAGGGGCGTGGGCGTATAGCATGGTGGATGGACGTGAGGGAGGTGAGGGGTCGGGAATCGGCTGGATGGCAATATAGCGCACAAGTTGCGTTATAAATGAATCGTGATTAGGAGTGATAAATTCGAATTTATCAAGCTATTAGAGGTATTTCGTGGAGCCGAAGGATCGTTAGATATTTGGAAATGGGTATACGGCTCGGTAACACGAGAGTACACGCGAATATATATTCAACGGATTGAATGAGCCGACGACCTTGAAGTACCCTGTAAACGTATCGAAGGGATATCATTAATATTAATGGCGTACAAGGCAACAATAAAAGGTACCATAGCCAGTGTCGGAGAGTGGGTATTTATCAGAGGGCCGGTCGTCATTCGTCGCCCCTCTCTAGGCGCGATAGAGAGAGAGAGAGAGAGAGAGAGAGAGAGAGAGAGCAGTCTCTTTCCGTTTCTGATGGAAAAAGTCTCGATTTTTCACGATGAACGGCTGCTCGAGGGTTAATAATTCAACGATTATGGCCTCCGAACTCGTGGGAAGTGACGGACCGGTAGGGTAGAGTTGGGTAGGGTTGAGTGGGGTAGGGGCCATGGCTCGTGGTAAAAATAGCCCTATAAAGGCATGTTGCTTAGCCAGGCGAAACCGTATATCGAACTCGTCGTGAAAACCTTTAACTGTAAGTAAGTAAGCCTTATGTTCGTCATAAGGTAGCAAAACTTGCATTTTCGTTCCTTTAATCGGGGGATCGGGAGCGCGAGCGCCTATGCACTCTCTCTCTCTCTCTCTCTCTCTGGATATTAATTTTAAAAATTAGCGACTTGCACCCGTGAACGAACAATCGGATCGGCGGTGGTGCGTAGCGACAAGAAATCCTCTCCGGGACGTGAAAACGAGCATCAGCCGTCGAGCCCCGAAAAATATCGAGAGCCATCGATTTACTTTAAAAGTTGAAAATAAAACTCAAAAAATAAACATATTAGCATTATCAAGTGAAGTGTAACGTTTTCTCTTGCGTAATCCGAGACTTTTGGACTTCTTTTGTCAGCCAGTCGTCAGTCTACTAAAGCTTGCTGAGTTTGTACAACAACTTATCGACATCAACATGATTTGAAAACGTGTTAGAGATCCGCTTTCTTTACGACGCTTTACTCTGTTCCCTAAAAACCCGAGCCGCCAACATAAAACAGAAAAAAACGGGGTTGGTAAAACAAACGAAAAACAAAACAAAAAGAAGAAGAAGAAGAAGAAGAAGAAGAAGAAGAAGAAGAAGAAAAGAAGAAAAAAAAGCTGGCCTTAGAATACTTTTCAGAAATGTACAGATGAGTAATTTATCCAGTAAGTTGCACAACTCATTTTGGTAATCAATCAAGCTCCTCCTCTCATTTGCATTTCTGCGCCGGGGACATTATACCAGCCAGAGATATTTCGTAATTTCGACCAACTCGACAACGCGAAACCGAATAAAGCAAAGAGCCTCCGCGAATTAAAAGCTAAGGTATCAACTCGCCAGATTAATATCAAAGAATCATAAATGGTATTAATGCTCCGTACCTCCGAGTATACATTTCATACGATTGACTTTGTACCTCTGCAATTGTAAAACTAACCTACTATCCCTCTCTCCTCCTCCTCCTCCTCCTCCTCCTCCTCCTCCTACAACCCCGCCGCCGCCGCTCTCGTTTTCTTTTTGTTACAATTCAATTGTGACTTGAATTAACGAAACTGCCGTGTCCCGAAGAGAGATTTCACGAGACGTCGGGAAAGTAAAAATGTTAATTGTATTTTTTGAGAAATACCTTTGCCCGGAACGAATTAGTGCCTTAGAAATGGGATATTTCGCTTAATTTGGCAAGAAATGCGAGAACCACGTGCCCCTCACTTAGCTCTCAACATTATTAAAGAGGAGGCTCTTAAATGCCTTTTCTTTTGCACCGATGTTTCAGGGCATTTGAATAATTACTAACATCTCCGAGAATCATTAGAAGGAGAAAAGGCATTTAAATCCTGTGCAATTTTAAAGCATTGGGTCACGGTTAAGGGAGCCATTGCTAATGTAAAGGTAAATTTTTCCGGGAGAAATTGGCGAAGGGACGGAGGCGGGAATAGGGAGACACGAGCTAAACGCCGTTGAGGAGATGAGCGGTCCTCCCGTATACTCGGAGGCACTCGTCGAGCAATAAGGAGGAGCTCGAGCCCGTACGAGGACGGCATAGGGGCTGCTCTCCTCGCCCCGTAACTCTATCCCCTGGTTGTAGGCAAGAGGAGACACTTGCGCGCCCGCACTCGAGCTCGAGCCATCGACCCACATCAGGACATCGGGATCTACGAAATGCGCCCATTGGCCCCAGAGGCCGATGCACGCGAACGAGCAACGTGTCTCGTCGATCGGCCTCCGGGCGTTCCGGACAAAGATGCGCTTCTCAGCTCCGGGGACTGGACTTTCCTGGAGACTTTCCTCCGCTGACCTCCGCCGACCTCCGCCCTCTCGAACGCCCGACCACCTCGCGCTTTCACGATCCGCTCGTCGAAGATGTGTTGGTAAGAGGCGTGCCCTTGTAAGGTGCTCCGTGAACCGCATGGGTTGAGCGGCGAAGGCCAGAGAGTCGGCAGCGGTACGTACTTGGACCGAGGAGAGATGGAGTGCGCGTGCGTGGGCAGGAAAACAGTGTCTCTTGTTGAGATCGAGCGCGGAGTATAGGGGCGGAGGGCAGGGGAGGGGAAAAAAGTGCGAGGCGCGTTCGGCTGTCACGGCAGCCTCTGTCGCGTACCTCTTCGGTACTTGCGGTACTGCCGACTCCCACCGACACCTTCCCTCTCGCTCGCACGCGCCCGCGCGCTCCCTGCGTATCCTGCACCTTCAGGGTGGCGTCACGCTCAAGACACTTCCGGTGTTAAATTACCCTTTGGTTCATTCTATATACTCTCTGCACGGTCCCTTGCTCTCTTTCTTTCTTATTTCCCTCCTTCTCCCCCTCCTGCTATTCCGCCATCGACGATCCTTCTTTTCTTCTCTCCCCCCCCATGCTCCTCCCCCTTCTCCTCTTCTTCTCCTCGAGGTGGTGCGCATAAGCTACCAGGCTCGGCTCTCTCCGTCTTCCTCTCGGCGATTGTCCTTACCTTCTTGTCTGACGGGAGGAGGGAGAAGGGAGGACGGGGCTTCGTCCCGCGTGAATGAACGTAAGGAGATCACGGGTGCGTAAGTAGCCTTATCTCTTGTCTGATAATTCGCATTAACGTCGGGGAAACATCGGCGAGTTAATCGATTTTAATCGGCGGCTAGGGGATTTTGCATTCGCAAAGCCCCAAGTAATGCCCCGGATAGGGTTCTCGGGGGAGACTGTTGCCTCGCGGCTGCTTATGCTGATTTTATTGACGTCCGAGAACGGTTTTCCGTTACCGGCTACTTACCTGCCTCGCTTTCTAGAATTTCCCCCTTCGCATAATTATTCGTTATTACTCCGTGTTCCTCGGGGATGCTGTAGCAGTCGGCCAAAGGCGACAACGACAGGACAGCGAAGTCGCTCGCGAGTCAACGGTACCGACGTTTCCACTCTACTCCGCCCCCTTAAATCCTGTCGACGGAGACCCGCTTTAACAAACATTTCACCATAGGCTGATTGAATGATCCATGGGATGATCCGCCTCTAAATCCCTGACAACGGGCCCCTTAGACGTGCTAATAAAATATGGGGATGCGCCTAACGGCCTAATAACAATAAAACAACAGCCCGCGATCGTTTATTTATGGGGGGAGGGGGGAGGGGGGACACCGTAGGTGAGGCTATTATTGATATAATGCCGCCGTGTAGCGGTTATGATTTATTGTCGGGTGGAACGGGGACCGGCCGAGCGTCATGTGTTGTTAGCGCATATATTGTTTAGCATAAGAGAGATCGTTAGAATAAGATATTGCAGTGATAGATATTTTTAAGGGCCAGTTGCATAGGAATATTTGCTGTCGGTGGAGTAGCGAAATCGTCATTCTTCGATTTTTCAATTTCCTCGCCTCCGCAAAAAAACAACGAGGCAATTAAGAGGGGGCGACGGGGATGAGGCGGCTCGGCTCGGACCGGTTGCAAATAAAAAGACTCGTAATGCCCTAGATAATTAAATGTAAGAATGGCGTTTTTTTTGTTCTTTTTTTTTGTTTTTGTTTTTATTTTTGTTTTTTTTTTTTAAATAGATTGGCCGAGGGCATCGGTCATTGAATGGGGCCCGCGTTTTATAGCTCATTAAATTACCATCAAAGATAAGCTTACGCCGGGGAGTTAAGGAGGGCAATAAAATTTCGCCGCGTATACTTAATCGATCCTCCGCTACTTTCCATTACCTTTCGGTTTCGGCAAATAGTTCACCGGCCCCGTTGCACCTCCCGCCGCCTACCACTACCATTACCATTACTGTTGCCACTACTACTACTACTAGTACTACTACTACTACTACTACTACTACTACTACTACTACTACTACTACTACTACTACTACTACTAATACTGCTGCTGCTGTTTTTGCTGCTGCTGCTGCTGCTGCTGCTGCTACTACTACTACTACAACTACAAGTACAACTATTACTAGTACTATTGCAAGCGATCACCACCATCGACGTTAAAAATGCCAGTTGTGTGGCGGCGACGGTCGAATACGTGAGGCGTGCGTGTGTAAAGCCTCGTCTGCCAAAGAGGCTCCCGATGCCTTCGATCAAAGCCGATTGATCGATCGGTCGACCCGCGCACGTGGATTAGCATGGATCAAGAGGCCGGTGGACGGGAGCTGAGCACGTGACCCTGACCGCCCACATCGCGCCCCAGGCCCCTCCTCCACCTCCTCCTCCTCCACCTCCTCCTCCTCCTCCGTCCCCATCCCTCGACGGAGCCGCGGATCCAGCAAGGTGATAACCGGCCGAACTCGCCTCTAGCCGCGAATATTTATTATTCATAATTTGCACGGCCGGTCTTCCATTCTTTGGGCCCTCCGACATCTTCCTCGGCCCTCCCCGGCCGAGCCCATTGTCTCTGGGCCGCTGGCGCCGTCGGTTCGCGGAACCCGCCATCGCTTCGATGCGCGGCCGCGATTACACCGAAAGCTTTATTAATCACGCCTCAATTGGCTATTAATCCCCTCGGCTCGAGACCCTCCCCTCCCCCACCTCATTCGCTCCCTTTTCACACCCCTTTTCACAGGGCCTTTTACGTCTTCCTTCCGCGGCCAATGCCAATGAACAATGTTCGGGGACTCGAGAGGCTCCGGGCGGCTTTAAGCCCTTCGGGCCCGGAATAATTACTTTTATATTCCTGGCCACGTTGCTTTTACGACTCTTCGAGAGCCAAAGTTTTTCCTTGCGCTCGCTACGGGACAGGGTGGGGGAGGGGGCTGAGAGGCTCTAGTAAATCATCGGCCCGCTCGCTACGTGTGAGCTTCGACGTTGTGAGCTTCCTCCCCTTACTCGACACTCGGCGTTCCAGAACGAATGAGACTCCTAAGCCCCCCCCATCCCCCATCCCCCTCTCCGAGTGCCGCCTACCTGGCCAATGTCTATCGCGGGAGGACTCCCGACATTCCAGAAGTGCAGTGCACGACCGAGACGCCGCTAAGCTTAACTGCGCGCTCACTGTAATTAAAAGTCGCAACTGCTCAGTACAAGCTCCTTCCACGATTCCTCATACGAGTAATGAAAACTTATATTTATTCTTAATGCCCGTAATTGCCGGCCATCGAACAAGCGAATACTCGTTTTTAGAAAAAAAAAATTAATAAAAAACACAATGGACTTGTAATTTAAGTACCGAAATCGAATGCACGGGCGCGCTCGTGTATGCGTTTGCATTCCGTGTCCTATGAAAAACGATACGATTCATCTGGAGGTAAGTAAGTGGCGACCGGTAAATAAATTGTAAGCTCTCATATTTAATTACCTTCCCCTTGGAATTCTTTTTACATTAATTAATACATAGAACGCGACGAATCTCTTTCGTTATTTTCACGCTCTCGCCGCCTTCGTGTCCCTTTCCGACTTACGTTGCCCCTAACAGCCCTGAAAATTCTTGCAATATCTTGGAGTTAAGGGTCCTCCGTTGCGACGAAGAGGATTTAGAGGATTTTTTACAGGAATGCAGTATTTTCCATGATAATGGCATGAAGGTGTATGCATGAAAGAGTATCTCCTTGGAGATCTGAAAGAATAATTTCGTCGAAGGGGGCTCGAGAGGAGCTTAAGCTGAATTTTGAAAAAGAAGAAGAGAAAAGGATGAGAAGGAGGGGCAATTAATTACGTTTAGTGTCTTAAGGAGTGAAGTTTTTTCGAATTTCGAATGAGGAGATTCGAATTTTTGTAAAGGTGAAGCATTGAAAAATCTGATTATTTTCTTAAGTGTAGTGTACGCATGCCATGGAGAATCCGATGCATAGATAAAGTTTGAGCACAGCAGGTGGTTTCTATATTCCGTTCTAAAATAATAGGGGAATCGAGGTGAATTGAGGTGAAACGGGAGGAAGGATCGCGGCTCTTGCTACGTATCCAAGTAGTGGGCAAAGGATCCTTCACACGGAACGCGTTAGGCGAAATCGAGAGCGGAAAGCCAAGGGTGCAGACTCGGTGAAAATCCGAGGACGATGAGAGAAGCTAAGTTGAGTGAACCGCTGAACATCTTCTCCAGGAAGAGGCTACTCGTGGAGCTAGATTTCGAGGAACGGAGGCTCCGTGTCGTCCCGAATTAATGTCCCGTTCCGTATAAAATGAGCGAACCACGAGTTGGGGCAATAGTTGGACGGGGTGCGGTGGGGGACGGGACGATAGTGGTCTCATCGAGAGAGTCAACCGATTTCTCGCCTCCGTCGGAATAGCTCATTAATTAAAGTGGGACGCGCCTTCGAGGAAGAGGACCGCGAGTCGCGTCAACGTAACCGAGCGATGGCCTCGGCGCTCCTCGCTGCAGGGAGAGAGAGAGAGAGAGAGAGAGAGAGAGAGAGAGAGAGAGAGAGAGAGAGAGAGAGAGAGAGAGAGAGAGAGAGTCTAGTAGTCCGGAGCTAGGCGGCGTCGGCGGCGGCGATAGGTTGACGTGGGTCGCGCGAGCGTTCGGACGAATGGCTCGTGCCACCGGTCCCCCGGGTTCGCGTTTAATCAAAGTTTCGACTGCGTGACGCCGGCGACTAACTACGGGCCGTCATGCCACGGCTCGAAACCATTACCTCCTCGATCCTTTATCCTCTCTCGCTCTGTCCCAGGTTCCCTCGCGTTGCCCTCGACTGAACGAGAGAGAGAGAGAGAGAGAGAGAGAGAGAGAGAACAATAAATTGCTAGACAAGACGGTGATACTTAATTCTCCGGCACTCTCCTTGCCGAGCGAGCCCGAGAGCTAACTATACCCGCGCCATACCTGAACTTCATCCGGAGCCCGTATCTGGCCTTCATCAAATTCATAGGTCATTTGGTCGATTGAGTGCCGGCCATGGCACAACAATTACTCGGCCCTCCGAATTTTTGAGCGACTTTGGACGCGCGATTATTTACTCGGCAGGTATCCTCGCGTCCTCGCCCTCCCCCGCCTCTAGCTCCACCGACTACGAGCGACTTAAATAGTGCCAACGACTCCAGCTAATAAACGTCTTTCTCCCCCTCCTCCTCTCTCTCTCTCTCTCTCTCTCTCTCTCTCTCTACCCGGATTCCCCTGCTTCTCCGGCTTCCCCGGCATCATCGGCATCACCGGCATCGCCGGTCTCGCGCTTTTCCGGTTCGCTCGCTTTTCTCTGTTCGTCAAGCTTCCCCGTCTGACATGGATCCACGTGCTTTTCCGAGTAGGGTAAATGTTGGTTTTCCAAGCGAGACCTCCGTCCTCCGAAGGGAAAGGGACCCGAATCAAGGAATCGGGTAAAAAAATAAAAAATTATCTGTATTAGCTGGCATTATTGTTGGAGGCGTGCTTTCTCTCAAATACGTTTGGCTAAGCCGCGGATAATCCGCGGAAGCGTAACCGGCGGCCCAGCGATAGTCGATCAGGTAGTCGGGGACTCGGGCGGGGAGGGACTCGCTCGAGAGAGGCCTCCTCGGCTGAGCGGCGGAAGCGGACGCGTAGGTCCTGGCAAGGGGGATCGGTCGGGGACGGGGGTCCGTGTGTGGTCCAGCGCGCCCCCGCTGACGGTAACCCGAGAGGAGGGCCCGTCCGTCGGCAAGGTTTATTGGCGCAGCCTCGGTCCGTCGGGTCAGGCGCTGGGGTGTGTGGGGAGAGAGTGGAAGGAAGAGGGCGAGCATCGGACTTGTTCGCGCCCTCGGGTAAGGCCTCGGAGGTTCGACAGCGAACCGCGAGCTATGCCGTCCTCGGCTTTTCCAATCTTCGTCAGCCGAAAAACTGGGCTCCGAACTCCCCCCCCCTCCTTATTTCTCACCCAATTTCATATGACAATATCAATTTCTTGATCTAAACTCTACATATGTCCACAAACTTCCTGCAATCAATAGAGCACACGCAATCTCACAAGGTCTACCAGAGCAAATAAAATGGACTTTTCGTCTCATTGTCAGGACTCATGCAAGTCATAACATTGAACTCGAGTCAAAGGTCAAAAGAAAAAACAAAAAAAAAAAAACTTTCCCCTATCAATTTACGATGAAAAGTCTTGGTTAGCCGCGTTAGCGAATTAAAGTCACGTCTTTAATTGAGCGTTTTGTAATAAATAGCATGAACCGACTCTACCAATAATCTACAATAATCTAACGATCTAAGTGACACGGGATTCCTATGAGGTTAGTCGGCAATATAATAATTTCAAGAGATTTCCTCGTATAATCCCATGATAAATGAAATCAGAAAATCCGGCGCTTCGTATGGAGTTAATCCATTCCGTCAATTGGGCATTTAAATCAGCCTTCTTTAGCCATTAATACAAATAAATTTTTATGAAAATCCGTACTTTTCTTAAAGCTTGGGTTATCCTGTTGGATAAAAATACAGGGATTTTTCGAGAGAACCTGTTTGAGTGTTTGTTTGCGAATGCATACATTTCCGAATTTCATGTTACGAAGTCAAGCCACGAGGAATAGAAAATCAGTATAGGAAGAATCGTTAGTTTTTTAAAATTCCCCGTTGCTTTTATTAATTATCTACCTTACGTTATTATTATGCATCACTGTTATTGTTATTATAATATTTTGATTGTCAAGAGCTCGAGTTGTTAAAATGCCGGATGCGCGTGTCCCGGAGTCTGACGCAGTTTCGAATGCTCCTCATTGGATGAATCCGAAGAGATTTCAGGGGAATCGACGTAATCAATAACGCCAGGTTATCCGGGGCTATTTCTCATCTCGATGGCATTTTAAAAGCGATACGTTTAATTTTCTGCATTGTTTTGTAATGGATAACTTGTCGGGCCGGCAATAGGTGCGGTGCGCTCGCCCTACGCGGTGTAAAGCGATTAATTAATTGTACAATGATTAAATAACGTTAATGCGAGACCGCATGGTATTCGCGAAATACTTTAATACCGTATTTAATAGTATTTGAAAGTTCGTTAGGTAAATCCGGCATAAAACGCTTATGGGTGTAACGAACAGGGATATCGATACTCGATGCCTCGTATAATTTCAATAATAATTGTTCACGCTCATTACAATAATGAAGCCCCCGAAGCCGGAATTATCCGAATTCCGTGCAGCCCTCGGTGTACGTGTACACGGATCCAGAGAGGGACGCGGAGGGCGGAAGGTAGGTCGTAAAAGCGAGGTGATGGGTGGGGCTCGGGTGAGGGGATGGGGGGGGGGGGAGAGAGAAAGAGACGCTAATGCGGAGCGAGTAGGACAAATTAATTTACAAGTGTATAGGGCGATCATACGCGCGGGGTTCGGCCGAGGCTAACAAATACATTACAAAAGAATGGCAAATGGGCGCGAGGGCCGATAGGAATTTGAAAATTAGGGACGAGTCGGAGCCGAAGAGGGGGGTCGAGGTCGCGCATCCCAGAAGAGCGCGTAGATAAGCCATTACGATTGTAAGGGGCGATAAGCGCGTCGTCTCCGAATCCGAATCCCGAGATTCGAGATACGAGCCGGACACGCATATACGACAATCGACACGGGTTTTGTAAGGTGCTGCCTTCCCTCCTGCTCCTCCTCCTCCTCCTCCTCCTCCTCCTCCTCCCTTCTCCTCCTCCACCCCGTCATCACGGAAATCCCCCGCGGGACCGCGTGCCGATGCCCGAGCGCACGAGTCGCGCGGCGTAGGAGGCCGGCTCCGGGGCTCGGGAATTCACCAGGACTCGCTCCTCCCTTCCTTATCTTTATGATTGATCGCGAATTGAATTAACCTCGGAATTTCGGAATGCCGATTTTTCCCTTCATTAGGACTTTTTTAATATCCGCGCAGGCTTTATTTACACACTCGAGCGGTTCGTATCAGTTCCGGGCGATCGTTGTCATAAACACGGCTCGCGCCGACCGCGTCCCCGATCTCGCCACGCATTCACCCAATACGAATCACCGAACATTGAGAGAGTAAGAGTGAGAGAGAGAGAGAGAGAGAGAGAGAGAGAGAGAGAGAGAGAGAGAGAGAGGAGGTGACTGTCCCTCCTCCTCCTCCTTCTCTTCCTCCTCGACCCCTGAAAATTAGGATGGATTTTTTTTCGTCATTTTTTTCAACATTAAGGAGGAGGATGCTTGGCATCTGGCCAGTACATTGGCATGAGTTACGGCCAGGGTGATGAAAACGCGGAGCGACGAGAAAAACCGGTGGCCCCGTCGACTCCGAGGGCTAACTTTGAGGGCATTAGAGAGGAAAGGTGAAGGCGGGAGGAGTAACGAGCTACGACACTCAACGGTCGACACGGCTTCCTCCTCGCACCCATCTGCCGTTATCGCTCGCCTCCGGTATACACTCGCACGCCCTCCGCCCCTCCGACCCCAACGTCTCTCGACGACGTCCCGCGGGGTTTGCGGTCCAGGGAACAACAGCTCGGTCTCGGAAGTCGAATGTAAGTAAGGCGTCAAGCCGTGTATCTTTCAAAAAGCGCACGGGACGAAAGCGATATTCCCCTGCATCGTCTCTCGTGCCACCCCCCCCCGGCCCTGACGCTCTCCCTCTCTCGCTCTCGAGCAAATTGGCTGTGTCCCCGGGTGCGAAAAGCCCGCCGCTCTCGCCTTTTTCAATTGCATTGTGTCGAGCGCCACTGCCGCCGTCGCCTTTTTCGCCACTTAATACACGTGGAGTGAGAGGGGCGGGGGGATACAAATTGGAACGGATCCTTCGGATTTCGTTGGTGAAAAGCCGCCTGCTTCTAACGAGGATTATCCCCCCCCCACGACAACAAAAATCCTCCCGATTCTTTCGGTTTACCTCGTTTCTCTACCCCCCCTCTCTCTCTCTAACGCGCGCGCGCGCGCGTCCCTCCACCGACTAGTAACCGCGGCCTTAATTGGATCAGTAAAGGCAACGATCTTTCCTTTTCTTTATCTCCCGCGCTCCCGCAGCCACCCCAATAGCCCAGCCTCCAGCAGCGTTCAAGTACGTTGGCTGTCCGTCTCCAAGGGTTAGAGAACTTTTCAATCTCCGCCGATTGAAAATATTTTCCCGAAACATAATGCGATCTCGGCTCTATTTATTATCATCGAGCGTACGAATGTATGGGTTAGCCGCGAAAGGGCCTCAACGTACCTTTTCCGTGGGAAAAATAAAACACTTCTCCCTCTCTGACTCCGCTCGACGCAGGATTATCTCGAGAAGTTTGATTAATTCCAAGGGCAGGCAGATCAATAGATTTTCTCGCTGGAATTTCATAAAATTCGTTATGCAAGCAATATAAGAATATTTTGAGGACCGAGAGTTTTCGATAAAAATCTACACGGACAAGGTTTTACAGATGCCCGCTAGACATATTTGCATACCATCCAAGTATAAAATATAACATTTAATGATATCATCGCTCGGCTCATGAATCCCCTTCCTCCGAGTTCGACATTTAATTATCGGCGCTTTCTCCTCACCTTTACCTCCCCAATAACCCTCCTTGACGGTCCGTCGAGCCCACCACCTCCTTACGACCGAGAGCCCATAACGGTGCGTTAACACAATATCAAACATAAGCAATAGCTTTGGACTTAGTAGTAGTCTCTGACGGCGTTCCTGGCCCTTGAAAGGGCGATAAGCGGGATGGTTATTGGGGTTTACGAGGCTGGCCTAGAGCGATTTGGGCCCTCCCATGTTATCTACATTACTTCCTAGTGGTGTATAATAACAGTGGTGTATAATCGCGGAGGATCCCCGAGCTTCGACTTCGTATTTTAATTTCTATTCGAGTCCCTTGATTTCCCTTACTGGGAACTCATCATAAAGGAGCCTCTTTAGCTCCGGACACCAATGCGACGCTTTAAATCACAAATAATCGTTCCTCAAGTAGCTACGCCTTGTAAAACGGCTCTCAAAGTCAAAAAAAAAAGGCCAAAGGGACTGACGCCCTCGCTTCCGCTTCAAGGGAACGATTGATGGACAGGCAACGCCGATGCTTACACAAGATAATCACGTGACCTGCTTGCGCAAGTGTCATATTCGTACAAGCATCGCGGTGCGGAAGGACGAACGGAAGGGGGAGCTTTTAAAGACATAGAGAGAGGGGGAGAGAGAGAGAGAGAGAGAAGAGCATTTTCGGGAACTGCAGTGGCTTAAGAAAAAAGAGCTGTCAATCGAATAATTAGGCGGTAAATCGTGACTACCCATCTCATAAATAGCGTGTGTTTGCCACCGGCATATACAGAAGAGCGAGAGAGGGCGAGGGAGAGGGAGTGAAAATCGGCAACGAGTTGATGATGGACGCGCGTCCGACGTCGACTAACGGATCTCTCTCTCTCTCTCTCTCTCTCTCTCTCTCGCTCTCTCTCTCTTTCTCTCGCTCTCCATTATACTTACGAGTGTGTGCCACAAAACACAAACATATCGCATTACCGCAAAGCTACGCCCATCGGGTTTCGGATGGCTTTAGCCTAGAGTGCCGTGCCAAAGAGCCCCAGAGAGCAAGCGGCAGAAGAGAGGGAGCCGACGAGCTCCCCGCGTTTCATTATCAATGGCACGTTATCTCGTGGCAGTGGTGGCAGCGGCAACGAAATTAATTAGAGGACGACCCGGTTAATCCGGGGAGCTCACGCCGACGCCGTTAATACCATTTAATCATTCGATATGACGTCCCCGACACGGAAAGAGCATAATTTCGATCCATAACTTGCGCTCTCTTTCCCCCCCCCTCTTCCCTATTGTCATTGTGTGGATTATAAGTAAAATTTTGCCTTGGATAATGATCGATCGCAACTCCGGAATCGGTTCCTTTCTCACAAAGCCGAGCACTAGGCAACAACATCATTAGACACGAGGAGACCGAATCGAACGCTAATGAAGAAAAAAGCAAAAGCAGTCCTTCGCCCTTAAGGTTCTTTACTTCTTTTACAATCGACGTAGAGAATAAGGAATAATATACTTTTCGTGCGATGTCCTGAGCCGAAGTAGTGAAAGCTCCATCCCTCCCTCCCTCCCGCTCGGAAAACGGGTAGATGCGAAAAACACGAATGAGAAGGAAGAAATAATAAAAAGAAAAAACATTATCGCGTTCTCTTTCGGCATTGGCTCGCGGTTTCCATGGACGCATCGATCTGCCTTGCGCTGGCAAACCTTCTCTACTACTACACCTACCGTCCCAGCCAGACTTTCCTACTCGCCTAAAGCACGTTCTGCTGCCTCTTTGTCCCGATGCCGCTCATCTACCATACACCTTTGTCTACGACTTGGCTTGGCTGCCCTCACATCATCCCGTCATTATTGCCCTTATTACGGTTGTCGCCCACTCGACTAACCTCCCTTCCTTACATTTCACGTAACCCACTAACATCCTTGAAAGAATATCACACGTATAATACACTCTTCACATAACAATTAATCTCATTACACCGGATCCCGCTAAAACTTTATCCCCTAATACTATGCAAAACTTAATTGAATTACACACAGTACGTAGTAATGATCTTGGAAATGGCAATCTAACTCGTTAAACGGGGTCATCGGCCATTTCGCATTAATTTAACACACAATTAAATTCTTTTAAATGGTCGTCGTATTTATCGAGTCGAATTTTCGGTGGCGGCAGCATCAGCATCAGCATCAGCGTCAGCATCAGCATCAGCATCAGTATCAACAGCATCAGTAGCATCAGCATCAGTATCAACAGCATCAGCATCAGCAGCAGCAGCAGCAGTAGAAGCTTTACAGTATTGAATATCAACCTTCTCTCCTTCTATGCCGGAAGCATTGACTTTCTTTTTTTAAAACATTATGAATTCTCTGAATACGAAACAAGCGCTCGAAATGTACTATTAGATTTACAAGTCGTTTTATAAAAGAATTCAATAAATAAATATTATTGATTGGGTGTGCGCACGGAGAGGGAAGAGCTTTTCGACGTACGAAAATTATTATAATTTTTATATATCTATTTGTCTTCTTTGTTGTCTGTGTGTGCCTCTAGGCGGGCGCAACGTAAAATTATATTTCCCAAGTTATGAATAAGTTGAGGTATTCAAGAGAACCTGGTGTACAAAATGTATAAATATTATTGTTAAAATAATACTGGAGGCCGTTGTGTATATTTGTAAACAGTTTTTATAATGACGTTATAACGTAATGGGCAAGTAGCCTGCGTAGGGAATACGAGGTCGTAGGCATCATTCATCGATGTGTGAGTTGGCTTGTTGGCTAATGGTTTGAATGTAGTGTGTAATAAAGCGAGGTTACAGTTTGATAGTCAATTGAGTAGATAACCTGAAAGTCGAAAGTGTGAAAATGACACGAATAACGTAGAAAGAAAAATTTCAAGTATCGTTAAGTGTAAAGCCTTAGTAAAGGGAAATCTCTTGAGGAATCAATAGAATCGAGAACACTTGGTAGATTACAATGAGGAGAGGCGGATCGGAATTAGAAAAACATGTCGCAAGTGCTTAAACGACTGGTGAACCGGGGGAGGAACAATTTGAGCTCCCTCGTGGTGCCTTGTCATCCCTACCTGGTAAATGAAAATAAAGATGATCCGATGCTCGTAAATTAAAAAGCCCCTCGAGAGCGGCTCGAGAGCAACACCGCCCGCTCTCTCGCCCGACCCCCTCCCACGCCAGCTTCCCGTCACGCCCTCGTCGCACCCTATTTCGTTCCAATTTCGTTCCAATTTCGTTCCAATTTCGTTCCAATTCCGTTCCAATTCCGTTCACAGCACAGCCAAACGTCCCGAGTGCACGGTAGCGGAGTATGCCAAAACTTCTGGAACCTTCTGAATCTCCGGATGATCGGCAAGGAGCGGCTCGCTGAAAAGAAGAAGCAGAAAACATCTAAATCCTCATTGATCGATTATTTAACGGGGACAAAGAAGAAGTCGAGGCCGGCCATCTATAACCCCGGATCTCTTCACTGCATTTACGTAAAGAAGGACGTGATACTACCCCTCTGCCCCTTCTTCGGGAGCAAAAGCGCGTTGTCGCTCAGGACCAAGCAGCCCTCGATCATCCTCTTTTTGACGAGAAAGTGCCAATGGGAGAATAAATTGCGAGGGAAGCAACCGCAAGGTTTCCTCACCATCGAGGACATTTTCTCGGGCTTTCGACTGGTCCCTTCCCCTTTCAAGGTAACGCACACGCAATACCGAACACCCTCCCCCCCCTCCGCCTTCCTGCCGATCTATTACGAATCCGATTTTACTTCCGTCCTCGGGCAAACGACTGACTCCCTTCACCACCATCACGACCACCACTAGCACCACCACTACCACCACCACCACCACCACCACCACCCATCCTTCCACACGCGAGCTCTGTCACCATGCCAGCCCGGCAATAATACTCTTTGTTAATAGAAAAATGTCTAATAACCGCTTTGGGCGAACACGCTCGATCGATTCGATTCTTAACGACTTGCCTTAAAGAGGCCGCATTCGACCTCAGCTCGCCTTGCCACGCCTCGGCTCTCTTTACAAATCGTCGCCGTAATATATTTCATTCCCCCTCGTGATCGACATACATCCATTATAAAACTATACAAGCGGAGCTTGACTTTTTCTAAAGATTACACAACCGAAGGGCTTAACGAACTCCTCCTTATGTTACAAAAACAATTTTTCAGAGATTCTCGTATGCTTTTTAATTTGAGTACGTTTCAATATCCGACCATAGCATGCAATTAATAAATAATTAACAACAGATTTTCGCTTTGAAGTTTAATGGCAATCGAGCACCACTAATTGTTGAAATATACTTATTAGGGGTTACGAAAAAAAAAAAAAAAAAAAAAAAAGAATAACAAAAAAAACAAAAAACAAAATGAATGTGCGACTCGAATAGAATAAGGCATAATGGGCTCATTACAGGCTCATTTAACGATGAAAATTTGTCGACCAGACATCTGCCCGAGCACTTCAATTCATGGGCAATTTCATTTATTTTTCTTGTATGTTTACATATTAAATTACTTGGGTTGTACGGCGCTTTCCTTCCGAGAATCCCGGAACACGTCCTCTTAACCGTGCATACTCTCAATACCGAGGTCCAAGCGCTTTGTGCTCTCTAGATTGCAAGAGAGAGAGAGAGAGAGAGAGAGAGAGAGAGAGAGAGTCCTTTATTTACTTTCCATAGAATGCTCGTGCTTTTTACTTGAACGGGGATCGCGCGTGACCCTCCCCGTTGTTGAGCATCATCATCGTAAGGGAAATAGATCCCGTTATCAATCTCTGCGACGAATCCGCTTGCCGACCTCACATTATTGGAGACTCGAGATTCGCAATTATTTATTATAGCGGATTTATTTTTAGCGGATTTATTCGCAATTATAGCGGAATTATTTTTAGCTTTATCGAACTGATCGTTCTAGGGTTAATAATAAAGCTGAGTTCAATTAGGTCCCGTTTGGCTGTAGGATCTCTTCTTGGGGTGTGATCAGTTGGTAGTATCGTGAAACTGAGGAGCCGGAGGCGCGGTTAGCGACGGTAGAAGACTTAAAGGGATTAGAGAAAGTGTTAGAGGAGCGAGGGAGAAAGGAAAGTAAAGGGAACGTATGGTAAAAAGGTCGAATCTCGATAAATCCTCAGAGAAAGCAACCGAGCGAGCTTGGGCTTCGAGAGCAACAGCACCAACAGCCTCAACAGCGTCAACAGCAGATGGAGAGACTGAAGCAGCGAGAGCAGGAACAACAGCAGCATCAGCAGCAGCAGCAGCAGCAGCAGCAGCAGCAAAAGCAGCAAAAACAGAGACACTGGCTGTCAATTCCCGACGTGGCCTGTGCGCTGTCGAAATTCAATCCGCGTCAAGGAAAGAAAATTTCCGGCCTAACCGAGCTCGCCAAGAAGCACGGGTTTCGTCCTTGGCTCGCACTAAACCACAAGCAGGAGGAGAGGTCGAAGGGAGTCGGGGACTCCGCTGGCAGCTGGATACCCGTCCGCGAGTGCAAGTGCCCAGGAGCAGTCCCGAGGAAGGTGAAGTTCTTCTACTTGTCCGACCGCATAAGATTCTGGAGCTACTTCGTTTTCCAAAGGCGACGGAACAAGACGAGAAAACTCAATGGAAAAAAGTACTTTGCAATGCGTTTTCCTTACAAACTATAAGATTTGTCACTTGTCGTGTCTGGCTTTTGATAGATCGATCGATAGATCGACTGAGCTCTCTAACGCTAATCTGTACTAGCAAACGGTGCAAAGGACACTAATCCATGAAATTAGGTGTATATTAATCGCTACAGCGTGCCGTTCTGATAATAAATAAATCAATAAATAAATCAATAAATAAATAAATAAATAAATAAATAAATAAAGAAATAAATAAAGCTTTAGCTAATAGGTTATCGGTAATTGACTTTCGGCCGAGTGGGAAGCCGTCGTGGATCTGATTGGATCTATGTGAATAATGATCGTTTTGTTGTATTATTGTCCAACAGTGCGGTAACGCGCAAGAAGCAGAAGCGAAGGAGACGGGAGGGCGGCATCGTCGGGGACGGACAGCTATTGCCTAGAAGGATTCCGAGTAAGAAAAGGAAGGAGTCCAGGTCACTGCCGAAGCCGCCGTCCCTCGAGCCGAACGACAAGAACAAGAAGATCTAGGCTGTTCCCCGTGAGAGAGGAGAGAGAGAGAGAGAGAGAGAGAGAGAGTGAGAGGGGCAGAGAGGGTAGACACCACGCTCCGGGCGGAAGCTCGCGAGGGCCGAGACGGCCTCCGCCTCGGCGACTCTGGCCACTGGCTCGGTGACGGTGGTCAGCTCTTCTCCCCGTCCGCGGATCTCCGATCTTTTGTAAACCATCTCCTTCCCTTCAACCTTTCTTTTGTAAATTTACTCGAAAAGGACGTGGCCACACTGGTTCCTTTGTTCCAGCAACTACTTCTCGTATACGCATCCCTATTAAAAATGCTAAAATTTATTTTATAATAAAAGATTTACTGACTAATCCATATTATTATTATCTTGCTCAAGTGTGCCATTAAACGCTTAAGCGAAAACACATCTAAAATACTAAATGGTGACTCACTTGCTTGGATAATAAAAATTCTAATTCTAATAATTCTAATAATAATAAATAAACAATACCCTTATACCGTTATTGCAATGTGGTTCATCAAGTATGAAAAAAAAAAAAAAAAGAAAAAAGAAAAAAAACATGCAAAATATTCGACATATAGAGCCTCCGGCTTAATTCTAGAAAATTAACAGTGAAAATAAAATGAAACCGTTAAAGCGGTACAAGAATATTCAATTGCCCTTCGGGTGAGACTAATTGTTAAGTGTGGAAGAAATTCCGATACATCCCAGGAATTGTACATTAACATAGTATATAGAACTATAAAGTATTACATAATTAATTGTCTTTGTTGAACGAATGCAGAGATAAAAATATGAAATAAAATTCTCTCGAAGTTCGATAGGAATGAATTTCGTTGCCTTTTTACTCGTCCGGAGACGTGCATTTCGTTCGTACATTAGCCGCTTTAGTAATTTAATAACTTTAACGAGGAATTATTATAACAATCACTGTTATAGCAATAATAATAATGATGATAATTAAAGGGGAGGAGTGCAAGCTCGGAAATAACGATAGATTGAATTGGGTTCGAATGAGGCTCTTATTACGTTTGGGGATCGAGAGGGTGTGCGGAGTCGGAAAAGCTGGAGGAAAAAGCTGTCGAATGGGACGTAGAATTTTCGAAGAGGAGATGTCCGCGATGGGAGGAATAATGTATTGCAATGCATTGCAATGTATTGTAATGTCTTGTAATGTGCCGAGGCCCGCTGGATAAGAGGCTGGGCGAGCCGATGGAGATGTCTATTAGGGATCGCAGCGGCGAGCGGACAAGTCCGAGAGGAAGCCGAGTCGGCGATCGTTGATTCGCAGTCGCCTCTGACAGTCCCTGGCAGGGGGAGCGCGCCATGGGGTCTACGGGCGTGAATCCGGGCACCCCCCGTAGGGACATTCCGACATGGGAATCGGGTATGTTGCTCACTTGTCCGGGCGACAATGCCCGGAGCCCCGAGGAGGAGGAAGGAAGCCGGAACGGAGCGGGCTCGGGCTCGGGCTCGGGCTCGGGCTCGGGCTGACTTGGGTAGCGCGTGTCACTGTGCGTCACTGTGCGTCACCGTGCGTCACCGGGAGTCACCGGGCGTCACCGGTCGATCCCTCCGACGTACGGGCAATCGCGGATTAGAGGATGGGGATAGATAGCGGTAGACGGAGTAGGGGGTCAGCAGCGGTCTCGTCGTAGAGCGGCGTACTCGCGCCTCGACTCCCAGGGCTGTGCATATGTCGCGGCCGTAAGGAGAGAAGAGCCGAGCCCGCACCGTCCCCCGACTATGTCCTCTATTCATTGGGACGGCTCGCGAGGAGGAGAGGTTGACGTGAAAAAGTGTCCGACTCGCAGCGTCGTCCGCGGAGACAAAGGTCCGCTCGAGGATGTCACATTATGGTTTTCCGGATTCAGGGCCAGTCCCATACGTCGGGACTTACGACGAATGTACTGCACATTGTAAGATTGACTACGGGGGGGCTGAAGGGGACCCCGACGAGCCGCGACATTATGAGCTCTTGCGAGGGTTTGCGCCTCTCGGCCCACGGCGAAACACTTTCTGTCAATTGTGCTCGCGAGTCGGCCGAGTGACTTGCATCCCATTGTTAATACCCTCGCTAGGGATCCCCGCTCCCGACACCTTTATACACCATTATACACCTTTATACAGCTTTATACAGCTTTATACAGCTTTATACACCTTTTTACCCTTCCTTTAATTGAATTTGTTCCTACGGCATTGCCGATCGAATTTCACGGCCCCTAAAATTTTTCTACCTCTTGAGCCTCAGCCCGGATGCTCATTTATTTGGAAAATTTCATTAGCCGAGCCCAGCCCTCCACCTTCCTCCTTTCAAAATAATCCACCCTCCAAAAGTCACTCGCCCGATCGTTATTCCATCCTCTATCTCCGCCAACGCCACCCTACTCCCCCATTATCATCATCATTATCATTGCCATTATCGACTGCACAATGATATCCCATCATCGTAATGGAATATCGTCAAATTCACCGGGCTCGTCGTGCTTGCTGCTTTCGTTATTATTATTAATATTATTATTGTTGTTGTTGTTGTTGTTGTTGTTGTTGTTGCTGTTGTTGTTATTATTAATAAATTTCAGCTTGAAAAAGCAAATAGGGAAGGAAATTATAATCCGTAGCGATCGTCCATGTGTAATTAATTCAGTGCTTGAAATTAATTACACAGGGGAATAATCAGCGGGCTTTATTTATTAGCCGATGCGATTATCTGCGCATGTAACACAAGTAGCATTATGAATTATTATAATATTATTATTGGATCAACGAATGAAGTCGAATAAATAGCTTGATAAGGGGAGGGAAGCGATTGCAATAGGAAACGGGATTAGTTAGTATGAAGTAACGCGCGAAAGGGCCATGATGGCCAAGAGGGAGGGGAGGGGGCGGATAACAGTCCTAACAAAACGACGCAGTCGATGGCTGTGAAAACAGTTTCGGGGGCCCGCGTATGGACGTCATGAGTCGGGCCAAGGCCCGAAACTTGGTCCCCAGCCGCACGCCGCGTCCACTGTTTTTCCAGACGTGGGCTCGCGAGAGCAACGGAATCCTAAAATAATGCGTCCCCTCGCTTTTGCGTTTGGGGCATAATGAGCCAAGGAGGAGTAGGACATTTTAACAGTGCCCGGAGTCGAGCCGAGCTCGGGTTGTCGTGGCGCGGTTTTCTGTCCTCGCGGGGTCGGGGTAGCAGGGCCCGGCTGTAAGAAGCAGCAGCAGTGGCTGATTGACATGGGACGGGGTCCGTCGGGTTCGCACACGTGTTAGCCGCTCCGGGTCTCGCCGGGTCGGAGCCTTTACGGGGACACTGCTCCTTTATCGGGGCCTCGGAGGACGTTCTTCTGGAGGGTCGGAGGGAGGAAAAGCGTCCCTTTGTGCGGGTGAGGTACGCGGGAACATATGCTAGCTCCTCCTTGACTTTTTAAGCCTGACACGAGCTCTTTCAGTCAAATCTCAACGAAACCCTTTGCTTCGTTTTCTCGAAATCGCTCATCTCGACTCCGATCCCGAGACAGCATTAAACGCTCTCGTTGCACTCGGTCATTATCAAACCCATCGTCCCTCCTTGCCTCTCTCTCTCTCTCTCTCTCTCTCTCTCTTGTGGGAAAAATCGCCGTACAAAAGCTGAACTTTGACTCTAAAGTACTGACAAAGACGCTATATAAAGTCATCGTAGAAGGAGTGCGCGTCAAATTTGAAAGGACTGGATCTATCTCGATCCATATCGTACCGGGAATACTAATCTTTATTAAATCTCGTGGGATTAGTCATGAGCAGTGAATGCTCCTCGGATGCTTCATTCTTCCCAGTTACGCGAAACTACAAAACATTATTAATAAACCCGATGGCAGTTCAATTACTGCGTAAATAAACTTTTTCACTTTAGATACCTATTCAATTATAATTGCTTTTCTTTATATAAATATGTATATAAAAAAAAAAACTTTGAAATTCACTTTTTACGTTCATTTTATCCATGAATTATTATAAACTGTCTTCGGATTACAAAAAAAAAAAAAAAAACTACAAATGATATAAAAAAACAACGTAATATTTATATATATTCGTCATTGAAAAATTTTACTTACAATTTGAAACATTCCAAAAAATATCAGATATTCATACTGGTCGTCATTTGTAGGGATTTATTAATTTAATTGAATCGTACCGAATAAATGTTCTTAATTTTACCGAGTATAACTATTAATTGATACTGAAATCCTTCAAATAAAATAGAAAATGTTTTTAATTTCTTTACTAATAAATTGATTTCCAAAGTGTTCAGAAGCCTTTCGAAAAAATAATATTAAATAATAATAATTGTTGAGTTTGAAATACAATAAAATTAAATATATTTTGTATTTACTCGTTCTTTTCACTATTAGTTATTATTTGTCGAAATGTTTCATAGGCAATTGTATTTACAATGGTATATGAAATAGTTAAGAGTTTTAGAAATGCGGATTAAAGACGAAAGATTTTGATTTTATTTTATTAAACTTTAAATAATATATATATATATGAAGTTTTTATATGAATTTTTATGCGACCACGAATTCTAATCAATATGTTAATGATATTTTTCATATTTAGTTTTTGCCTAAGCAGTAAAATCGAATATTGTAATATTATTATAATGTAAACATTATGGTTTTCCTAAAAACATATCAAACGATTAAATAAGCTCAAATAGAATTTGGTCGAAAGATTTTTCGTTGATTTGAAATAATTCAATTAATTAGATCGAATAAAGTACTTTTTCGTGCTTTGGATATGAATTGGGGAATCGAAGGCTCGAATGGTAAATATTTGAATTATTGCCGTTTGAATAAATACTGTCGAATTTCACGTGGACAAGAGTCGTACGAGTCCTGATCTAATTAACGCGATTGATAAACATATAAATTTATATTGACGAAAGAGGGGCGTTGTATTGAAGTTGTGGTGGTGGTTGTGGGGGGGGCGGGTGGTGTCTACGGTATTCGGGGACCAACGGTTTAATAATTGAGGAATCATAAATCATCGCCGGATTGTATTTTTCGTTTGAGAGTTGCAAGAATGGAATAAGGGTACGAAGAGCTAGAAGAGGCTATTGAGCTGGAGAAAGATGGGGAATAAGTTTTGAGAGGAGAAAAGAGCATCGAGTACCGATACGAATCCAGCGGTAAAAATGTGCCGGCGAAGGAGGTTAGATGGAACTCTTCTTTTAGAGTTGTAAAATAGTTTGTGAATTTGTAAAAGCGTGCGAGGTGGGAAACGGAAGAAAACGTTCTTGATCTTGGGAGAGAAGAGTCGGATTTAGTGTGTGCGGCGTGCGGAGGGGGGAAGGGGGGGGATGGTTGACGGAGTGAGGAGCGGGGTAGGACTGGGCGTGCGCGCGTGTGCGCGATAAAGGATAGCACGTAATGGCAGAGCGGGGAGCTGACAAAGCCTTGGAAGAAGACAGGACGAGCGCCGACGAGTAGAGAAAAACGAGTGACAATCGCTCTCTCTCTCTCTCTCTCTCTCTCTCTCTCTCTCTTCGGCTCCCCGTCACTCCGCCGTGCCCGCACCGCATCACCTCCTACCGTCAAGCCCATGCGTCCCGTAACGTGACGACCCCGCCACTAGGAGTGTATTATTCGAGTGGCGGCCCCCCCACCACCACGTCAATATTTGCGCTGCATCGTAGCCGCGCACACAGAGACACGCTGCCTGCCGGATACACGCGAGGAAGGCACGGCGTGAGTGAGGGAGAGAGAGAGAGAGAGAGAGAGAGAGAGAGAGAGTGAGTGAGAGAGTAGAGTAGGAGCCGAATTGTTGAAGCGCAACAGCGAGGGAGCGGATGGGCGGGGACGTTTGGTTCTAGCGGGTCGGGAGGTGGAGGCACGGCCCGGGCCCGACCAATCCCGGTGACTTACGATGGCCGAGGCTCTTTAAGTCGGCCAATCGTCGCCGAGTTAACGATTAGCTTACCCTTAGCCGACGCCCCCTCTACGGCCAGCGGCAGCCAATGCGAAACCGCGGCTAACCCCGCTAATTCCCTCCGACCACGTCCTCGTACCACGTCCCCGACGACGTAAGTCCGCGGAAAGGGCAGCGGCAAAGCCCTCCCATACTCCCCCGCGTTTCACCAGCTATTCCCGTCGACGGTCCGCGCTTTCCCCTCCCCGCTCTCGTGCTCGCTCGCTCGCTCGCTCCCTCCCTCGCTGTGTGTGGCTGTCCTCGGCGTCGGCGCTCCTCTCCCTTCCGGTGGCGCGTGCTGCCGTCGTCGCTCCTCGACGATCCGCCCGCGGACGGCTATACTCGACTCAGTTGACTCGGAAGCGCGCGCCCGAGTGGTGGTGGTGATAGTCTTTGGGGATCGCGCGCACCGCGTGCCTCATCCGAGAACGTACACGCACGCTCGCTCGCTCGCTCGCTGCTCTCTGTCTCTCCCTCTCTCTCTCTCTCTCACACACACCCACATCCACTCTCTCTCTCTCTCTCTCTCTCTCTTCCCATCGTATAGTACCCGCGAGAGAAGCAGGAGAAGAGAGCGGAGGGCTGATGTAATCCCGCACCGGGTAGAGACTTGTTTGGCTGGGAGACGGACCCAGTTGTTGTCGTCCAGGAGGATAAAGGTTGTCGCGTGTACGCAACCCCCGTGTCATCCTCCTCGAACACCTATATTTATTTATTATGCTCGAGCGGCTTATGGAAGACCAGCAGGAGTTGTCAGCGTGTCCTGGTCCTGCGATGTGCACGAGGATGATGACAAGTGGTGTTATTGATGGGCCGCCGGCGGCGCTCTAAGTGCGCGGTCAATGAGAATAATAGTTACGGGTGTCAGCGGATTTCGAGTCTCGGTGACCATAACGACGACGACGACGACGACGACGACGACGACTACGTGGACGTCGAGGACGAGGAGAAGGTCGAGGAAAAGGAGGACGTCGGCGAGGACGGCGGTAGTGCAGGGGCTGACTTTTCTTCTGTAATACGGGTCCTCTATAATTAGCCGCGCCCGCGCGCCCACCGATTCTATTAATAATCGGGCGGCGGCCGCGTTCTCCGTCGCTCGGTCGAGCTCTAGCTGTTATAGCCTCCCTCCATCACCCCCCCCTCTCTCGCACTCTCATCCGGGTCGCTCCCGGTCGTTCTCCCTCTTCCCTCCGACCCCTCTTGTACACTGCCGCTCTCTCATTGTCTCTCTCTCTCACCGAGTCTATCTTTCTCGGTGCCGCTGCCGTTCGTCGGCCGTGCGTCCGAGAAATACGAAACCGTGCACGCGGATTTTTCGACTCGAGACATTCCTCTGGCAGCGTTCCCCGAGCACCGGAGTCGAGGATCGTCTTCCTCGTCGCTTACTTATCCCCCACCCGCTCTCTCTCTCTCTCTAACCCATTGTACCAAGTTCAACTGCGCCCTAGCGCCATGGACAAGGGATGCTGGAGGAGGAGGAGGCTCCGCGGTACCTGTCCCCGTCCCGCTAACCCCACGACCTGGAGAGAGGAAGCCTCCAAGAGGACGGATCCGTCGGCCGACGCTACGCAGAGCCCTTTCTAAGGCCGCGTTAATCGAGAGGAATATATAATAATTATCCTCGACTCGCTCGGTTCCATTAGTTTCCGAGAACGCCCTAAAAATACACGAATAGGGGACATCATCCATCCTCTATTTATCGCTCGGCACTTCTCTCTATCTCTCGTTTCGACTGTTATTCGGCTGCACGGGGGTGTGGAGGCAGTTTAAGAACGAGAGGAGGACAATTAACTGAGGGCGAGAGGAGGATCTAAGAGAAGTCCAGGGGAGGACTTTGTTGGTTAATAGACGCGAAGCCGCGGCTCGGCGTCGGGCAATGAGGTAATGATGGCCTACGGGGGAGCTGGGGGTTCCGCAATGGGGGCCACCTCCGCGGCCAGCGACGTCGTCCTCGGCAGCGCGGCTCAGCAGCAACAGCAACAGCAACAGCAGCAGCAGCAACAACAACCACCGCCGCCACCGCCGCCGCAGCAGCAGCAGCAGACAGAGTACAGTCCTCAGGGTACACCAGGCAGCTCCTCGTTGGCAGCGGCATCGATCGAGGTCACCGGAGCTTACGGGAGCCACGGAGCCGCTTCGAGTTACAGTCCACAGGACAGTCCGGTCGGCTCGGTGGTGGCCGCCGCGGGCAATGGTCAGGTCCCGAGCTTCGGCTTCACGCAGGAACAGGTTGCCTGCGTATGCGAGGTACGTCCCTACGCCACCGACACTGCCACTGCTTCTGGTCCATCCTCCCACGCACCTTCATCCTCCTCCCCGTCACTTCTTCTATATATATATATATATATTAGTCCTCCCACCCTCAGTCTGCTTCAAGGCGGAAGCTTTGAACGCGTTACGAGTACATCCAGATCCATTGAGTGAGGAGGTATGCTTGTCGCGCGAGCTTCCGAGTCTAATGATATCCATCAAATAATACTATATTTCAGCTGTTAATTAACGAGGGATGAGGTTCGGAAGCTATTGGGGGGTGGGGTGGGGTCGATTCCGTTGTCGTTAAAGTAGTAATAATAAACCCGAGTTGCGGTGGCGCGCGATCCGTGAATAATGAGCAGAGAGAGAGGGAGAAAAACAACCGAGTCTCGTTCCGCAGCTTCTCCTCGGCAGCTAAACTTCATTTTTTAATAATAAACTCGGCTTAACTACTGTGTCTTACAAGAAATAATACACCTCCACCTCGAGTTTATCAAAGTACTTTGTAATACAATATTCTGCTGAAATAGTTCTTGCCAAACTCGAGATTAATGCGCGGATTGTATGACCGTCCCTCTCTCTTTCCCTCTCTCTCTCTCTCTCTCTCTCTCTCTCTCTCTCTCTCTCTCTCTCTCTCTCTCTATCATTCTCTCTCACTCTCGCGCTCACCCGCTCACTCGTTTCATGAAATCTACTAAATTATGAATCGCCCTCTTAACGTTATTTACTGCTTCAGGATCAAAAGTGCTATCCCTCCTCCTACCTCCTATCTACAGCCAGCCATCGCCCCTCACTCACACCCGCCAACAATGCTTCTTCTTGTCGGTCTTTTGTACATTATCTTAAATTTTTCGAATGTGCATTAGAAGAATGAATTGAGGCTAAATCGCATGGCATCATCAGTTTTACATTTTTTCATTTATTTTACTCGTTACGCACCCCACCCCCCCTCGCTCACAGTCTTCAATCGACTATCGCCAATAACACACGCACACACTGCTACTGATGTGCACATGCAATTAATTAAGGGCCTCGGACGACGACTTTGCGCCGCCTCGAAACACGTACGCATTCACGCATTCACGCACGCAGGACAGGCCACTTGCGCGGACATTATAAAATCACTTTAGTGTGAGAAATGCAGCAGCGGGGAAGTAGTAGTAATTCGTCGCACCGTCTAGGCGCAAAATCGTTAATGACGGCATTACATCAGCCTATTTACTGGCTAATTGTATATACAATAAAGCGAAACTCGCTAATATCGTAAATTCTGGGATTTAAATGTGGAGTGACGACGTCGGTGGCGGTGGGACGGGACGGAGGGGGAGAGTAGCTCAGATAAATAATATTTAATTAGTAAAAATTATTTATTTCAACGGCAGTGTTGATTGTCGGGTCGATTGGAACGGATGGTTGGGGGAGGGGCAGCAGAAAGAGGAAGTATTCGGCTTTAACGACACGGACACTCACAATTTGTTTCTCTCTCTCTCTCTCTCTCTCTCTCTCTCTCTCTCTCTCTTCTTTTTTTTTCCCCCGAAACTTTTCGTTCACCCAAGTGCAAAGTTTATTAATAGTATGCGCTTTAATGCTTACTCGTGTGTTTATTATGCAATACTTGTCATATTTTATTGTGCCAAATGTCATAATATCTTGCCTGCGCCGCATTCGTAGCAGCAGCAGCAGCAGCATTAGCAGCTCCAGAGCACTTCACCCAATTCCTCGCCTAATAATTAAGCTCATTTGGTAAATACGCGCGGCGGTTATCAGCGTCGTTTTAACCCGGAGCGGACCCTGGGCGACGAATCTTTTCGCGCGACCTCTCCTCCCCCGCCGGCCCCTTCTCGTTCAACGACGACAATTACGACACGGGCAATTGATGCTCTGACGCGATGACGAGAGGAGGAAGGAGGGGTAGGTGGGTGGGTGGATGGATGGATAGATAGATAGATAGATAGATAGTTTGGTCTCCCACCTCCGGTTTCGACCCTTCCCCCCGGCACTCCCGTCGATCAAAGTTATCTTCGAGGACGACGCGTAAGAGGCGACCGGGGGGGGGGCGTGATTCCGAGCTCCGGAGCGCCGATCACGCGAAAGATCTCTCGCACCCCCGTGGTCCCGGAGGTTTAGCCGCGCGGGCTGCAGTACGCGTAGACAGACGCACAGTCACGCGGGGTGGTGGCACAGTGAGAACGAACGCGTTATTCTTAAATAATGATCGTCGGCGGTCGCGGGGCTGGGCGAGAGCGCGGGGAGGGGAGAACGACCGGCCGCTCGTCGTTTATAGCCACCCGTAAATCCCCCGGTCGGCGGCGTTGGACGTTTATTAGTGCTCTTTGAGTGCGCGCACGCGCACTCAGAGCTCTCCATTTGCACGTCGAACCACCACGTGCTCTTTACGTGGGCACTGGGTAATCCGCGGAAAGGAATCTTCCACGATCACCCCCGCCCCCCACTCTACCTACGTAAAGATGCACTTTTCTTTCGCTGGACGGACAGATCATTGCGGCGTTCTTGAATAAAATGAACGAGAGAGGACAGCCAAGACAGGCGACGACCGACTTCCTATCGTTTCGGCTCGGCTCGGCTCGGCTAGGCTCGGCTCGGCACGACTCGGCTCGGCACGACTCGGCTCAACTCGGCTCTATTCTAATGATCCGCGAGGGCGCGTTAAACTGTAATTGGACTGATGTGTAGTGTAAAGCAGCCCGCGATCTCGATCGAACAACGATTCAACGAATAAAAACTGTCGGCGAGGAAGGCCGCGATCGGGGCAGGGGGGGGGTAGAGTACGGTACTCGTGCCCGATTATTTACTTCCATCCGACCTTTGTTTTTCCTTCTCTTTTGACATTGAGCGTACCATTGATCGACACCGCCACATAGGGCGCCGGGTGGGCTGGCGGGCGGGGGGGCGATAGCTAGAAGAATTGCCGCGATCAGACTTCTCGCATATATGCAAGTATTTTTTTTTTTTTTACATGTGCTCTTGTGTGCTTGGCCGCTTTATAAACTTTTATATTTTTGAACGGCAGGAAGGCATTTACAAATAATAATAACAATAACAACAACGATAATGACGACGACGATGATGATGATAATAATAATAATAATAATAACTAGGTTTTTGCGTGTGTGCACGGCTAAAAACTTCGCTCCTTTGCCCTCGTCACACGGACAGACGTATAAGTTACGTCGAAAGGAAAACGAAAGAAAATAAAAGAAATAGAAGAAATGGTTGTTGGCTAATCTGTCTCTTCTGTAATGATAACAACAAGAGCCAATGAAAGAAACGCGGTGCGTCCGTGTGCCGTGGGAACTAGTTGTCTTGTATCTCTGAATCATGTTCACTATTATATGAATGAGCTTCTATCGGGAACCGATCTTTTATACAATTTTCGAAATTTATCGAGGCCCACGATACCATTTGTCGATGCGATTTCTCAAGGCCGCGACGATCCATTGACCGTTTGCTCTCATTACAATGTTTATTCTTTTTTTTTTCTTCATTTTTTTTCTCTTTTTTTTTTTTTTTTTTTTTTTTTTTTTTCGTTAAGAAACTTGATCTGATTGGCAAAGATTTTCCGTCGAAAGACGTTTCAGTACTTAGTTGTTACTCTTACTACTCTATTACTTTTGCTCATTATTGTAATAAATGATTGCGCCTAGCAATCAAAGTTTTTCTCGAACAATTTCATCCACTTCATCGTCAATAAAAATAGCAAAAAAAATATAAAATAAAAATAAATATGTAACATCGCACTTAAGAGGCTTTGGGTGAATTGCTCAGTGTACGTGATCTTGAATAATAAATTGACAATAAGAAATAAAACTTTAAAACTTGATTTTGAAAGAGAAGTATGAATGTTGTACAAATTTTATGTAAAGCAAGGAAGGGGCAAAAGTATCAAGACTTCACGAATCTCGCGCTGAGGCAAACGTAAACAATTGGGAGAACGGAAGCCGCGCGACGTCTATGTCTGCCTGCGTATGTGTGTGCGCGTGCGAGTGTGGGTCGGAGTAAGTAAAAATAGCGAATAATCATGTTAAGGTTAAGGGAAAAATTCCGGTAAAGGGAATAATAAAATATACAAGATACACTAGATTAAGAGGAGAGCGGGATGAGTTCTGCCGACTAACAGTGTGCCCCCCCTGTCTATCGTCTATGAAGACGATGGTGTCGTCTGTCCAGGTGCTCCAGCAGGCGGGGAGCGTCGACCGACTGGCGAGGTTCCTCTGGTCCCTGCCGGAGTGCGCGCGGCTCCGGAAGCACGAGAGCGTCCTCAAGGCCGAGGCCGTCGTCGCCTTCCACCACGGCAAGTTCAAGGAGCTCTACAAAATCCTCGAGAGCCACACCTTCAGCTCGCACAACCACGCCAAGCTCCAGCTGCTCTGGCTGAAGGCCCATTACGTCGAAGCGGAGAGGCTCAGGGGCAGGCCCCTCGGTGCCGTCGGTCAGTATTATCGCCCACCCATCCAGTTTCCCTCTTCCCCAGACCGGGGTCACCACCGCGACCTTGACACAAGTTTAACTTAGGCCCTCTGCCTTGCATCGACAAAACGTATTTCCACATCACAAGCTCTCTCCACAGCTCCATAAACTCTCTCTCTCTCTCTCTCTCTCTCTCTCTCTCTCTCTCTCTCGTAAATTAGCCACAAACATCACTTGCCCTAGAATAAATGACAGGCACCGTATTTACCATTTCCTACGAATGTTCTTTTGTTCGAGACCGGTTTCGTCACAATCACATATCATTCATTGATATTTTCCATTGGAAAGTATTAAAAAAAAAAAAAAAAAAAAGAAAGCAAGAATTCTCGCAGTCAATTACAAGTTCTAACTCATCGCCAGTCGCGCATTGTACGTCGAATTCTCTTAAGGATAATTGAATGCCTCTGGAGCCAAAAATCTTGCACAAAGTTCTTTAAACTTGAAACTATTAAAATGTAACTGGCATAGATCTTAGCGTAGGTGCAGTGTATCTCTATTTGCCTTTGGAATCGGCATTCGATAAATGCAGCGCATTAATGGTCGCGAGGCCAAATGAGTAATTGAAAAATAAACACTTTAGCAGAATTAAACTCGAGTATTCCAAGCACGGCGAGCATTGTAATAAATTCAGAGATTTATTGTTGAATCTTTAATTATTTATGCTTCAGAATTTATTATGCAAAGGAATATTAAGATAAGCCCATAAATTACGAAGGAAATTTAAAGAGCTTTGCTTACGTGCAATTCAAAAATATATAATCCACTTGGGCATTGGATTAGCATTCGCGGGAATGGAAAAAATAAAGAAATTCTAAATTTTTAATTCCTCCCGCGAAAGTCTTATAATGAATACTGTTAAAATGTTTCGCATTAAACGAGACCCTCCGCGCCATAATAACCGATGCGTTTAATAAAATAGGTAAATATTTCTCGTAAATTTACTTTACGGCCTTTCCTTCGATTTAGCCAACGCGATTTTTATATGTCCTAGCCTCTTCCTCCTCCTTCTCCATCCACCCATCCACCCATCCATCCATCCATCCATTCGTCCATCCATCCATCCATCCATCCATCCATCCATCCATCCGCCCAATCTACGAGTCAAACAATATAATTCACGTTATTTTAGTTCTTAAAGAGAAAAGTCTCTCTCGCAGAAGCATGCCTACCTTATGTTTTCAATAAAACGTCGGCCAAAGTATCGCTTATGCTCGGCGACGACTAAGGCGACGGCGCCGCTAGGCGTTTTGCAATTATGATGCACCAGTTGCCTGAATCGAAGGCATATTCGACGAAAGCGAACACTTAGACGCTTAGACGAGAGCAAAGTAAGCCTATAAATTTATACGGAATGCAGTTAAACGATGAGGACTGTGATCAAAGAAATGAAAACTTTTCCTTCACATTCGTGAAAGTCGGCGAATGCCCATTTATTTCTATGTAATAAATTACGCTGAATCCTTTATTAAACGGTTAATCCAATGCTGTTGTTGATTTTTATCGGTAATTAACGTTTACTCCTCATTTTTATTCTTCTTCGTCTTCTTCTTCTATTTCTTCTACTTTTTTTTCTTCTTCTACTTCTTCTTCATCGTATACGGGTTTATCGTAGCGCAGTATTCAATCGAGAAAAAAGAAAAGAAAAATGACAGTAAAAATATGTTTATTCCGAGCGAGACAAAATGAGTAATGATAAGAGGGAGAAGGAGTGAGACTGAGAGAGAGAGAGAGAGAAAGTCTTATAGTATAGCGCAGTGGTGAAAACGTATAACTGTCAGCGCATAGTTATATATATATATATATATATATGAGTAAGCGATGGCGGGAGGAAGCTAATATTATACCTTTTAAATACGATACTCATGAATTAAAGGCGTACCTCAAATGGTAAAAAATAATGAGGAAGAGAATATCGTGGCGTGGGGGGAGAGACATTTAAAAAACGTGTAGAGGCAGAAAAATCGCGGCTGGTGGTGGTGCTGCTGTTATTCGGTAGCCATGAGGTCGACCGAAGATTTTTCCGGCACTCCGTGGCAGTAGTAGTGCTAGCGGTAGTGATTAATAATTTCCTTCGTAAGAGATGTAGTAGGAAATAGGAATCGGTGATGACGCGAGGAGGGGGAGGGGTGTGGCAACAATGAACGATGTTTTTTGTGGATTAAAGAAAGGCAGTGACATAATGAAAAATTTTCTTTTGATCAAAGGCAAGTACCGGGTGAGACGCAAATTCCCCTTGCCCCGGACGATCTGGGATGGCGAGGAGACGTCCTACTGCTTCAAGGAGAAGTCGAGGCTAGTTTTAAGGAAATGGTACGAGGCGAATCCGTATCCGTCGCCACGAGAAAAACAAGAACTCGCCGAGACGACCGGACTGACCACCACCCAGGTCAGTAATTGGTTCAAGAATCGCCGACAGCGGGATCGAGCCTCCGAGCACAAGTAAGCAACAACAAAAGCAGCAGCAGCAGTAGCAGCAGCAGCAGCACATTAATTATTATTATTATTATTATTACTCTTGTTGTCTTCTCTTTCCTAATTGATTTTATTCTAATATTTTGCCCTCGAACTCGGCAGTAACGGCCAATCCACGTTAAAATACGTCTTATGTACCATACTATAGGGCGGGTGGGTGAGGGGGGGGGAGCTCTATTATGATTAAAAAAGAAAATACGCTGATGTAGAGCAGTCGAGCGTAGAAGGCAAAACAGTAGTTGAATGGAGCACCGGCCCACTGTTGATTTTCCCTCGGGGGTGGGGGGAGGGAGGTCAGCTTACCGAATCGGAATCGTGACTCGTCCTGAACTTGCCCTGCCCCATTTAAGCATGCGCCTCGCACTCCCTCCCGAAGTTTGACTTTCCAAAAGGGATTTTGAAATAGGCAGGAAAAATGTAGGGAAAAGTGGAGAGGCGGCACTTTGATGAACTGACCGCTGCCTCACTTCCTCGTGAGGATGCGCAAACCGGACACGGTGGCTGAGACGGGTCAGCGAGTCACGGGGCCCCGAGCTGTGTTGATTGTCGGTGGCGAGGGGGAGATGGACTTGAAACAACAATAACATCGGCAGCGCATCGACGCGCGGATTTTTCACTCGGGAGAGCAGCGAGTGACCGGTAGTCGTCTTCGTCGTCCTCGTCGTCGTTGTCGAGTTAAGCAGCGGCGGTGGCGGCGGCGGACCCTTTTTCAACTCGGGCCCCTTTTCCTCTCTCCCTCTTCCCCGTTCCACCACCCTCGCTCACTAAAGTGGATGTCAAATATTCTCAAAAACAAATAGTAGCCGTGGTCGTGCAACTAGGGCCCAGATTCCTTCCGTGGAGGCGGCTGCTGCTGCTGCTGCTGCTGCTGCTGCTGCTCCTCCTCCTCCTCCTCCTCCTATCCTTTCGGTGCATGGATGATGCGTGAGCAGCCCAAACACCTTTCTGCGCTTGGGAATCATAAATACAGAAATGGCCCCGTAATAATAACAGACAGAAGCATACAAACAGATGCCTTTCTGCAACTGCGGAACGCCGCATTCCCCCGCTGTCTCTCGTGGGGCTGGCGGCGGCAGGGGAGGAGGTTCGTGTTTGCTTGCGAGTACTGCGTATTTAAAATCGTACCGGCAGATTCGTTCGCTCGCTCGCTCCCGCGCGTGCACTACGCGTGCGTGTGCTGCATGTACATGACATTATCATCGACGTACGTCCCTCGTCTATCGGTGTAAGTGTTCAGAATTGTATCCCCCCTCCACCCCCCCCCCCTTCTCCTTGCCCCAGCCCCCGCCCCCCCCCCCACCCCCAACCCCAACCCCAACCCCAATAACCCCCACCGGCAAACATGTGCACAAGTCTTGCGATTTACATTTTTAATTCCAATGTCGATGGAGTCGCATCTTTTAGATTTCAAATTTATTTCTTTCTACGAACCGGCGACCGGCGAGCGAGAGCTCCGAGTTCAGTAATTCTTATTTTAACGGCCGACTTAATAGAGAGAGAGAGAGAGAGGGGGGGGGAGAGGGAGAGAGGGAGAGTCGTCCCTCGCCTCAGCAAAATATATTATTATCTGCATTTTTGATCGGGGACATAAATAAACGACGTTTCAATCACAACACGTGCAAGCGACGTCTATTGGGAATATTTTCATTTTAACATCTTAGACAACGATGACGACGCGACGACGACTCTCTTCTTCTAAGAAATAAAATAGAAATTTATGCATTATATTATAAATAATTTCTATTTTTAGCCACATGAAATTTTCAATAGTTTAGATTATTTTTATTTTAATATTTATTTTCAGAACGAATTTATGTTAAACGTTAAATCTTCAATGAGACATAAAATTATTATTATTTATTCATTTTTCTTTCCTTCTTTCTTTCTTGCTTTCTTTCCTTCTCAATGATTCTCAATCGATACAAGTATCAATACAATTATGTTGTTCAGTCAGTGGGAAGCGAAATTTTCAAAAAACAGATTTTTTCAAGCACTAATATTTAAAATGACGCAGCAGCAGCAATAGCGACGCGACACACAATGAGGCGAAATAAATTCACAACGCTTATTGTTTATGTGTTTGATAAATATTTAAATTACAGCGTAGGTGTAGGCGTTATGTAGTCTGATGGTAAAATATTAAAATTACTAAGCATGAGGGTATTTAAGCATTGTTAGATGTAATTATAAAAATTCTTTGGAGGGAGGTAATTGCGATAATCTTTTGGGCGGCTTTCTAGATAATTCCAGTCAAACGTCGACGTCGTATACATGTAAATATCGAAAATGCCGCAGACTATGTGCATGTAAATGTAAATGTAAGTTGAGTTTTATATTGTTATTGAAGATCAATTTGTTGTCGCGATAATTCGAAGCGTAATTCAAAGATCTACATTAACGATAAAGATAATTGGACAGGGGAAAGGAAACTATTTAGATAACTTAACTGTTAGTGGAATAAAGCCGCAGACTATTAAGTTCATGTAGGCTAAGCAATATATCAGCTTTAAGCATTTTCATCGATTATTTCCGTAGATCACTGTTGCCGTCGATTTAGCTTTTTTCTACGGAGCGAGCGGTCGGTCAGCCAGCCAACTGATAATGCTATTTTAACCGAAGCACATCTTGTAATGTAAGTAATCTCTGGGATTACGAGTAGTGGTTTGGCTAAACGAGCGTTTTAAGCACCGTTTTAGTGAAAATATTGAAAACGATGATAGAGAGGGGGGAGTAGCAGTTCCGTAGCGAGCGCGAGAAGAGTCGGCGGTAGGAAGGACGTTGTAGCAGGGGGAAGGGAGGGGCGCGGAGAGTCTGGGGCATTAAAAAATGTCTCGTTGGAGCTGAGCGAGTGTCGTAGCAGGGGGAAGGGAGGGGCGCGGAGAGTCTGGGGCATTAAAAAATGTCTCGTTGGAGCTGAGCGAGTGTCGAGAGAGACTTTTATTCCGAGGAAAAGAAGAGAGAGAGAGAGAGAGAGAGAGAGAGAGAGCAGCCGTCAGTGGGTTCAGCGCGCGCACAGTTTCAGCTGTAGGGAGCGAGATAGAGCGAGCGCCGCGCGCCCGCGACTCGTAGGGTTCGTGTTGTTCCGAAGGTCGTTGCTCCAGATCCGATTTTAGATCCAACAGCGAGTTAGCGCGCTTAACTCCTGGCGTAATGCGTGACGTGTCTCTGCCACGGCGGGCGACACACTTCCTTTCGGACATTGAAAATACGCTTGGTTTTTTATGATGCTGCAGCTCCCCCCCACCCCCAGCAGCAGAGAATGCTACAGCTATACATCATAGACCCGTCCGCTAGACTATTGAGGATCCTTAATCGCCGGCCTATTATTACATTAGCGAGAGCCGTCCACACTGAATTATTTTAATTATCTGCCAAAATGCTCTTAGCCCTAGGATCGTTGACGTTTATTCCGGACGTTATATTCGCGGCGCGTGATGATTTATTTATTCCATGGGCGAAGCCTCGACGGGGACCCCGAACTCCCCATTCCCTTAATTTTATTTAGCAATTAACCAACAGATTTTATAGCCCCGACTCAGTAATTCATTTCTCTCTGTATTATTGTAAGTAAGCTTGTACAGATCTTCTGATTACTGTCGAAACTTTGCACCGGCCACGTGGGACAATAATTTTTTATATCGTTGTTATTACTTTTTGTTTGTTGCATTTAATTGGATATTATTATATAAGAAATATCTGAACGATGTTGCTTCGCGATTTATTTATACACGATCTAATTATAATATTACGAGTGCTAATTAAACGGCTTGGAATATAATTACTTGCCAATTCCGAAAGCTTTAATTTTTTTTTTCTAGCGTTACGAGGGCACATACAGTTTTGCGCCTATTAATTGGTAATCAATTCGCTAATGCTCTCAAGCAGCAGAATAACAGAGAGCAATGATTAGAATTTTATCATTAGACCTCGATGCTATAAAGAGATTTGTGAGTACGTTGAATAAATTTTCACAGACAAGCTTGTCCACGAAATGTATAATCGTCGTGGAGCAAGCGAGAGAAACGGTGGCGAGGCAGAGATATAGAGAGGAAGGGGGGCAGAGAGAGAATAAGTAGGAAGAACGTGGAAGAAGAGTATAAAAAGACGACGGCAAATGGTCTTCATTATTCACGGTTCTCGACTCCCACAGATGCGCCCGACTGAATTAATAGCCAAGAGGAAAGGTGGATTATAAAGACAGAGGGGAGGGAGAAAGGGAAAAATGTCTATTGCCCGGACGCTCCTCCAATCGATTCTTTCGACAGATCTCGTGGTTAGCCTCTATAGTTGAGACTTGTCAGCTCGGACACTGTCGGGAGCCTCGTAATCGTCGTCGTCGTCGTCGTCGTTGCCTTACCCAGGAGCGGGCCAGACAACGTACGGGTCGTCGGGGAGGAAGTGGGAAGCACCACCGCGGCAAAAAGAGACGTGGTGGAAACGCGCGCACGCCGACTCACGCTACGGGGAAGACATATCGTATTTCTTTATGGCTTCTGTGTGTATTCCCATAGACATCGGAGTCGAACGCTCGCCTTTTTCCCTTCCCTCCTAGTCTTCTTTTTTTTTTTTTTTTGCGATTTCGCCGTTTCCTCTCCCGATGCTTCTTGTTGGCTGCTTTTTGTTTGTATCGAACGTACAGGGGCAACTACTATTTCTGAAAACTCGGCTTCTGATTTTCGGCAATGACTTTACTGCGACTTTTGCGACCTGCTCCCTCCCGCCCCCTGCCTGCCCCTCATCACTTAACCGTGACTACTACTTTAGTTTCCATGCTTTTTCATCGACTCGGTAGTCTGCGATTTATCAGGATTTATTTAAAAAGTACGCTTATGACGCCGTTCTTACCGAAAAATGCAGGCGCGTGAAATTTCTTGCTCCTGTGCTCGTCAAAAGTAATAACAATTAATAGCCAACAACAACAACAACAACAACAACAACAACAACAACAGCAGCAGCAGCAATAGCCTTGCTTTAACGTTAACCTTGGTAATTGATTGTAAGTCAGTTGTGTTTAACTAGCAAATAGAGCCAGAGTATGCTATTGTTGAACTTAAAGGGCGGGTGGGGGGGTAGACAGTGTATAAACAGGTTTGAATTGCGGGGGGTTGAGTCGCGGCGACTGATGATTTGATCGACTGTTGCCTCGAATATTAATTACAGGGAATCCCTCTAAAAGATAACCTTAATAAAATACTATCTGAAATATTGAGCGCTCAATCGAGTTGGCATGTTATATCCGGCAAGATAATTACTTTACCTTTCGTTACCTATTGTTACCTATTGTTCTTTAGCTCTTTCCGCATTACTCATTTTAAATTAATAGAAAATTAATCGCGGTCGAATCCCCCCCCCCGCCCTGTGAAAACTAACTCGAGAAGATAAGTTATTTCTTTGAGATCATGATAAAATACAGATACTCCGGTAAGCGGTGCGATGCACTAGGAGTTCATTAACGCCTCTCTCTAGTATTTCCAACTACGTCGAGTATATAGATTTTGCAACGGATTTCGAGCTCTAATTATTAGGATATTATTATTAACAGCATTTTTCACGTATCTGCCAAACGAGAGAAGCCCGCGCGCCACTCTTACCGGGAATTTAGTATTTATTTCATACCTTTAATACGTTTGATAATTTATTATTTTGATTGGCGGCTGATGTTCTTCTTCAATGTACAAACTTCACCTCTTAAACGCAATTATGCAATTAATGAAGCGATTGTGTACTCAAGACTAAACTAAATTTCTTTAAATCTTCTGCACTAGAGACGTAAAAAAAAAAAATAGTTTTTATGGTATCATTACTCGCGTAGAAATGATTGATGATAGGTTTGATTTTCTTGTCGAGTGTCTTGTAATGAGAATACTTGATTTTCGGAAAACTCGGACACGTTTCAATTTTTTAACTGAAACCAGACACCGTAATAAATAGTTTTATAGAGAATAATTCTACGGTCTGGGAGAATACTATGTATTAAAGAACAAAAAAAAAAGAAAAAAAGAGAGATCCATTTTCTGTTTAGTTTTAATAATGTCCGTGGAGGTGTTGTTGTTGGTAAATTGAGGAGGGAGTATAAATAAATCCGGCTTCTATTAGAGGCAAGAGGGGAAGATGTTTTAGAAATCTGCTGTTTTGTATTTTCATTAGCAGAGAAGGAGAAAATGTTTCTCCTTCCCCCCCCCCACATTTATTACGTTTCTTTTAAATAATAGTTCGCAGTCGAAGAAAATTATCTTGGAATTTATCTGTTTACCGATTTGTCTTTCATCGCGCGAAGAAAAGATGCGGAAGATATGACGGCGGTGGTGGCGGTCTGGTTATGTTATATCTCGTCGAGTGGTTTAGGGCGTCACGGGATTACGTAAGGCGACGTAAGGTGACGTATGGTGACGTAAGGTAGAGCTGCATCAATAATGATCGGCGAGCGAGGCTCGCTCGAAGCATTTGAAAAGGCGATCATCATCACGTGCTGCTGCTGGCCGGAAAGTGTGTCCGCGGTGACATGTCCCCTCGGGAAGGGGGCGTCATGGTGGGCGTTTTCGCATGTAAAAACAAGGAGCTGAGTGGGAGCATAAGGAGGGTGAGGGGGCGTGCGTGCGGATGGAAGGAAGGAGCATGTGTTGGGCGTCCTGAAACGAGTCCCCGAGGTGCGTTTATCGCGGATCCGGAGCCAGAGTGGGGAGAGCGAGGCGGGTGGCGGGGAGGGGGGGGTCGATCTCTCTTCTCTCTGTAAAGCTTCTTGTTGACGAGACGCATTCTCAAGCGCCGCTAGCCATTTTTAGTACGATGCCTACTGCTTTATTTTCTGTAATTAATGCTATGTTGACAAGTCTTTTTTACGATACCCCTCGTGCATTTTTCATTTATAGAAATATTCTTTACTTTAAATACCCTCATTCCTTCGTTACTACTACTGTTGCTGCTACTGCTGGTACTACTTACTTATACCACTACTATTACTACTACTACCAGTACCACCGTTACCCATTATTCGATCATCTTATATTATTTCCAAGTTTTATTTGTGCGCTCGGTCATATATAAATTATTTCTCACTACAAAAATAACTAATACATCATTTAAATTCATCGTCTTTATATCGTTGCCCGAATTATAGTTAATTATTTCCTCGTAATGTGCGTGCGTTTCATTTCAACGAGACATTACGCTTCTAAAGTTATTCACGGTACAATGTTTTATGTTAAGAAACGACATATTTATTACACGGCTTATTTATGCAATACTATTATGCAGAAAATTAATAAGAAATGAAAAAAGCCAACACAATCTCAATTTTAAATGAAGTAATTTATGAATAGTTATTCTGTTACAAAACAGTAAATTGCCAATTTAATAATTGTACTTTTACCGGTCCGTACGTGACATTGAGTTGTCAAAATAACTCGTTACGCAATATATTTCTATGAATTTTATTCTGCAAGCAAATAAAAATACACTAAATACATGCATTATTAAATGTTCGATTGAGGTGAAAGAAAAATTCCAAAACTCATCGAATCATAATCTTAATACAGTCACGGTTTATTACTATTTAATAGTAATATTGTGCAGGAAATCGATAAGCGAGAAATCGAGAACGCACATTTATGAGTAATATTTAATAAATCAGTTAAGCAAAAATAGAAGGAGAATCAAGAAAAGTTTTTTATCTTGAAACATGGTATCCAGTGGAATGATCGTATGCTTTCCCGGTCATTAAAAGCCACATATACATTAGTTTTCTCTAAACATAAAAAGTTTTTGGCTGTCATTCCCTCAATTTTACGGTCGGAGATTTATAAAGTGATAGTGAACTAAATATTTTGTTCTGATAGAGCGATGCTTTAAAAATAGAACGCTAGAATGTTGCTTGAAATTTATTAGCTAAGCCGGTGAGCTTTTTCTTGAATCGCGGGTAGCAAAGTCACGTTCGCCGCTCCTCATTTTCTTCGTCTTCTACTCTTTTAATTTTTTTTTTCCTTGTTTTTCTTTCCCTTTCGAATTGACACGGATCCCCGCTCTCTTCTCCTGCTTCCACTCCCCTCCCCTCCCCTCCCATCCCCACCCGCCCTTCGCCGGCCTCACTCCTCTCCTCTTCGCCCGACGCACACACGTTACATCAAAGATAGCTCGAGCTGCTGCTGTTCTGCGGTGCCTGTTTACGCTTCCCCCAAGACGACGATAAGATCTCGGGCGCGAGTGTCGGTGGTCGTCGGGTGGTTTAGAGGGAGGAGGGAGGGAAATGCAGAGCCGGGGAAATGGAAGAGATGAAGAAAAACCGTAACGGCGCCATCGAAGCTCGCGCTTTCAGCATATTTCTTATCGTTAAATGGCTGACAATCGCGATGCAAAATTAATATAGCCAGCTTTTCTTGCTAATGTGTATGCACGTACAAAGAATGCACTTACCTATTGAAAGAATACACATCGTACGCAGAAAGCAGAAAGTACGCTCTTCAACGTACTTCTCGATAATGTGCTCTCCCTCCCTTCCTTTTGTTTTCTTACTTTGCCTTTTTGCTCTACTTGATGATGCCAAGCTATAGATAAAATGTCTTTCGCGTTGGTTTAGTAAAATTTGCTTCCGTAGCCGAATGGTATAAGCGAAAAAATATAAACATATTTATATAATAAGAAAATCTTAAACAAGCGATTCTTTTATTTAACAACTTTTATTAATTTATTATATATTTCGAAATATTTTTAAAATTTTTTAACCTAATAATAAACACGTGCGAGGAAAATGTATCACATAATGCATTTACTTATGACGAACGATTTCTCCCAACTACTGATAATTATTAAAATTAACTTATTGAAACAGCCCTTTCTACTAGCCCCTATTACTTATTGCATGACAATGTAATAAATAAATGATTATTTATAGTGGACCCTTTCATTTTCATGAATACATCAATTTTATTTATACAAATTGGTATACCCAGGCATCGTTAAAGAAACAATGTTAGATGGATATGCATTAACTCGGGAGTTATTGCGTTTTTAATAAACAATCTATCCTTAAGAATTAATGCATAGATAATTATCAATGCATTTAAAATATTTACACTAGCGCACACACACACACACACACACACACACACACACACACACACCGTTAGTCAATCGAGGTGTTACAATCCACCATTTTCGATGAATTTGGCTTCGCGTTTCAAGATAAAAGCTTTCTGAGAATACGTCAATTAGACGAAAAACTCGAGTAAATATAATTTCTCATTTTTTAATAAAACGGAAATTAATAAATAAAATTGAAAAATTGCGTAAAAGAGCGCGCCCTGTATAGCGATTATAAACATAATATTCTCTAAACAATATTTTTGGCATGACAACATGCTTCCGATGTAATTCCTCAAAAAAAAGACTTAAAAATCTTGTCGCAATATGCACTAGCCATACGAAAATATCGATAAAATTATGGCTTTAATAATTATAAAATCTTTATTAAATGTCCTGTTATATTCTTGCTCCGGCAGCTCGGACGCGGACATCGGCCTTGATTGTTAGGCAATTTATGGCTGTTAGAGCATCGGGCTAAGGAGTTATAATGGATTATAAGGATCCGTGAAGTACGTATCGCGTGCGTTCTCTTGCTCGCTTTTTCCCATCAATAATTTGCTTATGTATGGAAATTCCGTTTAAGCGAAATTTCAAGTAAGCCCGTTTGCCGAATAAGCGATGATTAAAAAAAAGAAAAAAGAAAGGAAAGAAAAAAAATCCGAGGCGTAATTGAGCAGTACTTAGTGGGCCGTAAATGCACGTAAAGCGCATCGCGCACGGTATGTGGGATGAGTTTTTGCCCCCGCCTCCGCCCCCGCCCCCGCCGCCCATACACTGCAATCCATTATCCGAGCGTTTTCTCCTTACCCCTCCTGCTCGGCTAAATAGAGCAAGCAAGCAAGCAAGAGAGAAGAGATACGCGCGCGCCCGTGTTTAGCCACCGCAGGGGCGGGGGCTTGTCGGTAAGAGATCTCGAAGCGCCCGAGTAATGGCGCCCGGTTAGCTAGTCCCCCTCGGGCATCCCTCCTCGGTTCGCTCCCACTAAGTAGTGCGTATCCCTCTTACATTTTCTCCGCTCGTGCAAACAAAACGTCACTAATGTGCTGGCCCCGTGTACTCCAGGAGACACGACGAAGAGACGACGGTATCGGGGGAGGGGGGGGTCTTCGTTCCGTCGTCCTCGTAGTCGAGCCACGTGCGCCCAGCGGAGGGCGGCTTTCACCCTCTCTTTCGATTTCGTCTGCCGACTCCCTCCTACGCAGCTATAGACTTATTTGCTTTGTTCTTGGGATTTCCAGGGCGGACCTTAGCCTTTATTAGCGACCGAAGCCGCTGCCGCCGTCGCCGCTCCGTCAAATTAATACACCTCATAATAAACATTACGTCATTTTTTATAATCTCCCCCCCCCCAATCGCCCCATCAGCCGCAAAGATTGTCTGGAATCCTTTTTATTGCAGCGATTAATAAATAAAATTAAGATATAATAACTGGTTTTGAGGGAACTTCCATCCATGAACCAAAATTTCATCTTTCCTGCACTCTTCGGACACAATTTACTTAATTGCCAGCAGCCAGTATATCATCCATCCTACGTACTTTCACCGGCCTCGTCGATATCATCAACTCACATCACTTGTTAATAATAATCAATATTTTCAAAGATTATTACCTTTCCTTCCCCCTGGCATTTCTACACTTTAAATATATAAGCTTATGTATTTTAATAAGCCTAATGAATACTCCAGTAAACGGATTATATCATAAACGAAGGTCGTATGTTGTTGTTGGGCGTATATTTATATAGATTATATGAAATTAAAAAGCGACTTTATCTCGAATTCGGACCGGATTTTGTTTGGCATTTTTTCAGGTTTATCTCTTTGTCTTTGATCCATGGGCTACGACTACTCGTTACACGTATTCGATACAATTGTACTTTACAAACGGCAAGCAGGCCACACACACACACACACACACATGTTGTATATGTATATGTATATGCAGATATATAGAGATAGGGAGAAAGGCAGAGAGCGAGGAATTGCTCATGACTTTTTATCATCGTATAATATTATTTAATGAATATAATCGGGTCGTTAGAAATATTGTGAGGGAGGGGTACAGTATTTTAATTGACGATGGTTCATTTTTTACCAAATACTAAACATCCGCCATGACGTCAGATCTAAAGAGAAAGAGAGAGAACCGTTGAAGCGGAGGAGAACGGTCCTTCTTTACAAATGATAACTAACACAGCGACAAGGGACCTATACGCGGAATTGGCATTTGCTCCTTTTGTCCATCTTGTTTCGTCGCGATCGTTTTTATTGTCGCCGAACGAAAGATTACGAGTAAGACGAAACACCGGAGCGGAGCGCATTTTCTTGCGATGCTTTTGTTTATTCAAAATCCTTATCAATGCGGGCTACGTGTGCGGTTTGATTGATGCTATTACTTGTGGGTAGGAGGTGAGTGGGGATTGATAGGGGTTAACGAATGATATTAATAAAAGTCAATTTTTCACTTCAACTTTTAATTCTTTATTTAATGATAGCGTTGAAAACAGTCGTCGTTGGGTTAAAAGGTTCCAAGACAAAAGGTGTCCCCGTTGCTCCCCGTCCGCTGCCTTTTTAACTCCTCGCGGTCATCGGGCGGTAGTCTGTCCGCCCCCCCCTGCCTTGCCTGTCGATTGTTTAATTTTCCATCGTTAAGGTATAGGCGAGGACCACGTGCTGACCACCTTCCACGACCTCGGCCTGGCCCCGACCCTCCGTCGCTCGGTCAGGCCATAGCCCCTGACGGCTCGGCGGGGTCGTGCCCCCCCCCTCCCCGACCAATTTTTTTTGGCGATTTTTGTTGTTGTACACAATTTTAAAAATTGTACGCGGCGATTTCTCGCAACTTATTCTATGGGACAGTAAAGGTTTTATTTTTACGGCCCTACATCCCCCGTGGAGGGATTATCATTCCCGCATAAAAACGACTCTTATGTTACGTGAGCCGTAACAGATGCATTCCGCGAACGCGTACGACCTAATTATCTATGATGAAAACGAGTGCGTCAACAAAAGATAACAGGCTCCTTGTTACGACCTTTACTTCCTCTAAATGATCAAGTTTGGTCATCTTCGTAGCACAATCGGCAACGTACGAAGTGCGCACTTGCGCACCAGTCCGAAGACCTCACTAAATTATTGAATCGGTAGTAGCGACGGGCGGTGTGTACAAAGGGCAGGGACGTAATCAACGCGAGCTGCTTATGACTCGCGCATACTGGGAATTCCTCGTTCATGGGGAAGTAATTGCAAGCCCCAATCCCTAGCACGAAGGAGGTTCAGCGGGTTAACCGGGCCTGACCTAGGTCAGCGAATACACACGCTGATTCTTTCAGTGTAGCGCGCGTGCGGCCCAGAACATCTCTACTAAGGTCATAATCACAGACCTATTATTGCTCAATCCCGCGCGACTAGACGCCGCCTGTCCCTCTAAGATGATTCTTTAGTACGTCGGTAGTAAAAATCATCCGACCGATGTCGCGGGGGTCTTCGTCATACCAGAAGGTGTACGCCTATTTAGCAGGCTAGAGTCTCGTTCGTTATCGGAATTACCAAGTAAGAACGGCCATGCACCACCGTATGGAATCGCGATACGTACTCATTAGGTGCCGATGCTTTTGGAATTGCGGCTTCCTGCTGGTTTATTATTCTATACGTACGTACGTTACATCCTAAAGTGCCTGGTTTAGAGCAGCCACCTTGATTACGTTGCCGTGGTTCACTTTTTTTGGCGTCGATCCGGATTTAAGTCGCCAACCACTGCTGCTGCTGCCACCCGCCACCCCTTTGACCACTCTTCCCGGCATCGATATACATTCCACGGATACGATGAACGCCAGCTAAACTCGTCCGCCGAGCCACGACTTCTCGCTACTTTCGACTAAATGCCAATAACAAACCCGTGTTCACTCGTGTAAGTCAGCGCAGTTTAAGCACGCATTAGCCTCGCGCGAACGTCACTGATCAATTCAATCGAGATATAATCTTATGTAGAATCCCTGGGTATTGAACGTCGGGATACTTATCAGTGACTTCTTTACACAATTCTGGGGTAAGATTTTTGAAACCCATTTGAATGGTTAGATTAGATTCTAGAGTTATTGAATTTCCTTATCAAGGGTAATCCTACAGCAAAGATATTGTTGACAGCATTCACAGAATCACATAATGCTTCTGTCACTGCTTCTTGTTCTATGTTACATCAGATGTTTCAGGAAATAAGACACGTACTGTAGCGTCAGGATCTTCTGCTATAATAACATCAATGATTTGCCTCTTTTTGGCTCGATCATCAAATGCATATCTCAGATCAATCTCATAATGACGTTTATCAGACTTATGAGAAGCTTTCTTCTTTCTCTTGGGACTGAAAGATAAATTATGAGCTCTTTCTCTGGCTATCCCTAACTCATCAGCCGTAGTTTGCTTACGTTGACTATTAAGACCACCCAGCTGCAGGAGGCGATGTTGTTAATCCCATATAATCTATATCCATTTTGTCCTCTTCAGATTTTAATTCCGCTTCTACCTCCATTACAATTCTTCCTATCTGATTATATCTATCAGATTCTGATATTCTATCTGATATTCTGATCTATCAATACCATTATTCGTCTGCCTGAACATGCTCGTATTAAATTTATAAGAAAGAGCATAAATTAATTGATGCAATGAAAGTAACATCAAGGATGAAATCCCGATGTATGTTATAAATATATGGGAATCCATGTTTGAGACTAAGAATTTTACATAAGAGGTCAAGAGAGTTCGTGGTTCTGTTCTTGAGAATTATAACGATTAGAAGACGGCTATTGCGTATTACGGCAATTAATTCATTAATTAATTAACCTCCACCACCTCTACCACCACCACCACCACCACCACCACCACCACCACCACGTGTTCACTGGGACTTTTTAACCGAAGAAGAGCCCGCGAAGCTTTTCAAACATTAACTCGACCGCGCAAGGCTTAATGTGTGCTGTCAATAAATAGCAACTGTTGATAGGAGCGGGGCAGAGGGTCGTTACGGTTATCGATTAGATTTCCAATTACAAATTGCACGTGTGATTAACCACCTCGAGCCCCGACGGCTCCCTCGTAAGTCTTCCTTCCTCATCATTTCATGAAAAAGCGTCATATTTGCGAGCGATGAATAAAACGGCTTCTCTTTTTATTCCCCTTTCGGGGAGCAGCAGTGCCAGTGGGATATGCTGTATTACGATAAAAATAAATTTAAACTACGGGCTGACAATAAACTCGGAAGCTCTATTGTTTGCACAACATTCTCTGTCATTTCACATGAATATTTTCTACCTCTGGCTCCAGAAAAATCCACTAACGGAGGAAACAAGTCACGACGTTTTTTTTTTTTTTTTATTCGGGTAGCCTCGGCAGCTGGGGAGATATCTCTCGGAGTTTCCCTGAAGGGGGCGTAAACCCGCGTGACCCCAGGAAACGGGTCGTCAATTTGAATTAGAGAAAGAGGGGGGGGGAGAGAGACAGAGAGAGTTGATGACGAGGCAATGGTTCCGCCAATATTGACTCGAACGGGCAGGGGGAGGGATGGTCTAGGAGAGAGGAGAAAACCGAATAAGGGTGGCGCTATTTCTTTCCCTCTCTCTACACGGTTTATCCTCGATGTCGTCTTACCCACAGTGTCGCGAGGGTTGTCGTTACGACTGCGTATTTCCAGGTCTGGACAGCAAGCATGCAATGGCGGCACCAAGGCGATACGTAAACGGCTTCCGTTCGTATTTTTTTTTTTCTCGATTAACCAACAAATTTCACTCTAAACCTTTGTCCCATGATGTTAAGGTACCCTTTCCGTATCTCTCTACGAAGCTTTTGTTTGAATTTCGAGCGATAAACATTGGCAATGAAATGAATTAATACATTTATATTAATCAATCTGGAGAAAGTTTTTAATGTTTGGGGCTGTGGTGGTACCGAGGGCACGATAATGCCTAATGCCTTCTCCCTTCCTCCTCCGGCCCAAGGGCCTGACAAATCATGACAGTGTTTCCCGAGACTAAAGGTCGAGCTATGGAATATGATTAAATATATGGTTAAAAGTATGGTTACGTTCTTGTGGGAACGCGGTTGCGCAACTGTACCGACAGTCGACGGGGCGAGGGGAGGGGGGGGATTTTTAGCTATCGCTCGCACAATAGGCGGGAGACGCGAGTCGGTGAGCAGCAGCTGCGGGGAGAGTTGCTCCGAGTCGCGCGTAGTTCAGAGTAAAATAATGCCAGGAGCCGTTCCGCGAAACAAAGGAGGAGGAAAGCGCGAGCTGCGGAAACACGGAGACAATGCCGAGTAGCAGTCGCGTCGACGCTGATTTTTACAGGTCGTCGTTGCCCTCGTCGTTGCCATCGTCGTTGCCATCGTCGTTGCCCTCGTCGTCGTTGCCCTCGTCGTCGTCGTCGTCGTCGTCGTCGCATCGTTCGTGTCGGGACTTCTCTCCGCGAACTGCCTATACAACGATGGCCGGCTTGGAACGGGGCGGAGTAGGGGAGGGGGTTGTGAGGGGCGGCCGAGATTACCAGAATGGCGGTGGCTGGGGATCGCCGCTTCGCTTCCAACGCGCGTGCGTTCCTCTTATATTTATCTGTCCTGTAATTCCTCTTCCTCGAAGGCGGCTCGCTCGGGTCGCGGGTCGAGCCTAACCCCGGAGACGTAAACGCTTCTGTCGTTCTAAGCTATTGAAATCGGTAATTGTCTTTGGATGTAGGTCAACGCTGACAGCATGATGTCGGGCGGGGGAGGGAATCCGCTCGCAGCCCAACACATAATCAAAGGACGAAACAAGTCCTATGTGGGGAGCGTCGAAATTGTTCTAGTTGTTCTTTCTTATTGTTGCTCTTCCTCGACCTTGGGTATTCGATCGATGCAGGTGCCGAAGAAGAGCCCTCGCTCAATACTCTCTGGTTCAAAATTAAACGTAGAAAATAACGGAGAGCACGATAGAGAATTATCATGCCGTATGAGCGTATTTTGTAGAAAGAGTGTCGTCGGCGATGCTCGAGCGGCCATTTTTTTGGACAGCGGGGGATAAAAACGTTGCTGGAGTCCCGCGCGCACGTACACGAGTGACGAACGAGGGACGAATGTGATGGTCGGGGGGGTTTGGGGTGGTGGTTGTGGGGACGGGGACGGGGACGGGAATGGAGTAGAATAGAATAGAGGAACGCGGCAGCGTCGTGTCGAGGGAGGAAAAAGGCTCGTCTTTTTTAAGCTCGCGGCTCGTCGGCGGACCTTCGGGTGGGAAGAGGGGGGTGGGCGGCGGTCGAGGGTCCTCTGAAATCTTCTTGACAGGTTGTCGGGGAGGGGTATGCCCACATGGTTTACGTACGGTAGCGTCCTCAGCGACGGCACCCAATAATGAGCCTCGCCCGCTCCTCTCGACGCGCTCTCGTGCGTTTATTCCTTCTATGCCGCTCCCCCGCGGCACAATCAGTGCCATTCTCTCCCTCCCCAGCTCACGATGCTGCTGGTACCGCTGCCGCCGCTGCTACCGCTGCTGCTGCTGGCCCTTTTTTTCAGCGAGGGCCGCTCGAGAAGAAAGAAACGAACGACTGGGATTACGGTATGGGGAGGGTGGCAGGGGGGAGTCCTTTCATTCATCCACGCATTCCCGGAACGCGGGCGCGCGTCTGTCCGTCCGTCCCTGCGTGCGTGCGTGCGTGCCTCCGCCTCCATTGGCGTGCGTGCCTGCTCGTCCGGCGAATAAACGCGCCCCTCGTCGCTCTTTCCGACGCGAGAGATTCTTTGACCGTGTAAGGGCTTTTTTTATGAATCCTCCGGACTGGTTCACCGGGAGCGGGAACAGCGTCGGCGGCTCCCCTTCAACTCGAATGCTTTCGCTGTTATTCGCGACTACTTGCGGTTACTCTGTCGGACACAGTCGAGTTTGACGAATTCTCCCCCTCCGCCCTCCACCCTACCCCATAACCCCCCTCTCTCGTGAGTCTTCCATTTCGCTTGATAATCTTACAATTACGTCTTGTTGGTCTTGGATAAAGAAGCTCTAATGACTTGCAGGCTCGGCTCCCATGGAAACATGCTTTCAATTAGCCAAACATTGCAATCTTATCCAATCTTAGCCAAATACAAATTGCAGGACGCCACTTTTTCTTAATAAAATTTAGTGTTGTAGCAGTTGCGCGAGGGCAGGGGGAAGGACCTCGTTTCCTCGGCGTTTCCTCACTCGCTGCTGCGCTGCTCAGATTCAAGTCGCTGACAATTTCAATCGTTTCAAACTCAATTACTCGATTGTCGAAGAAGCTCTTCTTAATTTACTCGGATTAAGGAAATAGCGGGCCACCAACATTATTAAATCTCCGAAATCTGAGGCTCTTGCGGAGGCGTCGGTAGCGATGGCGGCGTCACTTGTGTTTCTTTGTATTTCTTTGTATTTGCTGTCGCGCGCGCACACGAGGGAGAATTTCGATAGAGACTGCTAACTAGTTTGTAGTTAGTTAGACTCGCTCGGCTCCGCTCGGACAGCCCCCGAAGCCGATGCAGTAACATTTTTATTATGTAAATAGGCGTAAGGGGTGGGGCAGGGGGGAGGCTTACCAGCGCGGAATTTATTTACGCTGCTCGTGGCGTTAGAGCGTCGTTTACATTGTATAAATAAAATGAGCATCTGGATAAATGTCTTTATTATTCAATTTGGCGATTCGCTAATAGACATAATTTCAGACGTGATAATAGCGCTTTTGATGGCCTCGAGGACGGCAGACTCGGACGCGCGAGTATATTTCGCGATACTTCTCGTATAAAATATGCGCGAGACAAAATTGTACAAATATACGATTAGAGGCAGTCGGGAGCTGCTGCTGCTGCTGCTGTCTAAATAGCCTTTCAGACTTACTTTACGTACTAGCAACTTGTTATAGATATATAGGCCAGGTTCTCGCTTTCCTACCCTCATCCACCCTCCTCCCGCTTTTCCCTCGTCGGCGCTCGCGCTCAGCTCTCTCGCTCTCTTGCTCGCTCGCTCTTAAGTTCGGGTTACATAATAGAGCCATTAATATCAATGGCAATTAAGCCTTTCTGAGGTTGTCTGGCCTGACAATTCCATGCAATGCCAGACAAAGCCGTTGCTCTCCTTTCGGGATTATTCTCCTCGTTATTCTCGTAAAACCAAAAACTACTACGAGGTCACAACGCAAACGTCGTCCGCTCCTATCCTCCACAGCCGCGGACTCGTGCGCCTACTGGATTCGCGACCACTAACTCCTTGGCCTGACTCACTTGTCTAAAGAGAGGGGGGGGGTGTGAGAGGTGGGAGCTGTGGACAGACCGTAATAAGAATAATCCCTCCCGATGACATTATCAAACTACTTATGCGTACTGAAGCTGTCGTCGCCTGGATTAATAATAATTCATATTTGCGGGCTCTAAAATACTCGCGATCGTAAATAATCGACGTGGGGGGGGGGACACAGTAGGGCGGGTGGTGGTATACTACTGCCACTAGTCGTCAGCAGCTCGGCGGCGACTTAATACGTAATTGTGTAAGATTAGTTTGTTAACGCTTTACGATTTACGGCCCCTTCATTCGAGCTTGAAATTTTCATAATCCTCATCCCGCACGATTCGTTACGATAATCAAAACATTTTCAACGCTCTTTCCCGATACAGCAATAACAGTCGCGAGGAGAGTCTCGCCAGCAGCGACAGCGCCGCTCTGAGGGTCCGGGGTGCCGAGTATAAATTTAATAATGAACGCACACATCCGCAATAATAACCGCAGCTAAAGAACTCGCTTAACCGACCAGGTTAAAACAAAGTTAAAAAAAAAAAAAAAAATAATAATAATAATAATGATAATCTGATTCGCAACCTTAGGTTATGAATAATTCTAATACCAAAGCAATGGCCCAGGCAATGCAATTATCATTTGCTTATTAAGAGTAAAAGCTGAAAGCTCGGTTCCAAATAATAGAGGCGTGTTCCCTCGAATGATTAAGCGTTACCCATCAACGAGTTTCGTTAGAGAATAACAGCTATAGCAGCAGCGGCAGAAGCAGAAGCAGAAGCAGAAGCAAAAGCAGAAGCAGCATAATATAGTGACAGATGAAAAAGTGTGAGGCGGTGGCGGCGGTGGCGGCGGTGGCGGTTGAGAGTTTTTTAGTCGCAGAGGAGGCGCGAACGACATTGGATTCGGATGTGCGCGTAATTAGCGCGAGGCGAGGGCAATTACGTTTTTAAAAAGAGCAGCCGCATTTATTTATACTGAAGAGCAGCAGCAGCAGCATGTGGCTTCTTCGTATATCGTAGCATAATGGAGGGATTGCAGCAAGCGCGCGGCAATTAAGAAATGGCAATTAATTTGGAAATATTTCTTGGTTAAATATCAATTCGCGTGCGGATAGTGAGGCGGCCGGGGAGGGGGCGAGGGATGGATGGTCGCGTCGCAACCTAACCTAGAGGCCTCGATTATATTTTAAGTAACCGCTGGCATGCATTTGCGAAAAATTCCCGACTAATTACCCCCGTGTAAATTCGGTATCTATTTAGATAATGCGCCAGTACGCGTACTATATAGGCTGAATTTATAATAAATTTATATTTAGTAGAGGATTTAATTAATTGAATCGGTGACTACTCCCCTCGGGATTATTACCGCACCTTTTCTGCTTTAATGAGGCGGGAATTGAAGTTGATCCGTTCTTGGACCGGTCTGGGTCCTCGCTGAAACTGTGTAGTCGCTGGACTTAGCGAGAGGTAAATGAATAATAAATGGCAAACATTTTTTAACGATCGATCGCAGCTCATTAAAATAGGAGTGGGGGGGGGGTGATTGGTTATCCGATGACTCGTTGATGCAAGAGTCAATGGTTAAAAGGGACGACGCAGTGTAGTCGCTGACATTGTATTGACCTTTGTTTAAACGTCGCGTGCCCTCGTGCAAGGCTCGAGCGGGAGAGGTAATAAACATTTGAGGAAAATGACTTGGGCGGCGAGAGATGGTGGGTTGGCGGAGGGGGGAGGAGGAGAATGAATCTCGACAGGCAAGAAGGTGCAGCGGCGAGTATAATGAAATCCGCTCAATATTGATCTTATGAATTGTAGAATATAGTGCCACGTGGATTCGTCGATCTTTTTAATAGTCCTGCTCACTTGGTTTTTCGCCCTCCTGTCGTCAGTGCGGACAATGGGAAGAGGGAAGAAGAGAATTGCGCGCGTGCACCACCGAGCCTTCCTCGAGTCGCCATTCTCGCCTTCCGCAACAAGCGCACTACTTTATTATACATACCTATATTTACGGATATCTATGTGGTGTCGAGTTACGCTGCACAGCGACCAGATCCTCTTCTCTCTTCTCTTCTCCGATTCCCCCTCCCCCTGTGACACACACACGTTCACACACTGTTTTTCGGACATGACTCGCTCGGAGCACGAGGCTTATGTAAATACGGGAAAATTGCGATACGCGCAGAGTAATTCTCGCTTCTTTCTCCCACCTTTCCATTCTTCCCTTCTCCCTCGTAGCCCCTCGATCGTCCATCCGCCCTGTGTGTGCTCTCATTCTATCCTCTTCTACCATTTACTTTGCCCCCTTCCCACCCCCACCCCCGTCATTATCGACTGATCGAACATTATTTCTAAAAACGTGGCGTGATTTTTAGCGAACCTCCCCTCTACTCATGGCTCGACTATTATACTTTTAATGGCCGTTAGATAACGACATTCGTTCATTTTCTGCTGATGATAATCTATTATCAAAGTATGAAATATTTTCATTGAAGGGTAAGACGGTACACCGGAGCTTCCAATCATTGAATATTGTCTAGTTTAGCCGGCTATTTCGCTATGCGTCTCTTTCGCACGCGTGTGCGTGCGCATGTAGGCGTATCTAGCCATCAACAGAATGAGAATACGAGAACGGATCCCCAATTACTGCCGAGCAGCAGCTCCTTTTCTCGTACTTTTCTATAAATTATTAGCGGACGTCATTGCACCCGTTGTTACCTCATTTTTCCTGAGACCGCAATTCCCCACTGGAAATTTAGCTGCATTTAGGCTGGAAGGAGAACCGACGAAAGCTCGACTCGAAAATAAAAAGGACGTAGTCTTGGTGGTGGTGGTGATGGTGGTGTGGTGGTGGTGCTCGCCTCTCTTCTTCTCCCTTTTTGTACTCAAATAAGCTTATGATCGATTTTTGACTAGAGAAGAGAGGTTGCTTCATCCGGAGGCGCCTTTCCCTATAAAGGAACGGCCAACGAGGGAAGGAGGATCCTCGATGAACCGACGGGAAGACGAGGGGTCGGAAGGTAGGGAGGGCGAAGGAGGAAGGATCTTCGGAGAGTGAAAGAATCTCTCCGTGGGTGGCGCACGAGGTCGCATTATGCGCCGCCTTTTTTCCTCCTTTTTTTTTCCTCATCGGCGCATTATGTACAATCGAGGAGCTGCTCTTCCTCCCCTCCTCATGCTCTTGGGACGTTCGCGTTCGAGCGAAGGAAATCCCTTAACCGGCAAGAAATTCAATAATCTGCCTGTCTTACACGTACATTGCCGCGGCTCCGCTCCGCGCAGGTAGAAATCAAGCGACCCGTAGTAATGCATCGGGCCTTCCCTTCTGATACTGGGAAACACTGCCATGAATGTTTTTCCCCCGCACCCCCGCTCTATTACTCCTCGCGATGCTCTTTTTCACCTTTGATATCCTTGTTTATTATCCCTGGCATGTCGCCCTTAAAAAAAATACAAAAATAGTTATGCGCCGCTTCTTTGGCTCTTTTTTTTTTTTTTTTTTTTCTAATTTTGTTTGTAAAACAAACGAAACAATCGCCCCGCTTACGCTCGACTGTCAACAAAACCTCTGTATAAGCTATAGACTATATCGATGCCTCTTAAAGCCTGAGAAAATCAAAATCAGAAAAAATTCTTATATTGTATATATTATATATATATTATACCTCTCTCTGTCTCCTCTCTCTCTCTCTCTCTCTCTCTCTCTCTCTCTCTCTCTCTCCCCTCTCTCTCTCTCTCTCTCCTTTCTCTTTTTTATGACAAAAATCTTTTCGACAGGAACGGATTTCGGTTATTCTCACACATTCTTCTTGTTCAGATCTTATCACCTACTTGATATATTTTATCTATAACAAGGACTTTATTTATTTGCTTTATTTTTGTTATTCAAAAGCCTTGCGAGATCATTGGGCGTTTCTCTATTTCGTATAATAATTAACATAAGCCGTAATGATGATGAATCATTAACGATTTAGATGTAATTTAGATATAGCTCTTAACATTAATATTTGACACTCAGGGTACGCATTGTTGTTGTGTGTGTTGTTGGCTGTTGTGCTTTTTAAATAATTCTGTGGATATAAATTTATGCTTATTCTATTATTCGACTGGCTTGGGGAAAAGGTGGGAATACAAATGAAGGAGTAGTCCTCACCCACAGAGAGAAAACATTTGTTTTTTTTTTTTTTTTTAACCGTAACTGCAATTAATGACTCGGCTATTAAGAAATGTGAGCTTGGATATCGTGAACTCGGCTCTCCTTGAATAATGTAAAATATTACAAATAATGATTTATGAGCTTAAAAGTAACGGACACCCGTTCGGCTGAAATGAGCCTCGTTAACTAATATATATGGAAAAACATTTGAAAATTGGACATTTTCTTTCGATGCTTTCTCAGAGTAGATGACGAGTAGAAAATGGCATCGTTTTTTCCGTCTATTCGTTAGATTTGTTAAGAAGATAAAGGGAGACAATGCAACATCAGCAACAGCAAGTAGCCCTCGTAGATTTGTGAGAGCAGTTTTAAGAGTTAGATCGACGGAGGTCTTGTTTGTAAATCATCCTTATTATTAGAATATTGAGATAGATTGGAAATAACATCTGCGAATAGGCAGAGGCGCATCATTGGAGCAGCGGCGGCATCAGCAGCAGCAGTGTGCGCGCGTTTGGTCCGGGCGTGCGTGCTGTTATTTGGAATCGCTGCTCCCTGTCCTCAGCAAATGCTAAGTTTATATAGCTTTACGATGATATTGTATTTCGGATCGGTTGATCGGCGGGTGGAACGGGAAGTCTTGGACTCGGTCCCAGTCCATCTGCGGGGCATATTTATAAGCTCCTCGGACGAGCACTCGAGATTAAGGCTAGGCTAGATTATAGCTATGGCTAGCTAGGGGACGAAGGAGGAAGAAGGTCCTTGGCAAGGAAGTCAGGCGTAAGCAAGCAAGCTCACCCTCTCCCTCCTGCCCTCCTACCGCCGTCCAACGCTACCGAACCGAATCGTAGGAGGTGTTGGTCAGCAGCAGCAGCAGCAACAGCGTCAGCCCCATAGTCCTTTCAATTGTAATACTGATTGGGCGGGGGGGGGAGGCGTGTAAACGAGCCGGACGTCCCTTATTTTTATTATTTATTTATTTATCGAGCCGCTAGCGCTGTTTGTCGGCGCTTACAGGTGCTTCCTCGCCAGCTCGCCGCCTCCTTAAAAGCTACTGCCGAACTCGTAATCCGGATGAGCGTTCGGAGAACAACGAAAGCGTTTTAAGTCGCGTGGCCCGGGAAGCAGCCTGTGTCTACGTGGATGTCGCCCATCCTCTGTACTGGTGCGCTGGGTGATCGAGAGGATTCGGGGACGGGGACCATGCGTCCACATCTCCTTTTCTTAGCAATAGGTTATTAGTTAGACTCGGCATTGTCGGCTCGCGCTACCGCGCACCCTCCTTTATATACATGCGTTCCATGACGAATGCGCGTGGGGGAGGGGAGTGGCGAGAAGGGGGGGGCGGAGGCCGCGTTTCTTATTTACTTTTTAGCTTCTCGATATATACTTGGCTTCGCGATCGAGATAAGCAATTCATTTCGCTGACTTGTCAAATTTACCTCTTAATCCGCTGTTAATGCCCGCGCATTCTTGTACGGGATTGGGGTGGCGCTCCTCCTTCTCCCCCTGCTCCCTTTTTATATTCGAGCGGATTAAGAATTATCTCCCATCTATAAGTCGCTCCTTCCTCTAACGCTCCGACCTCGTCCTCGTCCTCGTCCTCCTCTCCTTTCTCTTCTCCCGGCGTCCGATTCATCTTACTTAGACATTCCCCATTCATAAAGATATAGTCCAGATAGATTCGAAGATACGTCGACGACTGTCGCCATCCTTCATTATGTTGATACCAATGCCTCCTCTCTACCATTAACTCTTGTCTAGATCAAAGGCTTTTATAATACATTGTATCCTCGCGACTGCTTGATAGACATATTTATTTACCTACTTTTATTGGAAGATTCTCTCGACTTGTATTCAGGAGGCTGAACCGTCTGCTGCTCCTGTGCTACAGACACGCTGAGCAATGCTTTTCAAATTGGATAATAAGGAATAATGGCATCATTAGTTGCACTAGCACTTTTATTAACGCGAACTCATCATTAAAAAATAAATCGAGTTACGAAAACGAGAATGAATGCTATTTTGGAATAGCGAAACGTCTGGGATGGGGAGTGACAAAATTGATTTGCTCATGTCGTCTCTATTATTTTGATAGAAACTTTATCCAAATTGGTTTAGCTTCGCGGGCAATTGAGATTATTCGGGTGCGGGGTGGGGGTGTATGGATGGGGAAACAGCGGCGGCTTCTCGTCGGAATATTTATCATGAAAATCATTTATTATTTTAATAGTAAAGGAGCCAAATGAAGAAGAGCGAGGCTGACAGTCACTTTGTTTTTCAACGTTTTTCCTTCTCTCGATACACGAGGAGTCTCCTCGTTCCCCCAACTCCTGGCTTTCCCTTGCATTTCAAAACTGATCTGCGCTAAAGCAACTTGTCAGTTGGTGCGAGCCCGGAATAATTGAGTTTTACGCGAGAAGCGGGCCAAGCGGAATGAGAAGAAAGATCGTGTTTGTGTGGTAGTGGTGGTGGTGGTGATAGTAGTGGTGGTGTTGGCGGCGGCGGCGTGGTATTGCTTACACAGACGGAGATGAAATATCCGAGAGAGAGAGAGAGAGAGAGAGAGAGAGACGTGTCTCTTGTCAAGCGGCCAAACGGACGAGGAATGACAGCAAAGTGCTCGGGAGGAGACGCGTTAGTTCATCACCGACATAAATATCAGTCTACTTTTGCAAATAGGAAAGCTATCAGAAGCAGCGGCCAAGTGCCGTGTATCGCTAACTGGATTTTGAACCTTAATTGTCACGAGACGAGAAATAGACCCCGAGCACCCACAACTTTCACCACCATACACGTTCATCGTTTTAATTATTAGCAAAATAATACCGCCGTAAAGTCAACGATTTTTTATAATGGCCTATCCTTTCTCCCGTGCCATCGCTAATCTACCAATACATACGTTCGTACGATACAGTTGAGCTTTATCAATGAATTTGTAGGATGAAATCTATACGAAAATATATCGGTTACATCGAAATCCGAGAACTATTATCTTAATATCGAAATATAAAAAGAAAAAAAACTTGACTGGCGGTAGTTTAGTTGCCGGGAGAGGGAGGGAGGGGGATAATAGTGAAAAGATTTCTGTAAAACTGGCTGCTCGTGACTTGGCGGTTTAGTCTCTAGAGGTGGGACACGCTTCCGTGAATGGTTGATATGGGAGGTAATTTTGACAGATCTCTCGGCAATTAATAAGAAAAAAAAAAAAAGTTAAGGGGGATCGGGGAATTAACAATAGGTGTAAATGAGGAGGTGACTACCATTGAATTTCCTTGGGGAAAAAAGAGAGCATCGTCACGGCTGGTGTACCCATCGGCTCTCCCTAAGGCGATCCGGGTCGGCGGGATAGCGCGCGCCCGCGCTCCGGGGGGGAGAAAACGAGAGGGAGAGAGAGAGCCTCCCGGTCATTTGGGCATTTGTAAACAGGGATGACGAGAAAAGACGCGCACGAGCTCGGTAGAAGGGGGGATGGGGGGGGGGGAGGAGAATGCGCGCTGCCACGTATAGTGCAGAGTGAGTAGTATTGTCGGACAGGGAGGAAAAGTGGCGGTGGCGGCGGCGGCGGCGGCGGCGGCGGCGGTAGTAGTAGCGGCGCTTCGTTATTTTAGGCCTCTGCGCCCTGACTTTTCCTATATCTGCTTATAGAATCAGCTGCGAGCCGGCGGCGGCCTCTCTCTCTCTCTCTCTCTCTCTCTCTCTCTAGGATACTCTTACTTGACCACTCGAGCACACCCGCATTTCCTTCTGGCTCCGTGGGCATATCACCTGCCAGCCATGTCCGTTCTTAAAAAGCCTATAAGTGCGTCCGACCAAGGGACCGACCGAGGGACCGACCGTGGGCCTGACCCAGAGCCCGACTGATTTACCAACTGTTTTCCTTTCGGATTATTATCAATTTGCGAACGTAGTAAGGTTCTCCACTTATGGGCTCCGAGGAATCCTTATTTTCCAAGAAGGCTCGTCGCGAGGCCTCATTTCCTATACATCCCGCTGCAGCTCACCACTCACCCCTCCAGTGCCAATTAATCGAGTGGAAAATGCAGGCTCAAGAGCGAGCAGCGAGCCTACTGTCAGCCAGAAGCAATAGCGGAGCGGGGGGCGGGGAGGCGGGGCAGGGAGATATTGAGAAAGCATAGGAATGCGAGCCATCGAGAATAGAAATATCGGGGTAGCTTGTGAGGGAAGGTATGGTGGTGGATTGCGTAAGTCCCCTTTGAGAATATCGGGATGTCTGAGGTGATTAATAGCCGCGGACGGACTTAACTTGTCAGTCACACGAATCCTCGCGCGTAGGCTTGCACAAGTGCCGCGCGGCCCGTTAATTGTGAGGCGCTTCCTAAGAGCCGGGGCAGACAGCCGGCAAAAAGGAAATGAACAAGAAGAGGGCGGGGAAGGGCCGCAGAGAGTCGACGCCTCGGTGACAAATTGTCCGCGGGCGCATACAATGTGCGCGTCTAATAATATTGTCCTAACGACGGGCGGGGGGAGGGGGTATCGCTGCCTGACGAGAATAGCGAACGAGCGAGCGCCGGCGGGTACGATGCCGTGTTGTCGTATCTCGGGCGCATAGACCGGCTTTTACTGCAATCGCTTGTGCGCGCGCTCGCGCGCGCGCGTGTGTGTGTGTGTGTGTGTTCGGGGTTGGGGATGGGGGGGGATCAGTGGGTGGGTGGAGAGACAGAGATAAAAGGCAACGATGACTAGAAACAGGCGTTCGCCTCCTCCTCCTCCTCCTCCTCCTTCTCTCTTGACTCAGCGGGCGGATTTTTTGTCGGTTACGGTAGTAATTGTAGCCGTGGCGCTTAGGGAAGCGTGAACAGACGACGAGTTCTTCCGCCCCCGCCCTCGGCACCACTCGCTCACTCACTCTGACCAGCTGATAAATCGACGGAGAAGCAGTAGCAACAGCAGCAGCAGCAGCAGCAGTAGTAACAAACTCTACGCCCCCGAAATTCCAGGCCTGATATTAGCCGGCGCTGGTCCGCCCGCTGACACGTTGATCCGGCCAATTGATCCCGAGCTCGACGATTCTCGCCACTGTCCTCGTTCCTACGGCGCTTCAAAGACACAACGCGGAAGAGGGAAGAGGAGAGTTTGTTTGCTGCGGGTTCTTCATCCTTTTATTCTAAGGAGGCCGATCTCCGAGTAGTGGGGAGTTGTGGGGGGGGGGAGGCTCGCCGCGGTGGCCGTTTATCATATTATAAATGGATCGGCGATTAGTCGCGCTGACGAAGGCGAGCTTAAAGGCAAGGCGACGAATCCCCCTCCCCTTACGCCACCAACTCACGCTCTTCTCTAAAAACCGCCGCCTCCAGCCGACTCACATCACCCAGCCCTCCCTGACTGAGCAACAGCAGCAGCAGAGCCGTCCCGCCATCTAGCGCTGCGCTCAAATTAAATTTCACTCTTAATGGCCTTGCTTGACAATGCGGGCGCAGTCGACAGATTGCGAGAAAAGAAGGATAAAGGATAAAATCGTGTGATGTGACCCCCCCTCCCACTTCGCCCCTCGATCCCCCCGCCGCCCTCTATATCTCCACTCCTCATCATTATTGTTTTGTCTACAATATTTTCTTGAGGAACTCGTTCGTCCTCTTCCGACACGTTCACCGGCAATGATATTCGCCATAAATCAGCTCGGCTAATAAAATAAGCAGATCCACGAGGATGCTCTTTTGGATTCGTGTAATAACAATCGTTGCGTGTATTAGATTGAGTAACCCAACGGGAGTTTTCCCGACACTTTTATTAATTAAATATAAAATATTATATTTAACACTTCTGTACGGCGCTCTACAGACATTTCTTTAATCTCCGATCCTCTTAAATATTAATATGCCCAACGTCTAAATACAAAAATACTTGCATTATGTTATTAATACATTAGGATTCCGGCATATAATAAAACGGCAGCCATTTTTACGATCATTTCGATCTGTCGTTTATCAATAAGGCCACGTATTTATTTAACTATCTGAGCGAACGTTTTCTTTTTACTAAAATAATTTAATCGATAATACAAGCTTTCATGGATGTTGCAAAACAGGAAGGCAATATTATTTAAAAATAATGAGATTGTTAATATTATCGAGTATTTTATAAGCATCTCGAATACATTATATGTCTAGCTAAACAAGAATTGCATGCAGATTGCATAAAGTATATGGGCCGGCCGCCGGTATCTGTATAATGTAATATTATATTTGTTTCTCATGAAAACATTTCTCAGATGACGCAAAGGTTATTGCATATTAATAAAAGATAGACATATAGTAATAATACGAGAAAACAGCACGTTGAAAAGATTGAGCGAGCAATAGAATCGAGATTTATAGGGAGAAAACTAATATTTATTTTACGAGATAAATGTTGGGAATAATATATCGAGCTACTTAAGCAAATGCAATAAATGGTGGGAAAACAAAGGGTAAAGCCGATAGAAAGGAGGAAAAAGACTGTATGTATCGACAAGAAAAGTTTAACGAGTAAATTGAAGGGAAATAAAAATTTAGAAAACAATAGATGAAAACAATTGAATGTTACAAGGGTTGTGTTGATATATTGTAGCCGAAGGCTTATCTATCCGTCACTATCTTTTCAGAAAGTACAAATTTTTACCAGTGTTCTCAGAGGAACTGGTCGGACGGAGGAATGAGAGGGTAAGAGGTAAGGAGAGTAGTAGAAGGACGGAGGCTGTTTGGGCCGGTGCAAGGAGTCGTGGAATGAAAAGTGAGATAGTAGCAGAGGGATAGGAAGGGAGAGGAGGCCAGAGTGGAGAAAGAAGTGATAGCCCCCCCCCTCCCCATCCAGCCGCCAGTTTAGTCTATTCTTTCTCTGTCGGTTGTGCTCTTCGTCCTCGACGGGAGCATCGCAGCGTTACTCGTCCTCTTCGCCGTCGTCTTCGTCGATGGGGCCACCCGCTGCATATATTCCGGGCCTATAAACCGAAAGAGGTGTCTCCCAGGTATGCCTTATCTCCTGGCGATCGGGCAGTAAATTTTGTGGCGCGCGAGATGCTGCTGCCGCCGCCGCCGCCGCCACCAGCACCACCACAACCACCATCCCTACCACCGGCACCGGCACCGGCACCGGCACCGGCACCGGCACCAACACCAGCACCAGCACCACCATCTTCGCTACTGGCGAAGAGGTTCTGGGCTGTGCGATCATGGACATGATCACAAGCGCCTTCGTCCACTCGGACATTACTTTGATTAGAATTTGTGTGACTCATTGGCTATTATTTACGACGATCTCACGTCGCTTATGCCAGTCAATTTTCTTCTTACCGATTAAACGTGGCCCACTCAGAGCTCACTGTATATCCCAAGTTCTCTATACGAATGTTTCTACCAGTGCTAGTATTAGACTAGACCTAGTGGCGTTAGAGGAAATGGCGGCGGGCAGGGAAGGGGTTACCGCCGTTGCCGTATACGAAGCAGCATCCTTCTCACTGGGTCATGGGCAGCTCATATCTATAATGTCTGTCATTCCCTCGCTTCTTTCGTATAACTTATCCGTGTGAATTTACATAGGACATTTTTACCCGATTCCCGATTTCTTACCTGATTAATTACTTCTTTACTTTACTGCCATTCCACTGTGTTCGGTAGTAACTCTTACCGGAAGAGCTTACAGATACTTGAAATATAATAGAACCCCTTGACTATTTGTGAGTCCGATGACCGACGGTAAAACAGAGCCGAAGAAGTTTATCAGAAAACCGTAATTATCGAGGTTATTAAAGAATAGAAGTGCCCTTAGGGGATCGCGGAAGACAATAATCGTGTCAAAGAAACGGCTAAGACTCGCTAATTGATAGGCTGCAGTTGGTGCCTATATTACGCATATAAAAGCTGGGCAAGATTAATGCTAGAGCATAAATAATTAATTCTTTCGAGAGAAAGTAAAATTTAAGCTGACAAGCGATTTATCGGGTAGCAGAGTTCACTTACTTGTGGCAAGAAGAATATAAATAGCCTAAAATGATATAAAACGGTAGTATAAGGGGAATTTCTTACCAAAGTTATGTTCTCTGGCAGTGATTTAAAAAGTGGAAATGATGGTAGTGGTTTATTATGACTTCTGTCGCGAGCCAAATAATGAGGAATTTTAAATGCTTCGAGAACAAAAACTATAGTATTTATGTAGCGAGTGGGACAGGGGTCGGGGGCCGGAGGCCGGGGGTCGGGGGTCGGGTACATCGAACAGAGCTTGAAATAATAAGGTATGTCGCTAGTCGAACGTATAATGAAGAAGAAAGAAGAAAAAACACAAGCTGATACATAACGAGCCGGGATTAACATTACTTACAAGTATGAATTGCATTAATGAAAGTCTTAGCAGGTTCTTCCTGACGAATCGCGATTCCCGGATAATCTAAGGGAGCTCCTTCGGCAATAATTGTACATGAAATCTTTATATAAAGTGTAAAAAAATCGGAACGCATGTGCACTCTGTACCCTAAAATGATACGTGGGTGTAGAAGAGAGACGGAGAAGAGAGTGAGGTCGAGGACGTTGGTTGGATTCAGACGTCGGAATCGGGAGAGATAAAAAAAAAAGCGAGGTGAGCAAGGGGGGGGGTAGGAGTATTTTGGTGGGGGGACGCTTTTACGAGAGGAACCAAAAATTTTTGTCGAGTGCGAACGAACGCGCAAGCGCGATCTTATCGACGGCGATAAACTTAGACGCGAATTGGTAGAATAGCGCGCGCGCGCGTAGCGATAGGATCGCCGGAGGGTCTACGAGAAAGAGAGACGGCGACCAACGGAGCGATAGAAAGAGAAAGGCAGACAGAGAGAGAGAGAGAGAGAGAGAGAGAGAGAGAGAATGCTTTATGGTTGCGTCCAGTGTGTGCGTGGCCTCTTTTGAATTTATCGAGAAATTAAATTAGGAATTATGCTAATCAAGTCGCGGACCAGTTTGACGCCTCATGCGTCCTGTCGCCCCCCCCCTCCTCGCTCGCGATCACAATATCTGTCTTGCGCCCGAGAGCCGTCTCTCCGCATACTTTTCCTCTTTTTCTTCTCATTCATCTTGTTACACTGTCATTAATGAGTCGGCCGTTTGTTTTAGCAAATTGCTAATTTGTTTATGACGACTGCTGCTTAATGTCACACGATTGTACGATAATGCCACCAGACATCTAAATTGTTAAAATTTACATTTACATTCTATATTTTATTGCTTTATTTTATCTTTCTTATGTTTAAATTGAGCACAAAATAAATATTACAACTAATGGAACGTTTAATTGAATCAAGTCCCGACAGTCAATTTTGTTCTAATTAATTATACTTGTATTTCATACTAAATGAATTATTGTATATTTATAATTGTTCCTTGAGTAAAACGCTAATAAATAAAGTACAGAGGGGCACAGAAGAATTAATTAATTGCCGATGAGCAAACAAACACGTCCGTGCATCGTTCAGCTCTCTGTTGTTATAATTGTATGTAGTAACCGCTTATTTAATAAATTACTCATTTTTGCGTTTACGCAGCGATTGGGTAAGAATAAGTCGAGGGACCGTAATTACGAAGAATTGTGTAGACGAAGCGTTTTAAAATTTAATTGCTTCTCGTCGTTATCAATATGAATATATATATTTATTATATATATATATATATGTATATCCGCTATTAACGCGAGACGAAATTATTATCTGTTGTTGCTAAACTTTTTTCACAATCTCTTGAAGCTTTTCCGTACAGAACACGTTTAATAATGCTATTAACGCTATTCCTGTATAAAAAAAAAAAGTAAACAATCGTATTGACCGTCCGAATGCAGAATATAAATATCGATTGAAAATTTTTTAAACGTTGTAGGCAGTCGTCCGTATCACGAAGCGGCAATTGCTATTTGTACGTTGTTAATGGCCAGCTAATCAAAAAGCCATCGATTATTTTTTAAGCCCGAAGAGACGGAAAGAAACGGTGAATGTTGTAAACATTGACGTTACACCAACTAATTTATTATTCATTAAATTGTCCTCTGAATTAATTTACTCACTCGTTGGCTTATTAACGAAAAATCGGAAATTCCACGTCTCGCGTAGACGCTTGAAGCGAAACTTGAATTCCGGGACTATTTATCTCTATTCCCTAAAAAGCTGAATAATGCCAAAATGACCGACAGTCGGCGGACAAGGTAGATAAAATAAAAAGTCTAGTAAATATTTAGATAAAAATTTTAAGAAACGAGGAGGAGTAGGAGAAGGAGAAGGAGAGCTTTTAGCGAGCGAAGGTTTTCGTAGTAGTAGTAGTAGTAGTAGTAGTAGTAGTAGTAGTAGTAGTAGTAGTAGTAGTAGTAGTAGTAGTAGTAGTAGTAGTAGTAGTAGTAGTAGTAGTAGTAGTAGTAGTAGTAGTAGTAGTAGTAGTAGGTCCAGCTAACGTGGACGTAACGGCTTGTTACGTAAAGTGATGGCACCGCTGACCAAGTAAAATCTAGTAAATTCTGGTCGTTAGAACGGAGAGTTAAATAATATCCCACCATCTGAAAATAGAGCTTGGGAATTGCAAAACGCGGGCTTTCCGATCGCGACCAAGCGCTCATTTTATACGTCGAATTTACCGATACGACCGAGCCGCTGCTGGCAGCATCGCAAAAAGCAGTTCGAAGCGCATCTTCCCAAAGTCATCGTTAATCGTCTCGAGTCAGTGCGTACGAGTATCTCGACGATCCCGAGCGGCCCGATTATTTTCCCCGGGGTTTTCCAGCCTCGGAGGGATGGCTCTCTTCCCGGCCGAAGGTCGTCGAGTCCCCGCGGACGTGTCTCCGAAGCCAAGGATCGCGCAACATCGCGTCTCGCGGAAATAACTCTTCGAGCGGACGTCAGCTCCTCCTTCGTCCCTCCTCCCATCCGGGCTCGCCGCGCCTCCTAGTCGCACACACGTCCCTTTGGTTTTGTTTAGCGCGGGCCGAACGCGATTTATAGGCGGCCGTGGACAGAGAAAAATGTTCCTTACCTGCGAGAGACGAACGTCTTTCCCCCGTTGCTGCTGCCGGATTCTGTCTCTCCCGGATAAGCGCCAGAAGACTCGTTACAACACCATCCCCTGATGTTTCGAGGTCGCAGTATCGCAGAGGAGGGAACTTTCCCGCCCGCCCGCCCGCTTCGACAGATATGCAGATCGGGAGAACGATTTACTAGCCCCCGTAGTATCGAATACCGTGGCCATGTGTGGGTGGATAGTGGGACTTGTCGTCAGTCCCGAGATATCCGAGATTAAGTCTCTCTGCTGAAGCTTAATAGGGATAAGATTGTCCTTGGGCCGCCGTGGCTTCCTTTATCAGCCGTTCGACAGAGAATGGGAAGGGGGGGGGATGCATCCCGTCCGAGTGATGATAGTGTGGGTGCTCGTGGCGGGACAATTTTACGAACAATGGCTGGGGCTGTCTGGGTCGGTTGTTGGTCTGTCCGGTTGGGTCTTCGAAGGAGCGGGGCGAGCACTTGGTCGGTAGTAAACGGCGAATAAATTGACAAATAAAGTCCGCGGTCGCTGGCCGGCGGTAGGGTTCGCGCCTGTAATCTTAATGGAATATATTAAAAGGCCGGAATTACTGACAAGTGGGATATAATGATTACTTAGGAAACCCTACACCTCCGCTCAGATTTTCTCCGGAGTAAACCAGTTGCGGACTAAATTGTCCGGATTCGTCTCTTGTAAATCGGCGAGCGGGGCAGGGGCCGGGTGGGTAAGAGCGAGCTGGGCGGGTGGGCGGGGCAAGGGCGGGGAGGGATGGATACCGTACCCCACGTCTTTGTTGAGGGCTTCCGAACCAACAAGCCAAACGACAACGAGGACTCGCGATAAGTCGCGGCTCGGTCGGAAGCGCTTCTCTTATCGCGACAAATACTCTCCGTGCGAGCGTCCTTCCCACTTTCGTGCTTCTTTTGGTCCTGTTTTGGGCCGGATGGCATGACTGAGGGGGCATCGGCGACCGGAGACAGGGGAAGGGGACTGAAATCGACTTTCGGGACGACCGGTTCAGCTGGGGAAAACAGTCAGGCGCGCTTAAGCGTCGTACAAGGGCTCGTTCTCTCGGGTTAACGCGGGGCCCTACGCGACTAAATGGCTTGTCAGACAAGCGCCTTAACCATTCATTCGACCCCTTCCCCCTCCCCCCGCTCATCCTCTTTCATTCTCGCCCTCCTTTTTAACAACGAGCTCAACCCCATATTCCTCAAACCCTTACCTTTCATATGTATATATATATATATAATTCATGGGCTAAAGCAAATAATTATAAAGTTGCCTCCAACGCTCTTACTTATGTTTATGCCGTTATTTATTATTTTTACTTACACTTTTGGCCCATTTTCCTTAGAGTCTCGGGAGGCAGTCTATGGGAAAAGTAATTGTACAAAAGGATTATAGCCTCATAAATAATGTCGGGACAGGTTAGAATCTGAAATTCATCAGCACATTTCTTCACTTCTTCCACAGAGGTTAGTTATTTAAGGAACAGTTGTAGTCTATGTATGTACGTATACATACATTGCTTTAACAATGAATGCAGCGATCGCCATATCGCAAACGTTCACACAGCTGTTTCATTCTTGTAAAATCGACTGACTGTGTATGTATACATAATTTTTTAATCGGTTATGGCGATAAAGAAATTTAAATTGGAAGAGAAAAAGCGATGCCCGGGACTATTTCCTTTACGTTCGTCTATGTAAGTTTGAGGTGAATCTCAATCTGAATGGGTAACGTGATTTTCTCGAAAAATCGTTGATCGAAGAGCCAGCAATGTGTGCCGTGTCCCTCCCTGCATCTTAAAATAAATAATAGTTAATCGGGACTTTTGGAAATTCAACGTGTCTACCGTGGTAGCTTTCGATCTCGTTCGCAGGTACGTAAGCGAAATTTTTCCCTGAAACGTAATAATGAAAGAGCTATCGCGAGCCGATCTTTTTCTCCTCGCCCGGAGAGCGGAGGACGGCGGAAGACGACGGAGGAGGCTCTCGGCTCGACCCCCATCGCGAGATATGTCCCTCGCAGGCCGGTTTCCTCCGCTACGTCCTCCGCTACGTCCTCCGCTACGTCCTCCTCGTCGTCGTCATCGTCGTCTTCGTCGTCGTCGTCGTCGTCATCGTCGTCTTCGTCGTCTTCGTCGTCGTCGTCGTAGCCTTACTATATAACGCAAAGCAATTTCTCGCAAGTTTATAGCAACGCTAACTTGTCGAATGATATTCCATTCGGACGGGAGGCGATTATTATCCTCGCGGGGGGAAACACGTCCTCGCGTGGACTCGGATCCGTCGCCGCTGCTTAGAAATACAAGCTTGCAGGTGTCCCGGCCCCGACGGGTGTGAGTTCTCGGAGACCCAGACTTTTGTACTCTCTCTCTCTCTCTCTCTCTCTCTCTCTCTCTCTCTCTCTCTCTCTCTCTGTGTATTCGAGTCAGAGCTAAGATGTCCGTGCGTGGGGGTTGGGGCACGGGTGTGAGGGAGTTGGATGCTGTGCGACGGTGGAGGTCCGCTAAATGGAGCTTATGTTTACGAGGGCCTCGGCGACGGCGAACGACTCTGCCGCCTCTGCTGTTGCCTCTCGATATTATACGACTGTCGTTCCCGCCTTCTCTTCCTCCACCTCCATCTCCACCTCCACCACCACCTCCAACTCCACCTCCACCTCCACCTCCACCTCTCTATCAAGGTGTCGCCCACATATTAACTTGGCTTGCTTCTCGTCCTTCTCTCCTCCTTCTTTCGCGCTCGCCCTGGCCGCTTTCCTCGTCTTTCCTCTTTACTTTATCTGTATAAGATATGGTGAGAGAGCAAGAGAGAAAGAGAGCGAGAGAGTGAGAGAGAGGAGGAGGGGAGCAAGTTTTGAAGCTTGCACAGCGGCGGTCGCATCCACGACAACGCGCGCTTTAAGTGGCAAGTCACGCAACCGAATAGCCATCAATTAACTCTGGGCAATAATCCTTCATATTTACAAGATGCCGATGTGCTATTGGATTGAAATTTAAACTTGTTATTTTTAGATTATAAAGTTATTAAAGCCCACCGAGCGAATAGCAGCGACATTCCGGGCTTATTAGATGCTCTATTAATCTCGCGCTGCTTATTCACGCCCTTGACACTTTTACGCTTAATATCGAGAATACCCGCTGTTGCAGCTTATCTCCTGGTCTTACTTACTCTCCTACTGTTCACGTCGTCTTTACCACCGCCGTCGCTCTCTCTCTCTCTCTCTCTCTCTCTCTCTCTGTCTGTCTGTCTGTCTGTCTGTCTGTCTGTCTGTTCATAAACCAGGACAATGTAATCGATTAACTCCATACTTGTTCTATATACTTTATTTTTAATGTCGAGATTGATGGAAAGGAATAAATGGATAAGGGGTGGGCGGAAGGGGGGAGGGGGACTTTGGAGGCAAGAACACTGGCATTGGAAAGCAGTTGTCCCGCCGGGTGCTATCGTTTACAATATTTTCATTCTAATGTTTATTTTACACTTTGTGCTTCGTCGTAACTACTCCATTACTTTTTTTTAAATAAGATTTACATTAAATAAAAAGTAATGTATTTATAGGCAGTAAGAGTATAAGCCTTCCTTTAGTATAAAATATATGCATTGAAAACGAAAGGCAGTGGTTACCGTCAGTTTGGAACCGTTTGTTTTCAGTGGCCAGAAGGGCGATAAGTGCCACAGCGGTGACCCTGGCGATTCGAGTTACGAGAGCGGCGACGAGACGAAGCGGCAGTCCGTTGGTCAACCGAGTCAACAGCAGCCGACCTCTTGCGCTGTCCAGCAACAGCAGCAGCAGCAGCAGCAGCAAAGTTCGGCCCAGCAGCTGGTGGATCACCAGCAACAACAGGCTTCGAGCATGTACCAGCTCCCGGCCCAGGTATCCGTCTCCTCCAGCCCGCACTCCTATCATCAGGCCCTCGGACACTCTGGTCACCATATGCAGCAGCAAGTACCGCCGCAGCAACAGCAGCAGCAACAGCAAGCCCCGCAGCATCATCACCATCACCACGACACGAGCAGCGAGAGCGGCGACGACAAGCGCAACCTCCATCATCAGCTGCAGCATCTGCAAGCGGCAGCGGCGGCCGCCCACGGACTCGTCCACCCGACGGCTGCGCTTCCGCCGCAATCGAGTTGCGCCCAGCAGAAGAGCCAACTTGATTATATGCAGTACTATAGTTCGCAGGTCAGTACTTTTTATGTTATTACTCCTCTAGCTCCAACTGAACATATCGGTATTTTCCCGGGATTCATATTCCTCCGAGTTAGTGACAAAAATGTTGTTTCTTCGTACGGGATGATAAATGAGTAATGAAGGAACGGAATTATTTATTGCCAACAGGACTACCTTCTGGGCTCCTCGAGTACGGCCGAGTTGCAAAAGTCCCTTCCCCACACGGCGACATCCATGCAAATGGGAGCGATTGCCCCATCGATGGGCGGCCTCAGCCCCATGGGTCCCTCGACGATGATGCCCTCGTCGATGCAGGGGGTTAACCACACGATGAACGGCATGTCGATGAACGGTATGGGCATGGCTGCTTATCACCAAGGCATGGGTACTATGGGCATGTCGAGCTCCCATGCCGGCTACCACAGCGCAAGTCTCGTTCTCGGGGAGTATCACTCTTTGTGACCTTGGGCGCGGCCGAGACGCAGCAAGCAACTGGCCGTAAGCCAGCAGGAGCATCAGGAGCAGCACTACCACCACCACCACCTCCACAATCACTTGTCTCAGCAGCAACATCAGCATCATCATCATCATCAGCATCATCATCAGCATCAGCAGCAGCAGCAGCAGCAGCAGCAGCAGCAACACCATTTGCAACACTATCACAGTAACAATGTCCAGCAACAGGATTCCCATCGCGATCATCGTCATCATCTTCATCACCACAGCAGCAATAGCAGCAATAGCAGCACCTGCAGCAGTAGCAGTAGCACCAGTAGCCATCATCATCATAATCATCATAACGAGGACAAGGGCTGGGGGGAGCAACAGCAGCCAATTCGAACACAGCAGCAGCAGCAGCAGCAGCAGCAGCAGCAACACAGCCTCAACAAGCCGGTGACTATTGTTCAAGCACGAATTTATTGTCTGACAGAGTAGGGTTATTAGGTACGTTATTCCAGTGTCGACTGTGTTGGTTGCTCTGTTTTCCTGGCGGCGACGGCGTTAAAATAAGCGCATGTACTACGCCCCCACGAGACAACAGATCTAATAATTCTCTTTCTTTTTTCCTTGATTTCACTTCAGGACCGGCATTATTATTGCATTATTATTTAATTTTAAACCACTTTTTCACTTTAAACAATAATACGGCATTATTGAATGATCGATTGAACTTAACGAGCGACTAATTCTAATATTTACGCAAAGAAGCTATTTTTAACAAGACTTTTTTTTAAATGAAAAACTTATATTTTTGACGTTCTTTTTACTTTTTTAAATACCGACTGATTGTTTGATTGTATTATTCGCTCGTGCCAATATAAGCTCCCAATAACGAAGGTAACTGTAGATCTGACACGTTTTAGCCGTAATCACGCTCAAAGAAATTTATTTACCTCTCTACGCGGATATTCGTAACTACTTCAATTTTTATAATAACGTCAGGATAATATGAAAGAATTCATATCGGGACGTGGTGTAATGATCAGATTCAATACACCCCAGAAACTTGCTTGATTAATTAATATACAGGAACAAGTATCGCGTGAAGCGTTACCACAGGCTTCCGAAATCGAAAATTTCATCAGATGGTAAGCTCGTCCCGAGTAATGTACATAAATAATACTCTTTACAAATGCATAAAGGAAAAGATCTTGTCTTTACCGTGTTGTCGTAGCTTCAAATAAATCAACTAAATATGGACTGGATAGATTATTTGCAATCATAGTTACCTTTATTTCGTTCGCTGCAATTACGTAAGTTGTATTGAAGACAAAAAATTGAAAATCAGAAATTAGCCAGATAATCGTGGAAGAGAGAGAGAGAGAGAGAGAGTGAGAGAGAGTGAGAGAGAGTGCGTGTGTGTGCGTGCGTGCGTGCGTGCGCGAGTGTGTGTGTGGTTTCATGGTTGCAAATCTCGATTGCGAAAATAATAAGTCGAGTGCGCGTCGTCGCGAGCGCCTCGTCTTGCTTGTCCTTCTTGTACATGTATGTAGATAGAAAAAAAATGTAAACGTCTCGAGGCTTCATACACTTTGACAGTTCGCGCCTTATTATTATAGATTTTAAGAAATATCTAAGCTCCCGTGCGCTCAAAATCGATTTAAAGCTTTTTTACAAAAAGCACGAAAAATTATAATTTAGGTGATCAGCAGCGGCAGCTTTCATGACATTTATTTTAAAATCCAGATTTTTTAATTATTAATATTCTAATATCGTCATCATCATCACCACCACTATCATCATTATTACAATTATTATTAAAATTACTACTATTACGATTATAATTATAATATAATTATTATTACAATAACTATTATTTATTTTGTATTATTTTAGCCAGAATTTTACTTTATCGTCGTTTGTTGCAATTAAGTATTTTAAACATTAGTAGTTAAATTTTAACGTACAAATTCTTTCTTCGAGATGTTTAAATAAATAAATAAATAAATAAATAAGTAAGTAAGTAAGCACAACTACAGATATTCATTTCAAATGTAAAATGTAAATTATATAAAATATCAATTCTCTAATTAAGTATTATTACATTTAAGAGATAATACCATGAGGTTATATATAATTCTCATATAAATTGTTATATGTGAACGTGTAAAATAGAGCTCAAATTTTCATTTGTCTATGAATAAAAACGGGCAGATTTCTCAGTGCACTGCTGCAGCTTAGTGAAATATCAGATCCATTTAAAAATAAATCATTGATGCTGCTCGGCCGTGTGTGCGCGTCCTCGCTAGTTTCGTATGAAAGTGAAGTTTTCTTTTTAAAGGGAGTGAGAGCGTAGAAGGAGAAAATCACAGAAGCGATTGTAAGCCTCTCGCCACCTATATATATATATAGCAAGAATAAGTAAGTGGTAAGAACATTTCGAAGGTAATGGTAAGAAAAGAAAAGCGTAAGAAAAATACCATGAAGGGGCGGGGGGAGGAGGATGGGAGTGAATGAGCAGCGGAAGTGCAAGCTTTCGTGTGATTTAATATTGTAAGTTAGGTAAAAAGAATAATAGTTAGTTGATAAATGACGAGAAATCAGTTGGAAATAGAGTATGGAAAAACAAAGGGATACGACGATTGGAAGAAAAGCGAGGTGGTGTCGTGTGTACAGAGAGAGAGAGAGAGAGAGAGAGAGAGAGAGAGAGAGAGGCCGGAGGAGGCGAGAGGTCGATTGTTGTTCCTTGGCAGAGAGAATCGCTGCTTATATTGGACCGCCGGCAACTGACGGCTGCTTATGTTGTACGTCCTACCTATCCAATCTCTCCCCTCTCTCTCTCTCTCTACGCACGCACACACACACACACACGGTTCACTCATCTACCAACCCACTTACCTAAGATGCCCTTGCTTTCCTCTTCGCGTATATAGATCGGCCTTTCCATCCTTTCCATCCTTCTTCGTCTTAGCGCGCAGGCTGCTCTCTCCTCTCGATGCTTCTAGGCAACGATGCAAATAATGTCCGCGGGACGAAACAGGGTAAAAGAGGCCTCTCGAGGGCCCGGCTTGAAGTTTTCTCTTTGACAAACGCATCATTTCGATATACCAGTTTATTATTTAGCCAGGCATAAGCAATTAGTCGAATCGACCTGTGGAAACAAAAATTAAAAATTAAAAATAAAAAAACAAAAACAAAAAACACCTTCCTCGACTTTAATCGCGTCACACATGTTTTCAATATTATGTATACGGACATTTTTACATTCACGACGCTGCTGCGTCTTCCTTCTGCTCATCTTCTGATTGGCGAACAGCAAATTACCGTATCATCAACGCCTTATTAGCCCATCATCTAGCATACACTTTTTCGACACTCTTTTTCTTACTTCAACGAGCAAATGTCTGAAGCGCCCCTCATCTTCTATGCAACTTTAAATCAATAATGTACATTCTCCTTCGGAATCAGTCATGTATATTTATTAAACACCCGTCATTATCCACGCATAATTATTTTTTTCTCATATTTTTTGAAAGTTTTTGTATTAAATTTTTTTTTATATCCACGCGGTTTGGTTTTATTTGATTTTATCCTGATGAGTTGCAAACGCACGAATGCTCATTTCGAGAATATGACATTTCAAGTCGTCACATTCGATTCAACAAAAATAACAGCTAACTTTTCGTCGAACCATAATTATTATTATTTATTGTACTTTGGTCAGTTTTTTAGTTAGTACGTATTATTATTCGGGTATGAATTATTTTCTGTGCGTATATGCGCAGGGAGGGTAGGAGGTGGTTGTATGGGAAGTGGTGGAAGGTCGTCGGTCGTAAATGATGCGAAAGATCAAGATAGAAAGTATTTGTTTACCAGAACTTATTTCAGGATTTAATAACGTTATTCGGTCATTAATTCGGATTTGCAGTTTTGATTGAAATTCACCGAAGTCATTATGAAAATTTAATTGTAACTTAAGGGGTACACGTGGAATAGAGGAGAATTATATTATTTGTGATGGCAGTTAACGAAAATCCAGGAGGTGATTAAGTAAATGATAATGAATATATTTCGTGATTAATCGTTGCTGAGATCTGTGACCAATATCGGCTGGACTCTCGACACCGGAAGTGCTTCTCCTTCGTGTTATTTACACTTCAATTCTCGGAACATCTTCTTTATCATTAGTAAAAAATATTTATGGTTTACGGGTCAGTTGACCCCTCCCCTCCTCCCCGTCATCCCATCCCACCCGCCTACTGTATCTTCAGCATCGTTCAAAGATTTCCTGGTTCCTCTCAACGTACTGGGAGGCGTCCGTGGACCACCGCGTCTCGGTCGCAGAATCCTCTCGGCCAATCCCATTCCAATTTATTCGAATTGTTCGTTTAATTCATAACCGATCCGGTTGCTCGAGCCGAACGAAATTTGCTTTATCAAAGTGTCAATGCTTTAATGCTCGAGAGCTTCGAGAGACTAATACTTATATAAATAATATAAATAAAACAAGCTCTTTATGTAAATGTCTGAAAGGTATTTTAAGTATTATGAGATTCTTTGTAAATATATTTCAGACTTGTGTAATTTTAATAAACTGTTTTATTTTTTAATTAGTAGTTCTCTTTATTTTTATTTCATTAATTTTCTTATGATCGTCGGCACACGTAGTTGTGCAGCTCGTTATATGTGTGCCGTAAATTTCCGAGATAAGGGTCGAGCCATTTTAAGTGTATAAATAAAATCTTCCTACGTAATAAGTTATTTCTCACTTAAAATTTTATACCAATACAGCTTTGACATAATAACGTATTTCAAGGATCATCTGTTGCTGTTTCCCCAAACCAACATAAGCAAAATCATTTTTACATTTTGAAGAAATTATTCACACGCACAATATATCGCTGAATCGAAGAGTATAACTAAAAGAGTATAGTAAGAATAATTAAAGTAATAGTATTGGTATTAGCATTATCAGCGGAGCATAATTTCAATATTGTAGTATGTACGCACGCGACTACTCCACACTGAACACACGAGACTACATTCCGACAATTCGACCTACCGTGGTCGAAGCCACGGAAAGCTTTATTATCACTCGGCGGATAAGCGCTGTTTATAACAATTTTATTAAAAGCGGATCGAATTCACTAGTGTAGAAGAGACAGCGTGTCATTGTACTTGTTATTTCTCGGACATTGTCATTGAAATTCTTCACAGATCTGGGCACTTTTTGTCTTCGTTGCCGACGCTCTTCATGAATACTATGAATACTATATCGGAGTATTTCCATACAAACCCGGGGTCGTATTTATTTAATATATATATATATATATATATATATACATATATATTGTTTTTAATACGTATTTTGGAGTCGAGCTATTTAGTTATTTAACTGTATTAGGCCGCAACAATAAGCTTATTTTGACAAAGAACTTTTTTAAAAAAATAATTATTCCCTCGATTGAGCATTAACGGAAACAAAAGCTGCCTATACCTGAGCGAAAGGATTTATTATAAAAAATGCAAATTTATTTTACTCGGTAAAGTCTAGAATTCCGAAGCTTCTTCTAGCGCTTAATGACGAAAAGGCTAAGGAAGACGCGATGGGACTTTCAACAAACACAAGTAATGGGTAAGAGTATACGAAGATTATTATAAAACTAAAGGCAAATTTAAAGTTTTAATGCATAGATAAATAGAGATGAATCTAGAGATAAAAAATAGAAGAGTTTTTGGATGGATATGATTGTTGCCGTTAAGGTACAAGTGAGTACCACGGATATCTCTGTAGATCAATTCATTAGAAAAGGACAAGAAAGTCAAATAAAAAGTAATGACTAGAGGCAGGAAATTCTTGTAGCATTATATATACATTAACATTTACATATAAATATACGGTATACGGAGGAGCCTGTACATGTTTTATTGATAGCTTGGTGTGAGAGAAAGTTAAAAACGAGTGTGAAGCAGGAAGAATAAATAAGTCGTGTCTGTGAAAGAAAGCTTCTACGATTATGCAATAAGCAATAGAATTATGAAAGGTACACAAAAAAAAAAAAAAAAAAAAAACAGCTCCTTGGACATCAGTTGAAAAAAAATTTAAATAAACTTGCACAAAGCGGCATGTGACTGGCGCGCCATGTGCTTTATAAATACCCTATGCAATAGTACATATATATATATATGGACGAGAGCATATATACTGAAAAGAAGTGGGGGGGGGGTGAGGCTTTTATCGGCCACGTAGCAGAAGTAAAAAAAAAACAATAACAAAAAAAAATAATAAAAAACAAAACAAAAAAACAACCAATTAACAAAAAGTAAGGAAAATTAAGTGATGATTAGGACTGCTGGTCGTATATTGTATAAGAAATAATATGTAATGGTACGATGCACAATATTATTACAAAAGTTATGACTGAGAAGTATTGACTCTCGATGTAAGTAAGATTGTATCGAATAAAGTTGATGTTATTTAAATGAATAAAAGGATACCGTGGAGCGCGGAGTATGAAATAACATAAAGCGTCTCTTTACTTTATTCACCATCATCTCCAGCACCTTATGTATTATTAGCACAAGGCTCACACGTAGATCCTTCTCCATCCCCTTCCTATTTGGCTAAAATCCTCCGTACGAAAAAATATGTAAGCAGCAAGTGGGACGTGGGGGTGGTGTGTATGGAGGAGAGGGGCCAACGTAGAGGTAAGTACCCGCGCGCACGCACTCGATCATTGTATGCCAGTAGGTAAATCATTGGCGCCTAGAGGAGCGGCGGCAGATATAAAGTATAAAGAATAAAGGCAACAATGATAAGTCGAGTGGGGCGATGAAGGTCTCAATAGTCGATTGAGATCTCTCCTATCGTCGTCTGTCTCCCCTATGCGTTCGAAGGAAGATAGTTGTTTTGCAGTCGACTCGACTCCACGCAACATCTGCTCCTCGAAGCGGTAAAACGATCTCTCGTCTCGATCATTTTTCCGATTATTGAGTTATTTAGCGAGCACGTCCGGGGCTCTGTCCCGTAATAACAAGCCAGGACCCGCGATAAATCCTTGCCGATCTTATCAATCGCCGGATCGTCAACAATCTGCGTGTCAAAAAGCGTAAGAAGCGAGCTTTTAATTTTCTAACGCGTCCTCTCTCTTTCTCTCTCTCTCTCAGCGTAGGAGCTCCAGCAGTTAATAGTCCTCGAGCTACAAAAGCTATGATACAATGAGGGATCTACGGCTATAGAAGGACGGGGCTGGGTGAGGGGGGGTGGCCTTGGCAATTGGCTATTAACTAACGTAGGGATGGGAACGACGACTGACCCCGATGAAATCTATTCGGAGGGAGTATGGGGGGGGGCGTAGTGACGCAGCGCGGGAAAGTGCTCCCGGATATCGGAGGAAAGCCCGTGTCGTAAGCCCACCCCGTGCCGATGTGATATCCAGATAAGGCCTCAGGGTGGGCTGCGATGGGTCGGCAGTGAGGTCGGTGGTGGGGGGATAAATGGATGGGAGGGGCGGGGAAAGGTGAGGCCACCGAATAATAAGGCCGAGATTCATGGAGATAGAAGACTCCCCCGGTCCCGCCCGGTACTTTCATCGCGAGCGAACCTTGGCGAAGGTAAAAAGCGCATCTGGCCGATTCCTTTGTGCTGTTCAGGACGTCGCTTTCTCGCGACAGCAGCAGGGGGGCGTTGGTGGTGTCGGCGCGACGACGACTACGACTACGGCCCTACTTGGTCCCGAAATCGCGCGACGCTAATAATAATAATAATAATAATAATTGGCAAACGCACATTTTTTTTTCTATTTCATTTCTGTTTTGAATTAATGAAGTTCGACAGACTTTTAAGTGTTTTCCAGAGATGGAGGAGAGGGAGAGGTAGAGAGAAAGAGAGCGGGAGGGAGAGAGCGGATGCTGCTGTTGCTGGTAGTCGTAATGGCCCGGTGGAGGCATCCGCACGCAGTTAAACATCCGTTCGTTCACCTTTAAAACGAATTAGCTAATCTTGTTTTCCATAATGCCGTTGGAGGTGGTGCCGCCGTCGAGAGCTGATTATCTCGTCCGGAGGTGCGAGGTTGGGCCTTTTTGTCCATCGGGAAAAACATTAGAGGATGGAGCGGAGGAGCCCGGCGGTGGTGGGCATAATGCTGCTCCTTTTCATCGATCATTGAAGAAGCGGAAATAGGACACGTGGATAAAGGTTTAATTTAGCTGGAAAAAAAGTAATTATAAAATCGGGAAGATTAGCGGAGAAGATTTCGTGGAATCACGTATGCCGGGAGAGTATTTAAACCGTTAAAACTTAAAGTAGTGGGGCCGGGGGAGGCTTAAGGAATCAGCGCTCCTCCGGTGCCCTTGTGTCTGTTGCCCCTCTTCCACTCCCTCTCGCTCACACTCTCTGTCTCTCTGGACTGGACGAGCGAGCGAGCGAACGAATGAACGAACGAACGAACGAACGAACGAACGAACGAACGAACGAAACTCTCCTCCCGTCTTGCTCCTTTTTCTCTCATTTTTTGAGGCCCCAGCCAGGCGGAATAAGAGCAGTCGACGCATGTTCATCGGTCTGTTATAATTTCGGTTCTATTAGCTTCGAACGGGGCCCTGTACCACTGCCAAAGCCCTGCAGGGATTTTGGCTCGATCGTAAAGTTAAGCCCCGCTTTTCGAGCCGCTAAACCCAGACGACGAGAGAGAGAGAGAGAGAGTGAGTGAGGGAGGGGGAGGGGGAGACTGAGAGGGGCAGGAGGAAGTACGTACACGTACGCGCTCCTCTCGATGCGATGTGTATTCGCGTGCGTGCATCCCTTGACCCCCCCCCACACCGCCTCCTCCAGCGCCTGATCAGCATCCCGGCCACCATCTCACGCTGGTCTCTACGCTTGTTTCTCTATGTAAGTTTTGCCCCCTCCCGTTCCCCGTCCCCCGTATTTTGTCGTCCCTCGCTCTCCTAAAGGACATCCTTATCGATTACGAAAATCTCATTCGCGACTCGATCTCCAATCCGATTTCATCTTGATACGCCTCTTTTAACAAAGTTAAAGAAACTGAGATGAGCGGTGGGTGCGGGGTTCCGAGTACAGCGATATACTGATTTCCAATCGAATTTCCAGGTATACGCGCGCGGGTCCCGCAGAAGCTTCCGCAACCGAATCACGGATATTCTGCTTCGTAGACACGAATTTTCGACGTTTTTAAGAAAGTATTTATCAACACTGATCTTTCAATCGAATCGAATCGGATCGTCGTCACCGTCGTCACCGTCGTCAACGTCCCCGTAGTCCTCGTAGTCATCCTTGCCATGCTCGTCGTCGTCGTCGTCGTCGTCGTCGTCGTCGTCGTCGCCATCGTCGCTATAGTCGCCATCGTCGTTGTTGCTCCTCTTCCATAAAGAACAAGAAAAACAAAAGGAACAAAAAGCATCCGAGGCGAATTTAATGGAAAGAATTTATTATCCTTATTCATCCAGTTGGACCGAATCTCTTTTGGGACCGTTTTAGAACCTTTTACCAGGTTGTCTCGTTTATAAGAAGAAACGTCGACAGTTATTTGACAGCTGAGGACGAGCCTCCGAAGCCCCAGATACGTAGGAACTATAATGCCATAACTCTAAACTTAACTTTAATAAGAGACTTCACTTTTTAGTCGAGCTTAACCGCGCAGTAAACAAACGTAACAGAATCCCCGAATGAGCAAAATTCTGAAAAACCCTGAAGCTTCTTATCAATGGATATTATAAGCGAAGCCTCTGTTTTGAAATCTTTGTTTATTTACGCGAATGTTTAAAAGGAACTTAAATATTACGAAGTATTATGCAAAGCCGCTTCGGCGCTGTTGGGCCGGCAGGGCTGTAAGTGTGTAAAAAGGGCGATGGTCCTTGAGAGAGTAATTGTAAGACTAACCTCGGCACGTTTGAAATAAGATGGAGACGTGATATAGAAGAGTCGAGAGGAGAGAAATAAATGAGCATTCGGGGGAAGGAAAGATCGGGGAGACAATCGCAAGATCGGACAATTGAAAAGGTTTTCGCTCGGGCCTTCGGTCCAGTGACGCGAGGGGGTGGCTCGGGACTCCGCGCGCTCCGAGCTGGAGTGGAAATAATAAGGGGCGCGCGCTCCTCCGCCACTCGAATAAAATGGTCTTTTGACCCGAGCCACAGAAGATCTCGCCAGGAAGGGGAGGATAATGCGAGCGGCGACTCCTCCGTGTATGTGGTCCTCCTCCCCCGCTCCTTTCTTCCCGTCACAAACCCCGCATCAACGCCGTTGCTCATCGACCTCGTCCCATCCGCGCCTTTTCAGCGCACAATGCTTACTTGTTAACGAGGCGCACTGAGCCGACTTTCAAAAAGATGATGTGCTTTTTACTCTCGCTCTTTGTTCCTCGGATTTGAGTACGACGACGACGACGACGACGACGACGACGACGACGACGATGACGACCTTGGCTCCTCGTTGACTTTTGGGACAAACAGCTACGCCTTTCACACTTGCGCTTTTCAAAAGTACATCCGAGTGACGAGGAGTGATTTATTAGGGTCGGGGCCGCTCGATACGAATTTATTCGTTAAATCTCGCCCCCCCCCTTCACCTATACCGAACCGTTTTCACTTCAAATCCTGAAAAACCTAACCACGGAAGCTGCGAGTACCATTGTTCGAAAGTCCATCTGTTAAATCATTAATAATTCTATAAAATGGCATTGAATCGACTCGTGCCATTCACAAAATTACTTTAGTATTATATTTTTATAACATATACATTAGCATCTGCTTGTATAGTGCCTAAATATACAATGCGGAGCAAATGAAAGGTTTAATATTAAATGTAATGCTATCGTAAGGAAGGAACGAGACCCACTTTAGTGGCAGCTCCGACTGTTCTCAAATAAAAATTGCCAAAATTACTAGTAGATGTGCATATACGGCGAGCAGACCGTGTTAGACAAAATTTCAAGGGTTCGTAGAAGCACTCCAGTGAGAACATTTTTTTAAGCGTTAGTTATTGAGCTTGGAATACAGAGGATGGACACTCTACGTGTCTGGATAAGTCAAGATTAACGAAAAGACGTAGGGTCGTGATCTTATAGCCATCATTGTTGTTATTGTTGTTGTTGTTGTTGTTGTTGTTGTTGTTGCTGTTGTTGCTGCTGTTGCTGTTGCTGTTGTTACTTCTTCTTCTTCTTATTATTATTATTATTAAAAATAGTAAATTGTCAAGAAGTGTCTGGATTAGTTGTCAAGTGAGTATTTCCGTTATGAATCACCAAATACGGTTTATTTAACAGTTAGCAATTCGCATAAAATCTCTGGTAGTGAGTGACAGAAAGAAAAAAGAGAGAGTGAGAGAAGATTAAGAGCGGAAGTGAGTCGAAACATGGAAAACTGATTTGAAAGAGAAGACGAAGATGAAGAAAAAATAGAAAGTAGCGCGAAGAGACTAAGTAATGGAGTCATTGTATGGTTCGCGATCTCGGCGACGTTACCGCGGTGCTCGCATCTGCCTCGAGCCGACAATGGCTCCCTCCGGAAGGCTTTTTTGGCATTGGACGACCGGCCTCCCATGTCCCTAAATCACACGCTGCTCCCTTTAATGACTTTCCCTTTTCATTAGGAAATGCGCACTCGCGTTCTGCTTGCATTTCTCTCGAGAAACGTGTAGTCCCCGGGCGTCTCGACACCGATTCCGAGGAATTTAGAAACGTGAGTAACTGCCGAGTATTGATGATAGCGTAGGAGGACAAGGAATACGATATGAGGAAATGCGTACTCGGTGCCGTGGATCGATTCTGCCCGAGAGAAAATCTTATTAATACGGCTGCAATTCACCGATACATTGATGCAAGCAGTGACTTCCCGTTCCCCGCCGTTCCCGACCTCACGTTACTTCAATCGGAGCGTTCGAGCAGCCGTAAACGACGATCTTGGATAAGGATCGGATCCTCGGACGAACGATCGGCCGTATGAGACCGTACGATGAGACCGTAGATCGCTTTTCTGGAACAATTTCTCGCACGAGTTAAGATTTTAACGAAAGAATTCGCGTAGTTAATCATACGAGCGCCCAGCGAGGAAAAGACCTGATACGCCGGCGCGGGGCGAGGGGTACGAGCGAATACGGGGAACATGAACGAATACGAGGAAAATTGAACGCACAGAAGTTGCGTGAGGAGAGAAAAGCACGTTCAGCGAAGCGGCTCTTGCGCTACAATTTATTCGCGGTGCCTGAGGAAATGTATCGTCCTAGGCTGACACGGACCGAGCGAAGGGACTGAGAGCGAGAGAGAGAGAGAGAGAGAGAGAGCGCGAGAGGGGGGGGACGAAGAAGGATGGAGGACGAAGCTCGTCGCGAGGCTGGCAGTGCGGCCGGCCAAATTGGCTTATCAATGTTGCTTAGTCTCGGGTTGAGATAAGAATTTCTGGATAAGCGCGGAGCGAGGCCGGAGGCCAGGAGGCACGCGGCGCGCGCACGTCCTCGTCCCGGCACCAAAGGCTTTTCCAGGAAGTGGAGGACAAATTTTTTTTATGGCCATGCCACGCAAAGCGGCATGGCGGGGATCGGTGGGTGGGATGTATGGTCGGCCGGGAGGGGCGGGTGGGAGGGAGCGCGGGAGGAGGAGCAGGCGCTTTTGAATCGAGATAGGACGGGAAGGACGCGTTATCTCGATTCGACTCCACGGAACTCCGTAGCTTTCCTGGGAGGTACGCGGCTTCCCTCCCCCTAACCCCATAGTCCCCGACCCACACCCGCCAAGCCTGATGCGGGGACGGAATTTAAATTTCACAAATTAGTCCGTCCATTACAGCCCCCGGTGCAATCGCGCCCTCTCATCTCCCGCCCGGGAGACTTTCTTCTCTCTCTCTCTCTCTCTCTCTCTCTCGCGTCACCTCTTCGTGCACGCGGTCTACCCTCACGGGCCACCGCCTGTCCCATCTCACCCCGCATCCATGACCGCTCGCTCGTCTGCGTCTATTTTTTACCTTTTTTCTTATTAGTCGGTCCCTTATCGTTGGCCTCATCTCCTTGACACCGAGTCCACAAGTCGCTCGGCTTCGTTTTCTATTTGAAAAATGGCGCCCTTACTCCTTCTTTCCGAATTTACATATATATTAAATGGACGTTATAAATCAATTGGCTAACGACTCGTATGCCTCGATGGAAATGAGTCGGGTTGGGACGACCCGGGCCTCTCCCCCTTCTCTCTCTCTCTCTCTCTCTCTCTCTCTCTCTGTCTGTCTCTCTGTTTCTCTGTCTCTCTGTCTCTCTGTCTCTCGCAGTTGAGCTTGTCGCGAGTAATGTCCGTTCGCAGACGCGTTACGCGAAATTAAAACGTTACCGGGGATTTTTGAGCAAGGAGTTGCACTCCTCCCGCGCCACCTGCTCATCGAGCTACGCGAGCCGCCCGGGAGTATCAGACTGGGGAACTGGCTATGTAAATAAATAGCCGAAACGAGGCGCAAGATCGTGAAGAGGCTTCCCCCGGTTTCTCGGAACGAACAGACCGCTTTCTCCGGGGCGAGAGGTCCAGCAGCCGAGCCCTCACAAATCATAACGCGCCACGAGATTTTGGCGGCAGATTCCTCCCGCTGCCGCTGCTTCTCTCTCCTCGTCAGCGGACCCGCTCGCTCGTGCCCCGTCACCCGGTGGCCCTCTCGCCTTGCCGAGACTCGAGCAGCGGACTCGAGGAGTGGTCCTCCCTTGGCGCTGGTACCGCTGGGTAACCGGCGTATACGCGAATCGGCCGTCTGAGAATTTGCTCGTTGTTCCCTGTACCCGAGAGCCGAAGCTTAGCCAATAGTTGATGAGGACAGGGCTTTTCCTCACCTCCCTTCCTCGTCCCGCGCTCGGGAGCTTCCACTTTTCTCCATCGAAGAAAGGGGTAAAATCGAGCTGCCAATGACTCTGGCTTTACTACTTTTACTACTTATTCGTCCCATCTGCGTTATAACCGTAATTACTCTGCTCTCCCTACCTACCCTCCCAACTTCCCGCTCGACGGACTCTAATGACCTTCGACGCTCGTAACGCGCGTGCATCGCTATTCGCAACGATACGGCTAATTAATTGATTAATACGTGCCCTCAGCTCTTTCTTTCTTTATAGGTGAAAGGGCGAAGTGTATTTATTACACCTCTCGACCCCCTCCCCCCTTCACCATTTCCACTCCACCTATCCCCTGACACTGCCATTCGCCAGGCCGCTCTTCGGCCGCTCTCCGGTCGCTCTTCGGCCGCTCTCCGGTCGTTTTTGCGGGGTATACAAGAGAAGCCGCGCTCGCCACTTCCGAGTCAAGTGCCCTCGAGACTCTCGTTCCCGTTCAAGTAGCTTAACGAGCCATTCTCTTGAAAGCTAGAAGAATTTTTATCATTAATAATAACGCAGAAGCTCAATTTGCTTTTTCTCGACTCTTTATAAATATTTTATCGGCCGCTCATTGCGTCCGTCTTTTTTATAGGCCTTACGTGCTCCGCGCCGATACTTCTCTTGTTGCATAATTTATGAATTTTTCATAGATATTCTCTTCCACATAAATCGAGTCTAATAGGCGAAACTCATTACCGACCGTGACAAATTTCTCTCTCACTCTCTCTCTCTCTCTCTCTCTCTCTCTCTCTCTCGCTATGCGAAAGCAAGATACTCGCGATATGTGAAACTTGGCCATAAGCAAAAAGCCTATTAAGCCCCGAGGATCTATTAGATTGCAAAAACTTTTCAATTAAAGCCATTTTATTCTTTCGATATTAATGATGCCTCGATCGATCTGAACACGTAAGTGCGTGCATCTTGTGGGAGATTTTCATTCGCTACCGAATTCGACTCGACGCCACTAGAAAACATCCGATGAAGGCATGCATGCCTCTACTGCTCGTGGGAACACTTAATCTCACTAACTTTTGTTATCTTTCCTTCGAGCATTTGCCTCCGAGCTCAATAAGCACTTTTTCCTTCTTTTTTCTCTTCCCTTCTTGCTTTTTTTTTTTTTTTTATTTTTAGTTTAAAAATAACGACTGGCGATTGTTAAGAGTAAGTATGGGAGTCCAGTATGGAGATATTGATTTGCTATATATTTCTGACAGTCATATATGAGTCTTATCAATTCTTCCCTTCTCCAACACAAGCTTTTTATATCTCGTGTATTACAAGGGGGGGGGAGAAAGATAGGGGGAGAAAAAAGGCAGAAGAAGAAAAGAGAAATGAAAGACATAAAGAGTGAGGAAGGGAACTTTTCGAAGCGCGTATGTGTTTAGCCTGCAGAAGAGCAGACGCTCGTGCTACCAGTAATCTTTCAATAAAATCTCTGATCAGATCCAAAGTTGCGAATTAACATAGCACTTAAAATGTATCTTGCTCGATATATTTCGACAACTTTGAGTAATATGTCCCCCTCTCTCCCTCTCTCCCTCTCCCTACAAGTTGGGCATTCTCGTAGCCGAATATATATTCCTTTCATAACCGAATGAATAGGAGAAAATAGGTATTTGGGTCTGAGAGGAAGCAGCATTGACATAGGAAAGGTCCATCCGCGAGAGGAGGTTTCGTACAAATGAAGCGGAAGCCGCGCTGAAAAAATAATTCTCCGATTGTCGAAACGAATTGCCGAGCGCCGTGAGGTGTACGTATCTATTAAATAGAGTTGTGTCGAGGACGTCTATGTACCCGAGCGTGGGGACGCAACTTGAATATCGTAGTCGTCTTACACGACATTATGGATGTTGGTTTGAATGTTACAATGTCGCTGCGGACAGGGACATTGAAATATCTGCCTGTCCTTCTGGGAGTCCGGCAGTGACGGCGAGAAAAGTCCTCATTTCTCAGACACGGCGTTATTGCAGGATTTGCGAAATGCAAGAGATCAAGCAGGAGGAGGAGGAGGAGGAGGAGGAGGAGGAGGAGGATGAATAGGAGGAGAAGGAGAGAGCCGCGTTCTCGTAATCAGGAAGAGGCTGAAACCCTTCGGTTCGGCTCAATTCGCTTCCAGTAAATATTTGAATTCCAAGACTCGACCTTGGCCCAGGATGCCGAGGATGCCGAGGACGAAGAGGCACGGGAGGCGCGGGCCGGACGCGCGGGGAACGCGTTGGCTCGCGTCGCCGAACGGCACAGTGACTGATAGTGCCTACCTCGAATAAATTACGTGGCAACCTATGCGACTGCATAAATTAATTTCCCTCGGTGGGGCCATAAATATCCTCGCTCGCGAGAATCACTCCTGCCGCGCCGACGCTCTCCTCCTCGCGCCAAGATTATTAATCACTTGTCGATGAGCCGTCGGTGAGCTCAATAATCATCTCTAGGCTTCTTCATAGGCTCCTAAGTCCGACGTATTCGCTTTATATCAAATTATCTATGCCCGTCGGACCTTAACCTGACCCCCTTTTGTCCCGATCCTCTAATCGTTGCCTCCCACCTCTCCCACGTTCGCAATTCAGCACAGTACTAACGAAATCCTCAAAATTCAGCAATGTCGCTACCACCTATTGAGCCTTAATTACGTTTCCTGACTAATTAATATTAACACGCGACTGGCGCGTATTTCATTGCTAATATTCTTTAGCGGACAGAAAAAACATCTCCGAATAAAATGATCAAAGTGAAGCGTAATTATTTATAAACCCGTTAACTAAAGTTATACATAAATAAGTATTAAACATTGTGCGGGTCATACAATGTTAACCGTCTGGGTCCCTCCAAACGAAGAATTCACGATAAGGAATGAATTTTCCTCTTTAATAGCTCCTTAATGACTTTAAGCTCCGAGAAGATTTATTTATTTAGAGGCTGAAAATAAAGAAAAGAAGACCTCTGTCCCGGGGCTTGATTTTTATTACCACCACCGCGGACTTCTACGAACAATACAACGTCACGGACTCGTCCAAAAAGTCGCCTCGCATCTCTTATCGTAACTTTTGCAGCGCGCCGTTCCCCATCCTCCATTCCCCGGCCGTTTCACGTACCCTGCCATTTATAAATATTGTCACTTTCTCCGGGTCGCCCTCGTTCACGGTCTAGAGGCTCGGGCTTCCTCGGGTACGTAGCGATCGGTCCTGCGTAACTCCCCCCCCCCAAATCTCCCCCGTTCCACCCATCGCCCACCCGCGCTCCCACGTCATCGAATCCAAAGTAAATAAGCGGCCGAGAGTACAACCCTCGTTTTCGGACTCATTAACGTTCGGTTGCTAGACATCCCGTCCCTATAGAAGCTGAACGCGAGATAGATGAAGGTTTGCGCAGCCGGTGTACCTGTCCCACGAGTAGGAGGCGGCTGTTTAGTACCGCTCGGATACCGGTAAATAAGGCCTAGCGAGAGCGATCGGGCGAGGGATGCGCACCGCGAGGAGGGAGGGAAAAACGTACGCGGAACGAACGAGTCGGGCCCACCTCGTGGAAGGGCCCAGCGGTGCGCGCGGACCCGGGGTAACCCGATAGCCCGCTCCCCACGATCTCCTTACCCGCCGATCACCGAAACTATCGTGGCCCAACCCCTCGGGACAGTCGCTTTAGTCGAGCTAAATCACGGCACGGCCGTATTATGCGCGAACGACAATGAAAGGACGGCGGCGGCGGCGGCGGCGGCGGTGGTGGTGGTGGTGGTGGTAGCGGTGGCCCTTGTATTTGTCGAAGGCCGATGAGCCGCGGCTCGCGCCTCTATTGACGAACCGGGAGGAGCCCTTTTCGATTCAACATCATCGCAGCGCGGATGTTGGACGAATCCTCACAGCTGGCAGCAGATCGACAATAACGTCTCCCTCCTCTTTAAATGTACTTACGACCATTTTATCAAGTCGGGCAACTTTTACAACTCATTTATACGATCCCGCCCCCTTGCCGCAAGTACCTACGAAACATAAGGTGGCTCATCCTCGTATTTACAATTCGCTGCGGAATAAGCTAAAGTCCATTAGAACGGCATCGTACTTCCCCTCACCCCCACCCCCACCACCCATACCCCTCCATTACCCCCTCCCCCATGTACCAGAACATACAGTTTTATTACACGAAGCGTTCTCCACCGTCGCACTATAATTCCAACAGCTTTACTTATTCAACCCGTACTTTTACGTACCTGTACTTTAGCGGCACGCAGCTCTTGTCCGAAAGATCATAATTGTCCAATAAGGTCGATCTAAAAAAAAAATCGGCCTCGTTTCGAAAAAGGACTTCCCTTTTCCCGGGGCTCCTGCCCAGCGGGAAAATATGCCGTTAAACGTTAAATTGAAATAACAGCGACGCGGCATCGACAACAACCATAAAAATATCAATTACAACGTAATTCGTAAATATCAATTCCCTGGCAAATATACTAATAATTAACAGGAAGCGTTGAAATAAAATCGACTGAATTTACACTTTTAATTAAAGTCCTTGGCTTATTTGCAATATATCCTTACTTTCATAATATTCCTTTTGAAAGGAAGCAGCGCTGCATTGCATTCGCAGTCGGGAAGAACTTTGGTACTGGAACATAAATATAAATACTATGTTGGTCGTAGGTCGTATCGGCAGAGATATTAAGAGATTTCGAAGCTCCCGATATCATGTCATTACGATTGTCAAAGCAAGACAACTTTCCATTAGAGCCTCTGGAGATCCGTAGCTCGAGTCTAACTCCTTAGCATCGGATTTCGAATGAAATCGTGGACCGAAAGTGGACAAGCATTTTTTTTTCTTTCACATATGGGACGACAATATCCCCGAGCTCGGGCGTTTACATCGCGGAAGGTGTTTATGCTCGGATCCCGGTGTCCCTCGCGACTTAGCCTTAAATTACTTCTTTGAGTGTTGTTACATTTGTACAAGTACGGCAAAGGCTGCCGTCGTGTGCTCAATGGTACCGAGCCACCGGGATATTATACTTACCCGAACTTCAGGGGGCGGCGATCTCGAATTCTTCAGAGCCACTTGACCTCACGCATTCGCCCTTTGACACTCTCTCTCTCTCTCTCTCTCTCTGTCTCTGTCTCTCTGTCTCTCTCACTCTCTCTGTCTCTCTCACTCTCTCTCTATCAGTGAACGGCAATCATTTTATTGTCCACGATAAAGGTGCAACGTCCGTCGGACACGAAACTCTTACGTACGGCAATTAAAAACTCTTTTTACCTCTACATCCCTTGACCCCTCCTTCTACGACTCATTTCACGATCACCTCACATCACACTCGTAGAACACAATCAACTTCTCAGATTTACCGATTCTACTCTCTCTTTATCTCTCTCTCTTTACCAACAAGCTTTCTCTTAATTAAATGCAAACGCCAAACGGCAAATGCCCAATCACAAATAATTCAAATAATTTATTAGGTATTATAGCCAACGTGATCATTTATTTGCTCTTGATTAAGTTTTTCAAAAGTGAAAGAGCTTCCGATGGAATGTAGATAGAAGATAAACATTCGATAAATTTATCCGAGTGAGCTTCGGACTTTGGAAATCGGGCGCTTTTATCTAATTCACGGAATAATCTATAAATTTTAAGACTATTACGAAACGTAATGCTTTAGAAAATATGCTAACGTCCATTTTAGAAAAAGTAATATAAATTTAGTCGAAACTCGTTAGCGTGCTTTTCCTCTCGGATGAAAAACAGTGTAATAACTTTGTAGATATTTTTATGATGAAATTATGCATATCCTGACGTAACAACTCATCGGCATACCCACGAGAGGGAGACGGAGATGGAGAGAGAAGGAGCGAGAGAGAGAGAGACATGAAAGATGCAGATAAAATTGTTTCCTCTCGTAAGAAATGGCATTTTGCCCTGAAATTAAAAGTTTGCCACTCTGGCTTATCGTCGAATCGACGATGCCTTTCTGCCTATAATATAAAAATTAATTAGACAGTGAAGAAAACATATATTAAAGGGATTATATAGGATGGGGAGGGGAGGATTCGGTAAGTGTTTGAAAGGAAAAGTATTGGCGGTAGAATAATAGGATTAAAAAGTAAGAGACGTAGGGAGAAGGCAGTCCGAGCCACTACCGCCTATGGGTGTGAGCGCGTGTGCGTGCGTTGCTGTGCGTGAGAGAGGGAGAGATGAAGTTGAAGCTAAGCGCTTGCTCGTGTTAGTTTCGCCGTCGTAACCGAATCCAACGAATAATTGGACCTCCCCTTTAGTTTTCTTCTTCTCGGCTGTCGCTACGTTTCCCTTCATTTTTCCACGTCCTTTTGAGCTACGTAATAAATAAGCTCCTCGTTAAGATCTTCGCCTTCTCCTACTTTCAACAAATAATCATCAGCTTTTCTTTTCTAATTGCATTTCCTTATTTATTTGCATAAAAATTGCAGGACGGAGAAATTTTATAATTCAAGCATTTTATTTGTATCAAGCGGCAATTCAGCTAAAGTCGCGTTACTCCATAAAATGAAGATGCAAACCTAAAGATTACAAGTTAAATGTCCGCGATGCCTGATTTTGATAAGGCGAGTAGATTACAAAAAAGAATTATTTCTGTATTATTACTTGACATCTTCCCTTTCCGGCCTCTGCCTTCTCGTGGACCTCCTATTTACAGTATTTTAAGCCTCTTACCGCGCCGGCGCCGCCGACTTTTCCACGGATTTTCATTTAATTGCCATCGCGCTTCGCAGGATCTCTCTCTCTCTCTCTCTCTCTCTCTTGAGGCCCCGTAGGAAGGGCGACTTGGCCGACTCCGGATGTTGGGATGATTCGCTCGACTGCTGAAAGCGATTTACCTTTTATATTCATTTTTCATCTCATACGTAGTCTTGATTGCATCTCCTTCGAATTTATACATTTACGAACAATACGAAAACATTGCGAACTTATTATTACGGGGTTTATATTATTCTCAATGCTTTTCTTTCTCTCTTTGATTCAATATTCATAGTACCAAGAAAGACATCATGTAGTATTGGCATAATAACGGTTTAACATGGCGCCTAATTCTAAAATCAGAGAGAGAGAGAGAGAGAGAGAGAGAGAGAGAGAGAGAGAGAGATGGAGTCGTAGCATCGAGATAAATAAACATTAAAAGAGAGGATAAGAATTCGTCGAGGGCCGCGGGAAAAAGAGATGAACTACTTTGAGGGATTTCGGAGTCGCAGGCGTTATTAATCTGCAAATGAAACGTAATAGCGTTGAACATTCGGCGACGAAAATTTATAAATCCGCATAAATTTGATGAAGCCGACGAGGTTGGTAGGGTAGGCCGAGGCCCAGCCATCGAAATTCAATAATAAAACAGCAGTGGGTAATTTGAATTCCCATTAGGGACCTGAACTGGAAGGCGCGCGTGTACGCGGCGTTGGTCGCCGTCGCTCCCCTCGACCCCTTTCGTTCACGCCGCCGATCTCGCCGCTGATCCCGCCGCGACCAAGTAAAAACATCCGGCTGACCGTATCTATAATATCTAGGCGTGCCTGACGTGTTTATGAATCGAATTCTCGCACCCTCCCTGCCTGGCGATCAACATCGCCCCCACGAGCAAGGGCGGAGACGTAGATTATACCCGGAGATAAGCCTTTATAGGTCCTGTGGGAGCCCTCGCTTACCCGGCGCACGCGGATCGGCTCGCGACATGCACTTAAAGGTCTTGGGCGCGGGAGCCGAGGCGTTATTACGAATATACGATTATTAGCCAGACCGTCGCGTCCTTATACTCCGAGGCCGGAGCGTGTCGAATGCGATTAAGCCTCGTCGGGAGTCTATCTCGCGTACGCGTCTCCGCTCTTCGTTCCGAGCAAAAGACCAACGGGCCGGACTTTATCGCATACGACCTTCGAAGCTAACCTAATATTCTACGACATCGCGTCGTAGGATCCTAGAGGGCCGACAGCACCTCTCCCCCCACTCCCACCCGTCCACCACCCGGTCACCGGAAAAGGCCCGCTGAGGTGGATCCTCGAATACCAAAAGCGCAATTTCTCTCCCGTTAGAAAAGAGCTCGGCTAACCTGGCTAAACACCTCTGTGGAACCCCGATCCCCCACCACAGCAGGGCGTCCCTCACTGTATGCAGTGACCCCTCGCCCCGCCAGCGTATCGGCGGTCTTTTAATTCCCCGAGGTCGGCGCATATGTCGCTGCGAAAAAAAGAGCCGTCCACCCCGCGGCGCCCCATTGGCTGCCGTCCCTCCAATGAGGCGCCACGGCCACCCCGTTCGAAGCGCACCCTCCCGCCAGGGGTTGTTGTACGCCTCGTTGCTGCGGCGACGCGGGCGCTATTCTACGGTCCTGCGACAAATTGCCCTCGATTCAGCTACGGATTACAATTAAGCCCCCCTCGGTATCTCCGAGGCCGATATAAATAAGTCCCGAGACGCTTATTCGCTCCTTAGACCAAAGTCCTTCCTCTTTTCCATCGATACCGATCCTTATCGGCACATCGATCAGGCTCTCTCTCTCTCTCTCTCTCTCTCTCTCTCTCTCTCTCTGTATCTACTTTTAGTCTTTCCTCCCCTTCTATCTTCATTCATCTCCTCAGCTTCAGTTTCCCTTAAGCATTCAAGCCCGTCCCGTCCCTCTCTCGACTTGACCGATCCTCTCTTTTCCACTCGTCCACCTTCCCTCCGTCCCACCGTCCCTACCCCAGCCCACCTTCTCTAACCGCTAACTTTATATAAAATATTTCACCTTCTCCTATCCTTACCTCCCGTAAGGCTCAAGACTCTCATAAACCCTCTCATTAATACAATTAACTGTCGTTATCCGACGTATAACATTACTACCGTCGTAATAACACTGTCTACGGTTAATTGTCATCTAAATTCATCAAGCTACAGCTCAATTTAACGGCTGATAAGAATTTATCTAAGCTCAATTTTAGTCGCAGAGAACAAGTTTTATAGTCTTGCCCAAAGCTGAAAATTACATCATTATCCATTAAGGAACACGCTTTTTATAGTTTTATAGCAATTATTACACGTACTAGATACGTATAAGTATCTTGTTATGGATATTTTAAATGCTAATATCCTTGCTATTATCACATTAAACGTTAATAGGCAATTAAAATTTTCTTTTTACCCGACAGCAGCAATATATTAAGAAAACAGAAAAAAAAACAACAAAATCACGTAAGAAAGTTATAATATTTAATGTCACCTCACTGCTATTAAATAAATTCATAGAATTTCGAACAATTTGTAAAATTCCAAATGTTATTATACGTATTGAATTTTGTCTTCTTTAAATAATTCATGTACATATTTCTTACACGTTCTTTACGTTTTTTAGCCCCAGACTCTGCTAGTAGGAAGTTTTAGTATCATAATAATAATTGAGAACTTTTGGTAACATTACAGGCCTCAGGTCATTAGCCTTTAACACATTGTAAGAATCGAAAAGAAGAAACCAAAAAACATAAGATATTATATAAAGGATAATTTTATAAGATACAGTGGTGATAATTATAGATTATTTCGAGAAATCATGCTCACTTAAGTGTAAATGCGCAAGTGTTGCTAAAACATCGAGGCTCGTTTATTATTCTAGAGACTTCGTGTCCATGAGAATATACGAACGTTATAAATAAATTTCCGAAATTTAACTGCTTAATAAATATTTACACATCCGCAAGTATAATTCGATGTTTAAATTTTCTGCGAATTTTCTAACATTCAAGTAAGGTACAGTAAACTTGTTGGATAGACTATAGTTTTACAATTTAGCTTATAGTTTTAAAGTTAAACGAATTCTACGCTGATTCAACAGATTTCAAATGAGTAATCGATATTTAATTGTACACCGACTATATTTATTTGCAAGTCTGAGAGTCAGATTTAGGGAACAACTTAGATTAATTGTTTAGATTTAATAATAATAATAATAATAATAATAATAATAATAAATAAATAAATAAATAAATAAATTGTCGAATGAATGATTAGCAGCAACTCGCCTATGAACATTATTTAAAACGTAGATACACCTCGAGTATCATTTAACGTATCGGTAATTAGATAACTACTTCTACGACTTTATTGATTTTTCGCAGTCTTACAAAATTAAAAAGAGCTGTGAGTAAAAACAAAAAAACAAAAAAAAAGAAAAAAGAGCATTCATCTACTATTCCATTTTAACATAGACGAAAATGAGTAATTTTAGATGCCCTGCTTTAAGGGGGGGAGGGAGAGGAGGGGTCTGTAAGAAGCCAAAATGCGAGCGGAATAAAGTAGAGGAAGAGCAAAGTAAGGGGAGAGGGAGGCAATTTACTTACTCCACAGTCATTACTTACGTAATGACGAATTGAAAAGGTTCGATCGTGGCCTCGAGAAAGTTTAATAGTTTAAAAGGCAGGTTTTGGGGCGCGAGTCAAGCAAACAACACATCAATAATTCATCTTGATTTTCTTGATTGCGAGTGGCGCTTAATTAGTCCCTCCTCAATTATACGCGGGAATGATAATAAAAAGCGACTTGCGGGAAAGCGACGTTGAGTCGACGAAGCTCGAAGGAAGCAGCGTCGAGCCGTCGATGAAGGTTTAATTTGACCAAGAAACGAATGTGTGCGTGCGTGCCTGCGTGCGTGTTGGGGGGGGGGCGCAAGGGGCTGGGACACGTCGCTCGCGGGGCCTCCTCGTCAATGAGGACGTATCCTTGGAGATGCTCCTCATCGATTTGCCCAGAAAGCGCCCGGGCGGAACGGCAAGTGTGACCCGTAATTGTCCCCCGTAATATTGTACATCGATCGGGCCGCGCACTGCCCCACCGGGAATCGTGTTTCAATGCAGGAAACCGAAAACCGTGTGATTACGCGCACGACGGGCGACGGCCCCGTTACAACACCCGCGCCCATCTATCCTCTTCGCGCGAGCCTCGCTGCGTTGAGTATCGGGGACCGAGGGTCTTTAAACGCGGTGGCGCCCTTCGGTGACGCTTCCGATCCGCGGTCGTCACTCTCTCCGGTGAATCCGATTACGAATTATGGACGGGGCAAAGGAGGGGGGCGGGGACAGCAGTTGTGCCACATACCGATTTCATGGCCGATCCCTTGGCTACGGTGTTTTCCCCGTCAGAGCGATCCACGCTCTGGAGAAAAAAAAAAAAAAAAAAAAAAAAAATGAAAAAAAAAATGAAAAAAAATGAAAAATTATGCCCCCGAGCGGGCCCACTGATTTATTAAGTAATTATATTTTATCATTGTTAATGGCGGTCCGCCTAGTGCCCACGGTTTTCATGACTTTGTTTACACGCCCGGTCCAACAACATACACTTTAATGCCGGCCATCAATTTCATCCCGTGTTTACGAAATTTGAATAAGTAATAAAGACATTTTTATCGACTTTAAATCGCTGTCGCGGGATCGGCCGATGGGAATTCGTTATATTGTCGGAGAATATCGGTCGGCTGGGAGGGGCGATGTTATGGGGCCGTCCTCTCTCATCGTCCCCCGTTTCCCCATCCACAATTGCCCTCCCCCAACCCATCGCGCGCATAACGACGCTCGATTAGACTCGACTAGTACACTCGACTTAGTGACTGCAGAGGCGCTGTGCATTCACACGATTAGAGCTTGTTTTCTTTTTCGCTCTTCTAACGCGAATTCCTCGACGTCTGCGCTGAACGAGCAGCATAACGAGCGGGTGCCTATTTTTAAGCGGAGCCCCCCCCCCTCCTCACCCATCCATCTACCGAATCGTGACCCTATCCTACCGACCGCAGCTTACCTACAATTTCAATTTCCCTTATACCGATTCGCCGCCAATCGATCGCCATTGCAGCTGCAATATTCGCATAATTACTACGTTACTTGGTTTGTTTCCGACTTTGTTTCATAGCCCTCTTATCGTCAATCTCTCTAAAGTGTAATTAATTGGCGCCCCTTGTCGCCTGCCTGGAACGTGCACCCTCTCTCTCTCTCTCTCTCTCTCTCTCTCTCTCCCTCTCCCCCCCGTCTATGGAGATTGAAATTATTGTAAATTGATGGGGCGGATGGAACGGAGGTCGCACGTGAGCTCAAGCTTGCATGTGTCGCGGAGAACATAAACAACTTTGGCAAAGCAGGCAAACTCTGTACAGGATTCTCACGGTAAAACGTCAATTAGAGTCAACTCGTGCAAATAGTTCAGTGGGCTGTTGCTGTCGCTGCTGCTACCGCTGCCGCTAATACTGATATATGCTGCTGACGCTGATGCTGATGCTCATGCTCGTTCACTACTTACTTGTCATTCTCTCGGCCCATTATGTAAGCGCCTCTTCTGACGCTCAATTCGCGACTGGCCTCATCGAGTTCTTCATTGAAATATTGTGCTTTTCATTCCGCTTCATAAATTTATTTCACAGTATTATTACTAATGAACTTTTATAAGTCTTAATTCGACTATGACCAAGTTTGTCAAAGCACTTCCCTGCGTTTATTTATCTTGCCGCAAAATTGCATTACCATTGCCAAGCGGATTAACGAGTCCCTAATTCGCACCTTCTAATCTGCCAACTGGATTGGATATCCATGCTTCCGGTCCGTGACGACCCCCAAGACCCTCCCCCCCTCCACCATCGCGAAACACGCTCGGATTAGCCGGAGATATTTCGAGCGGGCGGGGGCGCGGCACAAGACCGTTCGAGAAATAAAATGCAGTTTAGCATTAATGGATTCAGCCTCTCGGGTGGGATAATTGAGTGTCGGCAGGAGGGAAGTCCTGCGCGGAGGTACGGATGAATAAATGACGGCGATACGGACGGGCCCGAGGATCCGAGGTGAGAAAGTCCCGTGAGATAAGTAGAGATCAAGGTAAGGTGGTGGTAGGTGGTGGTAGGTGGTGGTAGGTGGTGGTAGGTGGTGGTAGGTGGTGGGTAAGAGGGAGCGGGAGTGGTTAAGGTGCCTAAGCTTTTGTACTTGAGGCGGGCGCCGTCGCCGTGGCCGTAGCCGACGCCGACATGACCGCCGCCACCCGCCACTGGCACCGTATGTGCGAGGCTTCGCGCGTCCGTCAATTGCCATCAATTAGAGCGACGGCCGACGGCTCGTCCGTTCGTACCGCGGGGACGACAACGAGCAGCCGTTGTGACGCTTTAAATGGCTTTTAACTTGCCTCGCGAGCCAACCCCTGCACTTCCTCCCGAGTCGGTCTTTTGTCGACTCCTCGACTCTTCTCTACATCTACTCGGATCTATCCTCCCCCTACTCACGCTCGCTCGCGCACTTACACGCACACGAGGACGCCAAGTCGGAAATGAGGTTCATTAACCGGCGGCCAGAAGCCGAATTCTCGCCCCGTTCGAGCCTTACCAATTATGCTCATTACTTATTGCTCCTGAATTGCCCGAAATACGCTCCTCCATCCCCTCCTTTCTTATCAATTAATCATCGCCGAGGCTCAGTCTCCCAATTATCTCGCCGTTTATTAAGTTTTCATTTCATATCGAGTTGTTAGCAGCGACGTTGAATTAGCGAAATCTATTACCAATTCGCCAGTATCGTCCGAGAATTTCAAAGCCGTAAATAATTCTCGATTAAAGACTTTTTGTTTTATTCAATTGTTACGTTTTATTCGTCGACGAAGCGATAATTCAATCGAGCCGGTTACACTGATCAAAGCAACGTCGTGAAAATGAGATTTAACGTAGATGCCAAAATCAATTTGCATACAAAGTGTAAGGCACACAACGATAACTCCTCTCGACTTTTCGAGCGCCTCCCGGAGCAGCGGAGAATAAATCCGAGTGCGAAGAGTATCGAGTACCCATATCTCTCCCTCCTTTCTCTTTCTGCCTAAAGTCCCTTAAATCTCGGATCCAGGCGTACGAAGAGCGGCGAGGGAGCGTGCGTCCTTGACCCCGGGCTGAAATCCCCGGGGGTCAGCGGCTACTAACTGGCGCGGGTTCAGCCACCCCGTGCCCAGCTTCCTGGTGCCGCGGGAAGGCGGCGTCCGTCACGTCAGCGCTAACTAGTCTAGACGAGGGAGTGCCTAGAGCCGTAGACGACGCGATTAATAGCTCCCGACTCCTCGCCGATCCCCGCCTTCACCCGCGCCGCCGTCATCAACGGTTCTCTCAATGGAACCCATAGTCCTTAGATGGAGTTGCTTTTGACGAACGGGCGCGCGTATCTGAAGAATAGCGACGATGGGTGGGTGAGGCGATCGATAAGATTTACGAGCTTAATTAACGTCTAAATTAGAGGGGGGTGGGGGACAATGTAAAGTGACCGTAGCGAATCTAACGTAAGCTTGGATCGGCTATAAAAAAAAAGGGACAAGCATTTGATAAATGATAAATGATAAATGATGGATTTCGAGATGAATTGGAATATATGATTTTTGAGGTGGGATTTGAGCTTTGACAAATTCCGGCTCGAGGCGATACCCTCGGTAGTCCGTAAAAAGTAAAGTCTTGTCCACTGACAAAGATGAGCGGAGGCTGTCCCGCGGCATAGGTACGCGGCAGAGAAGTTTTTGGCTAGGAAAGAAATACCTCGTCAAGCGAGTAATACCGAGTATCAGCGAGCATCGAGTCTTTCTTCCTAATGACGGTGTCGCCTCCCAAGATGAATGGACCGGCCGGGGTCCTCATCATGCGAGAAACGGGTCGGTCCGGGCCATTGAAGTCCAGCTTACAAGGCGTAAAAGTCGAAGGTGGTGGCAGCGATTCATCAATGGTCGATCGCAGGTAATCGCAACAGATGGGTCCCACCAACTCGGATGGCGCCTAACTTTTCCAGCCGCGGACCAGGAGCTTCCTAGAATGCCCCCTCCCCTCTTCCACTCTCTCGTGCCCCTGGCCCCTCGCGCCGGCTGCCTACCTATCGAGAACGATCTTTCGTTCTCCGAGGCCGGCGTCAAACGGCATCATTTCAGGCTCGGTTACGCGGATGCGCGCGCCAGGGCCTTTCAACTCTTCATTTCAACATCCATCCCGGGCCCATTCATAATGAAGCCCCGGGCTTATCCACGTAGACCATCTGCCGTGCGAATCCGCCCTGGCGGATCGATCAATCGGAAAAGAGCACGATCGGCGCTTAAATCCATCCGGAGCCCGAAGCCCTCTATTAATATGGCCCCGTGGTATCTGCTCTTCAACGGGAACTGCTCCTCCAGTCGCTAATACCTGATTTTCCTTGAAGTGTCCTCGGAAGTTTTTCATCAAACGGGCGCGCGCGCGCGCGCTACCGGCAACCACGAATACGACTTCTGTTCTCGGAAGAGCCCAATAACCTTGGACTATACGATATTACAAAACTTTATAGTAAGAATTGTATTTTAAATTCAATCGATTATTTTATCTCTTCCACTTGTCCCTTTCTTATCTTTAGGCTTACGAAAAATTTATAATCGAATTTGCCTTTATTCGGACGCTGCTAACGACAGGCTTCTTCCTTTATTATCCCCGTGTATCTTCTGGATCTTTTGAACAATAAGCAATAGTCGGGCAATTTATAATTATAAAAGACATTAAAAAGAAAATGTCTGGCGCTCAGAATAGTGATTAATAATGCCGATTGAGTCGTCCACGATGAACTGGAGAGTAAAATAAAAACTTCTCACAAAGCGTTTAACTATACATTTAATAAGGTAAGGAGAAGAGGAGGAGACGGAGGAGAAGGAGGAGAAGGAGGATGAGGAGGAAGAAGGTGAAGAAGAAGGTGAAGAAGAAGTAGAAGGAGAAAGGTAACGAACGTGTCTTCAACATATTTAGACTGAAATTCATGTTAGTTAATGGCATTAAAAGAAAAAACAAAAATGCGCCAAATTATCGCCATTAGCCACGTAAAAGTTGTTATTAAAATGAATGTAAACAAATCTTAACGTATCGGTGTCTCGTAGCGATAAACAGGTTTTGAAGTAGGTAAATTCGTCAAATTTTTTGAAAATTTCGAGTTATACACACGTATGCTCAATTAAAGGGATAGATGTTAATAGAGATTAAATATTAATGATTAAATAAATGGAGTATATTTGTCTATATAAGTTTTTTTAGGGTAAGAGTGGGGATGTGTAGGAGACGCTGCGTATGGAACGTGCGTATATCATTGGTTGGTGGTGGGTGGGGGGGGGATCATGAAACGGCGGAGTCGTATTCTTTTGTAATTTTCTTACAAAACTATTTACGGCTCACGCTCGTAGATTCCCGAGGAATGTCCCATATGGGCGTTATATTGTACGGGGCCAAGCGGGTTCTCGATTTTATTCGAGGGATCCTTTCCTTCCGAGCCCATAATCGCTTAGCCGTTCCTCGATCGCTCGAATTTACATGCCGAAATTATAAGCTAATTGCATAGCCAGTATGGCGAATGGCCGCGAGAACCCCTAATTCCCCCCTCCATCGCAGCATGCTACGTTATAACCTATGGCAGATCATAGGCCAGGGTCGGGCCCAAGACCGAGTGCCGCCTCATCCTATCGATCCTCGCGCACCACGTTCGATTTACCAGACGATCCATTATTATCCTCTATTATTTTATTAATTACCCAGCCGACGATATTTACCGTTGTAAAAACCTTTAATACCGCAGACTCTTTTCGTCAGACCTTCATGTTTCTCTTATCGCATTAATAAGGTCTCTGATCCATTAATTGTAGCTTTTATGATTCGACAGGGATATTACGTACCGAGCACTAGAAGCCGTACAAAAAAGCATAAAATAATAGGAAATAATAAAATTAATTAAAATGCGTCAGAATAAGCCAAGTGCAGCGTAAATATTCATAATGAATAATTCGAGTAATGATTATGAGGGATGATTGTTGATGGGGTGGGACGAATCCTGTGCTGATCCGATAATAATTTAATGCTTTCGATCCAATAGAATGAACTTAGCGGACAAGTCTAAATGCTTTTTTCACCTTTAATGCGTGCGAAAAAGCATGCGTGCATGCGTGCGTGCGTGCTTGGACGATACGTGCGTGAGCGTATTAACAAGGTCCATGACGAATTATAGGAGAATAAATGAAAAGAGCGCTTGATAAATAGGAATCGTAATAGTAATAAGGTGTATCGAAGATATTTTAATAAAGTCGAGGGCGAGGAAGGTCCGGAGATTCGATCGGTCGATCGGCTTATATATCAGGCGAGCCGTAGCCTTCTGGCTTTTAATTGAAATTAGTGACCGGCATAAAAGTACCGGGGCCGAGCATCGGTGCACAATTATCCGCGAGCATTAAGAGCGGAGACGCGGAAAGAAAGAATCGTCGGTGTAATTGCTCGGCGCGGCGTTTTCTCGAATCGTCGGGCTCGTCCGATGCGGCGGTGGGTGGTGTGTCGGTGCTCGGTGGGTTGTATCAGTGTGCGATGTATGTTTCGTTGGCCGGTGGCAGGGACGAAGGAGGGAGGCGCCGCACGTCAGGGTGGCGTGGCAAAAAGCGATCTGACTCCGCGACCGGAAACTATCTCGCTACACGAATATTTCGTGGCTCCGCGCTCTCTCTCTCTCTCTCTCTCTCTCTCTCTCTCTCTCTCTCTCTTCTATCGCCTCGTCGCGTATTGGAAATTAATTATCGTTTTATCGCCCAACAACTCCCGCGGGGCACGAACGAGCGCGGCTGGAATAGCCGTGCACATCCGGCCGCCGGATTTTACGACCCGGGGCCCGCTCATCGCATTCTGCACGGGAGCGGCTACGGGGGCGCGATAAATGGCCAGGACAATAATGACGGTCGAGGACGATAATTATGACGAGGACCCGCGGACGGTAATGAATCGACGGGCAGCCCGGCCGCTCGTCCAGTCTTTTCCCTGGCGATGGTCGCGGCACCGGCATCGCGGGGAGTGGGACGTCGGGCTCGCCGAGGTAGGCGAACCTGCGTGTGCCCGGGAGCGCGGCGAATGGGCTCTGCCAAATTAGTAAAGATTTACGGGCCGCCGCGCACTGCCCAATATACTCCATTCTATTAACATCGCATTACGCTCCCGTCAAATTACACGCCTTCCCCGCCTTCTTTCTTTTTCTCATCGAGGAATTGACTCCTGCGGCGCTCCCTCCTTCCCTGCTTCTCTTTCTCTCTCGTGCGATCCCACACGTAAGCACGCACACGTAGCCGAGCATCCTACCTATGCGAGGCCTCCCGTGCGTAATTGATCGGCCCACCGCGCACCGCGCATCATCCGAGATTTTTCGTCACTGGTCATCATTAAGGCGCGAGCGGCATGTGGCGGCTTGATGGTGGAAGAGGGAGGTGATAGAGGAAGAACAACAGCGGCTTCAATAAACACAACTTTTTTCATCATATCTGCGTAGCTGCGTGTAAAGTATATCGCGTTAAATCGAGGATTAGTGATCCTGATCGAAGACACCCCTCCCCCACTTAGCCAGAATAACTGAAACGAAATGATCTTTTATGAAATAAATTTGTCGAACATATTTCACGATTATACTTGCTATTATTTAAAATAAGAGGAGGTGGGCTTTTCTCATATGCTCGTTCCATATGCGACTGGAGAAAGTGTCGAGTACGTTTTTTAAGAAGAATGAACGAGCGTGAATGTGTTGGAGTGGGTGGGACGGGGAGTCGAGAAGGCGAGGAAGCCAAGCCGCGGAAAAGCCGAGATTCGGACTGGATTCGGGGTCCGGGCCGCAAGGAAGGTTGGCGGCAAGGACGCGGGCAGCAGCGGGTGTCGCGTTACCGGGCAACCGCAGAACCTCGTCGAAACCGACGAGACCGAGAGAACTCGAGCACCGGACTCGGAGGCACGGAACGGCGATTTCCTTCACGCTTCACGAAGCAAATCGACGTGGCCCTCGTTCTCGTGGGTCTCGTATTCCGCGACTGCCTTTTCCTGGGACTTGTCCTTCCCGGGAAGCTGCGGATGCGCCGCCCGCGAGAACAACGCCGCTCGAACATTCTCGCGGCCGAGCGTCCGGGGACTCACCAGTCCCGAAGCCGTTATATGTTATTGACGTTGTCGCCCTCATCCCCGTGACTCTCGGCCTCGCCATTAACTCAGATTTATCGTGGATATTGCTCTTATCCCGAGCTCGACACACGCCTCCGCTACTTCCACCCTACCCCACTCCAACGCCATTGCCACTAATCCCCTTTCGTCGCCTCCTCGTGTTCTTCGGACTTTATCTTAATGTCCATTGATTTTAAGCATTAATCCGACTCGCGACACTCTTCATTATTCACGTACGATACTACATTCCGCTTTCATTATTATTTTTTTTTTTTCTCCTCGAAAAGTGCAAAATATACGAGCGGCAACAACATTCTAATGCATGCGATGTATGAATGTATTAGACAACAATTATTCCCTGCCCATAATTATATACCCGTTTTTATATATATTCCCTTCTTTTTACGTATGATTTATATTTATGAATTTCTTTAAAGCTCGTATTTGTCTATAAGTATCAAGATAGATCTTGGGTGTAATTATAAGGTCAGTATCGTTTATTTCATTTACGAGGACTTTCTTATAAACACATTTCCTAACGCGTTAACTATTATGTCTCTTGTAGATAAGATTCGTGTATATATTTTGTAGCTTCAATACAAATGCCACGTTAAGAGGTTTTGCGATTGGTAATTGCGTTTGCTTTGATTATTGAGATGAGATTCGTAATTGGGCGCGATATGGGGAAAGGGACGGATGGGACCTCGCCTATAGTCGGCGGGAAGAGTCGGAAGTAGTCCGAAGTGCTATAATTTTGCAAGGCTTCGATGAAGAGCATAAGTGGCGATGGGGGAAGAGAGAGAGAGAGAGGAGACGGAGTGAGAGAGAGCGAGAGAGAGAGACGGAGAGAGAGAGAGAGAGAGAGAGAGAGTGGTGGGGGTGGGGGCAGACAGCCGTACGAGGGTCAGCGTTTAACGGGACGTTGTGGAAGCGTGGCGAGAATAAAAGAGTACTGGTCGTTTATTACACCGACTTTGTTTATTACACGAAATTGTCGTGTGTATTGTCGGTGGGGAGAGGGGTATGAGGGACGGTGGTGGCGGCCAGGCGAAACTAGGCGAAAGATTTAAAAGCGAGACCGGGCGTCTCGGCTCCGGGCGAAAAACGGAGGAAGAAGAAATGCGGGGAGCCGGTGAATTATCGCCCACCTACGAAGTATAATTTCTCTGACGTATATAACGAAAGCCGTACGGGCCGACGATGACATTTATTAGGAAGGAAATACAGTATAAAATTTGAGCGGAATAAAAACAGGCGACGTCCCTCCCTTCCCCTCGTCTAATTTCTCCGGGTAATTTACGCCTCGGGATTCAGGTGATGCGCATATCGCATAAATTATTCGACGCCTACAAGAAGCCCGTCAGGCTTTCTTCCGTTAAGAGTCGTTTAGGGCACTCGACTTGGTTATGCCGTCGATCGAACCCGCCGAAGGTGAACCGCGACCTCGCGAGCCACCGAAAGCCGCGATCCTTACTTCACTCGCGGAAGGAGAACGAAGCGCGTCCTCGAGGGTGCGTATGCACCTGTAGCGGGTAAGCGGGGAGCTCGGTTCCCGGCTCCCTAGCCCGGCCTTGCCTAGTCGTCGGCGGGACAGGAAAGAAAAACGTGAAAGGGCGCGCTGGAGGGACAAGCCAAGTATGGAAGAAGGGCCAGGGACCACGGACTGGGTGGGGGGAAATGGGACTGGGAGGGGTGCCCCGAAGAGGAGGTGGCTTCTGGCTCATTGGGCAGCCGAACAAATTCGTCGCGACATGCTCCGCCAACGTCCCCGTGGATTACAAGAGGTCCGCGCACACGCACGCGCACGCGCACGTGCACACGCACACGCACACGCACAACTACGAGAGCTCCGAAAGTTCGGCTGCGTTTTTATCTTCGACATCGGTCGAGCTTCCTTCTTAACGGGTGACCGGACACCCGCTGCTGCGTCCAGATAGGTCTGGGTGGTAGCGGGGGAGATGCGTGTGTGCGTGTGCGCTCCGAAGGAAGCGTGAGGGAAGGACGAAGATCGATTCCGACGTACGTGCACCTTTGAAAAATCGACGAAAACAAATGTGGATGGGAGGGCGAGAGGGAGGGAATGAGGGAGCGCACCCGGGAGGTTATTGGGGCTTATTCGTTTCTCGGGACCCCAAGGGCCGCACCACCCGATAAGGGGGATGAGTGTGCAATGCTCAGTGGGTAAGGATGCAACCCTCCCGAGGAAAATGAAGACGGGGCGGCCTTCAAGGGGAGGGCTCGGAATGCCTCGAGAGGTTGCGCACCCTCGAACGAGAGATAGGCGAGGCGGGGACGGCTTTCCTTCCGTCTCAGAAAGCGCTTAAAAGGCATTACTACCGATAACGTAATAATGCGTGACGTTTGTCTTCGCTGACGTCTCAGACGAGACAATCCGTCGCAGGGCTTCGCCTCGTCGACGAGTCGGGGACGTAAAACAAAAAAAAATTCTATAGACTCCGTTGGCGTGGGTGGGGCGGCAGATGCAAATGTGACATTTAAAGTCCTTGCCGGACCCGGGCCATTTTAATTACCGCGAGCCGGGGAGGAAGAGGGTCGGCGAGGAGGGAGTATTAAGCGGCGGGATTAGAATAAGGGTCAGATAGATAGGGACTTGTGGATGGAAGGGGTGGGGTAGAGAAGGCTGGAGAACACGTTATGAAAAGAGAAGGATGGGGCGCGCAGCGGCCCATGTGGAAGGTGGACGAAGGGGCCGGGGAGTGGCGAGTCGGGCCGTGGGGGGAGAGGATCAGGGAGACGAAGCTCGTGTTTCCGCTCGAACGAGCAACAATGCCCGCAGACAAATGAGCATCCCGCCTCCATTGTTCCTTCCATCGTCGCTCTCTGCGACGTTGGCACGGCAGCAGCAGCAGCAGCAGCAGCAGCAGCAGCAGCAGCAGCGGCAGCGGCAGCGGCATCGGCAGCAGCCCCGTCAACCTCCTCGTTCTCTCTCTCTCTCTCTCTCTCTCTCTCTCTCTCTCTCTCTCTCTGACCCGACAGGATGCTTTTTATTCCGACTCGCTCTCTTAATTTTATTATTTTAATGCACCTCTGATCTCTGTATTTCCCCGCCCGTCTCTTTCACTTATCTTGCTTTTCTCTAACATTACCTTTTCATTCTCCACCCCATCGTGCTTCGTTTCGCGTGCCCCTCTCCTGACCCCCCCCCCGCACGGACCATCCATTACTTGTTAAAGCGACATTACCACCTTGAGCGTCATCGAGAGGGCGGTAAATTACGGATATCTGACGTCAGCTAGACCATTGCAAAAATTCGTCAATACCGACTTTCTTACGTAAAGGGGATCTCGTCGTGGGCGTTTTTGACATTTGGCGGTACGGAATTGTATTTAGCGGGGTCCGTGCGTATCGAAGAGGGGCCGTCATCGAGTTGACCCATTTCTCGTGAAATTCGATCCGAAGCTCCGTGTTTGTAAAATAGAGAAAAATGCATAGCGACGAGGAGGGAAGCGAAGGTAAGCGAAGCGTAGCGAAAGTCGTCCTCTTGGATGGCTCGGGAGAGCTTGGAATCATCAGGATTGGCGTCTTTAGGGCCGGGCCCCACGTCAAAGTGTACATCAAGCGTTCGGCAATTGTTTAAAAGTCCTCGCCAATCACAAGTCGTTTGTGCTCCGGAGTCTCGGACAGGAGGAGGAGGATGGGGGGTGGTAGGGGGTAGGGGGTAGGGGAGTCCGGGCGGACGGCGGACGGAGGGCGGGGAACTCTATTAATAAATAAGTCCCCTCGATAAATCATAATCGAGCCTCGAGCCGCCCGTCCACGTGGGTTCCCGGATACCTTAGACAAAGTACGCGTGTAATCCATGTGGAATGAGGAGTCGGATCCACTCGGCCGAGAATTCGGGCAACAAGACGACAAGACAGTCGATCGGGCGGGTGGGCGCGCGCACGTCCTTATTGGGCCGATGACGGCTCTCCCTCGGGACCCCGACATCGCCCACGGAGACGCGGTCCTCGATGCCCGCGCTACCGGGGACGAGTTCGGGAGTCGCGCGGGGGGTCGTCGATCAACCTGCGCGGACGATGCGGGCCCCGGTCCTCCCGCTCCGAGGACAAAGGCGCGGCTGTTACGCTTTTTGATGTCCTTGGGCCTCGGGTTACGAGCACGATTACCGATCAATGGATTCGCGCCCAGACACGCCGGAGGCAGATGGGCCTTGTGCGGGGAGGGGCTACTTCGACTCTTTTATTTTTTTTTATTACTATTATTATTATTATTATTATTATTATTATTATTATTATAATACTGTTATTATTATCTCTTATTTTCGCTGTTCCTCTTTGTTTTCGCCCAGCGGGCATTTCGCAACAGATCCCGTCCCCGTCCCGGTCCCCGTCCCCGTCCCCGTCGCTCCAGTAGTCCCATTAAACCCTCACCCCCGAGTCAGTCTCGTCATTTTTCCGAGCATCTCCCAGACATTTTGACCGGTAACGATTGCTCTGACCGCCGAACATTCATTACCCTACTCTGGGCCCTCTCCCCTGCCCCAGTTTTCCCTTACATCAGGGGTAATTTTCACCCCAAGCGAAGCCTTCCTCACCGAGAGCATATCTTGAAATTCAATTCTTCTTTACAATCTGGCCTCCAGCCTTGCTCTCCTCCCCCTATACGCTCCGAGCCGCCGCCCGTCATCCATTTAGCCCGTTCTTTTATACTTACTTCGTGTATTAGCTCGACTATATTATCTCCCGATCTTTTTGGCTCCCCGAAGACCTTCTGCTAATCATCCTTCTTCCCGTTACCTTTATTTTCATTGCGCTACTCCCCATCCGTTATTTACGCTTATCATAAGCTTATCATTATCAAGGGACTATCATGATTACCGAATAATTACTCCGCTTTCTTTTCCGAGCCATTCTGTAATTCTGTATCTTAAATGATTATACATTTCGCGATCCGTTATTTTATTAAATTACATTTAATTATTAGTGAAAGATACGTGTTTTTTTTTTTCAAAAGCAAGAAAAAGGAAAAGAAATTACATTATTCATGTGCATACATGCTCGTACGTGTTTTATGAATACGTATAGCGTGTATATCGATGCCATTATCAAAATCGATTTGGCTTCAGTGCGTGTTAAATTGAAAACATACGTTTTATTGCGTTAACACGAAAAGCCGAGAGTCGTCGTATCCAAGTATAAAATACGATATTTCGGATTGACAAGTCGCTTGAGCAGATAAAGTATTTATTGAAAAGCTTCTACTTTAGATTACCACTTATTGATTACCATTTAAAGAGGGATTAAAGGCCTTTGAATTATAATGACAAATATAATTACTTAATACAATAAATAAAAATTCATGGTAATTCTGTTCGTCTTTGGTTGATTCGGATTTACCGAGGTATTTATTTTTCCAGGTAGAAGAGAGCGGAATAAGTTGAATGTAATGCGTAGGGAGAGCGAATCGTTATTGGCGATTGCTCATTGCGGAATGCTGCATCGCGCATGCAAAAGGACATGGAACGCGACTGAATCTCCCGTAATAAGCTGGCTCGCCGTCAAAAAAAAGCAGCAAAAACTGAACAACAAGTTGTCGGGCTGTTGTTTTTGAGACGTCGCATCTCTGCACCATCCGCGGACGAGAACGAGTCAGCGCTTCAGCTGGAAGTGCAGGGTGCGGTCGACATCCGGTTCACGGTGCTCTCGAACCGGAACTACGAGGACGTCCGCTTGGAAGGCAAATGGCTCGTCCCAGACGAGGAGGACTGCTCCCTCCCCCACACACACCCACCCACCCACCTCTGCCTTCTTCATTAGCCCCAAGATTTTCGTCGGAGACAGTGATCAGCACCGTATCCAAAAACCCAAAAACTTTCATATGTTAATAATGCCCCCTCATTACCCGCGATCGTCTCGTTTCTCTTCATAATCTTTACGTTTTTCGTTATAATTTGTGTTAATCCGACGGTCTCGTTCAATCCGGTTTTCAACTCCAAACTCCAACTTTTCCTCAAGCTCGTAACCTATCCCCCCTTCTCCTTCCGCCGCAATTTGTATAACAATCCGTTTAACAATACAGTATTTTATACAGAATACATTAAATATTGATAGGGTTTGTTGGGGGGTGGGGGGAGTCTCGGAGCAGCAATATGCTCGAATTTAATCATTTATCATTCGATCCATAAAATGTAATTTTCGCTTAGGATTTCAGCGTGTCTGGGAGCACGGAGACAGAAACAAAAAATGCATTATGGCAAGGACATAATGGATGTCTTGAAAGGTTATTGTCTTTTTTTCTTTGGTACGAGTACATTATCACGTGAAACAGGCGCATGCAACGAGTCTGGCGAATCGAAACGCCAATAAAAAATAAAAATGCCGATGGTCTAGTAGCGAAAACAAAAAGGCAGACGTCCCCGACGTGTGTGCTTCGCGTATGATATTATTATTATTATTATTATTATTATTATTATTATTATTATTGTTGTTGTTGTTGTTGTTGTTGTTGCTATTATTATTATTGTAGAGAGACTTATGTGTATACATTAATACATATACATTTGCAGAGGCCGACAAGTCAACGAGCCTTGTCGTCGAGAGGCTCACTACGCCCGAGTATAATAAGAAAACCATTAAACTTGAATTAAACATTCACTTGGGTGGGAGCGTTAAATGATACAAACTAAATAAATAAATAAATAAATAAATAGTCTTTGAATAATTAGTGAAAATTTAAATAATTATTAAAGCGGCTGGAATGTTTTTCGTAAGTTGAGTTCTCCTGTTCGTAGCGTCGCTACAAATACGTAGTAAAATTATTGAACTGTTGCTATCTCGTATCGGCTGCACTTTTCAGGCTCAAATTCATTTTAAATAGTTATACCGGGGCCTTATCTCAATCTCAATACCAGTTAGAAGTTTTCGAGGCGAGCAAGAGCCGCGCGGCTCCAATAAATTTTTGGCCGCGAAGCCCCGAGCCGAAGCGGCGATTAAAGATGAGCTACCCGAGATAAGGTAGAGAGACGGAGAGAGAGAGAGAGAGAGAGAGAGAGAGATTTCTGGTGGGTAGAGACCTCGATATCAGCAAATACCGCCGGGGAATGACCGGCCCCGCATTTCCCAACGATGCCGAGCGACCAAAGCGACGAGCAGATGTCGCGACCTCGTCTCGCGGGACGGTCCCAAAAGGTTGGGGAGGGAGGGACGAGCGCAGCTTGCCTACGTCAAGAGCCGGGGAAACTCGATACGAGCGCCCGGCACCGAGTCGCGAATCGGAAAATCGACCTCGCTCTCTTTTCCCATAGAAAAGCCGCTTGGGATAGAGTTGCGGTCGTGCAAAAATTTGGTCCCTATGCTCCTCTTCCTCCTCCTCCTCCTCCTCCTCCTCCTCCTCCTCCTCTACCAACGCACCTCGTGGGGAACGAGCCTTTTATTTACGACCGTTTTTCGGAGCCGTTTTGCCACGCCATTTACTACCTGACGATTCGTGCTCGCGTTTGTCGTCCCTCCGCGTCTCGCGTCTCGCGTGTTTTTCTACCCTCCGGTCCCCGCTGAACCGCTAGTTTTTATTTCTCTCTCCGCGTGTATCACTGCTCGTCGACTCACTTCTTTCTCCTCCTCGAGCTCTGCATATTTAAATAAATGAATAAATGAAATGGAAATGGCCGGATCGAAGTTTTAGTGGAAAATATTTGCAGACCGTTAAGGAAACGCGCATATAATAATCCCATTACTTTACATAACGCAAGGACAATTAAAGGGGACGAGAAAATTGCTTGTATTAATTTGAAATATTTAATTTTACTATGCGTAGCGGCGCTCAGCTATTTATTACATAAGCATGCGCTTTCGATAATGATTATTTTTTTATTATCGTGTTTCATTTTTACAAGGATAATATCTTCAGAATTGCAAAACTTCATTCTTATTGCAATTCAATATTTGCTTCTTCTAGTATTACATGCAGAAATAACGAATAAAAATGCCAATGACCTTAGCTACCTTAGTAATTAATAATCATTAAGCGCGCGTAGATAGAATAATATAAATATGTAAATAGTACGAAGGGAATAAGAGTCATTTTAATGGAACTTTGATGAACAAATAATGGAAACAATGTAATTTATCGAGGAAATGGATGGCCGATACGCAATTCATTTTAAAGGAATAAATAATTTATAATCGGCTAAGTCGCGTTGAATTAAGTAGACGGTGCGTTGAAGCAACTGCATTTCCTTGAACAATTTATCATGTTTCTTTCGCGCAACCAACTCCTAAAAATCTAAACAGATCCAGTGACATTATTGTAGCAATAATTCAATACTAGTTTACTAAGGTATTCAATAATATGTTGTTGTTGTTGTTTTTCTTCTTCTTCTTCTTTTTCTTTTTCTTATACTTTTTTTTTGCCCCTTCTTTTTGTAGACTCGGCCAATAAATCCAAGATCGAACGGGAGCGGATAATTTTATGATGAATCCAACATAGGTAATAATAAGCTAATATCGAGGATCGGAGCCGGTAATAATACAGTTGGTAATAAATAGCTTAGGGATGATGGGAAGAATGCCAGCCAAGGGAATGCAGATACTTGAAATGAAATGAAATTGTCAGAATTGTTTAGATAGCCGTATCGACGAGTGCCGGTCAGGCGAGAGGGAAAAGGAAAAAGTATGTAGGATCGGATGGGATAGCGCGGGAGAGCTTCTGCGTCGGCTTAGAGGCTTAAGATCCTGGCATCGCTGAGAATTCCTGAGACCCGTCTGGGCTCGCCGAATTTTCACGGGCGAACAAGAGGTTCGGGAAAGGAGCGGCGGCGCCTGACGATTTACGTGAAAAGCGGCGAGGACGGACTGATCGACAGGAGAAAAGTAAGCGAGGCCATTAGCCTTGAAGGCGCGTGCGCCCTTACATCGGCCCTCCTACCTTCCGATCACCGTTGCTATTATTATTTGCGAGTCCCTCTCTTTTTCTCATTCCCTCCTCTTGGTCCCACGGCCTCTCTCGGTGCTCGGTCCCGAGGAAAATCATGCCTGGATGAATGAGATGACGAGCGAACGCAACCAACATGCGCGCGTATACTTGGTATATATATATATATAGATATATCCTTGGGGGCTCGGGTAACCTACTTCTTACTAACGAACCCATATCCTCTCAAAAAATTATCTGATTTTATGATTTTATTTGATAAGGTTCGGTTAGAGCTGCTTCGCACTCCTCATTATTCCCCTCTTGATAAATCAAAAAGACCAACCTCTCTGCACCTCCCTATCTTTCTATACATTACGCTACTCTCTTACCCTATTATATTTATATCGCAACCTAATAATAATAAGCTCTTTATAAACTATTACAAAATTTGTACATTTTCATTATTTAATAAAACCATATCACTCTTGCTTTCTCAGTTTCATTTACGCTAATTATAAATAAGCTGCTTCTCTCAATCACGTAAATTTCATAATAAAATCATACTCTAATACTCATCGCGCAATGAAATATTTTTAATTTTTTTTCTTCTAATATCTGTCCATCTATAAATTATATCATATATTATAGCTATTATATTTAAGAGGTCGCAAGTGACGTGTGCCAAAAATTAATTTAACCTTATCAATATGATGTGGAATATAACGTACAGAATTAAGTATTCAATCGCCGTCTAGATTATCATGCTTTTCTTCCATTTTTCTATAAAATCGTAATGTATAATTTAAAAAAAAAAATCATAGCTCAATCGATGAAATTTAAAAGACACGCATAGAATTATTATTATTATTATTATTATTATTATTATTATTATTATTATTATTAATATTATTATTATTATTATTATATTCTGTAATTAAAACTTTCTAAAACAAAAAATCAATTTTTATTTTATTTTTATTAACTGAAAGAACTTATTAATATCAAAAATTAATAATGAATCGATTATTAACAAGAAAGTACAACGATAACAAGATGAGTACAGTGCGTATAATATATTTTTGCAGTAAAAGTTAACTTTTGAATGAACCGAGTGTTATTGTATTTCAATTTATTAATTATACATTTTTTATTTAAATTATGAATTTAAATTAAAACATAAGTTGTTCCTACATATATATGCAAATGTATATTACAGAAAAGCGCTATGTAAATTAAATCATTTCTTTTTTTGACAATCGCATTCTTTAGATTTACAATTGCATTTCGTCAATCGCTTCTGGTAATCTTCAATTTCGGCATTAATTTCATCATAAGAATAATCTAGATTATCTGCATATTTAAAATCTTCCCTAGATTTTAACGAAAAATTTATTGCAAGAATAATGTTTTTATTATACTAGTGAAATTCATTAAATTTACCATTTAGCATTACGTAGATAAAATTGAATAAAATTGAATTAAAATTACCTGAGATATTTCTCTAATTTATGTATATCGTCAAACTGATCAGATTCACTTTTTTCATTTTGTTTTGATTTTAAATCTTTCTTTGTTTTTTGTTTAGTTTTCGCTGTGCACGTTTGTATTTGCGATGAAGATTTAGATGAGGATGTTGAGATTAATGATAAAATATTTTCTGGACCTTCATCATCAATCGCTGAATAAACAAATTAATAAATACATTAATTAAAGTTGACTTAAAAATGTTGAAGGAAAGTACGATAACCTAAATGTCTTAGAAATGTCTGCAATAATTTATGCAATAATTTTTAATGAAAGGTGATTCGCGTATTTTTATTTAAGTGTATCCAAACGTATAAGGGCTGATGGCAGATATTATTTAAATGAGCAAATAATATTTACGTGATTGTCCAAAAGGTTTTAGCATTTCTTGTTCGTCCAAAAACTTCCAAATTTGCTTAATTTTATTTTCCTGCTCTATATCTTTGGACCTTATAAATTCCATATCAACGAATGTATTTGTGATATTATCGCTATCGTCCATTAATAAATATATAATCGAGATATTTAAGTTTAATAGTAACACTGAAATTTAAGCTTCCCGCGATATCTGGTACGAATAGGATTCTCTAGTTCCTTGTTTCTCAGTTAGAGGGCAAATGAGCAGCTAACCTGGTGAAAATTATAGTGACTTTTGTAATCATTTTGTTGTCGGCTCTTTATTTTAAAAATATTATATACTGCATGTCGCTATGTAAATATCAATATTACAATGTTTGAAGCTTACAGTAGCATAGACTATCACTCTTAAACGAATAGCAGTTTTAATTATTTATGTAGTCAAGGAAAAATATGTAACAGACACTCTCGATGCGCGTACAGACAAAACAGAAGTGAATTTTTTAAAGAAAAGAAGAAAAAAGTAAAAAAAAAAAAACAAGAAAAGGAAAAGAGAAAACAATACAGATCATCTGTTTTCACTTTCAAATTACAAATTTAATTAGTGAGAAGCCAATAAATTTATATCGCTCGATCGACTAACAGAACTATTAACTATGATTATTTATGAACTGTTATAATGTTTCAATAAATTATCAAAACCTTTACGTTGGATGATTATTTATTTAAATGAGAGAATCTTCGTGCTTAGTATTTGTGTTTTTAAAGTTACGTAATGAAGATACTCTAGTAGACAGGTTAGAGGCGGCGATGAGGATTATATGAAAATGACAAGGAAAGTTGTTATTATAAAGAGAAAAAAAAGAAAAAGAATGAATGAATGTCACGAGCGTGTGCGCGTGGAATCGATAATCGGTAATAGGTAATCGGTAATCGGTAATCGGAAGGAAAGAGAAAGGTTGCTATTCATAAGTTAGATGTACGTTACATTTGACGAAGGAAATTGACGATTCCCGTTCGTGCTACAATGGCTTAAAACTCCAGGTAAATAAATGTTAAATAGGTGGAGGCTCCGAAGGTATTGGAGCAGTGGATTATACGGAAGCGATTGCGTTCGATGAATAGGGCATTTGGTTATATGAGCATCGCGGACGTAAAATGTGTTACAGAGAGAGAGAGAGAGAGAGAGAGCGACCTGCAGCGCGGGGAGGGTCACTAATGCAGAAATACACATGTAGGATAAATGTCAGGAATCGAACGAACCTGTTGTGCATGAGCTCGGCTGGCTACGCAAGCTGAGCGTGAGCGAGCGAGCATGAGAGAGAGAGAGAGAGAGAGAGAGAGGATAGTATAAACGTATGTAAAAAGTTGAGCGAGTAGCGCCTCAGTCCCGCAAAGGAAGAAAAAGTCGAAGGAAAGCGTGAGAGTGCGGTGTAGTGGAGTAGGAGGGGTGAGGTGAGTGACAGAGAGAGAGAGAGAGAGAGAGAGAGAGAGTGATAACGAGGGCGGGAGGGAGATGCAGTCAGACTGGCACGTGCTGCTGCCTGCCTGTGGGACAAGGAGGGAGATACATGTAAACCAAGATGGCTGCCACGTACTACATATGATCAGAGCGGGTGCAGAGCCGTGCTTGCGCGCTCGCGTGTCCGTGCATGCGTGTGCGTAAGTCGAGGCATAAAGCCGTGTGTGTTGGTGGTGTGCAGTCGCAGCTCCGCTCGTTCCGTTTGCAACGTTACCCAGGCCGAGAAGGCGCAAGGGAGATAAAAGTGCAGCGAGCGCGTAGAGAAGGTTGCACGACGGCTCGCAGCAGCGCCGAGTGAGTCCCTGTCCCGCGACTCTTAGTGCTTGTATCGTGTCGCGAGCTGCGAAGGCGCGCACGTACCGAAAGGAGACCGAGGAGAGGACTGTCAGCGGAGTCGAACTCGAAGACGAGAAGGGGGGGAGAGTAGTAAGGGCGACCGAAGACCCTCGATAAGCTAAGACGGGGGGAAGGAGCGCTGGCTCGCGGCTAACGACGACATATTCTATCCATGAGGGACAACAGCGCGCCCCGGACCACCTCAAATCCTTGGACGCTTCGAGGGGATAACGACGACGACGGCGACGACGACGGCGGCGACGACGGCCGCCGACGAGGACGCGGCAGGTTCGCTCTGGGCCGCTGCCGGCCGCGCTCTCTCGCATCATCGCCAACGGCAGCATCCTCCGGGCGGGACAATGTTCAGTAAGAAATTACACGTAGACATAAAGAAGTCAACGTTGAAGATCCAGGACGTGAAGAAGGACAGCGCGACGAGATTCAAGCACCTCAAGATCGTCCTCGGTGAGTGTTGCTGGCCCCGCTCGAGGGGGATGGGTTTCGCAACCGCTTTCGCTGCACTTCGGCCAAAGTCAACGAGAGATGGGGGTACTCCTTCCATCCATCTATCCATCCATCCATCCATCCATCCTATGCTCACCTCTCTCTGTATTCTCCCGCTGTGTCGGACAGCGGTGGCCAATGGGCAACACGAATTATAGTCCAAGAGTTCTAACACCTGCGTAATAACGTTTGACAGGAATCACAATCGTACTCACACCCCCCCGACCCCGCCATCCTCCATCCTCTACACCTTTCCGTAGCGCGGTATCGTTAATATTGCACACGCATGCACTCACACGCCCGCGACATTTGAAAGGTTTGACGCCTCCGGTCAACCCACTACACATGCACGTAAATACGTGCACCGCTCCACTACCTACCTCACACACTCTATAAACTGATTCTGACTAGCTGGCCAAATGTTTACTTTCATGCTTATTAAGATTATTAAAAGTAACACCTGACCACTTTATAGCATTACCACTAAATTTCCACTTAAAGTTCATCTGCATTATTATCAAAGAGTCATCTCGTTATAATCAATTCCCTAGTATTATTTTATACTCCTGTCACGATCCAATAATAATGATTTTATAATTACAATTCTTGTAATTGAAAGTTAACGTTTAATATATAATGTTTTAATGTTATTGACTTTTACTTCAAATTGCTTACACGACTAATCAAATCCAAGTGTTTCAATCTCTTCTAAGAAGTAATGGAAAATTAATTTTACTTTGATTTTCTTTTTCAATTCCATTTCTTAGGCTATGAAAAGTAATTACTTTTATCAGTGTCATTAAATTTCATATAAACAACAATGATTAATCAATCCAGAGGCTTCTCTTCATTTTCATTATTAAAAGGCAACATCGATGCATTAATATCAAACATTTATTAACATGCACAATGTATGGATATTAAGCATATGGTCTACTTTATCTATCAGAACTGCATTTTATGTAAAACTCGTTATGTGTGTGGCTTATAATATTGCATTTTTAAGAGAAAATTAAAGTCTTAATATTTGAATAACAAATGCAGCAGTTTTATAATTGAATCACTTGTAATATAATCCTTTTTTTATTACTCTTATTAAATAAAATAATTAAATAAAATTAAATAATTCTATGATCTAAGCATGACTTATGTAATTAATTTTGTTTTCTCTCTTCTCTCTCTCTCTCTCTCTCTCTCTCTCTTTCTTTAATTCTAGATAATGTGGATACTGATGAAGCTAAAGGTTTTTTTGAAGGAAATTTCAGTCATGTCTACTTCATTCTCTACGATTGTTTTATGGCTGCAGAATCAAATTTACGCCAACGTGGTAAGATAACTTTTTATAGATATTTTCAAAATAAGTAAATGAGTTTTACACAATCAGTAGCTAAGTTAAATATATTTAATCTTGTCTAACAACATAGCAACATTAACCCTTTTATGACAGAAAATTTGTAAATATTATTAACCATGTATATTTAAATATTATTCTTAATAGACATAACAATAATGAATTTAGTAATGCAAGAAAATATTTATAGATTCCGCTTAACATTAATTGTATTGTTAATTCAATGTAAACTCTTTCCCTTATATTAAAAAAACGTTAAACTTTTTAATAGGATGGGATTTGGACATTAATGGGTGAAAATTGTTTATAATACAAAAATTCTTTACTCTATTACTTGACTAATACAGATTTTTCTGCTTTTATCACCTTCTCTGCTGACAGAACTCTCATTCCATCTTGGTAAGTGCCACTTTATGCCTTAATGCTTTTATTTTCAAAATTTAATTGTCTCTATGCTTTATATTAACACTATATACAAGAAGTCTGTATTACCATAAGTTAAAATAATTGCCTTTCCAACAGTTCACAAAGCACACAGAGAAGAATTGGAACAGGTATTGCAATTATTGGAGAAAGTCCTGACACTCCTTCCAGAATTATTAAATAGGCGATGGCAATGCCACAGCTTGACAACGATATTGTACAAGCTCCTGCATCCTGGAAATAGTTGGAAACTTCGAAGACAAGCCATAAGGTAAGCAAAAAAAATTATTTATGCCCATAAAGTTTAAGTTACTTTATTACCGTCAGGTCTGTTCCATTGCAAAACATTGGAATTTGATGAATCATTATTTTGCCCTTCAGGTACTTTGTCTTATGGTACCAAATATTGGGGGACAATGCACCAGAGCACATACATCGATTGTTCGCCTGCCTCGTGCCCGGCTTCCCGCCGAGGCAACCATCGCCTCAGAAATTCGAGCGGAAGATCAATGGTAAGAGGCACACCAAGTCCGCGAGCTGCGATGAAAAGGACAAAGATTTTTATGACGCGCAGCTGAATCAATGTCTTCTTTACGACGGCGGCATCACTCAGGGTCCGATAACGCAAGTTGAGAGCGGGCCCATTTTACCCCCACAGAGTGGCGAGAAGCCCTTGGACAATGAAAGCGTTAAGTTCTTAGAGGCGTTATTAGAATTTATGGTTACACAGGTGTGTATTTCAAGCCTAGAAATTTTTATCAATGCAAATTAGCCTCACACCATGAAGGAATACGCTCCCTTCCTGTTTACAAGTATAATCACTATTCAAAAGCTCTAGAGAGGAAATTCAATACCTACAAAATATTAAAATGATAATTGTTCAGCTATATTATTGTTATTATTAATAATACATTTAAAACTTGGCTCCACTCAATTTATTGTTTAATAATAGAAAACACGTACGTTTTACAGGTTGTAAAAATCGAATGGCGTGATAAGCCTTCCCGTCAGTATAAGTCATTTCAGTTTCTGCTAGATCGTTTTAAAGCTACGTATTTAAGACACATGTGCCCGGAATTCAATGACAACTTTTCATTGTACAAACCGAATTTGGAATTGTCGCTGATGCGCAAGCCATTGAATCTAATCCAAAACAATTACATACTTTGTAAAGTTGCACTTATAAAATGGATAGCAACTTTCACCCATGTTAATAAAAAAGATGCAGCTTTTCCACGTCTTTCTCAAAGGTAACTATATCCAATCAACAAGTCTTCTTATTTCAACGCCACTAAAGTCTACGATAATTTAAAAACTAAATGATAAAAATATTACAGTATTACACCGAGCGAAGAGAGTGCAGAGGAGCTCCGTCGCGTGTCCGTATCACAAAATCCGACAGACTCTAGCCTAATATCTTTAGATTCTAATACAACGCAGGAGAGTGTCTGCCAAGAAGATAGTACTCTTACAGCCATGGTACTTGTTCGTGAAGTGCTTTATGGAAATCGAGATAACGTCAATTTTATTCATGAAATGTACAGGCAGGCTTTTTTATTGGATTTTACGCATGCTGGGGCGATACGGAAAGCTATTGGTGCTTACAAAGATTGGATACAGATGAACGTGGGTACCAGTTTTTTATTATTCAATAATTGTCTCTTTAAATGTTTCTAATGACAATTACAATCATTTCTAAATTGCTTGAATCTTTTTCTTTACTAATTAGTATACATGTTTTTGTATTATTGCTTTAGGAGGTTCCACCGTTTATGCTAGAACCATTAGAAGTAAATAAGGATAGGGAATACGAAGATAATCAAAAGAAGGATAGTAATGAAAGTGAAAAAAGTCCTGACAGCTTGAGGCTGTTGAGGCTTAGGAATGACTCATACCTTGGCGCTATTCATCGTGAAAATCTCTTTGTAAGAGCTGGATTACAAAATGTGCTACAAGTATTTATTACTCAAGCCTCAAATGTGTTTTTCTTAGAAACTGTAGGGGGCATCGCCTCGGCTACTCTGCTTGAAGAGCAGACTGATAGTTGTAAAAGAGTTCTTAATGTTTATCGATATGTTGTAATGCATACAAGACTTGAGCCCACAACCTGGGAGCAGCTATTAAGGTAAATATTCAAAAATTCTATTATTCAATGTAAATATAACACCATGTACTTTGATGATGTGATAATGATATTAATAAAATGATTGAAATTGCAGTATACTGTCTAACTCACATTATGTTATCATGTGTGTATTATAAAATTACTTACATTTGTTTTGGTTTTACTAGATTAATTTTTAATTATTATTAATTTAAATGAATATCAAGTATTAATTCGCCATATTAAATGTATCATTATCATTGTCTCTTTACTAGTTATAATGTACATACATTTATATTGTTATTGTTATGTGGTTTTTAACAAATAAAAATACTGATTAAAGGGTATTATTACACATAACCTCTTTGGTTTTGAGTGAAAAGAATCCTCGTCGCAAACACCACGAAAGTATTGGTGGCAAATTAGCACCTGCCATTTTTCAAACTCTCATTGTTACTTGGATAAAGGCTAATTTAAATGTGATTATATCAACGCAATTATGGGATCAATTTCTTCAAGTTTTAACGTCACTTACACACTGGGAAGAGCTTGTAAGAGAGTGGGCTGTAAGTACATTCTATACTAATAACCCTTGTGCACTCAAGTATCTTATTTTACAAAATGAAAGTTCCATTCGGTTCAAATGAGTCAGCTAAGAATTAGCTAAGATCTTATATAATTGAACTAGAATTTCTATGTTTATTTACTTTTTAGTAAAACCACGGATTGTATGAATAAGCAAACTTAAAATTTTCTAAAAAATTTCCATCAAATTAAAGTAATTAATGGGCAATGAATGAAAAAATAATCACAAACAGCTGGTACAGTGCTTAAGTGAACTTTGAAAAAATTGAAATAATTGACCAAAGATTTTTATTCATATTTTTGCTCGAAAGATTTTTAATTAAACCGTCAAATACTCGCTAATTAGAAATTACGCAGATGATGGCACAAGGGTGATAAAAAGATAAAGGGATTCTTAATTCATTCTAAATTAACACATAATGACAAATGTTTGGGCATTAGAAAACATTAGACACGCTAACACGAGTTCTGGCGAGGCACGTGTATAATTTAGATCTGAACGATCTGCCGTTAGATAGATTAAGTGAGCAAAAGTCTAAAAAGCGGAGAGGTGTAGGAAGTCGTGCAGCATCGACCAGCAGCGTACAACCGCCACGAAGAGGAAGCATCGATCAAGAAACGATACAATCATCGAAAGAAGTTACAGGTAAGATTATTTTTAAAACCGACCATTGGCACCGGAGCCTCTTTGCGAAAAAGGTGTTTTATTTTTTTGGTCGCCGCCCAAACCAGCAGATTTTTCATAAATTTCCAGAACCACCGGAAATCGGCTTCATTAAATGTGATTGCATAACAAAGGTCATTAAAGTCTTGATGATCACTGCTTTATAAATTATTATTATTATTATTATTACTATTACCGGCGACAGGCCTCTTTAGGCAGTAAAGTAATAATAATAATATAATAACAACAGCAACAACAATAATGATTGGTTGATTGTTGAACGAGGGGATTTGATTAGAAGACCGGCGTTGATTAGATAAAAAAAAGAAAAAAAAAAAAAAAAAAAAGACCTTTTCGAGTACTTGAGGTATTAATGAAGAGTGATTGGCGTGATTTTCGGACAGATCATGCGTTCCGGGAGCTAAGGAAAGTCCGACCTCTGCCACGGAGCGCCAGCGACAACTCAATTTACAACGGGAAAATCCGCTCCAAGGTACAGAGGCATCGGATCCAGGCGATTACGAGCACCACGAGCACTACCAGCAGCGCGGCGACGAGCACCACCACCGTCGGCGTACCTGGTGAGAATTTGCCTCTGTTTGACTCTTGCTTTTTTGTTGTAAGTGCGGTGGGGCTCCCCTCTTTGTTTAATAATTTTCGTCGTCGTCGTCGTCGTCGTCGTCGTCGTCGTCGTCGTATTGTTGTCGCTACTACTACTACTGCTACTACAACTACTACTGCTGTTGCCGCTGCCGCTGTTTTAATACATTTGTTGACATTTCATTTGGCACCGTAAACAGCGGGTCGGGTTTTAAGCGACCCGGTCGACCGGCGCACATGCCATTACCTTGAATCGCTCATCTCGGAAGCCCTCGTCGTCGGAGCAAATTATGATTGGTCCGTTGCACTAATTTATAAATAAAGCGCTCCTCCGCCCGACGAGTCTCTTACTTTGTATTTTCTAGACTTCCCGTCTCCTTTGCGCCGACAGACGGGCAAAAATACTCGCGGCGTCTTCCTCTGTCAGTATTAGCTTCGCGTCGACAACTCCAGGATCGCGAGCGCGCTGACAAAGAAGAAACCGGCGTCTCGCGACTTTGGGCCAACAAACTCTTCTTGCGCCCTTTCCCCGATTCGCTAACTCATACGGACTGAACGCATACGGAGCTGCTTGCTTTCTTACTTATCTACTATCTGCTTACGTATTGTTGAACTGGGGCGCGCATCTCCTCCAGAGGCCGCACGATTTCACTCGACGAGGAGCTTCCTTTGCTTTCTACTTTTTCTTTGTGATCTCTTGTGATTATTCGTGTTTCGCATTTACCTTTACTTTACATCCAACTAAGTTTGGGGTTGTTCTCACTCTGCACTTGCCCGTGTACTTTACTTTTATTTATTTTTGTTGTTGTTGTGATCTATAGTTGAGCTTTTGCACTTTAAATGCATCTTGTTTACAAGGGTACGTGAAAGCACGCAAAGGCTGTCTCGCTTCTCCGAAGCTCGTGCGTGCCATTTTCGCGCCAAGTGCGGTAGATCGAGACATTCGATCGGCTCTAAGGGAAGGGAATGATCTAAAATCGCGAGGGACGATAGTGACCGTAGTAAAAGGTCGGGGAACCAAGGAGTCGGTGCTTATCGGTGCGGTGTGCGGTGTGGCGCGGTGTGGCGCGGTCCGGTGCGGGAGACTTTGACGCCAAGGGGACACACGAAGAGGGAGAGAGAGAGAGAGAGAGAGAGAGGCGAGTCCGGTAATCGAGCCTCGACCTAAACATGGCCTTCGATGCTCGAGACTCGAAATACGGGACCCCGGTTCGGAGTCGCGGACGCCCTTTGCCCCCCCACATAATGGTGAAGGAATTTACGATCCGGCCCTCCCCCGACGCAGCTCTGCCCCTCTCCATAGAACAGGACATGGCGAGACTGACCTCGTGTGGACCGAGACGCGGATCCGGGAGCAAGAGCTCGAGCCTCAGCCGTCGAGCCAAGTCCTTGGAGAGCGTCGTCCTGCAGGAGAGCGAGCCGCCCACTCCGAGGTGTCCCTCCCCGACACCGAGCAGCGGCGTCAACAGCGACAAGGACAGTCCTATACAGATTGAAAACATTGACGGTAGCAGTATTGGTATGTAAACAAGACACGGCCGAGTAGTGGTCCGAGTCTGAAAAAGAAATAAGCGCCAACTAAGTCGGCACCCCCTCCCCCCACACACCTTCGTTACTCCTATCTTATTTATATTTTTTTTTTTATACCATTTGTTTTAACGGATTGTTTATTTTTTTTCTTTTATCTCTCGGTGCTTTTTCTTTTTATGCGAATCGGCACTTGTTTGTCGCGCATCACTCGTGCGCGTCATATCTAATAATTACATCATAATCGTACAGCGCCGAATCTGGCGTATGTCTTATTTCCCGCACCCCCCTCCCCCCTCTATCCCCCCTTATGCTCCGTCCCTTATAATTTTCATAACACTGGGAGGCCTTCTTAAGATTCGTCCTAAATGTTGACCCTTTTTTATCTCGCACATTACAAACTCCTTGTACACACCTTTACGTTTGTTTAATCACGTGTTCACGCACACGTTTATTGGATACTTTTGATAAAGTTTATCGGCAAGTTGTAACGAATTATGAATGATACGGTTTATATAATGCCTTTAAAGAATAAGCGTGTGGCGGGCGCTACTCGGAATCACAACTTCCCCATCGTAGGCGAACGAACAAGAATGTACTTGAAGGCCGCCTCTCCCTACCTCGGGTCATTGACGGGGATAAGGAGCGGGCACCCCCGAGGGAGGCGATCTACCGATCGGGAGACAGTTTATGATGAGGTGTCCCATTAGACTGAATTAATAAAAACAAAAGAAATCTCAGCCCGCGTTCCTCCTACCTCTCCGATTCTCGCTCCTTCACCATCACCCCTCCCCCTCCTCCCAATGTCCACCTCGGCGATGAAACTACGCGACTCCTCCAAAAACGTTTAGAATTTCTCGGCTCTGTGTTTCGAAAAATATTTCTTTTTTTTTTTTTTTTTATATATATTATAAACACGAACTCCACGTATCAAACTCTACACGTAGACATTAGTGACAATCGTTTTTTTTTACGCATAATTAATAATCCTCATCTTTAACTAATCAACATTTTTTAATTTACTTTTCCCTTTCGTCTGTTATTGCTATTATTACTTTTGTTTATTAGTATTATTAACACGAATTGTCGCTACTACTGCACTGCATTTTTAACGATGTTTTCGGCGTTAAATTTTTAATTCAATTTTCATAGCTATGGTTCTCATCGGGTTTATTTATTTTTATATATCTTTCTGTAAATATGGTAATAAATGTTAAGTGACAATTTTTATTTCGCCTCGTAGATACGAACGATGCCTCGGAAAAAAGATCAGTGATGGCTGGTGGCGGCGTTAGGGGTTGGTTACCCGACGTCGCCGTCGTTCTCTGGAGACGGATGCTGTCCGCCCTTGGTGACGTAAATAACATTCAGGATCCGACGCTTCACGGCCAGGTAATGGATTACCTCGTCCAGCTTACACACACGCTTATGAAGGTGAGAGACTCGACGCCAAGTGGGTGGCCATCCCACTCTCCCTCGTATCCCTCGTATCACTTTTCGAAATATCAAATGTTCAATTGACTTTTCCAGATACGGCAAAATCAAGGAGTTTCCGGGGATAACCAAGCAACGCCTCCAGCACCGGAACTGATCCCTCCAATACCTATAATTGCCCCGTGGTGCTTTAAGGTTATTTCGCTCATTATTTTCTTACCATTCTCCTTAAACCGTATTGAACTTCCGATGAAAATCTGTCGAAGTAGCCATGATCGGTCGTTAGCCTCGTAAGAAATATTATATAATTTTGCGAAAAAGTTTTGTAAATTGCAGCTCGCGTATTCCAAATGATTTCGGAAGTTATTTCAATTGACCGATGAACGTGCGAGTCCAGTAATTTACATAAGCTGTACATAATTTCAGGCGATACAACTACCTATTCAGTACGAAGCCGGGAAACTGGCAGCGTATCGGCTCATTTGCCTCTTGACAATTCAGCCGCAGGACATAAGTTTACCAAAACAGCACTTGACGCTCTTTTATCGGGCCGTTCACTATGGGATTTCGAGTAACGACACGAAGATTCTCCACACCTTGGTTAAGTACACCGGACCCCGATTGTTCAGCTTAAACTTAGCTGGCTCCAGCCTCTTAATTTTAGATTACATTCAAGCCGCGAACGTCATCCTCAGCAGTCAGGACGTTGAGGTACACTTATACCGACAAGTATAGCTAAAAACGTACGTTGCTCATTTACGTATAATTTTTGGATACAATTTTACAGGCTCCGAGGACGGAAGCCGTCTCGATTCTCGGCTCCTTGTTGTCTTTGCCAACAATCAACTCGAGCACGAGGGTTCTACAACCTAACGAACTGGAAATTATAACGACGACCTGTCCATACGCAAAGGTCTGTCGTCATTCGTTCCTTTTTAATCTACGAATAATATCTTTTCGATGCCTCTTTTTCCTATACAATGCTTTTTGTCATTTACATTTAATGTTTTACAGGATCACATCCTTGCAATTTTAATGCGATGCTGTCGTCGTGAGCCAACGGGTATAGCGAGATGCATAGCGCTATCGAGCATCGCCATGTTTGTCTACAAAGAATTGAGTTACAAATCATTGCACAGAACGATACCCGAGGCCGTCAATGTACTTCTATTGTCATTAAAGGTAACTTCTTGTGTTCCTAAAGCACTTAAAACGCTAGTACTTTGACCTTAATTCGGTCTAAACATTAAATCACACTTCAAATCTATAGTTAATATTTATTTTATATTTATATTTATATTTATATTTATATTTATATTTATATTTATATTTATATTTATATTTATATTTATATCGTTGTAGTGGTATTTTCTTATTCGATTTATTATGACTAACAATTGATAACAATTGAGTTTTTAAGCATTTTACAATGAATGTAATTAATTACATAGTAACGCCATTTCAACTTGGAAAATTGTTAAGGCTCGCTTTTCTCAATGCTTTCTAAATTATTCAGGTGATTAGGCAAAATTTCTAATCGAGCTCAATAGTTTGGCAAATAACATAATCTAGATCTTTTGGGTTTACGAACCTACGGCTATTTGTTTTACAAACGAACAGTGTCTTTTAGTTTATGGTGTTGGATGTTGCTTAAATTTAGTTATATTAGTGTTCCATTGGATCGAGTCAGCAAAGGGCTCAGCAAGCCGTGCGACGTAGAGACAAGTTTCATTTTCTACTAGTAAACCAGGTATAAATTTTGCATGCCCCGTGGCAACTATTTCCAGTGCCGTCTTAAAGAAACACCCCTCCACGTGACGCAGCCTATGTTCTCCTCAATACATGTACGTTTATCACTAAGGGTTTTTAAAGCTTTGCATTTTAATGTTATGCTAATATAACACAATCAACATAACATCAACATTACTTATTATCTAACCAAGAGTACTTCATTATCTAATAACTTAGTGTGCTAATAATAATACGCCTAAATAATCTTTACAAGCTTTATTTATAAAATACTTGTCAATTGTGCAGTTTTTACATGCGAGAATTATAAAGAATAAATTTTTTAGACGTCTCATGCGACCGTGGCGCAAGTAGCCTGTGATTGCCTCCTTTTGCTTTGCGACAAAGCTGACGTCCTTCTCGAGCAATATCCCAACGTTCCAGCCAAGATAATTCAGGTACGCCAACGGGCAGTAGCGACTTTTGCCTTTCACAGCTTCAACGTTATTTATCCGCAATAACACTAGCATCATTATTATTATTAGCGTCGTCGTCGCCGTCGTTGTTGTTGTTATTGTTGTCGTTGTCGTTGTCGTTTAAGTTGTTGTTGAAGTTATTATTATTATTATTATTGTTATTATTGTTATTGTTATTAATATTTCGATACAGAGCTTATCCGAAACACTGGAGAGGAGTGTAATGTGGGAGAGGAAAAGTGTCCTGACTATTTCCATGCTTTTCTGTTTGGGAGAATGGGCAATGCATCTTGGCCCAAATACGTTGCTACGGGTATTTCAAGGGAAGCCGCTTCTCCTGACACTTTTTTCTGTAAGTCATGAAAATGCAATGGCTAATCAGGCATTGGGCTTGGCCCTGTTTATGCATAAGTTATAAAACAAAGCTTTTGTCCCCTTAAGGTTCTAGACAACATTGTACAAAACAAAACGAATAAGGTGGACGTTTTGAAGATCCAGCAATCGGAAAAGGAAGACTTTGAGCCGAACATTCTTTTGGACAATTTACTTGATGAAAATTCATCAAAATCTATTTGGAGAGGAAACATACAATCGGTTCAATCGGCTGCGAAAATGGTAAGTCAGCCCGGGTTATTGGCGTTAGCGAAAAAACTTTATAAAAATAGTTATAAATTTATGGCCTGTTGTGCAATTTAACAAAAAACAGGTAATGATGCATCTGGTGAATCATTTGGGACACTTTCCAATGGCGATCGGCGCAGCTCGTTTGTCGTCACTGGTCGTCGAGCTGGACGACGTGCCGGGCATCGACGGCGATGAATTATCCTCGGCAATATTTCAAGCACCGAACATACAGTTGCTTATGCTGTCAAATTCAATAATAATGTCGTTGGTGGAGCTCGACACTCTAGATGCGCCAGGTGGTGGGGTCACGGCGGGTCTGACTACCGCCCCGTCGATGGTGCGAGTATTGTTAAGAGACTTGGCTGGAAAAGCCTCCTGGGATAGTTCCATATTATATAATCAACCTTCTAACGAAGACATCGAACTTCCGGATATTAAGCTAGGTATTTTATAAAGGACTTTACTGAAAATCTAACTTTAAATACGAAAGCTATGTTATTGCATTGTAATTTAATTTCATTACATTTATCGATAATGATCGATAAAATCGATAATAATTACTGAAATTCATCGATATATGAGCGAAAACAAATTCAATTTTGAATCTATCACTCCTCGTCACCGATCTATCGTATTTATCGTACTTTTGCATTACTTCTTATAATTTAATGGAGACGAATATATTCACTCATTGCGCAGGTAGCACAATAAGACTAATTAAAGATGACGTAAGCAGCGTAACGCCAATACAAAATTGTCCTCCAAGACATACTATGAGGCATCACGATCCGCACGTTTTACCCACGTATGAGAACGGAGCCAGTGACATTGACAACTTAGACGATGTAAGTAGGAGTATCTTTAGCAAATACTGTTAGCTTTATCCCCCTCTCCTCACCCTGCGAGGATATTAAATAAAACTAAAACTTTATGTAAAATTAATAAATGGAATAAATTAAATAGAATAAAGGTACTGACATTCATTTGAAATTTTAATTATTCAACAGTTGCTGCAGTACATTGGACACACAAGTCCGGAAGTCCTGACTAATCCCGAGGTGGGATTGAATTCTCCTGCATGTCCACCACAGGGACAGCACTCCGAAGCCGAGATGATAGCCACGATTTTGAGTCAACGAAACGCCGAGCGGGAGCATTTAATCGGTTGGAGCCAACACATGGGCATGTGCGCGGCCCCGATGGTGCCACCGACCTGTCGACCCCCGTCTGCACCCTTCCACCACTGTCGGCTTCTTTTCTCGCAGTTGGGTCTCTCCGGGTGGGAGCAGCGTAGGAAGCTTCACTTGCTCTCAAAGAATGAGAAGCTGTTGAGGGAGATTAGGAATCTCGATGGACAGCGTTCGAGGGAGACCCATAAGATGGCGGTGATATATGTAGCCCAAGGTCAGGAGGACAAGAACTCCATCCTTGGAAACGTTACAGCGAGCAAGGAGTACGAGAGTTTCATTGCCAGACTCGCATGGGAGGTCGAACTCGAATCCCATACCGGCTTTCTCGGCGGTCTCGTGCCCGGCAAGGCTTCCGGAGTCACTGCACCATACTTTGCCAGTTCTTTTACCGAAATTATATTTCACGTTGCTACCAGGATGCCTTCCAATAGTCCCGAGAGTTTATTGCAAAAGGTTATTTCTGACGATTGTTTACTTAACCGATGTATATGGAGTCTATCCACTTTTTATTTTAATGTGAATTTAAACAGCACTTACAGCTATATATTTTTTCTTTATTAAAATTAATGTCTCGCGTAAGAATCTATTTAAGCTTTTAATGTAATTTATTCATCCATTTGGTAGACGAGACATCTTGGCAATGACGAAATACACATCGTTTGGTCGGAGCATTGGCGGGATTATCGCCGCGACATCATTCCCACCGAATTTTGTGACGTGTTGATCGTCATCTACCCCTTGGCCAACAAACTATACAGAGTGCAGGTATCGAGGAAGCCGGAAATTCCATTTTTTGGACTGCTCTTCGACGAGTGCATCGTAGAAGATGTCGTGCTTCCAAGTTTAGTTAGAACTACGGCTCTCGCTGCTAGCAGAGCCAAAAGGTCGACCCTCACACTCTACCAACACTAGTACGTTCAATTCATTTCATATTTTTGCCATAAGCATTTGGCATTCTTCTGTAGATTCTGATTAAGTAATAATTTTTCTTTTTCTTTTTCATCCTATTTAGTTACGAAGAACGAGCACGATCTATAGATACAATTATGAGAAATCACAAGGAAGCAACGACCTTTGAGGAATTCGCTGCGAATGTGTATTCTCCTGTTCAAACGTCCAGTCCGTTTAACGGAGTTTCCTCGGTTTCAGGTTTTTACCAAAGCTTTTAATCGATTTTAAATCAAGTGACGGAGAAAACGTTAATTTTATTATTTATTATGTTATCAATATCAAACTGCGTAAAGACGGTAAATAATTTTATTTTATGGTTGTATTATATTTATAATTCTCACAATGAAGCATTAGGCACTTGTTTAAAAACTTGATGAATTGCGTACTGCATGCGTTAGAGTACAGTCATGATATTATGATAATGCCATTGCAATTATATTTTTATCGAAGGCTCGACAACGAGTGTACATTCAGCGTCATCATCGAATCTTGCAGCCGCTCTCATAGATTCGCATCAAAGTCGTCCAGGGCTCCGGGGCACATCGTCCGCGAGCAGCGATAGTCGCGCAAACCGAGGTAAGAACGTCTAATCGTTGGCAAGATCGTTCATCTCGCCGCACATTTCATTTCAACCCAGGTCATGGTTCAGAATCTTTCATAAAAATAAGTGTGTGTGTGTGTGTGTGTGTTTCTCTCTCTCTCTCTCTCTCTCTCTCTATCTATCTATCTATCTCTCTCACACTCACTCGCACATATCTCTATCTCCATCTATCTCTCTATAAAATGTCTAATCAGTTTTGCCTACTTACTAACATCTCCTTTCATCGAATCATAAATATTGTGGTTCCGGGACTTGTTCTAACCCTGAATGAACGCTTTTCTTTTGACAGTCTTACAAAATCTGTTGCGAGGTAATACTTCCATTCTACGTTTAACCTAGAAACTAGTCCTAGCTTTCGAAGCTTTTGACACGCGCGTCCTTTGGTTTATCTTCGTATGCGCGTGCAAGAGTACATACTGAATTTTAAGGTACTGCTATCGCGCCGCTACGCGTTTCGCAGCGATCCATATTAATTTCCGGCCTCGTCTCTTGATCTGTTTTCAGTTTCCGATGGGAGTCGCGTGTGGTTCAGTAGCGACATGCCTGAAGGGACGACTTTCCACGGGATATCACCGAGACCGACCAAGAAGATGTCATTCAAGACTGGACCAAAGAGCAGAAGCAACACCCAGCCAACGCCACCAGACAGCCCTCGTTACAAATAGTTGTTCATTGGCGAGGCTAACCGCTATAAATTCCTGATGCAGCTTTCCTAACGTCGTACATTTTTAAACGTCGTACGTTTTAAAGCTTATTATTATAGACTTTAATTAGTATTACAGGAACAATATTAATCATTGGGAATATCCTAGAGGCTACGCGGTTTATTCCTTATTTTATTAAAATTAATTGACGCCTTGAAAACCATTTCCTTTTTCTACAAGATTTTCCTTAGATCAGCGAGCGAATACTGATACGGACGGTTTATGTATCAATCATTGACTTATGAGTATTTCATAATAGACGTTCTGCAAGCATATTTTTAAAATGGCTTTCAAATACGAAACTGAAGATTAATGCAGATCATATTTTAAGGGTAGTTTAACGATTTTTAATAACGATTCCGAATCTGCATGCTTGCCTTTTCTTGTTTCTTTTTTTTTTATATTAATTAAGACTGCGCTCTTAATATTGTTAGCCCACGTACTTTAAGCATTTCTTTCTTTAATAAAGACTTATGCTGATAATGTTTCAAAGTATTTGTTAAAGTAATAAGTTTACTTGGAATATTTTTCAAATATCTAATCATTCAATTCAGTAAAAAAAATATATATATATATATATATAAAACAATTAGCAACTCGCTTTAGCGTTTACGGTTTCCGTCCTTAGATTTAATTTTGTATGATTGCGTGTAAAGATCGCCGAGTGGCAATTAATTTATTCCTAGCATCTTATTAACGAATAATTGTAAGTTACTTGAAGACACAGATTATATTATATTACAAATTTATTATGAAATTGCATTGTCCCTGACATACTTTATTGGATAGCATTATTTTACTTTGTATTATACGAAGCCCACAATCAAAATCAAAATTTAAGATTCATTTTAGTGAAAACTTGCGAGTATGTATTCTACATAATGGAAATATTATTCGGTATTCTCAATTACTCGTATACCAATTTATCAAAAATTATAGTAACAGAATTCATATGAGCGCACGTGTTTCTAATCAAAATATTGTATATGAACACACAAACGAATGAAAAAAATTAATTGTACAAATATTTAAAAGTCATTTATTGTATTTAAAACAATTTAGATGATAAATTGCTAAATGCTAAACCTATACTTTTTAAGATACTACGTATTTTACGAACATTAGAAAACCTTATTAAATTAATCTAATTATATTAAACAAATTAATCTACCCCTCTACCAGTAGATTTTTATTATAAAAAGAATTATAACGAAAAACGAGTTATTCTACGAAGTGGATAAATATTATCCATGTGATTTTAGCTACTAATGTATGTACGTGTGTGTATATGTATATACACACACATATATAATATATAATATATATATAAAGAATCCTTACATAAATTTACTAAAGTACGCGAGATAAAACAAACAATCGTTTATCATTAATTAATACTTATGAAATCATGGGAATGTTTTAGACCAGTATATCTTTAAAAAATATCATGAAGGTTAAGCATTTAGTAAGTATTTTTTATTAGTTAAAGATCTACGATGAGTCCGTATATTGTGCGTCGAAAATAATGAAAGAAATCGTTGTATTATTAATATTTCATTATCAGGTGTGAAACGACAAAAAGAAAAAAAGAGAAAAAGATAGCCGATTAGTAAATTGGTCAAAAGTTGCTTTATTCTATGGCTACAAAGGAGTCAGTTAAAAAATAATTAATACGGTGAAAGCTGGATATTTACAACTATAACATGTTTGTTTCTTTCCTTTATTTAAGCGATGCCCAATACAACGAAGTCTTTATAATAATTTTGATCGAATTTTTTCCGTGCTCGTTGAAAACGTGCAGCTAATTACGGTTATGTCTCAGTTCTGCGTACAGGACGAAACATAAAAATATTGATCCATCCGTTGTTAAAAATATCCGCGATAAGTCCGTCATCGTCTGGCGGCTTTCATCTAATAATTTCCTTATTATTCACTTTTCATCTAGTTATTCGGCATTAAAAGTTTTCAGTTTCAAAATTAATAACATTCCGCGCGACTAGTAGTCTGAATTCGGAGGGCATTATTGTTGCAGGAATGTTACGGGATTTACATTGCTTTATAAATTATGATTATAAATAATCTTTTATAATCAAGTGTACATTTAAATTCGAGCTATGATGAAAATCATGAGTTTTATAAAATGCCTTATGCTAGTAAACCAATACTCTTATTGGTACAAACTCGTAGATTAAAAAAAAAAAACAAAACAAAACAAAAAAAATAAGAATAGAAATAAAAGAAAGAAACGGACAAATTTAATACTTACTGCGTAAGTATAATTATTTAAAGTTAGAGTAAACAATAGTGATTGAAGTATTAGAGTATTAATAATATATAAACGAAAAATTCGTACGATTCCTCGATTTCAAAATTGTAAAAACTATGTAATAATGAATACAGTATATTTAAGAGTAATTTATAGTAAATTAGTTATAAAACTCGAACATTTAACTATATTATTGATAAAGTATACAAAGCACATTTTGAAAATCTCGGTAGAAAATCAACAGTATAATAGGTAACGATCGTATCGATTTTTTAATCATGGCCAAAGCAGCATTATTTTTTCACTAATTTATAGAAAAGTGGAGAAGAAAGCAAAATATGTATGTATTGTATATAAGCAGAATCGATAGTGTCTTAATAATAGAAAGAGATTATTTAATATGCTGTAATTTATGATGAAGTGTGATCGATTCCAAAACATTTTTGTATTCAAATTTATTTTCGACTTCTTCGAGGACTCGGAGATAAATGTTACACTCTTGATCTGAATGTCATTCAATTCTTTGTATACTTAAGCTTTTTGAATTATTTTTAAGGCTAATGTGATCACAAAGTTTATTATTGTTTTTAATTATTAGTGAGTAGGCTAAAACGATTAAACTTATTAAAATGGCAAGTGAGGATACTTCCTTGACTTTTTATATTTTATTTCATACAAAATTTTAACATTTGTTTTAAGGATTTGATATTTATTTATGTAGTTTATTATCAATAATTATACAACCAGAATATAGTAAATTACATATATATATATATATATATATATATATATATATATAAACAACTATTTAACTAAATAAATAATCTGTCATCATAAAAAGAAAATAAGTGTTAATAAATTTTATTATATTCTCATTTTAATGACATGTATGGTAATTCTACCGTTTTTAAAATATATTTTAGATATTGATGGGATAAATACATATATTTTTCATATAAACATTACAGAAGAAGATGAAGAAGAAGAAGAAGAAGAAGAAAAGTTATAATTTTAACTAAGGTTTTTTTAGACACGAATTCAGTTAGTATATTTATATGTGTTAGTATATTTTTATCAACAAGTAATAACCTTACACATTATTAAATATGGTTGTTGATAATTTATAAGATTATTTAATTATGTTAATGTAAATTTATTACTTAGAATGTGGACTTTATAATAAAATATAAAGAATGCTATTAAGTATAATATAAATTTTGCAAATTACCGCTTGAAGATGAATACTTACATATCAACGAGGAGATCAGAGTAAATATAGAATACAAAAGTAAAACAAGTTGATTGTAACTCCGCAATCTTATAAAATATGTTTTTGTTCGAAACGTTCGAATTATGTTCAGCACGATGATATTGCCACTTTTTAATTCGTTAATAAAAAAACTTTACACAAATTAAAGGAATATTATTGCAAATCCGATCGCGAAAGCAATTGAGAAAATCCTTATTGATATTACATTTGTATTTTAACAACAATCAATATATTTAATACAACGGTTTGAAACACTAACTTTGAATTTCATCTTCATAGATCTATGAATATTTTACTAAATGCTACATTCTAGACTTATAATAGATAATGCTTATCGATAAAGAATATCGATAAAAAAATTATTAGTTACATTAGGATTATATATTAGAGGTTTCATATATTAAACATTACTTGTAACAGACTAATAATTGCAATTCATGGAATCTTAGCTAAAAAATCCAAATTTTTACAATCCTTCATGACTATAACTCTCTTTATGTTTTTTAATGACAAGAGATCATAAAATAATAAACAAGTGAAAACATAAGAAAGGTGTAATTAATTAATGAAAGATAGAAATTTTGTAAATACCTTTGATATGCATAAAATTCACATAGATATTTTTATTAATTATAATATGTTGATAATTAATTGATTCAATAAATTAATTTTTATTTAACTTTAAAGAGATATGAAAATTGTTCGACAAGCATTTTAGGAAAATATTTTACGAAGTAAAGGAATATTTTTTTATTGCTTTATATGCAGTTTTATATTGTAGACAAATCACTTTGTCTACGTATGATAACCTATTTTAAAAATCTTCTAATTTCATAATATTGTATTAAAAGTTTTCAAAGAGATACATACTTTTAACAGTATACAATACATAATAATGGAAATATATTAATTATAAAATGACAACCGTGATTAAGTGACATTTTAAAAGAATTTATTATTATTACGACATTATATAATGAGTGTTTTCTTCAATTTACTAGAAAATGATTAAATTACAAATAAAGTATACTAATTAGAACTTTGCGTATTAAAAATTAAAATATCAGTACATATAATAAAAACGACAACGATAATAAATAAATAATAAAAGATTTTTATCTTCATTAACTGAAAATATATAATTTGAATGAATTTACATATTTAAATAATTGTATAATTATATCAAATAAAAATTTACGGTATTTCTATAGTTCTATATTTCTATATATTTCTATAGTATATAAAAGTGAAGTATTATAGCTGAATACACAGTATCTTGTGTTATATGTGTATAAATCAAACATTGTGACAAAAGCCATTTCAGTAATCAATTATACTAGAAAAAAAAAACTTTATTTGCGTTATTACGTATTCTTAGAATTTCAATTTTTTTTTAATTTCGAATACAATAAGACTAGAGAAGCTACAATAATTTTGGATCTGTCATAATCGCTCTGAAATATTGAACATGTCGAGAAAAAAGTTTAATATTATTAAACTTTTTTCTCGATATTAATTTCTTGTTTTAATTAAAAATTTTACGTTCTATTCAGTTTATTTTTATTTCTAATGTTTCTTGCTTTAACTTGAAAAATGTTATTATTTTTTTATATATATATATATATATATATATATGCAAGAAAAACAAATTAAGATATTTATGCTATTGATATTATAAATTTTTTTAGAAAAACTAAATTTGGAATAGAAGAGCAACATTCACTATCTATAAATACTTTTCTATTTTCAAATCAAGATGGCTTTTAAACTATTGAAATTATCTCCACGAAGAGAAACTGTTATATGACAAATAGTTGATTATGTCCAAGTTAGAAATCGATATAATTGTCTATAAATTTTCATAATTTTGTACTTCAAGTGGATAAGTTTATTATTTCGACGTTAGAAAACTTTCTTAGAAATTTGGGACGAGTAAATTATCTTCAAAAACACGGAGAAGATTATAAATATTCAATGAAGAGCGTGATGAAATATTTAATGGAATGGATGGAGCACTGTAAATACTTCAAATATTTGCATTCGTGTCAATAGTTAAGCACTGTAACGTTCTGCAATTCCAAGACATTGTTATATTTGTAGGGTGGGATATTTTATTTAACGGATATATTTAATTTTAGAGCTCGATGAGGAAAGTATACCGAATGGTGTTAGATACAAATAAATTGGAATTCGAATATTATTTATGAGTAGAGGCAAGTTTTCTATTTGCTATTCGTCAAACTCCATTCATGGAATTACGGTATGGCGAATGAAATTTTATATGAAATTTTACCTAAGAGTTGTTGTGGCCGTAGTACAAATACTTGCAGCAAAAGCTTGCTGTTTCCATCAGCTGATTAATATCATATGGAAATAGAGAAGATGCCAGAAAGATTTATTAGCTTAATTATTTATTGTAAATAAAATTACGATGGGGTTATTATACTTTACTTTTGTTTAAAACATTGTTCCAAGTACAATCTATCGGTATAGTCGATGTACTGACAAACGCCCTTTGCTTTCATATTTAATTTTTTTATTAAATTAGGGAGTTGAGACAATGATTTTCTAGACAGATATGGAAGGGGTACGGGCCGACATTTATGGCAATGCGATGGGCCTGAAAGTCGCGTTCGCCTGAAATTAGATTCTTCGATGGGCTATTAATACACACATGCACGTGCACGTGACAACGTACGCACGCACACACGTCATGGGGCGGGGGGGGGGCAGTCCTCGTACGGAGACGTTTTCAACGCATTATGTTACCGAAGTCAGAAAGAAAAAAAATACTCGTTCTCCGATCTCCTTCTATAACGAACTCGCTGTTTTATCGTTGGCTACTCTAATTTGGCGAGTGACGTCACGTTCCATGCGACGAAAAGTTCTAATAGAATAAATAAATATTTTGGAATTACCAAGAGGTTGGCTTGTCCAATAGGAGAAAAACGTTAATTAAAAAGGGTTTGTGTCACGTTGAGTCGTCGATTTTAAAGTTTTGCCTTAAACAATTATCGAGCCAATACGTCTGACCTTAATAGAATAATGATTCTTACCTTTATCTCCCGCACTCCTATATATATATATACATGCATATATTGCAACTACATGAATTGCTGGGACTCTCTTATTGATGTTCCCGTACATTTATTTTCCCCAATAGCTTATATCCCGAATTATATATGTTTAAATTAGACTACTTTTATTTTATTTTATTTTGTATTATACCGATTAAAACCAAATTTATCTTTATAAAATGTTTTATAATAGGAATTATTAATGTGAATATTCTTTATTGTGTAAATTAAGCATTAAATAATTCGATTCTTTATGAAAGTTCTAAAGTTTTTAATTGATTTGTTTGAATTTCTTCTTAAAGGCAAAACTTTGATATACTTAAAATCGATGAAAATTTTGCTCTTATACTTTACCGGACACATTTCTTTTCGAAATGCCAATGATTAATTAGCCCGAAAACTCGATTCGTGTAATTCTTCTACAATTTAGTCCTTAGACAATGTTTTCCTTTTTCGATTTGTTAGTAAAGCCACTAATGTGGTTATCATCAATTATTTTAATTTTTCTATGTTATATATTTTAAATTTAAAAGTATTAAATGAAATTTAAACCAATTGTTTATCTTAGCAATAAATAAATATATATATCTATTCATTTAAATGAAAATCATGTATTCACATTAAAAGAATAAAATGTATCTGCATGTTCTACAAAATGAATTTAATGCACTAAAGTTATTATATTTATTTATACTATTAACTGTAATAAGTCTTAATTAAGCAAAAAATAAAATAACGAATTATCAAAGACTATTTCATTATTTGAAACCATGGGTAGTTATTATTATTATTATTATTATCATCAATAATAAATAAAAATAAAATTTAAAACAATTGTATATTTATATATTTACATGTGCTTTTCCTTAAAAAGTTTTATATTTTTATTTAAAATTTAAAAAGACACATTTATCATTTTTATATTAGCCAACTGAAGGGCAATTTAATAATAAAAGGATTAAACTTTAAAATATTAATGTAATTATTATTGGTAGTTTCTACAAATTTACTTAGATGTTTAATATTTACATTTGGTATAAATTTGATTTATTTTGTAACATACAAAAGAAGTAACAACAACAAAGTAAAAAATTGTTAGATTAATCGTATATAAATGTTCTAAATTTATGTAAATTTGGTGTATAAATTTTTTAAAAAACTTTGTTATGAAATCTTCATGCAAGGTGCGATTATCAACTCTGTGTTATTAACATTAAAATAAAACAAAATTCAGTATAAATCTTTTTTTGGTTTTTCTTTTCTTAAAAATTTGATAAAAATCTTCCTAAAATGTTGTAGCTATTTATCAAAGACTTTGTACATGTAAGCTTGCGAATTTTTATGAACAAAAATAAGCCTATTCATTCTCGTATTCGTTAATACTAAGCATCGCTTTATGAATTACAGTTCACTGACTTGTACCTAAAGTTGAGTACATTAATTATTGTGTCAAAGACTCGTAAGCGCACCTTATTTTCTCTGAATCGGTATCAAATACATTATACACAGCATGATTGAACTACTCTTAATTATTCATAATTACTCATTCTTTTAGAAAATTATCTTTTTCACTGATACATGTATTTTAATAGAGAGTTTGCGTACGCCATCGGCCTTATTTTTGGATGAGACTGCAATATGAAATTTTAATTTATATATATATAGTATTTTTGTATTGGTGAAAGAATGTAAATTAAGCAACTTACCACAGCTTCATACGTAGTAAAAGTAGGTTGTATATTATTTCCAGTAAGCGTGATGAAGGCACCTAGATTACCTATTGTATCACTGAAATGATTTGTAAAATTGACATTAATAGGCAATTTAATAATTAGCCACCATTAAGAGTAAATATGCCAAAATCAAATTTCTAAAAGACTAACCAATAATTAGGGGCTGAGAAAACTGTAACACATTTTCCATCATGGACAAGCTCATATCCATCTTTCTTAACTTCATGACTTCTTACAATATATTTAAGATTATTAACATCGAGGAAATTTTTTGTAACATCAGGTCCAAATTGGATTCCTACTCCTCGCTTACTAGGGGCCCTGCCTTTTTGCGGTTGTGGATCTGACCATAATAATTCACACATAAGTCCTTCATCTGGGGGTTGTCTATTTCTGTCTATTTCTCGTATCTCGTTTAATGTTACATCGTCTCTAGAAAATAAGCCTCCATGCATAACCTGTTTTAAACATATATATGATTATTAAATAATAATTAGCTGTGATTATAATTGTTAAAAACTAACGGATATCGATTATTTAAGTACATAATGATTCATAGCTATCGAATGCGGAAGTAACCGGAATTAGAAAATGACGCGCCGAATCCGATATATCTGATACACTGTTATGTACATAAATTGTACCTGATAATTCATGGATAACGCATGCATTTTATCATTGCGACATTTTTCTTATAAAATCCTTAGGTCAGAATTTTACGTAAGCTTTATCTCTCAATAATAGAAAAATTTGTAAGTGCTTAAACACATTTACGTGACAATAACAAAATCTCGAAGTACGAAAATTCATTTATGGTCATGTAAAAACTACTTAAAGCTTCGTTAATCATATCGCTTATATAACGTGCTACATAAGTATTTTTTATACTTTGGATTAATACAAATGCATTAGTTATAAAAACATTATGTTACATAAACTGTAATAGATATGTCTAAAATAATAATAAAATAATGATTAAACAACTTTAATAAGGTGTTGGAGGCCATTTTTAACATTTTATATTAAAAATAGGTACTATAAAAAAATCTTGATAAAAACATTTAATTTTAATCATTTAATAATTATCTCCTAGATCTTGCATTTGCTATTTCATTTTTTAAATAGTATACGCGATTAATATCAATAACAAAACATTTATTGTAAATTCAATAAAAGTCGTGTAAAATAAAGAAGAACTTTGAGCATTTGGTTCTAAATTATAAAAAAATTGTAAAGTATATAATTGAAAAGTAATTGATTTAAAAAGTTTTTTTAAAAATATTATTATACCTTTCAATTTATCATAAAATAATAAAGTGACTCTCTACTATGTTTAGCCTTATATGTAGAAAAATTGTAATAAAAGAAAAATACGTACAAGAACTTTTTCATTGATACAGTGAGCTAATGGCAACCAGTTGTATACTTCCGTAAATAAATCCGCCATTTTGGCAGAATATTTTGCTTTTACTTCTCCTTCAAATCCATACATGTGATTCATGGTGGCAGATTCATGGTTGCCTAATAATAATTATTATATTTAATGAAATTCATGTTTGTTAGAATAATATAATACCTACCCCGAGACATGAAAAAATGATTTGGATATAATAATTTAAATCCAAATAGGGTAAATATACACTCTACGGAGAAAGATCCTCTATCAACAAAATCTCCATTAAACAGCTATGTAATATTAAGTCAAATATGAAATTGTATATTAATTACATATTAAAAATAATATATTAAATCAAAGGATACATAGGGGTTTGTTTCCGAAGGTAAGCCATTCAATTCAAAAATATTAAGTAAATCATAAAATTGACCATGTATATCGCCACAGATTGTAAATTTTTCATTATCAGCGACTTTGATATCAATTAAACTTGGTTGAGTCATAAAAAGAGCCTTTATGTCAAGTAATATTGTAAAAGCATATTTTTGATGAAGTCTGTGTTCATTTTTGTACCATTGTAAGAGATCTTGCATAAATTTCAATGTAACTTTATCATCTACTAATTTTGGTCCTGTATATTCATCAGCAATGGCTAAAAGAGAATAATAATGTAAAATATAATAATGCCTAGATATTCTAAGCATTGGATTTAATTCAATTTACTCATAGCTTCCAATTTCACAGAATCAGCGATAGATTTTTTATTTTCTTCAACAGCAATAGCCTTTTCAAAAGCTAATATTTTTACAATTTTGTTGCATTCTGTAAATTTCAGCTTTGCATTTTTATCATTTGGTCTAGCTTTCATGACTGTTTCATAATCTTTGAGGGCAAGCTTAAATTTGCCCAAGGGCATGTTGGCAGCCGCCCTTCGATAATATCCCTTGACATAATTCCTGTCTAATTCGATCGATTTGGAAGCATCTATAAGTGCATAACCGAAGCATTCTGTCTTTAAATAAGCAAAACTTCTATTGCCATAATAAATTGCTACATTTGGATTTAACTCTATGGCTTTAGTATACAACGCTATTGCTTTATCATAATTTTGATCTGCAAGAAAAGATAGGCATTAGCATTTATTTGTCTCAAATGTAAAATGCAAATAATGACTGTAAAATATGAGACTACTGAACATGGGAAGGAAATAAAATGCATCGAAGGGGCCAGTTAAGCAAAGGTTATTATTATTCAAGTGAAAAGTTCTCAAAAGGCAATAGAAAAGGCAATAGAAAAGCAATGATTGATGAAACAGGAAAATAATTAAAGTCCACATATAAGCGGAATGGAAAGTATAGTTAAGTTGCAAATACACGTGATTGAGTGGAGTGCGGTAAATGTCATAGATTTAAAAATTTCATATCTCCTAAAAAATTTGCAATTAAAAAATCGTAGACGGTGACATAATAATGAGAAAAAGGCTTTTGAAACTCGTCTCGTGGTATCTTACTTTTGAATAATTCGTTCGCCTCCTCCTTATACTTTTCCGCCTGGGCAACGTCTTCGGCTGAGGGGACTCTCGGTTCTTCAGCACTCTCGCCCATTCTTGAATTTCAATTAAATCAGGTGCAAACGTTCACTTAAATTAGGCTTAACCAAAAATAGTGAATTAGGCATTAAAAATAAACTTCCTGCCGCGCATAAGAAATGCCCGTATAGCGTATAAACGTGCTTATTAACGATTAGGCGACACTTAAGGGCTCTACGCGCCTCTATATGTTCTGCTCTTGCTTCTACAATAAACGGAAAGTATTTATTCATGCAGGTTTCGTGTGTAATAATCCATGTAAAAAACCCAAAAGATACTTTAAGATGATTTTTCCGTTATTTTCCCCGGGCACACATTATAAATATAACATTTTTCAAAGTTTCAAGTCCCGAGTATTATTAAGTATTGAGGGCAAATTAATGTAGCTAAAGGAGGCAATTTTTATCGCCACTTAAATGCTATTATCCCTATAATTACGTCTGGTGTACTCGATAATATCCTACGATCAAATAACTCGGAATACTTAATGGTGTAATACATTGTATTATGTTTGTTACCATCGTCAGTACTAGTTACCGTGCTTTGACTAACTTGACGTATCGCGCCGTCACATACATTTACATTATCCGTGTCTCATTGATTAGCTCGCATACGCGAACTTTCCTATTTTCGGTCGCGATAGTGAGGCTCGTCAGCCATTGTTTCCCATTTTATTTGAATCCGGGACTTTTAACCGGAAACCCTATTCCCTACCTTTCCTTCCTAATAGAAAGCTCGAGACGCTCCGCTCGGTGCTCTTATTTTTGCATCTTTCTTGCACCCTTGACACAAAAGATTTTTTTTGTTCTCACAAAACTTTTCACTTCTCGCGTTTATTTACTCACCTCGTCGACCAAGAGATTCTGCTCTTCCCACACTCGCAGAGACTAAAAATAACTAATTTAAAGTTTTAGAGTTTTCGAATTGAAAATATCGCTAAATAATAATATCTCTAATGGCTGAAAGTATCGTCTCGATAAAGTATGCTCTCGAGCCGCCTGGGACAATCATTCAACCAGAACAATCTTATAATATTTAAATATTAAACTTCACATAATTAATGACACATGTAAATGTGACGTAAAGGCACGTCGATATAGATATATATTCATTCCTGATCGCGTTGATCGCACCAACTCGTGCGCCAATAATCTTACATTAATCAGTATCAATGGTATCGTTAAGATTTGCGTTTGTTAGTTAGCGCATGGATATTTTTTACAATGGCTCTTTCGAACTTATACGAAAATTTATGAATTTCCGGAAAATTCCAACGAAAGGATACTTTAATATTAATTTTTAATGACTTAATCCCTGAACATTTATTAAAATTTATTGTTTCTTTTTGTGTGTGTGTGTGTGTGTTTTTTTTTTTTTTTTTTTTTTTTTTTTTTTTTTTTTTTTATATATAAAGTATCGGCAGGCTTTTTTTATTCTTAGCTTAAAAGCTCTGCGAAATATGAAAAATAATATTTATTTTTAACTAAATTCGCATCTAGGATATACATCTTCATGGTCTTGAATTAACAAATTAAACGACAAAACTTATTAATTTATTTATAATTTAGATTTGTAATAATATAAAACTGTTAATCACCAGGGAGGACGATTGTCATTTCTGACGTCGTTTATAATCATTTTTTCTTTTTAAGGGCTATAATTCTCTTTTCTAATACCAAATCTACTAGTTCTACTTCTTACGTAACAGAATTATTAAAATAGTTTCCGCTAAGAGAGTCGATGAAGTATTTTTAATATAATTTTATTACGTCGTTAAGGATATTATTGTAAAGAGCCTTGCATACGATCTCGTTCAGTCGACAATACTCTATTGCTGCAATTACTCGGTACGGGTCGGGAGTTGTATTTTCAGATTCGAAACAAAAAGCTTAATGAAAGGCAACGATCATCCGAATACAGAGATTTAAGTAATTTTGTTAAAAGGACACATTGTTAGCGATTTATTTGAGCGTGTCATTTTGTACGGGTAGGATAATCGAGACAGTAAATGAAGAGATTACGGCGAGAATCTTCCTCTCTTACTTAAACTTATCCTAACTTATTACGTAAAGCTCAGTGATGAAAGTAGAGCAGAGTGTGTGATTGGCTGCAATAAAAAACACCCGAGGAATAAGAGAATGTTGTTGTACTGTCAATTATATTCGCTTGCATGTTTCATATTGTTTCTCATAATTTTTTAAACGTTGATAAAAGGCTCTAAGCCTTTTATAATTCGCTACAACTGCTATTACTTTAACGCGTCTAATTACGTTATATGGGATTCTTTTGATTACATAACGTCATTTTATTCCAGTTTTCCTTATTTTTATACTTTGTTGATACGAAACCTTTTAAAAACTTTTAAGAAGCTTATTGTTGTAGCTTATTGCGAATTACATAATTACTTAACTATAGTCTATAAAGATATTTTATTCATTGTATGGTATACTCGTATTGTATCAGTTGGTTAATTAATTATCTTATTTTTTTCGTATTTATTTAATATTATTAACTTTTTTTAACTGAAATTTTTTTTTCAAAATATACTAAATTTATTTAAGAAATGATAAGTGGATAGCTCTTACTGACACAAATATCAAATTACAACATTCGATAAAATTTTATTGGCTACATACGTAATCAGAAAGCTGTTCCTTTTTTTCATAATTTGTTACTATCGAGGAGAGCAATATAGGCATTTAAATAGCTTGTTCCTATTTTCAGAATAAGTTTTTAAAAAAACTATGCATTACGTACTCATAGTTAACAGGGTCATCGTAGTAATTAAATTTAGAACGAAAATCAATCAATTCTTTTTATCTGTTACATTAAATAAATATTAAAGTATCAAATACAGAATGAATCTATCATTAATTTATAAATATAAATTCATTTGTTTTTTATATTAATTAATTTTCTTTAAATGCAGTATAATATCTATCGATAAATAGTAAATTTTTTTATTAAAAATTAATGATATGTAACGGTCAATAAAAAATTTTAAAATGTACGAATTAATGGAATTTCAATGCAGATTTATCAATTAATAGTAACTTACTAATTGAGATAAATATGTAATTACTTCTATAATTAGGTTATATATAATTTTATCTGTATTTTTTTTATTTAAAAAAAATACTACTGTATGCTGTCACATGCAGTGACGTTATACTGCCTGGTTACTATAATAAGTAAATACTAACACATCAACGTTTAAGCATAATTATAATATTTTTAAAATTTAAACTTTATTAATGACAATGAAGGATATTTAGAAATTAAAGATACATACCGTAAAATATATGTATCGTCGATTAATTTTATTAATTTTCAGTCAATTTTATTCAAAATCACAATCAATAAATTCAGAGAAATGTGTTTCATTGTAATGGAAAGCAAATTTTACGGCACAATTCTTTAAACGGATGATTCTGTTAATAGGACAGACTTTACTGACAGTTAATATAATCCATTCGAAGAACATCAATTCTTGGAATTTTTGTTATCAACGTATTCAATATTTTATGTCCTAGCATAATTATAATTATAAAGGATATTTAATAAAAAATTGAGATCTACATTTTTTTGGCATTTTTTTCTTTTTCGTAAGTTGATACGTAGCCAATGATATAATTATAATTAAATATTCACTACAAATAAATAATAATTGAACTTACAGAGAGAGAGAGGGAGAAAGAGGGGAGAGAGAGAGAGAGAGAGAGAGAGAGATTGCTTTATACATTCGTGATTTGTGATTCTACTTTATATATTCTTAAACAGATTAAGTTTTTCACGTTCTTTAACTAACTCAATTGTTTTTAAATGAACCTTTGCTTTTATTTCCGATAAGTGCACAATTTAAAAAAAATCAATACTAACTTAACATTATTGTACTAAAAAAGAAATTTGTTTTGAAAATTAAACGTCACTGTTATATAATCATCTGAGGTTAGATTAAAAAGAGGATTCATATTTCTTACGGTGTACGGCTGTATTATTAAACAAAAACTTATAACATCGGTACGTATGGTCTTGTGCTCGAACGACCAAGTCTTTTAAAAAGAAAAGACGAAAGGATTGTTTTATTTGATGACGGCGGTTCGGTCGAACGGTTACGGTGTGGGATAATATAAGATTTCGCGGCTAACTTAACTATACAGTCTGAATTAAAAATAATAAAAAAATTAGGACATTACGATAAAATTACTATGATATAAAATTACAATATTATTACAATACAGAATATTAATAAGATATACGGTAAAATGCAGTAAGATGTAAAATATAATATAGAACGATAGTGTAACATAAGATCGCAAAATGATTGGCACGGAAATTGGCATGTTGAATTACAATAACGTAAGCTTAAATAATTTGACGAAATAATGTAATAGGAATAGAAAATTATGTTATCGTTAATAATACGCGAGCCGGATTTTAACACGTGGTCACGAGGAGCGGTTAGGGGCTACGGTTGGGCGGGGTGAAGCTCAGGTGGGGGGCGTGAGTACCGGCCTAAACGCCGGGTCATTTGGAGAGAAGGAGCTTCGGAGGAAGATTTTTCTTATCTCCTCGCATGAACGACTCGCGCGACTTTTGCGCCCTTGTCCTTAGGCCCTGTGTATTGGGCCCCCTCCCTTCTCCTTGGCGTCGCGGCGGGGCCTACGCTACGTGGGCGTGATATGTTCTCATCCTGTTGGAGCAAGGGAGACAATCGTAGCTAACTCATGTTGCTGGATGGGTAGGCGGCTGGTGGGAGCGGGGGGGGGCTATGAGACTAATGACATGTATGGCTTACTTATCCTTACAATATTATACAATGAATATCAATATTATCATTACATACAGTATTATGATATTTATCATGATATTTATTTATCAATATTCCAAATGATTAATAAAGTCAAATAATTTGACAGTTGTAGGAAGCCATTAATTATGGAATTCAATACTGTACACTTTATTTTATATCGTTTAATGATAAGGAAAAAAAGAAATGTATAAAACGAGTAATGTTATTCTTCAAAATTACTCTTCCTCGGTTGAGACAAAATTTTGTATATATACAAAAGTGGTTCGACAATATATTTTATTTTGTCTATCAATTATCTAAATTAAATTTACAGTCGTGTAAATATGAAATTATAAATTTATTTATAATTAGAAATAAGAATGACCTAAATCATAAAAGGTCGGAAACATGAAAATGCTATCGTATTTTAAAATTATATTTTGTTTGCATTATTATTGCCATAAAATTTTATAACATATAAATATTGCTATATAAAGTGTATACAAGTATAGAATTATATATATATATATATATTAATGGTGTTTATGGTAATTAGTTATTACAATCAATTTTAAATAGATTAAACATTTACTTATAATTTCATGTTTTCTCACTAACTATCAAACGCTTATTAAAATATTTAAAAACTTTTTCACTTTTATTTATAAAAATATTATTATATTCTATAAGAATGTCAATTAAAAACTATTACGAAAGTTATAAAAAAGTTTTCATTATATTTTTATTATTAACTCGAATAACTGAGATACGTAAAAATTCTCCGTATAAGTACATAATTTCTACGATAATGCATTAACTTATTTGTTTATAAAATTTAATGAAATTAAATTTCAATCACCATCCGAATTCGCTTGCCTGTTGAAGTTTAAATTAACAAGTTTATTTTATTGCTAAAATAAAGAAATTAATAAGAATTTTTTATGCGCTTAGTTTTTTAATTAATTTAATTTTAGACTAAATTAATTAAATTAATTTTAGACCAATTGATGATAAAATATAAAATTATTGCAAGCTGAACAAAACAGTTTTAATACACATCATATTATTGAGTAGATAGAGTTTGTAAATTATTGACAATTGTACGGGTAAATTAAAATATTTAAAGGGCCCTTTGAAGGTCCTACGTGGTATCGAAAGTCGAAAGTGACAAGCGTAGCGATCATTTTCTATCGCGATATTTTCTAACCCTCGAATATCGATATTGACCATGCTTTTGCCAAGACTCAAATGTCAGTTTATTTATTCTATTGCAAAGCTGGAAGTGCAGGATTGAAATTAATTTTGAATAAATTATCAAGCAATAGTCTTAGGTTAAAAGTAATATTTTCATAAAGTGTCGTGAGACAAAATTTAAAAAAAAATTATTATGGATCGTTGTACATATGTAGGTGCACGTAAACTGATATACAATATTATAGTGTTATGAGATTGAGTTATGCTGATATGTATTTTATATTAAGAATATGTCTAAGATAACAGCATGTAAATTTTTAAATGAATCAAATAAGACTGATAATGAAGAATTGATAGTTGGCACAGAGTGGGATGATTTGAAAATCAAACTATTAATTATAACTAGTAACAATAAGGTTCTAATGGGTGAGGTAAGATTCATATAAATTTACATATTTTTTAAAGAAGTTTTTAAAAAATTATTACTTGACAATTATTATCTTTAATTTCAAACAACCCGAAATAAATTATACAAATTGAAAATATTGTTTATTTAGATTTTTCTGGAAGAATTTCATAAGTATGCAAGAACTTTTGAAAAATCGATAAAAGAGTATCTAAAAGATACTGAAGATATTTTATCTGGAAAAAATCAAGAAGTTCAATTTTTTTTGGAAGACCATAAATTTTATTGGAAAAGACGATGGTGGAATCTTGGAGAAGTTAGTCTTAAATCAGTTAATGGACTTGAATATATGAAAGATTTTACTATGCTTTTAATAGATGAATATACTCATTTAAAAAGTAGTGTGTTAAAAATGCAAACAGACAATCAGAATTTACAGAATCAAAATACTAATTTATTAGAAAAATTAGATGAACTTGTTGTTTTAAAAAAGGAATTTGAAAATAAATTATATAAAAAGTTTATACTACTAATTAATACAAAAAAGGCAAAAATTAAAGAATTAAAAAATAAATTAGACAAATTAGAAAATAAAGATTCTGTTTACAATAGAATAACCGATGAAAGTAATGAATCAGATACACAAAATAATTTTTCTAGTCACTCTCAGTTCATAGGGAATATGGTAAATAAAAGATCGGTTAAAGAAGATCTCAATGAAAGAATAGACTTAAAAAGACAAAAATTAGAAGAATGGATTTACTGTAAAGAACCTATTGCTAAGCAAAGTTCAGTTCAGTCTGAATATGCAAATATCAAGGCAAAATTATCAAAAAATAAATTATATCAATCACCTAGTCTTCGTGAAGATGAAGAAACACCCGATTTACTTTCAGATGAAAGTGAGTGTGAAGTGGAATTAAAATTTGACGAAGAGAATGCTGAAGATTGTATTAAAACTAATATAGACACAACGACACAGGAAGATTCTGAGGAAGAAATGTTTTAAATGTTGAAAGAAATCTTAAGTAAATGAACAAGTTTATTTGTTTTGAATTAATTGTAATATAAGTAAACATATTTATAAATTATATATTTAATAATAAATTTTTTATTATGTACATAATAATTTATTTTTTTACAAAATCTTAGTTGTAAAATAAAAAAATACATACAGTTATATGTAAATAAATACTTCTAAATTAATATATAATATATATAATATATATATTTTTGTTTACGTAAAAATTTGCATGAGGAATATTTCAAATGGTTAATTCTTTGTTACCATATCAAAATTAATGGTTATCCACCTGATTGTTCACACAAATGTTTTACTTTTTTCAAAGCTAATCTTTTTGAATAACCTAACAAAAATTATCAATACGCATTAAAAATGGTGATATTTAAATATTTGTGATATAAAATATCAATCAACTTACGAACTGAAGTAATTTCCTTAATAGGAGATACATTTTCTAAAGAATTTAAATGGTTTTCAATTCGTTGTAAAAGTATTTGATTTACTAAATATTCATCTTTATGATTATAATATGTATAAAGTAAGCTTAATATACATATTAATAGTGCAGACTTTCTTATACACCAAATATAATACATTAAATAAATTTTATCATCACTTATGCTGTCTGAAATATTGCTGTAATACTGAACTAACATTCTTTCTATAGCAATATTTATGCTCTGTGTTGTAAATAAAATAATTCGTGCGTTTGCAGTTTTCTTAGTCGCAGTGCACAATGCAGATAAAATACAACTGAATGTATAATAAAGTATTGATTGAAACCAAGATACTTCGCTGATAATCCAATTTTGGAAACTTCTTACATAAGCAAATATTTGAAAAAGTAGTTCTTTTTGGTCTTTTACAGACTCTCTTAAATAAATATATATATATATATATATATATGTGTATGTATGTATGTATGTATGTATATAAATGCATATATTAAAATTAAAAAAAAAAAATTTAATTATTTAATTATTATATAATTATCAAATAGATATTTACTTGAAATTATAGATCATATTTAATACTGTCTGTGAAGAGCTTTGAATGACATTTTCCAACTCTTTTCCATTATCCAAAAGTTGATTTTGTATTTTAAGCCCCTCTTTCTGGCTTTCCAACATTGCCCCTTGCATTTGTGAAGCCAGCTCCAATTGGTTTTTCATAGTTGATGATGCATCATATAAACTATATAAAAGTAAACGTATATATAGTACATGAAATTATAGAAGCAGAAAAATCTTTGTAACCTTTACTAACTGTTTAATTGTTTTTTGAGTTTCTTCTTGCCAAATTTCGTGATTTAAAAAAAAACAAATGTGTGATGCATAAATATAAAATTCATTGTATACACCAAATGCTCTGTCTGGCATTTCATTAATACACTTTCTATAATATGACATCCAATAATTAAGTTAGCTTTCGTATTCCTTTAATAATGAAACTGTGTTCTTACCTTCTTTCAGTACTATCATTTATTGTATGACAATCATAAATCGCATGCCCAGAATCCTCTAAAAAGCAATTTGTTAAAAGAAGGGATAAAAGAATGTGTTCATTGTCATCTAGCTTATCACAACTGCTTTTTACAGCTTTTAGAGCATTATGCCAGCATGCACCGTGATAAGGCATCGTCGACTTAGCTTTACGAAAACAAATTCGAAGGTGTTTTTATAATGTCGTGGTTTTAGTTTAAGAATTAAATTTATACCTTTTATTCGATAATACTGTTTTTCTCCTAAATCTTTTAAATTGTTGTTGCCGCACCAAACAAAAGTTATTAAAAAATAAATTGTCGCTAATAATATCCATACCTGTTTAAATAAAATTCTGTGAGGGAACATTTAAGTTATTATTAATTATTATATTACAAGGCTGTAAATAAATAACTGCCGCGCATCTATTTTAGAAAATAGTTCGTCAATGTTAAAATTATATTTTGACAACGGTCGAGAATTTAAAAGTATGGAGAGTCAGTGTACCCAACGTTTAGGTATCAACGGTAGTTGGTATTACTGTATCTTTAACCAAAAGCTTCATTTTAATCTATAGGTTAATAGTTTAAATTTTGCCATTGCTTTGGTGCTGAACGTTGTCGCGGCAATGCTTTAAAAGACTATCGCAAGCGTTTATTTAAAATCTGTAATTTGAAATCGCATTATTTATATAAATGTCGAATTTGGTAAACTGTCAATTTGAAACTTAGCGAAAGAATAGCAAAGCGAAAGCAAGAATGAGCTGAGCGGGTAATTTAAAATACAAACAATGCATAGGAATAAACCAATTACATTTTAATGATCTTCAAATACAAGTACAACATTTTTATAATTTACTCGGCATAAACTTTATTGGAATGACATAATCGCATTTGAAGAACAAACAAATAATATAAACATCTTAAGTCCTCCTTAGGTGAAACGGTAATAATAATCGTCGTTAATCTCGTCGCTACGCATTAATTCTTACATAAAAAGAGAAATATAATTCGATGACTCGATATAAAAGCATTTAGAAGAAATTTTAACGTCGTCAAGTTTTGCCAAGTCTTATCAGTCTCTCAATCGGACAAACATTCTCTTTTCGATCAGCATAAATTCAAATATCACTCGGCTGATGAATTTAACTGAATCTCTTGCCAAGTTTCATTTATACAGTTCAAGTGACGATTAACTTTCTCCCAATGGTCATACCATTCATTATCGCTTCGTCATAATTTTCTACAATGACACACTAGACTCATGATGTACCAAAGATGATGATTGGACTGTCATTTGGTTACACTATGGTACTGCTACTTTCTGCTGGGCTCATAACTCGGAGGGTCGTACCCACTTGATTTATTCCAGGCTGTATTACAAAGAAAATATACATTTTATTATTCGATCATCTTATGCCGCAAACGGCATTTTAATCTCTTAAAATTTTTTTATTTACGTGTGTCTTTATATTAATACAGTTGAACAATACGAACTGCTGTTATTATTGAAAATCATACTTGGATTTTTATTATTTTCAATAAAATTATATATTTTGTATTGAAATTCAAAATTTATTATAAATTTTCTTTATTTTTGTAAATTGTTTTTCAGTTTTTTTTTTTTTTTATTACCACCGAACAGCATTAACTAAGCACAATATATATGTATCATCATTAACAAGTGTCATTAACTCTTAATCATACTCTTAATTCAAATATCTTTTCTTCGATGTACCGTTAAATTAACCGTTCAATATCCGTTCGATACTTGGAAAAACTTGATCTGAAATATTTTATAAAAATATTAAATGTAATCGATTACTTTTCGATTTTACTCGATTTATAGAAATTATTTTTAGCTTCCCATAGGTTATTAAACAGTTAGTCAGAAAATAATTTTACTGTCTTATTCAAATTGCCGTTTGTCTACATTCACATGTTACATAAATTATTGTGTTCCAATAAGTATTATAAATACTTTTACATAACTTAAAAGAAAAAGAAAAAAAAAACAAAACAATTCAACTACTGTCATTCTCAGGAGGGAATGTAAAAATCAGAGAAAAAATAAGGTATACGTACCATGCTAAAATTGGGCAGGTTTTCATCCAAATTGTCTTGCATCAGCCAAAGCAACTTTTATTTATTCATTTATTTATTTATTTATTTTTTTTGTTTATACAAACAAACGTGAGTGGCTCACTTGTTATACTTAAGCGCAAGCATTGCTTTATAGTAATAGGAATCTTATTGTTTTATTAAATAAAATTATTTAAAAAAATGTTTAAGTTTGTATGATCGTATATATTTAAAAATTAAATTTAAAAATATCATGTACATACAAACAAAATGAAAAAAAGGTAATAACTCTAAAGTTTGATACAGATTCATCAGTAATTATTATTCATAAGTAACTAATTAATGCTAAAAATTTAAAGCGGAAACTGTAGACTCACGTAATAAAGTGCTTCGCATTTACTAAAAACTCAAGCAGGTAGCAAGCAAAGGTTCTTTTTTTATCCAAAGTTTGACTTTATTTTACAAAAAAGACAAATAATCGCTATTAACAGGAGATTAAGTGTCTTTTGTACTTATATTAAAATTATGGTGTAACTACAAATTTTAATAATTTCGGAAATCGTTCAAACTAAGGTATTAACAGTGTATGAAGGGAAAAGGAATTGAGGGACCTGCCCTATTACAAGACCTCATAATATTCATTAAATTTTTAAAAATAAAAGTATAAATATGCTTACACTTTACATTAATATTTTTAAAATACTTGGTATTATTTTTTTTTTTTTTTAAATATGCGGTTGTGTTTTATTGATTAGCGAACCATATAATATGTATTCATATAGAAATAAATTGAATTCGACAATTATTCTTCTTCCCAATATTTCGTTATAATTTTATACAAACAATTGTAGAAATAACTTATAAAATTTTTAATGTAATCTATAATCTGCTTAGAATTTTTAATCCTTCTCTACCGCTCAATTTCACGCACATTCTATAATTTATAAAAATGTTTCTTAAAAATAATTAAAATATATACCATGGGACATGGAAACAATGTGAATCTGTATATATTGTATCTCAAATAAATTTGTCCACTCTTATCCGATGTTTATAAACTAAGTTCTTTTTTCATTGAATGGCACATAAAGATCTTAACATTTTTCTTTTATCGTAAAAATTAAAAATAATATTTTTTAATTCAAGGCTAATAAAATTTCTGGAGCACTACTTGAACAAAATATAATATTCTTATCCAAGCAGATCAACAATCTAAAACGTAAAGGGACATCGCAATATTTTGAATTGCTTGACTAATACTTTATAATTCATTGATTTTTTTTTCATTTTATGAAATCCCAAATAATGTTTAATCGGCTAAAGCTCTGGTTCTAACGATAACGAAGAGACGCCAGGTGATACAAGACCCTATTATACGTATCGTTCTACAATCTTTAATATGGAGTACAGGCTTCCTACTAGTAATTATGTACAAATTTATTGAAATTAGATAAAGCAACTTACGTTACTTTGAAATAAATTTCTCTTGTTTATTTATGCCATATTTTCATTTATTTAGCTATATGATAAAATTATTTTAACAGTTGAAACTACTACTTTAAGCAGCTCTTACGGTTGTACTCTTTAATTTTGATTTTTACTATATCATACGTTAAACAAAAATGAATAAATTTTATGTACAGTAACTATTTTTCTTTGTTATTTTGACCTTTGATTTCATCGTCAGATTACTTCATGTTTAGATTCAGATATTTTATTTTCCCAATGAAATTTATATTTTCGTTTGCCATTCCTGAGTTGTAAATTAAAAGTATTTAGTGATAAATAGTAAGAATTAGCAATGTGTCAATTGAATCAAGTTAACTTATAACGGTAATGAATAATCGTCTAAGTATTCCCTTTCAGATGTGATTTCAAATTGTAAAGCAATATTTTCATCATGTGCTTGTTTTAATAGAAATACTGAGCACAGATAATTTTACACAACGAGTCTAAATTAAGCTTAATATGTCAGTGCTTAAGCATTGATCATCACAAGTAATGGTCTGTTAATAGTAATAACGCCGTCGATTCTAGTTTCAGTCCGTAATTGAATGGTTGTATTTGTTACGAACCCGTGTACAACGACAATATGCTTGCTTATACGATTATTAGCATAAAGTCGATGAAATTCAGAACAATAAACTTAACCGTCAAAGGTGATTGGTCATTTTTTGATTGAAATTTATTTTTCAATGCGTTTGATAATTGTAAATCAACGGAGAATAAATTCTTTAATTGAACAAATGATAGGAATTTATCGTTGATTATGACGTACGTGCTTTCAGTTATTAACGAAATCGAATAATACGCAATATTACTATTATTTCGTTTCTTTTATTTAACGAATGTTGAAAAATAAGTCCAACTGTATCTAAGTTATCAAGGTAAATAGATTTTAAAAGATGTATTGAAATTGGAATCTTTTTTTCGATATTATAAAGAATTGTCAAATCTATTTTCGAAACATATTGAAAAATTCAAAGACTTAAATTATTTTAAGTCCTACGAGATTAACCAATTAAATATAAAATATATTTAAATTTAAGCATTGCAATATTCGTGATAAGAAATGTACAAGTATTAGCGTTATTTAATTTTTTTACACTTAGCTAATAGAATAAGTACAATTTTGATGAATATAGTTTCTCGTGTAATCAATATATAAGAAGAATATTTTAAAATAACAATGATACAATAAATGATTATGTTGTTAAATATTATATATTATATCCTTACAACTGTAAAAGATAAAATGTAACGAGTACTAAGAACATTTCAGTTACGAAACGATCCCGTACAAAATTTATTACTCACACAACTATTAAATCGTACTTGTACTAATAACATTCGATCGAGTTTTTACATTTTTATATTAAAATATTTGTTTATCTAATTGTACTAGATATATATATATATATATATATAGGTCTATAAATCCTAAATTTTTAAGAGCGAAGCAAACCCTTATGATAAATATTTTAACATTAAAGCCTTGATACAAATGCTTTTATAGACTTATTAATATTGTTAATAATATTAATGTGTTTTAATATTATAATAATTTAATATTATAAAAAAGCTATTTATGAAAGAGAAAGAAGAGCAAAATTTTAAATCTAAACGAAAGTTCAAATACAATTCTTAAAAAGAAATTTCATTTATCGGAACTTTTAATATATGCCAAACTAAAATATAAAATTAATATACCGTAACTGTTATCGACATTCTAATCAATGTAATTAAAAGGAAAAAAAATTAGAGTATTATTTATATTGCTAATAGACTATATATTTTTTGTATACTCGTAATAAATTCTTGTTAAATTTAATGTGCATGTAAATCATTAATACAATAGATGAAGAGGAAATTTTAAATATTTTCAGCTTTTAATGCGCTGAATGGATTAAAATCGCACATTCAATTTGATTGTTATTATTAATTTTTTAAATCTTGTAGATATATAAAATATATGATTTCAAGGTAAGTGATGTTTAAAATATTAACTAACGTTTTACTTTAATTAATTTAATTATTTAATTAATAAAGATACATTACGATTTTATTACATTAATAAACAGTTAAGAATTCCGTTAAAAAAACAAAAAAAAAAACCTATTGAATATAATAATAATTACTTTTGCAAAATATATTTCAAGCGAGTCTGAATTTTAAGGCACAAAGGATTCATGCAACTAAATATAATTAACTTATAGCATCCGTAATAATTTGCACGATACTAAATATATCTTTTCTCTGTGAATAGTGACGTCATAATTATTTTATTATATTTATTATTCATTTCTGTATTACGGTATTCATGGATTTGAAAGAACTCTGAGTTTTTTTCGTCTATTACTTATGCATACTAAGATAATATCAAGTTTTCATGAAGATTTTATTATTTATTAAATAATACAGAATTTAAAAGCATGTTAGTTGAATTTGAAACGTATCCATAATCAATTACAAGTTTGTTGTTAAAATGTTACATAATTTTATAGGTAAGTGGCAGTTATTTATAGTTCAAATCATTCATGTCGATACGTCAATAATGTAAGCATAACCGAATACAATCTAATATGAATGAAGCTCTTCTATTTTTGAATACTTTTTCGTTTCGATACTTTTTACTGGAATATAAGGATAATAAATACAGAGTAAAAAAAAAACATTAATATTCTTTTTATTTCATAGTTTTTCTTTATGCCTTTTTAAGTCTTTCCGCATTAATTTTATTTTTAATTATTGAGCAGGTAAATCTGTTATCAGTTAGAAATGACAGATTTTACGAGCTGTGTGAAAAAATCGAATGGACTTATCAATGTTGTTAGGCTAAGCATTGCATGTACGGACTAAAAACTTCTTTAATAAATAAATCTTGAGTAAACTTTAGAACGCTCGGGTTGTTTTTGCGAGAACGAAAGTAATCGAACAGAGAACGTAATGTGTAATTAAATAAAAATACTTTATGCAACGTTTGATTGGCGATTTGTTTATATAAAAAAAGCACCTACGTAACAATTTAATTATTATTGAGCTGGATGCGGATATTAATCTTTTTAATATTTGTAATGACATAATATTTATATGAATAATTTAGATGCCAGATAACGAGAGAGACGTCGTGACCATTATCGTTGTCGATGCAGCGATCCCGAAATAATAGAAAATTATTGAATCGCAATAAAAGATCTAGCGGGGCTTCAATAAAGCAGCGTGGAGCGAAAATTCGCTCGCAGTAGTAATGTAGGTAACCCAAGGACGAGTATAATTATGGCTGTGTATCAACTGATTAGATAGTGGGATAGACACGGCTTTGGTCAATATAGTAAAATTTTTAAATAAAAAATATATTGTATTTGCTATTAACGGAGCTACGGCTGAATTATCTTTGATTTAAGGAGTGATTTAAATATTGAATAGTGACAAGCTGTACAATTGTACGTATATGCAACGCATAGATGGAAAATTGCGCAAAGAGCTGCGGATCATATAATGCGGATTATATAATTCCTAATTAAAGAATATCGGCTACTTTTTTAAAACCCATATCCATATGCAGTTTATAAATTAATTTATATACATAACCCATTCATTATTTTAGTATTTTAAATATTATTACGGAAATGAAGGTGAAGTAATCATTTACGTATAATTTACTTTAATGATTTAGTAGTCTTTAAAATTTGCAGCGTTCTGTATACAATTTAAATCTACAATATAATATTATAACGGTTGATTATAATGGTTATATTATAATGGTATTTTTAAAAACAATTATCTAAAAGTTATGCGATATAGTCTGTTGCGTCAAAGTTTTTAGTTGTTCTACAAATGCGAATCCCAATGAAGTCTTTACTGATTTCGAATAAAAAAGTCATACTTTATATGGATTATGTAAGCTGGTTAGCCGTAGAAAATGTGCTACTCGTATACTGCGACGAATGAACGTGAGTACGTTACGATAACGTATAATTAAAATATTTTCTGATTAAACGTTCATGTCTCATTGGTAAACTGAATCCTTAAAAAGTAATTGAAACTAATGAGGATAATTAGAGGGCCGTCGTTATTTTAATAGAGCATTCGTGTCGGTTGTTGGTTTACCTGGACAGTACGTACATTAGCACAACGACAATTAAGGGAATTAACGGCTCTTGAAACGAATAAGACTTTGACCCGTTTCGATGTATATTCAGCAAATTTTCTGTTGCCATATAAATAAATAGCCGCTGCGACAATAAGGCCAAATGCAAGAAGCGACAAACCACTCGCACGGAATAGACTTCCCCTCTCGTCGCCCAACTCCGTTTCCTTTAGTTTTTCAAAAATCCTCGCGTTACGCAACGGCTTGAGAAACTAATGAACTGAGCTCTTACTTGATACCCACAAGGGAATTAATTAGAGGAAATCAAACGAAAATGGCATTGAAGATCTTTGAGAATAAATGCCTTTGGTTCGATGAATGTCTGCGTTAATTACGGATGCAATCGGGTCTTCTCCTTCGATCCGATTGCCAATACGGCTATCGATTTTGTTATAAAGATCCGAAAATCATTGATTTAGGCCCCTGGGGCAGGTACATGTACCCTTTTGGTTGCATCGTAGCTCTCTCGTAACATTAATGCGTTTTGCAAATGTCATCGATGAAGAATCGAAGCTTTGAAATGAATATCGACAAGTAGGAAGAGACGAAAGTCCAAGCACGTTAGAAGATTAGATACTTTTTAAAATGCAGTTAAAGGACGTAGCGGGTAAAGGAATGTTGTCAGTTTGCGCCGTTGCAACAGTACATGAAACGAGAATTGGGTCGAGTGCAATAAACGATGAGTTGCGTCACTTTGGGATAGGAGAGAGACCTCGAAGATTCTTGCTTTGCTTTGCTTCTCTTCTCTTCTCTTCTCTTCGATATAATCATACCTCAATAAAGCGATTCATTGCCACGTGAGCTATTCTCGATGCCTTTAATATAACGTTGGGACGGGACCGTACGCGTTTTCGGCCAGCCGTAACGAAGATTATCTATCTCCAGCAAGCGGCTCGCCTCTTAACCGTCACTCTGTTAGATAAGCGTATTTAATTAACGGCAAATCACAATAAAAAGAGGGATAGTAGCTCACAAATTAATATCAGAAAGCAACATTGGCTAAAGAATGAATTTCTCTCTTTATCTCTCACCACCAACATTACCAACATCTGATATAATTCATATTATAGTTAAATAAATTTTGTCCCTTTTTTTACTTAATCTAAAAGCTTTTCCGTCCTTTTCAATTATTCATAGCGGCATTCACGGCTACGAATTGCAATGATAATAATAAAGAAAGTAATATCTATGATGATAAATTAATGTAAATATCATACATCCTGCGAGTAATCATAACAAAGAAAATATAGCATAAACAAATGTTAAAAATATCTATTTCAAAGTATTCAAAGTCGCTTTCTCCCTCACTCATCTCTCTCTCTCTCTCTCTCTCTCTCTCTCTCTCTCTCTCTCTCTCTCTCTAATACGTACAATGAAGAAAAAGTTCTACATTACGGAGAATTGGTAACAATAAGGGTTCATGATGCATCAGAGATCGTTTGGCCGTACTGATGTGACGGGATAGGAGTGACTGTGGTTGTGTGGTCTGTGCAAAGTGTTGCTTATGGTAAGGGGACCTACCATGTGACCGGGTCTCGCCCAAGTATACACGTATCCATCTTGACACGCTGTAACGAAGCAATCTTCCCTAAACACTAATTCAGTCAGTCTCTCGTGTGCCAATTTCTTACACACCAATGGCTCCAGTACAGGACACTCGTCAAACCTAGGACACCAGGCTGTTCCTATTAATCTCATAGGATCATCCATCACAGAACTAACTTTCTTACTTGTACCTAAACTTGCACCGACACTATTAAAGTTACTTCCATTTGTACTACTTCCTGTTTTGTCCAAAGCACTGTTCTGCACAATGGTGCTATTTCCGGCTGCACCACTCCCTCTTATAGTCAGACTAAAGTTCCTTTTGTGATTATCACCTTTTCGTTCCCCAAAGCCAAGTCCTCCCGCTAACCTTTGAGTGAGTGAGTTCACTGTTGATACAGCAACATTAGTAGACATACTATTGTTACTGCTGTCATTGTTACCACTAGCACTTTCTTTAAAATTAATATTATTAGAGTTAGCGTATTTACTGTTATTTGAATAATGATTTGACATGGCACCGTTGCCACTATTAAAGGTCCCTGAAGAGGTAAATATACCAGAGGCTGCAGCAGATATAGAAGGTCTTTGCTTTGGACATACCGGCTGTCGAAGAACATCTTCCGTTATGTCCCACAAACAGAGTTGCGTATCTTGAGAAACACTCCCTAGTCTATAGCACGTACCACCAGATACCCTCAATTCGGAACTACATGAATTTCTATTAGAATGCATATTTTGCGAGGTTGTAGAAAACCTTTTAGATTTTTCGTGTATGTGGTTGTGGTTATTATGTGGCATAGTCATTTCATCATCAGAGCCACTGAAATCGGGGTCATGCTCTCCGTAAGAAGTCGTGTAGGGATCAAAGGCCACAACACTAACCCAGCTATGATGACCCTGACCTCGAGCGACAACTCGCTTTTCGTGGAAACTCCAAATAGTCACGAGATCATCTTCGCCGCCAACAACAACGTATCTTCCGTCTGGTGACCAGCATACGCAGAGAAACCCACCAAAGTAACTCCTCGCAGAGCCTGCCAGCTCCATGGTATCGTAATGAAATACTCGCAAAAATCCGTCTTGAGACACAACAGCCAAATTAGCGCCATCAGGACTGAAAGCAAATTCATTTATACAGCAGCCTTCAGCTCCAATGACCCATCGATACAATGGATTTCTGGTAGACTTGGTTTTGCATGTATGTATTGCATAACCGTCTCCCGATTTAAACGATTGATAGTGGGGTGGAGTTGTCCCGCACATAAGTTCTTCATTATAGAGATATAGCTGGCCTGAGCTATGAGATACTAGAAACAGGTTGCTCGAACCAGGGACCCACTTTATACAAGTTACTTTTGTTTTGTCTATTAGTCTCTGAAAAAATTTTCTTTATGTATATTTTTTTGTAATTCTTCTTTTAACTTATTACTACGTTTTTACTATTGTGTATATGTCTGCGTATAAATTAAAGAATTGGATGGCAATAGAATTAAATGATAAGACTACTTTTCAATCTTTATGATATTTGATAAACATTCAAATTAATATAAAAATAAATAACATTTAATTAAGTTTTAAAATAAGTTTATTTTAAATCATTTAATTCAATCTTATTTTAGACTTTAGTTGACATTATCATTTTGTTAATGTTTAATTTAAATTATTAGCATAAATGAAAATAAAACAAATTATTTTTTTAAACTATACCTCTTCATTATACAGTTTACTGAGTTCTTTTTTTATAGGATCTATGAGTTGGATTAATCCTGTTGAAAAGCCAACTAATAATGGTGCACTGTCAGCTGTTGCTGTTGTTTGATTAAAATTGTGACAAGTCGGATTAGTTCCCTTATATAATTTTTTATCCACTGGTTTATTTAAATCAACAGCCTAAAAATGATAAATTTCCACTATTATATTAATATAAAAAATCAATTTTAATAATCATTAAATAGGATTGTTTTTTCAGTAAAATATAAAAAATATGTGTACACAATGAGTAAGAATGAGACTTTTAACACCCTGTATCATACCTTTTTAACACCCCTGTAGACGTAGACGTAGAGTTCTTTTCCAAAATTAAAACACATTCGATCACCAAGGCCCTGTGCACCAGTAGGATCAGCAGGATCGGGTAGCGTAACAAAAGAGACCCTGACGGAGGCGCTCCCCTGGCTATTGGTATATCCTACCCGATTTGGCCTAGAGTACTCCGACAGGGTCATGAGCTTATAAGTCCCTTCTCTTGTAATAAATTGTGTTTTCAAATCATCCTTTCCTCCACCATCCAGCTGTACAGCCATCTTACTACAACTAGTGGCACAACGGAGGAGCGCATCAGACACACTCCAGTCTTACAAAAAGTAGCTGAAAGTCATTTATACAGAATATATTGTAAAATCACTATGGACCATACATGTTTAGAACTATAAAATTAATTTTTTCTTAAAAACATATATGAACCATTCTCGTTATTTTTTTGTGACAAGTACTAAAATTTACACTCTAAATTTTAAATGTTAAGATTTAAAATTTATGAAAGACAAATTCAAACATTAATTTATCTTTACTTTACCAATGATTACTTTAATAAATGTTCTTACATCATTTCTATTATAATTATGTATATACAAGAGTAAATATAATAATCATAAATTCATATACTTTTTAAAACAAACATGAGGATAGTATATATATATATATATATATATATACATACACATATATACAGAATACATTAATTATTCAATTTAAATAGACAATTTAACATATTTTTTTCTGTCATAAATTTTATCATTAATAAGAACATTAAAATTAATTTTAAGAAGCAAAAACTAATTTAATCATAATTAATTTTTTCTTTACAATAACTAACACATGATGGTGTTATTAAAATTATAATGAATAATCATTAGTCAAAGCTTAAACATGACATAAATATTTTACGATACAATATTATCATAATTATTACTTAAGTATTTAATGAATTAATATATTTATGAACAGGATATAACAAAGATGTACATGATAATTTGTGAAAGATGCAACAAAAGATGTATAGAAAATTATTTAAATGATATAATGTTATGCATGAAATTAACATATATCTTTTTATGAGACTATTTATTGTTGTTACAAATAAAATAACTTATATTTGTAATGATTTGGAATTTAAAAAATAAATTTCTCATTTTATATGCTAAAATAAAATTAAAGTTCTAATATAAGCTTTGCCCTTAATGTGGGTTTACTTAAATTTCAGTTAAAATGACTCGAAATAGTATTATTAATTAGTTTAATTAAATTTACGGAATAAGAGATTGATAAGGTCGTGGTATTATGTATCGAGAAAGAGCTCGTGTTTCCTTGAGTCTAGGATCAATTGAATATAACCTAAATTGTAATAAAAACGAGAGGAAAATAAAAGTAAACACGTAAAGTAACGCTTTGCCGTTATATGTAATTATTGTATTTATTGGTAAATATGATTTATCGTACGGATAGGTCGATGTTGATCGAAGGAAAGAGACGTCTTTAAATGAGAAGGAAGGACTGCAAGCTCCGGATGAATCGGGATATGATAAAATTAATGATAATTAATGAGAATTTTCGTGGCTCGAACGGCAATTGTTATCGGTGATACGTAACCAGTAATATTTTGTTTACGTACATGAAGGCAAACGTTCAGAGGCTTAGTAAAATAACTGAAATGGCCAACGGAGAGTTTTCTGCATATGCTGTACGATGATGGATGATGAATAAACGTATGTGGATGTTTTCATTGCGGCCGTCCAAGTGGCGAGGGGTGAGTGCCGTCGAGGAGTCGTTGGAGTCTCGAGGGGAAAGGGGAGGGTGTTGGTGTGGGTGGCGACGGCGACGGCGACGGCGACGGCGACGGCGACGGAGGAGGAGGAGTAGGATAAGAAGGTGGCGGAGGGGGCGAGGTGGAGGAGGAGGAGGAGGAGGAGGGCAAACAAGTAATGGGTGAAAAGCAGCCGGGAGGAAAGGAGACAAGAGGTGTCTGGTGGTCAAAGAGCTGTTCTTACTATCGCACTGCTTGTCTAGAGGGTGAGTGAATCGTCGCGGCTCAGGCTATCGGAATGACATCACCCCGAGAGTAGAAAAGGTCCGGGTAGCGGTCGAGTCAGCCGTCGCGGTCTCAGGAGCAGATCGAAGTAGCAGCAGCAGCAGCAGCAACAGTAGCAACAGCGGTGGCGGTGGTGGTGGCGGCGACGACGACGACGACGACGACGACGGCGGCAATAGTCTGCTGCCGGCGCTTTTCCTCTTCCTCCTCCTCCTCCTCCTCCTCCTCCGCCGCCTCTTCAACCTCCTCCTGTATCACAGCGATTCCTCGGCTAGACTCTGCACGGCGGAGTTGGCGGCGGCCTCAGAGCATCGGATATACTCGAGCGAGTGCGTCCGAGGCGACCGAGGGGTTCGAGCTCGAGATATTCGCGGCTCCGGAGCTAAGGACGGCTCGAGCGGGAGCTCCGGGTGATCGCGTCGGCGACGTTCTCGCCGTTGTTTTCACCGCTGCAACGATGTTTCGGGTCCGCGGCGGCGCGTACGCACCTATGCATGTATGACGCTCGCGACCGTGGTCGGAGCGGTCGGTCTGGTGGGGGTAAGGTGTAGGTAGGGGCGTACGGGAGCCCTGCGCGGCTCCCTCGGTGTGGGAGGGAGGACGGGACGTCGAGGACGGGGTCGGGGACGACGAGCCGTCGTTGGAGAGGAGCGCGCGCCGGAGGTTCCGCTGGCCGTCGCCGACGAAGGCGGTCGCAGGAAGACTCGCTTTCGAGGGCGGGCGGCCGGGGCGGGACGGGTCTAGGCCCGCGCGGAACGTGCCGCCGTCATCCTGGCCCACGGGAATGAAACTCAACGATCGCGCTTAAAGCGGATAGAGAGCGTTACTACATGCACGGATGTACACAATTGCATGCGCATGAGAAACAAAAAGTGCACGGCTTGTGCTCACATTGCCTCTGTCTTTGTCTATCTGCTGATATAACTATTCCTGTGGTCCCCGCTCTACCCTCCCCCGTTTCCTAATCCGTCTCTCGTGCTACCGCTCTCCGTCTCCCTGCCCCAACCACCACCACCCGCGCATATAATCCGGCTCTCGCTCTCGCACCCCACGATCCCTCAATTCCCCGCATTAATTCCCCGGTCAACAAACACGATAGCTTTATTTTCTCATATTTAATATTACATCTGCGCCTTTTGCATCTCCCCGCGCGCGCATGTATATGCGGCTCGGATCTACTGTCCCGGAGTCTGCGGAGAGCGCCTAGAGCGCGTAGCTGTGTAAGTGCGTACTCGAGCTGGTGCTCGCCGTTGCCCGCGATACGTACACGTGCAACATGTTACGTGATCCCGTGTACGTGCGCGATTCGCCGGTGGCGTTGTTGGCATGACGGGAAGAACGGATTGGGGGAGGGGGAGGGATGGAGGGAGGCCCGGACAAATTCGTTTCTGCGTACATACACGCGTTGTTACATGCTTAGTTAGATATATTCGTCGTGGCTGTATTTATTGCCTCGATATATAGATTCGCAGTTCATTGCATTTATTATTGATGCGCTTGCAGTGCATCACCATGTTAGAAAAGTTGGCATGACTCGATACAAGTGTATTTACCACTGATCCTATTAATAATTAAATAAATAACTGTTCATTTACACGCGTAGATATACGTGTTTGCTCGAACGGGCTTGCGTGCATCACACGTAAAAAAACTTCCTGCCTACAAACCGTATGACTACAAATTAATTAATCGTTGTTTTATAACGCTTTTTTATTCTTTTTTGTTTAACTAATTGATTGCGTTATTTAAAGATTGAGTGAGCATCTTTTTAATAGCTGTTCCGTCGAGTTTAATAAATCCTCGTGATCTTTCCGTCCTTATACTTTTAGGTTTTTTTAATTTTATAATTATTTAATAAATTTTAGAATAATTTCTCATTTTTATATTTTCTAATTATATTTTGCAACAACTTGAAATTTCATAAATATTTTTTATAAGGTTATTGCTTATCAAAATAATCAAATATTAAGCTATTTAACAATTAGCATGATGTTAATGAAGTTTTATACTAAAAACCATTATTAATTTTGATTTTCAAGGCTCAGCACATTTTTTTTTCTAATCCGGTTGAAGATAATTTTTCAATAATTTCCACTAATTATTTGCTTTACTGAGTTTACTTTACATTTTTTTAAAAGAAGTTTTAACCTTCAATGTTGCTTTTTAATCTAAGGATTGCATTGATATAAATATTTTTGCATTGAAAGAGAAAGTTTCCGAACTAATTGGATAATGCAATATATCTATTATGAATTCGACAGGTTGCAAAAACGTAATTTTCTTTTAAATAGATTTCTAAGTATATCACTAGTGACCGATGATACCAACATTGAGATGCTTATAATCCCTTCTCAGATAAAAGTTCATTATGAATTAGAAATAACAATTTAATTTAAAAAAATATTTAATAATATTATAATGTTGAACGATCAAAATATTTTGTTAAGTTTAAGTTTTAATATGTAGACAGAACGCATTCTTAATAATTTCTGACTGCACGTGGTACTATTTACCAATTAACTTACCTTAGCATAGGCCGACGTACACATGTGGCTCGAGTCTCAGTATTTTTGTAATCTGTTTACATATAATTTAACCTTATTGCGCGCACGTTTTATACGGGTTCTTTATTTTAAGAAGCCGCAGTTTTAGTAAGTATAATAAGAATACGTAATAATAAGAGTTTTTGTATTAAATAATTAACAATTATATTGTTGTGAATTAATTGTAGACATGCCGCCTAGAAGAAAAGGTGATAAATTTCGAAAGCAATTTAAAATAAAACCAAAACGTAAAGAAAAATTTAACTTCAGAGCTGCTCCGTACATTAAAGAGCGGGAGGCTAGAAATAAAGAAATAGAAAATCGTAGAAAATTGTTAGATGAGTATAAGAAAAAACAGGAAGAAGATTACGACGATGTATCAGAAGAGGAGGAAGAAAATCCTTTAAATGAACTATTAAAAACATTTGGTAATGATGGGTTGAAGAAAGTAACAATTGTTTCTGAATCTGAAAGCGATTCTGAAGATGGAGATGAAGAAGAAGAAGTAGAAGAAGAACTTATACAACAAGATTTCAATGAGGAAGGTAATGAACAAGAAGATATGTATGATGATGAACAAGAAAATTTGGATAAAGAAGATATGAAAGAGGATACTGGAGACGAAGATACAGATGATGATCAGCAGTGTGAACAAGAGGATATAGATGATGATGAACAATGTGAACAAGAAGATTCAGATGAAGAAGAAGAAAAGGATAAAATAAAAAAATCTGGAAAATCAGATTTGAAAGAGAAATATAAAAAAGATAAAATTAAATTAAATGAAAAAGCATCTTCAGAAGGTGAAGAAATACAAATATATATCGAAGACAAAAATGAGGAAGATGAAGAAACTGCTAAAGAAGATGCTGGTCATGTAAATGATCCATTTACAATACATTTGCGCAATGATCTTAGTAATGAGCTTTATCAAGCTGTTAGTAGTGTACCGGTCCCTGTAAATAAAGGGAAATTTTATTGGTCCAATTTAGGTTGTATTAATTATGAAATACCTAAAGTAGAGACAAGTGAGTCATGCAAAATTTCATTATTGGAAAAAGAATTTTATGCTGAACCGGGTAAAGTGCCTGAATTGATTAATAAAGTAGATTATAACAAATTATATATAAAATCGTTAATCCAAGGCAATATCAGTAGAGCCAATTACAATCATATTAAAGATAATTTAGATAAAAATCCAAATCCTTTAACTTCTTTTCAAAAAGAATTGTATTCAATAATAAATAATTATCAAGATTTGTTATATTCTGAAAGAACTTTTGATAATGAGTCACAAATAAGATTTGTGTACTGTTTGCATGCTGTTAATCATGTTTTAAAAACTAGGACAAAAGTGTTACATCATAATGCTAAGATTAAAAAAGCCAAGCTAAGAAGTTTAACTGACATACCTGATGAATATAAAGATCAAGGACTAGTCAGGCCTAAAATTTTGATTTTACTGCCTTTTAGACATTCGTGTTATAAAGTAGTTGAAATGCTTATTTCAATTTTTGTCGGAGAAGCGAAAGGAGGCTCAGTAATTAATAAAATTAGATTCACAGAAGATTTTGGAAGTGATGAAATTAAAATGCCTAAAAAGAATCCAAAACCAGAAGATTATGAAAAAACATTTGCAGGAAATACTGACGATTCATTTAAAATTGGTATATCCATTACCAAAAAAGCTATGAAATTGTATTCAGATTTTTATTCTGCGGATATAATAATTTCATCAGTATTGGGATTAAGATTGACAATTGGGGCAGAAGGGGAGGAAACCAGGGATTATGATTTTCTTGCATCTATTGAACTTTTAATTATGGACCAACCAGAAATATTTTTAATGCAGAATTGGGATCACGTTCTTCATATTTTCAAACATTTACATCTTCAACCGAAGAATGCAAGGGATGCAGATTTTTCACGACTGCGGAGTTGGTGCGTCAATGGATGGACTAAATATTACAGACAGACCTTAATTTTTTCTTCAATCCATTTGCCTGAAATCTATGGAATTTTTAATAAATTCTGCAATAACTATGCAGGAAAATTAAAGGTAGTGAATCCCGTAACGACGGGCACTATCATTCAAATTGCGGTTCAGGTCCCACAAGTTTTTCACAAATTTAATGTAAAGGACTATGCACAGTCTATCGACGCGAGATTTGAATTTTTTACTACAAAAGTTCTACCGCAATTCAAAGACAGTTTAATGAATCATACGTTAATATTTGTACCCTCGTATTATGATTATGTGAAACTGCGAAACTACTTTAGGAACGAAGATTTGAATTTCGCCCAAATTTGCGAGTATTCGCGAAAAGCAAAAGTTGCAAGAGCCAGAGACATGTTTTTCCACAGTGACGCCCATTTCCTTTTATACACAGAACGCTATCACTTTTTTCGAAGAGTACGTGTTAAGGGTATTAGGCATATAATATTTTATTCACTGCCTGTGAATTCTCACTTTTACAGCGAAATGTGCAATTTAATGCAAGAGGGTTATCAAAATCCGAGAGCTGGTTCTTCCAGTAATATGTCTATAACGACCATCTATTGTAAATATGATTTTTTGCAACTATCTGCTATTGTTGGTAGCGAAAGGGCAAATAAAATGATCGTTTCTGAAAAAACGGTTCACATGTTGATGAATGAAATGTAGGATTTTAAATAAATATATTTTTGTAAATATTTAATTAATAAATTTATTTATATTAATAAGCTCTTTGGTTGTATTTGGAAGTATGTCGGTATAGCCAAAATATAATTCAAATCAACAGATATTTTGTATTTTGCACCTTGCAGCCAAAAACCAATGCAATAATACAATTTCAATTATCAAACAAGCGTAAAAATTCTTAACAATATAATAAATAATAGTATGTGGCAATCATTGTCATCTACATACTAAAAATACTTAATAATTACGAGCTGAATATTTATTTAACAAATTATATTAGAATATTTGTATTCTAGAATCAAGTTTATAGTTTAACTGTTTAATTCAAATTAATATAAAATTATAATTTAAAAAAAAAAAATATATTTATCAAGTTTTATAAGTTTTATCTGTATAAGGCGTAAAAACTTAATTCAGGAAATATATTTATTTTTAATTATATCGGCTAGATTTAAAGTGGAATAATTACACGCCTACATTTTATTTACTTCACAAGACAAGATTGTAGGCATTAATTCGAATGAAAAAATTATTCACAATAAGTAATATTTTAGGATAATGAATGGACGGCGATAGTGAAATTAATAATTTTTTTATAGCACAAGACATATAAGTAGTTCAGTTTAAAAAGCTTATAAACTACTATAGAAATAGTTATTCTTATATTTCCTTATATTACATTATGCGCTTTTCAACAATATATTTTATAAATTATATAGACCCTTTTTATATTATTAAATGCTTTTATTTGAGAAAACTTTAAACCTTAAATGCAAATAAAAAGCCAATTAAATTACACTTAAAAGAACCATGAAATTCAAAAGAATTTACTTGAAAAGTCGATAAGACTAAATAAAAAATATAAATTTGTATTTTATTTATAAGAGATTTTGCATAAAAGAAAATACATCTGTTAAAATAATTAAAAATATAATATTGTTGGCATTAAAATACCTTAGATAACGTATTTAGCATTAAAATCGATATTTTATATACACTATGATAATGTAATTAATCATTTTAACGTTAATTTCTACCCTAATAAATAAGTGTTATATGCTTCTTTAGTAAATTTCTGTAGTCTATTTTAAACTTTTTAAAAATAGATGTGAAGCTATTTTTATAAATAAAATATTATATTTCAAATTATGTATGAGCAGTTTTATAATAAATATGAATTTATTGTACAGTACGGCCAATCGATTACATCATTTCTGTAAAAGAATTGCATAAAACCAGGAGGAATATTAAATATTATTTTTTTACGTTTAGTAAAATAAACGTATCGGGAGTAAAATAAATGTTCTGTTTGTATAGTCTTCTTTTTGTTTAAATTTACGGTATAAAATAAAGTGATTATTCTATGGATATCTGCATATGCATCCCAATTTGTATATTAATATAGTTTTGAATGTAGAGGATAAAAATTTAGTAAATCTTGTATTTTAAAGATTAATATAACAGCTTATACATAATACGAATAACAATAATTTAATACTTTAAAATCATATGTTCAAAATATTATTTTCGATAAGCCATTTTTTATAAACATCATACACGACCGAATGAAGAAATGACGTTTGATAAAAAGTAGTCACTCGACAACGTCGTCGCGATTCGATTTCCGCAAATACAGTCAGTCCTCCAAAAGATCATCCTCGGGTTCTATCGTACTATCGGGATAATTGTCACTGTTTACTGCTCGCTCGGGCTCAAATCTATCAGAGGAGATCGTAAGCAGCTCTGGCAAATCCGTGTAGCTTGGCTTCTCGCTATTTCGGCGACTTGAGGGGGTCGTCAATATTTGAAAGAGATTCTTGATTGTCATCGGAGGATTCGTCGCATACGCTTCCTTCGAGTATTTCATTGTTGTTTCAGGGGAATATTTTATTCTGTCCATCGACACGTCTGGAAATAGAAAGATTATATAAAAATAATTAAGATTACATAAAAAGATTATGACTATTTCTCTCTAATTGGCACTGTAAATATTCTATGTATTTGTATTACATTTTTACATTTGTCTCATTATATTAAATATAATAAGGCAATTATTTTCATTGGCTTCTCCTTTGTGTGATTCATAAATGCCTCTATACTTTATATGCTATGGTCGACTATATAATATATTTATATATATATATATATTTCTTTTTTAATTAACAGATTTTTCAAAAAAATTTTCAACATTTTAAATATGCAGATGTTTACTTTACGTACTAAACATTTCATTATGAAATAGAACATACACACACATATAAAAATATTTGTAAGAATATTAAAAACTTTTTTTGTGATTTCAAATTCTTATGTTTTAAACTTTTTATTGAATCATTGTATTTAAAATGTATGTTTACTAATTAAAATAAATTTATAATTTGTATAATTTAATGTTTAATTTTTCTTTTTTTGAATTATAATTTAATTCATTTTCCATAATGAAAAGGCTTTTCATAAAATTAATTCTCTGATTGTATTTATTCAGTATTACAGATATTATATATTCACAATATTTATTTCTATAATTTTTGCATTAATATAAAAAATTATATTGTAATTCATTTTGAATTAAAAAAATTTATTTCGTATAATATGTGTGATATAAAGTATATCACAAATGGTAAAATTAAATATATATATACATGTATATATAATATTGTTTTAACAATGTTGGATTCAATGTATTATTGCCGAAGTTAATAAAACATACATAGCATATATAAATTATTATTATAAATAAAAAATTGTATTAATTTTATTGGATTATTGATTTTTCGTCATTTTACATAATTGTAAAATATTTTAGCATTGAATTTCGAAAATAATTATTACGAACTTCATTTCGTGTTGTAGAAATTTATATAATACAAACATATTTTTGTATTAAATTTAATATATTTATAAAATTAATATTTTTTTTTCTTATAAAATATTAAGAAATTTGTTATTCATTTAATGAGAATTTCCCTACATAATTCCCTATAAAATTTAATATGATATTGTGTGCAAAAGTAATAAATAATTGTTGCCTCGATGAGTTGTATGACATTAAATGAGAAAAGTTCGGACATGGATTCAAAGTATTTTCCTCTTACACATATTCCGTTTGAATGGTAAATTATAACTTTCTAATATGAAGATGTCTGAGAAATTATTATCTATTTTTAAATAAAGTAAACACGTTGAAGTAATTTTCGTTTCGAAATGTGGATTTTCATTGGGTAATGTGAACGACAAGTTTAGTGTTTTTGAATAGTCGTATTAAATACAAATGAATGAATAAACATAATTTATATATATATATATATATATGTATAAATCGAAGTTACGTTTCTTAACATACTTATTTATACGTTTACGAGCGTAATACAATATGGGATGAAGATAACGAGTATAAGCTATACTAAATATCTGTTAATATTATTATAGCTTGTAATTGTAACGGAAATATTATTTTGACGGTTTGATCGTACAATTAATGAACATATTTAAGATAACTGTAGCGAATAAATTATGGATTTGGTGAAACGTTTAATTTGTTAACAGCCGTAGGGGGGATGGGGAGAAATGACGAGAATATTTATTGAAGGCAATAAATATGACGTCTGTGACAGAGGTCTATGACAACTGGAATAAAAAGTGCAATTTTCGATACTTGTCGGTTGGAGTTCATCTCTCGCACTTTATAAGCTTGATTGCATCGTTTCTATACAATTCGCAGATGCAGTTGTAACACCAATAAACTTTATTGCTAGTATCATTCACGTTCAAATTACACTTGCCTTACTTTTCATAGTCAGTTTGACACAGAATCAAATTATTAATAAACATATATGGACGTTTTTAAAATTTTATTCAATCTCTTGTAACATCGCTATTTAAAGGTATTTAAATGCAATTATGGTGTGAATTAAAATTTTAAATCCTATCTCTTTATACTGCATATACTATAAAATACGAGTGCTTGATTCATTCTTCATTCTTTAGGAGGCTGTGCGGCTATCATGAAATCGAATAATTTTAGTATGACACATATTTTCAACTGCATTTGTATTTACAATAGATTTATTTTGAGTTTGGAAATTATGTGCTTCTTTTATATCTAATATCTATGTTGCACGGGCACTTACGTGCATTTTTATGCAATATAAAATTTTTTATTATAATTTGTTAATCGTAGACGGCTGATCTTGCATTTGAAAGAAATTAAAAAATAAATTTTAATTTTACATAATGATTATTCATTTAAATAATGAATATATTATTTAATTTAAACAGAAAAAATTTTTTATTCGAATCTTTTGATAGGTATATTTTATATTATTATTATATTCTATATTATTTAAATAAATTTAGAGAAAATATTTATTATTTTACGAACAAATTCTTTTCGATTTTAAGGTAATTTTTTAATCGATATTTTTTTCACACTTTCGAACATATAATTTATATGAATTTTTTTGGCTCTAGGTATTGAGAGGCTGAAGCGATTCGTAAATGTAACGTAACGCGATACGATTATTTAAAATATATTCCTTGTAAATTAGAGTCAAATCTTCAAGCAAATAATAAAATATGTGCAGTATTCAAAGCCTTTTATCTGCAGGGAGTAAGTGGGCTTTTAATTCTAAGCTTTTTATCTAAATCTTTTAAGGTTTCAAGCTCATTGGTGATAATGCTATCGTATTCATTTGCTATTCAAGCTAAAACGAAATCGGATAGTTGGGGGTCCCTTAAAAAAACATGTATTTTTAAATGCGAGTTAAGAAATTGCAGTTATGGAGCATCGATTGTAATATTAAATTTGAACCCCACGAGGAAGTTTAAGTGAATTCAACGCTGAAACGAATATAGAAAGAGACCGCTGGATTCCCATAAAACTGAAATTTTATCTTTTGAGAATTCTTCTTCTTATAGAATATTATCACGATCGAAGCTCAGAATTTCTTTTGAAACAAAATTACGTCATGTCCTATTTTCTTTTCACTTTGAGAATAGTTCCATCTTCTCTTCTTCTTAAACATGTACACAGGAAAAGAATTTAAACAATTTTAGACCGGAACGTGAATGTAATTGTAGATTAATCTCATTTTTATAAAGCTATTTTGCAATTTTGTTCATATCAGTTGGTTGGTGCCGATGAGAAATTGAAAAAAATAAAGAGGCCACTGCGAACAAATCGTTTTTTTACCTATTTTTAGCGGTTATTTTCAAAGTATTAGAAAGCTTTTTTTAATCCTTAGATGATGCGAGATAAAAATTTGTTCATTATTAAAGATATTAAAAAGTTAAAAAGTTTAACGCCCATTAATAGAATAACTGAATAGCTAGTAAATAATTCTGATATAAAAAAATATCAACGGATCAAAGAAATGTAAAAATAGCGCTCCTGCCATGTGAATTCATATTATGTAGTTCATATCAGTCGATCGAACCTACTTTGGATACTTGAAATAAAATGAAAACTATAGGTCCGGACTATTAAAATAGAAGCGGGTCATTCGTAGAATAGGGAGAATGATCCAGAGGAGGTTCGATCTTATCTCCCTTCCCAATGAATATATTGGTGGCTTCGGTCGGAGCGAACGCTCGCGGACATTTACCGTGAATGCGATTCGCACCGGGTGGCTTCAGCTCGACCGACTTGCTCGAGCTTACATCGGGGCAGGGGATTTTAGCAGCGCTCCCGGCGATCGAGCCGTTCATTCGCTGCTTGGAGATGTAGTGCAGGTGATCCGAGGGATCCCATATGTACATGTAATAGAGGGAGAGGACAATGGCTGCGAGGCTGACGGATATGATGTAGGCGACGACCGTCAGGACGCGCACGAGCTTCTGCTTGTGCTTCGGCTCGTAGAGCTTGTCCTTGCTCTCCTCTCCGGCGAACTTCACCTCGTTCGCGGGCTTCTCATCGCCAAGCCGCGTCCCTAGGGTGCGGCTTATGCTCGCCATCACGTTGTGGGCGCTCATCTTGCGGGGCAACTGCATGGCTGAGCTGCTCAAATTGATCATAGCTCAAATTGATCTTTATTTTGTTTTCGGTAACCAACGACCGTGAAAATTTTCACTTCTCAGGCACTTCTCTGCTAAATTTTCGGATCCCGGAGATGTACATTGTAATTAGAATTTATAATTTTTAAATTTAATCATCTGCTTATCAACGTCTTTCGCTTCATCCCCTTTTATCACCCTCATTATTTATAAACCAATGTTATTATAATTATTATCATTATTTTTGATATTGTTATTATTGTTATTGTTTTTGGTATTATTATTATATTAATTTGTTGAAAATTTGTATCAATTGCTAACTTCAGATTTGTATTATTTTAATTTCAAAGACGTTTTTACAAAATATACAATTTATTTTTAAAACAACAATATGAGTAATTGTTCACTAAATTATTTATTATTAAAGCTTTAAGTAGCAGTTAATTCAAGGATAAAATGTATATTACAATTTCCTTTCGATTTTAATTCTTTTATGCTATAATGAGATTAAATTAAATAAATTTTTTTTATTTTTGTCTTTAATAAATTTTACAAAAAATACGAAATTTTATAAAAAAAAATTCAAATTCTTATGTCATAATGTATAGTACAGAGTTGGTAATGTACAGTTAAATAATATTAAATAATAATAATAATAGTTAAATAATATAAATAATGCAGGCGGAATGTGAATATTGCTGAAAAACATTCCAATAAAAAAAATTAAAATTTTTTTATTTTTAAATTGTTACCCGAATATTCTTAATATTAAATACTTTTATAATGTATCCATAATATGTATGTGTCGCACGAACCACAGGCGCATATTTGAGTATGTACAGTTAGCGTTGCAATGCCTGTACGTAGTTGTGAATAAATTAAGTATTTTTACAACTTCAGTAAATTTTATTAATCATGATAGGTGTTGCATTATACATAAGCATTTGATTAAGAAATGAGCTGCAGGGTTTACTAGCATTTGTAAGTTCAACATAACCTTTAACTTCATGAAAAATGAAAATTCAATGAAAGTCTTGATACATTGCGTATGTTTGTAAAGGAAATGCATTTAAAAGAGACATTATTGAAATTATTATCTGATAAAGTTTATTTTGATGCTTATTTAAAAAGGACATTCGTTCGAAATTCAGCAGAGAAGTAATGTTTAGAGAATCACAGTCTTGTAGACAATACTGCTTCCGATACTGGTTGCGTAAGTATCCGCGACGTAGTATATTGCCTTAGCTGGCTTAGAATCATGGTCAGAGTTGATTTAAGGCGCACTGAAGGATAAGGGCAGATCGCAACAAAACGAATCCGGACATCGAAAGGTACGAGTTTCGGAAGCGGAGAACCGAGATGATTGGGAGCTTCTTACCTGTTGAAGTGCGCCTCCCTCGAGTACGATACCTCTCAGAAATTCCTTCTCGGCCTCGTCTTTATTTCAATGGATGACGAAAAGTTTACAAGAAAAAGAAGAGGAGCAGGCAAAAGGAGTCCGAGGCTCGTGCAATCCACCTACGAAGAGACCTGCGCCCTGGATAAAACGCGCATGTCCCGTCCAGGACGACCATCCCGACCGACCATCATACTCCTCGGGATCCCCGATGATCGAAGACTGGGGGAAGCCTCGACTACAAACTGACTTTTATATTACCTCAAACGTCGATTAATCTCTGCCATCAAAAATTTGAGACTCTAACCTCGCTTTGACAGATGTTCCCTGTGTATTATGCATTTACGCTTCATAACATACACGCCTGCGTCTTTTCGTAGTGAGGGAATCTTATGCAGTTGCGCTCAGAACCAGAGAATTTTTAATACAGGCGAGCGCTACATACGTAGAAAGCTCTCGAAGCTTCATTATCACTAGCGGATGTACGGACGCGGCAATTTTAAACTATACATACGAGATTAAACATTTATCCACTTGCTAATTCCAAGATTTTATTTCACTTTGTCAGTATAAGAGGGGATATTATTAATTGCAATAGAATAATACTCAAGTTATTGTATTTTAATATAATATTTCAGTTGCGGTAATAAGTTTCTGTTAAGTTTCCATTCTATGCCTCTCTTGAGATGAAACTCGGTAATTTAAAAGGCTTTACATTGTTTTATTTCAATCAAATAAAGGTCCCTGCTGATATTAATTTTCATGTAACAATGTACGTTACAACTGCTTAATTAAATGCGTAATTGAATATTAAAAACTGAACATTTGTCCTTCAGTTCATATTATATTTTCATATAAATAAGTAATTATTTGTAAAAGATCGGTTTGATTTGAGTATAATAAATTGAGTGTTTCTGAAACTGGTACTTTTAATATGAAAGAGCAATGAGAGGTCGGAGACAAGAGGCAGAAGGGAAGCATCTAAATAGAGTATACGGGAGTGAGTGGAGAAAACGTTATATAGATTATGAGAAATCTCCTTCGATAGCCCTCTTATTCGTTTTCTTAAAGAGAGCGAGGGGGGGGATTCATCACGAGTTATTATATACATATGCATATATGAGTGATTACAAGCCGTTTAAAAGCAAAGCGCATGCAATCGATATACTTTAAACTTTAGACTACAGCGATCGCTTTAAACTACTACTTCCCTAATGGGTATTAAAATTTTATATAATCTATTGATATTAGTAGTTTCACCTTAACTGATTCAATAAGCACGGGCTTACGAATTTTTTTTTTGAACTATTGAAAAAGACTTGATAATATTTCCCGACGGAAGAAATTGAATTATTTTTCGTTGATTTTTCTTATATGTAGGGCAATGTATGCACAGTTAATATTTAAAATGACGTATAACAGTATTCAGTGGCATACTTTCTCCATTCCACATACCACATACACAGCTTGTATGTCTAGTCTACCTAGTATCTAGAAATAGGGCTATTTGTATGCTTTGATAGATTTCTCGTTAATTCTCAGGTGAATAATTTGAAAAATATTAATTTAATTTTGCGAGAGATAAATTATATATAAATTCTTAATTAAGGTCGGAGCGAATGGTTATCACCTGATTAACATTATACACGTTAACGGCTTACATTAACGATCTAGGAACGTAAACAAGATTCAATTGACGAATAATTAATTATACAATTATTTAATGGAATTTATTTATGCTCATAACATTGACAATGTTATTGTCAATTGACAATTGTAGGACAGCATTTCTTGAAATTTCTAATTATTAACGAGTGGATTTCATTCGAAATATTCATTATGATGTAAATATCTAATTCATAAATTATATTTCTACGAATAGTAAATTAAATTACTGCGTAATGTATCTTTTAAAATAAATAAACCAATGTAGATTACAGCTTTGTTTTATCTAATATATTATTCATTGGAAATCTAATAGTCTATGCTATAAATGGTTTAAATCAATCAATTATTGATTATTGCAAAAATTGTTGAAATTATTATAATACTGATATTAACATAACATGATATATAGTAAATATTCTCCTTTTATCATTATGACATGCTCAAGATATAAATAAATATGACTTACAGTATCTACTTAATAAGGACAATAGTTTTCTTTCTTATCATTTTACTTAGTTTTTTCTTCTTCATCATTTATCTGCACATTAATGTAAGTGGTTGATTATCGATCATTAAATTAATCAAGATTTTTCAATTTTTGAATATAAATAAAATTTAATCTATTACTTATTATTTTATCAAATAATTTTTTTATTGTGACTCGTCGCATTAGGTCTACCCGATCCACCAAAACAGTAATTTTGAGTATATATATATATTGCAAAACTGTTGGGATCTGGGGGGGGGGCAATTTTGTTAAATCATATTTTGAGATCGTAAATATTAATTTTTCGAGACTTTAGTAACGAATTGAAAACGAGCAAACGACACGCAATCGATTAGTTATGCAATGGCATACGTGAAACGAAATATGTAGGACTCAATTTTTGGGCCGAATAGCCCATTTTTTCAAAATTCAATATTTTTCCTCATCAAGTCTGGGATTGGATGAAATGAAAACCGGAAAGGTCGAGTCGATCTACCAGATCGAGACGATGCTCAAGGTCACTGCGAAGCACCAGGTCGACTAAGTGTACCAGGTCATCCAAATGCCCGGCGAAGTAGTTTTGAAAATTTTTGTTGGATTTTACACCGAATCTTTCCCTCATCTCGACAACTCATAGGTATCCCTTGTTCTGGAATGTTCCTATTCATCTCGAAAAATCCGATTTTAGAGATTTTTCTATCCCACCTCCAAACTGAAAATATTGCAGTTCCTTGCCTCTTCCAAGTCTTTTAAGTGCATCGGCAGCCGTAAACAATCAATTTTTGACAAATACGGGCATTTTTGGCGATATTTTGGAAAATGGTCATTGGCCAGGGGGGAGCAAAATTTTTAAATCATATTTTGAGGTCGTAAATATTAATTTTTGGGATTTACGCAACGAATTATGAAGGAGCAAACGACGCGCAATCGATTGATTATGGAATTAAATGTGAGAAACGAATTATTTTTAACACAATATTTAGGCCGGATGAGTCCGCCGGTTCAGCCGAACGACCTCCCCCCCCCGCACACCCCCATCATACTTCAGAAGTCCAAGGTTTGATTCTTCGAGTCCGTGAGGCCGTTATTTATTATTGTTGAGCCTATAGAATTAATCTTATTAAAAGAATAGAAAAATACTTGAATAAAAATCAAAATAACTAATTCTGGTTATGGTAGGATCGGTCAGTGATATAATAAATGAGATGGAGCGAGTGAACTCTTTACAAGGACTAAAAAATTCTGGAATTTATATTTCTCGGCAATAGAACGTTTACGTAACATTTTTAAGGCTTAGACTTTGTCGTTCCGACTCAATATGTACAATAAAAAGCAACGAATGTGAATCAGTAAAAATTATTTACCATTCTATATAATTTTATGAATAAAGTACTTGAACGTAATGTACAATCTAAACAATATATTTTACAGATATGATTATATAGAATAATGAAAAGTATATTAAATTAAATAAAGAAAAGAAAATATTGGTATGGTTTTTGCTAAATATTAAAACAAGGAGAACTTATAAAAAACCACGTGATCTAATGGAATGAAGTAAGAATTCATTTCTCTCTCTCTCTCTCGACACTTTTCAAAATTCTAAAGTTTATTAAAGATGCTATAAGCGTTTAATCGATTTGTCTAAATGTAAAAGTAACTTATTCTCGACATTGAACATGTATACAAAATAACATAAAATATATAAATCTGATTTTCGATATTACTTTGCGCTTTTGTACAATATTTTCTGCATTTTTCAAACGAATATATTTAGGAATTCTATCCGCATACCGTAATCCCTTGAACGTATTATTTTTTTTTTTTTTTTTTTTTTTATATCGCAATGAAATTTATTTTTACAATAAATGAAAAAAAAAGATGAGAATATAAGTTAATGAACTTGAAGGTGAATTTTTTAAAAACGTATTTCAAGAGTATCCGGAGTTGCTTGTGCATCCAGACGAATAAGTAATAATTAATAAATTATTATCGCCAATTGATTGATTAATCTATGAATAAAGCTTAAGGGAATAATTACTTTCTGCTTAGCGTGCAATTATCCTCAGCTATTCCTTGCACCTCAACGACCGACATGCCGCAATGGACACCACCATACGTATCCCTTATATTCATTGAAGTTTGCCAAGATTGGAAATTATATCGTATTTTCAGTCTCGAATAGAATTTCTCTATATTTCAAATAAAAAATAGAATCGCGGTGCTAAGTTACATTACTCAAAGTAAACAAATCTGTATTTAACAGTAAATCATAAAAAAAAAGGAATTACATGACAAAGACGTAAGCAAGTAATATTGGAAGATCTACTCTATGTAAAATATGTCATTGTCCTCTGGCATTAGATAAATGCACATCAATTGATTGAAATCGGTTGCTTTTTTTTTAAAGCTTTTTTTTTCATCAAACAAATTTTTTCATCTTAATTCTTATTGGCGATGACAAATCATATAGATAAGAACAAAATTCTTTTTCGTAAATGAAGGCAAAATAATATAATAATAATAATACTTTGATGCGCATAACATAATAATTATTCAATCGAAATAGTAATTAAACAATAAATTTTACAATCTAATCGTTCGATCATTAAAAATCATTATTTTTACGATTCTGGGGAGCAATTATTCGTATTTATCTTTTAAGCAACCAATTTAGTAGTCAAACTTAAAAAATATCACAGCTGGACAATACAAGAAATTTCAATAATAAAACGAATTCTCCGTTATTGGCGCTGACGGAGCAGCAAAAATCTGCTCAACGTCCAAATATGAAATGGATGAAGGCATTTTTGTATTAAAATAGGAAGTTCGAGGGGTTAGTGGAGTTGGGAGCAAAAGCCGAGCATTGAGTCGATGCTTCCGAGGCGATTTTAATTCATTTTCCAGATTTTAATTCATCACCAGATCGACTCGGAGTCCAAGGTCATATTAACACACGAGGATGACTTGGCTCACGAGGTCATCCCAACAGCCGACCACGTCTTTTTGAAAAATTTTTCACTGAATCTTTCCCGCAATCTCTCCGACTTATCCCGATGTCTCCCATATATATCCCTCGATCTGGAATGACCCTTTCCACCTCGAAAAACCCAATTTTCGCGAATTTTCTGCCCCACCACAAAACTCAAAATTACACATTTTCTTGTACTTTCGAAGACTATTTAGCGCATTGGGAGCCGCAAACAATCGATTTTTGGACAATACGGACAATTTTGGCGATATTTTGGAAATTTGTCGGCGGCCGGGGGAGCACAAATTTTTTAAATCATATTTTGTGTTCGTAAATATTATTTTTTTTGGGACTTACGCAACGAATTTAAAAGGAGCAAACGACGCGCAATCGTTTGGTTATCAAAACAACTGCGAGAAATGAATTTTTTTGGTCTGAATTTTTGGGCCGGATGAACCCATTGGGTCCTATCGGGTGACCCGAGCCGGCCAAACCACCTCGGAAATTTTGTAGATTTTCGATCGACTCTTCCCAGCATCTTCCCAACTTGTCTCAATGTCTCCCATATGTATTATTCGTGTCCTTTTTCACCCCGAAAAACCCAATTTTTGCGAATTTTCTATCCCACCTCCAAATTGAAAATAACGCGTTCCGTTGCTCTTTTCAAGTCTTTTAATTGCATCGGCAGCCTCAAACAATCGATTTTCGGCAAATTACGGGCAATTTTATCAATATATTGGAAAATGGTCGTTGGCCGGGGGGGGGGGCAAAATTTTTAAATCATATTTTGAGATCGTAAATATTATTTTTTTCGGGACTTACGCAACGAGTTATAAAAGAGCAAAGAACACGCAATTGATTGGTTATAGAATTAAATGTAAGAAACTCTTGGCACCAGTTAGCAAATATCCGAAAATATTTATTAAATTTTCTATAAAAATATTGTTTTATGAATTTAATTAATATATGCAGTCTAGATAAAAAAATTAAAAAAATATACGTATTCTTATAAGCTAATGTCAACTTGATTATTAAGAATATATATTTTTTTATAATCATAGTTTAATAATTCGCACAACAAATCTATATAAATAAAGCATTATTAATTCATTGTGATATATGTGATTTATTCAGTTTTATATTATTTATAAAATGTTTAACAATTTCAGTTATAAATTTGATGGTACATCTTTCATATATATTACATTTCATTAAAAAAAAAAAAGATTAAAATACTTAAATGTAATTTCAACTTTTTTTAATGTCATTTTTTACTTTCAGAAATGAGTGAAAAATGTTTTCCGTTACAATGCAATGTTAAATTAATATATGAATGAAAATTGAATTATATAATTTTTTAAATTTAATTTCAAATATTTAATTGTTAATATGAATTCAGTCTTTTCATTAAGTTTTAACTTAATTTTTTTCCCAATAAAATCATAAATATTTTTATATTTTCTATTTTAGCTACTCAAAATGCTTTGTTTTGTCACAATTTGTAGTAAATGTTAAAAATTTTCTTTTAAAATAGTTAAATAAATAAAGATGTAATTTTGTTCCTGACGTACTTTTAATTAGTATGAAAATTGATTTAAGCTTCATTTGAACTTATTATAGATATTGAAACTGTAAATAGTCTAGTGATTTTAATAAAATAATTTAATAAGAAACACTTTGAATAGAAAGCGATTGATTATTTTATAAGCATGAAATATGAATATGTGTAATCAATTTAAGCATTAAACAGATAGAACTTAATTTTAATTGCAAAGCAATATTTTTTACAGAAATGTTATAACTACAGTATTTTTCTAAAGATTTTATAACTTATATAGATTGAAATGTGGAGAATTAATTTTGAAAAATCTATCATATTGAGTATTTTAATACTTTGTTTTTTCTGTAAAAATACTGACAAACATTATATTATTAATACAATTGAAAATAGGAAAAGATAATTTTCTACTCTTTTACGAGCGGTGTAAGAAATGAAAATTGAGGAACGATGACCGTATACAACATTAGTAATAATAATAATAATAATAATAATAATAATAATAATAATAATAATAATAATAATAATAATAATAATAATAATAATAATAATAATAATGATAATGATAATAATAATAATAATAATAATAATAATAATAATAATAATAATAATAATAATATATGCGATTCGTTAGAATGAGAAATTGAAAATTTACTGAGTAACGCCAGAAGAAGTAATTAGGTTTTCATTTAAGTGAGATTTTTTTTATGTTTTATATCCTCATTTTAATTAAGTTTATTGGTAACCGAGCACGGACATTTTTATAGATCGATTTCGCGCCCGAAGAATTCCAGGTACGTTAAGTAAACAAATAATTTTTGTATTTATCGGGTAAGTGGCTATTTGAGCGAAGACTTGGGGGAGAAGATTAACGTAGCGCGCCCTTGTTTCCAGAGCGCTCGATGGTAACTTAACACAGGCAGTAGCTTTCTTTTCTCTACATTGAACGGATAAAATTAACAAATCCGGAATCCAAATGATTTTCTTAGCCGGGAACTTGAATTTCGAATGACGACGACGACGACGACGACGACGATGATGATTATTATTATTATTACTACTACTACCACTACTATTATCACTATTGTTGTTGTTGTTGATGTTATTATTATTATTATTATTATTAGTAGTATTTTGCGCAGGCAGTAAAAGTTATTCTTGTTAGAGAGCAGAGAAGCAAGTCGTGTATAATACAAGTTAGGTTACGGTTGGCTGTAATTTTTGAAAATTGCCAGTCCTTGTAATATCCTCGGCATTCTAATATCCTAGCGTGAGCGTAAATATTAGACTTTTATTTACTTTGCTGAAAGTATTATCTTCTCCTCTATTTATTTATTTAGTCGTACCTTATCGGAGTAACGATCGGACATTGAGCGGCAGAATTGTTCGTGCAAATTTTCTTTTTGCAAAATCGTCTTGTTCTCCGTTCGGCATGATTTACGAGTCGTACGATGAAGAGTGACGACGAGTCTTTGGTATTCGATAGACTGCCAGAGTCTTCTCTTCTTCGTCAGAAGCCTTTATTATAAGGACTGAAGTTTTACAAGCGCAAAAAGCCGGTGCCGAAGGAAATAGGTGGAATTATTGGACCGACATGAAATTCACAGAGTCGGAATGAAAATTTCAGCGATGCCATTAATATTGTAAACAGTTGGCAGAATGAGTCTTGTAGAGCGAGGCTGCGTAGCTGGAGAATAGGAGAGCAAAGGAGAGCAAGTGAGAGCCAAGGAGGGGATTTAAGGGCATTTAAGGGCGATATTGAGAGGAAGAGGGTGAAAAGAAAAATGGAGGAAGCGGCTGTCGATAATACGTTGAAAGAGGGACAAGTCTGCGCTCGGCGTAGAGGGTAAATGCAGAGGCGACGACGATGATATAACGATATAACTCTGGGAGAAGCCCCGACGTCGCGGCGCTCACTCGTTCCTCGCCGTCGTTCACGACCCTGCCCTGCTTATTACGCGAACTCTGTCCTCTGTCGTATATAATTGGTCTGCCATCATCCCGTTTCTCTGGCCATTTCTATGGCTTTGATCATCATGTATCCAGCCTTGCGCGTTCTCGATCATTCCGATCTTCGGATTACGCTAATCCTTTTATTAAGCACTCTCGTTTCCCTCGCCGAGTTGACGCCGTTGCAGAGCAACCGTAAATTATTTTACAAATATTCATTGATCAATCGCTGTTTACAGCCGTTGGAAAACGTCGACTCCCTTCTTACCGCAATCACGTCAAAATAACATAAATTCTATAAGAATTTTTTATATATATCATTGTGTGAATAACAAGGATTTCTAAATCTAATATCGAATATAACGAATTATTACTAATTTTTAACATTAGTTCATTCAAAATTCATTATTAACTTGCTTACGCAAGTTATATATATATCTTAAATTTTAATATATCTTAATTTTGAATATATTTTAAAAATATCCAGAATAAAGCCTACGTAGGTGGTATAGCAAATTTTTAATTTTTATTGCAACTTATGATATTTCGTTTACAAGTGCCTAATGAACAAAATTATATAAATTTATAAATTTAAAAATATCAATAACTATCGGGTGATTTTTGAAAAAATCGTTAAATAAATTACTGTGACAAGAAGGATTTATATAAACTTTAAATTGAACGGAAGATCAAAGTTACGTATCATTAGTTGGCTTTCAATTAAGCTTTTCGTGGAACTAACGTTTATCGTATATAACAGCTATAGAGTCCGTTTAATCTCACTCGTGTTGTCTACACGAGTATATTTTGCAAGAGCAGTCTAAGTGCAACCTTAAACTTCACTGCTCACTTTTTTATATATACTTGTTTATATATAAATACGTGTAAATTTTCATTTATTACGTTATGTAAATTCGTTGTTTTATTCACGTGCAAGTTTCTGACTAAAGCGACCCAATCTTTATTATTCTTATTATTTAAAATATTCGAATTTAGACTGAATTAATAATAAGAAAAATAAATAGAGCGAATCGTTAAGTTGAATAATTAAAATTCACTTTCAATGTTTTATATGTATCTATATAAAATCCTATTTAAAAAACCAAATTGACAGAATTAAATAGTTGTTGATAAATATTTGTTTTTTTGTTTTTGTTTTTGTTTTTTGTTTTATATATATGGCAGCTAAGGATTTCGTCTGTGGCTTTATTTAGCCCCTTTGATGTTTTAATTGACGTAACTAAGAAGAACGAAAATATTGTCGAAGCACGTAATCACTTATCGAGCAGCTGCTTATTATATTATTTGGAAAATGAATGGAGAAATAATATTTCGAAGCTTTCGAGGTAATTTCGTTAAAGAATCGAAACTCTCTGACCTTTAGCGTCCGATGGAGTTGGCAGTAATTTAGTGGTTGAGCTCGGAGTAAACCGGGTTGATCGTCTCCTCGACTCGTCCTGCTTTATAGGCACCTCCAGGTGCTTTAACGCAAAGGGCGTCTGGTGCTGCTTTTTACCGGTATTCTTTGTTTTCTTCGTCGGCGACGATGGTACTGTCGAGGCCGACGTTTTTCTGCTCTCATTGGTCATTTTCAAAATATCCTCTACTTCCGGTATCACTGACATCGTTCCATTATTAAATGCTGATGTTTCTTTACTAATGTGTACCGAGGGCATAGTTGAGTTGATGCTGAATAATAATAATGATTAACAACCAAATTTAGATAAATTTTGTTATCGCTTATTGGAATTTTTATTTATTACAGTTTTAATTTATTTTTACGTCTGCGTTTGTCGAACCGATACTTGTGCAAAATGCTCTCCCTCATTTGTATTATTCGGTATTCGTACTATTGGTAAGCTAGCAATATTTATTTTTAATGGTTCGCTAATTATGTGCAATTATATTGATAATTTTTATTTTTTAATAAATAGAGCTTTCAAAATATCATTCCCCAAATAGGCAAAAGATTTATTTTTCGCATTCTACTCATTTTACACATACCGGAACTAAATGAATATATCGTTTTACATAAACATTTCTATACTTATCATAATTTAACGATTATTATAAGTAATTAAGAAATTATAAGTAAATTATTTGAAAATTTCTTCATATGATTAAAAGTTTTTTTAATTTTTAAAGCGAAAGCTTATTTTGTTAAAATCTTTTCAATTTGTTATTTACATATATTGTAATGAAAAATCTTTATGACTTTTTAAACTATATTTTATTAGTTAATAATTTATAATAATAACTTTTTTTAAAAAAATTTTTTCATGTTCCTCAAGAATTTCCAATGATTTATTGAAATTTGATATCTCAATAAATAACGTATAAACATTAAAATAAATTATTAATATAAAATAAGATACTAGTAATTACACTTAATGATATCTTGTGATATCTATCTTTTTCTGGTAGAAGAATAATATTGACAGACAAAAGTCAATGGCATAAATATTGTGCTTTGTAGTACAAAATTATTATGGACTATTGTGTCTATCTATCGAGAAATTGACTTTCAAAACTTTTATTAACATTGAAAATGAAATGTATAATGTCAATGCAAGCTCTATTACATATAAAACGTAAAATATCGAATCTCAAGTGAAAGATGAATATGTGCAAATAACGACATAGTGAACGTTTCAAGGATTTTTATAAAATTCTGAGATATTTAGTGCATAATAATAAATGTAAAATACAGACAGTACGTTTACAAAGTAAATGAAATTTTTATGGGAATTATAATTAATATTCGTTTATGACTTTCTAACACGTTTATCTTAAAAATTAGTAGAAATATGCGAGCAGATGAATTGGCCGCTGTAAGAAGTTTCGCAAATTAAATGAAATTTAATTTAATTGCTTAGTAAAAAGGATCGTTTAAAGCTATTAAATTTTTAAATATTTAAACAGTCCTTCAGAAAGTAGTTCAATAATAAAAAAGATTAAGAAGTAAAGGTAATTATTGCGAAGATAGGGCGTAATGTATATTGAATGTTCGAACGACAAGTCTGGTGATAAATGATGATTGACTGGTAATGATACTCCGAGTTGACAATTCTTTTGACAGATGACAGTTTGGTTTTATCTGTGGTTTTAGTTGAAAAATATTTCCCGAGCATGGAAATGAGAATCCGGAGGACGAAAATAACCCGTTTTGAAGACGTTTTAATGGTCTCGAGATCGGAAGCAAAGTTAAATTGAACTCGCTTACATGTGATGATCGGTGTATTGGAGCAGAGCTTCGCTGGATTTGGCTTTCTCGAAGTTGGCCCTGAGTACGGCATTGACGTTTTTCATGACCTCCCGGCGCGTCTTGGTCCTTTCGTTGCCAAGCTGGGCATGAAAGAGGTCGATGGTCGGATCGGGATCCGGAAGCTTGTTCAGCTGGGAGAGTCGGTCCGGAGTCGGGGACGAGCCGACGAGGAAGTCAACCTGCGCACCCGCGTGAGCGTTCATCGCCTGGGCGTGCATCATCCTGGGGTTCGGCGGGTGCCAGAGGAAGATGTAGTAGGCGCTGAGAACGATGCCGACGAACGACACCGAGAACATGTAAGCCGTCACCGTGATTATGCGAATGATTTTCTTGGGCGCGCGATTCTCGTATAGTGCATCGGCCTTCTCTTTCTCGCTAGGATTGTTGTTGGACGTATCGGCCCCGTTGCTCATTTTTGGAGCTTATCAAGGCCTCGCTCACGTATCCGAAGGTGGCTGCTTTGATCGAGAAGTGCTCTACTAAATGATTTTTATGATTGCAATGACGTTTTAACGCTTTAATTACATCGCGATTCCAATTCTACTCGACATCAAATACTTGCGGCTATTAAATATTTTATTATTATTATTGTTGTTGTTGTTGTTGTTGTTGTTGTTGTTGTTGTTGCTGCTGTTTCTGTTGTTATAGTTCTTTTTATTATTATCGTTATCGTTATCGTTATTGTTACTGCTACTGATCGAACAATTCTCAATTATCAAGGGCTGTTATTTGTAGTCATTCGAATTTTATATTTCTGTTTATCGTCTGAAGTATTTATAAGAAACGAAGCAAGACAGACATTAATTTTAATTCAGACCTAATACATACATGCATAATACTGTAACTCTAAATTTATCCTGAACGATTAATATTGTGGGATACCGTCGATACAACCTCGGCAAAATAATTTCCTTACTATTTATGAGAAGATTGCAATAAAATGTACATAAAGATTTAAGTCAAATTCCTTGCAATATTAATACTAGGAATATACTAAATTTAATAGAATTCAAAATTTCATTAGAGGCACACTAAGTACTATACAGTTGTTCTGTCTCTAATACATTTAAATGATTAAATATAGGCGAATAAGTTTTTTCCCTACGTAAAGTAAGTTATAAAATAATTTTGATACTATCTTTTTATATTGAATGAGAGAAAATATAACTTTTTAAAATCCTTTTATTATTTAGAATAAAAACAATAATTGACAGTTTTCGATTATATAGTTTTTTTTTTATATCGAAATTAAAATAAAGTATTTTTGGTTCAACCAATCGAAATTATTATAATGACAATTTATATATTTCATGCATATTTGTTAAATCTAAACGTTCATACTCATATTATAAAGAAATTGATTAATCAATCGTGTAAAGAATTCACGATATAATATACGTTATTTTATTGAATTATATTTTTATATATATTCGAAACTTACAATAATTTTGAATCAGTTTAATGTAATTAAACGCGGCGTAAAAAGGATTATACTTTGTTTTCCAAATTGATTTTTTTATTACTAGTCAGATTAAGTTTATTATTATTATTTGTTTGTATTTGGAACTAATTAACAATGTATTAGTATAGAAATGTATTTATCTTGAGAGCAATTTAATGGAATAAAATCTACTAACCAGGAGAGTAAAAATGTTTTCATCTGCCAGTCGTCACAGAACTTTTTACATTTTTCCAGCTTAAAGCTTTAAATCCTTCATTTAACATAAATGATTGAAACGATTTATTTATCCACTGAGAAAATATGTGCTTTTAAATTCAATTATAGGTCCTGCACAAAATTTCGACAGCTCTCACATTCGAATTACGGAGGAGTATTTCAATTTTTTAACAAAATCTTAGTTTCGGATAGTACAGTTTTATTTTACAGATAAAAACTGAGCTGCTAATGAAAGAAGCTTGTGTTTAATAATTGTGTTTAATAATAATTTCGAAGTGAGCGGCTAGAGATTCGCCTATTAAAGCCAATCGGCCAGAAGCACTCGCACGATTTATCCCCGGTAACGTGTCACAGGTAGACTGGAGAACCCGGCCGCGACATGTGTCGAGCTTAAGGCACATAAGACTGCTTGCAAGCTCGAGACGAGCCTCGGTGCTTCTTTACCCATTTTCTCACGTGCACGAGTCTCCCGACGCGCAGACGCTGTCGTTCTTCCTAACGCAATATATAGCTTTAATTGCAACAAAGTAAGACCAACTTTTTTTTTCCATTCGCTTTTTCTTATATTCACACGCATTAAAGGTCGTAATAACGCTTATTAATTCATGAGAAATTTAATTAAGTTTTTATTAAGTGTTTATGAACAAGGTAATTCCAGTCCTAGTTCTTGTTGTTTAATTTTTAATCTAATTTACTTAACTCACATTCAATTATCGCCAAATTCAAACACGTTCGACGCTTTAACTACTTGAATTTAAAGAAATTTATTTACTTTTTTCCTATTTTACAAACTTAATTTATATTTTTACCTAAAGCACTTAATGGATATGCCTGCTTACAAAAGACTTTTTTATCAATATAACTATTATACAAATAGCTAATATTAAAAGAATCTCCCCGTTAACGGTAAGCAATGAATCTTTAAGTAATATTCGTAATGGATCATAAATTATGAAAGGATTAAGAAAATAATAGCATTAAAAAAATTTTAATCTCGATTGTAAAATATTTTTACATACTTTGATGACGTAAGAATAATAATTAATAATATTCTAATAATGTTTTCAATTTATATTATACTGAAAAAGATATGTTTACGAATAAATAGACTATAAACGTGATTAATAAATTTTAACGAAAATTAAAGTTTAATGTATAGCTAACATTGTTTTTAATTTTTTTTTTTTTTTTGTGGTTTCCAAAAGCTCTACTTTCATCGTATTTCACTTATTATACTCAATAAGTTACACACTTCTTCAACAAATTTTTGTAAATAAAATAAGTGTTTTAGTGGAGTCAGATTTTACTAATTTAACAACAAATAATACAAATACGGCATTTGTTGAATTGTGAATCATATATGTGATTTATGATCTATTTTTAACAAATAAGATTGTGAGCATGTGGTAATTAAAATTGTCATATTTTCATTAATTATTTTAAATAATTATTAAAAATAAAGATGAATTCTTCATGAAAATTTATTTTACTTTATACTTATTTTCTTTAACGTAGAATATTTCTCTCAATTATAACTTTATTTCTTATACATGTACCTTATTAAAAAGGAAATTAAAGTACAAAAATTTTTTTATAAGCATACATTTCAAAATTAATTTATACTTATTACATAATTTAAGTTATACAAATCGAATTATTGAAATTAAATGTAGTTAAATTTAAAGAAAGCAATTAAATTAATACTATAAATGTTGCTTTTAAATTTTTGCTTCTAATCGGACTGTATTTTAAACATATTTTTTTTTTTTTTATACTTGATTGATGCACATAATATAAATGTATATTATTACTTAGTCTGTTTACTACAAAAAAAATTAATAAGAGGATTAATATTAAATATTGGTAATATAATACAATAGCACTGCATTATAATATAATTGTTATTTAATTATACCGTTACATTTTATTTTTTTAACTGTTTTTCAACGCGTTAATGAAAAAATGTGAGCAATAGAAATTATTAACTCTTATTTGTTATTGTTAGGTATTAAGCAATTAACAAAATTATACAATTTTCTAATATTATATATATTGTAGTTATTTGAAAATATTGTATTATAATTCATTGAAATATTACTATTGTAAAATAACTTGATATACATATATTTTTCATTATTATTAATGTTTAGTTTTCAGTTAAGATTTATAGTTATTATAATAGAATGTAAATTATTTTGGGCATAATACAGGCTAACAGAATTTTTAAATTTTAAACAGACAATAATTTAATCCTCTCACGTGCGGTTTTATAATGACTATATAACATGATAATTTTCTGCTCCCCATACTCTTCTTATTAAGTTAAAGTTATTTTTTTTTCTTTATAATTACTTTAATATGCATTAGTAAATATAAAATGGGTATATACTTGAAAAGCATTTATTTTTTATGCCTAATCACTGTTCTTTGCGTAACATAAATTATTAAATGTAGAAGATTTGTTATATATATTCATACGTATATTACTTATATATTGATACATATAATATCTTGTTTGAATTTTGATAAAATATTATTCAAACAATGTAAAAGTTTATAACTTTTAACGTATACTTCAAATATTTTATTCAAAAAACTAGATTTTTTTCCTATTCTATAAACTTTATACTTCAAACTAATGTATAAATATAATCAATTACGATAGATTATTTTATTATATGTACATTATTATATGTATATGTGTAGAATATATGTTGAATTAAAATATATTTTTCTACGAATATTCTAGTTACAGCATTTTTCGTTTCAATTTGTATTATCACTTTTATTAATAATTTATAACTGTAATCATTTTTGGATATCTGAGTAAGACTTCATAAATAAAAAGAAAGAGAAAGAAAGAGAAATATGACCTTAAATACACTGTGCCACTCCCTTTTTGAGAATAATGAAAGCAAATATTTTCTTACCTTTTCTTTGCCAATATCTAGCCAACAAATATACTCTGTTCTTATAAGTTCCTTAAGGCTAGCAACTATATTAGCTTATTTTAATAGGTAATTTATATAAAATTTATTTATTTTTAATATCAGTATTAGTTCAATTTCTGGATTAATAATTTTATTTTGAATTTCATTTTATAAATAATATTGAAATTTTATAAATAATATAAATACAGTATTATTATAATTTTTATATCGAAAGAATGTATTAATTCAATTTGTCAAATTTTTTAGCATAATTAGGTCTTAAAAATTATCTAAAGAAATTTTTTTCTCATACTTTATTGATCCTTTTCATTAACTTAATGATCGATATTTTTTTTAATAATTTGTAATATTATTTGCCTTCTACTATATATCGTTTAAACGTCCTTACGCCACTTTTCCCTCATCTCATCCTTTATGGTTGGTCAAGGTTCATATAGGAATCTGTTTCGGATGCAGGATCTTTCGAGTGTCGCGTAAAGCACCGATTGCTGCATATTTTAACAAGTTATCTCTGTGTACTCTAAGATCCGCGGATTCAGCGAAATCTAATTTCCTACATCTGCTGAAAGACCCGCGAATTTGCGAACCTATTAGCTCTGTGATTTTGAATACTTTATCTATGATAATCTTAAAAATAATATACAAACAGCTAGAATAACACAAACAAATGATATTATACGAAGATGCGAAAACCTAGAAAGAAAATAATTTAAAAGTTTTTATGAATAATAATATGCTTCTTTCGGTATGTTATTGATAAGGCCGGGCTTGACAACTCTTTGCAAGGACATTAACTTTAATTATGAGAAATGCTTTATTTTATTTACATAAAGCGGAAAGAATGAAATTTAATCTGGTATACGAGCATTCATAAGCAATAATAAACTATATTATCTCGCGTTGGAACGAGTTTATTTATGTTTTATTAGATTGAAACTTTATCCCAATTCTTTTAAAAAATTTATTTAACGAAAAACATTCATTTTTAACTTTTGTCATTGTCCTGTATCTTATCTATATAAATTGGATTATAAAGAAAATTTTAGGAAAATGTCGTTAAGTGGAGTTTAGCGAAAAAAAAACAAGAAAAAACCCAAAGAGTGATATTTTTATATTTTTTGACGGTTCCATTTATAGCTTATGAAGTTTATTGGCTATTAGCTAGGCAATAGTTAGCCTTACTCGTCATTTAAATACTTCAGGCAGTGTAAGTAAGCGATAAATTCTATTCTTTTATATCTTATTAATATGCTAAATAATAAAATAAGGAAAGTTATTAGTTATCTTCTATAAGATTTCGGGTAAACTGTTAAAAATAGTTCAAGATATTATTTTAATCAATAGAATTCTTATATTTCTATTGGTAGCATTCTGTCGCTTTTATAAATATATATATTTATTTACTTCCGAAGGATGAAAATTTGAGCAAAGTGATCCTATTTCGATTTTAAAAACGAAAACTAGAAAAATGTAAGTGGTAGATTCGTTACTTATAATATGAATTTGTAATTGATATTTCAAATATATTTTTAGAATTTAAAATATAATAGATCTTGAATAACAAATATTATCATAGAATATTAATAGGGAAAAACATCTCATTTCAGCGTTTACATTATAGATTTTAATAATTTATATAATACCCTTCAAAATCATAAAGCTGCGATAGACGGGAATATTACAACAAATGAAACTGGGATTTTTGCGGATATCTGACACTTATATCCTTATTTAATCATAAAAAAGCCAATCAGAGTATTATATATATATAGCCTCCTATTTCTCTTGAGACATACGGGCATCTCGCTTTTATACGTTACGAAAAGGCCTTATTGAACCGGCCATGAATTTTTTCAGTTTCCCTGGTTTCTGTCTTTTTGACATTTATGGCCAACCAAAAATATTTAAGGCCGACAAGTAATATCTATACAGATTCACACGTATTGGTACGATCGATTTATGGTGAGTGGAATTGACCTTAACTTTTTTTAACTATCAAATTACAATTTTGTGAAAACTATTCAAAACAAATTTGCAAAGTCCAAATTTCAAAAGATACGAATTTCATGCAGTTCTGTAAAATTTCTGAGCTTCTACTTAGAATATAAATGGTAAAGCGTAACTGATAAAGATACTGGTATTCAGGTATCAAGGTAACATATTTCGTAAAGTTATTTCGTTATTTCTATCTGTTTAAAAAAAAATGTATATTCCTAAGATGTTATTTTAACCTCTGATCTAGAATATTATTAATTTATCATATTTTAATAAATATTGTATTCGTAGAATCTTAATAACTTATTATCTAAATAAATTAGTATTTCGAAATATAACATTTTCTTTCCTACTTTACATAAATTTAATTGTTCGCCAAAAAATTTATGTATATATTCAACTTCTTATTAAAATTTAAATATAATTTAAAACGAAAAAATATTTAGAATTTATTTAAAATATAGCGTGTTCATATTGTCATTGGATAATTCATTTCATGATGAAATATTTTTTAAAGTACATAAAGCTTAAAATTTTAAGCTGTAAAATAATTTATATATTTATAAATATTACCTATTAAAAGAGTTAATTAAAAGTTAAAAATATATATGTGTTAATAAATAATACGACGAAATTATAACTTTACAATAATAAAAAAAAGTAATTAATTTATTAATAATATTGTAATAATTTCACTTAAAAATTTTTTTTAAATGTTTATGTTATTAATTTTTCACTTGAACTATACGTTATAAGAAAATCTATATATTATAAATATGTTAAGATAATAAAAATAAATAATATTATCTTAAATAGAATAAGATAAACTATTTAAAAAGCTTTTCTTGCGCCATAATTATTAATTTAATTGATTGTAAGTTTAATGTTGTAGTAAAAAATAGAATAAACATTTTAATTCACTATACTAAATTATATTTCACTACAAATTATATGAATTGTTAATTCAACAATTATAAATTTATATTTATAAATTTATAAATTTATAAATATTTTGAGTTTCAAATAATTATAAAAAGTTTTCTTTAAATTCTTAAACATATTTAAATTAATTTTACTTGTAGAATGCAAATTTAAAATGTTATTATCATGCTTTATTATTAATTGCAAAAATAACATTTCGAAACCGTGAATGATTATGATCTTCATGTCAATGTGAATTCTACAAAGTACATAACTTAACTTAAAGCAGTGAAATAAGAGTGAAATATTTATTGATTAGTTTTAAAGAAGTTATTATTAATGAATCGGCTTTGAAGATGTTTAGAGCGGGTAATTGAAAAGCATCGCTTATTCGAAATGATGCGCGTAAAGTTTTAAATTGATCGACTGCGTTTCGACGAATAGCTAAAAATACATGTAACCAGTATGCATATCGAAACTATCGGATTTATAATATTTCTCGGATGTGATAATTGGAGCCGCTCTCAAAGAGGGGGTAATCAGTGATTGCTCCATTACTCATTATATGGAAACATAATGTCGGCTCGTAAGAAAAAAAATCGTTTTTTTGAATATCTAGTAGTGAATAATACAAAGTTTCCACCGCGTATTGCTTTGGTTGAGGAAATCGAGCCGAGTCAGTATAGGAAATTCTCGTTTTATCCGTATAATTCCTTGAAAACAATTTTCCGACTTAATTTATAATCGTAAAAACATGTTGAACTTATCGAGAGGATTGAGAAAGAAGATCTGCACGGAAGCTGTGAAAACAAATAGATAGTCGATTGTTTTTCCAAGACTGAGTGAGTAGTGCGTAAAGGGTGATCCATCGGTACAATCTGGTCATAAAGAAACGTTAAAGTTATTCAAAGTTATAAATAGTTAAGATAGTTGATCGCCGTTTGCGGAACGGCTAAAATCAGCTTTCCTCATCTGTTTATTCGCTTCTAAAATCGGAATTGGCATTGACCAAAGTGAGAGGGAGAATGATCGATAGGCGAGTCGTGGCGCCCCCTACTATCTTACATCGATCATCCAGCAGATGATGCTTATCCGCTTGCTTCCAGTTATTTGAATGTAGATAATAAAGACGCTTCAGATTTTTCTAATTCGGCACCATTGTTTTAATAATGCCTTGCTAGAAGTATAGTGTGTGGATTGTAATCGTTTGTTTGAAGGAGCTGCTGATCGTGTGGAAAGCTTTATTTTTGTATTTCGTTGGGTAAGTGCAAGTCATTTTCACTGCGAACGCTTCATTCTTCGTCTAAATTTTATGGGGTCGAATATTAATTATTCATTCCGTTGGTTTGGCTCTGTCGCGACATTGTAAACTAACCTCTAATCCGCCGATAGAATCATTTATTACAACTATAGACAATCTGTTATGTATTATACTCCCTCGTTTATGTGAATTTATATTAACGGTGTCGTATGCGTCATTGGCTGATCATGTGTTCAAAAAATTTTCTTATCGCCTGTCATTGTCTTGTCTGTTTTCTATGGAAAATCAATTATGAGGATTCGACTATCATTTAAGCCAAGCATTAGAAAAATTAGGAAAAAAGTGGCATTCAATAAAAAAAGCTATCGCTTAAAGGGTCGGGCTCGACATTTTTATATTTATTGACGGTCCCATTTATAGTTTCTTAAGTTTATTGGCTATTAGCTAGCTATTGGAATGGTTAGCCTGACTCGTCATTTAAATACTTCAGGCAGTGTGAGTAATCAATGTATCAAATATTATCCTTCTAAATCTCATCAATGCTCTATATAAACAAATTATCAAGGTATTTCTTACCTACAACTCAATCAAAGTACTTCTAACCTCTATTCCCTGTACTACTTCAACAAACTAGTCTTCATCTCTAAAATAGATTTAACATTTAAGATAGAAGTATGGCCCTAGATACATTTTTATAAATAATCAAAATATTCTGTATTAGTCAAGTATTATATATACATAACAATCATATCTTATTATTACTTATTAATTAATAAATAAATCACTTCTTTAGTTTCAGGGTGCTGTATTTTTTGATGCATCATTAAATATGGACGATGAAGAGTACCTTCAACCAGTTTTAGTTTCTCATGAGCAAGAAACTTTTCAAAAATTGGATACAATTCAAATCGTATCTGTGCCTCTTGTATTTGGGGTAAGTTACAACTTTTTAAAAATATTAATATTCCAGTTTTTCATACAAATAAAGAATTTTTGTATTTTTTAAACATCAGTTATAGTAAATATAATTTTATTAAAGAATATATTGTTATTTTTATAAAAATATCTTGAAATTACTGCAAATTACTTGATAAAATTATAACTTTCAATTATTATTTGTTTCACAATTGCATTTAATTTACTAATATATTGTACAAAAAACTTTACTTAGATATAATATTATTTTACAGGTGGCATTAGAACTTACAGGAATAATTTTAGCTTCTATTTGGCCAGAAGAAAAAACAAAATGTGATGTATATTTTATTTTATTATATCTTCATTGTGCCTATTGGCTTCTAATTATGATAGTCGATTATGTGATAAAAGGAAGGCATCATACTCTCAGAATATGTGGATATTTAGACTTTTATCAATCAACTTATCAACATATAAGAACACCATTTTTTATAGCATCATTATGGAATACGTGTTTTTTACTACTGTCAGTAATTCTACATCAAAATCATAAAAATAATTATGATGGATATTGTAAAAGTTCTCAGTTTCTACCCGTAAATTACGTTTTGGTATTAACAACTTTTGAATTAATGATAATCATACCAGTTTATATCAACTATGTCAGTAAGTTATTGAAAAAATACATAATTTTTAATTAAATTTTATAATACTGTTCAATATACAATTATATAATAATTTTATAAATAATCTTCAGTAATTATTTTAATTAATTGAATGATAAGGATTAATTAAATATACAGTACATGCATTTAAAGCAAATGTAAATTAGCGTTTTATTTGTAATATTCAATACTATGGAATGTGAAAAATTTAATTGAATATAAGTAATTTATTTTTATTACAGAAAGAGTATTAAGATTTAATAGAACAAAACCACCACCAGATGTTACTCGAGAAGAATGGCTGATGTCTTTTACTCAGGATTCATATACTGGAGAAGTTGGATATCATCAAAGAGGGTTAAATCTTGCTGAGCTGCTTGAAAAACAAGCAGATTTGATTAGATATTTAAGAGATCATAATGTTAAATTAAGTCATAGAATGATGCTTTTATCATCACAATGCAGAAATGTACAATCTTAAATTCTTCCCATATAAAAACTAAATGACATGTGACGTATGCTAGCAATGAATGTGATTATCAAGTGAACTTATGTTCAATTTGTAAGATAATTGAGCTGCAAGACTAATTAGCCTTAAAAACCTATTCTTTTTTACTTTTGAATAAAAGAAAAACATTAATTTTTATAAATTTTATAGACAATGCATATTTTTTATAAAGTATAGCTTAGTTATAAAATTTCACTTTACGAAAATCTCATAATTAAAAGTATCATAATATTGTAATATTATAGCGGATATTATTTCGTATTTATAAATTAATACATAAATTATTTTGCATTTCATCGCTCGCTAAACATTATTTATAAAGTGTATTAAAAAAAAAATGAAAAGAAAAAAGAATTATTTAATAAGTTGCTATTAAAAAAAAAAAAAAAAAAAAAAATCGTTGATTCGAAATTGAGATATATATATGAAATGAGTAAAATATTTAATAAATAACAATTATAATTTAATTTTAAGCGAATTATATTTGAATAAATAATACATTTTATAATAAATAATAACAGGTAAACAATCAAGACACCTTTATCAATTTAAACAAACTTCAATAAAGATATCGTAAGTTTTCTTAGGCCCAATCACTTTGGTCCGCTTATTGTAAAATATTCCTAGAAAAAGTCGACGCATTTACAAAACTGAAAAACGTTTTGTATTCATTCTTGCAAAAATTACTTAAATACAGCGTAGAGATATTGAACGAACAATAAATAAGTGAAAAAAAATTGTAAAATAAAGTGATGATTGAGTTTTATATGATTATGAATGATAAATTTATTCGTCATCCTCATTTTCATCAACTTCAGTACTTTCTTCATCATCATCATCATCATCATCTTCATCGCTCTCCTCTTCCGACGATTCATCATCAGTTTTTTCTTCAGACTTAGTTTCTTCTACTTGTTTCTGTTCTTCGGCTGCTTCTTCCAATTCGTGTTCTGTTTCATCCTCCTCCTCCTCCGTCATCTGCAATTCCTCAATTTGTGCTTCATCGGTTTCCCCTACGCTTTTAGCTTCAGCTTCTTCGAAAGTTTGTTGATGCTCAACATTTTCAGCAGTTTCTTCTTCAACTATAGCTTCCTCAGCCTCTTCACATGTTTCCTCTTCGTGTTCGCTCTCATACTGAGACCAGTCGAAGCCTTGCTCTCCGTGATTGCAATCACGTTTAGATTCTTTAATTTGTGGTGCATCTGCAATAGCCTCATCTGCCTCAGATGAACTTACAGCTGCTTCCCCATTAGTGAAGGGACTTTCAATCTCGTTATTTTCCTCCTGCTCATCTTCTTCAACCTTCAATTCCAACAATTGCAAAACAAAAAATGAAACATTGTATTTTATTGCAAGCCGCATAAATTTTAATTTTTTTTAAAAATATATTTATATATAAGCCATTTCGGTATAATAATATTTCATTATTTATAAATAAAAAATAACGTTTCATGTTAACTGTGTAATTGAATGATATTTCCATTACTCGATATAATTTTTTAGTTAAAATTTAAAAAATCATATAGTAAATATTTATTTTCATTTGCAGTATATTAAATTCTATAGAAAATTTTTATGCTAACATTGGAATACTATAGAACGATGATTGAGATTACTTATAATGAGATATAATTATTTATTTTTATAAAGGATATTTTCTTCTTTTTTTTTTTTGTAATTACACCAGTCAATTGTTCGCATTTTGTTATAAAGCCCACTTTATCTTCTATTTCTAAACCGAATTCGACGAATTTGTATCACTAACGATCTACATCGATAAAACACTGGCTATTTTTAAAGCTTACATAAATCATATTAAATGAATAGGTCTGAAAGACTTATATATACATTAATTTATATTTAAAAAATAAAGATATTGTTGAAAAAAAATTAATTTTTATTACAGTTTATGGATGCTACTTTAATAAATTACTTTATTTAATATCTACATTGATTTAAGTGAGGGTGTTTTATTTTTATGTTGAATTAATTTTTAAAAGACGATTTTAAGAGAAACAAAATTTTTATTAGTTTAGTTATTTTATTTAAGTACTGAAATTCAATATTGATTAATTGAAATAGCAAGTCTTATGTTAAGAAATAATGTCTCACGTCAGTTTAAATTAATGTTATTTTAATATTTAAACTGTGTTCGAAGAAATACGAAGTTGGTAAGTAAGTCGTCGTAGCTTGAAAATAATGCCACACTTGAAATAGACCTTTAATCTAAAATTGTAATTTCGTTTAAACGTATGATAAACACTTGTAACGAATGGATAATTTCATATAAAGACGTACAAGTTATAATAATTAGTTGAGTCAAATTGAGAGCTATTTATAATGCGAATATAACTCTTCAACTTTCGGCATTAAATTATATGTTGTTTTAGATAGAATTTACTGGAGCGCTGAATTAATAGAATGAACTTTCCTAAAGATTTATCGAATATAATAATTTAGTAAGAATCTGAAATTGCTAACCGACTCTTCAATGCCCCGGCTACGCTCCTCCATTATTCAGATAGGATCGAAAAAGGTTGATTTTATTAAAAAATAAAAGAAGAAAAAAGAAAACAGAGACATTATTTAATAAGAAGGGATTAATTACCTCTGTGTCTTCGTCATGGTCAACTTCGTAGGGCTTCGCCTCCTGATCTTGATCCGTGTAATCGACGTGGTCCGAGTGCTCGTCGCCGCCATGCTCGAGGATAATAACTCCACCGTCCGCACCCGGCGCATCGACTGATAAAACGAGGTTGCTCAGTTTTTCTTCCTCTTCGGTTCGCCTCCTTTCGAGCTCCTCCTTGTCCTTCTCCCGCTGCGCTCGCTCCTGCTCATCCGCGATGGCTTGTGCAACAGCCTCATTGTACAACCTAAAGGACATTATTATAATATTCATTACCTGCCGCTCTTATTCAATTATTGCCTTACTTGCTACATTCGCTACATTCGCTTCATTCGCTACATTCGCTTCATTCGCTTCATTTGCTTCGTGCATTATTGTAAGATCGGAGGATTATTTTAAGTCACCTCATCCCATAACTAATCGAGAGAAGAAGATTTTTAGGGAATAGGAAATGATAATTTGACTAAATCAATGCTTCGGGCGAATTAGAGCGCCCTTCCCTTTCCATTACAACCAGGATAAATAATAATAAGTATAAATAAGGTAGCCTCTGAAATGACGGGATTATGTTTACTTTTCATCCTCGATGAGTCTTTCGGCCTCGAGTCTGGCAGCCTCCGCTCTCGCTATCACCGCCTGTCTTTCGGCCTCTAGTCTTTCCTGTTCCTTAATTTCTGCTATACGAATGTCTTCCTCGATCTTCAGCTTCGCTAATCTAGCGATTTCCTTCTCCTCCGCGATTCTTCGTCGTTCGGCCGCTTCCCAAGCCCGCCTATCCTCCTCCATTCTAAAAAAAAAAAAAATTTCACGAACAATTTATCGTTGTACTTACGTGGTTTACGTTACATTACCTCCCCCCCCCGTCCCACTCCCGCACTTCTTATTGCTCATAGCTACGATTCCCATAACTTTCAATCTTTCAATTTCTATTATCTTTTCAGGAATCCCGTTAGATATTTTTAATAATCTCGTCCGCTTTGGTTTTTCATCACAATTTGCATAATAATGTATTATTTATATAATTAGTTCCATTTGGCACATAATAGTTTATAAATATTCTGAATAAATGTATTGATCTTTTTTTTTCAAGCAGTGAAGCGATTATGAGGAACATTTTCAAATATGCTCATTTTATTGGGATCAATGAAGGAATAATCATGAAAGTATTTGATAAGCAATTCTTTACCGAACCATTAAACAGTACTAATGCAATTCCTTCTTTCGTTGGTTTTATAGATAAAAATGATTAAATAATTCAAGCATATTCGTTCCTACGATTCTTGTACTTAATTTATTTATCATCTCGCGTGCATTTAATGCCAATTATGTATGTAACGCCATAAGGAAATTGTATACGCGTTCGATTCACATAAATCCGAGTAAGCTTTTCAGCCAAATTTCGACGGAAATCTTGAATTACTAAGCCAATTAAGCAAGTAACACTGATAAAAGTAATAATTAATGAAAAGCGGTGTGCGAGATATAGCTTATGTAAGCGGTCCGACTGCCAAGCTCAAATACGATGTCAAAGGTTACGGGTATTTAATCAAAACTCGGGCTTTATGCATAAACGACCCCCGAAGACTTTCCCTTTCCGATGCAATTATAGAGTCATATTTTACCTGCACATATTAAATTTCTTTCTTCGTAAACGCTCGATAAAGGCCAGCGTGCGTGTTAGAGCTCTAGTAGAAGGGTAAGCGCGCGCCGGAGTGGGGGAGGAAGAGGTAGAAAACCAGCTTTAGCCAAATGGTTAAAAATAATTGAATGCTTTAATTGTATGAATTTGAATATTTTCGGGGGAAGGGAGGAGGGAAGCATTTATTCATATCATTAAATGATTTATATCATTACAGACATTTTGTTTCTTTTTTCTTCTTTTATTACTCACATATACTACTCATGTACTTTGAGACTTGGAATTATATTAATATTACATATTAGCATAACCAAAGTATTATTTACGAAAATAAATTCTAATTTGAAACGAGAACGAGCATTTAAAATGGAACGCTTATATCCTACTCATTCTTGAATTATTACTCTTAAGTAAGTCGTTATTTATGATTTGCGCTCGTAATTAATTAAATATATTTTCAAAATTCTCAATTATATATCTATATTTAATTATTTATGTTTGTTTTTATAAAATTTCGATGAAAATTTTAATCTCGTAACACGAACACTAAACACGAAACTTTTTAAAATTTTTAGAAGCATAATAAATTTAAAACTAAATGATATTTTCGGATTCTTATAAGAACTTCTTCATTTCTTCTTATATGATAGGAGAAATTAAAAAATTTACCTTTTTTATTGTTTGTATTTTTACGAAGATAAATAACTACGGCACAAATTCAGGATTTATTTTTTTTTTCGTATTAATAACATAATTAACAGTAGTAGTACTAAATACAAAATAAATACTAAATCCTTTGCAAGTTTTCCATACCATTATATATTCATAAAAGTTTTAATAATTTCATGCAAATACAAAGCAGGGTGTTATTAAATAGCACTTAATTTTCTTTTTCTTTTTAACAAAACTCATTTAATTATTTTATTCTAGTGGAGACATAAAGGGAAATCGCTTGTTTCATTTTTTAAAACTACTCACGTAGCATCAAAATATTCTCATTTAGGAAAAGCAACATTACTATTTGTGAAAAAGATCTTTTTATATATTTATCACTTTAAAATAAAAAGCATTAAAATTTACATCGATTGCATTACTCTTTTTGAATTCATTATTGATAAATCTTCTCAATTAACAAATATCACTCGATCTGCTAAAACCAATAATAATAGCTTCAACGAGCATTATCAATGAAAGCTACTTCTTATTGTTTATTTATTAGTGTACTATGAAAGCAAAACATCTAAAAATAACTAACATACGAGCATTATGATTTTAAGATAAATATTTAATTATCGATAAACTTACTTCTTTTCTGCAGCTTTTTTCTCAAGATATTCCTGAACTTTCTTAATTGTGTCTTCATCGGGCTGCTTTTTCACTATATACAAAGAAATTAATTGAAACAAGTATAGAAACTATTCTTCTATTTTTATAAATGTATCGTAAAGACAAGTAAATTATCCCTATGCCGTTTTTGCAAATCATATATGTATACACACACATACATATATATATATATATATAAAGCAAATTGAAAGACTTAATTTATAAATTACTTCATCTGAAAAAAGAAATAGAGTTTATAATAAAATTGCCTAATATGAAAATAATCCGCTACTCTGATAGTTATTTATTATTGAAAATAGCGATGAAAACGATGGGCGAGAGGCGAAATAAGTAGATAATAATTAATTTTGCAGTAGCGGATTATTTTCCGCGGAAAAGAATATAGTTTGAGAGAGGGAGAAAGAGAGAAGTTGACCATAATAAAATGACAAGGGATGTGTAGAGAAATGAAGAAAGAAAATGTGCCGAGACAAGGAAAAGAAGGACTATGAATGCGAACTGTCGAATAAAAGTAAAGAAATAATAAGAGTCGTCGATTAAAAGATTAAATGTGAGCCTAAAGAAGTTTGAACGAGATGACGTAGAGTAGAGCGGGTCTCCACATAAAAGAGTTCGACAAAGGAAGTGGTTAACACAGGGAGTATCGTACGAACCCCCGTTCTCGTCGTATTCAGCTTCCGCATCCTCGTTCTCATTGTCCTCTGAGAGCTGCGCCGTCGTCTCGGGCCTCGGCTCCGCTTCCGCTTCCGTCGGCTCGGATTCATCCTTAGCGACAGCCCGTTCCTTGGTCGATCCTTTTGGTATTTCTAGTTACGGACATCACACAAGTGCTAAGTAAATACTTTACGACACAACCTAGCACTCGAAAAACCCACACGGGACAAAATGGTGGCAAATTCTTGTTGGCGGCGGCGGGGAGAAACCAGCTTGGAAATCGGTGTCACCGATGTGACCGATGACCGGTGCTCAAGGGTCGTAAGGGGGAATGGGATCAATCAGGCTAGGAAGTCGAAGCTCCTGCTTACCTGCTTCGTTCCCGTGTATCTCGTCGGTTCGTGATACTATTAGAGGCGGTGCTAAATACAATGAAGAACACATTGAAGAGTAGAGTAGAGGTGATGGGCACACATATGGATTCGTTAATTTACAATCTGTTTAGTTACTCAAAAAATCAATTTACGCCAATTCTATTACTTTTTAAAGAGCAGCCTATTTGATTTTACCTGTTCCTTAATTATGTCGACTCTCTCGTCACTTTATTTAGACTACCTCTTTATACCACCATACGTAATTTCCATAAATGTGACTTATGTAAAAAGTTTTTATAGTCCTGGCAGGTCTTTTACGGCCTTTTACGTTTACCTTCCTTATGTTCTTTTCAAAGAAATTAAACTAGTAATCAGTTTCAGAAAAATAAAGAAAAGAAAAAGAAAATGATTTATTCCAAGAGTAAAAGCTAAAAGCATTCGCTCCGATGCAGCGGAGGCAACATGCCGGCATAAAAAAATGTTTTATTTTATTTTATTTTAAAACATTACTAACCGTTAACGGTATCTTCTTTATTGTCATGGCTATGGTGCTCGATTTGCGGGGCTGCGGAAACATATTAAACAGAGTTTTATTTTATAAATTGTTTTCATTTGTCGTCGGTTTGAACGGCTGGAAGCATTAACGTGATCCTGCGATAAGCCGAAGCGCACAGAGGGAACATAATACAGTACCATATTTGATAAAAGCCAGGTTACGTAACGAGCAAATTAAATGTAACTAAAATCAAAGATATAGAATTTTTAGAAGCAGTTTAGTTCGATGAAATCTTGCCTCGTGTTTATAACTTTATTTAATATATAAAACACCCCGTCTTATTCTTATTCGTTTGTCGTTTCTTATTTTTTTAAACAGTTGTTATATTACACTTGTATATAAATACGAGCTCTTTGAATTTCATTACGGCAATGATGAACAGCTGGCCGAATGAACGTTATCTATGATTCAAAGTCTTTGCCAACGCTGTCACATTGAAGCTAATGCATAGTACAACTTTCACAATGAAATTCACAATCGTTGAAGGAATCGTCATGGAATGCACGATACGAATGAGTGGCGTGAGAGCTGGTTATATTCCATGAGAAGAAGCTAAACGTGCTAGTATTACGGCGAGTATATTCGTATTAATCGAATTACAATGTAAACGTGCGCGATGACATTTAGTTCGAGTCACGTGAAGTGCACGTGTTTTAGGTGCCGGCGGTGGCGAGGGCGGTGGCGAGGGCGGTGACGAGGGCGGTGACGAGGGCAAGGGCGAGATCGGGGGAATTAAGACCCAAGATAACAAATATATATATACATATATATATCATGTAATAGTGAATATTCCAAGTTTATAAATTTTTAATTAAATTAAAAACAGATACATTTTTTAAGTACATAGTAAGGAGAAGAGAATATATTTGGGTAAGGAAGATAGCGACGAAGGGGAATAGAGTTGAGAAAGAGAGAAAGAGGGAGAGGAAGGTACTAGGAGCATATTGACGTGATTCTGCTTATGAAATCAGTTGATACACGATGTCGGGAAGTTATATCCCTTTTTAGCCATATCATAAATCTACGATACTCTCATGAAGAATAATAATAATAATTGATTTGCAAGTTTTCGCACTCTTAGGGTGAATGCAATTACCTAAGAGAGTCACTCGAGTGCAAAAAACGAGCACATGAATAGGTAAATATATTTTACTAAAAAGTAATATTCAAGTGAGAGGTGCTCAAAAAGATTATTGCATTATTTTTTTCTTTCTTGCAGACATCTTTCATTGAAATAAAATTTTTTAACACTACTTTAAAAAAAAATCTTTTTAGAGATTGCTCATCTCTGCAAGACTTTCATATATATATATATAAATATGACTACAATTTAATAATAATAATTTTGTATTATGAAAGTAATATAAAATCTGAAATATTATGTAAAAAATATTTATGCATATTAAACAAAAGTTTTTTTAAACAGTTCTCTAATTGCATTTTATTTGAAGTTCATTAAATTTCTAAGCGAATGGTACTTTTATTATCAATATTTATTCCTAGCATTTTACTTTTTTAATTAGATTAATTAAACTAATACAAGATATTACTAGCAAAATAAATATTGCTTTTGCGTAAATAAAAATATAATGACACCTTGCAACCGAAGTATTGCAAAATTTAAAAAAATTATCCCTAGACACATATATAATAGGTATTTCTTTAAATTTATTTTAATTTTAAACGTATTTATTTAATACTCGTTTGATCATTATTTTACTAATACGAGAGCATTAACAATAGAAAGAAAATTTTATTACCAATTTATATGTTTAAATTTTCAAAAGAATTTTAATGAATACGGTAATTGTTATAGGCAATAATTCAACGGGCGAAAATTTCTATGAGAAATGTATGTTAACTTAAACTTTATGAATTCGTAGATGAAACTAAAACATATAACTCGTTGTCCCATGCACTCGAGGCACAAACAGTAATTAGATATCAAAGCGTCACGTAATGAACAATCTTACCTCGGTTTCATTATATTTGGGATTTACTAATGGATTTATTTATTTTTAAGGAATTCTAAGTGGGTAAATAAGAGCGAATTTTTATAAATTTTGAATTATTAGATTTATTTTGTATTGTGTTCATTATTATGTTTATAAGGGTTCGTTCAAATTTCGTGTACAGTGTTAAGTGTCGTTCGATGAAGAAAATCCCTAATCTTATTATTGCTTCATTCTTTAACAAAACTTTTCAACAATAATTTTTTTTTGTTGCCCGTAATACGGGTAACGTTCTCATTTAATAAAATGCTTATTTTCCCTTGTTTCATTGGTATAGCAATGATTTTTTTTTTTTTTATAATCTAATCTGTAAAATTCTAATTCGTACTAAAATAGTATAATATAGGAGTTGATATTCTTTCCATTAAACTGTTTTAATTAAAAAACCTACACATTCAATGTGAAATATGAAGACATTAAAAGCAATCGGGGATTTTCTCTTACGCATAATAGTCGCGTAAGGGCGAATGGGAGGCTTATTGTCACATAAAATGTCGTTCGCACTTAAATTTCTATATTTTTAGCACCTATCGTATTGGAGAATTTGCCCGTATTGTCGCAAATGCTCTACAAATACGTGGCTACTTGTAATTTTTAAAAATTTTGATCGATTGAACTTAATAACTGGTACGGGATAGAGTAAATGTCACGTAGTTGTAATTCATCCTTATTGTAAAGGGTAAATAAAAAGACTGATGAAAGACTCTGGCCTGGATTAGGATTAAGAGCAAACATTAACTGCATGCCTTTGTGCGAGTGTGCGTGAAGGGGGTCTTAAGGGGTTGGGGATATCGGGGATTTCCGGGCTGATATTGATGGGCAGATATTTTATTTAGTCCTCCTCCTGGGCCTCCACTTCCTCACTATCTTCCGCATTATCTTCGGGTTTAGTTGCCGGCTTAGAGGTAACGGGCGCCTCTTTCAGCTCGGGAACGCGATCTCTCCAACCAGCTGACGGCTTGGGGAGTGTCTTGTCGCCTGAAACGTTGAGAAAACCGCCGTGTTTGTGTAACTACCCTCTATAAGCCTGACTGTGTGTCGGAATCGCTTCACGAGGTCGTTTTTCCCCTCATTATACGCGATCGCCATATTATCGCATAATATTTATTATATTCCATCGTATTGCGCGGAAGTCCAGCCGCGTCCGCCAATTATTCGCTTTTCCTTCTTTCTCTTTTCTTTTGCTGTTATTTTTACTTTTCGTTTTCGCTCATTTGCTTCTTCGTTTCTTTCCTTTTCCCGAGCTCTTATGTGTTTTCCTTTTTCTTTAAGTAAATCATTTTTTTGCTCTTTCTCCAAGACACTAATGGCGTTTTATTTGTTAGACAGGTGCCAGAAAAACAAAGATAAACATAACATAACAGGCATACAGAGATAGAAAAAGAGAGATAGAGATAAGTAAAACCATAATTATAAGAACAATAACAATAGTAATAATAGGAATAGTAATAATAATACTTGTATTGACAATAACAACAGAAACAGCAATCACGGTAACGCTATTTCTCACAATAAAAATTACAATAATAGTAATAATAATTATAACAACAACAATAATAATAATAATAATAATAACAACAGCAAAAAATAACAACAATAACAATAATAAGGATAATAAGAATAATAAGTAAAGAAATAAAAAAACAATGAGTAATGCGTATTGCAAAAACACAAATTAAAAAAAAGAATAAGAAAAATAAAAACAACAAAATAAGAGCAAAAGTTCTACAGACACGTAGAAGTTATTTATAAAGGTTTTTTTAAACAGTCAAAATAAATAATATATGAATAACGAAAAGACAAAGAAGTGCATCACAGGCCAACGTCTCGAGGTCGCCTTTTTTGTTTAGACATGTTTGCGTGCGTGCATGTGTGCGTGTGCATGTGTATTTGTGTGTATGTATATGTATATATATGTGTGTGTGCGTGCTTGCGTGTGTGTGTATTTGTGTGTACGCGCTCATTTACGAGTGCGGTTGCGTGTGCTTATGTGCGTATACATGTATCAATCTACCTATTAATGCGAGAGCTAATAAGAAGAAAAAGAAGTAGAAAAAAAACAACTACTTGAAACGTAGGCATATTTGGTTAATTTATAAGTTTGGCTAAGAAATAATTTGATCTCAAGAAATAATGAGCATTGTAATTAAGTTTTGAAGATCGATTTTAATTGTTTGTTGAATCGAATCAGAGATTTAAGTAACAAGATATTGCTATGCCTCCGTTCCATTGTTGAATATTTCTACAAATTAAAAAGTAAAAACTACACGAAATTCAGTAAATAAAGAAAATGATAAGTAAAGAGAGAGAGAGAGAGAGAGAGAGAGAGAGAGAGAGTATTATTTAGGGGGTGAGTGACTGAGTGACTGAGTGAGGGGAATGGACGGGGGCGAAAAGAGGTGACCGGGCAAGATCAGTCGACAGACGAAATAGTCATCCCTTGCGAGGGAGGCTGCATACAACCGCGTTCTACTTACAGGCATCCTCGGCGGCCTTGCGGTTCTTCAGGTAGAAGCTCATGAGGTTGACGTCGCTCTTAACGTCGCCTGGTATAACGTCGCTGACGGTATAGTAAGGCCGACGTCGCGCCTGCGGCCTCCCGCCCGCGTACTTTATGCACGCGAGGTTCCCTGTTCCGATGTCCCGGATGGCGGGGGTCTGGTACCAGGGTAGCCCGTCAATCTCCTTGGTTATATTTTTCGCGTTGATAATACGGCGCACGTAGTCGTCGCTGCGTAGACGTTCCGGCGATTGCTCGTTGTAGTGGCTGGAGTCGAGGATCAGATTTTATATTGTCTGGCTCCTCCGAAGCCCCATACCCGCCTTTCAGCCCTGACGCCTCCGCGCTTTATAAACCGGTCTCTTCCTCGAACCGCGAAGTCACCGATACGGAAGGAAGCCTTAAATCCCGGCGCTTTTACGCCCCTCCCCCCCTACTCACCTGCTTACTTACTCGGGGATCGCTTTTACAGACAAGGATAACACGATAAACTTAATATAATTGCATTTCTTGCTATTTTAAGATGAAAATGTTCGCTCTCGTGGAACCGTTCCCCTTTTCAATTTCACGGGCTTGATTATTTCCTGTAATTTCGTTACTCCTAACCTCCCTAATAATAGACTTCCCTGCAGTAAATAGATAAGCTCAAGTCCTTCATTTCGCGAATATGTCATCCGATCAATACCGAATATGCCTATCGTCGATTCTTTCCTTAACTCCCCCCCCCCAAATAATCCCTTTCTTCTTGTTTAAAATAAACATTTTTTTTCTAAAACTACGACTCCTCTTTCGTTGGATAAAGGGAGAGGAAAGGAGCGAAGCGTTTTCTATGAATTTATGAGTTATTCTTACCTAAGTACGGGTCGTGGAACGAAAGTGTGGATTCTGCGGAGAAGGTCGTCCGTCTTTGCGCGGATTTCTCTCGTTTCATCGTCGAAGTCCTGGATTAAATTTTAATTTTACTAGTTTTTCGCATTACGTTGACAATGTTAGATAATGCTGTTTGCTGTCACATAAGCTATATTATCCATTAAATTTACGTAGCTATGAATAACAATATGAATAACAAATAGCTGTGCTCCTTGCGTTATTTTCTTCTCTACCTTACGGCCTCATCCATACAATTATTAAACAAACGCAGTCTTATTTTTATATCAGTTTCACTGTCGTTAATGATCTGCACATTTTCTCTTCGATATAATAATTAGTCATTTTGCGTTTTTTGCAACAGTGAAGGATTTTAATAGCTCATTCACGTGGATTGTTGTTGAACTAACAATTATTAAGTATGAGTAGTTTTATCGATTAGTCGTATGAGGTATAACGAATGTATTAAAAATGATATTGTTATCATAATCAACATCATCATCATTATTATTGTTATTGTTATTATTATTATTATTATTATTATTATTGTTATTGTTATTATTCGGGAAACTTAAATTAAATATATATTAGATTTTATTTACAGTATGAAAATGGGCTGAAATTCAATATATTAGCTGATGTGAAAGAATAAGTAATAAGAAGATAGGCTCACACGACCACCTGTGAAAGTGATTAGCGCTCAGAGCGGATTATTTATTGCCCTTCGTAAATAAAAAAAATAAAATAAAATAAAAAAAAAATAAAAAAAAAATGCAGCTTTTTTACGTACTTTTACAATTCAGAGAGGAATTCAAATGACTCAATAAAAATCTCGAGCCTTGGTGTACTGTCGAGGGCAAAGCCGAGAGTTGCGAGAATTCATTTAAGTAGACAAAGAAGATTTTCCAAAGAGGGTAAATTTTATTTCTTTTTTTCTTTTCTCTTACAGAAATCGTCTGTAGATTATAACTTGGCTTATTCCGCGTTAGACCCGACAAGAGCTTTTCAAATAGTTTATAAATAGTTTTTAGGAACGTTGTTTTACCTCCTTGGTTGCTTTAAGAATCCCAAATGTTTGTTGAATTCCCAAGCATCGTCTAAGTTTTAAGCAGCTTTGCCTCTGGGCCTGTAAGCTCCCCGCGCCTTCTCCCCTCCCCGCCGCGCCCCGTCTTCAGCACCGCCGATAAATGGCAAAGGATGCGGGGAAGTAAGGAGTAGAGTAAAGAAGCAAAAGATAGTGGGAGTTGATGATTGGAAGGTGATATTCGAGGGCTTCAATTTCAGCTGACTTCTCGAAGAAGGGCTAAAGGGCAATGGGTAAAAGGGCACGGCTTAAACTACGCGCAGCAGCGTGGAGTGGCTCTCTTTCCGCCCCCCCCGACCCCCGACCCCTCGAATTGTAAAAGTCTTGTAATAAAAGTGATCGGCTCAAAGAGTATTAATGCGAATACTTTATAAGCGGTTACTGTTGATACGGGTGACTTGGGCAAGCAAGTCCCCGAGCTGACTTGGCTTACAATCACATAAACTCGACTTACAATGTAGTCCCTGGAGTTAAGATAATTCTCCGTGAAGGAATTGTAGGAGGGCCTGGTGAGGTAGCGTATCCTGTTGAGTTCTGCGGCTATGATGCTCGGCCTGACGCGAGAGTGTAACTTTATGGGCAGGTAAGTGCCCGAGTGGTATATGTGCACGGGCGTGTGAACTATGGTAACGAGCTTCTTGTGCGCCACGTAGGGCATGTGAGGTATCGTCCTCACCTACATACGTACAGCATCGACTCATTACAGTACTTGACAGCACACTCTCATTAACTATTGCGCATCTTAATAGGAAATCGACCTCGTTTGCCGACTAGCCAGCTTATCTCGCTAGTCGAGCTCCGCTACGAGCCCTTTTTCCTTCAGTATACTTTATTTCATTCGCTCACTCCTTCACTCGTTCCTTCATTTGCTTATGCGTCCAGCCATTCATTTATTTATTTTATAATAATAATAAGCCAGGGATAATTATGCGCAGTCGTTGCAAGGCTCGAGAGTCTCCGTTGCGGCCCCTCCCCGCCAACCCCTCCCTTTTTTTGTTGCATATACATCGAAAGCAATAAAACAGCTGATGGCAATTAATTTATTCATATTTATCGTTTTTATCTTTAGAACTTCCTTCGTAGGCCGATAATAGCCAAGCATTTTCTATTATATTTTTAGCCTTGGTGCTAAGAATACCGAAATGCAGCCTCTCGGATTAAATATTCGACGGACCGATTGCATCACCAAAATTATCATTACGTTTCATTACCGTCTCTATTTCTATATTGTATTCATGGACAAACGAATAGATAAACGAACAACTGAGTACAATGATTTTCATTAGGAAGGAGAGTACTTTATTTATCTATATCATCACGATTATTAAGTTCGTGATCGCTTGTCAATCGTCGGGAAGGACTGGATTCAATAAGTTAAAATTCTCATTGAAAATACCGAGCTAATGAGAGAAAATTTAACTCGCGTCTCATTCGTTAGCACTGACCCAAAAAAGGCTTCATATGCCGGATAAAAATAGATTTAGAGATATTTTGTCAAGCATTCGGATATATTAACACGTAACTAAAAGACTAATTTGCTATGATTTTTCAAGGCCATTATTATACCCTTAAGTAGTTTTTTTTTCTTCATCTCCATTCATTGTTTAATTGCGTACTCTTAAATTTAATTAAAATGCAAACCAACGTTCGCGAGATCATGGCTCATATAATTAGGTTAAACGACGAATTACTTTGTCACCGTGTTTAAATAAATATCATTCCGTCGCTTCGATTTCGTTGCGTTTTATCGCTTCAAAAGCATTACATAGTTAGCTACGTGTATTAATGACGTCAATAAGAAAGTGAAAGCAGCAGGATCAGCAGGATACGCAGCCTCTTCGCACTGAGGATTAGAGCAGAAATAAATTAAGTATAGATATAGATGGTTTTTTTTTTTTTAAATTAAGTATTATTTCTTAATATTTATCTCTTTAGCTTAATAGTTATCAAGTATTTAGTGTATTAGTAAGAAATAGATAAGGACAGATAGAATATGAACAGCTTAGCCGAGAGAAAATGAAGTGAATCTTTGGTCCTACTATTTATGCCCTTTAACTCGTATAAGTTTAATTAACCCTAAGAGTAAGGACATCGTTTCATTGAATTACAAATCATGGATTTGAATTTGACACCAGTAGGCCTAAGGTCATTTCACCTCCGCTGTTGCAGCTGTTCAAATATTCCCGTAGTACTCACGAAGGTGCTGTAAATATAGGGGTTGTAAAAGTAGAATGGGCCACGTAGTAGCGGCTTTAATAGTTGCAAAAGGTCAACGTAGCAATAGTTTTTGATGTTGATTTATTATATTTGCGGCGGGTTCCGTGCTCGACGTTTCCGCGCGATGTACGTGGAAGTACGTGGATTTATAACAGTAGATAGAAGTAGTAGAAGTAGTAGTAGTAGTAATAATAGTAGTAGTAGTAGAAGGGTAGTAGTAGTGGTAGTAGTAGAAGAGTGATGGTGTACGTAGTAAAAGAAAAAGAAAGAGTATACGATAATTATAAAGTTTTCTCAGAGATTTTCATTATAATCATAATATGAATGTGTTGGTGCAGAGTGGATGGTTGTTATCGAGATGAGTCAGAGTGCTTTTGCATTATAGTATTTGGGCTCGCTGTTGACTCGATGCCGACTCATGATATACGAAGGCCGAATAAGGAGAAGAAGAAATCCCTTGTCGGATGGCCAACCTTCGACCGGACGTGCTAGCCATACGTCCACTTAAAATCAAACTTTATTTAATCTCAGTCGTATTTATATTCTTAACCTCATCCTTCTCCGGCCCTTAAAACATTATTTTTCCAAAGCTCCCTTCGCTCAAATCTCGAGACCCTTTACTGGAAAACCTTATAGGCGTCTTGGCTTTTTGCGAGACATTCTCTCTCTCTCTCTCTCTCTCTCTCTCTCTCTCTCTCTCTCTCTCTCTCTATCTCTCTCCCTTACTCACTAACAATAATAAACCGCTGCTGGCCAATTCCTCGTTGTGTGTCTAGCGAAGCGAAACGTGTTAATTTTCAGTTAGTGATTTTTTGGCTCAATGCTGAAGGTTAACATTGTAAGATGAAAGCTCTTGGAACCGCTGACTTGGGCCGTTTGAGCTCGATCGAGCGAGAACCTTAGATCAGAGTCGCTGTTAAATTTTCATTATGCTTGGTTACATCGATAGAAGCCATTCTGTCATGCCAGGCTGATTACGAAAAAGAAAACAAAAGAAGAATATAAAATAAACAGCAACTCGTTTTAATGTTTTGACGAAGACGCTTTTACGCGCCCAACCGAATGGCTGAAAATGTAAATTTCGCTATAAATGTAAGTTTCGGCTAAGACGAAACTTGTCGTTGACCAACCAAACATGAAAAACATTAAAAAGCGACTACGTACATTAAGATGTCGTTTTGTGTAAAATCAGTGGCACAGGGGATCATAAAGAATGTCATAAGGGAAATGACGGTGGTGGTGGTGGTGGTGGTGTTGGACAATAGAGAATAGATGGTGGATTAACGAGAGACGATTTTATTACATTAGCATTATGTATTTCAAGAAGATGTCAAAGAGCATACATTTCACTGAGCTGTCTGCTGTGTGCGTATATTTCATCGTGCGTTACATTTTCCAAACAATCGATACAGGGTTCGACTGTTTTTAATCCCTTTAACACAATCAATCTTGATTTCTCATGATTTTGTCCTCGATACGTTATTACATAATAATACGCGCTTCCCGTGAATGGCTCGGTTATACTTTTATTATTATAAACATTCAGGCTACAAATTGTCTACAAATTGCCTACAAATTGCTTCTTCTTCCTCTTCCTCTTTGCGGATTCTTTATTGTTATTATTCTTATCGTTATTATTATTATTATCATTATTGTTATTAGGCAATTGTGACTTCTAATCGTCGCACAAGTCGTAGGATTTGGTGGCCTATCGCAATGAAAAGAAACGCTGTAGAAAAAGTACGAAAAAGGAAAATGCAAGCTTCATTGTAAGGACGCGTTTTTCAGCAAATGTTATAAATGAATAAAGAAATAAATAAACAAACAATAGAATAACTGTGCGCGGCCTTGACCGGCAAGAGTCGAAGTTTTAGCTCGGAGCTCGATATTTCTCATTTGGCTACTGCTTGCTTACGTCACGTGAATCGCATTGACGATATAGGTTTTAACTTTTAACGCTAAATTCTAAATAAAGCTTGAGAAATAGATATTTGACTCGAGTATGCGAGGAGATTTTTGCACAGCCGAGTAAAGTGAAGTAGACTCCTTTAGAAGGCCGGCCTCCTTCTCCAAGACTCTTTGAGCAATTTAATGTCGCGCCGTTACAAAAAAAGGGGCCCGAGACTTTTAATCCCGAATAACGAACGTAAATTTATTTCCTGTATTTTACCGTATTTTAGTGGCGCTTCTCCGTGGACTTTTATAACGAATCGCTGCAGGTAAGGATGCCCGAGAGCGCGAACGAGCTTGTAAAAGTCAGTAGACAAGACGAATAGGGCTCCGTACGAATAAGGAGCTGGCTCTCCGTGGCAATTCCGTTATTATAATTGCGAGAAAACGTTAGTTAAACTGCGTTTGAATGTCAAAAATAACCACTTTACTTCGCGTTTAATCGAATGGCTGAAACTACTTAGAAGATGCTTTCTTCGTCTCAAGAATCTTGGTATTTCGGCATCGGATTCGCACAGAAAGTGTTGCCGAAGTCGGGGGAGCGCCTACGATAGGAGGAGGCCTGGATTACATTAGCCGCTTTTAAGGCCGTCGCACGTTGAACGAGCACTAGGGGTAGAGGTGAAAAGCGAAGGCAAGCGTACAAGGGGTTCAGGGCGTATAAGGGTGGGGGGAGGGGGAATGCTGGAACCGCGAAGATTAATTAGATGCGGTAGGAGTAGTGGCGATAGGTGGTGCCTCCGGGCAGACGTCCGGAGGTAGTCGTCTCGTAGGAGGAGCGGTAGCCCCCGGGTCCGTCGTTGGAGGACCTGGTGCTGCGCTCGGTCGTGTAGTTGCCATAAGGACCGGATTCGCGCTTGACGGTGTTCTCGGTCGTGTAGCTCTGGCGCTGTGGTCTACCGTAGGGGTCCGTGCTGCTACTAGTGCTGTTATTGGTATACGAGTAGCTGTACTGCTCCTGAGCCGATCTCACGCCTCTCTCCGGGTAGTCGCGGACGATGTAGTGCCGAGTAGGTGTCTAGATCACAAGGGGTCAACGTAGAGTACGGTATCACATGGCGGCTCACTTCTTGGGGACTTGACTTTTCTTGGGACTAGGGACTCTCTCTCTCTCTCTCTCTCTCTCTCCTATTTCTCTTTTTCCCCCTGTATTTTACTCGCTCATTGTGCTATAGTATTGATTTTTTTTTTTTTTTTTTAGATCGGTTCGCGCTGCTCGTTGGCCGGTTACACGAAGGTAGGTATGCGCCGCACGGGAGGTATTCTATTCTACTACGTATGCGCTCAGCTTGTTTTGCTCCTGCGATGATTGTGTGCATGCGCGTGTGAGTGATAAGTGATGTAGGTGTAGATTTTGAAATTCTGTTACGGAAGCCCGCGTATAAATATCATTCGATGCGGGCAAACTTTGCAAGCGTACGCCTTCATCCACTATACTTTTTCATTTCGTTCAGATAAAATATTGTCTCTTTATTAATTTAACGTTAATTAATATTATTTGTATTATTATGCCCGTAGGAAAATTAATCGAAACGTTTTATCACAAATTTTTTTAACACCTTCTGCTTCATTAACATTAATATTTATTTATATATATAATTTCTTTTATCCATATCATTAATTAAGGAAAATATATTTAAAAAATTTTTTTAAATTTTAAATTTAACTTTTAAATAATCGTCATCAATTTATTATTTTATAAGCACTAATTAGAATAAATTAGAATATATCTGGATCATCAATAACATATTTTAGGCGTGAAAAATTTAATTTATTATTTTTATAACTTTCAGAGATTATTTAGTAAAGATTAAATTTAAATTCGTTTAATTATTATTATTTTTATTTATTTTTTTTTTTTTTGCTTTTTTTCAAACGACTATATAATCTCGCATACATACATAAGCGACAGCATATATATGTATATACATACCTATACGCAGATATGGTAGCAATCGTTTAATTCGAACTTATTTTAAAAAAAATACAATTAAATTTAATAAGAGGCAGTACTTAGTATTCGCGTTTCATAAAATTCGTTGCGTTTTACTTAAAACAACAAGTTCGGTGTTCTTTTTTCGTTATTCATTTCGTTTCGTCTCTTGAATGCTTTTTCTCAAGTTTAAAGGGTTAAATTTATTGATGATATTTGAATTTTATCGTGTTTTTGAAGGTTTTATATATCGAGCACGTTTTACTCGCAGAGATAAATGATCATAAATCGATTAAGATTCTGCTTTTAAAATAAAATAACGCACACAAATAGATAACTGCAGAGCAACTCGAAAAAGCGAGTGGATTATACAATGAGTTTGTTTGAACAAAGACAATTATCAGCCGCGTTCGAAGTTGCCATAATCGCCAAATAATCTTAGATGCCGAGTATTGAGCTGTGAGAAGCTTTAAACCGTACTTTACGTACACGCGTACCAGCAGTTTTCTCATTCCGTCGATATACGTTCTTGAAAAGAAGTTTCATGTTCAGTTGAGAGAAAAAAACCCTTTGATTTCCCTCTTTCAACGCGTACTTTCTCTTCCACTCGCACTCTTAGCATCCCTTTTTTTTTCTCTCTTCTTTTTTTTTATTATAATCCGATATAAAACGCGTGAAATTTCGCAAAGTACATAGAAATGAAAATGTAGTTTGAGGAATACATATGTATAGCCGTACGTGAATATTATGCGGAATGGGTATAAAGGTGATGGATGGTCGTAGTAAAGAAAAATTGTTAAACATTTGAGAAGTTAGAGAGAGTAATAGAGGTCAAAATGTCGAAGTAGGAGGGTGAAAGGTAGCGATAAAAGGAGTCGGTAAACGAGAAACAGAGTGAGTGAGTGAGTGAGTGAGTGAGTGAGCGAGTGCGTAAAGGAGAATGAGAGGAAGAGAGAGCGAGACAGACGTAGTGATGATAAAAGTTAGTACAGTAAACCCCGAGTGGCGTAAGTATCACTAGATGCCACAGTCGTAGGTGTGCAGATAAGCAAAATGTGTGCATGCGTTTTCATGAGATGCAGTTATGAGTTTTATCATTTAATGGATGCACAGGTATAAATATAAATATATAATTATATGAAATGGTAGACACACAACGTGCGAAGTGGGGCCAACACGGTAGGTCAGTGAGCAGCGCAACACATATAACAACACCGCTCGCATGTACGCACGTGAATGCGTACATGTGCATTAAAGTACAACGAAATTACGAGAGAGAAATAGAATTAATACTTCTTTTGCCAAGAGTATGTGATTTATGATGAATGTATTTATATCTAAACAAACACCTACCGGTATAGAAGCAGGCCTGTCATTATATGTATATATATATATATATGTATATGTATATATATTTTGGCCTTGTATACGTACCAACGTTCGTGCACAGGGCGCGTAACCGTATTGTATGTGCCATTCGGTGTTTCGTTTTATTCTTTCTATTTCTATATATATATATAAACACATATATATACATATCTGCATCTACAGATATGCACAAGTTTATTTATTTGGAAGAAGGTGTGTTGAACGTTTAGTAGTTTTGATTTTTGCTTTTCTAACGTTTTTACACTTTTTATTTACAAGTGGGTGATCTAATATAATTACTGAAAACAGTAAGCGACCAGGACGTTTATCTATTTTTCTAATAATAAATTGAATATATTGAGCAAATGGATTATAAACACTTCTTAATCATTTAAGGAACTTCTGGATTAAATTCTTAATCAACGCGCCTAGTTGGCTTTTTTTCTGTTAACAATTTAGATGTACTACGTCATTCGGTACTGAATAAATATCTTATACAACAAAGATTCCTTTGATGCTTTGTTTTGCCGTGTGAAGTTACCGGCTACAGAATTTGTATTTCTGCCAGTTTCAAAGCCGGAAAATATAATTACGACAATGTTTGCATGAAAATTAGGCAATCCGACAAATTTTCTATTTCACACGATCGAAATCTATGCATGTGTACACATTAGCCAATCCACAATCATTTATGAGTTAATAATATCGCGATTTTTATTAGTTATTATGTTGCATTCCAGTGTAAACGCTTACTTTAATCGTCGAAATTAATAAATTTTTAGATCTGCATACTTTGAATATGCACATACTCTTTAATATAAAAGAATCGAAGAAAAAAATTTAATGTCTCGTTAAATACCCATTCGGACTTCATAAATATTATAAGCAATAGTTTGTTTCAATACATACGCCTGTACTTGCAACTATATAATAAATAATAGCAACCAATACGAATACTCGTATTTACTGTATTTATATTATGTGTATACATTACGTTAGGAAGTATGTTAAATTCTAGATGAATAAGCAACCGCTTTCTCCGTTATTTAAAGCTGCTACATAACATATTTAATAAGAGGATTATAGTTTCAAACTATTCGGTTTTCAAGCCATCAACTTCAGCATAATCTCGGCTAATCTTCTAAATAGCATGTAATAATCCGATTTCAGTGAAATTTCTTAGAAAATATTCCAATAAATATTTATCGGGCAATGCGATCGTGAAGTTTCGTATAATACGAATAATAATATACCTTATGTAATAAGGAGTCTTTGAGGTATTTTGGTTCGAAGAAGAGAAGAGGGAGTAAACAAGGAATAGCTAAAAAATTAATAGATCTATATTTTGACATCTTTGTTGTACCAAATAGAGACGGAGTATTTTTATCCTTTATACGACAAATAAGTAGGAATCTATAATGAAAGGAAGAATAATTCAAGCTCTCGAAGAATTCTGCATAGAATGTTTTTATGACGAATTAAATTCTAATCTAATGAATTAAATTTATCGGCTCATTGTAAATTCTAATACCTCAAAAAATCTCGATTACCTATAGATCCGGAATGAGCATAATCACGTAAGTTTTGGGTAAGTATATGAATAGAGTCTCGTTTAATTTAACATAAATTTTAACAAAAAAAGAAACAAAAAAATAATAGAAAACATGATTTCGATTGATTTTTTTCGATAAGGAGTGGCGGCGACCTGGAAAGCGGAAGTTAAATAAAGGACGTGCGTGAAGCACTGAACATACGAGGAACAACGATTACGAGGACGTAAGAGCGAAACTGCCTAAAGCAGTGGCACGAGTCGACGGCATTGGATTTGTGCGGATTTATTCGTCAAAGGCTAGTACTGAGGGAGGTAACGCAAAGTCAGCAAGTGGAGTGGGGCGCTGCGTACGAAGTACATAAAAGAGCTTTTATAATAATGAATATCGTAAGCGCGAACATTACCTTCCATTGCCGTCGAGCTAGAACCTAAGTTTATTAGGCCTTTCCTAATTAATGACATTTTCATAATTTACTTATGATATATTCAAATTCTTTTACTCCTTACGTAATCGTAAATTATATTCTCCGTTATGCAATACTTTTCGATTCGTTTAATTCTACTTTAATTCTGACAAATCTGCCGTTTCCCTAAATTTTTTTATAATAATATTGAAACGCTACGATAGCAATTGCAACGCTTAATGAAGCTTTAATCTTCAATATATTTCATAAGCTAAAGGGAATATTTGAAAGGCCAAGTGTCAAACATTCTCTCGAATTTGATATTTGTATATCCAAGCGCATACGTACGTATAAATAAAGCGTAGTTTAAAATAGATTATATAATACACATAAAAGGTTTATTTGAATGACAACTCTTATTTCTATAGGTTCATTAATTTATTATATGTAATGCATCTTTATCGAAGCTTTCAGGTTATACATAAAAAATATCGAGTTCATTTCCAAAACGAAGCACCAATCGAACAAATAAAATTAAAGATTTTTTAACTGAATCTTTTAGATCGAAGAAAATTTTGTCAATACCATGAATTTTTACAATATCATATACATTATACCATCGACGCCTGTTTCAAGTGTTTAAGAACACTGAAACAAGCTTTATAAATATAATCTGTTTCTGTTCTTTATTTATATATTTGTACATAATATTTGTTATGTAAAGGAAAATAATGAAATTTTTAAGTAATTAAACAAAATTCGTGTACGCTGCTTAGATAAAATCTGGTTCGTATCCAAGGATATTTATAAATAATTATATAATTCTTATATGGAGTGGAGATGTTTTGAAAAAATTTATTGCTAAATTATATGGACATATAATTATAATAATGTAATTATATTGGTAAACATAAGCATAGGGAATAAAGAATTACGTTTAAAATTTAAAGTTTTACTTAAATAGCCGTAAATTTTGATAAACTTGACAATTGTAATTTTATATTCTTGAAGCGAGTAATAACATCTTAATTGCTCCACGCATTTCGCGCGACTATTAAAGTTAAAAAGCTAAAATTGTGCAGCGAGTTATTCTTTTATTATAAAATTAGTTTATTGAAATTTTGAAGTAGCGGGACGTACCGTAATTATACGTAAATACGTATAAACTATCTATGTCCATAATATTCTAGCAATAATAACAAACGAATTGAATAAGTAATCCCGAGCGCTAATTACGAGATTGTTGTGTTTGTAAATAATAATAATAATAATTGTCCTTTTTTATGATTAATAACTATGTTGTACAATTTTATTTTCTTGACTTGAATGGTTTGCGGAAAGTAAAATAACAGCGAAACGCTTACTTTCTTAAGTAGAATATGTATTATTTGAAGAATCCAAGGTTTCGACGAGATCGCTATTAAAGGCAGTAAATGAACGCAGTTGATGAGTGGACATGAAAATACGTCTTTCCACGTACTTTGTTGTTGTAACGAAGAATTGAAGATATTGTGGAAAAGCGAAAACTTTTTCGAATCGAGAGCAAATTTCTCGAAGGACTGAGAGTGATTTAATCCTTGGTCTCTCTTATTTTACTTATGATGATCATAAATAAGGCGGGAGCTCGACGCTCGACCTTCACAAAACCCTCGTTGATCAAATTATTTTTTTTTTTTTTTTTTTTTTTTTTTTTATAAACTTTGTGTCTATTTGAAATCGAAATCGTCTGGAGCTTTTTCACAAGGACGCGTCGTGTCGTTCGAGTAGATAAGAGATTTCCGGGCATCGTCATTAATAATTGGTCGGATGGTGTGAATTATTATAAAATATAATTTCTGAGAGGTGGAGGAGAAGCGATTAATGTAAGCTTCGGTGGTGGTCGTCGGTCCAAGTCTGGCGCGCACCACTGCTTCGGCTTTAACAGAAGCTAAAAGCGGTACCAGGAGGGCGTCTGGAGGGCCATGAGTATCCTAGTCCTGCCGGTGGCCGGGGTCCTGGCGTGCCTCTGCTGTCCAGGTTTGCGGGAGAGGACGCCGTGCTCGAAGACATGACCGCGTTTGGCCAGCTCGGCAGCGGCGTCGAGACCGACCTTCGATATGGTGCCACCCTCGATCAGCTGCCTCGCGTGGTCATCCTTAGCGGGATTCTTGCCACGGATCGTGCCCTCCTTCTCGCGCAGGGTCACGTACTGGTAGAACTCCTTCTGTGGGTCCTGGTGCTTACGGCCCCAGACGGTGAAGGGCTCCGGGACGAGGGAGGGCCGGGGTACGAGGGGCACCTTTTCCCATGGGATGGAGGTCTCCCTCTGGAATTCATCGAGAGCCTCTTGGTGCTTGGCTGCCATTTCTATTGCTCCCGTTCCCGTAAACCGGCCTCGGCCCTTGATTCGGCGGCAGCTTCCCGAGAGGATATTATAATTTGCTCGCCCGGTAACGATCGAGCCGGTTTTATTATATCCCGTCCTTTTTGCTGACGTCTTCACTTCCACACCACTCCTCGACTACTGTATGATCACGCGGTTAGACCAACTGTCTCGTCGATGGCCGAGCGACCCCGCAACAAAATCACATCCACGGGCATGTGAGAGAGCGAACGTGAGAAAGATGGATGAATATATATATATATATATATATATCGAGAGAGTGGATATGGCAAGCGAAAAAGAGAGAGTGAGAGTAAGAGAGAGTGGGGTAGAGTGAGGGAGAGAGAGAGAGAGACTGAGAGAGAGCTTGAAGGTATTCTTAGAAAAGTTAGGCGAGAGCCGCCGAGTTGCGTTCGACCTCGCGCCACTAATAAGAACGACGCGGCGCTTTAACATGCGCGCCTATATTAATATAACACGGGGCTTGGAAAGCGAGGAATGGCGGGCCGAAAGAGGCGCCTTCGGTTGCGAGGAAGTCTGGGGTGCGACGTACAACGACGCACGCCAAACCATTTCTCTCGCTAAATTTAAGCCTCCCTATCGCTTCGGCTCCTCTTGCGAGATTACCTCCTTGAACGACCTACTACGCGTCTTTTTCATTTCCATTCCACTCCTCCGTCCCTCTCGCCAACGACCGTCTCTCTCTCTCTCTCTCTCTCTCTCTCTTTCTCTCTCTCTTTCTCACTCTCTCTTAATTGCCCTTCTCTATGTACTAGTGACAATTACAATATCTTAAGCGCATGCCAATTCTTTGTGTACTTGATCTCCTAAACCTTTGCGAAAGATATTGCGATCACTTAGACCAAGATCTTATGGATGACTTTTATCACTTAAATCTCTAAGGACATTCACTCCAGATGATTCTTGTTTAACTGCTTCTTTAATCGACAATTAACTATTTGGCTCTTTCTTACAACATCGACTTATTCCGAATTGTGTGTTTACATCGTTTGGAGAATATATTATTATTTTTTGAAAATATTATTTAAATCTGGCAATCTTATGCGATGCCTTTCCATGTATAAATATAAAGTTTTCACTAAACTTGAAGGTATTTTTAGACTTAAATAATCCTAAATCCTCTTCTAAATGTCAAAAAGTTTTTCAAGCACTTTATTTACAATGAATATTTCTCTATACTCCATACGCCAATAAGCTGATATTAGAAATTTTTATCCAAGATTTTTCCTACCTCGATTAAATTTTACAAAAATATGTTTATTTCATAAATTTATGTTCAATAAGTATTTTAAATTTGTCTTGTACGTTCTATTTAAAATATATCAAATAATTTTTAATTAAATTTTAAATTTTTTCCTTTGGACAAAAAGTCTTATAAGATTCTAATATTTTATATAACAATTATATATATATATATATATATATTATTCAGTATATCATGCGATACGCCGAAATTAAAAACATATTTCTTAGTGGAATTTCAGTTTCATTACGGAATGTATTTTTTGACTATTCGAGTCCTTTAAGAGATTTTGAACAAGTAAGAATAATCTTTACATTGTATTTATACATATATATATTATAATTACATTTAAAAAGAACGAAATATATAATTACAAGTCTTAAGCATTCTATAATTGCACCCAATTAGGAAGAATTAATATTTTCCTCATTCCTTTCAACCTTATACCGAATATAGATTATATAAATATTTTCTAAATAAGAAACGTTATAGCAATTTACAAGTTGCTTATATCGAATCTGCTGTTGATGAAATGCGAGGATCGGCAAATGTTTATCTTTGTGATTATTACTTTCGTATTTCTCGCATAATTAAAAATAATGAATTTTTAGAAGAAAATATAATCTTAAATTTTTTTCTTATTTAATGACTCTTTATCATCTTCTAATGCAATAATATGAAAATTTCATCTTGTAAAATACGGTATTTAATCATATTTTAATAAAATTTGATTGCTAAATATTATCCAAAATTCAATAGTATGAAAAGGTGTTGAATTAACATTCGGTTCTTGGAAAAATAAATAATCCGTAAGGTTTGTTCATAAAATATGACTTCCTCTTTATAGCTCATGTAAATAAATCTGCCTAATGAAGAATGAGTTCATTTTAATCAAAGGTCGTTACGGTTACATTTTGGTTTGTCTGTTATGGGACTAGGAAAAGTAGAAAATGGATAAATAATTAGATAGATTGAGAATGGCCGGTATGTGGACTACGACGAATGCGAATAAGTGGTAGTGGCTATTGATAAGAAGGAGAAATGAGTGTGAGGTGTGGAAAAATAGGTTGACGTTTTAGCGAATGTGTTAAATAAATGTATTCGGGTGTACGGGACGGGGCGGTGAGAAGCAGATAGACAGACAGATAGATGTGTTGATAAACTGGGAAGAGCGAGCGCGTGCGTAGGGAGAATGGAGAGAGGAAGGGATGTATTGCGCGCGGATTCGTGATATGCCATGCGTCTAAATTAGGATAGTGTAACGCAACACCGACGCCCGACATTCCTACTTCCCCACTACTTGCCATCTCCGCTAACACACCTTTGTCACTCTATGGTAGTAATTACCTTCTTTTCCTACTTCCTTCTTTAATACCTTTAATATTTATATTGCACTTGAGTTGTATACTGTGGCTTCTTTATTAATTATCTTCGTTCACTGACTTTCATTTCCTAATTGGGATTTTCATAAATCGAGAAGAAGCTTTTTTTAAAAGAAGTTACAAAAATTCCTGTCTCTTTCAAAATTCATTCTTTGATTATTAGGACAATGATGAATATTATTAAATTAACTTTTAGCTTGAACTCAATAAGTTAATGTATTATGTTATATTGTATTATTTTTTATACTCAATACAATATGTAATTACAGCATGTAAATAATATTATATAAGTCGAAGGTAAATAGAAGATAGGAAGACGTGAATAAATAATAAAGAAAATACTAATTTCAAAATTTAGTCATAACAAACAGTTTTTCATAGACTTCGGTGACATTGTCGAAGTAATAGTAAAAAATCTGCATTTGATGCTATTCAATATTATACATATAAATATATATATATATAAACATAAAAAATAAAATCAATTCTAACTTGTTTATAATTATGCAGTTCTAAAATCAGTATGCAATTGATGATGAAAGTTTATGTATACAGTTTTGAGTGCATTTTATACAATAGAATATCGATGATTCCTAAAATACAAAGTGATATTTTTACCTTATAACAATAATAACGTAATTGCATCTGATGTGTGACTTTCAAGGATAAAAAGAATAGGCGATTTGAAACAAAAGAGTTGGCAATCACACAATTACGTAGCGTGTATCATGCAGTAAATAAATTGATTGAAGCTCCTGTGGTAATAGCTCAACGTACATATACGTACATACATACGTATATACGTATATACATATAAATATATATACGTGTATGCACGTATTGTAAAAACGAATGTTTCCCTTTACAGAAAGACTGCAAATTAAAGCGAATACAATGAGCCTGGAACGATAAAATAAAGTTATGAAATGGGGAAAATGCACAAGAGCGATGCTGGAAGCTGGTATTCGCATCAGCGGCTTTGCCACTTTGACAAGCGCTCGCACGCCATTCAAGTTGCGATCCACAGCATCCGGATCACACGCACACGCCGACAAATTTCAACTAGGTGCCGAGTGTCGGGCAAAAAAACGGGCAGAAAAAGGGAGATAGAAGATAGTAAAAACAAACCGAAAATCAGGAATTTTCAAAGTCTTGCAAAATATCTAAAATAAAGAGAGAGAGAGAGAGAGAGAGAGAGAGATAAAGATAGAAATAGAAAGATAGATAAATCAATAGATAGATAGATAGATAGATAGATAGATAGAGAGAGAGAGAGAGAGAGAGAGAGAGAGAGAGAGAGACAACGGCCGCGGGCGCTTTTGCCTCTGGTTGCTATGAATAGCCGCCTTTTTGACCTCGTGTTGCCCTCTCAACCCTATTTATAAAGATTTCGAGTTTCTCAAAGCATTTACTCAACACTCTGATAGAGCTGGCTTTTTATTATTGTTTTATACTTTATTTTGAATTTGTTGAATCGCTGATATACACATAACTCTCTCTCCCTCTCTCTCCCTCTCTCTCTCTCTCCGTCTCTTGCTCAGCATCCACGCGCTCGCAAACCCCCTCTGCACACCTATGAGCCTTAAATACAATCTCTGTACGGAGATTTATGCCGCTTGAGAATCAAAAATAATTTGTAAAATAGAATAGCCTACATGTACGTATACATGTGTATTTAATAATAAATACACGTTTTTATGAATACCTATTCTCTTCTCGTAGGTCCGTTTAGAGCTGCTGAGATATACGGAATAACAATGCCCAGATTTATGAGACTCAAATGGCCTTCCCTCTACATTACCAAATATATTTCAATATTTAAGGCGGAATTTCAGTAATTAATTTAGTAAGAGTTTTCCTATCCCAGCCTACATTTCGTCCAGGCATCTTGAATTTTACTTTCCTGCGCACTCGTTATTTCTAAATCATAAATGTAATATCGGAAAATTTATTTATTCCTCAGTCAACGGAAATATAATTATTACTTGTTATAAGAAGCTTCTCGGCCTATAAATACTTTTAATTAAATAAAGCTCAGTGTGCGATTGCGGCATCGCTTTTTCCAATGAATCTTAAATTAAAAAAATTAATGAGCATTATATTTAAACGGAACTTTAGAAACAAGTGTGAATGTTTAAAGGGGCATTTTACTAAAAGAATTTTCTCATTTTACACATATAAAATTCACGACTATGCTTAGAAATTATGTTTATGTTTATCCTTCTACGGGAATAATAAACATTTAACGGCAAACATTTTTACGGTAACAACGTGTATATTAAAATCTTTAACGCCCATATTGTTACAGTGCATAAACAATGTGTAAAAGTCTAATAAAATGAAATTAAAGATTTATTATTAAAAAGACTTATTGTGAGATAATTAATCGGTTAAAAATGTTAACTTGACTTTCATTTATAATATCATACATTATAACAGTCATCTACATTTATGAAACTAATTAAGGGTATTTGGTAATTATCGTTCGACTTTCGTCAACTAGTGCTTAAAAAATGTCTCGAGATCAACGAATTTGAGGCCTTGAAGTTATTTTTTGTGACCGTCGTTTATAATGAGAAAAATGTAGATTTAACGTGAAAGGAGCATTTAGTAATTTCGCTGGTATGATCGATACATTAAATAAATGTTATTTGACCAGTCAAGACAATCTTAGTTGACGGATATTGATGATGAACTAAACGGCTGAACAAGTCAAATTGATTATAAACATACACCTGTTACTAGAATTGCAGTAGTACGTAACAGTCACTTCTAATGTGACGTTAATACCGCATCCACCACCCCAATCCCCTCCGGCCATCTCTTATGGCGAAATATTTCATAAATGGGGCCGACTGGCTGGGGGAGGACTTGAGTTATGAGTTAGAAACGCATGCATGTACCAACCCACATATACGTATACGTATGCATATATATATACGTGCGGGTGTATAGTCAGTGTTAACAACGTAGTGCAACTGTGGGTTGATCTTTTTCCTCCTTTTTTTTTTTTTCTTTTTTACACATATTTCGAATAATTTTATACGGGCAATATACCTTTGTAGGCCGCTTCCGTCTCTTTTTGTTATTGTATTAGCTTTAATTTCCTAATTGCACCTTCGTCCAAATTTATATAATTAGAAACGTTCAACGAAACACCGGGTGCACGTATTTCGAGCACAATGGGGCATTGGTAACGGTGACAAAAATAATTTTGTTAAAGGTAAACATAATAACGGAAATGTGGTACACAGTAGTAGTGGTCGGAGTAATGTGTGGAAGTTTTTTTTCTCAAATTCGGTCTACTGATTGACATTCTCTACCGTATGATAACTTATCATTATTACAATAATAATTACTCTATTTTAATGTCGTGAAAATATAAATAATCATTGTAAAGTTCTTGTCAATCGAGATCAGATTCGAGAACGACAGAGTCAAATAACGTAGGCCCTGTTACTGTCAGTGTCCTTTTTAATCACGTGGTCAAACCATTATTACATCGATTATTCCCCCGGTTAATAAATACATAAATTTTGATTTGTTATTTGAAGTGAAAGAACGGCATCCAAGTTGCAACGCACATAAAATAAAATTGAAATGTGATAAATAATTTTTGAAATTTGCTCAGGCAGTGTGAAGTCTCATTTCAGCTTGTTTCATTGACCAATCTTTATGAAGAAGTTTAATTTTATTTTCTGAATTTAGATCTTTGGCAAGGCTTCCTCAAATTTTATTTAAAAAGTGAGTAGTTATAATAATACAAATAATAATAATAAGAATAATAATAATATAATAATAATAATAATATATAATAATAATAATAAAGTATCTACGATGTCGAAACATATAAAGACCGCGTGTGGTTTATTATGTTTTATTAAATTATTTAAATAGTTTACTTAGGCAAATAACATTGCATTTATATAATATATGTGCATACGTGCATGGGTAAAGGGGAGTTGCTTTAATACGTAGACAGGAATGCTTGTATTATTCGGGTGGAAGCGCCGTAGCGAATGGAAAACTTATACCGTGGATAGATAGAGGGTACAATGATAGGCGGTACAAAGATTTGAGAAACAAACGGTACATTCACTCTGCCTGAAATTCCAAAAATTACGGTCATTAATAATCGGAAGACTCGGAGTATTAAATACTTTTGTAAACTAGAGAGTCATAGAGGTAAAACCAGGCCACGACCAAACAATAACATCAAATATCATATCATGCTCAGGATTTTGACAGCTTTGACTGGGAGCTTTGACTCGAGAACTGTCAGGGCAGTACCTAGCGTTATCGAAAAAATGCCTTCGAGGTCCTCAGAGCTTCCCGTCATCTTATTCCGAATCCTAATCCCTTCTCACGGGACCGTCTCATCCCTTATATGGCAAATAATGCTATGAAAGCTAACCCCGAACGACATTGACGTGACTTTAACGGAGGACCTCGAAAGAGCGAGCCGAGTAAAAAAAACTAAGAGATAAAGGGGGAAAATGCGCAATCCCATAGATACTAACCGTGACATTGTACGAGGATACGTATGGCCGCGATGTCGAGTAGGTCGAATAGGGTCGGCGAGTTGTGTAGAAGTCGCTCGAGTAAACCATCTTTGCTCCCTTTGTGTTTTTCTTTTTTGTTCACTGGGTAACGCGCCGCTCGGACGTTCGAGTCAAGTCCTTGATTTTCTTGTCGCTGATATTATGATAATCGGCACCCTCGAAGTGAGTGTGCCTCGTCGTCGTTCGAGTTGTTTATGCGCAACAAACAGATAATTAAACGTCCGTGCGTCGGCGTCGGATAAGCTGGGGCGATCCGACTCGGGTTGCGAGATGCGATCGCGGTAAAAGTTCGTACGGTTCTGCGACTTGGTGTCCGATACTTCAGACTAGAGGCTCGCCGTCGAGACGCTCCCCCTCTCGCCTTGGTCACGTCGTCTTCCTAGTCGCCGCTCTTCGTCGTCGTCGTCGTCTTCCTAGTCGCCGCTCTTCGTCGTCGTCGTCGTAGTCGTCGTCGTCATCCCCGTCGTTGGCCTCCCCATAGGCGCCGTCGACGGCATCGTGTCATTTTTAGACACCCTCTCATTCTTTCACTCCTTCCATCGCACTTTTTCGACATATCTTCCTCCTACTTCTATTCGATCATCTCGCTCCGATTCTCGTCGTTTCATCCTTGTCGCTCGCGCGATGTAGTTGGCGATCGGCAAGAAAAAAATAGAATCCGTGCTAAGGTTACCACCAAGCGGCTCCGCCTAAGCTCGAGAAGGTGGTTGGTCGAGCTTTTTTTTTGTCGGTTCACGCCTTTTCAATGAGATATTCATACGCCCCACTATAATGTTCAATGGATTCGCCATATTTATTCACAATAATCCTTCCGATACTTATTACTCTTTATTCAGATATGTAACATCATTGCTTTCATTAATATCACGAATTATCCTTTTAATTTAAGCCGCTGTAAAAAATTTATATAAAAAACTCTTTCGCCCTCAAGCTTCTCTTAGCGTACAATTATTATTATTATTGTTGACGTTATTGTTATTTAAATGGGACGTTTGTGAATCATCGTTATTCTCATGTCAACGGGAAATTTTTTTCAAGAAATAGCCTCTACGGGTGTGGAGGTTATAATCCGTAGGTATGTGTATCTGTTAAAAAAGAAAATTATTCGAAAAATAATTCACGTTGCAGTTGATGCATGTTCAAAAACTTTATTATTATCACAATAAGAGGGTTAAGCCAAAATCATAAATAGATATTGTCGCGTGGTTAGAATGAATAAAGTCGTACATTTATAAAATTACTTTTATACTTTCGGAATAAGCATTTTCGCGAATGTATTTGATTTCGAAGTCATTACTTTATTTTTAGAAGTTACAACAAACATTTCAATGTTTTGAGCAGTGCACGAACGGAAGTTATACTTATTTCAATTAACTACGTTCTAACTATAAATTATATATTATAATTTGAGTTTTTCGCTGTACGTCCATCTTTTATAAAGTCGCCTCAATTTATTGTATAAAAAAAATTTCTCTTATAAAAGTAGATATGCAAGAACAAATAAATACTAATCAGAGATCTATAATAATTGATAAAAAATACATATGCACACATGTGTGAGCGTAGTTATTCTGATGGTTCGTTATATCGACGGCAATGGACCTAAATCAAATGTTTATAATAAACAAAATTTTGATCACACTGACGTTTAATATCGTAAATTCTGTTCTGGAAAAGGTAATGTTTATTTAAATAGCCATTTGTTCGTCGGTATATTATTACTTCGTTTTATATAAATAAACGAAATAATGTTCCATTTATATTTAAAGCTTTTGGAAGGAGAGACATTACAGATTAATAGCAATGAGTAGTGAAATTTAGAATTTAGTAAAAGTTAAAAATATGAGTCAACAAGTGAAATTAAAAATGAATTCTCTTCTCTTCCGCGGGTCGGATTAGTCAGGGCATAAGGAATCTAAAATTAACGATTTCTTGTTTACCGCGACATGAAAAGAACATTTTTTTTTTAAATGGCTAGCATCGTTCCTTAATTGGCGATGGATACGATCATTTTCTTTTTTGTTGATTCTCTCTCTCTCTCTCTCTCTCTCTCTCTCACTCTCTCACTCATATTTCAGTTAGTCGCCCATTGCCCAGCGATATATCTTTCCTCCTCCCGGACCGTCTGCTCCCAAGGACGGGAGTTCCGTTCTACCCCGTAATAAGCCCGCTCAGGCTCTCAGGCATTGCGCGCAGTAAATATAAAAGACTTGGCTCCAACCAGGCCAAGGTTCTTCCAAATTTTATAAATCGGGAATATATAGTTACAGATCGGCGAATCGGCGATCATGCACTCCATTGCGATTACACGCTCTCATATAACTCATATTATTTTCAAATAATTCCACCGCCCTCCTAACATTCTACGAACATAAAAAATCGATTAATTGCGGGGATATTTTTAGAAAGGAGTTAATGTAGAGCCCAGTACAACTCATCTACGAAGAATGATTAATGCGCTATTTAAAGCGGATCCCCCGCCCCCCACCCGTACTGGCTATAATTATTTATTACGAAAGCGCGCGGGCCATTTCTTTTTTAAATGAAAACATGTTTTTGCGCCCATGTCATTTTAATCGCAACCCCAACTTTATTTTGACTTTCGAAAATTAGTTTTCATCAATTGTTTGTTGCTCGAGTATTACATTTAAAATCAAACACGGATATTTGGCATTACAACGACTCAACTTTAATATATATTAACATACGACAATTGTTTCCTTATTGCTATAAGCTATGACGAGATTTTAACTTATTTTATATACACGCGTACACATATACTTTTATATTTCGATTCCTACGTACTTAATTATTTAGGATAATTATTGCAATAACCACTGATAATTAAGGATTCTTACTACATATTATTTTTATTAAATGCTTAAAAAAAAATTCATAGTTATGAAACTGGTTTTCTTGTATGAAAAACTTGAGAATGTGAGTTAAAATCAATTTTCGTTTTATGTGAAATCATTCTCTCTAAATATTATCTATATACACAAATACGTGCACAGCTGTAGGTGCCACCATTATTCGCGCAGTCTTGAATGAATAGTATCTATTTTCAGATTCTTCTGCTTTACAAATTTCTAAAGTAATAAGTGCTAGAAATTTTCGTGAACGAAACAGTTGAAGTATAAATGTGATACATATAAGCATAATAATATGAATTTTCAAATAAAATATATACATTGTATCATAATAAATCAAACGATTAATATCTCATTAAAAATTCTTATTTTAAGATTTTTTTCTTTTTTATTCTAACATTTAACATTTATTTACTTTTTTTTGTTGTTCATTATTATCGTATAATTAAAAAACAAACCAGAAATTGAAGCGGATTTTATAGATGAGGAACGTGGATTATAAATATTAATGTGTGCCTGGGCATCCATCCAGGGTTTTTCGGAATATTTAACAATTATTGGATAAATACCAGAGTTTCATTGCAAAATATGACATTGCATTGAGAAAACATTACCCTCCCTATGCCTGCAAGTCATTTTGATTTTCAAAGGAAATTAAAAATATTAATTATTACGTTTTATTAATAACTTTCATTTAAATAAAATTTCAATATGTTGAGATAAATAAGGTTCTGTTTATCCTCTTAATTAAATTGAAATATTGCAATTACTAATATTATAGCTTTCGGCTCATTTATCAAAATTCTATTCATATACGCCATTTCAAAATTGGTAGGCTTTCTATTCAAACGATATTTACTTTCTTTAAAAGTATTGATTCTTAGAAAAAATTATGTTTACATTCATTAATACTAACAATAAATTCTATAACAAATTATGAAACAATATCTTAAATTGAATTTAAATTTAAAAAATATTTGTATTTTTGAAAATGTATTTACTGTTTTTTGTATACAAATCCGCCGAATCTTACAAAACATTAATTCAACAAGCAATTCAATCTTTTCACGCAAGGTTAATGGACTCTAAAGTTCATTATACTTCAATAATAATAATCTAACGTTGTTTTTATTTTTAACAATATTTTTCAAGATTTTGAAAAATTTTGTGTAAATTACACTTGATATTGCATTACGAATCGTAAAAGTTGGTGGTTAAAAATTTCCTATTGCCTAATTATTCTATTTATTTCTACTTTTGTCAATATTAAATAAGAGCATACTTTATTTACATTCTTACCTTTTTAATAATTTACTATTAAAATTGGCGCTAATGAGCTCTTACATTATATATTATTTTTATCATATTGTTTTGACATTCTTGTGGCTTGCATGTTTTTGTAAATAACTTTAATTAATAAATTTTAATGTATTTTTATAATTTTACAATGAATATCATTGTTTTATAAATAAATTGGTTGGTATTTCAATTAGTGTTGTTTTCTAAAAATATGACAAATATAAAGTTATTTTTGTTAATATAGCCTTGATATTCAGAAACTTTTATAATCGTTGTTTTTAACTTAATTGAATATTTTATTTGAAAATCATCTGTTTTTCTTTTTAACAAAATCAAGCCTTCTTTTTATACGTATGCACTTATATCATGCCAATGAAATTATATTTGTTTATGATATAAATTAATAACATAAAAAATAATTTTTAAACAATACAAAAGAAAATACATATCATCAATACATGAAAACATCGTTTTCTTACGTTTCGTTATAATACACTTCACTATGATAAATTATTAGTAAATAAATAAATTATTAAAATGCGCTTTTCATTAAAAAAATATTAACTAATTCAATAAAATAATTAATATAATAAATGCAAAATATGTTAACTTTATATTTTTTAATTGGTTTATTTAAGCCGTTTTACTTTAATTTAAAAATATATTCGAGTAAGTTTATATTATTTCATAAAATTTATAATTTTATAGATTTTAATAGAAACTATTTCTATTTCATTTTTATTTTTATATTAATGATTATAGTATGAAATAAGGATTAAATGTTTGTAAAGGAAAATGATTTCAATAATGGATTAAGCGTCTTTTAAATAAATATATGTCACGGCAATTACAAAATTACATTCTTCAATTTTACTGGAAATTTTATCTGCTATTGTTGTTATATGTTATGGGATAAATCTATGATAAAGATTAATTACAAGCTAATATTTCGTCAAGTATAAACCTTTAAATTTTAGTACTAAATACGCAATAAAATATTATTAATAATCATATATTTGTTTATATATTTTTAAAAAACTGTGACATCAATTTCTCATATTCAATTAAAAAATTATATTTATAATCGATGTTTTGCATTTACTTTTATATAAATGTCACGGACATAAAAATGTACATTTGATAATAAATTTAGGTTGAATTTATACAATAAAAAATAAATATAAATTCTTGTATAAACATTAAATATTATATGTTTAATTTAACTGTATATATTTCCATTTATTGCAGTGAAAATTAAAAAATAATTCATTTGAGTCATTTGTACGCGCGTATGATAATAAAAATATTTTATTGCATTACGCCTGTGAATTGTATTTTGTTGTTAAATAAAGCGCTACTTCATTTTTTTTATTTTGCAATATTTTAAGAGTTAAATTCTAACAGTGTTATTTAAAGTTATAACGTTATTTAGAACAGAAATTAAGTTATACTACATGATTTAAGAAAAAAAATGTCTGACAAACTAAAAATAATATTGATTGACAATCTGATAGTGCGAAAAATGGATTTACAAATTGGTGAGAATTTAATTGGAAATGACATTGATACAAAAGTATGTTTACATTTACGATCCTTAACTAATTTGTAAAAATGTGCATTCTTTTTAACGTTATTGCATTCACAATATAAAAAGAATTTATCGCAAATACATTCTTATAATATGAAAATTTGGCGTTGAAGGTCATCATTTAAATTTTCAATAGCATAACCTTAAATTTAATGCGATGTTTTGATTAAGGATACGATTTTGGCGGGTTATGAACTTGTAGACGTTCAGTGAAGTCCGTTTTATTTTTTCATTATACAAATATTAGAAATTTAATTTATATAGAAAATCTCATATTTCTGGACTGTTTATTAAAATATAATTCTTATATTTCAATTATTATGCTAATGTAAGTAATATTTGATAACAAATTTTCATATATGTTTTCTTTCATTAATAATATTATTATTATATTCAATAATAAGTATTTGTTATTGCTAGATATTATTGAAATAATTTTCTTTCAAAATTCATATTGCAGATAAAAGATAAGTCACAGTTTAATCAGGCAGCTACAATAATTTTGTCGCCTGATTATGAAATATCAATTACTCTTGTAAGATATAAATTATTTAAATTTAGTATACATAACAGTCTTTTTGAAATAAATATACGGTTAAATATATTGATACTTATAATATTAAAATGTATAGTGCCACGGTGTACTATGTTATGCAAAAGCCTATGGAAGCTTACGTTGGAAATTATTGGGACCCAATTTGATAATAAAATTAAATGTCAGAGATACTTGTCTATTATTTCCAAATAAAATTTGGTTTAAGATAATATATGCAATGGATGCAATAAGTGATAGTGAAAGTACAAAAAGAAAAGTAATTCAAATTTTAAAAGAAATAAATACCTTATATATAAATATGTACTGATATTTTATTAAATTTTATTTTAGTTAGAACAAATTGTAGATGATAAATTATCTGATAAAAGATACTGTTTGCCAGTTAATGTAGATGTTAAACCATCAAATTACGTTACATGCATGAATAGTATATCCGTTTTAAACTCAGAGCCTGCAGATTCCAGATATAGTGATGAATGTCATATTGATGGGAATGATCAAGATATCAAGTAGGCCATTATATATTATTAAATTTATAATTAATTTAATATACATTTAATATTTTATAAAAATTATAGTTTAAAACAAATCTGTAATTCTAATACAAATGATGCGGATAAAAAATTAGAACAAACTTCTGTAAAAGATAATAGTGAAGAATTAAATTTAATGTTGAGTAAAGATAATAGTAAAGACATTGAAAAAAAAAAAAAAAAAAAAAAATTACATATTAATGGTAATCATCCAAGTCATGTAACATTAAATCAATCTGTAAATTCAAGGGTAATGGATATAAATAGTAATAATGATATGTCTGAACAGACAAGTACTACAAATTCACAAAGGAAATTTAAGGAAAAATGTAAATATGGAGATAAGTGCTATAGGTAAATAATAAAATGGATAATATGAAATAATAAATTTTCATAAAAATTTCTGTAAAATAAATATTTCAATTTATTTGCTAAAAGCATATGAAATATTAAGATATGTATGAAAAGGAATTATATTTTGAAATATTACAGATTGAATGATGAACATAAGGCTGCATATAGTCATCCTGGTGATACAGATTATGACCTTCCTGATGATAGACCGGAATGTGTATATGGAATAAATTGTTATCGTAAAAATCAGCAACATAGAATAGAATACAAACATACATCCAGTAAGCGTAAGCGAAATCGAGTTACTTTGAAATCAGTTTCTCCTGATGAATATTTAGATTGGGAAAATTCCGAAGAAGAATCAGTTGATGAGTCCGAATACGAACCATCTTTTATTGATGACGAAAGTATACATTCATCCGAATGTACTTTTTCAGAGGATGAATTATAGTTATATAAATAAATAAAAAATTTTGTTAAGAATTATTTATATTGAAATTTCAATTTTTGTAACAAAATAATAAAATAATAAAACAAATAATAAGATAAAATTAATATACATGGTATCCTTCGTCAATATTTTCATTTATATTTTCTGAAGCTATCATAGCTGCGTCAGCTAACATATGTCTAGGGATTTCAGAACCTCGAACTTTAATTGTATAGCATACATTTTCCATTTTCAATAAACTTTGATGTAAAACATACATTTTTCTATTTACTTCTGGGGTATAAAGACCATCGCAACTTAAAAAACCTTTGTAAATATTTCTAACAAATTCACATGTTTCAAAGCAACTAGAGATATCACCACTACCTAAGTTATTAATACATTTACGCATCAGTTCTCCAGTAAGATCAGCCACACCTAATACGAATTCAATTGGTGGTACCACAGTTCGCACAATTTTTTCATTTGCAAGAGACTGGTCATCATCAATTTCACTTGACTCTTTTATTGTATATGTCATTGACTCTTCTATGTCAGTCCAGTTACAAAGTGTTTTATTTTGTAAGTAGTAATAAAATGAAATTGCTTCAATGAATTCTTGCAAACCTATTCTATATGCTCTCAAATATAAATATGGATCTTGATTCTCCAATTCCAGTGCAATATTTTTAAATAATTTGTTTACAAGATTATCTATCCTTGTTCCTGCTTTCTCTAAAATGCTTTTTTTCTTGTCTTCTTTATCTAGTGTATGTAATAAAAATATTATTCGTTTACTCTCAATAGTAATATCACGATTGATTTTAACAATTCTTTCATATCGATCATTCTTTAAATCTAATTCAATTGCATATCTTTGAAACTGTTTAATTATGTGACTGTTTTCATTTACAGCTTCTATGACTTCTTTTTCTTTATCTCCAATGTTAATACTACATGAATCGCCCTTATTAACCTTATCATTATTATCACCTGTAATTGTTAAAAAAAGACACTTTGTAATTAAAAAAATAATAATTTATAAAAATCAAAATCTTTGTATCTATACTTGTATCCTCAGACATGACAATGAATTTATAAAATTAATTAAAGGTGCGTTGCTTATTATTATACTTATTTATCTTTTATAAAGCGTATCATGAAAAGTTATTTTATATCTTTAAAAGTTCGATTGAACGCAATTATGTACGTATATTTATGTAACCACTAATTTATCGATTGTAAAATAAATGATTGTTATCATAATTTTAAGGTTAGTTTTATTACATACGAATCACTCATATTGCATTCAAAGTTAAACAGGAAACATTTACAAGCTTTTAATACTGACTTTAATTTTTAAAATAAAAGTAATTAACGAGTAAAAAATTTTTAACAGATCTTTTAATCAAATCTTTAATTTATTATATTCTATCGGTTGTTTTATGTGCCAAAAATTATTCTTATTATTAGAATTTTTAATAAACAATAATTGATGTAATATACATAATTAATGGGCGCGATTCACAGTAAAAGCTTATAAATTTTTTAATTTTATAACATTTTAAAAATCACATTTGTTTATATAATTGATAAATGGTGATGTAGAATAAGCGGTATTCTATATTTTGAGTTTTTCGTTTTAATCAGATCCTTGGTGTTGATTGGTGGTGGTGATTTTTAAGAAACTAAATGAAAAATAAAGTTTTAATAATAAATTCAGTTTGCTGATTCTCATCATTTTAAAATCCTACCCTTCCTACATATATCAATTAATATGAATAATAAAGAGTTGGCTGACGCATACTATTGATTTATTATACGCACCACATGTACTTTGATGATATTGTAGTACCAGAACATTAATTGTAAATTTAAAAAATGAAAAATGAGAGACTAAAAACTAAACTAATTATGAGGTACTGCATGTAATTGTACGTGAAAGAGAGAGAGAGAGAGAGAGAGAGAGAGAGAGAGAGAGAGAGAGAGAGAGGGAGGGAGGGAGAGAGAGGGAGAGAGAGAAATTGTGTGATTTTCTTCGTAGTCGCTGTTGTTCTTCATTGTATACCATTTTTATCGTCGGTATAAGCATATCGATTAATGGCCGTTAACTCTTATTTTGAGAATCTCGGCTTGATAGAAACCGAATGTTCAAGTTCTCGTTTTTTGGATGAAGTTTCAGGAATCGCGAGATCTCGTTTGAATGGGCATCGTATTACCTGGCGAAATTACAACCAGGCTTGAGTTTCGCCATTTTTAACGACCTTTAGCTAAGGAAAATTCTCTTTGTATCATCTTCATTAAAAATTGCTGCAGCATTGTCGTAGATTTTGAAATATGTCGAGTCGTGGCTATATGCTGACGTCTTGGTCGCTCGTTTGCAGAAGAATAGCTGGCGAATTGCCACTCGGTAAGCGATTAGAGGTGAAAGGAGTCGGGTTATTACGACCGGCTCGAAGCGGTGACAAACCTCATGAATTAAGGAACGTTTCAATTTCCCTCGATAATGCAGACCTTAAAACGCATATCAGACCAGAATTTATACGTAGCGAGCTCCTAATCGCGACATTTGCTTCATTTGATTTTTTAAAAGTATTTATCTCGTCATTTAAACACGGGTATTCATTGGACTGTATACGCCAATTGCATCGCATGCTCATGCTCGAATGTATCATCGATTTTTAGTGTTAACTATAATGCATATAGATTGTAATAAATTCGACAAAAACGTATTTTTATGAAACAGAACTAGAGAATTGTAATCTTAATCGTAATTGTTACCAATAAATTTCATCGGCATTTAAACGAGTATTTAAATAAATGGAATTTTAATCGATTTTACTTTCTATAAAGCAAATAAATGAGATTCTGTTAGGGGTTAGACATTGGTTTAGATTTTAAATTAAAATGTTAGGAATGGTAAATATTTTAATGCTCTTGGAAGCTCAAGTAAACGTAATGTAACATTCGCTGCGGTTAAATTGTTTGTTCCAAATGCCTAAATTAATGATCGCAAGGCCAATTAAATCATTAAATCTACACGTATTAGAATAAATTGTAATCCACGTACTGGTGTGTCTGTATTTCGGTGTGCATTCATTATATGCAGATTCTGACAAGTATTCGAATTTGTATTCGAATAATTCATCGGCCGTATTAAAAGTCATAACACTTAGTTTAAGTACAAGGCCATTGAGAACCTTTTGGAAAAGATGGTTTCAATCCAGCAATGTAATGATATTTGAGAACGAGTTTCATTTAAATAATGTAGTTTCATATCAAACTTCAATAACGATATGAATAATGTCGCATCGTGATTACAGCTTTTAATTAAGCAGAAAATTTAAATGCCGAGCTTTTGGCAACACGTAGTAATTAAAGTCTTCAATCGAGGTACGAATCTGCCAATTCTGCTGCAAAATAGATACAGAATAGTGATAATTATAAATTGCAGTATATACATCTATTGCTAGTTCATTGAATACATTTTTTTCTATCTAATTTCCTTAGGTATTTATTGAAAAAAAGCATGTAAAATAACTCTTAACTAATGTGAAAATAATTAAAATTAGTTCACAAATGTTGTTATACAAGTTTTTTTTTCAAAGCATAAAACATTTTTTAATTTACGTATTTGGATTTACTTTTTTTAACCTTGGGGTCAATAAAATTTACAAAAAGCCTTTTATATGCACGATATATCTTGCCCATTTCTAGAATCGTAGCTTGTAAAACGACAATATCCCTTACTCCTTTTTTTTAAACATGCTCAATGAAAGGTGTTTTTAAAACGTCAGATTTTAAATGCTTTAAAGATCAATATTTTAAAAACGTCTTAGTCGTGTTTTGTATATATTTTTTAAATAAAATAAAATAAAATAATACAATTGACTCTGTTTGTGAAATTAACAATTAAAGTTTAACTTTAATTATTAAAGTATAACTTTATTAATTATAAACTATATATTAGATAACTTATACTCTTATACTCATCTTACACTTTCAAATTGTATGACATTTATAAAATTTATTTTATGTACAAGAAAGTATGCTAATTTAATACTAATTTACTTGAATTTTACTTTTTTATTATTCCTATTCGCTTCGATACCGCAATTAATTGACTTGGAAGAATAGTACGGATTGTTTTCAACTTATTCAAAAAGATATACTATACTACACAAATTACTATACTCATTTGCCAAAAATTATACTGAAAAAAAAAAATAGTAAGGCTTTTGGTTAAAACATGAATAAATTTAATTCTGAAGACTCAGTTTTGTCGTTGCATTTCACCTACAGTTCTTTAATAACGCACAGAAATTCACAGACTAATATTAAATTAATAAATGGAGCCGTAATTGCAAATTTATTCTGTTATAGAGTATCAATTATATCGTGTAATTGCGTTTATGTAATGAAATCAAATATCGTAGGATGAATTGAAAATTTATTTTGAAACTGATTAAAATTCATTTAAAATTTCGGTATTTTATTTTTTGCATATTTAGTATAAATTGAAGTCGGAAGGCGTATTATATTTTATTAAAAATGCCTTAGGAATAAACACTCATTGATAACATTCTGATGCAACAGGAATTGCTTAATAAGTACCTGATTTAAAATATTTTAAAACCTTATTTAAATATAATAATATGTAATTGATATTATCATTACAAATGTTGGAATGTGACAAAATAAATTGTATTTTGTAATCATATCTCTTATTCTGGTAATATTTGAACTAAAGGTTTATTTCTAAACGAGAAATTATTTTACTGCAATAAATCCAGAATAGTTTACAGATATTATATTTATGTGTAATTTCAGAGGGGTAAGATTGTGTTTGTATAGAAAACATAGTACATTAAAAGCGCGCGCGTGTGTACGGCATAATATGGAGGGGTAGTTGGTATTGTTTGTGTATGTAGTTAAGCTAACAAGATTATTGCCATCGCGATGATGGCCATTTAGCCAGCTTATATGGATGCAATGCTGACAAGTACAAGTATCCATAAAAAGGAGCCGTGCTTACTGATGGATGAATGAGATTATCGAGCTTCGAAAGCAGTGGCACCGGGACTGGGAAACCACGAGGACGCGATTCCATCGGCCACTAAACCCAAAGCGGTTAAGATGGTGCCAATGCGTTTAATTATCAGTGATGCTCAAACGGAAGGCAAGTAGCGACTTGACAATTGAAAATAGTTGCACGAGAATGCTCTGCAGAAGCAACGAGAGGAGGGGGGAGGGGAAAAAATTTCCAAAAACTAAGAATCTTGCTGTTTACCTTAAGTTGTTATTATGCACATGAACTCGTGTGTATATGCACCAATGTGTATATATGTACACTGGAGGCTACACAGAAACTCTTTGGGAAATCATTCGAAGTTTATATATTGCTGGCCCAGCGAGTACACGAGCTAGTGTCAAGGTAATATGATCTCTGATCGTTGACGTTTTATCCATAAAAAAAATAAACTAATACAACGAGATTAATAATAGATTCCAGTATTACGATTTCTCAACAAAATTATGATAAATATGAAGATAAATAGCTTCTTTTAAAGTAACTGATTTACATGTTACATTTTAGTACGCCGTCCCTTTAAAATTTTTATGTACGATGATAGATTATTATTTCTACTTTCTATGTAAAAATTTGTTCATTATCATGAGGTAAATACGAAGAAACATATTGAGTTAGCTGATTCGCATCGCTCGAGAATAACAAGCAGCGATGCATGAAAAATGATAAGAAGTAGCATATTCGTGGCCCTTTAAAGAAGTTAATCTGTTTATGGTAATCGATAAAGTGAAATATAAGTCTGAGAGTAATAGATCGGTGACGGGATCAATATACATTAGCTCTATTTAATTTAGAGATAATTGTTCGGACACACGTATTGGTAAGAAAGTTATTTAAATTTGTAATTACTTTTCACGGAAGAAGAACAGAACGATCAGAATCTCACAACGCGTTAAGAGTTCAGGAAGTTTTTAAAGTGCATTTAAGGGAAACTTTAAATTACGATGGTGGCCATATGAATCAAAACGTGCAATTCACTTTAATTTATTTACTTAGATAAGGGAATAACTAAAATCATATTTAAATCCTTTGGAGATTGGTTTCGAAAAGATCATCGATGATCCGCAGAGATATGAAGGTAAAGGAAATAGATCGTTTCTAAAAATTAAAAAAGCAAAAGGCTCGGATAAAAGTTAAAGAATTTCAAATTCATTGGAAATGGCACACAAACGGTATAATTATTTCGAAAATTCGTATATAATAATAAGTATAATAATAACTAGGATCATTCTTATTTTTAAGCTGTAAAGAGAAAGAGGTCAGTTTGGGGTAGAAGAGCTGAGCGATATCAACGTAAAATTAAAAAGTCATTCGATTCGTTCGCTTTTGATGATACCCTTGAGAACTCATCCCTAGAAACTTGCTCCTCAACTATGAGATTTGAAGAGCATAAGATAAGCAGGAGCAGAGAGAGAGAGAGAGAGAGAGAGAGAGAGAGAAGGAACGATAGTGGATACGGGACGGAAGCGGGAGAGGTTGGGTTAGATCGATTTGTATTGTATCTAAAACGGTGATTACATTTTTGTTATTGTTCTTATTTCCAGAGATGATATTGTGTATTGCGCCTTACTTTTATCCACTTGAGTAGAGTACTTAAGCTCTATTCTTAAAGCAGCATAGCCTTTTTTTTCTATTTTTTTCAAAGCAATATTGAAGCAGTACAACAAAGTGATATCTTTTTTTATTCTACACGGAAGCATCAATTAATAAAATACTTTAGTACTTACTTATATCCACAAACGAAAAAAATGAAAGAAATAATGAAAACAAAAGACGTACAATAAACCGAAGGATTAATATCAAAAAATAAATCGGAATTATCAATAAATCAACTGTAAGTATCAAACGGTCTTAGTTGCCAGGATATATTGTATTAGTTGAAGTCTGATAGGTCATCGCTAAATAGTTCAAAGATTTTATACTGCGGATACGAGAAAATTTAAGAAAGCAATATATTTAATGGATGAATAGTCAATAGTTAGTTTAGTTTAATCATGAAAGTACGAAATAATATCATTTTTTGAAGAAATTAATAGTTTTACTTACTCATTAGTTATTATTAATAATAAATGTATATAATTTTTATTATTTATATTTCGAAGTAGTTCATTTTTTTTAAAGGAACCATTTCATTGAAGTTTACTTACAATAGTTTAAACAAAGAAATATATGGGTTCAATTATTTAACGAATATAGAATTTGATATTTCGCTAAACGTTTCCAAGAACTTTAACATAAAGATGAGAAAATTGTAAAAGCAAATGTTGCAGGACAAGGATATATTTTGAATATATTGTACTACTAATTTTATATTAAAAAAAAAAATTAGAATTATCAATAAAAAATTATACAAACATGTAATAATAAACATAGTATTTTATTCAGAAATAAATGCACATATATCAATGTATAAAGTTCTTTTAACCTGAAAAGCAATGGAACGAATAATAAAAAATACAATTTTTTATTAAAAACGAAATTGTTATTCGTTGGTAAACTTATACAAAATGTTATTAGAGTGAAAAAAATATAAAAATAATAAAATTAATGATGAAAAGGAAGGTGGTCTTAAATTGAAACTTTTAATTGTAAAGGGTTAAGTGAATACATAAATAAATAAACGAATAAGATGTATCGTGTTTTGTATAAATTATTTATATACAATATTTACAAGCATATGATCAGTCGTATTAGCTATAAATCGTCAATAGATTTGTTAATAGAATTAACCGTGGCAAATTCCAATTCCCATTGCCTTGTATGCATTTAGATACAACTTTCTTGGACGGTTGTATGTCTTACTATTGTTTCAGTATATCGGCTCGGTCTCTGTAAGCTGTAGTACGTCTGAAAGGAAGGCATGCGCTGGAGTGATAAAAAATAGTACCAAGTCATGAGTAGGTCATTATTCTTTATGGATTAGCAATGGGCTACGTACATTCGGTGCAGCTCGAAGGTAACTCATATCGTGCATGCCACCCTGAAGTATCTGCTGCTCGTCTTCGGTGTAGTGTGACCTTCGAGGCAAGGATCCGTACACGGAAAGCTTTCCCTCTGTAAATAAGAGATTTGTAATGATAGAGGGAAGCAAAGGGAGATTTATTTGGAATGCACGTGATTCCTGTGTCCACGTGACTTTTCATCCTCGTGCCTAGATCTTAAAATACCTGTATTAGGTACACACGCGCGCGCGCGCGCGCATACACACACACATACATACATACACTTACACACACACACACATATATATATATATATATAAGTATATACCGTATAGTAAGCTTAATGGACGAAGGTCGAGAAAAATGAGGATTTAATTAGATTCACGAGATTAAAGAGTTGAGCGGTTAAGGATGGAAGTTTCCCAAGTATAGGACGTGTCGGGGAATAGGGTTAACCGGGTCCTCGCTCGACTAATTCCAAACGAATAATACTCAACCGGCATAATTATTGGTCAGCGCTGCCGTAGGTATGAGATCGGGATTTCCGTCCTCTTCCTCGCCTTTACCCGCAAACGTGGCAATGCTCGGCTGCTGGAGCGGCTTCGGCTCCTTGGACGGGGAGGCCGCGTGCTTTCTCCATAGAGCCATTAATACTCCGGTCACGATGAGCCCTAACCCGGTGGCCGTCCCTCCAAGGCCAATCAAGATCGGTGATATGTCGAGGGAGATGCCGGTTTCCCCTGCGGAGCAAGTTTTTCCCTTTCAACTATCATTACCTACTTATTTGAGCATTCGTTCAACCGCTCTCTCTCTCTCTCTCTCTCTCTCTCTCTCTCTCTCGGTATTGTTTATCAAATAATTACAAGGCTTATGTCGCCAATATCAATCCGAGAGTTAATCGGATTTATTTTTTTTAGAGGCCAATGTTGTACCGAACAACAAAAGCCGCTGTTATTTATATGCTATTCCGCAAATGCATCAAGTCACGTGATTCTCGTTTATTTCGAATATTTATTTATGCCAACCAAAAATAATTACACACAAACGCTCTCTCTCTCTCTCAGGTGCTTACAAAACTTGGAACTTGACGTGTCAGTTTTTCGACCCAATTTTTTTTAAATAACCCAATCAGTTACAGAGAATCTTTACTTTAAAAATCCTTGTAATTTATAAGGCGGGGTTACGGAAAATGCAAAGAATCTAAAGTAACGATCCCTTTACGACGTAGTCCGATGATCGAGGTCGTCTTCGCACTTACCCGTAAACTTCGCTACGTCCTTGAAAGCTATGCCTTCCATGACGATGGGCTCGCTCGATCCCTTCGCGTTCACCGCATACAGAGAGACGGTAGTCGGCTTGTGTATTTCGATTTCCCAGTATGGGCTGCTCGATTCCCAGCGCTGCTTCCCGACCACGGCCACAAATTTTTGCGGCAGCCCGCCGTCGAAGCCCTCGACGCAGGATATCCGTATCCAGGTACCGCTTTCATTGTACGCTGTGCAGTTCTGTAGGGGCAGTGGGTTCACTGTAAATAAACAATTGAACGTCAATTGAGTCGGGCCCCGCGTACGAGAGTAAGCGCACGTGTGTGCACGAGTAGATGGCGGGCGGAGGGATGAAACATGATCTTGCCGATTTGGACATTCGTATAGATGGGCCGCTGCGAGCAACGCCCGTAAATAAAGCTGATTAGTTAATTTTTTTTTCCTCGTTCCGAGGTGCACGGTACGTTAGACTTATAATTTCGGAATCACTTGATCTTACATTGCATTTAAATTTACTCCCTCGCCTACGACCTGCTTTTCCTTTCATTTTCCCATTGAAAGCAAAGGCAATTATTATAATCAGAGGAAACGCCCAGAACAACATATCAGACTCCGTAAAATACAAAAAATATGACGATCCATTATCATAAAGAATTTAAAAAATGGAAATAACAAGGAATCAAGAGCATTCGTTAATTATCAAAAAAAAAAAAAAAAAATAAAAAATAAAAATAATCGCAGAACGCGCGTAAAATATAAGATTTATGCCTCGATAGCGCTCTGCCTCCACCCACGTCACACTTGCAATTAGCTATTTAATTATCCGTGCTCCTTCACGAGGTCGGAACGAGTGTTCGAAACACGCATTGGCCGGACTCGTGTGCGAATTTCATACTACGCTTCCGGGAAAGAATATAGTAATTTTATAAGAAATGCATTGCCCGTATGCGTTTCACGGGGTGAGTTATGCATTCAATTAGCGCGGCCGGCTGTGTATTATATGCACAAAAGCATTAATAGGAGCCGGGGCAGATGGGCGAGGGGGGGGCGTCTATTGCGCGAGCAGTGCTCGGGCAAATGTTTTATCCTGTGCTTTTCTACACGACGGCGGCGGACGGACATGAGTTACCCCCCCCCCCCAAACCACCCAACGTCGCGCTCGACCACTTAATTCGATGTTCGCCGTCAAAAAAGATGTACCCACATGGTAATTGGCATATTTAATTATGAACTTAATTAAACTCGACGAGGAACTGCATGTGCATATCAAATACGGTCTCGTTTCGCAAAAGACTTTAGCTAATTAATAAATCTGTTCTCTCGATTAAACCAAGTGCCATTAATTTTCATTTCGCGCGCACGATTTTTAATTCTAATTCGAATTCATGAATTTATTATGACGGTCTGGGCATCCGTCGATTGATTTGCTCCTGGCATTATAACTCTCTACAAATATTAATTGAAATACATTTTCCAATGATATTTGCTCGTTACTTGCGTACATATCTCATTAAGAATGTAGTTAATTAGTATTGATCGTGTTGTTAAAGTTTGAACGGTAAAATTCACAGTTGAGTACAATATCATATTTTTATTATCACATGACCGATTTGATTGACAATTACCTTAGCGCAACTCATTTGTCTCATTGTTCCTTGGCAAATTAATTCATCCTTGCTTATCAAGTTCCACGTCGTTACATACATACATAAATACGTGCATTTTTATAGTATATTTATAATAAAATATTGACGGATAAATGTTCTTATTTCCTATTGAATTTGTTTAACTTGAGGCAAATGAAATGAAGCTGATAGTCCTTAAAAGGATAACGGTAATTGCTGGCCTGCCTCGCATTATTTAATTTTAATGAGAATTAATGTCACTACGTTCTCTCCCATTTCTTTTGTTATATTTGGTTATAATGAATACGAATGTTTCGAGCAGAAGTACGCATTAATTGCTGGAATTATAATTTCAAAAAGAATAACGACAAATTCTTATTAAAACAATGTACATTTAACGAGCTACGCTCAACATGCCAATGCATGTATTTCTAATAAAAAGCTTACTATTTGGAAATGTAAAAAAAAAAAAAAAAACCATCTATATTGAAATTAGAACATTAAATAATAATAAATATTTTTGCTTATATTACCATTGGGATGGACTTATATATTTAAATTAAAAGCAATATGTTTAGTGAATACAAAAAGGCTATTGATTCTCAACTCCAATAAATGCGAATTTTTCATTTTGTTTGCGGCATCTGCTCTCCGTATATACCCTTAGATATATAATGGCATATGAATTTAAATAGCGAAGGGCGCATGCAACGACGACCTTTGCTAATGATGGGCCAAGCGAAACCTTGGACAATGCCGCGGAGAAGGACGAAAAAAAGGTAAACGAAGACAAAAGAAGCCGATTGTTAATTCGAGCAATAATAAAGTTGCTAATTAACATTGTAAAGAGCTATTGGTTCGTTTTACAATAAGCAGTAATTCGATAATGCGTAACCGAAAGCGCTCCATTTACATACTAACGCAACTCGCTGTTTGAACTTTAGAAGCATAATAATGAACCGAGGCCAGTTAAATCATAGCTCAGAGATTTTCATCTATAATTTAAATGAAAAATTATATTTAACTTAAATTACTTGAGCCGCAATCATTTGTTTTAAAAGGGCATTTTTTGTAGTCCAAATTACCACAACTGTAGCTATGGTAATTATGATCGCCATTATAAGCATATAATATACCGACGGAGTATGTTGTATTCTAAGGTATTCGCGTGAAAAGAGATATATTTTACGTTATGTAATGTCTCTCTATTAAGAGAGATATTGGCTTTTCAAAAGTTTTCAAGGAGAATAGCATATAAAATTTCTATTCGATCAAACTGAACTTTCAATCTCGTATACGTCAATGCAGGCAATCGCTACACGATGTAATATGATTATGTGTAAATAATGATCGAGTATGTACATACTAATTTAAAATAATAGGTTAATCGTTAAATGAAATATAAGGCGATCGAGTTGAATATGTGAGAGGTGGCTTATAAGTTATATGAACTCGTGTATATTGAGAAAAAGTAAATCAAAGAACATTATTAAAGGTAGTGGAAGTCTTAGGGATAATTTATCTTGCTAGAAATGTGCAAATATTACGTGAATATTATATTAAAAACAAATTAGCTGAGAAATTTCAGAGGGCGATCTATGAATTTTTTATAAATTGATCCGGGAGCTTAAAAATTCTTATACGCAAGAGGTGCTGTAAAAGTAGGGAAGGCCGGAACGGTAAGAATTATTCATGGAGGACATTTTGTTGCCAAAGCTTTTGATTAGCAAAGTGCCAAAGGAGCAGTAGCAGCAGCAGTAGCTTTTAATTAAAGACTCGCGCGCATTATCATTATTTATATTAAATAAAAATCATATAATGTAACTTGTATTGCACTTTAGTCATTATATTAATGGGAGTAATAGCGAATTAAGTTTTGAGTTGGTATTCTGATGCGAATTTCTCTCGTAGAATGAAGATGAAATTTCGCCTATAATAACGTCTTACAACGTAAGCCGTTAACATTCATATATACATATAACATTCACGATTTAAGACAAAGAGTATGGTTATTTAATGTTGCGCGCACATTAAAGGGGTTAAATGTCGAGGAAGGAGCTTACTCTGTTATTACTTAATACTAATGAAGAAAGGTACGTTGTTCTACGGGATATTTGAGGCTCAAATAATGAAATACGTAAGGGGAAGATGCGCTCTTACCTGGTGGGGGGACGAGATAAAGGCAAGGCTGCTTGGAGTCGCCGACGAAGTTGCTGGCCCAGCATCCGAAGGTCCCGTAATCAGCGTCGGTGCGCAAGGGATGGCTGAGCTTACTGATGGTCCGGTCGCTGCTGTAGCGGAAGTCGGCTACGTCGCTGAGCTCCTTACTGTTGTTGAAGGTCCAGTGAAACTTGACGGTACTCGGGCTGGCCTCGACCTCGCATACGAGATTTATTAACCCGTGATGCGAGGTGTTTATCGGCCGTTCCTCACCGATGCCGAGCTCCTTCTCGGTGGCGAGATTCATCGCGTCCTCGTCGAGGCTTATTGGCCCGAGTCGCTTGCAGATCGGGGCAACTGGAACCCCGCGAGATCGGATTTGTCAGTTTTCATACCAAGATTTGTAACGCGTGGATGTTTTAGCGGCCCCAGGGTACCCAAATATTCTCAACGTTCTATCTTCCGAGCGGATTATTGCTTCGAACTTCGGGGCCATCTGGTGGTCCACGAGCTAGACGACTTTCCGCGACTTACTTCGCATCCTCAACGCTATCGTCAATGTAATCATAATTATCCTTATAACCCTAATAGCCACTCTTCATTTTCTGCATCCGTGCACGTACGAGCGCGAGCTTGCACTTCATTTTGTGATATTATAATGGAGAGTAGGCAAAATGAAGACAAAATATACGAAAGCTCCAATTCTATTATTTCGATCAGTTAATTATTCAAATATAGTTAGACTAATTATTGCGGGAATGCATAATAATAGAGCTACCAAATGCTCCGGCAGTATGAGGTCAAATATATATATATATATATATACATTCGCGATTCGATGAGAATATAATAAAGCACGTATTCTTCTACAACTTACCTCCTACATACTTTATTGAGTTATCCACCAAGAAATATTAATATTTTCCCGTCCTTAAGGTGGGTTTTTCCCACCCAATTTACTCGATAAAGAAGAAGAAGAAGAAGAAGAAGAAGAAAAAGGAGAAGAAATAGAAAAAAGAACAGAAAGTAGGAAAAGAAAGAAAAAATGCAACTCACACATTACGTGAAGGTAAATAACGTTTGATCTATTACGGCCTTGTGAGTTGGCCGCAAGACAGCTGTAGTTCCCTGAAGCTTCTCGAGTTATTCCTTGGAGATTCAGAGATTGATCGGATAGCACCACACCTGTACTAGCATTGTGTCGAAGCTCTTTATTCTGGAAAAGTCATTTCAGCAATTTTCTTTGCTTCTTAATACCTTTGTTTGCGATATTTCATATTTAGCCGTTACAATTAGGATTATTCCATTAAAATTAATAATATATACGCAAGATATATTTAATCTATTACCATGTCTTTGTCTAGATTTAAAAATGCCTGAAACAATATTTCTTTCAATAACAATCATTTTAAATAAAATCCTTTATGATACTATTTACAATGGAAAGGACAAACCGCGGACGTTACAGTTCATTTTCTTCGTACCTATTTGTTTATATGTGTGGATGTGTAAATTAAAATTCCTTGGATAATCGATATATGTATATATATATATATATATATATATGCTTTCGATGTTTGAAAAATTGTAGATACGATAAACGTTAGGTTTTTATGGTTGATAGATTAGTTGGCATCTGTGATTTTAGTAGATTTTTGTATGAACAGAATTTAGGGATTTGCCGGAAATTTATTGGTCTCGCCTACCGGACGATCTGAAATTTTGAATAAGCGGTAAACGACAAGCAGCGATCGTAAATTCAAAATAATTCCAAGCGAATGCCTTTCCATAGATATCAGCCGCATAGCTGACTACTGCATGACTATAAATATTTTCAATATTTTTCGGCTACCTCTTTTGTCCTTTCAAGATCGCGTCCTTTAACCTCTTAATTAATGTTGAATATATCAAGCGCGTGGCTTTAATCAATCAATTAATCGAATCACATTAGTCGACGAACTTGTAGAAAACTCAAGCTCGGATAAATTCAAGCCCCTTTCAATTAATACAGAATTGATTAAAATTATTTAAGTATTATATAAAATCATTCTTATACGTATTAGAATATTATTCCGCTGTTTACGTTATAATTGTCTTTAAGGCCTTTTAGAATTATAAAATAATAAGCGAAAGTCGTAATTTTTTATTTAGAATATTAAAAATCTTCATGTACCAATTAAATGTTTATTTACTTTAATATGACTTAATGCGGAATTATATCGAGGTTTATTATGCGTTTTCTATCACGTAACGTTGTCAATTGAGACTTTGCTAATACTAATGGCCCTACTAAGGTAATTAAAGTTTATATTTGTCTAGCGGTATTTAGGTATTGTTACAGCTGCGGTCTGCGTGGATCGAAAAGTAGATAGACTTGCAATGGAAGTAAAATTTGGGATCTTAACTCTGCTTGCGGTCGGGGGTGATGGGAAAATGGATAAAAATGAGAAATACGTTGACTTGTGTAATTGGGATTGCGAGGAAATTCAGGCTCCGGACGAGTTGATAAAGCGAGTAATCGCTTTTAATAGAGCACCGGCAAGTGAGGGGGGCGGGGCGGGGCGGGGCTCGAGTAAGACATAAGCGGGAGAGCGGTACACGAAGCTACAAAAATGAATCTCCATTTATATTTATATTAGAGCAGAAAGAGTCTGTATTTTCAGGACCGTCCAGGGTATAAACAGGCGTCATGATCCTCCTTGAGCGGCTTAACAGCTCGACTCGGCGGAGGTAGTTTGCGTCCGGGCACTGAAAAGCTTTTCTCTCCGCTTCTGTAAGCCATTTTTCCCACGAATCTTTACTTGTAAGGGAATAATTTACTTTAATGTACATTATCGTGTGTTGGATCCCGCGAGAAGCTATCATCTGTCGGATCGGCCCTCACCCAGGGGAGGATTACCGGGACGAAAAAGAAATCTATCCAAGCAGCACTTGTACTCGGCTTGGGATCTCCTCGAGCTCTCGACCATTGAAATCTATTTATTCTATTACCGCTGGTATTTAGCTTTCTCTCGCTCTTTCTGATACAAATTATTCCCACTGCCACGAATTAATCGCAAGAATTACGTGTCACGTGGATGGCTTTTAGTTCGGCCCAGAGCGACATTCGGCCCCACTAAACGCGATCCATTTCTAATGAATACTTTATATTTTCCAACGCTACTTTCACTGGCCGTCAAGCGACTTTTCCACGTGCAGTAGCAAACAATCTTGTAAATCTTTGTGTATTTACGTCTATGCATGGGCTAATGAACCTACATCTCCCCCCCCCCTTGCACGTGTATAACGAATAGACTTGACGCGGCGAGATTTATATTTCCTTGTAAATGATATGAAACGAATCGAAGATTGGATGTAACGCAAAAAAAAAAAAATGGCAGTCTTGAAGAAACTATCGGTTCTAGTCGAAAGGTTAAAAATTGAAAATGTCTTTGGAATTATGAATACCCGTAATACGCCAGAAGCAAGGATAGCTATCAAAAAATCTCAATTTCATGAAAATTCTAGTTATCTTCTAAGGGCGCATGTCGGTTTACTGAAACAAGAAGAGCATGTTATGGCCTGGAGGGCTTTTAATTCAGCCTCATCTCCCGGCACGGCACACTACCTCTCTTTCCTCCTTCTCCATCCACAGGCTATACATTCATAATAAGCTCCTGAGACGCTTTTCGTTCTGGATTTCGGGCCCAGTAATCAAACATACAGTGTTTACTCTGCTCAATCGATTGTTGTTGTTGTTATTTATATGATTTATTAAAGCAATCCTCGGAGTCGTGCGCTCGTTAGAAGATCATAATGTATATATATTTACCCCGTGATACCATTTGAGTGTGAAGTTTCTTGGATTGGATCTGACGTTACATTCGAAGGAAACATTGTCACCTTCTTTGATATTTTCCAAGTTGGCGGATGAGCCCACTCGAAGTAACACTATTGGAGAAACTGTAATGGAAAATTTATTTATATAATTCTTTATACGTATTAACGATTAAAATAAAGTTTGTTTTTTCTTCTTCTTCTTCTTCTTCTTCTTCCTCTTTATATTCACTAGATTGTACCGCGAATGTTCATAAATATTGTAGGAGAAAATTAGTTTACTTTAATGATTGCAATGATAGGGATAATAGGAGAGGGAAAATCGTTCATTTTATTTCTGATTTACGCCAATCTGCAATTCCTTAATTAATACAAAAAAATAAAATTACAAAATTAATTTCAGAGTTATACGTTTTAATTCAAAATTTCGTAAAAGTTAATTCGGCTACGTTTCGAATAATGCCCGCCGACTCGAGTATATAATTACTTTATTCGACTATTAAATGTATATACAGTATATAATTATTACAACTACTGGCGGCTATTTGACAACGAGGAAACAATCAACAAACCGAATGCAATAAGACCTTTAATTATTTCTTGCTTTTTATAACTAAATGCAACCCGATGGCGATAGTTCTTCATTAAAACACATGTTTGTACAGTCATACATAGCAGAGCCCCAGTATACATAGTATATACGCGCGTGTGTACTTGTACATAGATACGGATGCATAATTTAAATATGCATATACAGGCCAGGATATTTGTCCGTATATACGTGTATATACGACCCGAGCACACAAGTACCGATGCTCGGTTATTTGCAAAGGCGCATTTATACATATTGAATTCGCATACTCCACGGTCCATATCAGCGAGGGATATCAATAATTTTAAATTACTAAACTTGGAAAAATTATATATTCCCGCTTTCGACTCATCACTTCAATTCTGAATTTATAATTTAAGGCTTCGAAAGTGATTTCGATGTCAAAATTGACTCGTACTCGGTTACGGAATGAACTCACTGAATTTTATTGCTTCCTTTTTTTAATTGCTCAAAGTCATGTATGTGATCTTATGCATTTCTAAAACTATAAATATCTTATTTATGTCAAGTTTAAATTTGCAAATTTATGTTTGTTTTTACGTGGATGTCAATGTACAAGAGATTATATACAAGCGATATATGTTATACGATATTTTATTATATTTTACATGGGAAGGACATGTGTAAAAATAAAAGTAATTTTAGATCTATGTTACCAGGGGAAATTGGAAAATGGCTAAATATTTGAGCCTATCACTGGATAAATTCTTCATGAAAAGTTTTTAAATTTCACTCAAACAGTACCTCCAAACTTCTACTTCATCATACAAAGTGATTGACTGAAGTGCGATAATTTCATCTGAATTTCGAAGTCAATCAAAATGTATGTGTATACATATACATATATAATTTGAAGAAAATGGATGACCAAGAATAGACCCCCCTTTCCGTCTCTCTAATATTTTTTCTCTAAGATCGAGAGCCTCTAAATTCCCCTTCCCCCAAGCGTATCTTCGAGAGCAACCCTTTCTGTAATTTATTAAATTAAGGCTTTTTCGCGCGGGCCAAATGATCCTTAGACTTTGCGTTATTCTTTAAAGGTATGAAGCGATCCTTTAATAAAAATTTGCATTTCACAAAGTGTATGAGAAATGGCTCGTTTAAATATTTATGAAACTAAATGAATTTCAACCGGGCGAGAATGATTCGCTCGTTAGCAATTCTTCCCCACCGTATCCCCACTCTCTCTCTCTCTCTCTCTCTCTCTCTCTCTCTCTCTCTCTCTCTCTCTCTCGTTCACTCGGCGCTTTACTAATTTTATGAAATGTGTTTTATTGGAAGAAAGTAAAGAAAGGGCAAGATTAAGAACTCGAAGTAAAGGGAAGGGAACTTTTTGATTTTTTGCGTAATTTTTCCTCGGAAAGTACGGAGGATGGTAGAGGGATGGAAATCCGCCCCCCCCCGCGCATCCACCCAAGTCACCGAGTCACCGAAGCCGTATTTATACAAGAGCTCGAGGGCATGCAGAATTCACCGCTTCGTTCTCCATGGCTCGGCTTGACTTTCATTATGCATATACGGCCTTTTGCCTATGTTGTCGCGTAATTCACGTCTCCGTGTGTGTATCGCGTGTGCTCTTCTGCTCCCCTTCCGCCCCCTTACTCTTTCTGTCGCGGTCATTTCGGGAGGCGCTTTGTACTTGCTTATGCTCGACTCGTATCGGGGGCTTCTTCCACGCCGTCGGGACACGGGGCGACGCGTGCTTCAGCTAAAACATCCTACGTGACCGGCTCGGTCCAGCTTTTCTAGCTGATTGAGCTTAATTTTCTGCCGCGCTCGCAGCCACGAGAGAGAGAGAGAGAGAGAGAGAGAGAGAGACCCTGGATGCTCAGGCCCAGATTACCGCGACTCCGACCGCCGAGAAACAGTCAGACAGAGACTGGTTGCGTACATCACTTTTCTTGAATTCAACCCGTGTACGCCATCCTATATTTCCGACCTATGTGTGGGTTTGTATGTGGGCGAGCACGCGTGCGTGCATGCTTCCCTACGCTGTGGCGCATCGCGCACAAGTAGTAAACTTTAAATTGAGTCAGACATAACTTACTTACTTCCCTCTCTCTCTCTCTCTCCTTCGGCTCCCCTCGCTATCTCTACTCTCGTATAGATGCGAACGCTCACATGCCTTAGATAAGTCCGACGCAGCTCGGCTATTGAATGTTTTCGAAAGCTATTAAGGCTGATTTAATTCACGGCCGTTGAATTTTTTCTCTTCATTATTATAAATTCGATATACAGCGGAATTTTAATTGTTTATGATTTCAGTCCCCGTTTAAACACTTATTTGGCTTGAGCCACTTTCTATATCTTATATATCCTAATTGCGTACTTCAGAAAAAATATACTTCGTCACCACGTATTGCCTTCATATCATTTATTATAAATAAATACATAAAAAACAAGTAAGGCAAGGAATTATTAGCTTCTCATAGTTCTAGTTTATGTAGAATCCTAAAAGCTTTAAAATGTTCACCAGACACTTTTCTATACTTCAATTTGATATTTCAATTTAAAAAAGTAAATACTGTCATGAATTCAATTTTTAAATTCCATATTTATTCTAGAAAGTTTATTACAGTTTAATTTCACGAAAAACATATGAAATATTCATTTGAAGTTTCTTAACTTAGCTTTCTTGGAGCATTTAAGTAATTTGAGAAAGACAGTTTCAAGCAAGTATTTAAGTAGTTTAAGAGAGAGAGAGAGAGAGAGAGAGAGAGAGAGAGAGAGAGAGAGAAGAGAAGAGAGAGAGAGAGAGAGAGAGAGAGAAAGAGGAGGAGATGGGAAGGAGCTATTAATAAAGTGTAAAATTTTATTTATTTAACGTTATAAAATTTTTAATAAGATTGAATTTTAATTTTCCCCAATGTCCGACATTTAGGAATATTATCTGACAACAAATTAAAAAACTTGCTTTAAGAATAAAATTCATCACAATAATAGCCTCCATAATATTTTGTAGCGTACGGGTTGTCTGAATAGCTCGTAGTATGAGACTGGATAACACATATCTATTTATAGTTTTATAGTTGTATAAAATCCGAGTACTTTGATTAAAATACTGGATAACGTATTTATTTAGCTTTCAAATAATTCGAATCCCCAAAATAAAACATTATTAAAAAGAAAAAAAAAAGAAAGCATAAAAATCATTGAATTTGAAAAGTAATTTCAATACTTTCTCATTCTAGACATTAAACTTACAAAGTAAATCGATATATTGGCAATAAAAATTTAAAAAGACTTGTAAGTATCTTACTTTGTTAGGAAAGATAAAGTGAAAATGTGGTGGAAATGATTAGTTTTCGCAGAAAATTGGATTCATCTCGATTATCCAGCCAGTTTGCATGTGCAGTCAACTGGATGAGGATAACCGGCCTCAGGTACTAATACTTTATACTGCTTATTGAATGCGTTATCGTTGAAGATGAAATGCGCTTAAAGGATTTGTTACTATTTTCTATTAATAGAAATTTGTTTATAGAGGAAAATAAGCGATTGGCATGTTTACAGTATAAAATCTGAATTAATTGTACATTTGTTTTCGAGAGCATTATCCCTTTATTTACTGGATATCAATTAAATTTGCAAATAATAGTATAGGCACGATGAAAGACTATAGGAATTAAACAATATATAAACAAGATTTGTGTGTGTGTGCGCGCGCGCGCGCGCGCTCGCTCGATCAGACTGTAATGAATTCTTGTTGTATGGTTGTCGCTCGGGTTTAGAGTTTAGGCTTACTTTTCATTATGAACTATTCAATACTTTCTCTAGACTACGATTATAATAAATTTACTCTTTAATAAATATATTATAGTGCTAATTAACTACTGAAAAGCTATTTTCCTGCTGCAATTATTCCATTATATTCGTCGTTCTTAATTTTTACGACTGTCCTTATAGTAACGTCAATATTTTCTCATTATATTCTAGTAAAATATAATTATAATAAATAACAATAATAATAAATGCCAGGTAAACGGTTATTTATAACGAAAAAGATGAGTTTGTAATTATTATTTAATAAAGTGCTTCGGATATTTGTAATTTAATAATCTGGCAATATTATCTCGCGCTTATAAATAATAAGTCCTAATACTGCAATAATTGCTATTTAATTACGAAGACATTTATGAAATTTAGTGAAATTAAAAAAGCAATGAAAGTATTTTCGACAAGATTTTAATAAAGCTGAACCCATTTGATAGACAATTAAATCGTTAGGGGCTTTATTTGGAATGCGGTGATTCACGATTTAGGTCATCGTTCCTTGAATGCTTGCTAATGGATGATCGAGAGTGCAATTAGCTTATGCGTGCTAGTGAACACCGGTAAGACTTAATATTGATTTCGGAAAGTCTCGTGTCGAGTACAATGGTCTATGTAATTATTTCATGTACAATGATGAGACATACACCCCCTTTCCATTCGTCGGTGACCAGAGTTTCTCTTAAATCTTAGGTATTTTGAAGGGCCGTCAAAATGAGCTCGTTCTGTCATCTTCAAAGTAGTAGAACGAATAGATCGTCAGTTAAGCCGAAGAGCTGAAGGCTCACATCTTTCCGAGGAGTTTAATGGTCTCGCTTGTAGACTGGCCGATTTCCCCCTACTCACGCTCAAAAATTTGGGCAACTCAGTGTCTTACAGGCAAATAGTATACTTACAAAGGACTTTTAACTTCCATTTATCCTCGATGGCTGCTTCCGGTAAATGCCGATTCTCTGCCCGACAGGTCAGGTATTTGCCTTCGTCGTCGGCGTTCGGTACCCATTCTAGAATGCTTATGCTCGTTTCGTCTTTCTGAAACTAAAACTCAACTTTTATTTCAATGGCCTCTTAAATAAAAAGCATTCGATCCTCCTCATCGATCCTCCTTCAACTCGAACGACTCCTCCCTTCGCCTATCACCTTAATTCGCGAAAGTGTACGTCGCATCGGCACGTGTTTTTTTTTTTTTTTTTTTTTTACTCAGATGCATGAGACACATGCCTATTGGATTCGCAATGCGCTTAATTTATGCAATGCACTTTGAGTGAATTATTGTTTTAGTTCGACTATGCCCCGGAGGAATCATTTCCTTTCTATGATATCGGATATACTTCCATGGGAAATTATTCGGCACAATAAACTAATGATATGCAAATTAGCAAAGTGAGTTGAATATAACAACCGATGGACAATATATAGGGTGGAATTAATTTGGAAAAGCATGCACCAAGATAGCAATTACCATGATAATTGTACAAACTATGAATTGCAGTTGAAGCCAATTATTCAGTCGGTAGACAAAAATTTCTTATGCAATGCTATTAAGAAATTAAGATTATATAATTATCATACGCACGTACACACAATTAGATAATATTAAATTTTAAGTAGGCAATTTAATTGCTTTAGCACAAACTCACTCGGAGAAATGCACGCATTTAAATACTAACGATCTTTCATCTTGTATAGTAATTTTCATCTTGTATAGTAAATCTTCCAATATTATAATTCTTCGAAAATTCATAAATCTCTTATCCTTTAATATGAATAAGTCTGTAAACTTGATGCTAAAGAGCATTAAGAAATTTATTTTTAATTCATTAGTTAAGATTTGAGGGGTATTAAATTTCATTTTTATCTTCTAATTTTCATCTATATATATATATACATATGCGGTAAACATAATAATAATAATGTACATAATTAGTTAGGTATTATTTTTTTACTTTAAATTCAATGTAAGTTCAGTTATTTTCTGGTTACGTTTAAATTACATTGCCTTACGTATTTCATGAAAATTTTTATAAGATAATAGTGTTTGTGCTTTATATTTATATATATATATATATATATATAAATGTATCGTTCATAACAATTCAATGTATACAGATTCTTATTAAATACTCTTTTAATTTTGGATTTCCGTATAAAATAACTATGACTCATTAATTATTCATTTATTTTTCATTTAATGTGCTTTCGTGTGTAAACTGGCTTAAACTGGGGTAATTTTTCTCATTTTCAATATTCACCGTAATATTCTATGGAATATTTTCTAAACGTGTTTTTAATGCGTCCGAGGAAGAATGACGTATACGATACCAACGCGCTTGATATGTCAGTGTAAAATGAAACGCATCTATAAAAGCTTCATAATGTCCAACATGTATCTTCAAAGGTAAAATACGCCTTAAGTAAAGCAAAGTAGATAAATCTATGAGTAAAACTAGTTCTAGTGCAAATACTTCGAAGAAGTAAAAGAAGAAGAAAAAGAAGAAGGAGATAGAAAAAGTATATTAAAACTTTGAAAATACAGACATAAAGCGCCAGCGCCAGAAAATATAAAAATGTTATAATGTATTATTTATTAAGATTAATTAAGTGAATAATTGAAAATAATAATATTGATTTCCATATTCCGATAGCTCATGTTACTTCAGCTAAATGAAAAAAGCACGAGCATTTCATAAATCAAATCTTTGGATATACATGTTGTTATACATTATAGTGCTCAGGAATGTCACTAATTCTTAAGATACTTGTAATATCAGCAAATACAACACTGACGACATTAATAAAGACTTGTACACAGATGCTACTTACATCTCTGGATGAATTTTTTAATTGCTTCGATCCTTTATACCAAGTTAACGTAGCTGCTGGCCTCGAGCCCGTACTTCGGCATTTAATCTTATATTTCTTATTAGCCGAGACGTGCTCCTCCTTTTCCAATATTTCTATTTTCAACGGCTTCACTGTTCGAAAAATAATATACGATTTAAAGCTGCGGCATATTAAAAGAAGACCTGAGGTTAACGGACAATACCCAACGTAAAATTTATATTCATTGTCATTTATTGTAAATTAGAATTTATGAATTAATTCTTTGCGACTCGTAAAGTTTCGAAATCTGCATTAAACTCAAGTCGTAAAATATCTTCCTTTTGAGCATAAAAAATTTCAAGAAGAATAGAATCCCTTATTTTAACCCTTAATTATCCTTACCGAATAAGTACATATTTTCCTTCTATTTATAATAGAATTTTTCTCAGCGAAATTATTAGCCTTTTCCTTATCTTTATGTATTAAATGACAATTTGCAAAAAGTTTGCAAAAATACAAAGACTTCTACATTTATTCAAATATATATGCTTATCTTCTTTTTATCATAATTCTTTTTATTATTATGTAAGAGCAAAAGGTTGGGGAATACTGTTCTTTTTTCTCAGTGCTGAAGAAATAATAAATAATTTTAGGAAGCAATAAATCCATTTTCGATAGAGTTGGAAAATTATGTGCATTGCGTTTCGCAGTCTTGATCCGATTTCGGCAAGTAATGAAGGAAGGATCCGGCAGGCAAAGGAAAATCTAGGAAATTAGGCGAAAGGAAGCTTCTCTCACACTGATTATACAAGTCCTGTAGGTGTATTTCATGGCTGAGCCAGCGTTATTGAAATATAATTTAATTCCTTGTTTAGCTGGCGATGCTTAGCTTACGTCAAAAGTCATCGTCCCCTCTTTATTTCTACTCCCTGAATTTTCTCCGACTCACCCCTTACCCTAAAGTATCGCATACTTATTAAAAACGAGGAGTGCCTCCAACATTTTTTCAATTCAGCTTTCAAGCGGCCACTTAATTCTTATATTGTACAGGCTGGAACATAATTAGGATTAGCTTTTTTAGCGAGTCGGGTAATGTTATGGCGAGGCAAAGATGCGCCTGTAACACGTAACGCGTGCAGTACTAAAGAGGTTGACGACGGCAAGGGTGTGAGAGGTAATGGAAACATTGTTGTATTGAGCTCGCGGTAGTCAAATATTGTTCGTGGCTTAATTACTTCATAAAAGTTGCTGATAATGCCCTTAACGGATAGCAGTATCTGCTCACAGCATCCGAAGTAAATCGATGGAAATACTAATTAGCTCTCTCGACTTGACTCGAAGAAGCTCACGGCCGGCGACTGGAGACTGGCGGTTGGCGGCTGGCGGCTGCTGACTGGCGACTGGCGACTCCATCTTTTTTCCAACTCCTTATCTTGATTAAAAATTGCGAGCCGCCAGAGCAGCACGAGCAGTTGCAAGAGAGGCGAGAGCACGATGAACGGTGTGTGTGTGTGTGTGTGTGTGTGTGTGAGAGAGAGTGACAAGAAGCTTTAGCCACGTCCCTCGTGTCCCATCCTTTCAGATCTTCCTCTCGAGCAGCGGAGACGTCCAGGAATTAGCTTTGCTCCTTCCGAGCGTGAAAATCTTCCCCTTCTCCCCCCTGCAACCCCCTCTACATGATTTAATTTAAACTTGCCCGCCAAACTCTTACAAATGAATCCCGACTCCCGAGAATATCAGGAGTCTTACTTAGTCCCGTATTCCTTTACCACCGAATGCAGAAGAAGGCCGAGCCTCTTCAGGGTCCAGCTGGCAAATATGCCCTTAGTTCACTCGTCGCCGAAATTCATCCTCCTCCGATTCCTCGTTCTGACTTGTTACTTAATTTTTTGCGATACCACTAACAGGGGGGAGGGACGTACATGTCTTCAACATTGGCTACGAATAATCGACTCGACCTCAGCAGAGCCCAAAAAAAAAAAAAAAAAAAAAATGTAAACGAAACTCAGCGTAGTTTTTAATAATTTGCAATATTACATGTAAGATAAACAGGTTTGTTACCTTTGCAAATGCTTCGTTTTCTTTATTACAATTTTCACTCCACTCGCCATAAAATTCTAGAAAAAATCTACGTATATATATATATATATATATATAGGTAAATGGAATTCAGCGACGGATCCATCCATCGTGGACAGTGTTGATCTTGTCGTTGCCGCTATTTGCAGATAATTAATCCGACCGCTTGGCTGTTGGTCGAATGAGCGATTGAAATTTCACGGTTAGAGCAAGAATTGGCATCGCCGCGTTTAAAGGTTTGGCTCGTAACGAACGGCCATTTTCGATACTTTGATTTTCCTCGGTTTCACAGAGCTATAGTACTTTTAATAAATTATTCGTCGAGCGTTGAAAAGTTATTAAAAACGCTTCAAATGTCATTGCCTGACGGGTTCGATCGCTTAAACTTTTTTCCTGACGACTAAAGGCATTTCTGTCGACCGATTGCTCTGCACATACCCACACACTATCATTAAGTTCGTTCGAGATTTCGGTAAATTCGTAATTAATATCTATTACACGATGAGGTTGAATAACGAACGTAGTGGATGGAATATGATATTTGAGTAGCCGGAAAAGGAAAATACTTAAGGAGCATGAAATACCTCGAGCCTAATTGTTAGCATTATAAAGGCTTACAAGGCTTCGAAATGCTGAACGTTGAAATAGTTGAGTAATCCTGAATGTGCAGAAGAGAGCCGATTGAATTTCTTAAAATTACAACTACTTTGTTGGAAATTGTTTTGATACTTGTCAAAAGATGTTTGGAAAAAGTTGAATTGAAGTCAGCTAAGAAGAAAAATAATTACGGCGACCTATAGGATATTAAGTGAAATAAAAACAGGAAGTAGCCGTTGAAAGTTTTAACGAGTGCGGGTGACGCAGTCGAGGTGGGTAATCGCTAATGGCGGCCTCTGACATCGATAGACGCTTGGGAATTAGAATCGCGACTACGAAAATAAGTTTTAATAATCCAAAGGGGGAACTTGGCGATTCCTTAGCAATATTCGCAAGCGTAATCTCGATTCTTCTTTATTTTCAAAGTACGAAGCCTTTCTATCGTAATACCGCTATCGTAATACCGGGCGTCGAGGCAGATTTTCCATTCCCGGCTTACCGGCCTCGAATATCAAGGACATTTGTTCCGGATACGGCGCTCCGCCGAGTCCAGGGTCACAAATCAGAGCTTTGAACGCCCTGGCGGATTCCGTGTCCGAGCGCGCCTCCGTGATCGTGTCGTAAAATTTAATTTAATATTATTGCGGTCGTTCGCGTGTCCGATTGCGCACCTCTCCCTCACCCGGCCCCCGCCCCCGTCACCCCTCAGCCCCTGCCTACTCCCCGCTGCCACGTTATTCGATCGATCAATCGATCGATAGTCATTCCTCGCTCGGGAGGGCCGCGAGCGACCACCGCCGATGCGAAATCCGGCCAATTTCTGTGCCCGAGAGGAGTTATTATTAACGAGAAGTCGGCTGATTGGCTTTCGACGTGTTTGCCAGCTTCCGGGTCCAGTCGGTATCCTGTCCGTGTTCTGCGGAGCTTCTGCTGTCCGCATCAACTAAGGGCTGAATCTAAATATTGCGCAGAGTTTGCGGCATGCGACAAAGGATCCGACGGACAACGCGTCCTCCACAACGCGGCCATTACAGTCCCTCCCTACTTTTTTCAATTTGCTTCGGTCCTCTTAACCACCCTAAAGCTAAATTGCTTTTTCAACGGCGCAGGACCTCTGTGTGTCATCCGACACAAGACCCGGGACCGACAATTATTTATTGGCATTCTATTTGCCTTCAATCTCATTCAATTTAGCCGGCGTTTAATGACTCCTCTTTCACTGCTTACTCCCACCGTGAAAATCATCTCCTTTTCAATTTTACGCCCCCAGCCCGCCGACACCCCACCGTCCCTCCGTTGCCCCTCCGCCGCCCCTCCGTCTCCGTTATTTATTACGAAAAAGTATATTCAAGAGATTAAGGGGAATCTTCCGTCCTGGCTGAGAAATGTCTTGCTCCGATAAATCTCTTGCCAACAAATATAACAATTCATTATTGTTATTGTTGTTTTTCGTTCCTCTGTGTGTTTCAACCCTGAGGGATTAGATTGTCATAGAGGAATTTTATTTTCTCGACAATTAGTTTTCAATCAAAGTTTTTACCTTTCCACAATATTCCTCTCCCGGATAATAACTCTCGGGCGGTTTATTTTTCAAAACTTGGCCGATTGTTTACCAAACAACTGCTTTCGTTGCGAATAATTAATTATTTGATTTATTATTCAAAGGAATTTATATTCTAATATGCAAGACGTCGGACTCGATAACATAACAAATACCAAAAGCCTTGTATCTTTTTTTTGTTTTTCTTTCCGATTATTTCATGCCCTTAAATAATTTCCTGGCAAGATCTCATTTTTCAACGTACCATTAACTAAAAAGATAAGGCTGAATTGAGAGATAAAGTTAAAATCGTTATTGAAAAAGTGTAATTTATTTCGACAAGGATAATTTCGACAGGCCGTACTTGATAAGATCTTCTTGGTTTATTATTTTCATTCTCGTATTCTATTTAACATATATTATATTATATTGTTTATTATTCATAAGCAGACATTGCCTAGCTAACACGTAGATTTTCAGAATCTTACTGTTCAACTCGATTAAAATCGTCGTTGTTTGCGGGGCTGCCAATTCCGTATTGTCTGCTCGACATGACAATTTAGCACGCTGATGACTTCTTTTGAGATTCTTTATGGCCACTCTGCTACTGATTATTGTGTACGGACTTCCGATAGCCATATCACTCGACGAGTAGATGTTGTTCTCCGTATTCTGAACGCTTTTCGTTTCGTATGTTGAATTCATCAACTGTGACTCGAGGTACCAAGACACTCTGGGCTTCGGCTTTCCTGAAAGAAAAATTTTTTCCGTTAGCCTAACACTCAAATTACATCGAACAAAAGAATTTAATATTTACAACTTAAGATTTTTATATTCACAACTGTTTTTTCGACTTTGCCAATATTCAAATCAAATGTTCAATTTCAGATCTTTATAACTTTTTATATCTAGCATTATAAAAACTAATACTTTGAATGTTATAAAATTCTCTTAAATTTCACGCGAATCATGTAATTTTTCTAATAAACCATTTCCCTTCAATATTAGTAGATCAGAAAAGCTCATTGTCTCCCCCAAAGAGCATTGTCATCTTTACGTCTCCGGTTACTACAACTTTTCCTATTGCTTTTAAATTCAAGGGATAAATCTTCTTTTAATTTATAAATATACTTTAAATTAATAAAAATAACGATCAAGGGGAAGAAGAATTTTTGGTCTTTCAAAACGTTCAGAAGCATAGCACCTTTCATCTTATAAAATCAGACGACATGCATTAAGCAGGAACGCGGATTATACACTTTAGACTTACTTCCAAGAAAATAATTAAAATTATAATGGTTTTTTGGATTCAGCATTGAGATAATAGAAACTTTTGGACGTAAAAATATTATAAAAATTTTTGTAAAACTGATTAACTCAGTCAGGCCATAGAAATATTAAAAAACTTTTCAGAAAACGCGTACCTGAAATTTTTTATCAACGAATTAATCGCTATTACATTCATCTAATTATTTTTACTCGATTATCATTTAAATAATAAATTAATAATTAAATAATAAATTTCAGTTTTTTGACGACTTCTAGCTTAAGGGATATATTGATCTGGCGAAAAGGATCGGGATAAATAAACACAAATGAGAATGAATTATTTGTTTTAACGAGAAAAGTTTTTCTCATCAGTAGCCTATACACAAAGTAAGTAATTAACTAGAATCGAAGTAGCAGCTCAGCATGACTGAACATTAAATCTTTATGATGTTTATTTTACTTACTTCAGCTAGCCAACTGTTATAAAGATTCATAGTAATAATATATTTATGCTTGAAGTGACTGCTTTATAACCTGATAATTTAAAAAAATTGACGATTATACATCTATTTTTTACGGCGAACAAAATGATTTTCCTTCTTTTCCTTGTGAAATTACATTGTACGCAATTAAAAATATGATATTTAAAAACCCCATAATTTGATCACAGCATATCAATCTCTTTCAATGTCGGTGAATCTCAGCTGAGCGCATATAATTATGTAATAAAACTAATAAATGAGTGAAGAGGGGAGAAATAATGGGGATTAGGGAAAGGAGGAAAACGGATCAAAGTAAGAGGGAAGGGCCGAATGCGCGTAAAAGGAAAAAGGTGAAGCGTGTTAGAGAAAAAGAGTATTTCTTTGTCTCGTTGCATGTCAACTGTCGTTTGCAGAAATACAAAGCCGTCCAAATTAATTTACTTGTGGATGCGGCATGTGGAGAGCTCGTTACTCCTCTACCATTGAATTACGTTTCCAGCTGGGGTTTGACTCAGAGCCGAACTATAAAAAGATACATTCGAATCGAACGGCCTCCTCTTCTTCTTTGTCATTCGATGCTTATATGAGAATATTAGAGGGAAGCAAAACTGAACGAAAGGCTGAAGATTAATAGAGAGAGAGAGAGAGAGAGAGAGAGAGAGAGAGAGAGACGTTTCGTATGCGCGTGTTTAGAGAGATAGGAGAAGGACCAATTTCGTTAAATTCAGTTTTTATAAGATTATAGTTGGGTGGCGTAGGTGTGTTGTGCAAAGTTCGAATGGAAAAGATTATAGAGCTGGCTGTCGAAGAAAAATAAAGAGAGCCACGTATTTATTTAATTCGATTTCATTCTTTGTTCGATTCGCAGGATATTTCTCACTGATTAGCAGTATCTCAGTAAAACATTATTTCATCGAATAAAGTTAATGAGTAAATAAAACGAATGAAGTATTTATTAATATCTTTCTTTTTATTAAAAAAAATGTTTACTTAATTAATTATATAAGCGAACCACATGTTATAACAATTAATGAAATAAAGTATTACTGTTATTAAGTTACAAGCAGAATTTTGCATAGATATAATTTATAATTAATCGACTCCCTAATAATACATCATATAATCTAACGCTAATGTAAGCGTATAAATACAAACGGTGTTAGTATTAAAAATAAGCAGTAATAATTTATTTTGATGAAAAATAGACAAATATTTATTTTAAACTAATCTATTTTGGAGAATAAGTAAATAGTATGCAACTAAAAATAAAGAATATTTGAAATTTGAGCTCGTGCCACTCTTAATAATCAGCGGTAAAATGGACAGAAATATCTTGAAATGCAGGTGATTAAAAAAAGTTTTAGCACATTAATTTTGAGTACGTAAAAATATTCATTCATTTCCTGAATATATTTATAATTGCGTAAATAAAGTCCTCCAATTGAGTTGAAATTAAAAGGTAAAATAAAATTAAAGTAATAAATATTAATAATTCAATCTAAATAGTAATCATATAAAGGTTAATAGATAAAAACAAATGCTTAATTTACAATGGATTTATTGTAAAAAGTTAATCCAGAATATTCCGTGAGTGGATAATAAAAAATTTGAAAATTAGGCGAATCGGCTGAATGCTTATTAATATTTCGAAAAGCTGGAGAACCTCGTCAGGGGACAAAAATATTGAAGAACAAAAACCTAGAAAATATATTAGCATATTTATATAACCTTGAACGTGCCAATAATCTTTTGCAAGTATAATTAGAAATAAAAGGAGAAGTTAAACGAAACGATTTTTCCGAATAAAATGAATAGAATGAAGAAAACACGAAACGATTTTTATTTTATTTTAAATATCGAACTTACTGAACTCGTAGAACTTTAAGTGAAAGCGTATAAGTAAAAAAAAAAAGAAGAAGAAGAAGAAAAAGTTCGACCGACTCCGAAGCTTCTTTCCATGTTGCCCCCTCCCCCCCACGCCATCGCGGCCGGTCCGCGCCATCAGCCACCAGGTCGCTGGACTCGACACTTCACTTTTGTCTCGTAGTTATATCGTAGTTATTACCCTGCACTTTTATCGCACGAGCTTTTGAAATTCTCTCCCAGACAGAGTTGCTCGAGTTGGCCTCAAGTTTAACGAGCGCAGCTCGATCTTACAAATTGCTTTGCACGTGTTTAAATCTTAATATTGGAGGTATCCGCCCGGAAAATACCCAACTTCTTCTTCTGTAAGCTTCAGCTCGAGCTGAGGATATTACAAGGATCCGACCAGCTAAGAAATAAAGCAACAATATTCTAAAGGCTTTTAATGAAGCGCTGATATTTAAACATTTGACAGCGATTAATAATTAAATAAAAGGCCTCAATGAGTAAAATGACCGAGTGCTTGCAAATTAATTATTTCAAAACAGTTTTTAAGAAAAATGTACGTGGTCGTAATCGATTCAGCAATCCATTAAACAATATTAAACTTTTTATTTTATTTTCATTAGAACGCCAACTTTTTCATATTCTTCGTTTGAAAATTCCAGTTTCCAATTATTAATAACAGTTTTTATTCTATTTAATTATAAACAAATTTCCATGAAATTTACTTTGTAAAGCAACTGAATTCTTTTACGTTTTCTAAGGTAAAATTACGGACGGATTTTACTTTTTTTTGTTTTATTTTTTTATTTTTTTTCTTTCTGCTATGCGCTTTGATGCAACCGACTTAATGGCCTTGCTTACGATAAAATGCAGAGATAAGGAAAATTGCCGGACAAAAAACTGTCAATAAAGGCACTAGTTATTTATAATATCATCTTTAGGATAAATTGTATTAAATTTCTGATAGGTAATGCAAGAAAAAAGCGACAACGGAATTTTAATTAAACAACTAGTGGTATTAATTTTATTAATTTTCTCAAATATTATATATTTAATCACCCAAATATTGATGTTCAGAACAAAGTGTCAGATAATATAAGTGTCAAAATGGATAATACGAAAATTTTAGGTAATTTTTATACTTGCTTATATTATTGGAATTTTAAAACAAAGCCTAGGCTATAACAGTAAATCAATATTTCAGAGAAAACTTTCTCAAAGCTATTTAAAATATATAATAAATTTCTCATTATATGTGAATTTATTTAAACTTCGGGAATTTCGAACAATTACTCTGAAAATAATGATAAATAAAAAGAGGCAAGTGAAAGAAAAATGGTTTAAATGAGAGCAACTGTTAAAATGCAAGGTTGTATAATAATTAAAGTTTCCTATTCTATAATATTCTTAAGGGGAAGGACGTTGATTTAAGAAGAAATAAAGTGTAGAAGAAAGCGTTGGGGCATTACAAAGGACATTACTTTCAACTTTTTTTCTGCCAGAATATGAGAGCAGTATAAGATCTTATAAATTTCACTGATGTGATACATATTCTTGAAAAGACCGAGCGAACTTGTGAGCCGTGTATTTTTAATGTGGCACCGACTGCAATTCCAAGTTAGAATTTAAATATCATGTCGATTATGTGTAGTGTTATTTACAGTATTTTTGTATATATCGATCGCAAGGGGCAAGTGGATCGTAAATCGCGTATTTGAATGAGGCATATTGATTAATAAAGAGAGTAAATCGATCGGTAGCTTTTAAACAAAGCGAACGTTAAAGGCCATTTTACCGAATCAATGATTGTTATTTGTAATAAAATAAATAATAAGAACATTAATTCTGTAAAGGAATAGAGTGCGTTTTATATTTAATATTGACAATAATCTGCTATAATGCTTAATAAAATACAAAGGAATCAGAAACGCTTTGCTATTAGGCAGACAAATGTATATACGAATTTAGAAAGTAGTTTGTTTAAAGTTCCACTTTACTGGTTACGTTTGATTTTGATTTACTACCCATCGGATCGCTTATTGTTCATAAATTGTCAAATCTGTCAGAAAGCATTTAATAGCGACATTAAAAAGTAACAATGAGTATATTAACCCAGTGATACATGATTTACGATATAACCCTTCAAACTCTGCTCCTTGTATTTATGACTTACAATTGATTAGTAATGAATAAATCTTAATACTGAAATTATTATAAATGTGAATGACGCTAAAGAATTTTGAATTTAACGGGGAAATGTTTCAATGCAATACATTTTTATTTAGTAACATCTGTATTCATATAGAATCAGATGTGCAAGTAAAATTAATTTCCCATGAATCAATTTCTAATTAAAATTTTTATTGAAACTCTCGTTCAAATCAGTGAATTGAATTTTATGAATGAATTGATTATTTATTTAATTTCGAATATAATTGCTCTTATTACGGTTACAATATTTATAGTTTTATGGATTACGCTGTCAGAAATACTTGTGTTAATTAATATAATATAATAACTAAAGGTAGGCAAAGACAAGAACAAGTTATTTCAATCATCATCTATATCAGCTGGAGTATTATCTACTTAATTTAGATTGATATAAATATATTTTTATTATATTCCGAATATTTTGTAAAAAGTATTATACTGAGTTTATAATAATTTACATTAAAATATTTTAATCATAACAATATTTATAATATTAAATTGAAGTAAATTTAAACATAAAAGTATGGAGTGAGATATATAAATATATTTATAAATAAAAAATTGTTTAACCTTTATCTTAAGAATTTAATTACTACATTTTTTTCTGGTAATAATTGTAAAACAAGAATAAATGTTAATTTTTCATGAAAAAAAAACGAACTCTGTATTAATAATGGCTTACATGCTCATACCCGAAAATGAATTAATCCATTAAATGGATCATGTGTGAATAGGCACTATTTCTTACAGACTTCTCAATATTACCTTATAAGTGAAAAATATTGAAATATAATTTTTTGGTAAGATTAAAAGTAAAAGATTTTAATTATTGACGTTTATATATTCTATTGAAGTAAAAGATTTTAATTATTGACGTTTATATATTCTATACTTGAAAACCTTTTCAAGTATATTAACCTGTGCTTACATACAGTGATTAATGTGAATAATTTAATTCCCATCCGTCGATTTATTACGTCGCAATCAAAGGGAATGAAAAAATTCCGTTCCATTCAAAATAAAAGTATTTATTCATAGAAGTGTCACTATATAGCATCGAATTCACATTATGAGTTGGCATGCTCTGCGTATAATTAAAAACCTCTTTTTTGAAGTAATTGGATATTTTTTAAATTCAACAGATCGTCATCTGCATGCGTAGAGACGTGGGAGTAGCGATATTTCGTTAATTCGAATTAAAAAAAAATTCGAAAAAAAAAGGAAACGAAAAAGGAAGGCAATGTAGGTAAAATAAAAAAAGGCAATTTAATATAAATATTGGATTACTGCGAGGGATAAGTAATTCGAAAATCCGATTAAATGTTTTGAATTATTCGAGCTCTGTAGCATATATGACCTAAATATAAATATAACAAATACATCGCTAATTACATAATCAATAAAGAGTCAGATGCTTTTTCCAAGCAGCGCTAACGAACCATTAAAATTATATAATAATAATGTATTTAGACATAAGCCGTAATGGATAATTGTAAAAATAAAAAAGTGTTATTCGTACGTGTGCGCGTGCGCGTGTATTTTAGGACGGAGAAGTGAGATAGAGTAATTTAAAGTGAAAAACGTGATTACTAGCGTAATTCGGGTGGGGTATTCAGACTGCGCATTCAGCGACACCTGCAAATTATACGGATGGGACGAGTAAAGTGGGAAACGCAAGTCAAGGGAAATATAAGGAAGGAGTTGTTGGCCAAAGCAGCATGGGAATTAGCATCGCCTTGACGACTGGCTGGGATATAGTTTTTCCATGCAGGTCGAGGAGAAAAACGCGGGGCGTTTGCCCAACTGAGCTTTGATTTACTAGACTTATCCAGCAAGGCGATTTCATCTCTGTCCCCCTTGCCTTGTGCCCCCCCCCACCCCACCCGTCCACCGAACGCCGACGCTCATGGACATAGCATGCGTTCTCAATGAAAAATCTTATTTTCCTTAACCGCGGGGATCCACTGGCGCGGGGCCAATTTCATTTAAAAGCTCCCCCCCTTCTTCCTTCCTTCCTTCCTTCCTTCCTGGAGGAGAGGTACCGACGCGCGTACTCAAGTTTTTACCACGCGACCGAAGAGCCCGTGCGCGAGGTGGCTCGAGTCCCTGGATTTACGCCAGCTTGCCGCTGCGACACGAGTCGCGGGAGGGAGGGAGTTTCTTTGGGTGCACGCGTTCGGCGGCGGGAGATACGCGCATCGCGAGCTCCTTCTCCGGCTCCTACGAGGGCTCCCGTAAAATTCTGACGTAAGGATCTTCCCGGCGCTTCCGTTGCGGACCGACGGGTACGCCCTCCTCTCCTCATCCTTATCTTCCTCTTCCGCTTCCGCCGAGATTTTTGGCTTTTGGCTTTCCGCGTGGAGGGACCGCGCCGTCGGACTAGAAGCGGACGTTGGCAACGATAATTTCCTCGGCTCCGGGCCGACTCGTTGCGCAACGGCATTCCTCATACGCTCTTCTACTCACCTCCGTGCACCTCGCAAATGAGATCGAGATCGCTCCCCTCCGGATAAGCCTCCAAGTGCTTGCTCATGTCTCGCCTCTTCGTGTCGTAGATTATTGGCTTCGAGGGTGGAACTGGAATTCAGATTAAACAACATTAGCTTCTACAGATCTGAATGATGCTGAGCTTCGGGGCTGTGCTCAAACAAGATGAAAAATACCCTCTCTCCCCCTCCCAATGTCATTCCCGCCCACTACGACCTGACTATGTTACGCAATTTAGAGAAGGATCACGTATCCTCTTACGGGTTTAAACCCTTTTTCTCTCTGCCCTTAAACATCCACAGGCATACCATAGGCATCCAAGCGTAGCTATTGCCTTGACACTAAAACTAACTCGAATAATTTTCCAAGATAAACAGATAGATTAAACGTAGCTTTTCTCTATTCATCCCTCTCCCCTACACTTCAACTACACTATGCGGCTTCTACATTTTTATCTATACTTTAAAAATAACCATCAGATTGCCCTTAAAGTGCTCACTTATTTAAATTATTATTCAATACGCGCCTATTTAAATAACGTTTAAAAATATCTGTTATTGACTTAGCATTCATTTTATTCCTCGTGATATACTCGATTCCCTAATTATTTTAAACCTTCCGTATTTTCATTAATATTTTTATCCATATTATCATTTTATCAATATTTCGAATTTTTATAATTAGATCCATATTTTAAGTAAATGCATTCCAGGTCACAAGGTCTAATATATACTTTGGATACACAAGAAACATGATTAAGGAATGCAAGTCGACACACATAAAATTAACTATAAGGTTAGAAAAAATATTATCGCTAACTTTCATAATGAAAACATATTTCATTCAGTCTTGTGAATTTGCAAAATCTTTTTTAAGCTTCTCTCTCTCTCTCTCTCTCTCTCTCTCTCTTTCATTCATTTTGTATCGGAATTTAATAATTTACGAGCCTACAATTAATCTGAATAAGAGTAAATATCGATAATGTGTCCAGCGAAATTTTTACTTTAATTTCTTCCATGCATAATAAATCCACGAATAATACTTTTTACGCGCACTATAGTATATTTTAATAATAACTTATCTTCGCAATGATCAAATAGTTTGGAAAATCAGTCTTTTACTTTAGCATATCATTCAATTAAACGTAACTTTTCAATGGAAACTTTAACTTATATAAGGTTTCCTTCTTTCGAATAGAATAACGATACTTTCAAATAAAAAACGCAAAGTAAGTATGAAGAAAATTTTGACAAACTGATTTCAAAATTAAAAACTTGCCCTATTAAATTCTAAAAAACTCATTTTCGTATTTTTCATATTTATTTTATTAATAATAATGACGGTTAAAAGTGTTTGAATCAAATTTTTAATAACTGTGATCATTAATGTGATGGGACTCTACTATTTTTAATATAAATATTTTTTATAAAAGCACGAATTGACATTAAGAAACATTATCCGGCCTTACAAGTTTAGAATAATTTTTTATATTAATCAACTGAGTAAATATAATCTTTAATATTTAATATTGGTAAAATGTAGAAGACTGAAGAAAAAAAATGAAACATGATCGTTAAATGTACATGTTATACATTTATTATAATTTATGGCGAAGACTTATAACGAAGAAAAATGTAAGCGCACTTTTAAATATTCCAAAATAAAAGTTTAAGGTACAGCACTATATTTTTAAATCTTTATTATTTATTTATTTTTATGTTTTATTTTAATGAAGCTGTAATATGAGCACACCTTTTCTTTTTAATAACGAAATAATATACTGGAAAAATATGAAACCAGGTTTTTCGTGTTGATATTTTCTATCCTTCTTATGTGCTCACGTTATTACAAAACGCTTAAAGTAACAACTACACATGTAGAGCAAAATATTAAAAAAGTAACTGAAACATGGTAAATCTTAAATATTTTTGTATTACTTTACAAAGTTGTAAAGTGTAGTTTTACGGATAAAATATATATTTCTTAATTTGAGAGCTTTATCTACACCCCTTACATTATGGAAGTTATAATACAATTATCATAGGAATAATAATAATAATAATAATAATAATAATATTATTATTATTATTATTATTATTATTATTATTATTATTATTATTATTTGTAATCAATATAACATTTTATACGTATAACGTATAAGAATGATCAGATCTATCGAGTTTCCATTTATTATTTTTAATTGCTAGTTGATATTCTGAATGTTTTTGTATTATAAATAGTTATATATGTATATATAACGAGAAGAATATTATTGCTATCAGAAACTGAAAATAAATAGTATGAAAGTTTATTAGTTTTATGTGGCTTCACTGGATGAATCATAATTAAATACCGAGTAATTTATAATATAAACAATTAGAGCCGCGGTTTCAATAATGTTTCGGCAATTAATTATCCGAGTAAATGTTTAAGGTATCTTGTATTTATAATTAAAAAATACGAAATACCTTATTTGCGTCAACAGTTTCGAATAATGCTTATGATAGCTTGCTGTCTGAGTAAATGTCACTGTATATTGCATCTAAGCTCATTTAAAGGCTTTATTTGACTCGATCGCATAGTCGGGGAAACGTGGAAAACGTCTCGTGATATTCTCATTCTAACTATCATCTTAGCCGAGCTTATATATCCCCTTTGCCGATACATTCCGCATATTACGCACCAATGAACTTAGCGAATGCTTTGTCTACGATCTATTCGCCCTTATAAGTCTTACGCCAAGTCATAGCAGTTAAAATGACTAGTTTAGCCTGAATCTTCATAAGTCATATTAGTTCAATTCTTTTCTACTTTTCATTTAAATTTCTTAATTTTGATATATTTTTAAACTTAATTACAATTATTCATATTTTGTTCTTTTTTTTTTTTATCAATATAACTTTACAAAAATTTCTCTCGCAGAGTATAAATCAATTAACAATTAAATATTTAATGCAATTATGTAAATAAACAGGAAATATTGACTCGATATTGCAACAACGTAAATTTTACAATTACAATTGATTTTCTAAACATCAGAGTTTAATGGTGATACATCGATGACGTCAGATGAAAATCTGAGAATCCCCGATGCATAACGTTACCTCTAGAAGGGCGAGTTGCATTAATAATAGAGGGAGAGATAAAGAATGTTATGAAAGAGCTGACGTAAGAACATAGGGGACCTTCGCTCTTTTCTTATCGCCACGTGTTAGATCTAGATTATCAATTCATATTCGCTTTTTTCTCCCATTATTGTAATAGATAAATCTCAATAATAAATTGTTTTACTATATATGGATAAAAAGATAATGAATTCTCTGTATTATACGTATTCTAGGGAATATTGAACAATTTTATACCTTGTGCACCACTACAAATAATAACTCAATTAATATGTTAATATTATAATTAATATCATTAGTTTTTATAAATTAAAAATATGTAAAATAATTATTTTTCAAAAGCTTAACCAATATTTATATACGAAAAAAGTTTTTAAAATATAATTATAATTAAATAAAATGCTATTTGACTCTTCCTTACAAGTCTGGAGTACTGACTAATCCAATGAATTAATTTGAATAATTACGTATTAATTTGGCAATAGAGCACCTGTAATATATTTCAACGTTTACATGTAAAAGCTAATATCTCCGTATTTGAATAAAAATTTATATATCTTTTTCCATGTAATATATTTATGTAAAAAAAAAGTGGACAAGTACAATTATGACTTTAAAGCTACTAATTATACAAGAAAGTCTACAAGTTCGTGTCGGAGAATCACTAAGTGGAATAATGTTTGTAAGACTGCACATAAAATCTGTTCGTAGCCGTTCTTATAAAGAAAATTAAAGCATGTTTAAAAAAGTATTTGCATTATTGTTTTAAGAGCAAAAATAATCTTATAGTTATTTTTGCTTCCAATACTTATTAAATTAAAAAATATTTTTACTAATGGACTATATTACCTGAGGATTGATAGTCTAAAGGAATTAAAATTATTCATTGCTTTGAAATAAATGTAAGTATAGACATATTATCGAATTGCGCAGTATCACTTTACTAAGTAATTGTTGTTAAATAAAAAATACATGCACAAAAATAAATAATACAAAATTTATTTCTCTTAAATTTACTAGATTTTTCTATATTTTTTCAAAGCTATTGTTGTTTGGAATTTTCTTAATGTTTCAGAATTTGTAAAATTAATGACAATCTTGGAAATCTTTCCAAGCTTTTGACGTAGAAATAAGAGCAAATTCCAAGTACATTTTGTACGTTTTTGCCCTTGTTTAATCATTTTTGTTCATACCGTTTACAAGAGCACGAGCGTGTGGCCAGACATTTCTGTATACAGAGTTGTATAGTTTGCCAAGTATGTGTTTGTGCTTCTCTAAATACGTGAGAATGAAAGTTATAAATGAAAAGGGCTAGGGGTCGGAGGGAGGGGATGAGAGGCAGTTGGTGTTTTCAGGATGGAAAATCATACAAAAGAAGAACGCTATTGCTCTTTTTACGGCACATTATTTTTCTCACTTGCAGCAGGATATTTTCCACTCTCCATTTTGCTTATCTCCCCCCCCTCCCACCCACTTGCTTTTTTTCTGATACTAAAATGTACACTGGATCTGATAAAACAACTACAGGCGAAACAAGATATACGCAATTATGAATATATTTTGAATGTTCGTAATGATGAGGGCGAGTCATCTGTACATATTTTTTCGTTATTTGCCTGAATCCGAATAGTAGAACTGTGAAATTAACATCAAGTCTTTTATTCTTTGTATTGCATTGAGAGCTATTTCTAAGATGAGCATTTCTTTCTTTTGAAGCACCGTTAATTTCGACAAATGGCAATTCATAAGAAAACTATTTTTAAACTTCAATTATATATATTTTATACAATAATAGTATAATTATTTATATAATAAACATTTATATGTGAGTGTTATTTAATTATTTAAATATGAATTTGTAGATAATTAACTTCTAATACTAAATATTCGAACAAGTAACATCTTTGAAAACCTAATAGAAAATATACAAAATTATATTGATTTTTAAGATTTTTTTTTTAAATCCTTATGCATTTAATAACAATTTCATCTATATTAATTAATATGCTACTACCATAAATGATATTTAACGAATAATTTTACGATATATATATAAATTAGATTATATTTAAATTATAAATAATTATAAATAATTATAATATATATATTTATATAAAAAGGGTAAAAAGCGGTTTGATAATATAAGCGGGTTGCCTGTTTGTCGTTATTTTTCCTGTCCCACTTTTTGCTTTTCCCATTATTTTTCGTCGCATTTCCATACCTACTTAAGCATTATTTTTCGAGCTTATTTTCGTTCGAGAGCTGTATACAATACTATAAGAAATGGCGATTACAATGCACGGCTTCCATGTCAGGGCGATAGAGACTCAAGCATTTTGTAGGGATTACGCAGTGGTGGAAATATAAAAACTCGAATAAATCGAGAAAACTCAGACTGAATAAGTAAATAGAATTCAATGTACGAGCTTTTCTTTGATTTAAAATGAATATTTTACATTTCCTCGGTATAGTAATTAAAATATCGAGTAAATAAATGTTATAAAGTCAGCGGAATATTACAAATTGATAAAAATACTAATATTCATTGGTTGGCTTAATAATATTGTGTTATTTAAAGCTACAGAAATTTACAGATTATATGATAAAGATATTGGTAGAGCCAAGTTTTTGTATTCGTGTATCTTATTTTTTGTTGAAAGACATTGATGTTATGAAAAGTATATAGAGTAACTTGAGATTCTTGTAAAGAAATGACGACGATCAAAACATTTCAAAGCATTATGAATAATTTCGTAATTCGAATAGCGTAACAAGCCTTCATTCGCTTCGTATTGTATCTTATCAAGGTTTTATATGTATAATACATAATAGTTTATTCGAACGTAAAGTTTATATATTTTTAGTAGAAAAATAATTTTGAGAAATAAATTTAAAAAATAATCGATAGCGTAGTCGATAAAATCTTTTAGTGTGAATGGCATGTAATTACTTATTAGAAAATCTTGTGGTGGGGATTATGTTAAATCAGAGTAATGTGGATTATCAAAATTTTGAGGTAGAGGTGAAAATAAATAAGAATAAGAAGAAGAAGAAGAAGAAGAAGCCAGTGAAAAATAGTCGAGGGAGAAAGAAAAGCAGGGGGGGAGGATAAATAGTAGCAGAAAGTATGAAAAAAAAAAAAAAAGAATAAAATAAAATAAAAAAAAAAAGTTAAAGAAAGTCCATGAGTAGTTAGAGGGTCAGAAATAAAAAGAAATAATAAAAAGGAATAGGAACAAATCAAAGAGGGCATAAGCTAGAAAACGAAATAGTGAAGGTGTTGGTGAGAAATGTCGTAGGGGGGAGTGGGGAGGTAGAGAAAGGCAGAGCCGTCGGTGGTCGAGGTATAAATATGTAGCAGCCGTATGCGAGCCGTGGAGCTTCGCTCGGCGTCGGAGGAGGATGAAAGGGGGAACCGCGACGGGTGAAGGGCGCGGGAAGGAAAAGTCGTTTCGGTGGCTAGAGTGACACCTATTCGAGAGTCGTAGGGAAGCATATATTGAAGCCGAGGTCTCGATGTCGACCACCGACTACGTGACTCGACGGCTTTTCTTTCTATTTACGCGAAACGAGAAGCGGAGAGTGACGGCATACATTTTCTATAGCCTCACACGCGCACAATACATACTTGACTCTCGCACTTTCGCGATCGTGGCCCTTTCCTCGGAAGCTTTGAGAACGCCTAATTCAGGTGTCGCGGGTCGCCGAGGAGCTGGGGCGAAAGGAGGGGGGCCCACTAAACTTCTATTCTTTCCTCGTTCGTCATTTCGCGAATCCGAGCTTCCCTCCCTCCACCTTGCCGCCACTTTTTTCATTATTTCCGCAAATGGCTGCACCCACTCAGACATTACTCTCTTCCCTTCTTTACGCATATTTACCGCTACGGAATTTCAATATTCGCGCAACCGCGACGCCATTCAAATGCATTAAAATGCAACTATTTAAAAATCCAAGGCCCATCGGGAAATCGTCTGAGTTGCGCGTCTCGAGGACTCCCCGCCAACCTCGCACACCCTCATCCACCTCCCTCACCTGACTCACACTCTCTTCCGATTCCAGCAATACTGCCTTATATTATTTTTTTTCTTCTTTTTAACTTTTTTTTCAGCCCATGCGTACTGATTTTAGCGTAAATTCATTTGCGAGAATACGAATAAGCGAGCGAATAAATATTTATACATCTCTGTTATTAACTAAACCCGCAACGTCGTATATACGTGCGTGTACATGATACACATGCGTGCATAGGTACGCGCGAACGAGCATATCCAGACACTTTTAGTCTGATTAGTTTTTACTTTTCAATAAATCATACAGAGTCAAATACAGAGGAGTTTTTTTTTTTTATTATGGCCACTATGGAGCAATTTAATAGCGATATGTCTAGAAAGTATTAGGTTTCTTTTTGCATAAATTCCGTGAGAATGAATTAAATATAAGTTTCATGCATTAGCTAATACGATGAATGTTGCACAAGATATGACATTGGGGCGGCATGCATTCGTACTTTTAACGGAATAAATGTATTTATTCGCCCTGGTTATTCGAAAATAAGCGCGAGCCTAATTAAGTATGCATAAAATTTAATAACTAAAGCTGCGTTTAGGTCTAATTACTCGTAGGAGGATAAGGATCCGTCGAGTGGGGTGTAGCTCATCACTGAAAGGAGAGCTATGTAAAATGAATTGCGGGTAAGAGACGGGGGAGGACCGTTAAATAGACGACGGCAGTATATTAGAGGCGTGGTAGTCGCTTTAAGAGAATGTAACAATGCGTTATCGGGGCAGAGCTGGAACCCGGAACAGGGAACAATACGCGCCTGCATTATTTTGCCTGGGAGAAGAGTTGCCCTCCACGGGTAGAACTGGATACCACAGGATAGTGAAATACGATAAGGCCCGTAAATAGTCTCGTATTCGGAGCTAGGGAAGAATTTCGGCCTTGAACTAGGAAAGCGATGATACCCCCGGCGGGATCGCGAGGGATTTACTCGAAAATTCATAAAATTTCTCTAGCTTCAGCGTAACTAAGCTTATTACAGCTCTTTGATGAAATACGTGGGACTCTTCACCGCTACTCGATCCTTTATCATTTTTGGACGTTTAAGTAGGGTCTCTCTCTCCCTCTCTCTCTCTCCTCCCTCTCCCTCTCTCTCTCCCTCTCTCTCTCTCTCTCTCTCTCTCTCTCTCTCTCTCTCTCTCCTCCCTCTTACTTTTCTTATTTCTGTTTTCCAAACTATAGGACTACGAAGCCCATGTGCATAAGTTATACTATTAAGTGATATCATAAAAATATCTCTTCGAATCCAAACGTATTTATTATAATAATAATTATTAGGTTTTTATATTGTTATCATTAGAGGCGAACAGCGAGACGGGATATGGTTCCAAATAAATAAATAATAAATCTAAGCGAACTAATTCGCGGGAGGACGAAAAAGAAGAGGAATTTTTTACGGTGGCGTAAAAATCCCCTTTCCATTCGATCGAGCATGGACTTGTATGTGCCAACTTGTATATGTGGATTATAGCGACCGGACCGTCGCTTCGTCCTCAACGTATACGTAAAACTGTCCCACGCGATATTCCAGAAAACTAAGTGACGCACATGTCAAATAAACTAATATTTTCATTCTAAAGAAATCTTTCCTCAATTCTCTTTCAACCTTTACGGATATTTATAAGTTTTTATAAACTTTCAATTTCAATTCGTTAATGAAAGAATTTTTTTTCCATTTATTTATTCAGCTATCGGATAACACTGAATACATTTAAGTATCACTAAAATGTAGCGATATCGGTAAAACGAAAAATATCCTTATTCTTTTCATTTTATTCTGATAAACAGTGTTTCTATCGCATTTGAAATGCTTTATTCATTTATAAGAATTTCAAATATATGATATGAGTAATGTCTTTATTAACAAGATTTAGCGAAACGATACAACTTTACTAAATTACACGAATTTATTAAGTTTAAGGGAAACCTTTAAACATTTCAATTAAATGGCTAATTTAAACAACAATAAGAGATGCAGAAAATATAATTATTGTGCAAATTTTTATGATGTTTTAGCCCCATTGTTCATAGATAGTTAGTGTTACAGAAAACAACAATACTTAGAAAAATATTAAAAATTATTTCATTACCTTTTATTGTGAAATAGTAGGACTACCAGATTGATGAAATATCGTCGTTTATATGATTTAAACGGAGGAATTAAAATTAACTCCTATTAGATGTAAAATTACTTTAAAATTACAACTATTTACTTTACTTCCCTTTAAAAGTAAAACTAATTTTTTTTTCATCTGCTTGGTATTTATTATGGGTCACTGTATTGATAGATTTAGTACTATAAACCAAGGCATTTGGAATTAGACATCAAGACCCGTCGGCGCACGACACGAACCGCTCGACGTCCTCAAAATTATCGATCCTAATTTATATTTGGACAGTATTTGCAATATGTGCTTTCCTTACCACATCTTAAAAATTTTAAATGAGCACTGATATACTATGCAAAGCTACATCTATAAAAAAAGTGTCTCTCTTGTTTTTCCCCTTATTAATACGTACATCTAGTTTAGTATAGAAAGTGAATGCCTGTATGGAAATTGAAATTTTTCAGGTTCGTGAATGAAAATAAAAAAAAAAAAAAATAAAAAAAAAGTAGTCTATTAAAAAAGAAAAAGAAATTTCTATCAAAATTTGGAGTTCTCAAAAAATAAAGGAAGCGTTTAAAAGGTTTCAGCAAATTTTTTCCTCCTCTGAAGCTTTTAAGGATGACAGTTCAGCTTTTAAAAATATTTTTAAAATATTACAAGGATACACGTTTTATTACAGTTTTGTTAAAATATTTAATTTCTTTACCATTCTTTTTTTTCCTGCGAGTATTAAAGGAAAGCAAGAGTTGTCAAAGAGATTAATTGACCTTTTACTGTAATATACGAAGTATAAAACTTAAGTTTCACGCATTCATCTCAATAAATAAGTTATTTTGCTTTGAAAATGGTAAAACATCTTTCATGAATTATTGCTTTGATGTGAAAAAAACAAAACAAAAAAAAAATAGGAAAACCCACATATTCTACATCAGTAATGATTTGTTGAAAAAGTTATAATTACATGAAACGTATCCTCTGTATTGAAAACAAAGACACTCAACACTGTATTCTGCATTTACTTAAAATTATTAAGACGATTAGAGGGAAAAAAAAATGAAATAAGTAGAAAGGGTGGAAAGTGGAAAACTTGAAATATTGGCCTCAAGGTTTCTTTTACCCTTAACGTAACAAATGCATTTGGCATTTTAGGTGAAATTCTAAATTTGTTATTAATTAACTCGTGAAGCGCGTGGTTGGAGTTCCGGGGGAGGGGGAGGGGAGTCCTAAATAATCATCAATCAATCTTCGTTTGGGAATAGATCGGAGGGCGAATAAACGACGGCACAAGAGATGAATGAAAGCAACTGAAATTTCAGTCATTTCTTGGATCAACTCCTATGCAGAGCTCTGTGGCTCCTGGACTAAGTAAGATCACATTAACGTTTAAAGGCGCTATAAATCCGTACGAGTTGTGTGTAAAAGAGACGAGGACGAGGGCCGGTTAAAAATGCAAGACGGGAAGCATTTACTCGCGGGGCTAGTTATTAGAGCTGACCGAGAGCTATTAGTTGTAGAAGTTGTTGGGCGTAGCAGCGATACTGATCCCGGCAGCAAGAGTAACAGAGCCTTCCCCGGCTGCAGGAGTAAATATATTGCTAATAGCTTAGCAACACGGCCCGTTAACCAAGAGTAATGCTTTACCACATCGACACACGTATAACGTCCACTTAACCAACTGCTGATTCCTCCTTCCTTCTCTTTCTCTATCTGTTGCGTTATCTCTCTCTCTCTCTCTCTCTCTCTCTCTCGCCCCCCCCCGCCGCAGCCACCCTTTCCACTAACCCCGTCCAGTCGTATTTTTCTCACTCCTTTTCGTTCTCCTTCATTCGGTCCCAGGATTTCACGGAGGCCCAACAAAATTTATGCACCACCAGCATCACCGCCAGCTTCCCGACCATTTATCAAGCCCTCCGGCGATTAAAGTCCGTTGAATTCCGTTCTCGCTCTCGGGGACTCGACGTGATCACCTCTTCTTCCTCCCAATATCCCCAATATCGCTCGGCGCAAACAGTTCTCGTTCTCACTGCATGAATAAGGACAATTTAATTACGGCCGCCGATAAATGAATAAATAGCCTTTCTTTCCCTCTAATTAAAAGGCGCTTTGAGCTTCTCCGACTTTCTGTTGTATTTGCTAGTCAAATACTCGGCTAAATTCGTAACACGATCATTTTACCTTTAAGCTATTACATTAATTAGACAAGAGCGCAATTAACGTCTCTGTTATTTTCCCTTCCCGTTTTTTTTTCCACGCCGCCTCTCTTCACCCACACCCTTCACGGTGCCATCTCCCAACCATCTCACCGTATTACTCATATTTCTAAATTACTCAAAGTCAACTCGAGTCTTGGATATCAGTGGAACTCGTTTAACGTAACATATTTAAACTGAAATAGCTTTCAAAATGTAATGGATTACTTGACCTACATTTAACGGGCAAACTCAAACTTACCAAACTTAACCATTTCCCTTTGCTATTTTCAATTTTTCTTTCTTGCTTTCCATTCTGTAATTGTTCATGCAATCGTCACTCGCCGCTGATAATCACAAACAGCAAAAGTCTTTGGCTCTGCTCATAAAAGCTGATTGCATTTAATGATATCCCTTGTCGTATGAAGCGCACGTATTTTTTCTTTCTTTCCGGCGATCGCGCATAATTCACTTTTAAATCAGCATGTGACAAGCATATGCTGATAAAAGGACACTGCTCGCGTTATGCAATGAATTATTGTAGAACAAAATCTGCTCTGCATTAAATAGCTAAATATAGAATTTGTATAATTTCCTTTGGAAATAAAACTTTTTTAAAACCTTTGTAAGTGGGCATGTTTATTTATTAATATCTATAAAATTTATACAACAAAATAGTCCCTGCCTTCCTGCTGATATTGCAGTAGCAAATACTTTGTGAATCAGAAAATTTTTTAAAACTTTTATTTGCTTTCAAATTCGTTAGAGAATTTTTTATTAAAGTAAAAAAATCATGAAGCAGGGGAAAATGAAAAAATTCTTTCAATCATTTTTTCACAGCATTTCAATTACTTCTTCACAAGTTGTAACGGTCATCTAAGAGTTTATGCATAACAATATAATTTATATACCAATGTAGTTTTATATACAAGATAAATACAAAGTAAATTAAATATCCTCAATTTTTAATCATGAAAATCCATTCTTTAACTATTAGTTATTTGCATGAAAATTAATATAAATAAATAAACTTAACTGAACATTCTTCGGTATATTTATTTTAATGTGGAATATAAAAAAAGCCTATTTATTCTTTACCCAAAATACGGATTATTGAATATAAATGAACAAATTTTCTTATTTTCTTATGTACACTTAATTACTGGATTAATTTTATAAAGCAATAGATTTATAATACTTTTATGTCTCGGCTTCACTATGATTTTTGACTCGCGCGACATTACATATACACAACACTATGAAATAGGTTATTAATTTAGTGGTTTATCGGAAAGCATGTTGTTTACATGTCGTTATCGTCACGGGTCCTACGTTATTCAGTACTTTGAAATTCAATTGAAATTTATAGAGACAAGTTTATATTAATAATCAATAAATTCACGTGTTATCTGAAACACTATTAATACAAATGCAAGCCTTAAGGATGGCTGTGGTTGTAACCATAACGACCATGACGTCGCTTCAACTTCATTTATAAAAACTATAATGAAATACACTGTTATCGTTATTAATATAGATTTATAATACTTTATGAGTAATATTGCCAAGGAGAATAAATTAGGGTATAAGTAAGCATGTTGCGGTACGAAATTGATATTTTTTGAAAATCTTATATGGGCATTAATCATAAATGTTATAAACCGAGCATAAACTTCGCAATCAGGATGAGAAAATAGTCGAGTTCGGAATGCCGTCGATAATAAAGTGCCTTTTAGAACGAGTAATCATAAAAAAGGACTAATGCTCTGATTACTGGTTTATCGCCAACCATCACGTTTACCATGAAATATTAATCATCTTTAATTAGATAATTTCCTTAGTTTATAAAGCGAGGCTTGGAGGCTTTCACGCAATCAAATAAATGTCAGCACGCGCTTTAAGCAGCGGATACGGGCCTCGGGAGGGGAATAATAGGAGCTAACTTCCGGTCAAGGGGTTAACTCTCGACGCATCGACTAATAGTTATTATAATAGATTTAGCGAGTCGATGTTTTCTTCCCTTTCATTACTTTTGACGTTTTTTAACGTTTTTCTTTTGCCATAACAGCGGTGGAAAACTTTTCGGTCTTAAGATGCAACCACTTCTCGCCGGCCGAATCATCGGTAATCCTAAATCGCCTTTACTTTCTCGACACTTTGTCATTTTCCGGCGGCCTATACTCTCCCTGGCTCGTCTCATGATCTCTAAATATTTATCATCGTAACGTCAGGGAATTTGAGCGGCCTTCTTTGGCACGCTGAAAAATTATCTTCCAAGGATGGGGTTATTAATTTGAAGAAAATGGAACGTTCCAGAAGAGTTATAATCAAGAGATATAACCACGTGATAGACACGTGGTAAATGAGCAGTAATTTAAGCTCAGACTTCCGTTCCGTAAATCCTAATGATTTTAAAATATCGCTCGCTGGCTCAGAAATTGTTTAACAATCAACGAAAACCAACAAATTTTTCACTTTGTACCGTTATTCCCGCAACAGCAATATAACAAATTCAGATATTTACGCAGAATTACAGTAGCTTGATGTAAGAGTAAATATCCCGGTCGCAACCGCAAAAGTTGTCATAATTATTTCAAAGAATGTCGAGGGTACATAGCGTCCAATTTTCAAATGTGACTAGTTCCTTTAAACGGCGACTCAGATCTTCACGAAACTAGCCCTCCCTTGCCCCTTTAGACTATCTAAACATAAATTTTCATTATGCAAACATAAAAATCATTTTCAAAATTGAAACACACACGTAAATTTTTCTCTCGTTAATGTCCAGCTTTGACAATAAATTTTTGTAACATAAATTTTACGTTTATAAGGAAATTCATTTAAAGCAGAATGATATGTGGGATTTTAATGAAAATGCCTATTAACTTTATTTGTTTTAGAAAACCATGTACCGTAAAAAATAAAATTTTTATATTTCATCAATTTATATTATTTTCCGCATAAAACTGAGACATAAAAATATAATGTTACAGTGGAATGGAAAGTTTTCATATTAGTATTATTTACTTTACATTACGCTTGAAAGTATTTTGAGCCATCGAGCCATATTAAATGTGAACTGTCGTCCTCCGCATTATAAAAGTATTCACAAATAAATAGACTTTATTTAATTGTTATATAGAGAAAATGTTCAAGCTCTTTTTTATCTTTCTTTACTGGAAATCTTCAAATCCTAAATTATTATTGATTATAAAAATCTTTATGTTTTTTGAACATTTGAAATACTAAAATAGTTAATAAAGTTGGGGACATAATCAAGATTTTGAACCTCGCTCTGCTTCCCGAAAATACTAAACTTCATCATGTTATTCAAAACAAAGATATTTATTGAAGCTGACGGTACACTCGCTTAATTAAGGAAATTTTTTTAATTAAATTAAAAATTGTTATGACAAGCGTATAGATATATTATTGTAAAAGTAAAGGTGGATACAATTTAAAATTTATCTTTGAATTACTTTTACAATTTCTTTTATATAATATCTGAAAATGAAATTGAAGTCTTGCACTTCGAAAATACTTCCTTAGATTCCATTTGAACATTTTACCAGTTTTCCATCGGTCTAACGAAAATGTTAAAGGCGATCATTCCATTTTCTAAGAAGTACATTTAAATCGAATGTTTATAGACTCCTTTTCATATAAATTTCCATAATTTAATATTCTTAAACTGTCAATTTTTATATATTTTTATACTCTACGATATTAATTATATAATGTCATAATTACGATTTCTGTTATTGAAGTAATTTATATCCTTCCTTACTTGATTTTGATTACTTTAAAAATAGTAAAAATAGAATTTTTCCAATTAATAAATTATTCGACTGTATTAGAACTACTAATATTATTGTTTATTGTTATTAGTAATCTCACACAGTAACTAACATTTTTTTTTTATGTTTTAGGACTTATTATGCTTACGTATACTACGTGAATGTAACAAATTCTAATATAACGTTGAAGAGTTTTAAAAAGTAATAATGTATGTATATTTCTATACATTATAATTCATAGTACATAACAATCTTCGTGGTTACGTTTATATGAAAGTTAAAGATTTTCTGACGTTCCTGAAATTTCGCTCGTGTTTTCACTTATGGAACTCCAAGAATCGTGTTTACTCATCCCTCCTCCTCTAATTCGCTTCCATCACAACTTACTAGTGCCTGAGATTGTCGCTTTTTTCTCGCGTCTTCTTCCACTGCGTCGACATACAGAATTCGATAGGATTTATTTTCTGCATTCTTACAAAAGAGAATAGTCAATAAAGAGAGATTATTCACTATACCGTATCGATTCTCGATGAATAAACTCCAAATGCTTTAACGTATTTCCTCTATACCATGTCAATCATTATTATTTATAATATATTTTAAATGTTAGAAATGTTAATAGAAATAATTTTTAGGATACAAAATTTTTTTATTTAAGAAAAAAAATATATTAGTAAACTTCTGTGTATCATTGTTTCATTCATACAGTCGAATTTAATATGAATTTTAATTACCTTTAATTAGAAATTTTAATTAAAAATTTTACTTAACTATAAAATTTTCATTCCTTATTTTTGTATTATTAAGCATTTTTGTATTATTAATAAGCTAGTAAATAAAAACTAGTTAATAATAAAGTACGGGAATTTTTAACTTTCGTATATAAAAATTTTTCTATTTTATTTATTCCATATGTTAAATATAATATTCGAAACGAAATTACAAATTTCATTCAAACAAATTAAATTATTTATCTCTATTTATTTAAATAAATGGAATACTAAATGTGTAAACTTTTATGACAAATAGATTTTTTAATACGATATATATATATTAAGTACATAAATCTCTTATTAAGGTATTAAGTGCTTTAAAGCCTTAGTTCTTTGTTCCAAACAAATAAATTAAGTGTTTTATTGCCGCGAGCCTGGAATTGAAACAACGTAATTAAAGTCAGTATCTTAGAATCACAGTTAACATATCAGTCAAATATGTAAATACTTTTGAGTAGTAAGCATTATGCACATCACCATTTAAATACACATTTTCCACTTTCTCAAATAATATTTTCAAATAAGATCATATTATTTGGCTTAATTAATCGTCTGCTTAAATATTTTAATATTGCTGTATAAATCATAATTAATTGTAATTGACTAAATAATTTTAATAATTTTTTCATTTATTTAATATATAACAATATTGTTTTTTTAATATTTTTAAAAGTTTTAATCAATTAATTTTAATTATTTACTAGAAGGATTAAAACAATTTGAAAAGTCATATTCTGATTTTCAAAAAAACTCAAATTTATGTAATTTATGAATATAATATAACTAGATATTTGGTAATGTTTTGAATTATAAAGTACAATTCTCATTATAAAACTTAATAATTATTTGTACGTGTAATGCAAGCATTGTTCAAGGAAGCCTTCCAATAAGTCCTATTCGCTGAATTTGAAAGTCTTTTTGACTAATTTCAAACCGTTTATTAAAACCTGAGCATATTTAAAGATTTTATGTTTTACATTGTTTTCAAATTTTATTAATATTGCACGGGACTTTAAATTAGTACGAAGCGCTTTATTCAGAGGCAATTTTACCGATAAATTATTAAAATTACTTTTGCAAGACACATTTATATTACATAATAAAATAATAGAAAAAGCAACGATGAGTTTACTATTTTTCCGTGATTAAAATATAAATTATTGTTTAAAATGAAAATGTTATCATCCCGATTGAGGGAAAAATTATACGTTTTTAAAATAACGTTTTATGGAGATAAATATTTCTAAAGCGTCATGTACTTAAAAAAAAAAGTTTTCATTTTGATAATAAAATTTGACCTAACGGAAACTGACATAAACTTTTCTAGATATTTTTATAGGCGTACAATAAACGTCAAAAAGTTTCATAAAATCATGACGTTTTAATAAAGAAAAAAAAGAGAAATTTTTTCCTTTAATATACGTGAGTGGAAATAAAAGTTTGTATAAAGTAAATGTCTCTGCAAGTGCGTCTTCTTTTCAACGAGTCCTGTAATAATCGCGTAATAAAAATGATAGAGAAAGAAATCGTGGCAGCAATAATAGGCTCCGAGCACGTGTATGGAATAATGTTTATGGCCATTCTTGCGCAGGTGTGAACATTTAGAAAAAATACGTGGCTGAGTATTCTTATCTCAAGTCTCCATTTCCGATCTATAACCACCGAAAGTTTAATCTCGCCCCGCTCTACGGTCCCTGAGCATCGTACGTACATATACACACACACACACACACACACACACATATATATATATATATATATATATAACGGCTTCATGAGCTATAAAAATATTCTTGCTTGATTCCAAACTGAATTAAGGAAAAATATCGAAAGGACAGTGAGGGACGTATGAGGAAAGACAGAGAAAAGACGCGGCGCGGTGAGAACAGAGGGTGAGAAGAAAGTTGCTCGGATGCAGAGGATGGAGACGGATTGGCAGTGAGTTCGGCTTTATTTGTTTTATCTATATGTTTAAGACCGGCTAAGCGTCCATTATATGTCTAGCTTCTCGCCGAAGAAACAGGAGGAAGAAAATGTGTGAAAAATTAAAGTCTTCGAGTCACATCGATCCCGGCACTCGTTCCCGTACTTATGCTGTTCTCGTGGCTAGTGAATGGTAAACGAAAGAAACAAGAAGAGCTCTGCCTTCGACGTCCGGGGAAAAAGCGCGAGCAAGCGAGAGAACAAGAGAATGAGGAATCGTGGCAGAGGATCGAAAAGGTGGAAAAGTGATGGATGCGCGGAGCAAGGCCGACAACATGAAATTGAGGACGAAAGTTAAAATGATAGGTTCTAATAAGAAATCAGAGTCAATGCCAATCTCCTATTTATTAAAAAACATTCAGGAATTGCACAAGGGCAAAAAAAATGAAGCTTTTAGTCTTCCTTTAAATATAACCATAGAATATCTTTGCACTATATATATATGTATAATAATAATAATAATAATAATAATAAAATAATCAACTATCGAAGCAGAATTTATAATTTATAAGATGAATTTATTACTTTATTCCACATAAAGTATATTCGATCATTTATATTTGTTTTTCACTGTTTTACTGTTTCACTGATCATTTATATTTGTTTCAAAGATTCAATGGATAATTTTACAAGTCCAACAAAAGAACTATATTTTATTTAGAAACTCAACTTTCTAGCCAACATATATTATTATAAATATTCGCAATATAAAATCAATTTTACTTGTTCATAAGCTTATAGATAGTAATTAAGTTTACTTAGCGTTTATATTTGCAGATTTTTATTTTCACAGAGAACTTCAAAATTATGTACTAATAAGCGATATTTAATATCTGCCTGCTATGTACGGCTTACTTTTATTATGTCGTAATAAAAATTGCATAAAATATTCGTACTCAAATACTTTACGTGTTTACATTATATTAAAGGTAAATAAGAATTAGAAAAATTATTTTAATTATAATTTTTTTTAAGCAACTTTTCCATTGCAATACGATATTAAAATTTATTTAATGCTTTAAACTTAACTTATTAATTACGAAGCAGGTGTGAATTTTCAATATATTCCTAGTATTCGATTTACTTCACTTTTATTAGTACTTTATTAATAAATTTTGTTCTCCACGACACTTATTCAACTTTATGGTGAATATATTAGCTTTCTTTCCTTATTTTATTTCCAATTTCATTAAATCATTCCAAGAATTTCCAATTCTGTCCGGCTTTTATTCTACTTAAAACCAGCATGAAATCTAATACCCATCTAATATCCCAATGCTAATGGATCATTCAAATACTTTTATTACAGTGAATATTTAATTTTTTATTGTATAAAACTATCTACATTTTCATTGTGCAATGCTTTAAAAATTTACTGACAAATTTCAATGATTTAATGAAAGTTTCATTTATTTAAAAAATATCTAACTTTATAGGTATTTAATAGACAGTGTTACGGACTGAAAAAAATTCATGCAGACTATTAGTTCAAGGGAAAAGTAAATTTAATGTACTCAAAAATGGCTAACGAATGAATTAAAAAGCTATACGGTTGTTCTTTTCTTTATATCTATCTTAAATTAAAAGTAAGTCTAGTAAGAATTATTTTTGCTAAAAAGTTAAAATAATATTTTGATTCTTATTTGTATACTACTAAACAAACAATTAAACTTGAATAAATCTAAACTTGATATATAAAATAAACTTAATTCAATCTAATAAGAATGAGAAATGTTGTTTTTGTAAGTACATGTATAAACTCGTGCTCCTTTATTGTTATTATTATTAGTTATAAGAAATAATTGAGTTAGAATGATTAAATTTTTTCAAATACATCAAAATAATAAGCAGCTAGAAATAAATATATACTGCTACAAACGTAAAATTTCTATATAGAACCGAATCCATAAATTACGATGATCGAATTGTATTAACAAATATCTATTAATAAATATTTATGTAGCGTTAGACCAACCTCAGATGAAATATGTAAAAGGCCGAAAAGATTAAGTTTCTAGCGTATCGACGTACGATTTACTCAAGGAAATTTATACAATATTCGTAATTGACTTGAATCTTCTATTTCTCTTTTTAGTATTAATTTTTATAAAAGCTTCACTAGTCAATAACATTTGTTGCTTTTTATTTATTTATCTAATTTTTGTTGTTTCCCGTTATAATATTCTTTTGTCCTGTCAAATCAAAACAATTAAAACGCATAGTATCTCTGAAGACGTTCAGTTACTTTAAAAACAATTACAGCCCATTTATATTACAATATTTCTATAATCACCTATTTTTTAATTAAAAATAATAAGCTCGTCTCAATTGCGATAGATACGTAAAAACTTACGGTTTTAATCTGAAAACCAAATGAAATTTATCTTTTAAGCTTAAATTAAGGTATTTCTCGCAAAAGATTTTAATTTTATATTGTAAGAATATAGTTTTAATTAATCATTTTAAAATTGCTAAAGTATTAATTATTAGTAAACCTTTATATCACAATAGTTTAATAATTCATGTAATGTTATAATAAATGAAACGAATGTATGTTATAATATTTTTCGTAAAGAAAATATTTGTCTACATCTCAATGAGTTTTTCGGTTATCAGAATTAACGTAGACTTAAACTTTTGAATATTTGTTGCGAGAGGTAAATTATTAAATTAGAATTCGATTGAAATATATGTATCATAAGGATTTAATTCATTATTTCATATTAAAAGATCATTTTAATAGAATTCATAATAGCTTACTTCTCCAGATATTGTTTTAACGATCACTTGCTATTTATTATATTTTATAAAATTTAATATTATATATAATTGAAATAATTGAAGTGAAACAATTCAGTGATGTATTAATTACCATCGGCAATAAATAATAGAATTTAATGTACTCAGATTTAATGATATGGAGGCAAATTTTCTTGAAATAATTAATAAAATCATTAGAATAATTTCCAATTGAATAAATTAAATTTCTTACGTAAAATATCAAATTAAATCATAAAACATTAATTTTAAACATTTAGCTGATTTGATTAAATTATAATGGTATTATAATTAATATCATATACGTTACACACATTATTTGGTTTGCTGTTGTGCCGCATTTATTAATTTTTTTTACTGCAAACTATGTGGTATTTATAAACATTTTTGAAACCAATATTGATATCGAATAGCTTGGGACTGTTAACGATAGTTTGTTAAGTTGTTATTTTCATGTTGTAGACTGAGAGTTCAGAAAAAATAGTGGATTGTAGTGAAAATGTATTATTCGTTCGAGCTTTTTTATACAATCATAACAAGTGAATTTGATTATCAAATGTATTTAAAAAAGATAAAAATAATTTTGATAGACTACTGCGGGAACTAATTTCAATGTTAATGTACGAAACGCTTTTATGAAAGAGAAAGGACGTTATTGGGGTTAGAAGTAGGATCGCAGCTCGGAAATTCATGCATTGTTTGTAGCTAAGGAGTTTGATCGGAGTAACGATTAACTTTGCGGCATAAGGGAGGTAATAAAGGAAGCCGAAAAGCTTTTAAGGATCGTTCAGTCGGTACGGAGCGGAGAAGATGATAGCCGAAGAACTCCGGGGCATAGCCGAAAGTCTGTATTCTTCGGCTGCGAAGAACGAATGACAAGACATGGACAGGTCGGGGCGGGGTCGACTTTGACATCAAGGTCGTAGACCTCGCGCTCACCGGGTATAAGTGAGGCCTCTGCCGCACATCCTCGCTTGGCTTTCACTCCCTCGGATGCTGGGGTTCCTGATCCATTAATCACCGTATCGCTGTGAACTCGCTTGGTTAGCCTTAATAAGGCAACCCGAAACTCGGCAAGCCGCTTTCAAACCCTTTTCACTTGAAAGCACTGGGCCACGAGCCAACCTCCATCGGTCCCTATCGCGGCCTCGCGGGCATCCCTCCCCCCGCCCCGCCTTCGTTTCCCGTTCGTCCAGCGTCTTTCCAGCCGGGCGCGTCACTGTCCTCCCCCTAATTTCAAAGGCCCCGCCAAATCATTTAAATACATAGTTCCCACGTTACTGACCTTACGCTCAAATACTCAAATACTCAAATACTATCTGCTTTGGGCTGATTTGGCTAGATGCTCGGGGCGGCGCGGGGCCGAGGAGGCGGCACTTACGAGAGAGCTGCTCTACGTACCGATGCCATAGGCGGAAGACGCGGAACGTTTACTTCATTAAAAGCCAAATTGCTTTCTAAGTGGATTGCCCTTGCAAAGGGTTCGGCGCTCGACTCCTTCGACATTTCGATCAACTCGATGGTGTCCGGGCACCACCGATGGAATACTTATCCCCGCGTTAGGTCTGACGACGAACTTGGCTCCGCGCCAGTTATGATCATTGACCCTGAGCTCAAAGCTACTCGAGCTTCTCTTTGCCTCTCGTGACCGACTTACCAAATATATCCTTTCTTTCATTCTCCCTTACTATTCGGACTTTACTTCATTTTCTTCCGACAACTAGAGTTTTATACCATCACTCTCGATTTTATGTCTCGCCTTATTCATTATTCAAAGCCCCATTTTACAGAAAACCGCGTCGTAAGACTGCACCGACATTTACTGCACTCATTAAATGCCCCTCCCTCGTCTCTCTCTCTCTCTCTCTCTCTCTCTGTCTCTCTCCCCTCTCACTCTTCATATGTGTATATATATAAACGACCATAGCGACTCAAGATCATCATGTCAGGTTTCACATACAGCAACATGAAGGGCATTAATGTAGTATTTTAGACAGATATTGATTTTTATAAATATCATTTTAAGTTTTTTTTTGTCATATTTTATAGAATAAATTTGCAACACTATCTTTTACATGAATTGATATTAGCAGGTGGTAAAAATGTATTTTTAGTACAACAAAGCTTAAAGATCTTAAACGTAGCAAGGTTCTATTTTTCAGATATCTCTAATTTTGCTATAAAAATAACATTTAGTTAATTATAGGTCCCATTGAAGTTTGAAATCAGATATTTGACGAATAAGTTTAACAGTTTTTCGGCATTTTCTTGATAGTTACGATATTGTTTATCTACTTAATGTAATAGTCAAGTATGTATTCATGAACTAAGCCGACAAGCGGAGAGTCGTGTTTATGCTTGAACGAGTGTTTGGGCGATTACAAATGTTTCCGTAAAGTTTAAGTAAATGTTGAGCCGTCGAGAAGGAGCCATAATTCCTTAAGGTAAACTGATGCTTACCGAAATAAATATAAGCACTTGTACGAAGTAGTTTTCAGTTTTTTCAACTTTTTTCGACTCTTTTTCGGTAGATAAAAGGTCCGAGGGAGCCTCTTTCTTTCCCTCCGCCGGAGATCTTTAATTTCCTGGAGCTCTTACCTATGGGCCGGACTGCAAAACGTTTAGAAATAAATCCAGTGGCTCGTAGATAAATGTCTCCTTGGCATTCTCGGCGCTGCCGTGGCCATCATTTTCTTTCCCGACTCCACTCGCGTATTAAGTTTGCGGCTTTCGGCTTATCAAAGCCATCGGGCCATCCGCGTAATACGGATGACTTGGATGCACTTTGGCATTCAAATTGTGTAAGTTCGAGAGCAGACAGGCCGAGCAGAAGAGATGAGGAAAGCGGCTGTTTTAAGGGCAGGGAAGGGCCAGTATAATGTTATCGCTATATTACGAGACGCTCGAAACGACTGTAAGTTTTATAAGAAGCAGGTCGTTACTAATTCAGTTTAATGGACGTTTGGAAGACAAACTACGTTAGTGATGCCAATGTCGAAAGGACCAGTTTCGGTACCATCAGAGACAGGGGAGAGAGAGAGCGAGAGAGAGGAAGAGAATTAGTAGGGTGGGTTGACAATGGAAGCTCTTACGTTGCCCTGGAGATGTTACGCGAGCTGCAGCACTACCGAGATCAATTTCGGGTATAGATATCAGAAAGGATCCTTTTGTCCCTTGGACAATAAATTACTTTTAAATCGAACTATCGATTCTCGAGGAGGCTGTTACGGCAAAAGGGCTTAACTGCAAGATTTGTCAAGGCGATTCAAGGACCATTCAGTTTCGCGAAGACCGTTAGGAAAGAATAATCGCTCGGAAAGCCGGCCGAGCAGGGCGGAGGGGGAGAGACAGGGGGCGAAATCGCAATTCATTGTTTTCATTGCGGTTTCAGGTTTTAGCGGTAAATTTTCCAACTTTCCTTGGCGTCTCCTTGACAGTGCGTAAGAGCCGACTAAAGCAGTGAGGTAGGAAGTTGCCAAGTCCTTAGTAGGGAACTCTTCGAGAACAATTGCAAGAGGCTTTTATGTGACTTTTAATGTCCCTCAAAGCTGTGATTGCCGATAAGTATGACGAGCTCAGGATGCCGAATTGTTTACCTCGACCTCTCTGCAATTCAAGTCCTTATTACGCAAAAAGGAACTTTAGCACTTTAACATTGATATCGCTTAAATGTATATTAAGAAATTTATTATAAGAACTATAAGTCCGTCTTTCGCTTAGTGTAACTGTTATTGAAATTTATATTTTATTCACGTCAATTAACTAATCCTTTTCAAAATAACTTAATTATACATCAATATCGTGATATAACCATTCCTTTTCCTACTTTTTTTTATAATAATAAAATTAATCAGATTGACACTAATGCTTTAGATACTTTAAAGAATTAAAGTGACAATGCCAATATAATCTAAACTATTTTTTATTTAGATATATTATGTGATACGTAATCTTTCGTATTTCCTTGATTTTTAAAATAAATGTTTCAACATAAATATATATTCGTATGAATAATTGTTGATCACAGGAAAATAATGGATGTAAAGTTCGTTTAAATTATACAGAATATAGCACATTAAATGAAAAATTTTATGTTATACAAGTGAAATTTACTTGTTTTTTTTTTTTTTTTTTTTTTTTTTTTTTATAAAAAAAAAAAGGATAAAATTAATATTAATTTTTAAAATTTTAAAAAATATATTTAAATTATCCGTTATACAAAATATTTTTCATTTATTAAAATTTTTTCGATCACTTGTATTACGGGTTTGTTAAAAAAAAAAAAAAAAAAACAAAAAACAAAGTAAATGTTGATTTTAAGCTTATAAGCCGCAAATTCTTTTTCACAATTAAAAATGTATCAACAATATTAATTAAGTATCGCTCTGCTATGAATTACAGGGATTTTCAGGAGGCGATAACGGAATTTCAACAATACCATTGGTAAAATATCCTTCCATTATTTTAAAAAGAGCAAGAAAAATGTCAACAACAGCCGCAGCCGTAGCCCAAGCCACAGTGGTTGGATAAACAAGTAGTGGAAGGGGAAGAGTAGATTGAAAGGAAGAGAAGGAAGAGATGAGGAGTAAAGGAAAAAATTATTGACATACCGGATTATTGATAAATGTCTCAGTGACAGAGGATAAAACGAAAAAAAGGTGTAATCGATTGTTGTGACAACGCAGGCTGTTGTAAGCAATGTGGCCGGGCGCGTATGAGCTTAGTGAGACAATTGGTCGGGTTGAATGGTCGGGACAGGGTGGGTTGAATAACATTGGGCTACTCACCTATAATGGTGAAGTTGACTTTAAGATTCTTCGTCGGTGAGTTGTGGAAGTCGACCCTGCATCTGTATTCGCCGACGTCGGCCTCTTGAACATTTTGGATGAGTAAGTAGGTCGGTACCGTATCGCGGGTACTCGTTCGACTGCTCCAGGAGTACTCGGCGCCCGAAACTTTGGCCTTGTCGAAGCGCAGGTTCCGCGCGTCGTAACTAAACAACAAGAGTCGTAGAATCAATTTTGAGAATGTTTACAGTGATGTTTATGCTTCGGCCGCTCAGTATCTCATCCCTTCCCCTATATTTCCCATCGGCAAAACTTACCGCGACCCGTTAAGGCCTCATATATATTTATGACAAAAGTACTGAAGGGATATGTACCTCCTATCGAATCACTCGATTACGTAACAACGCGGCCATTCGCGTCTCTTCTGTAACTGAACTCTCTTCCGGTCCCTCCGACAGAGTCTTTAAGCTTTTAAACAAAAATCAATAAAAATCGCCAACTCCTTCACAGTTTTTAATTGGCGGATAGAATATATATCGAAGATCTCTCTAAGAGTACATTAAATCCCATCTTTTTCTATCATTTCGTATTCTCTCGTTGTCCCCGATCTCTTTCTTTTCCAAGTTTTCTTCCCAGCTATAGCCGATCATTTTCCCGCTCGGAACAATTTTTTCCCTCCCGAGCTTGTTAGCAAAAACTTTGAGCTTAATGCACTCATAAAGTTTGATGCAGCCGGCTACGTTAATTGTCCCGTACAATTATCACTCGATTGCCGAGTTGCGAAACGGCGCCCGAGGAAACGTTCATCGGGTCAGCTCGTTTTATTCCGATCCCGATCTTCTCCGATGTTCCCCGCCCCCTCCGCCCGACCAACCAACCGCAAATATTTTATTCGAGATAGAGTCCCTCCCTCTCGCCGTCATTGGTCCATCTCTCCAGAAACTCAGCTGAAATCATTAAATTAAATGCCTTGTATCGTGAGTCAGAGGTTTTCCGTCTCCAGCCAAGGGGGGACTAGTAAATTTTCAGATTCAATTAATCGAGAGCCCGGGGCAAGAGGTTTTACTTATGCCGACGAGGAGTCGCAGATGCGAAGACGCGAGCGCTTTTTCCATTTAACTCCGAAAGAATTTCCCGCAGCCGCGGGAATTCGCGTTAAAATAAAGAATCTACCTTAGATACGATCGGTACGACGAATAAACTCGCGAACCTGGGCCCCTCCCGCCCCCGCCCCCTCCACCACCCCTTGCCACGGCTCATCACTATCGAGCTGATTCGAATGAAGTTGTTTCTTTCGGCGCATGATGGAGTAATGGCTTCAGTCGCTGCTGTACCGCACATTATTACCACAGTTTCTTTAATGAACTGCTGAAACTTTACTATTCCCAGTTAAATTTCGAATTTAAATAGGAAACTTATTTAACGACTCTTTTATAGAGGCGCAAAGTAAGTACTACTTGACGCAGTACGCCTAATAATAAAACTCTTACATTTTTTCCCTTCTTTTCCTTTTGGCTGTTCGGTATTTCTTATTCGTTGTTCGTAATGCTGTTGCTCTCCTTACGTACAGCGAGGAGAATTATTTTCTTAGCGCTGAGAATGCTTAGCTTTCGCATTTAGTCGATACGCTCGTAAGGAATTGGCAGACAGACACTTATCGATTGTCTTATTTATCTCCACGAATATTCCTTCTGTTATTGAGATACGTCTACTTTCTCTATTACTTTGGCTGAAATCCCATTGTTGTACTTTAATGCTCGGAGCTTCTTCGATACAAAGTATCACGGCTTTAATGTTTTCAGATTGCAAGAGGAATAAAATTAATGTCTCCGTACCCTACGAGACATACTTTACTTTTTCCACCTATAACTCATTGATAAAGAATTTTAAAGCATCTTTAGAGAGAATTGGACGTGCGGATTCAAGTATAATTTTTGTTTAATTTTACCAATGTCTCTTGATATTAGCATTAAAAAAAAAAAAAAAAGAAAGAAAAAGAAGGTTTAATGTTTAATAATGTATTTAGTAATCGCATTACGTAGTCTGAAAATTAATAGCTTTGATAAGGAATTGCCATGAAATTTATATACGTGTAATAAAGGAAAAGAATGGAAAAGTTGAAGGAATTGTTTTTAAAGATTTTACTTCTTCAATAATCACATTACGTAATGAAGCGCTCGTATACTTATAATTATTTTTAGCGATAAACAAAATTACGGCAATTTTCTGGACGATCCTTCGCCACAAACTAGTAATTGTGATGGAGTTTATTTATAAAAATGTCCCTTCACTGGGCTCAAGAATCTCTGAATGTGCCTCTCAGCGATCTTTGTAAGCTGATCATCGAATAGCGTTGCAGGAGTGAGAGGAGGCAGTGCAGAGAGCATCGAGTGGTTTCCGACGGAGCGACGCGCGGTGTAGCGGTTCGCGGGAGGAGGGGTGGACACTAAGGGCGACGCTGAGAGGGTAACGATAAGAAAGTTAGTCAAGACTCGGCAGATGAGTATTCTGGAGCTTTAGATGAATCAAGGACCATTGAATGGAGCTCGAGCGGACTCGGCACTCAGGATTACCCGCGGAGGAGCTCCAACTCCCTCGATTTTTTACTTCTCCGCGAGACATCATTTACACGTGGAGAGCACTCGAAAAGTTTCGGATGTAGGAGTGCAGGGAACGGACCAACATCGTTTACGACTTAACTGATATCAGAGGCTGGCTTTGCACTACCCGAGCCAAGCCCACATTCCCGCACACGGATCCCACAGGCTGATCGTAGGAAAGAATCGATTGCCAATAATCGGGAAGAACGGCTTTGGACTTACGTAGGACGAGCTAGATTATCAACCGCGACATATTTCCTTACTTTCCATATACCTCGGGATATTTTCATTAGCATCCAGCCCACCTCGACAATCGGATTATATAATTTTCCAGATCTTGAAAACTTCTCGAAAGTTTTCCTCCGGCATAACTAATTTCTTACATCTGACTTTCGCCACAGTTTTAGCTTTCATTTTTAATTATTCGCACAATATTAGAATTGAATGTCGCCGAGCAAGTGCTTGGGCCACCCGATTATCTTATAATAAATCAATTTATTAGTAATGAAAAGTATAACGAACGAATAATGAACGAGTGCGATGTTACAGTACTTATTATGGATGATAGGCAACAAATGCTCGCTCGAGTCCTCCGACTATTCGTACAACGTATTTGAAGCAGACGAGGGTCGCAATCCATGAAAGCAAAGAAGTTGCGTAGGGAAATTTCGAAAGTCCATTAGTGTGACTGATCGCATGGAATATCTCGGTGGCTCAAGCGTTCTCACAGAGCCGGCCATAATACAGAAGCCACGCTCGCTTTTCCCTCTTTATTACATTAGCATCGCAAAACTCTCGGAGGATGGAATTTTTCATATAATTGCGAGGCTAGGAATCGAGAAGGAGCTCAATTTTAAGTTCCTTGCATGGAGAGATTGGCCCGACAATAACGCAACCTTCTGTCCCCTCCCGCCCTCCCTGAAAACGTGCAAATCCACGTGTGTGTGTGTGTGTGTGTGTGTGCGTTTGCGCTTTATGGGCTTGCAAAAAACCACTTTGCGGGTTAACGCTACTTCCGAGATGTGACAACGGTTTAAATGGAGTAGGCGAGATCGTTCCGAGTCTGCGTGCGCGCTCGAGTAATATCCCCGGTGTGCGGATAGCCGTGGGGCTGGCGAATTCGCCGGGTACCGAGATAAGAGACTGAGAGACAGAGAGAGAGATAGAGGTGCGAAATATGAGAGGGGAGAAGTAGAGAGTAGGGAACTAATGTCGTTAACCGTCCTCCTGCATACGTGTCCTAATTTGGCAATCCGTTGGGCTTGCGTATGCTAAACACCCCCACCATCCGACGATATTTTTCTTTTCTACACTCTAGCTACCCTTACACACACGCGCGCGCTCACATTTATATATAATACTTTTTATTATTTACGTTCATTACATACGATTTCTCTTAATCATATAAATTTAGCTTTTATTTTTCGTACTTTCATTGGCCTTCCCCTTGGCTGTATTGATTCATCGTAATTCGCTTCGAAAAACCATAAAAATTCATCTTGCCCGTACATTTTATGTTAGCTACTAGTTCAAATATAATTCCCTGTGATTTATATTATTAAATATACTTCTTACTCATATGTTTGTTTGTTTGTTTGTTTATTTTATTTCTACTCATTTTTTAAAGAAAGAACTGCGATCCTATCTATTTCATATATATATATATATACAATTCCAACCTTTATACTCAGTATTTATTATTAAGATAATAATTTACAGTTAAAATTAATATATTTAAAAATATCTTTTATTTTTTATACAATTTATTCACTAAATTTTCTATGTAGGCGTGCTGCAAAAATATTACGTATACTGAATTTGAAATAATATTCGTATCTTAAGCATTTGGGAATATTAAAGGTTTAAAAAAGTATATAATTTATTTTAATAATATTTATATTACAGAAAAATTCTCGTAAAAATTATAAAAGCATGTTCTTATAAAAGGAATTGAAAAATAATTTAAATAAGGAAAGAAGATCGAAATTTTAAAATTAATAATTCATGAATTTCCCTTCATTTTACATTAATAATGAGATTGCTTTTTTTATTAAAAATAAGTTTATAGGTGAGCGAATTGTAAGTTCTTTTTTCATTTTAATAAGTGCAACGCAGCCTCATACGATCCGTATTTATAATAATCGAAGTCTGATGGGATGTCGTGCGATCCAGAATTCTCAGTTACTCATTGAAGTATAAGGAACTTTGAAAAGAAATATAAATAGGAGCTCGTAACAGGAATCACGAAGGGCAGCGAAATGACGTACCATCAAAACTTTGAAATTACGTGGAAATAACGACCTCTTTGTATAAAATTCTTAAACGAGAGTAAAAAGGGCGAAAAAGAATTATTCTGAATTTACTGAATTCTATTCCAAAGGGAAAAAAATAATCTGCATATTAGTCATTAATACAATAATTTATTATGAGCACTGAAGATCACCTAATTAATCTAATAGTTAATTAAATCGCACTGATGGGATATACAAAAAAATAGACTTTTCGTATTTGAATAATGATTATGCAATTAACTATTGGTAAATGCACTTGTACGGTAATTAAAAATTATTTATACATTCAGGTACTTGGGTAAGTAGAAATTATATGCGAAAAGAAGATGAAGAATAATAAATCTGTTGAAGTAAAGCTAATTTAATACAAGATTTGTTTAATTTTCAATAAGTTTGGCTCACGTAGATAAAAATCTCCATGAGCACAGGCCAACTCCACGATTCCAATAAAACTTGGGCGCGACGTCAGGAAGCATCCATCCCTTCAGGATGGAGACAGAGATAGCGGAGCGGTCGGAAGGGATCGGAGCTAAAGTTAAATAGTAGTGATATATCAAGAATATCGGCCGGACAGTGACATTGACAAGCAGTTTGAGGATCCGATATCGAGTTCGCGAATTAACGATCTAAAGGTATTTTATGGTCGGTGACCGGCGTTATAGTGTCACGCCTCCACTAATACGTAAGCAGCAATCGGTAAATAGGGTATTTTTGGAATCGCGGGACTACGGGAAGCTAATGCTATTAGGAAAGCTTGAAATAGCTTGAGTCGCGCGCTTCAGTTAATCAGAAAGGTTTACAATTAATTAGTCACTTAGTGGGAACAGAACTTGGACTATGTCCCCAAAATCCAGAGGACAGGAGCTGAGAGGGCCGAGAAAACGTTCATCGCATTAAAAGGAACGAACTAGCAAATACGCTGCTTTACAAATAAATAGGATTGTGATCAAAATCCAAGCTTCCGTGACATTTTTCTTCAAATGTAAGGTCTCGTTGCGTTTCCCAGTACGGGTAACTATCCGTGGCACGATACTGGCTTGATAAATATCCGTAGCTATGTATTACTCTCAAGATTAACTTAATCCTATGACAGCACAGGAAATATAGAGAGACATAATACCCACTCCCCCCGCCCCGAGATATTAGATGTCATAATCAAATAATTATATTTTAATACATTTTAATAGATTACTGAGTATTAATAAAAGGGAAAAGAAAAATAATAACAGAGGCTCGGACAGCGGTCGGATTAATTCATTTTACGTTCATTACTCATTTCATTCGGCAGGATTTACGCATTGAACTTGATCCGCCTTAAAAACTACCAAACAAAGGGTCAGCATTGACTGTTAGGAAACGGTAAGAAAATTGGCTAGTGCACAGCTGGCAGTTATAAACGATCCCGCTACGCATGCAAAAGCTTAGTGCGCGAAATTATAAATAAGTGATTTAGCGGGCGTTGTAAGCAGCCTCTGTTGAAATATTTTCTACGGAAATTCAAGATTCGCGTGGAACTGTATCTTTTGATTTAGTGGGCCAAATTGTCCTCATGCCTGCGTAAAATATTGCTCTTCCTCTCTGGGGATAAGCACTCGAACTGTCTAGATTGGATAATTTAATGAAAGCTATCAATTACCTGATTAATTATTTTACCATTAATCATCATCGTCACTTGTGTATCATTAAGACAAACTATCCACGAATAATACATTTTTCACAATAACTGAATCGAAGATTCGCAAACACGTTGGGCGTCATTGAAAAAGCTGTCATGGTTTATTCGAGTTATGTAATAGTCAATGGTTTTATATTTTCCCGATTATAAATATTGCTCGAGAATTTACCAACTTTTCATGCTCTATATTAGGAAGGGGAGCCAGCGATTTTCAAGTATCTGTTCTCTATGCTGCAGAACTTTCAAAAGTCAATTTAGTAGGAAACTTTCATAGACAACGACGACGACGACGACAATGACGACGACAACGACGACAACAACAACGAAGACGTCGACAATACTTACCGAGACTAGATGATAAAATGTTGTTTAAAACTCATAATTTCCCTGACAATACAAGGTATTTTCAGCCAAATCTAATTCACGAATGCTTTGGAGCTGCTCGTTATATTTTATTATAGGTCTGCGCAACTTATACTTATTTTTTATAAAGTTTTAGAGTATTTATTTAGAGTAAAAATTATCTTCTTCGAAAAAATCGAGTCAACTAGAATTAATTATTGGGGGGCATCAGTTATAAATATGAATACAAATGATAAATGTGACAAAAAACTTTATTGACAATTATGAAAATGTAGTGAAAATAGAAAAGGATTCGAGAACTCTGCTTGAGGTGCCAGAAACTTACAAAACTACCTGAAGAATAATTATTAAAGCAACAAAGTATCTTGCGTCAATAAAAAGTTGAGCAGCAACTTTGGCAAATACGAGTCAAATGAAAGAAGAATTTTTATAAATAATAGGAAAACCACAGCCAAGGAAAATGTTTCAAGTAGCAGCTGAAACCAGACACATTTTGTCTCATGAATTACTAGACAACTTTAAAAAATGACTCCTTCGCCGAATGGAGGCCAACCTCTAGCACTTATAGTAAGAAGAAAATTTACTATTCTTCGTGCTCTTTTATGAAAATTATACAAGGAACACATGCTTATGTTTAGAAGATGAAATTTCTGAATTGTTAGAACCAAGAGTACCTAAGTTGAGAATAGGATGTAATATTAAGCGTTTATGAATTATAAGCAGAGAAGCTTGCTTATATATTGATATAACTGATAAAAAAAATGGACATCATTATGAAAATAAAGGAATTTTCCTATTTAAGCGTCTCGTATCAATCAAATGTATTTCTCAAAAACATCATAAAAGACAATGCGTCGTATTCCTAAAGAAATAAATTGTATTTTGCTCAGTATTGCTTTATACTTCCCGCAAGCGGTGCATTAAGCTTTAATCTTTTGAAATTGAAGAAAGTGTAAAACTCAATACGTTTGTACATCAAGATGAACGGAAAGAGAAAGTCAATAATAATAATCCAGCCAATAATACATTTATACATCCAATGCTATAAATTTATAAATCTAATCAATATTGAAAGCTCTATTATAAATCTCTGTTGTATAACTGTATAAAATATTATTAAAATTCTAACAAACTAAACGAATCCAGTAAACAAATATTTAATTTTTTACACATTCGTTTGTTAGTTTTTCCATATTTTTGTAGGAAAAATAAATATTTTTATGTAAAAATAATATGCAAACAATTTTCTTTAATTAAAATCATTGAAGTGTTTCATAATTTCGTAAAATTTATAAACCCCTTACGGAAATGAACAATTGTGTTATTAGCAGCAAGTCAATGACTTTATAAATATCTTTAAAGAATTAGTCGATTTTATAAGAATAAGCTATAAAAGCATACGACGTTAATAATTCAAAACTAATATATACTATTTTTCTAGAATATCGTGTGTGCATATATATATATATATATATATATATTGGCGAAATGTAAATTTTCTGATACCCGTATAGCTTTAGTATATCTGAATTTTTTTTAATATACAATTTTATTCAAGTTTTCATTTCAATTGGACGAGATTTGTTAACCTTTTTTCGTACTGCGAATAGTTTATAACCGATGGAATCATGATTCGATTAATACGAAAGCATAAAGCGAAGTTAGTCTTATTGGATATACATAAATTTTCTACTTAAAGTGTATAGGCCACAGAAGCCGAACTGTCGGTTGCGCTGAAACGTGGCATTACACTTGAACCATCAACTGCTTCCGTAGCATAAACTTTTTAAGGGAGCTTAACTTTTCGCATAAAATTAAAGAATTGCGATGGCGATAGATGTCCCCCCCCTACGCCTCCTTATTTCTTATTATGAATGCTATTTTTTCCTCGGACTTTCTAAAATCTCCTACGTATTTTGATTTTTTTTTGTTTTGTTTTTTAGTATCGTTAAAGTTCAAGGATAAATAAAAAGGGCGAATGCGACTGTGAATTGAATTATTCACAATAGTCAGAATATATTTCAATAGGGGAGTTATGTCTGACGTATGTTGGGTTGCGGTAATCGCGGCGCTTCTTGTGGCCAGCGCTAATGGCATCTTATTCCCGAGGGAGCAAAGCTTGTATGCCATCACGTTCTCAAGGATCAAGAGATCCCCCCCCCCCATAATCGTTAGGGTCGTCGCTTTCTTTTTTTTACGATTCTGGTTTTTCTCTAATCTCTGAGGTGGCTCCGTTCATGTATTTGAATTATCTGGGCAATCATTTAACCAAAATTTTCAATGGCAAGATAATCGAGACATTTTATGTCACGGTCATGTCCGTGAAATATTAATTACGTAAAAACGTCTGTTATTTCAGTCGTAAGAGAAATATTTTACTTGATTACTATAGGTTTTGTAATTTTATAAAGATGAAACGACGACCTCCGTATTTAATAATTAAATTCATTTATATTACATATTACTTAGAAAGGTTTACATTAACCACAACTTGAATTTTTTAGAAAATAATTAAATTTTATTATTTATTTGTACGGTCATTTTTAAAATTTTAATACTATTAAATCTTATAAATTAACTAAAACCTTTTCAAAATAAAAATAGGAAGTACAGTTGTATTTATCCAATTATAAAATAATAAAATAATAAAATTGTTTCTGTAAGCCTTAACGTTTTTCGTATAGTAATTTTGTATTTTAATATTTCTCAGCCGCACGCGTTTACAGCCCAAAGTAAGTAAGTGTTAAAAATTCTAGAATAATATAGAACATTATAAAGTAACACGTGGTGAATAAAAAAATTCCAAAAAACATAAATGAACAGGCGAAACAATTTTTTTACAACCGCATGCATTAGATTTTCATAACATATGGATTATCTGATTATCCTATTTCTGCGTACATAAATATAAGGTGAAGCGTAAAAAGAATGCAAAAAATGACTCAAATAAATTTGACACTGAAAGGGTTAAATTGCCCATGCAGAATATACGAGAGCAATTTGTCGCGCTTAAATATGAGGAAATAAAACTAGAGCTAAGTCTAAATTTATACTGTGCATTTTTTATTTTATCATTGCACTTACATTGGAAAAAATTATTTTCAGTGGTATTGCTCCATGATTTAAGAATCATCCGGTACTTATGGCAACGTAAATTTATTAAAAGTTATTACTTAAATTATCAGTCATTATTATTAATAATGTAGCTGTAAAGTATAATTTTAAAGAGAGCATAAATTCAGCGTGCATTCAAAAGGCTGATAGATTTCATAAAGGTAGATTTTAAAGATTATTGTGATTCGAAGTGATTTATATGGTAATAAATGCAGTGATACCGTTCCTAACAAATTATCATTTCAATAATAAAAATGAGATAAAAGTCAAGAACTATAAAAATAGTATTTTACAGGAAGGGAGGATATTAATAGTTACGCATGGGAAGCTTTTTCTGACGTATCAATGCATGTTCGCGGTCATCGTTCTCCTGTATTTATTACACGCAAATATAGTCGCTAGAATGAATGCAAATTTACGCATAAAATAGAAAGGCTGAAAAATAGAAGGCAAGACACATAGAAACGGAGATGGAGAAAAAAGGGGGTTAGCGATATGGGGGAGGGTGGAGGTTAGTTCAGAAAAAGTCGAGTAGACTAGCGAGTGGCTGGAATACTCACGGGACGTTTTTATATTCGCCAACTGTATAAATGTAAATAAAACATAAGCAGATAAAAGAATTGCTCCTTCTTCTACCTTGTTCCTTTCTGTTGCAAGCTCTGTTGCAAGCTCCTTTATCAAATGGCTTTTCTCTCGCGTTCGGTAGCACCGACTCTCCCTGCGCAGCCTAGAGATGGCTGTTGATGCTGCGCAGAGATTTGGAATACCGATTCTCAGCTCACCTAATGCTATTTTCTCCTTATGAATAAAACAATTGTAACCAGTTTCAAGCGGCCTTTCCCACTTTATCCAAAGCGAATTCCGTTTCTTGTATGAAGAAATCTTCGCACCACGCACCCCAACTTTCCCCGATTCTCCATGTGCTGTCAATTTCAATTGGACTTTAACAGATATAAAACTTTTGCCTCCCTATTACAAGAGGATACAGAAGGGAGCAAAGGATGTCTCCCCCCTCCCCTATAACGATATCGGATCTTAAATGAAATCATAAGTAAATCCTCCTTCAGCTTGGAATCCCATGCGAATTATCGCTTTTCAGCCCAAGCCCATTAAGCAACGGACTTAATTTCTCGCTTTCTATAAAATCACGTTTTAATAAATGCAATAGTTTTTAAATATTTTCAGCAAAATATGAAAGTATTCAAAAACGAGTACGAGTGACAATTTGTATCAACCTGTGAATTATATTGATTAACCTATTGGCCGGTGTATATTTACTTAAATATTAAATGGATAATGTTGATGAATCAAGAATAGACAAAATAACAAACAAATAAAGAAAAACAAAGAATAAAAGCAATTGAATAAGAATCAAATAATATTCTGAATCCGATTTCATGTGTTTGCATAAAAACTGCAGTTACTATTTATTTAAATCGTTTATTCAATATATTTTTATATAAAAAATTTATCTATTTATTCAATATATTTTAGAATAGATTTTCATATATCCTATAAATACGTTCGTGTTTAACAAATAATTAAGAAATATTTCACAAATTTTAATACTATTATGTGTATAAACCTTATTTATATACAAGGCTACTTTAAAAAATATTCCTAAAATTGAATTAGTTTTTCAACCTTCTTCACACAAATAGTAAAAATTTCTTACTTTTTATTTTATATTTAAAGTCAAGCAGATTTTTCTTAAAAATGTAAAAAAATTTTAATATAATACATAAACATTTTTTGAAGTTTCAATTACTCACGATCTTCCTTCAAATATAAATGAAACTGCATTCTAATCTTTATGAAAGCTTTAGTTTCATTAATTTATTTCATTTTTCTTCACATTTATCTTTCATTGTGTATTTATAAATTATTAAGATTGTCAAATATTATAAATTATATATTAATTGGTACGAAACTACTCGTCAATTGACAGTGAATATGATTTAAAAGGCTGAGTATTATCTTTACCGGGATAATAAAATACCAAACGCAATCCGTATGTATTTACGATATTATAATGTACAGGTTTGGTAAAAACTTATTTTAAATACGCTTGAGTATATTTTGACCGACTGTAATAGTACGAGGAAGTCTGAAGTAAGAATATGCGTTCATACGTATATTACATTAAATTGAGAATCATACAGTTGATACAGTTTTTTTTTTTTTTAATATTTCCTAAGGTGCTTGAGAATATCTCGTTCTGGATTATAATTTGTTGTATATTTAGCAGCGAGTTCCCCTTTGCATTTCGTATTGCTTCGCAGTGAGTAAATGTAGATTTAGCGTATATTTAGGATATATGTGTATACGGTTCGGGTTTTTGGCTTCTAAAGAAGTTTCGAAAAATTGAAAAACTTAATGCTAGAATCTAGAAGAAAGATCGTAATTCAAATTTGTGACTTTTACGTATATAAAATTTTTACGCTGCTAGAAAAGTTTATCTTTCTATTGTCAGGGAAGTTCTATTGTAAAGGCTCCATATAACAAACTATTTTCCCTGAAAAGCACTGAATAAAATTCACTAAATTTTGAGTATCCCCTGGCGATGCAAAATACTAGCTCGAAATGTTGTTGTTTTGTTTTTTCTTTTCTTTTTTCTGTCGGAGTTAACAGCCAGAGGCAGGAGCATTTCATAAATTTCATCTGCTATCCGCAGTGGCAAACGGAAGCCGTTTTCTTCAATGTCAGAGCTGACTACAAATTACTCGAGGAGGGCAGGGTACCAGACCAAATATCCCGATACGGCACCGATGTCGGTACGATGCATTCGGGTGCCAGTGCACAGACAGTGCATGAGAGCGAGTCAGCGGTAACACGGGAAGGTCGGGGACCATCGCTCGTTGCGGGAGTCGACGCAGGGGTGGCGGTAGCTGGATTTAGGAGTGGGACAGTCGCTTTGTAATTGGCTTGAATTCGCAGAGACTGGCATCGTAACATCGAGTGTCCGTATTAGACAATTCGGAATGCCGTGCCCCCGGGAACTAAAGCACCGTCGCTACGAATCAGGATGGCATTTGCTCAGCCGCGTTGGCGCTAATTCGCAACTCGCAGATCAGTACTCTTCGAGGAGCGCACCTTAGCTCATTCCTTCTTTGTTATAGCCCTACAGTGTTAGAATACGGTATGTATATGATTTAACTTATTAAATGTAAAGATTTTTAATTTTCAGTTCGTGGATAATTTATTTCAGATACTTTATTCAGATGCTTTATTAATCCTCATTAGGATTTTTTACGGTTAATTAAAATATTTTTTTTTACGTAAAAGAAATGAAATGTGGACTAAAATTTAGAAAATACTCTTCGGAAAAACGTTTCAGTATCATTTAATTAATTTCTAAGCTATTAGCACTCCTGTTTAATTAATTGTTAGCACAAGCACGTCTCTTCCATTGATTAAATTTCATAAAAATTCAATTTTAGCATTTTCATGTTAATTAATGCTGATAAAGAATCTTGCCGCATTATTCAAGCTTTCTAATAACGTGTAGACAATTTCACATATTCTATTTTAAATTTCCAGATTGTATTCCTGATTTTCATTTTACTAACTAAATTCATTTTACCTACCTTTAATTACAATATTAATTTACTATTATAAATTCGAGAAAAGTAACGAGCTTCTTAATTTATTATTATCCAATTTCAGGTGAAAAGTTTCTATTGTATTTTAATACTGTATCTTATAACTTTTATTTTTTTTTTGCGCATTTTTATACCAAAATTTTCTAAATCTCTATTTATCTATTTTATTTATAACTACATACGATATTTTAATTGCTTAAGAATTGTTAAAAAAAGATATCATTATGATAGCATTTATTAACAGAGTACATGATAAATTTGTTTCAATAGAAATCTATTGCTTTAATCGCAAAATGCAATATGATATTTATGTATTTATATAGTAATAATAAAATATTCATTTGATAAAAAATTATTTAAAAGTATCGAATAATATTATATACATTGAAATTAAAAAAAGTATTTATAAATTTAAGTAAAATTTATAAACCCCGTGTTTGGTGTTATATAAATACAATTTATATAATCCAAAAATTTTTTTTACTATAATTTCGTTTTTTAATTTTTTTTATCTGGATAAAATTTTCAAGGAATAAAGGCTGTATTTGATAGAATATGTATCCATTATGTATGTATTATTAATATATATTTCACCGCCTCTGAAATTATGAATTTAATTTAATATTTCTATTTTAAATCGATACTTACATTCGTTATAATTTAATCGTCTTTAATTTACTATTTCTATTTTAAATCCATACTAACGTTCTATAAAGGCATTAGCAACAAATTTTCTGTACTATTATCATTTTTAAGTAATTCAGGCATTTAAATATTTTATAATATTTTATATAAAACGTTTGTACAAAAATAGTCTTTATTTTATTTCGATATTTTTCACGGATAATAAGAATTGAAATAAATCATTTGTAAAATTTAATAGATGTATCTTTAACGAACTATTGAGCGGTTTATTGCACAGAAAATATCTTTAATCCTGTCTACTCAACCATATTGTAAAAATTTTATCAGAGACTGTTTCTTTCTATTGTTTTTTTAATGAAGCTTTATTAATATTCAGTGAATAATCATCTTGGATTCGATTTCTTTTACTTTTCTGCTATATATATTCTGCTGATTCTTTCACTACTCTTCAATTTTTTATTGGTTATTGCTCATTATTTAAAAAGCCATCTATTGACTTTTTCAATTTTTTTATAATTACGCTGATATAATTTATATCTGTTTCACAACCATTTTATTTACCTTCTGCATTATTCAATCCTTGAATATTAATTACTTTCAATGCAGTATTCAAGATCAATTTCTAATTATATTGAATAAAATATAATGTTAAAATGTCAAAATTCCTCTCATTATCTTTATTAATGTTGAAATCTGCGATAAAAACTAGAATGTATAAAATATTATTTTATAATAAGCAGATGTAATTCATAAACTTTCTATATTCACAATTTCTAAGAATTTTTAGAATACTGTCTTAATATATTATATATTTTTTTATCTTTTGTAATTTTCTATGTATTTTCTTATGCATTCAATGTGAATAACTTAAAAATCTTAATTTTACGAAAAGATTTAATTATTAAATATCTGTACATAAATACACTTTTACATCACAGCATATTTATTATATAAAATGACATTACGATTATCACTAAATTAAATTAATATTAAAATAAAAACGATAATTTCAGTATTAAATATAATATATTGATTGCTTGAATGTATATTTTAAAAGCTGTCATTATTAATCTTTGAATTTGTTAGACAAATACACAACGTCATGAATAACTATTATTTGTACATAATTAGTTCGATAATAAATAATTATTGATTACCACTCTATAAAGATATTTTCATTTATATTGTATACATATTTTATAAATATTTCTCATATATTTATATATAATTTAAAGTAACGAGTTTGAAAAAATTTATATTTTAATTATTTCAATTCATCTTATTAGCATTATATATACAATCGTTAAAACCTAATTATATAGATTGAAATTCAATTTCGAATAAATATTTTTTTATTGATGTAATTTATTTCAGACAAATGAATCATTGATACTGTTGAAAATATCGTGTCGAATGCTTAATGTTGTGTAAAAGTTATTCATAATTACATTGTTTTCATTCTGTGTACTAAATATGAAATGACTCTTCATCTTCTCACTTTGTAGCTTATTTATATCCTTGCACAGCTAACAATATTTTGCTTATTAGTAGTTAGATCCAAATGAAGAACTATTATTCAATGATAATGCTTTCATAATATTCTATTCCATTTTTTTACTTTTAAATGAAATGATATTAAAATATCCTAATCACAGTTGGGAAAATCGATACAATAAAATATAATTTCGTAAATTCATAAAAATGTAATTATACTATTTATTATGTGAACAATATTTTGAAAATGTTATTCAGCATGGAAATACTTATTGTACATTCGATTACAATATCCTTGATCATTTCTTCTCAATTTTATTTCTGATCTTAAAAAATAAATCTTAATTTTACAATATTTTTTACTGTTTTATAATGATATGAATAACTAAATATAAGTATATTTTTATATGTTCAATACTTAAAAAATGACTAAGAATGTTGTGAGTAAAATAGTATTTAATGTAGCCATATATACACACACATATATATACATTATAAATTCATCTTTTAATTTCTATTTTACCTTTTATTGTAAGTAAACTTTTTTTAAGTATATTCCGATTTATTTCAAAAATAAAAGATTAAAAATACTTTTAGTAATTCTTTTTATAAGCAGACATACCTTGATCTATAACTTAAAACAACTAAACTTTGTGTAGTAAGTAGTTATACATAGAGATATAAATATTTAAAATGGGACTAATAATGATTAACAATTGATATGTAAATGCGTGTATATATATAACACGGGTATCCATTTTCACATCCTCTTCCTTGTATTTTTAACCATTCCCTTATATCGGCGGCACTCAGAAGGAAAAAATACGCTATTGAATATGTGGTAATGCATCCCTGTTAGTCAACAACTACGGTTTGCGTAAGTTACGAGAAAAGGCCTATGGGAATGAAACAAAATTGAAAAAAGAAGGTCAGTATGTTTTTGATTTAATAAACGTGAAGGATAAGAAAACGAGTGCAGACTTTCTAATGACCTGCATCGTCGACTCCGCAGATCTTAAGAAATGAAACATCGATTACACGAGAAAGGATTACGGAGGTCCAGTTCTCTCCTATGGCACGAACTCTCGATGCAGACTTTCTTAGAGGCATACAAGGGCAATAAGTCGTTATCTGGAGAATCACTTCTCCGGAACCGGTAGTCCCACTCTCTATGACGTGAGACTACGATCTGAAAAATATTCCATCCCTTTTTCATAGCTCTTATGTACACAATATGGATGATACTCACCACGGATCATACAAGATTATCCGCCTCCCCCCCTTCAATGGTAACGAATCTGCTCTGCAATCTGAGGGACTCATACTCTCAATTTAGTTTTTTAAATCATGAAGATTAATAGAAACAAATAGGAATAAGATAATAGGGGCTTTGAGATAATACGTATAAAGAAATTACGAAAATATTTAAATTAAGTAATATGGCTTAATAGTTACATCGAATAAACTCATAATTTATTTAATTCGATTTCCATATAGAATTCGCGTGGTTGATAAAACAAATTATTTAAACTATTTAATGATTAGACTTCTTAATTTTATAAAAAGAATACCCTTACGTACCGGAAATGTTTTTTAGTATAGTAAAATCTTCATTTGCGTAGACTTGGCAGGAATCTATGCGCATACAGACCAATAACTACTGTTTTCTTTTCGAACTTTAGCCAGATGTTTTTCAACTTTTCAATCGCTTAAACAAGTGTGTTCGTTTACATTTATAAAAGTATTTGAAGAAAAAATTTTGTTTCTCTTAGTGATCTTCAGTAAAAAATTGTATACCTTAAGTTTAATAAAACTTTTTAATAATCAATAATTATAAACTATTTCGGATTAATGCTAAATTTTTAAGTAGTTTTTCATCCGTCAATATTGTCGTATATGAATAAAAATGTAAATTTCGCAAGACTCCTTTGTTCGAATAATATTAATTTATTAACTATAATAAAGAATATTTAAATAAACCAGGTAAATAATCAGTAATATCGCAATAGATTTCCATTCATAGGTGTATACGTGGCTTAGAATTCGTTTTATACGGACATAAAGATGGATTAGGTCAACATCGGATATAGACGATAATCTGAGAATTGATAAATGAACATGTGAACTGATAAGTCAGCCGCCTTTAGATGTCGAAATGTTAAAGACTCGTAATTCATTGGGCGTCGCTCAAAGTGTCGAAAGGCAATTTTGTGGCTTAGAAGGAACGGTGCTGGAGACAATTTTTCCATTCATAGTCCCGTCAGCCTAACCTTGTAATACAACTAGACTTTTTCTTTATCCGATTCCTCCCTCTGTCATTTACGGAATTGGTATGCTTCTCTTTATCGTCTAATCGAGCACCGCGAGGAGAATCCCTTCAGTTAGATCTAATTTTATAACGACAAAGAAGAGTATAAGGGAAAAGAAATCCATTACTTGAATTCGAGTACTAGGAACAACTAATAATACTTAAGCCATTAATTGAATCAAATATTTGGCTAAAAAAATGTTTTCGTCAAGACTGTCGATTAACCAGCTATATATATATATATATATATATATATATAGATAGATAGATAGATAGATATATATTTTTATGCCGTTAAATTGATAATGAAAATTATAAATTTTATCAATTTAATCCTGCAGTACAGGATTTAATTTATTATTTAATAATAAGAGGAAAACCAGCTGTAAATTACCTATATTAATAGATATGTATTGTAAATAAGTTAAAGATTTGCCCCTAATAAAAAAAGCAAACTAGGTTTTCCTTTTGGTACGTAACTTTTACATCTTCTTCGCTTTCAAAAGTACCGGCCTAAGGTCTTATCCAACAGATTCTTGCATAATCTGATTAAATAAAGGAGCTCTAAGGGAGAAAAAAAAATTACAAAAGAGCCCCGCGGGCGAGGGGGAGGGGGAGCACCGGGTGCTCGCTACTGCAGCTTATATTCCTATAGGAATGCATAATTCGTAAGGGGCGATAAGTAATGGAGGAAGTCAAATCTCGCTTTTATTTGAGATATCCGATTAAAGTTATCCAGAGCATGCCGTATTAGCCTCGACGGCCCTGTTTGTCAGGATGACGGATCAGCAGGAATAAATATAATAGTCGGAGATTAAATATTAAAAGTCGGCGTGCGAAGAGGAGTAGGGCGATTAAGTCTGTAATAATGAGTCCTAAATCGTTCTTGAGTATATGGCGGGCGATTAATGTGAGTAAAACCTCGTGAGGGGCATATAGCATAGGTAGAGAGAGAGAGAGAGAGAGAGAGAGAGAGAGAGAGAGAGAGAGAGAGAGAGAGTCATTCGACAAAAGACAAATCCGCCGAGCGTACAAAGCTTCGATAAAAGAAGTCGTTCGCTCGCCGAGGTTCGTCTATACTGGAAGCGGTTCATTAAATAGATTTGCTTTTCATTAGCGCTTACATGAATTTGGTCGGTAGCACCGGCCTTCCGTATTTGCAATTTAGATCTCTTTTAATTCCTCAGAATGTAGGCTCAAAGCAGTGACGGACAGCTCGGGGATAAAAATAATGAGAGGCTCGTAACTATCGATTCGAATTAACTGGCGATTTTACGCTCAAATTGATAAACTGCTCGCAATGGCCTGCACCCTAAGCCCCAGAGACTCATTATTATTGTTATTGTTATACAATTTGATGCCCGAACGCAAATGCTTAAGCCACGAATGCACCGGGAGGATGTCTTTCCTCGTGCTTTTAAAGAGGATTTGGCAATAATTACATTAACCCGATGACGATGCTACCGTCTCGTAGATGCTCTAATGGCACCTCGACTTAATTTTCAAGCGAGTACTCTAATTTTGAGGGTAATGAGAAGCGATATTGCTGCTAAAACCTATGCATCGCTGATATTTTAATGAGCTTTGTTACGATACAATAATTTGCTCAGATCCGTGCAACAGCCCCATTATATTTTATGCAATTTCGCCATTTCACAGAATCATTATATTTCTCATGAGTAGAGTAGGTTAAAAATAACTTTCGAATACTTTTCTTGTCGATGCGGGATTATCCTCTAATACCATTAAACTTTATAAATTATTTTTTATCGCGGTATCATATACGACATAAGAATGAAAACCAAGGTTCTTGAGGCATACTTTCAAATATATATAGAAGTTTTTATGAATTTCAACTGCAAGTTAATTGATTAAGTTTATACTCAGTTTATATTAAGATCATAAACAAAAAATATTTATCAGTTTTCTGGATTTAAATTAACTTTTTCCACAATAAAGGAGCGTTTCAATCACTTCTTTTTCTTACATTAATGACCGAGAAAAAAATTTACGGAATAAATTTACTCCGTCATCGTTATATTTTTTATTTGATTACTATTCATATCCGCTGTTAAAATTCTTTAATTATTTAAATATACTTCGTAATACAAATAAAAATTAATACATACAACAATAAATTAATACAACAGTGTAAATTAAGAGTACAGACTTTTAATTTACACTGTTGAAATGTAATACTTTTAATTCCGTAAATAAACGTAATAAAATCAATTATTGTTATTTACTCGTTAAGAAGAAACTTCCATTCTATTGGTTATATTTTAAATTATCTAAATTAAATAGAGAAATTATAGTAATTATACCATCAGGAGTGTAATTAAAATTATGAAATAAAATGTAAAAATCCAGATGAATATTGATTATAACAATTCATCTTATTTTTGTTAAGGACATATAATATTAGTAACTACTGTTGTTAAAATTTTATGGTGATAAGAGTTACAATCATAATATATGAAAATAATGTACATGTATAATTAGCATGCACCGATAGAACTTTTTATACGAACGATAGAAATTTTTAAATATTTCAAGCTTGGTATGTTTTATTACATCTGTTGAACTGCCATTAGTATGTGACGAAAAAAATGTGTTATAAGCTATATGATTTAATGCTTTGACAAGATATTTATTAGATATAAATAGTATAACGCGTTAGAGAAAAATATATTCGATTTTCAAAAAGTCTTGTTAATTTTACTTCGGAACTTCTTGGAAGCATAAATTACAAGAGTTAAAAATTAAGTATCTATAAAAATAGTCGTAATAGCTGGTTGGTAGGAAACTGGCTATATAGGGGAGATTTAAGGCACAATTATAAGGCACCATTTCTTGAGAGTTTCAAAGACGAAGAGCTTCTTTGATAATAAAGCACTATCATTTAACCGTGTAGTCACAAATATTGTTTAGAATTCCAAAAACTGTTCCCAACACTACGAAACATTGAATTATATAAAAATACTTTTCGAAATCTTGTATTCCCATTGATAAGAATATAGTGCGTATAATTTACATTGGCTTTCATTGCTTTTCCTAAACTCGCTTCGCATTTATTTTACAAACATACATTACACTCGACCACAATTTAAAAAGTATTTCTTGTTTTATCGAGTGGAAAACAAGTATTACGGGTGCGCTCGTAATGTCACAGTTTATATAATATAATGGAGCGGGCAATTGCGGGCTTATATATAAAAGTATCAGTGAGTGTTTGGGTTAGTGCTGCAAAACTGTAAAATTATCTCAAGAAGAATAGGTTTCCATAATTAGCCAAGAAAATTTTAAATTTTAAATAATATTGATTAACTAAGATGAAAAAAATACTTATAAAACATTTTTCCTTCTTTCTTGATTAAAGCTCTATAAGAATTATGAATGAGTTGGGTAACGAATAAGGAGAATCAGACGTCCGTTTGATTATCAACTTCCATTCGATAATTCCATCTACATATACTTAGTAGAGTTACTAACACCAAGATGACTCTGATGCTGGCATTGATTTCGGTTTGATTGATGTGGGCACACTCAGTGTCTCGTCATGTCTTATGCAAAGATGACCGCACATTCCTTTTATAATAATCATCCTTTGACATTATTACTTTGTATCTCCGAGAGCTCTTCTTTTTCATTGTCGACTTGCTATTTCCTAGAGTTTTTACATTTTTCTTAGCGCTGGAGTGCTTTTATCCATTTCGAAAAAATATAAAGAAGCTGATATTCATTTAAGTCTTCGTGCTTTCGAGCTCGAGCTTCTTTAGCATCTTTTCGACTCACTGGAATGTTTGTTCTATTTTCAACGAATCTAGAACCTTACATTCGAGGTTACATGCAATGTATCCATGTGGCAGGGTAAGCAGAATAAATCGAGGATAATAAGAGACGTCTAATAATACAGATTCTTCTCAACCATCCCTGATGTTAGGATAATGCCTTTTCAGATAAACGCGTGCGCGTGGTTTCGAGGTCTAAAAATTAAGATTTACAATTATTTTTATTCATACTTTTACGATAATATAAAATACTGTAAATTTTATGGATTGAATGAATTTTTCATGCCATACAAAAAAAAACTTTTCAATAATATGGTATTTTGAAATATTTGTAAAATAAAAGTCCTACAAAACGTACATATGACTGAAATTCACATTACATCAGAAAGAATTAATTAACGGTATATTAATTTTCATTGAAGTAATTAAAAGTCATTTAATAGAAATTAACAAAATTTTCTTGTTTGAGAAGAAAAAAATAATTGACAATTCATAATTAAATAACAATTAATAAAATTTAATAAAGTAATGTTATTAATAATTCTTATTTAACTCAGTATGTACGACTCACGCAGTGCATTTATATTACATAATTAAAATTTTTTGTAAGAGTACAATGTATTTCGTTTGTATTCAAATTTATTTAATTAAATGTATTTTAATAAATAATTAATGTTTATTTATTATAATGCATTAATAATACTACATTTATTTATAGACGGTATACTTTTGCATTTAATTTATCCATTGAATCAATTAAACATAAATAATGAATAATCACATGATAATTGAGAGATAGGTACTATAGATTCCGTAACTTTTTCATTTAAAGTTGAAATATTTTTTTATAATTACCAGTATTTCAGCTAATTGTAAAATTAAAATGAATCTTTGATAAAAATTTTATTTCCCGGCAAATATTTATTAATAAAATAAACGAATTTCATGTATCTAGCAGCAATATGTTTGAATTACATGCACATGCGAATTGATCGTAATAAATGTCACTCAGTGTTACGATTTTTATTATTCAAGATACAAAAGAAAAATATTGATTGAAATTTATTGTATAAACATATCATAATTTAATATTAAGAATGATAACAATTCTACATAATTTGTATAATGTAAATTCTTTTTAATAAATTCGTAAAGTAGAGATAGTTATCCATTTAAAATTGTATTTTAAATAATAAATGCTGAAATTTGAATAAAAATGAGATTGATAAGGTTTATCAACTGTACATATTACAAATTCAAAATTATATGTTAATAATAATACATGTTATTGATTCCGGATATTAAAAATTTTCACAGCTTGAAATAAAGTATTTTTCTCAACCATAGTTAAAAATTATACTAATGGGAAAACAAAACTTGGAATACATAATTTGTAACGCATAAAATATTCTTGTAAAGTTAGCATATCAAATGTAGGCAAGTAATATGCATTATACGTCCTATAATTCATTTTTAGCGGTTGTAAAATATATTTTTCTAGAAGAATGAGTTTTAAGCTATAAAACTTTTCGCTCTACAATTTTCATTTTATTTTATTATAGTAATACGTGCCTTATGTATTTCTTCAAGACGATAAATGAAAAACGTTATTCACGAAAAGAAATTTCAACTTCGTCACCCGTTATCATAGACCTATATCTGATAAAACAATAAAATTAATGTAATTGAAGGTTTCATTTTAACAGTAATAAGAATAAGTCTTTTTTTAAAAATAAAATATAATCCTTCAGGTTTAAAAGAAAGTTTTAAAAAATGACGATTTTATTATCTACCAACAGAATAAATTTTTATTTATTTCTAACTCTTAGAAAAGCGCAAACAGTTTTGTTATTTTTTGCTTAGTATAATAAATATTCAATTGCATACTTTTTGTAGCCTCGGTTTTTACAATATTAAAAACAATAAGTTTTACTTACATCGGAAAAGCAGTTTCAATTACGAAACGGAGTCCACATTGTTAAAGATGTAATTTATGCATAGAAGAAATAATTTAATCCTTAAAATCGATGATTTTCAATAATAAAAATTGGATTATAAAAACTATGAAACTTTGTTGAAAAATAAACTTTATCTTTCTCGATTTTTTACGTATATTTATATACGTATTATATGAATGGGTGCATTAAATATCATTGAATAACGTTCAAATTTCAGATTTTAGCGTTATCATTCTTTTTTAAACTGATATGGCATAAAAACAGAAAGTGGAGATTATTAAATTATTCGCCTGATTTCTTAGCGAGATCATATATATATGATTATTAATAAAGGAAAAAAGAAACAAAATGTGGAAACAAAGAAATGCAAATAAAAGAAATGGAATGGGCGACGCATGGGGTAGTTAGGTCCTGACTCACCCTGCACTGAATTTGCCACCCTCTTGTGCTTCATCGCATCGTTACGATTTCCACGGACAATAGGGTGATAATTTGCATTGCTACGTAGACACACATATGCGAGTGCAAACGTTTTCACACCAATAGCCAATGCAGCTTCTATCTATCTTACTCGCATTATCATTCTCGCGCTCTCTGTCTGGCTTTATCATTACTTTGGACTTACTTTCGAATACTTTTCTACGTTTCTATGGCTTTTATAATTATTTTAGAGACAAAAATGCTTTCCAAAATTGTTTCAACGCTCAGGTTATTAATCCGATTATTCTCTCGCAACTATTTTTCCTTCTATCAGTCCAATTTCTTTCTTTCTTTCTTTCTATTAAATTATACATTTAAAATTTTATTATCGCATCTCTGTAGAAAAGAATTAAAAATTCAAATCAAGGGAATATCATTGTATTCCAAATCTCCATGACCTGCATTCATCTGTGCATATTAAATTTCAATATTTTGACAGTTGCGAATTCCACTTTCCCTGTTTTCTTATAGCTCTGATTCGATTCAAAGAGATATTTTGAATTAGAATAGCAAGCGTATAATATATAACAAAAAAAGGAAGTTACACCGCCAGAGGAAAATAAAGTAAAAGAAAAATAGACTTAGAGCGTACTTGCGAACAGATTTTTCTGTCAAAAACGATATTTTAAAAAGAAATCAAAGTACATAATACATTCTTAATATTGCCTATGACAATAAAACATTTAGTCAGCACTTTTTACAAAAGTAAAAGACTTAGCTTCAGATTATATATCTAGATGTAAGTTACGACAAATCCCTTATTATTATTTTATTTTTTTTTTTTTTTTTGCTTTTGTAATTTAAAGTCTATACACGTAACCGCTTTTGTACAAGTATCATTTATATCCGTTAAGCTTCATTAAATTTGTAAGTATTTATAAATAGATAAATTAAAATATTAGTGGAAAATTATATATTGTGATTGGAAAGGTTCATTACTCAATTATTCGGTCAATCAAATACTTGAGAGAAATTGAGATACTCAGTGGAGATTCAAGAAATAGCAATGAATAACTTGTTTTGTGTTTTCATCAGTAATTAGTTAAACAACTTCAAATATCTAACTAATAAGCATAATGTATTTGGTTCTCACCTTATAGAATAAGGAACTGCAGTAATAAAATATTATTATGGCAAGAATGATTTTTGTATATTAGTATACTATAAAATTTATTAGAATTAAATGATATAAATTCAATGGTATATACGAAACATTGAGTTCCGCATATTCTTATTTGAAATTTCAATTAATGTTCTTAGAAATAATATAAATACTCATACTACTATTCAGTCATATCATTGATGTTAAATAGTATTTCGTAGCTTGAAAAGAGAATTTCTACTTCAGGATAATCTGAAAGCTCGCTTTTCATATTATATAATGCCATTCCCTGGCACTAACTTTATTTCTTAGGCTTTAGGACGAATATTATTTAAATAATGAATGTGAGTCGCTGCTAAATTGCTAAATTTTATTAGATTAGAAAATGTAATACATTAAACTATAATTTTAATATGTTCTAATTGATAATAGAAATGATTTTCTCATCAGAATAAAAAATATAATAGGAAATTAAGAAATATTTGTATGGTTTGCGAATAGTAAAATTGATTAAATAATTTCAAAAATATTAATTAAAACGGTAAATATTAATTAATAGCGATGTTTCGAATTAATATCCTGTGGCGATTAACATTTAAATTTATCATGACACAAATATTCTAGACAATATTTAAATATTTTAATTAAACAAAAACAAGTTTTGTATCTAAGAACCATTTATATTTTATGTATTTGTCCAATGTATAATGAAGAAATTAACGATTGCAATATCAAAACTGATGAAGCCTACTACCATATTTTTAATATTATAATTTGCGAGCCAAATTTCTTCGTAAAACATAATCTTTTCTTCTTAGTAGTTTTTTAACGCTTTTTTATTACAACATGAAATTGAAACTGTTATGCCTAAAGATAAATAGATTATTAAATCCCACACTTTCGTTATATATATTAATTATTGTAAAACAATATCGAAAGTATAAAAGAATTAATACGACGCGCAAACGTTAGTATAAATACTGTTTTATTTAAATATTTTATTTACTTTTCAACATTCAAGTATTGCGTATTAACAATTGTAATAATAATCCAAATTATAATATGTATAGTTAATATTACTATTATTTTTAATATAGTATAGTATAGGATTAGAACCTAAGCTTTTTTAAATAATTAAGTTAAACATCAGAGGGATAAATACGAAATATATTTATGAAGAATTTAATACACATCCTTTTTTCAAATAAAACTAAGAAATGTTGCTATTTTGTATATTTGTAAGATAAAAACTAAAAGCAGTATAAAAATATTCAAATATTAAGTTCAATATAAAATAATATTAAAAAATTAATATTAAAATGGTTATTGTTACTATTTTCCTTGCATAATATACTTATACATATATATGTATATAAGTTATAAAGATTATGATAAATTGTACGAACTATCTTGACGGAAGAAATGATATTATTAATAAATTTAAACATATACAGTTACACTGTTTTTATACATTTCCAGTATTTATATAAATATATAGTGATAAACTATTTTGATTGTATATAAATCGAGGCTTTCATATAAATGAAAATAAAAAAATTGAATTTTTTTCAATGAAATAAACAGTCTTAAAATAAGTTGAATTTTATATTTTATAAATATTATTTCTTTTATTTTTGTTTCTGATTTTTAAACTGCTTTTTACAAATAAATGTATTCATACATTCATATCCTAATCCAAAAACTTTCGAAATATATGTTCAGAATTCGTTGAACTTTGTAAATTCTAATCCTATTATTCACTTTAAAGTTTTAAGAAACATTATGAAGTATATTCATCAAAATCCGTAGAAATTGAAACACCAATTCTTAAAATTTGTCGATCAAATACTTTTCTAGCAATGCATAGAAATTATTTTTGTAAATTATTTTCCTTTTCGAAATCATAAAATGTGTCTTTTCAAGTCGGTATGTACAAAACTCATTCAGTCTATTAAAAAAAAAAAGATAATACTTTATTTGATTGTATATAGACTAAAGTATGGATTCATTTGAACAGTTGGGCTTGATTCGGTACGTCTTCCGACCTCAATCCGATCACGACTTCTATTACCGAGCTCGTGCCAATTTTCAAAATCCCTATCAGTTGCTGTATCCCCGTTTGCCTGTTTCAAGCAATCTATTTAGTTTTACGTCTACTTTTAATCTTATCCGTTTTAATATTTCTGTACTGCATATTTATGCAGTGCACCAAACAGATAAATAAAAATTTATTGGGAATATTTAAATTATTAATTGTTCAGTAATACAATCTTCTTATATACATTAGATAGGAATTATATTTTTATTAACGTATTTAACAGATTTACATGAATTTATGAATCTTAAAAATATTATAAAAATATCCTGCCTACAGAGAAGTGCATTAATGGTTATTTTAAATTTTATGTAAAAGTTAATCTTCTTTTTGAAATTTCATTTTGTAAACTTTTAACGCTAACATTGAAAAAAGTAATATAATTGTTATTAAAAATATTTTTAAATTATTTTAATTAACAGTCGGAAGTCAGAATCAGTATTTAAATCAACGAAAATTATTTTATGTAACAGTATGTAACAAATATTTTATGCGAAGCTTTTTATATAAAATTAATTAACAAGAAACCAAGTCAAGTTATATAAAAAAAATTATTTTATCGTTAAATATGCGAGAAAGCTTACTATTGTGTTTTTAAAGAATCTTTACAGTTTTATATTGTGCTTACAAATATTATATTTGATTAATTATATTTGATTAATTCAATAATTATTTTTATGCTGTTTACATATTCCCTTAAACATTATATTGAATTTATATTTTTTTAATTCTATGGAAATAAAAAATATACATGGAAATAAATTACTTTACTGGTATTTTCTTTATAAAAAAAAAGAGAAAAATAGTATAAATAAATAATTAACGAGTAATTTTATTTAAATGATTATTATAAATTAGTTGAAATTTAATTTAAAAGAAAGTTTTATCTTAACTTAATTATCCTATTGAAGTTAATGTTAACTAGGGATTTAAATACCTTTTTCATTGGTATTCCATTTTCATTACAAATATTTTTCCGTAAAACTTGATCTATTCTTGGATATTATCATATCCAAAACAAATGACTTCTATTATTTATCTTATTATTATAATAGTTATATGTATCACAATGGAGTATCTTCATCAATATCTGATGAAGTGTCATTTGTTAGTGTCCGTTTTTTCATTCCAAAATTGCACTCTTCAGAGAGATTAAATTATTTTAGAGCCGATTAACGAGATGAACTAATTTAATCATAATGATAATTGGCACGCCAGTCATGAACAAGCTTATACAATTATACCTATTAATAGTATTTTTTATTATAAACTTAATGAGGAGCAAAAATTACCTAACGAGCAACAAATTTTACCGAAAATATTGATCAGTTTATTGAATTACCTGTACACCGGCTCATCATTAGGCTCTTTAAACCAGAGGACCATCGTTACAGTATCACTACTATTTTGCGTTTGTATGTTACAAGGTAAAGATGCATTCAGTCCTGCTACTCCTTGAACCGTGATCGTATTCGCTGTAAAACGAAAATAAAGCTTCAGTATAAAATAGCTATGTCAACTAAGTAAATTTTATCACATATAATTGTAATTACATATGTGGAATTATAATTTTCATATGTGATCTTTATTAGTTTTAAGTGCTTCATAGTTATTGTTGTTATTTCTTAAATAATATGTTTAACAATGATTAATCTATTGATCCATGAATAGATTAACTTATAAGATCAAGAACACTTTATTTATACTAAATTGAAATCATAGTATAAAAGAATTGTATCTAAATATTTTAAATTTTCTTGACGAGTAATTTTACCGTTATTTTTCTGATTTTTTGTTGCTTTTTAAATAAATTTCATATACTCTAATGCTCTTTTTTACTTTGTACTTCTTTTAAACTAAGGAATTTTCAGTTTCTATTGTCAGACTTAAGATTAGGATTTTTTTTTTCCTTTTAGAATTTTGTATCATGTCCTCATCGTAATCTCTATGTATGTACTCTACAAATACTTTTTATTTCCTTAATTAATTTTTTATTTCAAAATGAATTAAATTATTTTATCTTTATTATATTTTATTTTTATTTTCTGTATTTTAAGAATTATAATTGTAGGTCATATAAAAGTATATGTTATTTAAAAAAATTTAAAAGCAAAAATATTCCCTTGTATTTATGAAAATATGAAAAAAAACTTTATGATTTTTGTAATGTGTACTGAAAAAAATATCATAGAATAATAAATAAAAAAAAAGCTTAATTTGAATTGTCAGACTCGAATAGTAAATTATAATTAACATAGAAACAAGTTATATGAAACTAGTACGTCCTTAATATGCCGAACTCTCAGCTTCGTTGTATGAGAAAACTCTGACGCTTTTATTCTTTAAATTAATTATATTATACTCGTTCTTATTATCCATATTTCACTTTAACAGAAATAACTTTTACAAATTTTTTATAATCATTTAAATTTTTTATTCGAGTGCTCGTTCGAAAGCAGTAACAATAAATTGTTCATTTACGATTAGATTATCCTCAACAAGAAAATTTATTGAATTAGTAATTAAAATATATAATATTTTTCTTAACTGGATCTTTGATCTTACGTAATCGTAAACTTTCATCTTTATGCATAATAAAAATTTCATTTTCCTCTTTATAAATTACAAATAAATTGAAAAATGTTAAAATATTGCAAATTTTACACTTTATCGTCTTATTATAATATGCACTCGCATCATAGAAAATACAGTATTATAGTCATGCTTCTCGAGTAAGGGTATTATTAATAATATTCAATGTTTGGTAACGAATGGATAATTGTGCAATAGTGATTAGCGGGTGAAAGGGAGACTTGAAGATCGTTAATAAATCATTGGGGTTGAGCACAGACCACTGGAAATTGTATTCCAGTGGCTTTAGGTCGGTACGAGGTACAAGTAAATATTATTTTCTCGCTTGTTTTGCTAGTGTCGAAGGCGGATATCCTTTTACTTTGTGGCTCAGATGCTTTGAAAGGACATTCAGATATTTGATGTGACGTGTCAGTCTCATTAGTCCATTCGGCGCCACGGTCATTCGGCAATCGATTTTCCGGCCACCGAGTGTCTGAACGGGGTGCACGACGCCTCACGCCGCCGTCGGCTTTCCTCGCTCCAATCCGCGAAACGTCAATCCTTTAATTAAGCGCTAATGCACGGTATCGTAAATATCATTTACTGATTTATTAATCTACATACGTACCAATACGGAATGTACGTGTATAAATTTTGATGGTTATCAGTGCGGCGAAGCTGGGATTGCTTCTCGCCGATTTTTACGGACTTTCATTTCAAGGAGAGCGCGCGTTAAGGAATATTAAAACGAAGAAGGAAATGACTTTATCGAGTGAAACTAATTTTGTGTATACGAAAAGAGTCATCTCCCCAGACGGTATTATTCGTTTTGCCGACAAAAAGTTCCTTATGCAGTTGAATTTAAATAGGTAAGTTTCTGTGTTGACTGAGTCAATATTCAAAAAGTTAGTGTTTCCCTTCGGAATTGCTTAATGGTTAAAATATCTGAGGCTTAGCGCGTATGTGATTCGACTGCGAATGCGGTTAAATTAAAATGCTTTCGTAGACGTCAGAGAGAAAGAGTAAGAGAGAGGGGGAGAGAGAGCGGGTGTAAGAGGAATGAAAAAAGAGACGAATTGAAGTTAATTCCGGGGGAAAAAAAACACACGCGTACACACACATATCCATCTCCGAGGCGTGGACTCGTGGACCTTCAATTAAGGGGAACATTCGGTTAAATTACTTACGGGCGAACGCGATTCCGTTTAATAAAGTCCGCCCGTGCGTAAGTTTTGATCAACAAAGCGCGAGGGCTCACACAGTTCGGCTGTCGTTACATAAAAGCTGCGCTCTTTAATGTACCTGTGTGCGGAACCACTGCTCTTTCATCCGCGGCACACTTCTCGCCAGCATTTGTCCCGGCATAGTAAAAACAGTTTACTGCTGCCATAGCGCCCGGATACTCCCACCTTCCCCGGATGCACGAATATAATGTCGGCCATTCGATCGCCAGCCACACCCGCGCCTGCCCGCGGCTCCCTACAAACCGCTAGTGTCTATACCTAAGGGGTTGTGAAGCTCGTCCTCGACTCTTGCCAGGGGTTATACGACCCGCTGAGCTATTCCTTTCACGTCAACCATATGGGTGCATTGTCGAGCCCATGCCTTTTTTATGCGTTCAGCAAATATTTTTCTCGGGCTTGGCTTGGCCCCGATGCCTTCTTGATAAATCATTATCCGACTTGATTGTCATCTTTTTTTTTTATACCGAGTCTAACCTTTATTTTTAATGCGATTCCTTGGCTACTCGAAAACTCCACTGCTTTCGAAATGAAAGAAATTCATCATTTTACTTATCCCGATAATACACCTATCAATAATCCATTCTCAATTTTCTACTTAAATACGCTAGAAACACTATTAGAAAATCAACAGCTTTCAATTAAGTTATTAAGAATTTTCTTAACTTTTTTTATTTTTTAATTTTTGATATTGTTGGATTCGATAGAGAATCTTATTTTTCATTTTTTTTCTTTTTACGCGAAACTGCGAAAATATCTATTTCCCTCAGAATCGTTAAAAATAATGCATTTATACAAATAAAAAGCAGATAAAATATTTTTTCTACATTAAGTAAGAGACAATTTACTGAATACCTTTTTTTATATTAAACACGTACGCACAATATTTTTTTCTATTACTTTAAATATCGATTCGTCAAATTAAAGCATTCTTTATGACGTAAATTTTCAAAAGATATTACCTCGAAAATTATTTTCAAATATACATATTCCATTTAGATTAATTAAAACATCTCTTATATTTAGAAGCAATATTAAAACTGTTTTTGTATTTTTAATTATATTAAAATTGAATGTAATGAAAAATTCTAAATCTTGTTAAGGATTTCTGACTTTAAATAATATTAACATTACAAATTATACACATACAAAAAAAATTTTCAGATATATTTTTAGTAAATAATAATAAATTCATCATTATGAGGGACAATTTAATTATAAATGTTAGAATAATACATATACGTTTAAACCTACATATTTTATTTCATTTCTATTATGAATTTACAATAAATTTTGTTGTTTTACAAAAATGAAAGATAATTAAAGTTTAACTATATCTCATTTAAACTTTCGTATTATATTTTTAATGATGAAATATTGCCAGCAATTTATTTAAGCTTCATCCTTATTTTAAATTATATGGCTAATATAAATAAAATACCTCCAAAAACGTTATTGCTCTAATTTACATGAATCTTTTACTTTTAAATACAAATCATAATTTCACATTTACATGAGATTAAATTATAAATACCTTTTAATAACTTTTTGCGGTAATCTACAGCTTTTTGGGATCGGGTTCGCTTTGTCGACCGGAGTGGTTGCCACGGGATGGAGCGGCAATCGAAAAGGTGACGAAACGCGGGCCGAAGTTTTCTTTGTCTTTTATTAATAATACGGTCTGATCGAACGATGAGAGGAGAGGAGGAGAGGAGATGAGAGAACCGATGAGCCAAGGTGGGGAGAGGCGGCCTTCAAGTACCTTGTTCCCCTACTACGTGCGTACGCGAATAATTAGGCGTGAATGCTAATTATCGCGACTAGGCTGGCATACATTTTTCGGATTAGCTGGGGAAGTTATACTTCCCCGGTTCGTCCGCCACAGCTTTAAAAATGACTATAATCCGTAATATCGCACTCCGAGATGCGCAAGAGCATTGGATTCAGAAAAATAGCTACATTAAATTAATTCAGAAAGCATTTATATAATTTTCTACATAAATATAAATTTCATTTCGTATAAACTAATAATAGTTAATAAATATGGTAATATAACCATAATGCTATTATAACTATTGTTCGGTAACGTAGTCTCTTAGCGCCTAGTGCACTGAAGGGCTGAGCCTGGGCTCACTTACATAGCCGATATGAGTGATCATGCCACATTTCATCGCGGTTCGAAAGAGGAGACTGAAAAATGATGTATAAGGTTGGAAAATGCAGTCAGTTTTAGAAACAGGGAAAGTTTGAAAACATAGGATTGTACGCCACCAAAGCAGATTAATTTGAGGCATTTGGGGCTCGTCTACGTGGCTCATTATAGAGCATGAACATATAGCGCACCTAAGGGGATCTCCATCACTTGCGTAGATGCTTGGCCCATGATCATTGCAAAATTGCGTCTAAGGTATACGAGCTTAGAACGAAGGTATTAGAGCTCTTTTTACATGCGCCGAAGGATACTACTATTCACAGTCGCGTTCGTTTTTTAGATAAATTAAAATTAAGGTAATATTGTATTAAAAAGGTTTTTTTCCTCATCCCACTGGGGGGAAGGTTTTTAAAAACCGTACATAAGGTAGCAAATTATTTATATTTAATTATACGAAGAACATTGATTTTTTTATTTGTACCCATCGACCTTGAAACAATGAGAGTAACTCAAAGGTTATGATTAAAAAATTAATAATTTTATACTAAAATACATGAATATATATATAAATGCAAACTATAATTTATTACCGATATAAGCTAAATGTAACATATTAAGATTTAAAGAGTAAAGTGAAAAACCATTCAAGACATATGATTAAAGTCAAGTATCGCGTAACTCGAGGAAAGGAAAATCCACGGATATAATCATTGTACATTACAAAGAATGAATGATAAATTTGATTTGAAATTTGATATCATTGATTACATTTTGTGCTCTTGAAAGATGAGTCAGAAGAGTCATATAATTTGTATAGACTGAATATCAAAAGAAACGTAACTGTCAAGTCTTTTTTTTTTTTTTTTTTTTTTTAAAGTAATTGGATTAAGCTGACTAAATGTAGAAGGAAATTCAATGTGAGAAAAAATTGTTTTTTTCAATTCGAACAATACGTACTATTGTTTAACGGCACAATTATACTAATTTCGTTAAAAATAAAGTCAAGGATAAAATGGACGTTAAAATTAAAAAAATTCCTTGAAAAGTATAAATTTTGATAAAATCATGAGACTCGAAGAATCAAAGACGTCAGTCAAATAGTTTTAATTTCTAATATTCTTAATATGGAAAAATGTGGATGATTATAACGAAAGAGCAGCAGGTTTAGTCTTCGGCAGAGATCGGCTGGCCTTGTGTAACTATGGGTGATGCTGTCATTCTCTAAACCGCGGGCTATCCCACGTTTGTCGTTATTTTCGAAAATTTCTTTCATTCTCGCCCGTTTATAAAACGGGATTGGAAGGTCGCGGAAACATGGGTAAAAATGGCATCTATAATAATAATGTCGTACGATTAATGCGTGGAACGGAAGAGGTTCATGTCAGTGCAGTTGCAGCACATTGAAATTATGTTAATTAACCACGCTTGTTAGTTCTGGGAGTCTCTACTAGTTTCCATATCCAGTTTTTATGCTTCCATACATATTTTATGAGAGTTTTCGTACTTTCCAGCACTCGTTTACCGCACACACATTGTTTGCTAACAGCCAGACTCCCCTGCCCTACCCGTCACCCAAACGACCGTATCGCCATAATCGCTAACACGAGTGTCGAACGAGAGTTGATTACGACTTGATACTTCTATAAATCAAGACTTCCGCGCGTTAACTATATCTCTACACAAAGACTTTTTTTATTTTTATTTATTGCCCCGTAGAATCGGGCTGTAATAATAAAACAAGAGGGAATATCGGGACTTTACACTAAACTTGTAGACTTTTGATCTGGCAACTGGTTTAGGCAAATTGGGCCTAAACAAGAATCTTTACCCTCTTTTTCTGCGAACTGGTTGCAGTATTGAGCAATTCCTCTCATCCATCTCGAATCGAATTCCTCAGCCGAAGCGATCAGCTTTTACATCGGTCGCCTCGCACTCTCCCCCCCCCTCTCACAACCTGCTTAATTTCGTTCCCTTCCCTTCAAATTATATGGAACTTGCCGTCCTTCCTTTCTAAAATTGCACTTGCCCCCGTTTAATATGATCACTCTTTTCCGCCCCCGCTTCGATTACTCAAAATCCGCAATACTCATAACTACAGCAAACCATGAATCAATATACATTGCGAGCTTTCGTCGTATAAATCCTGCCAAAACACTTTAATCACACATGTGTTTTCTCTTTTATCTCATTTCTTCAACTAATATTACTTACTCAATACTTAGGAAGGGAATTATCGGTTTAATTCACATTGTCCCTCATTTCTCCACTTTATAAATAGAATTTGTCTACCGATGACAAAGCTACACATACAATTATTTTCATATTTATAATTAATTTATTCGCGAGAAACCAAAAATATTGTTTTGATGCCTTTTATCTACAAACTAAATTGAGAGACATTTTTCTAAAAAATTTAATCCCTACAATTTTTACTTGAGTAAAGTAATATAATTTCTATATAGAAGTACACAAGAATATTATTTGTAATACATTTATTTTTCATATAAAATGCAAATAAATTAAATTAGATTTCATTTAATGAATTATTAAATGAAATTTTTTTATAAATTTTCATTTAATTTGTGTAAATTGTAACAACTGTCCATTTAAATAGGAAAATAATTAACTATCCGAATTATTTGAAGTATTTTTCAAAACAAATTATATGAAACCTGGATATTCAAATCACATTTCAAACAATTAGAATGAAAAAGAAATTTGTAAATTGAAAAGTAGTTTAACTTATTCAAAGAAATTATCAATCAGATGGTCGTTTTATTACTTTTGATTGTAAAAGTTTACAGATAAAAATTCAGAAGATCGCTTAAACGCAAAAGAAGCAAGCAACTGATATCGATGGCAGAGAGCCAAAGTACAAGGTAAATGAACATATTTTATATTTTGAAATATAATATTCTATCAGATATGATAAAGAAACTTATAATACATAACTAAACATTAAATAAAAAGTATAATATATATGACACAATTCATTTTCATATATTAATAATTACGTCTACAATACCAGATTATAACAAAAATTGATAATGACAAAAATGAATTTTAAATCTTATAGTTAAATGATATTCTTTTGTCTATTGATTTTATGTATTTATTTGTCATTAACATTACTATGCTTACAATAGCAATATTATATGACGCACAATGTATAATTTTAAAACGATGATATAAATTTATTTTTTAAACACTTTTCATTTGCTGACAATTAAAAAAGTATAAAAGCTTTTGTAATGAAAGTATACGTATTTTGATTTTTTATAATAAACAGAGGATATCTTTATCAATAAGAAATTATATGAAATTTGTTATAGTTATCATGATTAATGATAGTATGTTTAAAAAAAACAATTTAATTGCTTACTAATTTAATATTAGTTAATATTTATTCGTTGATTACACAATATATATATATATATATATATTGAAAATTCTTAATCAATAAAAAGTATTGTTCTTTTTACCAAAGTGTAACGTTAACTGTAAAAAAATTCGAGGAATACAATGTACTAAACATATTATTCGTTTTGGCCTAATGTAACTGTAGATGGAAACAAATTCCATGAATACAAAACAAATTTGTTTTGACTTAATATGTAAGGCTGGATCTAAAAACATACGAAGAAGTTAGTCAATATAACAAATATAGGCTAAGCCATCGGCGACGTCGACATTGGCGATATCATCCAGGACAACGGTCAAGAGGACTATCCAATTTCTAAATAAACATTTGCGACTCGACGTTTTACTGAAGGGCAAAAAACAGTTTTCGAACAGTTCACGATCAGTCGGATCGTGAATGTCGGTCAGAATTGTTCGAATACAATTTAACGCGTATTCTTCATACATTAGCTACGCCCGGATATTTTTCTTTTTTTTAATTCTTGTATATTTTTACAATAATTAAAAAAAAAATTTTTTCCCCTAAATTCCTTTAAACCAGCAAATCTTTTGATTTAATATTTTAGTTTTAACATGTTCTCGTCCAGTATAAGGAAAATACGAAACCAGTAAGTTTAATTCCATTAATTTTCATATATTTATAATATATATTATAATGCATTCGTACATTAATATAATATACTGAGGAGGAGGGGGTTATAATTCGTGATCTTAGAATATAAGGGATGACGGCGTCCATGGATCTTGAGGGTTAGCGAAGGGGTTCGCGCGAGGAAGTTGTCCTCGCGGTGGCGTTGGTGTCCGGCATTCTTTTTATCATTCGATGTATGCTAACTTCTAAGAAACCTTTTTTATTCGATTTTATACAGTGGTTGATAAGCAGATTGGTGGGATCTTTGCTGTGGTGGGAACTGACGCGCTTGTCACAATGACGTCACGGCTACGTAATCGCACTTCAATCTTCAAAATTTACAATTAAACGTAAGTATTAAGAAACGACTTATATCTGAAAATTATTTTATTAAATTATTGAGTTTTTGTTTATTTGATTAAAAAATTTTAATTGGTGTTCGTGGTATTTAGTCTTGGATATTTAATTGATACTGAGTAAATTGTTTAAGAACATTGAATGATAAATACGATTTCAATTCATATCCGATCGTATTATAAAAGATTAATTAATTATTTTGGATACTGTTCAAAACGTCATAAATTTAGTATACGTGTAATATAGTTTCAATTGAAATAAGTACAAAATTTATAAATCCTTTATTAATACCGGAAATCTAAATCGCTATAGTGCCTGATAATTTATACAATAACCAATATTAAATGAGATAAATTAAATCAACCGTTGACAGATAATAATTTAATAATGATAGGTTCTTGTCATTCTGGTAAATTCGTTTATTTTACACTCGAAGAATTGTTAAGGCTATTGTAAATTATTCTCACTAATTTAAATATGGACAATGAAATTTAAAATTAGTTTTAATTTGTGGATTTAAATAAAAAAAAAATCGATTCCAGTCAATTAACGTTATGTAAGGAATCATATTTATTGAGGTTGATGCAGATGTAGACCGCTATTTTTAAATTTGAATTAATTTAATTTTTTATATTTCAGAAACCAAAATATTATTAATTTTTACCTTTCTTATCATAATAATTATTATTTTTAATGTAATATGAAATTCTTGATTAAATAATATTTGTTTATTAAATATCGAGAATTAATAAGAATTATGAATAATTAATTTTTTTGACTGGCGTGTATAGCAAAAAAATGTTAAATGTTGAAATTTTCCAACAAAAGTTCGTAATTAAGGTAATTTATTATAGTGTTTATAGAAAACTTAAGGAACATAAAATCTTAATTGAAATATGTAGAAGATATTGAAATTTAAAGATATAAAATGAAATAAAATATAATATAAAATTGAGGATGTTGCTCAGGTCGTTATATAGATGCAGATACGTAGACTCACGTGTACAATTCGAATGTAAATGTTTGGACTCGCGATGTTTTCCGAAAGAGCATAGCGGTGTGGTGAATCCGATGACGATTGCGTGTGGCGACGGAGAGGAGCTTGGTTAGAGGGGGTGGGGGTCGGAATGCGTTTGAAAATAACGAATAGTCGACGTCTTGGGCAATTGGTTATCATCGCTCCAATCGAGTAGACTACAATAAAGGGTAGTAAGAAGGTGGATAGTAAGGCAACTCCCTTCTCTCTCACTGTCCTTGGGCGGAACCGGCTTTTGCTAATGAGAATCATAAGCAGCAGCTATAGGACAATGACAGCCACGCGATTACCCGTGGAGAATGCGACGTAATAGTTTTCGGAGGCTGCAATGAAAGAGCGGAGCTTAAGCCCGACTTTGCGTGGCATAGGTTAGGAGCAGCTCTGAAACCGGAATTCGCAAGTCAGAATCTCCCTCTCCCCTCTATGGAATTTTGAAATTTTAAACTCTTTACAGCGGTACGCGAGCCCGGAAATGGACTGCACCTACGTCTAGCCATACCAATATCCAGGTAGGTATTCTTCCCAATGCCTTCCGGAATCGCTGTTATGTATTTCGGTTTCGCAATTTTGGCATATTATAATAGAAATCGTTCGCTAAAAAGCTTTCACGTTTCTCTTCTAAGGATATCTTTATTTAATTTAACTTCCGTACGAATCCATGAGTTGCCATTTACAACCTAATTATTTTCAAAGATTACCTTACGTGATTCTCCCTTGGTCTCGGTTTGCATTATTTACATAATAGTTGCGGTGACGCTTTAATGAAAGAATAGTTGTTATTTAGAAACTAATTGTCTTTGTATCATTTAATAGTTAGCTCCTAATATATTGTTGTTAATATGAGTTGACAAATTACATCGTATTAACTAGATGAATAGAAATTCTTTGAACCTTAATAACCTCATGTTTCCCGAGATGTTGATTTGCTACATAAACTCTTCGCTTAATCTTCGATGTTTAAGCGTAGGGCATATGTTAAGCTTAGTTCGTCTTTAGGCTTTTGACGGAAGCTGGATAAATAAATTCTAGACTTATGTAATCATCACCAAAACTAATGGACCTATTAGTCTAATTAATAATCATGCTTAAAACGTCAGATGCCAATATCGTTTAACTTCAAACTTTCGAGGCAGTTGAACTTATCGTGTGAATTGCTGACGCATCCTTCTATGTGTGAAATGGCTTTTCTTAAATTACTGAAAATTCATTTAAACGCCATTTGACTGCTGGGCTTCCTTTACGCGAATTCCTTTCAGTTTTATAGAGGACAGTTCTACGGGGTTCGGTTATTGGGTATTCAGAGGTTTTCAATGAAGCTGCGGGGGGACAGAAAAAAATAAAAGTATAAAAATTAAAAATATTTTGACGACATTGATTCGAAATATTCATTGATAGCAAGTAAGATAATTTAAAAATAAATGATGTTATAATTTATTTATTGAATTTACTAAATTGAAGTTACTTAAAAATTATATTTTAATATAATGCTTATGCATACTATTAAATAAAAATGAGATTTTATTTAGAAAACCGATTCATAATAAATTCTAAAGGAAAGAAAACTTAAGTGTCTCAATGCTCTTAGATAGCACAATGATAACTTTGACCCTTTCAGTCCATTCATTCTAAAAAGTGTATGTATGTCTTTAATCATTTATATTAAATTCACTGGTTGAAATTGAATAAAACAAAGAATATATATATATATATATATATTATAATCAATTTTTGTCTATTTAAATAGGATAAAACAGTTTCGCTTTAATGAAATAAAACAATGTATAATACAAATTCCTTGTTACTTTATCTATTGTGATTTTAAAATTCATGTTTTTAAATCTAAATTAATTAATATAAAGTTAATCTCTAATAAATTATACTTTAAAAATCATCTATGTAGAATTTTTATAAGCAATATAAAATGATCATTATTTTAAAGTCCAATAAAATTTTATTTCATTAGGTCTTTCGTCGCTGAAATTTTTTATCCATATATACAATACAAATTTTTATCCTTAAAATCAATATTATGTGCTCCTGCTATTGAGAAAATTAATAGCCTCTAAATATATGATACATAGTGTAAGTGCATGTTAATATTTTATAGTTTAAAGTTTAATTACAAGAATAAAGCAAAGTAGATATATTATGCAATAACATAAAGGTTATGAAATTACGTTTATCATTAAACATTAATATTTTGCATCCATAAATAACTTTTCCATAAAATGTATAAAAATTATACTTTTAATAATTGATTGTTTCTGTTTTTAATGGTCATTTTAATTAAAATTTATTAATAATTTTTATAAACTAGAGTAAACAAGAGCTAATCATTATATAATTGAAATTTCACATTTACGTAAATTATAAATATTATTATTTTTTCCTTCGGCTTTATAATTTAAATAGTTTAATTGGTACAAATCTTATTAAACGCACGTGATTTGCATACGTATGCGTTTATCTATGTTTGCACGTTATATTTATGTCACGTAAACAGTTAATTAATAATGTGCCAATTTCAATTTTATGTCATTAAACTGGTTAAATACGGTATATACATAGATGTATGCAGATTTGACGAAAATACGTTAATAATTTAACTCTAAAATTTTTCAGTTAAATAGGTTGATACAGTTAATACAATAATAATATTTATCGCATCGATATAGATTCTTTGATTAATTTTTTATAATATCGAAATACAGATTATTTAATAAAAATTATTTTACTTTAATCTAGTTAGAATATGACTATTTCCAGTCTTATAAATACTTTAAATTTTTAAAAAACACTATCTTAAGACTATGAGTAATGAAATTGATTAATTCAAGATTATACTCTATTTTTTCGAATAGCCCTTGGCGGGACGCGCGTGGCGTCGGAGTGGAAGCGCGCGTCCCAAAAACGCCCCTTCCCTTCTTTCCACCCATCCGATGCGATGCTGCTGCCCAAGGGCCGTATTGGCCGGCCCTGGGTTTTTCCCGGGACTCGACGTCCCGCAGCATCGTGCCGCCTGAGGACAGCGTGGGCGGCAGTCAAGAGAAAAATGCCCACACGACGGCTCCAGGGCAAGCCAGAGACGCGTCCCCGTACCCGTTCGTCCCGCGCGATCCCCACTACAGCAATCCGGTCCAAATCTTCACCCAGCTTCACCTCCGCGGGGAAAGAGAGTGCCCAGTAGAGGGTACCCGATCCCGAGCCTCCTACACGGGAAGCACAACTCGGACAGCCGCCGCAAGAGCGCGAGGACGCGCGCGCCACATTCCCCGACGCCGCAACAACCCCGGCCGGGAAGAGGAACCGTCGGCCTAATAAAGCTACAATATTGTAATATCAAACTACTGAATTTACGTGAGAATAAGTGAGAATAAATAAAAAGGAAGGGAACATAAAAAGTGTAGTTATTTTCCTATCCCTATAACGTCGCGAGGAGAGTGAGAGGAGCGCCTGTGCTCTACATCAAGCTAGAGTGCTAAAATTTCTTGAAAATTACAATAATTCATCACTTATTTTTTTGTTCCAGTATACGATGATTGTTTCTTAAACATCATACTTTTCAATATTTCATGTACGTATTTTTGAAAGAAAAAAATTTTTTTAATTATGCAAATAAAAGTTTCACAGGAAATGTGAAGATATCTAAAATAAATACAAGTATTTGTGTTTATTATCATTATTTTTAAAAAGAGTTATTAAAAATCATTACGTTTTACAAAAAAATTATTTTATGATATATTTTGAACTGCTGTAAATTATATGCTATTATTTCATTATAAAATATTTGTTATACTTTCATAGAACAAGAGTGATAAATTATCTTAATTAGTTTTTTATTTTCTCCATTAAAATTAGAAATCATTAATTATGTGTCTAATATTACTTTTTTTTAAAATAATTTTCTTGTTCATAATACTCGATTATTACTTACAATTAATTATTACTTACAATTTAATATATAGATAAAGATGAACAAGTTAACGTTTTTCAAGATTCCTAAATAGTTGCTTTATAATTTCAATACAGTTTAATATGTTTATATTAAATATTTTCATCTTCAATACAAAGCTACAAATTATTTTACTATAAATGTACTACAAATTTAGAGAAGGTACTTTTGATGTAACAAGCTTACAAAATTTATGCAGCGTTAACTGTAAAAAATTCAAAGAATACAATGCACTAACATCTTATTCGTTTTGATCCAATGTAACTTTAGACGGAAACAATTTCAAGGAATACTATGTACTGTACATACTATTGCTTTCGGCCTTATTTCGGCCTTAACCGTAAAAAAATTCGAGGCATACAATGTACTAAACATATTATTCGTTTTGGCTTAATGTAACTGTAGATGGAAACAAATTCCATGAATACAAAACAAATTTGTTTTGACTTAATATGTAAGGCTGGATCTAAAAACATACGAAGAAGTTAGTCAATATAACAAATATAGGCTAAGCCATCGGCGACGTCGACATTGGCGATATCATCCAGGACAACGGTCAAGAGGACTATCCAATTTCTAAATAAACCTTTGCGACTCGACGTTTTACTGAAGGGCAAAAAACAGTTTTCGAACAGTTCACGATCAGTCGGATCGTGAATGTCGGTCAGAATTGTTCGAATACAATTTAACGCGTATTCTTCATACATTAGCTACGCCCGGATATTTTTCTTTTTTTTAATTCTTGTATATTTTTACAATAATTAAAAAAAAAATTTTTTCCCCTAAATTCCTTTAAACCAACAAATCTTTTGATTTAATATTTTAGTTTTAACATGTTCTCGTCCAGTATAAGGAAAATACGAAACCGGTAAGTTTAATTCCATTGCTTTCTTTGTTAATTTACATAATTTTAATTTTTATATATTCAGCTAAATAGATAGTTTGTTATATATATATATAAGAAAATGATAATGCGAATAAAAAAAATCAATTCATTAGATAATCCATTTTTTATATTATAAAATGAATGCATAGTTTTATATATTTTATATTTGCTGCTTTACGACTGGTAGGATTTTGTATCTTCTCGGAATAAATGCTGAACAGGTTTGTTTTCCAAATTTTCGTCATATTGCTTATAAAGCAGAGTATTTTAGACTCGTATCAAATTAAGTTTTTTTACATTATTACTATTTCTATAAAGTATAAAAATATATTTACGACCTGTAGCTATTTTTATTTTTTAGTGTAACTTTATTTTATTAGTTTAATATATGAGTACGTATAAATTATCATTCAAAGTAGTTTACAAAATTTATATATTTGTTCAAATAAGTAAGCTAGGAATATGAATGGATTTAGAATTATCTAATTATAACTGTAACTGTTCGAAATACATAATCTGTTATGGTGAATGTTATATGTTCTTTATTGCTGTATATCTATATTTTAGGTGATATTTTACTTTACATTATAATTTATTATAGTTACAAATCAATAATAATCCAGCTTTGACTTAAGATGATAGATGGTTATTACCAAAAATATTGAGTTTGCTGCATACTAAATCATACTTGGTTTTTACCAATTTGATATAACGCTTCTGTATAAATTATTTTTACATGTTGAGTATTTATTGATTATTTTTTATGTTTCATTTTACGAAAAGAAAATTTTAAATATATTGTCCTGATTTCATAAATTTTAATTCAGACTTAATACGTTCATGTAAATAAAATATAGAAATATATAATTTTGAAAAGCATAGTTAAATGTGATGGATGCATGGCTTGAAGGCATGGTGAGGGGATCGAAATATCTATAATTTCCAATACGTATTACCTTCTACATAGTTTTTGAAAATGTTATGTTCGAGGCCGCAGTCAGTCCCTGGGCGCCTAGCGTCCTGAATGGGCAGAGCCAATGCCATTGCATTGAACATTATTTATTGAGGTTTATGCAAATAACCGATCAATTACATAGGAAATAAGGTAATGTAAGGAGTACAAAGAACAAAGGAGAATAGGCGTCGCGACAAGGGTGACCGGGAGTCGTATACATAGTCTCGATATCGCCGAAGCAGTCGTGACCAGTCTATATCCTAAAAGAATAGGAATTTTGGTATTACCGGAACCGGCACGTGAAGCTTGTAGCTCGCATAGGTGCATTGAAGCTGGTAGCTCGTGTAGGTGCTTTGCAGCTGGTAGCTCATATCCCGCTGTATCAGGAGCTTTTAGCTCATTAAGGGAGTGGTGGTGAACACTAGTGGTTAAGATACACTACGCTGAGAGGAATCGTGTGAGAGGTCCACCAAGGTACATCCACGCAGGATACCTGGAGCTCATCTACCTAACCCGATTAAGTCCAAAGACTCGGCACAAGCATAAAAATCCTCAACCTGGGTCACGAGTCTAGCAAAAAACTCATTGCGTTGCGTAATAATCGTAAGGTAAGAGAGCTCTATTCGGGCCGAAAGATCCATCCGCGAGCGTCTGCGATTTTATATAAATTAGATTAAGTAATAAAATTGTATTTTAAAAGGCTTTTTCCTCCTCATACTGGAAGGAGGTTTTTTATGCTATTAGTTAGATAATAAATTGCATGTATATATTTGTTATGGGAAATTGTCGTGTTTTAATTTGTACAAACCCTTTCCTCCCTCTGGTTTTCAGAACTCATCCTTAAAGTAATACACTAAGAAAAAGCTACATATTAATTAAATTTAAAATATGTATAAGAAGCATAATTATCTTATTTACATCATATTATACGTTAATCCATCAAATATTAATATTGAACTTTATTTTTTGAATTAAATGGTTTTAGAGAAAAAAATTTAATCGACTTTAATTATTGTATATTTATTTAGTAAGGAGTTAATAATATATTAGTAATTCGTTGTCGGAAAATAATACTTTTTATTGTTGTTATAAGAAGCTATCTTCAGAATTGTATGTGGAATTCTAGTGGAAGTTTTTTTTTTTATATTGCTGCTATCTTAGAAATATTAAGTTTTCAAGTTAAAGAAGTAAGCGATGGATCTTCGAATTTCTGAAAGTTTTTCGGTGCTTATTTAATCAGTTGTTTTCTTGTTTGAAATAGCTGATTTCACTTGTTAAAGTTATGTTGTCAGTTAAAATTAAAATTTAATCGAACAAAAATAGAGGAGCTAATGAGATATGATACTGTTAGCCTAGGGTGTAGATAGTTCCGTAGATCGTTTTTGCATATATTTTAAATAGATTGGTTAAGAATTGGAAATAGGCATTGATCGTTTTTCTCGAGGACGAAGACTCTTTAATCACTAAGATAAGCCATTGTTGGAATTTCAGGCAAAAAGGAAAAGGAGGGCATAATTTGATCCAAGGTTTTTTTTGTTTATTTATTTTTTTTATTTTTTGAATGCACGCGTCGAATAAATAGTGCCTCAAAGGTAAAATTCATAGGTCGAACGAACGGTTCTTGTACGTAAATCGCTTTTTGGACGTACGGCCTGGATCAATCACTTGCAAATATATTGGAAATTATTTTTAAAAAGCTAGTTATTCGTCTTTGCGCGCGGGGGCTTTGCATAAAAAGGAATGAAATAGCCCGGAAAGAATGAGGTACCAGTTCTTCTATGTAATTACTAATGCATTCTCTCTATGCATACAGAGTGACTTGATTGCCGATATTAGATGTGGACATTCGATATTATCGCAGCGTGCAGTCGAGGCGTATGCGGAATCGTATAGCGTGTATGACTGGCCAATAGCGATATGCAAGTCAATGGCCTCGTAGACAGATGACGACAGAGCTTATTGACACTTTTCGACCTCTATCATTCTGTTCTTCCCCATTGAAAGTCATTATTCTGGACCAACCCGAGCCGATTGTTATATAATTAACTCTTAGCTCTTTATTTTTCACAGAATATCAGGAGTCGCTTGCACTCTTCTCTTTCCCTTTCACACAAAAGGCTCACTCTTAAAACTCGACATTCAGTGTAATACGTTTATGGTTAAATAATCGTTTTGAAATTATAGATTTTCCATTATTTTAACTGTATTTTTTTAATTAATTAAACTGTGAGTTATTTAAAAATTAATGCGTTTCAATGTAACGCTGATAAAAGTGGATTAAGTATCAAGATATATTAATAATATAAAATACAGCTAGTAATTCACTTTGTCCGTGTTCATTATGATGTAATATAGTAAAATACAGATTTATCATTTATTTAAATAATATCATTTATTTCTAACAAAAATTATAATAAGATTACATATCAAGTGTTGCTTTTACAATTCTGAATGTTCCCATCCGTATTCAAGTTGTATAAAGCTTCGGCCACCCTAATGGAAGCTACTAAATCAACGTTGCGCTTGAGAAGGCGACATTCTGAGAAAGAATGTGCAGCTGAATAAGTAAAATTCCTGTATTGAAATAGAAGTGGAAAAAAAGAATGAAATAAGTTATGGATAGGAATGAGAGTTAAATGAATTGTCGAAAGGACGGATTAAAGACAATGATTCTATAATTTACGATCATTTATTATTGAATTTTCTTGATCAGCTAATATTTATTGCAATCTGTAACAAGCATTTACAATAAATTTTAAAAAACTCTAAAACTGTATTTTTCAATTTCATATTATAAATTGTAATCAAAATATGTATTAAGTACTTTCATTATAAATAATCAAATAATAAACGTATAAATGAGTTTTCACAATTTCAACATTTCCAATTTATTTATTGTGTTTACTTCGTTTTTATTATTATTCCCTAATTCAGTTTTTTTTGTTACAATTTTCTTTTCCAGCTTTAATAGTAACATAAGTCTTTCAATAGTAACATAGATTTCATAAAGTATATTTAAATTTTGCTATACATTCTAAATTACATAATCTTAATAGTTTATTCTCTCTTTATCCTTATTTATCATAAACGACTAAACAAACGCAAATCGTATGTCAAGATTAAGTATCAAGAATATTTTATATGCATTACACATAGTCATATAATGTAAATATGTATTTATAGTAATAAATCATTGGGATATTGGAATTGAAATAGTTTAGGTAGAAACAGTCAAAATATATGTTGTAATTGAATGACGAAAACTAGTATTTTGTTTCTTGTAATAGTTTAATATATTTTAAAATATTTATGTATACAATTTAATTTTGTAAAGTGAAATTTTTTATCACAAGAAGTCATGCATCGATATTTTATTCTCAATGCTGGTGATGTAGGTTATAGATATGTATATAAGACTATAATTATGCAATAATATACTGTAGATGTATAACTAGTTTCTCAAAGTAGACAAACTACACCGAAAATCATAGACCCATGTAGTCGGCCTGTTATTGAAGTCTAAAAGTTCATTATGTTATTAGTACATGTTTTAGTGATGGCTTCTCTACCATAATACAGAAATATTACTTAGGTAGTTAGCATTGAAACTGCGAGCTTCTACGTGTGTGTGTGTGTGTGTGTGTTTGTGCGCGTATGTGTAACTCTTTCTCTCTCCATTTCTCCCAGTGTATATATTCATTAGAATACTATTAAATATAAAGTTACCTTAAAAGGGATGTACACTTAAAACTTAAAAAACTATATACACGTAAACTAATCTACATTTATCTGTAAACAGTTTTAACGAAGTTAACGTGATATATAATCCATGGTTTTCGGTTAGGAATAATAAAAGTTGAATAAACAATAATAGAACTTTAAATATTAAATCGATCAAAGTAAACTTTTGCGAATAAAATTAATTTTTTTAGCAAAACATGGTTATGTGCCAATATTAAATACACAAGCACTTAAATTATAAATGAGCTACATTTACACTTAAAACATGGTTTTATAAATATTTAATTGCTTGTAAAGTTTAAATTTATATAAATTTGCTGAAAAATTAAAATTTATTAGATTTTTACATAAACCCAATAAATCAGATTAAAGTTCAAAAAAAATTTGTTACGATATTTGTTTTTATGATCTGCGTTTACGGTTGCATAATTTTTCAGTTTACAGTATACAGGGCATGAACAGTGCGCTTTCTATTTATTTACAATAGTTTTGACTCGTTTTGCTTAAATAAGCAAATGTGGGTGAACAGCAAATGTGCAAATTTTAAAATAAAATACAAACATAAAAAGCTTATAAAATTACGTTTATTATTATTAGTTTTTAATGGATGTGGCTAAAATGAAAAGTATAGTAGAATAAAATTATACCGAATGATATTAAAGGGTTAAGAGGAAGGTGATAATAATGTAGATGAAAGGTATATAAAATTATAGACACTGAAATGCAAAAGGTAACAATAATTCGGTCCTTATTACAAAAATTAATGATTGAATAAAGTGCAGGTGGTATTGTAGTGGGCACTTTAGAAAACATTCATCTACGGATTTCATGCAGAGCCGATATGGAAGTTTTATGTTTGATATGAACTGCAGTTGCTTAAAATATAATAAGCCTCCGTCGAAAAACAGGGTTTCGTGCATAATGTATTGGCGATTGATTATTTCATATAGAAATCCATTTGTTAGGAAGGGAATTTTACCTTTATTTTCAGAGCAAAATAAATATTTACCATGCAGCATTCGATTTAAGAGGATTCAATATATTCCAGTATTCTTAAGAGCAGTGCGGATATCATTGTTAAACTCATGAGTGCATACAAGTCGCGGCGGAGTGCTGCAGGAGGTCGGTTCGGTTGGCTAGTCGATGGAGCAGCGTGGGTTCGCCGTGCTCGGCTGGATGGGGGAGCGGTAAGGGATCACAATTTCGTTCGTAATTACATTAACGTGCTGGAGTGGGCTTTTAATGCCGTAGAGCGCCGAGTCCAGCGGTTATATTCGGCGTCACATACGTTCTATAGGCTTTTTGTTCCGTAGGTATTAGCGCGTGAAATTCACGAGTTAACGATCCGATCGTTTAAACACTCATTTGTTGTTTTTGACGATGGGGCATGCGAGGGCCGTTCACTGGTAATGTCAGGGCGGACATGCTTGGGCGAGGGGGTGGGGTGGTAGAGCAGACAAAATTTAAGAAAACGTCCCCCCTGACCCCCGGATCACTTGCCTTTCGAGTAGCGATATCGTACAGACAGCTATCGCACTGCGCATACGTATGGATATATATGCCTTTCCTATTCATGTTGTCGTGTTCAAATTTTCTCAATCTATTCGTTATCCGCATGGAAGAAATAATGACAGGAGGAAACGTTCGTAGCGCGACCGAAACTTCTTGACCAGTTAAGGATTTTTATTCCATAACTTTTGATAAATTAGTTGAAACGATGGGATTCATTTTCCTCTGATCGAAGAACAAAGATTCAGTATTTACCGCTCGATGACGTAACAACTTTTCATTAATAAATTTTAACATTAATAGTAACATGAATGATAATAATCCTATTATATTGTATTAAATTATATCAGTAAAAAGAGAAACATATCCACAAGCAGGAGCATCAACAAAAACAATACAAATAGTTGTAATAAAAAATGGTTGTAGAGGAAAATTTTTATTTAAATCCTGACATTGCTGCTGCATTCTACTTTTCATACTGTTTTTATTTATATTTTAAATTAAATTCTAATTATGTGAAATCGCTATAATAAAGTTAACGTTGTATTTTTGGAACTTAGATGCTTGTAAATGAATGCAGAAATTTAATTTATATAATGTATTCTAGATGTGCGTTTATGTAAGCTTCATTCAAAATATATTAAAATTAATTAGAGCTCAACCCTTTTTAAATTGAAATTTGCATTTATAAAATGTAACCATACATACAATGGAAATGAATCCTTATTCAAATTAAGCGAGAGCTACACGTTTTCCAAAGTCAAATTTCGACGTATTGCTTGTAAAAGTTTTCATGTCAAATAATTTGTTCTTTTTTTTATTTCTTGGCATTTTATGTTGTAAATTATATATCATTGAGGATCATAAAATATCAACGACAAACAACATCGCTACAATTTCATATCGTTGACTTACTTCTGCAAATATACTTTCAGTTAGGATTATTGGAAATATTTTACTGAACTAATTGTGATCACGTATATTGAAAATTTTCAAATGTAATTATCTTTGAGAGAAATTATTTTACTTTCTAAAAAACTTATATTTGACAACATTATAAATTACTAATTTTTTACCAACAAAAATACGTTTTAGAAAACGTTATTTGTATATCGACTTTTACAGCTTCATAGCGCTTTTCAAGCATATTTAACTTATATTTTCAGATATTCTACGTATATTTATTATAATAATAACGTTATTAAATAAGTAGTTTGTCTTTAAATTATTTATTTTACGAGCATTACTTAATATAGTATAATATAATATAAATTTTGGTTAATAAGAAATTCTATAGAATCAATATCAAACGATCAAAATATGTATTTTTTTTGTATTTAATCAATCAACAAACATAATAAAGTGTTTTTTATTTCGACAACGTGTTTTATATAAAAAGTCAAAGTACTGAGTTCCTTAATCATGCTATTGAATTAGATGGAATAGTCGCTATCAATTTGAAATAATGATTATTTATTCGGTAGTCCAATATTTTACATTTTATAAATTCTTAAACTTCTAAAATTCAAATAAATGTAATACAATTCAAACCGAAAATAAATTACCAATTTTCTTGGAGATTTATATGAATAGTAAATAAAATAAAGTTTTAGTGAAATTCATGAATAATGTAGTGGAATCGAATGTAATTTTACGAGATATATGAGATTTGGGGAGTTAAAGAAGGATAGTTAGTGCGAAGAGTTGGTTGGAAAAGTCAAGTAACAAAGAGACGAGGGACAGAGGTAGAAACTGCGTGTATGTCTCTAACGCTTTCTCATGGTAAAGTATGAGTATAATCTTATGGTGACCAATCTAGTTTTAAGGTGCGATAATGATAACGTATGGAGACGCAGTTTATTATTTGAGTTTAATTGAGAAATATAATATATTAAGCCGCCTGAAAAACCTTTATTTATTCATGCGCAAGATTTCTTATGGAGAAGGGTCGGAATGTATTTTATCAATAATAGTTGAACTTCATAATATATTAGTAAATATATTCTTCTATATAAAATTAATTCTATTCTTAAATCTTACTTTATTTATACTCTTTTGTTTAAATATTCATACCAGCGATTATGCATACAATTATACATACTTGATGTATAAGAAAATAAGCAATAATAATAATTTATAATTAATTTAAAAATTAATTAATAAGATTCACTTTAGAAATCTATTGAGATTGTTGTAAGGTAGACTCGGTTGAGATTCTTTTATTCGAAGGAATGAGATGAGCAAAGAAAGGAATAATAACGAGCCTTTTTAAGTTGTATGTGAAATACGCACTATCGGTCAAATAATAACAAATGCATGGAAAATATATGAACTCGATGTACCATATATATACATATATATATACCATATAAAATAATGTATTACTATCATACAATGGCTATAATCTGTACTCTACAAGACCTTCTGTAAATAATGCATTAGAAATTATTGAAGCGTTCACGCGGTCAAACATGCCTTTATTCTGTTCTTTTATAGGAAAATAGGAAAGCCGTCATCTCTTTATTTTTTAATAAATTTTTCATCCCCATCTCTGCGTCTTCTATGCTTTATTCAACAACTTCGATTACTGAATTATTTGTATTTACTTAACTCTATTCATATATCGTAGGCTCCACTACGAAACTTATCGATAGAAATTGATTTTAAGCTGGAGACGCTGTTGCAAGCATAGGATTTATAAACACTTTGTATTGAAAATTTTTTAAAGCATTTCTGACAAATTGTGATAATGTGACGCTGTAATAGTAGTGGCGATACTTTGAAGGCTTATTCAATCATCGGAATTCTTTAAATGATGAATTTGATAATTCATTCTTGCCTATAATATAATTCCTACATTGGAATGTAAGATTCGTTGGCTTTTAGTTTACGAAATTCCTAGAAACGGTTAGCGAAATAAAAGCTCTACCGTGCCACCGCTGAATTTATATGTACGATTTTCTGTTGAATGCAAATCCTTAAAGAAGAGCATATTTACGTTGCAGATTTTGCATATTCCTATAAGTGCTATAAATTCTTTGGAGGCGGAACAATGACTGATAAACTTCCTGTAATCTCTATGAAAGTGGAGCAAAGTTTCTAAACGGCATTTGAAAATGTCCTTATACCTCTGAGAATATTCTTGATAGTGGAGGACGGAGCACTGGGATTCCGATATGTTTTGTATAATCCAGAATTCGATTCTCTCTTAAGGCTGTTGCGGTATGGAATGGGGGCGGAGGAAACCACAGGAACATTATAAAACATATTCGACGCGAACCGATGTTGATTTCAGACTGCGCGAGTTACCGATAATCCGAGATTCGCCCTGGCGAAACAAAACTCCTTGTGCTTTCGGCTTCGATTCCCCGACTACCTTCTTCCAGCAGGTCTCGCTTCAACAACGAGGTTATCGCTAACCCAATAGCTTAACCCGCGAGCTAAAGCGATTTCCAGGTAGCCGTTAGAGAGGAGCCTCTTTTCCTTTTGCGTGGGAGTGGAAAGCCCTTCGAAGTTGCGCAAGCTTTCGTGTCCCGAGCTTTCTGGAGTTTCCCAAAGCCATTGTCTCCGCTCTTTGAGTATCCCCCACGCATTCCCCCCCCTCTCTTTCTCTCTCGCCCGTGGACTGGCTAACCCATACTTCAGCCTTGTTTCTTTTACCTCATTGGGACGCTCTCCGATCGCTCTCTCGGGTCTCTCGAGCCACTGTTTCTCTAATACTCGAAAGTATCGCCTCTCACCCCTCCCGCCTTCTCGTCATAGTCAATTTACAGCCATGGTATTAGACGTAAAAAACAGAAACAATTCGATATAGCATTCAAAGCAGCCTTCGTTATACGTCATCTTTATCATTCGCATACACACAGATATTAATAATAAATCAATAATGGCTCGATATTACATTGGAACAAATACGTCAGTAGGTTGCTCATTTGAACTCGCTGCGTTCATTAATTATTGTTTTGTCTAAGCATATTATAACCAAACAAACATTTAGAATGTAGGTAACCATTTTGTTTAATGCTCATAATTGCTTCCACATTTCATTTACCCAAATGATGTAATGAAATTCAATTACCAAATAAGCTTCTTTCTGTTTACGACTTGAGTAAAAAAAAAAGGAATGACTAAGCAGCTCAACAAGTATTGCACATTCAAAACGACTATTTTATCAATATGCTTATGTAATTTCATAATTAATTTTAAGCAGTGCACTTCAGCTTGTCGATTTATTTGAAGTACAAATCCTTTATGTCATTTGTTAGTTCCATTTAATATGCTCGGTATATATATATATATATATATATTCTTGTTTGATAAAATTTTTCATGTAAAAATTACTAAAATTAAGCAAGCAAGAATGCTTTTTCATATAAAATTTTCAGTCTATTATTTCCCAATAAATAGAATACATTATAAAAGAATGGTACAAAAAATTACAATGAAAAACATTGCACGTTAATATTACCTGAAATTTTATGAAAATTTTTAAATATCGATTATAAAAGACTATGCAGATGGTTTTCTCACTTAATTTTAGTTAAAATATTTTCAATTGAATTAGAAAATAAATAGTATATACGTAATAGAGTCATATTAATACCAAGTGCTTTGTGATTGAAAATCACTAATTAATTTTATCTAAAACCTATAATTGTGTCAGTTAAGTGACATAGATATAACCTATTTCCAATTATTATTAATATAAATTAAATAACTGACTTTTCTTAAACAAATCTTTTGTTTTGATATATTCATTATTTATTTATATTTACTGAATTATTGTATCAAAAATTGATGTCTATTAATCAAATAAGCAGATTTCTACGTAATTAAAATTGAATTTTACAGCTCTATATTGAATTTAATTATCAGTAATTAAATCGATAATTAAATTATCAATTAAAATGCATTTGGAATTTAGCTAGTATTTACAATATTTGTATTTTTTGATAATTTCTAAATTAGATTTGTAGTCGTGTTTATTAAAATCTAACCTTCGTCTTCACATATATATCATGATTTATTTAAATAAATAAGAATAAACAATGAAATTCTATTATTAATTACTTATAATATAAATTAAAATCATTTGTAAAATAATAAATTTCTTTTTATGCCATATTAAAGCAAAAATACTAGCTCATAAAAATATTATTTTACAACCAAAGAGACATAGTCATTAGCAACGAAGTAATAAAAATTAATATATCGTTAATGTGCTTAAGTAGTAATATCCTCATTTTATAGCTATTATAAAATTTTATCTTTTTACGAAAATAACATTATAAAATATACGTATTCTTATATGGTTTTTAATAGTATTGTTAACAAAGTTTTATACATACTAGGAATATTCATTTCAGTCTTTTGCATGGCCTCCGTGTCGAAACTACTAAATCTTCTGCGTTGTCCATAGGCAATTGTTAAGAGCTCAACACAAATTAGTACTATAGTCGTCGATATCATCATGGTCCTTTAAATGACTGAACACGTAGTTAACATTTTCTTGATCTCGAGACACAAATCACTATTACTTCATTATTATTACTATCAACATGTCATTGGATACATTAAGTCATAAACACTCGATAATTTTACGTCTTTTACGAACATACGTTTTTAGAGAGTAATAAATTATGCACTGGAATATTTAGAAAAGACTGTTCAAATATTGTTTTAAATAAATTCTATGTTGGCTTAAGCGAATAATGATGAAATAAAAAAAATGTGCCTTGTGTTCTAATGTTATGATGCATTTAGATTCGATATGGTCTAATGTTATGATAAATTAAGATGTTACGTTTTAATTTATGATAAATTTAGATATGATCGCTCGAAATGCTTTTTAAAGCTGATATCTGTAATAATGAAAGTATATTTACGAATGGATTGATCGATAAAAATTCATAATGGATGCATGAATTTCATTGTATACTTTGCAGGAAATAAAAGACCGTACGATCATTCGACTGACTTGCATCAGTGAGTTTTTTCATTTTACGTTTATTTATATTTTATGCGCTTAAATTATATTAATTTGAAACGATTATAATGTTTTTCAGAAAATAAATTCAAATAGGATAAGCTTTTTAGTATTTTCCATTTATAAAATTGAAGATAATTAAAAAACAAAAATCAATAAATTTACGAATTATAAATATTAAATTATATAACATATATATAAAATAAACAAGATATTTTATTATTAAGTATCATTCATAGCTCTTAATATAATTAATCTATTTATATGATTTATTACTCGGATGCAATGAAGTTTCATGATATATTTAGGTATTTTCATATTAAAATTTATTAGAACTTTCTCTGCCTGATGTTATAATTTAACAGCGTCACTAATGCAAATATGAAATTTTCTAACGATGCACCATTTACAATAATGATCAGAAAAACACGCCACACACACACACACACACGTCGGATTTATTATTTTTTTGTTTTATTCAATCGTCTAGTGTAAATGATAAAGACACATGTTCTTCGCGAAAGTTGACCAGAAAATCTCGCGCCATATTGATTAAAAAGTGTATTATTTTTATTTCATTAAAAGTCGCTTTAATATAAGTTTGTATATACAAAATTTTAATTTCCAATTCACGACCTTAAAAGTAACTGAATTTTTATACATTTTCGGGAAGGGTAATCAGGCTATCGAAGAGCAAACAAGAGCGAGGAACAATTTTCCCTGGATGGAGCCTCTCTTCCTGGCGGCCCTGCGGCTACACCAACGCTGAAATATACGTTTTTTTTTTTTTTTTTTTTTTTTTTTTTTTGTAGAACAAAGGCAAGATAAGATAAGTTAAAGGCACATATGGGGGAGATTGGATGTGATGCTGAGAATCTGTGGAGTCTGTGCCGAGCTAAAGATTTAAAGGCAAACGAATTAACGACAGAGCGACGCGCGCCTACGGTGAATTGAGTTTATTACGAATACGAAGCAGCAGCAACTCGCTCGTTTCTCGCTCCTTTCTTCCGCTTTATTTCTCTTCCACTCCACTTTTCCTACTACTACAAAAATAAGAAGAAGAAAATAAAATAAAAGGAACTGGTTGGCTGGTGGTGGTTCGCCACTCGAGTCACGGATATTCTACCCCGTGAGATTTTATCGTCGGACTCTCGTGGGTGTAGGGTGAAATAAAAAAAAAAAAAAAATAAAAAAAGGGAACCTTAGGTTCTATTTATCTTTTTATTTTATTATCGTTGAACTGATCGACGTTTTCATTTCAAATTTATATTCATTAAAATATTTTTCGATAATGAACATGACAAAAAGAAGAGAAAAAATAAATAAAAACGAAATCAATGGTACTTACATCTGCTTTTATATTTATAAATACGAGCCAATCATTTTAATACTAACTAGCATTTTAATGAATATGCGTAACGTCGGATCTCTACTCATCCGCTGATTCAATTACCATGATATTAAACTTTCAGATCTACCTTCATTCCTCGTTAACTTAAAATACTAGAGAAAAAATATTAAATAAATCCTACTAATTGTTGAAGAAGTAAAGCAAAGGGTGTACTCGTATAATGACTTGCACTGCCTGACAAACTCTTTATTTTATAATTTTTTTATACTAAAATTATAATTCTGTTGAATAATTAATAATGAAACTTGCTTGTATTCAATTACATTCTTGCGGAAAATTATATATAACGCTCTTCCTTGTATACTTCAATTGTACCCTGACTTATAAAATAAGACAAATAGCGATTTACGGGGCATATTTATCGCCACAAAAGAAGTATTTTGTACATAGATTTTCGTTAACTTTTATTTTTATTTAAAATTAAAATGAATTTTCAAATTACTATTGTTATATATTCGAATGAGATATTTCTTTACTTAAATATATTAGTTTGACTTATGTACAAAATACAGAATATATCATACGTACTGTATGCGAACTGTAAAAATGTTACGATTATGTTTCAGATTGCTTTCTTTCATATTTTTTAAAAAAAAAAGATTTTGAAAATACTCTGAATAGACTCAAATGAAGGAAAGAAATTTTTCCTAAAATTTTCTTTATGTACTTTTCCAGTCAATAACATTATAATTTTGTTTTGTAAAAATGACCTATACGATTGCTATACATTAAAATAATATAGTAATACGTTTTTTAATTTAGATTCCTTTTCTTCGCAATTAACTGAATATTCCGCTTCTGAAGCTAATTACAAAAAGAGAACTATGCATAAGTTACAACTATTAGAAAACTTGACATAGAAATATAAGTATTCGATATTCTATATGAATTTTTTTTTTTTTTATTAATTATCGTATGATAATAATTCATCGAATACCCATTTGATTATTTACAATGAAAATATCGCATTATTTACGAATTATGTAACGTCTTTCCATATTCTATCAATTAATGGGGTTATAGATAATAATTTTAGTCAAAACGAAAATAGGGAAACTTATACCTAATAACTATTTATTAATATATTCAACTTTTTAAATTATTTAGTAAATTCAATTTTTCGTTGTTGAAATTCATTAGTTCATGAATTATATTCCTCATAAAAATTAGCACAATTTATGTTTAATAGTTACAAAATTAGAAATTGATGTAGGTATTAACGAGTACTTATGAAAATATATATGATTTTCGATTACAAGTTTATTCAATATTCAATAATTGATTTTAACATGATATTGCAAGCATTAATAATTGAATAATTCAAGGAAACAAAATTATTTAATCATTTTATTTTCAATGTTGAATGAAGGACAAGATCGTACATTATTTGAAAATTGAAATCACTAACGTTAAAATACTTTTTACATAAAATCGTTAGCCATGAACTAAAATTTTTACATTATCGATTAACAGCAAGAATTGAGAGTCAGTTATCAATAAATAATAGAAGGTGGCAAAGTACGGTCTTAAATAAATTTTACAGTGAAATCTTAAGAACAGAATATTGAAGATTAAGTATCAAGTTAAAATTTTCAATCGTTTTGAAGTACTCCATAACTTAGGCGATAATGAAAATAGCGATGAACCAGAAGCAATATAAGGAGGACCATTAAAAGAAGAGCAGACGATCTAGACTGTAAAGACCATAATAAATTTTCGGTAGAAATTGATATAAAACTGTAATTCAATAATAAATACGAAAATGACTATAAATAATATACCGTTAATAATGAATTATAAAGAAATAATTTAAATTAAGTCAAGTAGCTCAGAAATCATTTTGGAAATATTATAATTTTTAAATAATGCATAAAACTTATATTGGTTTACATTAATAGAGATTCGTAAGTTAAGTTTAATATTGCACAAAGCATGTAATTTAAGCTTCTTGATTTCATACAACTTACCTATAATGTCTAGCGGCTATTACGATTAGTTATAAAATATTCTAGATTTTGACCTCCAACACAAATCGATTAAAGTTAAAAATTTGAATTCTATCAAGAACTTACTCGAGAACATTCTTTATTTTAAATTAAAATTAATAAAGGAATCAATTGAGGATTATATGAGAATAAATAAAAAATGAAGCTACTTTGACTCTGTACGTTTCGAAATTATTTTTGCTTTTGGTGATATTTTTTAATAAGTATAATTTTCCGCTTAGATCATAGGAAGGGTATCGATGTCGACTTTAAGTATAAAAAGTTTCTACAACAATTTTTCCTAAAATGTATTTGACTTTCATTAAATAATGTAATGAATTCTATTAAAAATCCATATCTTGTCATTAGATGAATTTAACGATAAGATAAGGTATAAATAATATGAGAATGGGTGCATTATGCATGGGGTTTTTATATTTAAATATTAATAAGTTTTTATAATAATGAAATTGAAAAAATGTCGTTGGCTACACCAACAGTTTAGAAGATATAATAGAAATTTAGAAATATTAAAAGAACTCTATGTAATGTTAAATACGGAGAAATTATTAAAATCCAAAAAAGGAAGACATAATTGTAAAAATAAAAATAATTAACAGCTTGGTAATATAATAATTATGTATAAATTGAATTTGTCCCGATAATCCTTAATTAAATTGAATAGATTATACTCTTTAATAGATGAATGAGCATTAATTTCAATAATATTTAGGATCCTAATCAATCATGCCCTCGTTATAGAGGGAAAATCTTTGCGGTTCTAAATGTCCGAATAGAAAACAAGCTCGGTGAAAGCATAAAGTCCTTCAGAATTTCGGGAAAGCTTTTCAATATCCGTAAATAGCATTTGATGATAAACATTTGAATGAGACGTTTTCTAAGGGGACAAACGACAAACATAATTTACTTGATAAGAATCTTAGGGGTTTGACTGCTTTCTAATTGTCACGTTGATTTCTACGAATGCAAGCTCTTAAAGGAGAGTGGCGGCTGAGAGAGCAAACGAGGGGGAAGTGAAAGCAAACACGAAAAGCGGAAAAGATGTGGTGAGACAGGGGCTCGCAACTCCACGATGGAGACTTCACGGCTTGGGTGCATTGTCAGCATTTCAGTCGCTGTATTAAAGCAAAAGATTTTCTTCAAAGGTCCAATCTTGCGGAAGAAAGGCGCAAGGGCCAAGACGCTGCAACCTGATTGCGTTCCCCGATTCTCGGCCGCCTATCATTCCTTCTCTATTTCGCTGACTCTTTAGTTCTTTCGCCGTCACTTTATTAACCCTGATTCAATTATTCGGTGCGCGGATCGTTTTTTTTTTTTTTTTTTTTTTTACCTTAATATTACCGGGCTTTCATTTTCTTTTGTTTATTTCTCTCCAATTTCCGGCATTAGAAACTTCATTATATACGTAAGTAGTCGTATATCTCATACGTAGAACGATTCTGCTCCCCCCCCCCATTGATCGCTAAAGTAATTGTTATTATTGGGAAACCTTCGCAAGCAGAAAAACTATCAAACACAGATGAAATCACAGATATCTTACAATTGAAAAGTGATATTTTCTTTTCATCGCAGGCGATCAATCGTATTTTTACTACGACTTTTATTTTTATTGCAATCAAACTATGCAAATAAATTGAAGGCTTAAAAGTAATTTTCTTTTTCAAAAAAAATTAACATACCACTTTTCACTTATCTGCCAGGAAGCTACAGATTAGTTGAATTGGATTTTTTTTAAATTTATATTATTGTTATTATTTAGATTCATCAAAGTAAAATCAAGTCTCGTATTATAACACGACCAATTGATCTATAAAAATCAGCATATTAATCGCAAAAAAGTATTATTACGATTGTGGACAGAAAGCACGGTATAATCACGTACGTAATCACAAGAACCATAAACACGCGCACACGCATGTAAGAGCGTTTCGGCGTGGTCCTCGTAATTCTTATCTCAGTCATGTTTACTGGTTTTTATCCATTCCGTTACTTTTACATTTTTCTACAGTTTCATCGGATTGTTTTGAGTGTAATTATGAATTTCAGTTCGGCAGCGGAGAATGAAGGTATCGAAAGCTCTAAAACTTGGATAGACAAGAGGCATATTGATTGTATCAACGTAAGAAAGAAAAAGGAAATGCATCCAACTCGATAACTAGTTTCGTTGATTTAAAGAATATAGAGAAGTGTCCTGAAAATTGATGTAATCAAGACCCATAAAAAAAAAGTACATTCAATAACAGATCTGCCAATTCATCTTAAGCTCCTCTCTGACCAAATCTACTGTATTTTTACTGTACATATTTGTCGATGACGTACATCAACGTCAGAATTTTTTTATGTGCCTTTTCCATTGTCTCTGTTTATAAGTGATAAATTGAATAAGTAATAAATTTTAAAGAAAGAGGACAAAAAGGCTGTTGGAAAGTAACAGGAAGAGAGTGGTATAACGTATTTGAGCATCAGAGGGGGTGAGGACGGTATTACTCAGAGGAGAAACCCTTATTAGTTTTTTCGTGCTTATATTTATTATCTAGAACGGACATGAAAGTTCTTTCTAATTAAAAGTTACTTTTCTATTTATCTTTACCTTTGCTTTCTGTCGACATTCTTATTTTTCGTTTATTTGTCCCGTCTTTTCTAGTGGACGTATATGCAAACGTTGCGCACTTACAAGTGCATTTTACATACGGCGTGACACGAATATGTTATTAAGCTGACTCGCTAGGTTTCAATTAAATATTATTTACTTTATGTGATTAATTTTTACGTCTGGTTTAAGTTAATATTCTTATATATTTCTCAAAAAGTTAAACATTAAATTGCATTTATAAATTTTAAGGAAGAAACAAGCGACGAGTCGACTGATTCATTATACGTTAACGTAATGCACCTTACTACTTCTGATATTTGAGAAATTCAATATTTTAATAAAAATAGTAAAATATTTTCTTCAAAGTAATAATGTTCAGACTTATTAAGTATTCAGTTTTTTAATACCGTAATGGCGCTTAATGATTTTTCTTCACCAAAATTTGACACTTTAAGGACAAAATGCACTATGCCTCATTTATATAATAAGAAAAGCTCAAGAATTTAAATATATTATGGAATATATTACAGAAATGATTAGGGCAAGAATAATTTTAAGTAATTACGAAATCTTTTAAAATATTTTATGTAATATGATGAATGGCAGATTTACAATTATGCTACACTTAAGAAAATTCCAATTTAATAAACTTGAATTATACAATGTAAAGAGATTGAATTTTACTTTTGGATTACGTACCGTTACATTAAGTTTTACCGCATTTCTGTCTTAAATACATATCGAAGCTCGAGTACTTGATAATAATAATAATACGGTAATAATAATAACAATAACAATAAAAAAAAGAATAATAACAATAACAATAACAATATACGAAATAGAAAAGTATATCCTTAAACAAACGAATAATCATCTGTACCTGAGAATAGAGAAATTTAAATGGAGTAGTAATCCCGGGCTTTATTATACGAGGCGTATCTTCTAATACAGGAGCACATTTAACAATAGATCAAACATATAGATTTATATTATTGAGCCGTATTTAAGTATCGGTACGTGATAGCAGACGTTTCCGAGCTATCGGAAAATTTTTAGTTTGAATAAAGGATAATGCATTATGAGAACGCTGCCGAAGCCGATGTGGACGAGAGGCTTCGCCAGTAAAGGTCAGGAAAGAACAGGAGCGTTGACAGAGAAATAAGCGAATGATAAGCAACTGTAGTTGAAGGTCTGTAAGGTTAAGGATAGATAAGGGGGCACCGGAGAGTCAGGGAATTTTGAAACTGATCCGGCGTGTTGTAACGTACGCGAGATAGGAAAATAATTAGGCGATTTAGCAAACCGTTAAGATTCATGTAATGGGACGGGACGAATAATACTGCACGACCACGAGGGGTGGGGTGGGGGGGTCCTCCTGGCCAGGAAAATTGAAGGCCGAGCTTTTTCCGACACGCGCCGAAGACCCCCGTGGCTTAGCTTCCAGCAGCCAAATCCGCGCGCGTCCAAATACGCGATCGTACTGAAACTAAGTTGTATAGACCGCTTTCAGACTCCCGCGCATCCCCGACCCGCGGACCAAGCGTCGGTATCCTCCTCCTCCACCGCTCCCGACGACTCGGATGCTCTCGGGCTCCTTCGTGCCCAACGACACTGCCTGCACCCCCGTCAGCAACCGACACCGCCTGCGCGAACGCCGCCCTCGAGTCCTCGACGTCGCGCTTTCGAGTTTCCGGACGGAGCTTTCGTCCTTTACCTCGAAACCGATCTCTCCTCTTTCCTAGATCTCGTCTCACCTTGCGATGGCCACGTACTATCGGTACTATTGACGTTTCCACCACCAGACTCCATGCCATTGCGATTGATTTTTGTTTTTTTTTTGTTTTTTTTTTTTTATAAGATTTATAATGGTGTTATATTATCCATATACATATCCTATAGATTGTTTATACCCTTGTTTGGATTCTTTTATCCATTTACGCACGTTTCTCAACGAACAACTAGTTAGTTTATTAGTTAAAAGTTATTAGTACATATATATATATATACGTGTGTATATATATAACGTGTAAAGCACTTTATTGTTTTGCTTCCAAACTTTCGGAATGAAAGACATTTAATGTCTCGAAACTTTAACTGCAGTCCGGTAATTTACAATGCTTTCATGATTTTCATCGTAGATATGCATGGACTTTATACGTCGGCCGATGTTAATTTTTTTAATATGTTTCCTTTGCACATTGTAAAAGTAAATATGGAATATTATACGGAACTTTTACTCTTTATGTGGACTTTCAAATCGGCTATAAATTTACGTAAATGATGGATGACTTAGCATCGAAAATTAAGATACGATTTTAAAAATTCAATTAATCAATTAATAATATCGAATTAAAATGATTCTTATTCGTATATTTTCGAATGCTGCATGTAATGCAATAAAATTGCAATTGAATATTAGTAGTTTTACTTTATTTATTAATTATGTTACATTAAGTAATTAATAATAATGGAAAGTGATATGTCCTGAATTATCGTAACTGAAAGCGTTTTTATAGAAAAAAAGTATTTTAAGAGTCATGTCGACTAATGTTCTACAACGAATGAAATTTTTAATTTTAAACTCTAATGATTATGGTTTTTTCTCATATTTTCTATGTTTTTTTCCCTATAATTAATAAGTTTAACTAAGATTTGATAAATATAACCAATTAATTCATGGTTGAAATAAACTTTTCTACGTTTCTGTACTTCTACGTAGAGAGACTCCATATTTATATAAGAAAAAAATTCTGACCATTTCCTCATAATATTCAATATAATGTATATCTATTCTTATTAAATATTGAGATATCTGTTACATCCATATCGATTAGGCATACATTAAAAAAATAATATATATTTATATGTATATACATGTACACATGTGTGAGCATCTTTTCGTCAATTTTTGAGTAAGTACGTTTTGTTGTAGAAGGGGAAATAAAACATGGAAAATCTAATTATTGGATTTTACTACTAAAATAAATTTACCATGTGGAACATAAAAATGCGAGGTAATTTGATGTAGTACCACAAGTATTCTTATATTCCTAGAAAATACTATGTACTGTAGTAGGTGGGATGAAAGGATTCGTAAAATTATATAAAAAATATTAATTTTTATTTATAAAATAATGCTTGTAATGTAGAAGACTAGTGATAAGCGATTGATAAATACGATAATAAATAGTGAAAAAATATTCATTATGACTGAGGTATTGTAAAGAAAAGAATTATGAATGAAAAAATTTTTAATGCCGAATGTTTCTAGAAGTTTTATATTGAGGATTTATCTAGTTACGTATTTATGAAGTCGTCGATATGATTTTCAATGACTGGAATGAAAAGACAGTAATAAAAACGTATATTATCACTAAAGTAAAAAAAAAAAGGAAAGAAAAAAGTAGTTGGATGAGTTGCGAAGGGGGAAGAGAAAAAAAATTCTTAAAGTTGAAATCACACCAAAGAGATATGCTATCATATTCTGCTAAATCTAAAAGTTATGATAGTGAACGGTATTGACATTTTCTATTGTTCCGGTGAGTTTTTCAAGAGTAAAAAAGCGCTCCCTAGATTTTAATATATAATATGCAGACTTTCTGTATAAGCATTCTGGTATATGAAACCTTTTCAAAATTCTCAAGTATTCGGAATTATAATTTGATATCCGAATGAAATAAAATTTAAAAATATATAGAAATCCATTTAAAGTTTAGACGTGTACAATGCATGCAAGATTCGAGATTCTGCTCCCCCCCCCTCTTTCTTCTCTCTTTATTTTCGTAAAAAATTCTAAACGCACAGCCATGTCGTAATTTTATTTAAAGGAAAAAGAAGAATGTAAAAAAAATAGAAGAAAAAAGGCGCACGTAAAAAGACAAGTCAAGTCATTAGTTATGGTTAGCCTTTGACCGTCATCGAGCCTTCGGAAAATGGAAAGATGAAACCCGAGCAATCGATATATAAGTCAATATGTATAAATAGTCGGAGGTTGAGCTTTGATTTAAGCCCGACAAAAGACTGTCATAGTTTCCGCTTTTTTCATTCATCAGCGTACAATTGTGCACAATACGAAATATGATAAACTTCCTCTATGAGCAGCTCGTCTCTCTCATGCTCATTGAGGAATGATGATTGATAACTCATCTGGGACGGGCTTCTATCTCAGACTTTTAATTGTTGCAATTGTATAAAATTCCGATATAAGGATTAAGGTCAAGGATTAAGGTCCTCCAGGAGAGGAGACTGATTTTATCCATGTTAAGGACCGCGGCTAGCGAGGGTGGGGGGAGCGCGACGATGCGGAAAGTCCCTCGTTAGGGGCTCGATCGACTAGAGTGGCTACGACGATACCGAGAACGCTCGCTCTAATTACCGTATCTCTTGATCGAGACCCACTCCCCCGCTAATAGAAAGCCCTACCACGGTTTGTTTGCGTTGGCTTGGAGCTAAGCCTAAGTGCGCAGATAAATAGGATGTTAGTATACGTGACGTGTTGATATGGAAATACAAGATGCCCACCTCCTCCTTTAGAACTCGCCATTTGAAATTTCCCCATCTCGGTTATTCTTTCACGTTTGCCATATACTCAAAAATACTATACAAAGTGTGCAAGAACAATTACACCGGAATATTTATTATTCTGTAATTACAGTCTTATTTGTTTTAATCTTTAATAGTCAATAGCAACGTCCCCGTTATTACGTAGTAACGAAATATTTGAAATACAAAAGTATCGTTTGCATTTATTCAAATACTCCTTTTTTAATAATGTGAAAACGCTCGTTATTGTTGATAATATGGGGAAGAAAGTAACTGAAATATACGGTTGCTTTCTGTGAGATAATCACTCTACCGTACTTTAATATTACATTAATATTATAGCTATTAGAAACCCTTGATTTGGGCTTATGTTCGTAGTATGTAAGGACAAATCGATATACAATAGCATAAGCTATAGAAGTCCAGCACAGCAGAAGAGAAAGGGAGACTTTTTTTGTTCTACCTTTTCAACGTTCCAAGCCGCTTATCTCCTCTTTCACATATATGTATATTCCAAATCTATAGTAAATACTAATTTATTGACTTAAATATTAACGTTCTAAGATTAATTGTTTTTACATGAGTAAACAGGTATCGTATCTCGTTGTGGATCCTGTAATTATAATTTATTGTAAAATTGATATTACAAAATAAAGCAGCTTTCAAAACAAACATGTGCACAAGGAAGTTACGATACGATGGCTATTGATTTATTTAAAAGGGTTTAATCTTTTCTTCTAATATGACCGAGTCGTATAATTTTTTATAATACCAGTCATCGAGCACGTATTCGCACTTTGAATTATGTATACGTTTCAGAGTAATCAATTTTCAATTTTAATTTTGAATATTCATTAAAACGTTTTCATCTTCCTTAATGTCGATTAAATTTTTATTTAATAAATAAATTCTTATGAAATTGTTATCTTAGAAAAAGTAATTTAATGTAAGAGGAATTAATTTTAAAACTAAGTGATTTTGTTATAATTGTAGCCCTTCCCTGGAGTACAAGAACTTTCATAGTGTAAATAAGTTATTTTCTTTACACCTTATGCACACACACTTGTACGTATGCACTCATTTATACGAATGCCTTCTTTGTTGAATGTTGAAAATTGAATTCAACTAAATTGCTTCCTATAACTTCAATGTTACGCATAAAGACTTGAACGTACAGTGAAAAAGTTTGATTATCTATATGCATGCTGCAATAAATTGTACGTTTTTACAGTTCGGTTAATATTAAATATTTATATTCCGAATGGTAAATGATATCATTTATATATTAATCATTCATGAAAATTACTAATTGAAAAATTCTTGATTTGCATGCACTGTACGTGAATATTAAGCAGACAAAAACTTTATAATTGATAAAATACAATTGATGTTTAACGCCGTTAGTTCGATTTGTTTTTTTAAATTTAATAAATTCCATTTCTTTAAAACAATCACTCTTTAGTTTTTTTTAAATATAATAAGAGTTTTGTATTATCAGGAAAAAATACTAGTTGAATTCGTAATCTAACACATACCATTATCAGCTAGTGGAGTTGATTACACTCAAAATTATAGATATTTATAAAAATTATCACAATGTTTTCCCTTGTGTATTTATTGCCGAAAATACATTACTCCTACGTACACGTATAAATCAGCATGATATTTTTTATAGATTATCGGCACAGCATCGTGCGGAATTGTATTTACGCAGGCTCACTAAATACCTACACTATTTTACGAGTCACGTACACACTCCACGAACAGATTAATGCGCGCACGTGTATGTTTTATCGTTTACTTGAATATTGCCTGAGTGTTTCCGTAAATGACGTCTTATACGACCATGCATTTCATCAATGCGTTACTGTAGATTTGAGTAAAGTGCAAATTCTCGTATTTTCAAGTAAAGTTAAATTTGTTTTTCGAAAGCTGCTTAGAAATTTATATGGCAAGCTTTAAATACTTAACTATATATCGCCCCACCTCATTACTACAATATTAATTTATTTATCCATTATTATTTATATTATATAACGAGCACTGCTTAGACGATTTACCCGTCAATTAATTAAAGCTAATAATATATCGGCCAGAAATTATATATTTATGTACTGATAATTATATTGACATACAATAAATAATGGATCATTACAATCTGATAGTCTCTAATAAATTATAAAATTCCTTACGCGTGTTTTCACCATTACGGATGCGCCGGTAAAATTCTATTCTATCCTACGTATTCGCGTTAATCTAGCACAATATTTTAAATATTAAAATTTTATTGACTTTAATATTCAGAGAAAATATATAAATTTTGAAGTTAAAATAATGAAAATATTTTTTGATATAAAACCAATTTTCTTGCGATAATATATTTATGATAATCTCGGCAAAAAAAAATCTTGTATGTTTGAAATTTCATAAAAACACGTATAAAATTATTGCTTTAATACCGAGATAAATTAATTTACACAATAAATAAATAATAATAATTTATATATTATAAATAATGTATGTTATTATATAAGCAATATTTTAAGAACCTGGGTGATACAAATCAAGAACATAATATAAATAAGAATACTATGAAATGAATTGATATATTGATATTATCTTTGTACCTAAATTTTTTTTTGAAATAATGTAAAGCTAAGGCATTATATTATTGATTAGATACATATTATTTTTTAAATATTTCTTTTGTATTAAAATGTAAGATTCAGGTAAAAATATAAAAAAGCATATTTTTATATAAAGCTATAACTATAAAAGGACTTACATATCTTATCGGCACCCGAAATAACCGATGAACCGTATCCTTAAGAAAATCCATTTTAAAATGGTTTCTTTAAAAATTCCCATACTAACCGAAAATTAGAAAATAATGATTCACGTAAATATTTAAATGTATTTTTTTTTGAATATCTTATAATAATTTGCATTTAATAATTATATTTCATATGGTTTAAAAAATAGAAATTTTATATTATATAATTACAAACAGTTTCTAAGCTTTCGAATTTGCAATTAATTTTTCAGCACTATGGAAATTTTTAATCTGTTATTAAGAAAAATGTATATTAAAAGATTTATTTTTGACAATATAACATTTAATTTTAATCCTGATGCTTGACTAGTTTAAGTTAACAAAAATAAGAATTTAATCTATTGACAATATAAATGTATTTACAGATATATTTATAACTCAATTTATAACACTATGAACTGAACCATATTTGTACGTGAGTTGGCTGATCATCAAGTTAATAGATTATATTTATCGTAAGTAGAAGAAACTTATATTTTTTAATTATATTTATTAATTCTAATGCATGTAAAATATTATTAAAGAAAAATATTTCCGTTGATTTTTAATAGTTTATTACGTGTTCAAAAATGAGACCAAAAAGAAATGTATACAAAAAATTAATTAAATACGATCCTGAGTCTGCGCACTGATGTAATCATGCTGTAATATATGTATACTATTATAATAAAATAGGTAGTAAAGAAAACAATGTTTATTATGTTCATAAACTAAGGGCTATATTATGGAAATTTTATCATATATATAATTTTCAAGGGCTCAAAGTATGTATATCACAATCAAATGTATAATGATGTAGAACTAATGCATAAAGATGAAACGAAGCCAATTGTCCTCTCTCCGTAGCAAATCATCTTTATAAATAAGCAAAAAGTCATGTATCTGTATAATGCGTAAATTGATAAAAAATATGATTTTACATTATTTAAGATATTTTCTTTTAATGTTTCATATGTACATATATGTAAGATCAAGGAAGAGTGAGTAAACACAATGGAATTTTCAGTAGGGTAAACACTAGGGTAGATGCGTGTATAGGACTGTCTTGGATTGAACCGCATTTCTCACGTTGTCATTCTCTCCTATTTTTATTTCGTCTTCGTACCCGCGGGCGGGTGGGGGGAGGGTAGTATTGGCACTACAGTGCAAGCGAATCAATTTTTACTTTACATGAAAATCAGATTTATTTATCTTCTCCTTGCATGCTGTGCGCGACTTTCAATTGCCATATGCTCCTGCATGGAGCTTTTTTGCCACTGCCTACTAGAATTGGAATTTTTTGACGTGAATCTTTTGTGTCTTCTTCGATGGCTGACTGGAAATACATATTGCGATTGAAAGCCTACGATCGCAACACTGGGCTCATAAATAACTTAAGCCTCGTATGGGGTGTGGGAGGGGGGTGTACTATGCAATGCATGAATTAATCTTGCATATATGGCTTAGGTTAATTGAATAGAAGGGAGACGAAGGGATGGCGTGAAGGAAGACGCTCTCGAGTCTTAGGATACGGCGAGGACACTTGCGCATAACTTAGCCTGGCTTCTACATATATTTGACTCGAAAATTAATTAAGTCGTTTATTCAATTTATCAGGGTGTAGTTTAGGTAGGATAGCTCATTAACTAGATCCTGACCTGCTGCCGCCTCCATCATCAGCATCTCTTAACTATATTTCAGAAAATGCCTTGTATGCTTATGCTTCTACTACTTACCTACTTATCCTTTCTTTATCCACAATTGGCCTTCTCCATACTTGGCTAATTAATTATTTTCATCCTACGAGAATAAAAGGTTTGTTTTTCTCTCCATGACTGAAAGCAGATGATGATCCTTCTCACGTGTAAATATGCTGTTTACCCGATATCCGATTCACTTGCTTGAAAGATAGGAAGAATAAGAACGGATTTGCAAGCCACTTCACTTCTTACACCAACAGTCGTCGGATAAAATCATATTAAAATACTCCAACCACAGATTTTATTTCCATTTACGTTTATATTTATTTTACATTATCAAAGAAGCTACTTTTAAAGCTTTTTGAGCATACAAACCGCTCTATCTTTATACATACATCCATCTGACCTATCTAGTGAAAATTACCCACTGCTGCTCCATACATAGGTAAAATGGCTGAATCTCTTAATTTACAAAAGGAAGGAGTATGTTTTAATTGTATAAATAATTTTATTAAAATTTAATATGTAATAAGTAAAAAAAATGACTTGTAATCATTCACCAAGACGCAATGATGAATTGCAAATATTTACATTTGTATTTTTCCTCACCCTCGAATACGCTCTTCTAGACACAGTTTTCATAAGTTGTACGCTTTGTCAAATTTTAAAAATATTTCTTTCTTATAACGATAAAACGGCAATGAAAAATATACGTTATATTAATTCGGTTTTACATTCAATATTTTGTGTTTAATTTACTTAAATATTAATAAAACTTTATCTTTTTGTCCGTAATATATTATTCGTAGCTATTTAATCGAATAAACTCGCGAGTAGCAATCGCACCTCTAATTTTTACGGTAAATCCTTTACATAGTAGATATTAAATAAATAACGTATACGATGATATGAATTTCCATGAATGTTTACATGGAAATGTACATAATAGATAAATATAAAATTATGTATGAATGTAAAAATAATACAATACGGATGTACTTTAAAAGTACACAGAAGTAATGGTCAAGCGAAAATTATTCGTTTGGCCATATTGCTAATTAACATTACTATTATTCAACAAAATGTACATAAAATTTCAAAATCTTTTCTATGAAGATCTGTCATCTATATCTAAGCTTTTCTTGGACACTAATGCGGATAGAATTTTCGTTTCCGCTCATCTCTCTCTATTCATGTATAAAATATAAATGATCGATTACAGCCGCTGCAATAAATCCGATGATACCGACCATCTTGATAGAAAATTCTAACTTTAGATATGAAATATTATTTTCCTTATTTTGTGCGTTTTTCTTTTTTACAATTTAAATTCTTATTTACGATCTTTAAATTCTTTCTCCACAGATATTCATATTTATCTTAAATCTATACGTATTTGTTCGAAGCGAACAGTACAGTATGTCTACTTATTTTCATTAAACCTTACACGCTAGTTGTTTGGTTAGGCACTTACCTTGCTAAGATTATTTTTTTACTAGGGAAACGAAATGAAAGTAGTGGCGTAGGTCGCGTATTACGATGACGATTAGAAATTAAACAGAAAATAAATCTTAAAATGATTAAGATAGCTGACCATTAGCCATTCATACTATAATAGTTTAAATAACATTATTTTGAAATTTTTTTAATTTTCATAATTGAAAAGTTTTATAATCTTTAAAGTCAAATGTTCAAAGTTTTGCAAAAGCTATTAAGGCACAGTAAAGTTTCCAGAATCTTTAATTGTCCTGCACTTTGAGACTCTCTATTTCAATTTTAAATATGGTCACAATTAAAAGTTACCTATGAATAATTTGTTACAACTATATAGCGCTTTTATAATTACATAATTGTTCTTTCTCTTGCTCATATACGTATTCTACTATACAAATAAGGTACTGTTTTTTATACAAAAATGTGTTCTTTTGCCATTGGTTCAGTTGTGCAGATCAATGTCGACCTGTTGCAGTAAATCTGGTTCTGTAATGAACAAAAAAAAACAACAAATAGAAATAACATTTCAAATCTATTTAATGCAATAGAAAAAAAGAAATTATTATATCTATATTAGTAGAAGCAAGGTATGACTAAATAAACTTTTTATTGATTAGTAAAATGAGTACAGGGTTTATAGGAAATTAAAATTTATAAAAAATGATGCTATGGAAGGACGATTAAATCTTTTTATTAAGTTAATTTGCAATAAGTACGGTTATTTCATCATATTGCAAACAATAAATTTCTGCAATGAAAATATAATTTCATTTAATATCCAATTGATGCTTAATAATTATCTCGGATTCAATGCAGTGATGTATGCCTTGACAGTTGAAATTCTAATAAAAATGTTAGTTACCGACTTTAAAAAGCTATTTAAATAATAACTTAAATGAATTTAAAAATAATACAGAAAGCGAACTTGCTAGAACAGCGCTTTCTACTCGATCATTTTGATTAAAAAAAATTTATAATAAATCACTGTTCAGCGTTGCTTCATGAAATTATTCATTTCACCGTGAGTGAATGATCGAGCATTGAACGATTATTATTTTGAATGAAGTTTTCAATATTGCATTCGCATAGAACTGGTCATTTAGCTGTTAAAAATTTTCGCAACATCAACAGTTTTTACTACTGCAATTATTTCATAAATTTGACATTATAAAGGAAAAAAGCTATATAAAAAGAATGTTTCCGTTAATTTATTTAATCAGACCAATGTTTTAGGCATTTTTTATATATATTTTTTTTTTTTTTTTTTATAAATTATAAACTTACAATCTGTCATTAGTATACGATTTCCTTAAAAGAGAGATAGAGTAGTAGGAATGCATTTCTCTATAATTTAATATCATCACGATTGTGGTTCCAAATAATTATAGTAATATTTGTAATAATATTAAGTAGAGCATATGCGATACTTATATTTGCTACATATTATTTCATAAGCGATAATGACATTGATCGAGCCTGCTTCAGAGCTCATTATCGATCCGTTATTCGTGGAAGACATAATCGCTTTAAACTATATCAATTTTAAAGAACTTTTGAGACTCGAGATGTGTCATAAATTGTCAAGATATTCCAATGCTCAGGGAATTCTATTTTGCATACTTTTTTTCCTCTGAAAATTTATGTTTACAGTATTTTTATCGATGCCCTTTGATATTTCCTAATATTTTTTACGGTTTTATTAGCTACTATAGGGGAATGTTTACTTACGATTCATTTCATTTATTTTAATATTCTATTTATGTTGTTGAAATTTAGAATGTAATATATTTTTGATATGCGATCGAAGTAGAGACTAGCTAGGTTGACTAGGTTAAGAAACCGAGTCGTTATAAATGAACTGAATAGATACGTGGTCTCGTAGAAGAAGGCATTATACTATCGAATGAGGGCAAGGCGGTCAGAGTGCAGGTCCATGTCATTGATAAAAGTTTCGGGTGCTGCGAGCGAATTTCATGTAAATGATATTATATATATTTATATAATATGTAAATATTATTATTATTATTTATTATTATGTTATATTTTTTTTTACGTATGATTCAGTGAGTTGGAATTGAATGACAATTTCAGTGAGGGGGAGAGGTTATAATTTGTGTATAAGATGAAAAATCGTAAATAAATATTTAGGATTGAACACTGACGGCGTGGGGGTATATTGGGTAAATGTGAGAGGGTGAATCATCGGAAGCATAAAATCGCCTCGGGTCTGAAGTAGTCTTAACGCTGCTGTTACGCTGCCCGGAAATACATATGCACGTATATATACGGTTAGCGATGATGGTAGCGGAAGATCGTTGATGCCGTGTGGCATGGTCGGGAGGGTGAGCATACGGAGGGTAGCGCTTTGGAAGAATAGTCTCACTCCTCATTTCGCCACTTATCTCAAGAATCGGTCACCAGTTTCGAATAGTTTTCACAACAAGAGAAATTAGATTCGGAGGCTATATTCCGTGAGTTGCTCCTCCTGTTTCGCCCATCGAGTGTTAGTACCGCAAACTTGCTGGTCTACGTGCAAAATTACTGCCCTCGGCGTGCCATGAGAGTCAGACTCCTCGGGCGAATCAGCCTCTTGTTTCCTAACAGTTTCGTCGCTGGCCAACTCGAGGTCTCCGACTGGGTTCGCTCTCCGAGTCCAAGCCGGTCTGCGGATAGTGGCCGGTGGAGGGGGGGGGGCACTGGTTCTCCGCTGACTCGTAATCCCCGCCATCCCTCCCGTCTCTTCCGACGTAAAATTAATCAAGCGCTAATCAGAGGCGACACCGCCGCTACCAGCCTCCGCGTCAAATTCAATCTTCTGTTCCATAGTTTTCCCTCCCGATGATGCCTGCGTCTAGATGTGCAAGCCTCCTATGCCCATGGGCCAGCGCCCAACTTGATTTCGTCCCACTGGTCAATAGGCACTACTCGAAGTGCCGATTAATGCCGGAAAATTAATAAAAGCCCCACCAAAACCGACTTTTAATGCATTTTATAACAAAACCATAATTACTAAGACAGTCATTTTCTTAACTCATAGAAACCGTGTTTTAGTTCCGATCCTTTAACCAGCCTCCTTCCTGACCATATTTTAAGTGTAACTTGATTTTTTTTTTAAATTAAAAAAAAAGAGCCTATTTATATTTACATAAATATTGCATAAAATTGAAAGTTACATTACATTTATTAAAATATCTAGTTTAAATAAAATGCAGAATTGTATAAAAAAGCATAATTCAGACATTATTCGGTGTTTTTTTATTTATTTATTTTAAAATAATTTTCTCTTCGAATAAATCATTTAGTATTATTCGAATATTTAAGTCGTGATATATAGAACACACATAGAGAGAGAGAGAGAGAGAGAGAGAGAGAGTGAGAGATTGGTGTTGGCGAACGTTAACCGAAAAATAATATGATCTCTTGATAAAAATAGTTTATTATTTGCTTACAACGGAAATAGGTTTGATGAACCGTAAGATTCATAAATCAATATTAGTAGCTTTACAAAATCATAAAAATGATTTCTTATTTTATTGATTCTATAATTATAACCTGTAGTTGATAAAACAAATTTATTGCCAAGTGTATTATTGAAAATACTTTTGTACGTTTCGAATATATAACGGTCATATATTAATATTTAGCAGATCGTATCCTCATAATAGAAAAGTTTTTTATGGAAAATTGTCAATTTTCCATTAAATCTTTTAAATCCTTCGAATTTCGGCATAAAATTTATACCAAAATGCAATAATTTTAAAATGTAACGTTGTCATTCCTTATTTCGATCGGAATAGTATATTAATCTCATTAATTCAACCTCGACGCCGAACTTAACTGACCGCGGATAATTGTGAATTTCGATGATCTACACATAATTGATTTCATTTATACGAAAGTGAAGTTGATTAGTGTAATTACGCGAAGTATCTCTTTCCAATAAATATCTTTTATATTTCAGTCAAAATTCTTATTCCATGAATAGAGTAAGAGAAAAATTATAATCAATAAGTCGGACATTTTCATATCGAGCGGTAAGTTGTCAAAAATATATAAATAAATATAAATATATAAATATATATATATATAAACTTAATCTTGACAAATAGTCGCAAGCGATCAATAAATCTGCATAGATTTTGAGCGCTTTCCTTTTTCATTAAGAACCTGGTAATAATTTTAATGCTAATAATGTGGTTTGTACGTAATAAAAGATTATCTTTCTATATTCTTAAGAAAAACGGAAGAGAAATTTTTATAAGATCAGATGTTATTAATATTTCAAACAAATAAGTTATAAACTTAGAAGTCGGTGTGAAATAAATTATCCAAGTGATTTGAAGTGAATTTATTATACATAGGTTCAAGAGAGAGTATTGTGGGAGGGAGGGGGGTGGATAAAGGGCGAACGAGGAGGAAAGAAAATTTTATGTATTTATCATGGTTGTTCGAGCTCTAAGGAATGACGTATAAATCAGGTCGATAGAGTCGGTCGAAACATTTTCTCTTGACTTTCTAATTAATGATAGTTGAAGCTCGGTTAAGAGAAGCTTGGATTTCCTTGTCTTTTAAAGTTTAGCGAAGGGGCATAACCACTGACTAGACCCACTTAGGAGTGTACGGAAGAAAGCTCGAAACCGCACTCGTGGCCTGTTGAAGCATTTTACGGCATTATCGTGCTTCAGTCCCATTCAAGGGCGTAAAAGCGCCGCGCTTTTCACCTATATTTTCCGCCACCGACAGCGTCCGAGATCCAAAAATTATAGTCGACCGGAACAATTATGCCCCCCTCCGCCACAGCAGATTCACGCGGCTCATAAATACCTATGTCATTGAAAAATAATTAATTTAAAAGGGCGCACCTTCTTTTTTTCTACGTCTTTCCCACCGCCTCGACATTTTGTTTGGAATTTTAAAGCTTTAGTTAATTCAACGTTTTTTACCCCAACAACTGCACTTATTTATCTCCCCTACTTTATCTCCGTAAATTCATAATGTCTTCTACTCAATGCCCATTACGCGTATAAATATATGTATCCAAATATACAATAATCATCTACGTTCTTCCTAATAGTCTATTCAAGTGTGCCAATAAATTACATTAGACCAATCAAGAATTCACATTATGCAAATCAATTATCTTCGCTCCATCTATCTATACACGTGTATACATACATGTGCATAAATATAAGGACAAATAAATGCTGTTGTACGCTGTTAAAATATTGTAAATCATGTTAATACTCGTTTATTAATAATTAATAATTAACTTTTTTATGCGCATTTAAAATGTTTTTTACTATAGTACAAATTTTCAAATAAAATATATTATTTGATTTTGTACTTAACAATTGAAACATTTTTCAATCTAACAATGACATATATTTTTATGAAACAGCGGCTAACAAATCACTGCATTGAATTTATTAATTTACACTTTGTTAAATTATAGCTCCATCTTAATTCTAAGATTTTTATTATATTAATACTCTTTAAATTATAATATAATTTTTCAAAGTAGCAATGAATTTGTAGTGAGTTTTCATTCATGTATAACTGCAAAATAACAAATTATTACAGATTGCTCAAAATGGTATTATAAAATAGAAAGCAAGGATATTATTATCGTTTGATATTTTGTTATAAAAAAAAATGTGAAAATAAAGCAACTGATGTTAATTAAATTATTTTCATAGGTATGCAATAGATATGAAGAAGTTGAAATTTCATGTTCTAAATCTAGTTTATTACATTGATTTGATAAATATTATTTGAAATGATGATTGGTTCAGTTGGATATCGATTTTTTTTTTCTTATAAAATTATAACGTTGGCTCTCATCTAGTGATATAAGCAGATTATCTTATAACATATTTAATTTAGAATCCGTTCAAGTAGACTAGCGATATGTGACAGTTTAATAGAAATTTCATTACTTTTTCAATCTGAGCATGCGTATCCATTTTATTGTAAAATATATCCCTCTAATATTATTGAATATGTCACTGTAAGTAAAAAAGCAGAACGAGTCTTTGCGTTTTATAAATAGAAAATAAAGTGATTGAGATGTTGGAGGAGAGAATACTCGATTGTTAAAGATGGAAAAGAAAATTTTATCATACAATCGAGTATAAAAAAATAGAAAAAGAAAAAAAAAAGAAGAACAATGTCAATCACATTTTGTGATACGTAATTTTACATACCACTAAAACGAATGCTTATGTAATTAAAAGAATAAAAATGCTTGTAATAAAATAAAACTTGATGGATTTTCACGTCGAGTGATTTTAACCGCCGCTTTGTGTTACGATTGCTAAAGTCTTCTGACACGTGACCTATATACATTGACATAAAATATTACATAACCTGGAGGGTAAAATTTAATTCTATTAAACAACTGATGATATACACGTATAAATGTGGGCAGGCAAGGGTATTTAATATTTAAAATACTTGAAATAATTGTTCGTCAAAATAAGCAATTTGTAGAATTTGCGTGAAATGTCGGAGCGACTATGTTTGAAATCCGCGTACGGCGGTCCAAGCTTTGTAGAATCACGATTCACAAAGACAGAGTAAAAAGCGGGGATATTCAAATATATGAGGGATTGATACGCCTGCAGAAATTAATTTGTCATAAACAGGCTTTAGGCTTTGGGAGGAAGGGACAGGAAGGGGCGAGGCAGCCGATGAAGCCGAGGATTCGCAACGTTTTAATCTAGTAAATCCGTGTAAAAGCTGTAATTATTGATCTTTTTTCGCAATGTCGGTAATTAAGACAAGGATGTTTTTATTTAACATACCGTTTCGGCATTCCTCCATGTAGAGACTCGTGCGTTGCGATCGCCGCTTGTCATTCCCATACCTGATCCTGGGCTCGATCCTCTGAGCCGAGACATACGTCGGCGTCGTGAAATCGTCGAGACCCTCGCGTTGCGGCGATGAACTCCTTCGCTTTTGACAAATCGCCAGTCCGATGGCCACTCCGATGCCGATTAAAATCATCGCCACCGCAACTGGACAGAAGCCCGTAAACATTAAATACCTCCCCTGAACGCTAACCGAATTCGTATAAAACATCACCATCACCTCTCACTGTACAATTGTTTTTCACGACTAAACCATAATAGAAATGGCAAGTGGCGTTTTTCAGTCGCAATAGGAAAAAGTATTAAATTACATAAGAAAGCCAAATGGTTTTGATGCATTTTTTGAAAATGCAAAACTAACTACTCTCTTTAATAATAAGTTTCAGAGCTCGCCAGCTCTGTTTCTTTCATCTCTATTCGTAATAATTATCTTAAAATAAACGAGACGCTCGTCTCGTGTTCCTCGTCGTCGTTCCATTACTATTTCTAAGAGTTTTTCGTAAATTGTATCGGGGCAAATATTTATTATCAGCAGCCAAGAGCGAGGAAGCTGTTGAAGCTGCAAGACCGATGAGCTTTTAAATAACTCGAATTTCAATTTCAATTATGAATTTTGGAAGGAAAACGGATTCTGGGAATGAAATGTCGCTCACATGGTCGCCGATGTGGCGCGGCGACGTCGTAGTTTGTATTTGATGAAAAGCGATTTCTATGCTTTAGTAGCCGTAGTGTAGTAGAAGTAGTAGTAGTAGTAGTAGTAGTAGTAGTAGTAGTAGTAGTAGCGAGTAGTAGAGCGCGCTCTCGAAAGCTCGCTCGGACATCCGCTGTTCTTTTTCCGTTGGAAGTGGCTCTCCTTCGAGAGCCAAGGGCAATTAATCAATTTTAACGCTGCACTCCGCTGTCCCAGGCGCCGAGCGGTACATGAATCTTGCATTTCTCGATATCCAATTATCATTGGCGCATCCTGTGACGAATTGATACGGGGACATTCCAATTACGAGCTACGTACACGAAGACTCGCGCATGTTCACGCATTGTTTTCCATTTAAATGACAAATGAGATTGATTGGATCAGTCTTGCTTGAATCGTATCATTTCTGAATCGTCAACATCCCTTCTATTTTTTACTAACGCGCTCTTTTCGTTTTCCTTCCGCGTACCCCTCGGGCCTTCCTCTTGAACTTCAACCCCTTCTTCATCCCTCCAAACCATAATTAATCTCAAGCAACTCCGGCAGAGTCAATTAGTTAGCTGTAGAGAAACATTTCGGTTCATCTTTCTATTTTTCTTCCGTCGAGTAAGTACCATAGAATTATGTTATCCCTATCATTGTTATCTCCCAGATGAAATACTATATCGGCTTAAATATTTATTAAACAGAATGATATGATTCTCAAAGATGGTATGAATGAGGTTAAGAGAAAAGTTTTGTAAATTAGGAAGAAAGAACTGAAATCATTGGGAAAAATATATAAAAACAAAATGGGGCAAGAAGCGTGTATTTTATAAAATTCTAAGTCCTCTATACATGAATATTTAGTATTTGAACGAAATTTTTTTAGATTATTTAAATGATCACCAGTGATATAGTAAATACTTCAGAGATTCACCATTGATTATATAATAAATACTTAGGTATGAAAAGAAGTATAATTTTTTTTACGAAATAACCTTTTGATTCATATATTTATGTATGTACAACAGTATATAAATCCAATAAAAATTTTACGTCTAGTAGTTACATAATTTTTTTTATGATACATTATTTACATAATCGTACCTCGCTATTGAACCATAATTTCGTTCTTACTTTAAAGCCCTTTATTATACTAAACTAAGTGGTCGTACTAAATTTCTATTAAAATATTTCGTAAAATAGTTTTAATAACAAATCGTACATAATTTATCGAATTAAAAATTTTATAGCGTATTTCATATTTTGAAAAATGTGATGATAAACTTTTATATGAAGCAAAATCCGAGATAACGAAGATAGCACATAGAAATAAACTAAATGAATATTCTATAGAACCATCATTCAAATCAATTCAAAATGTTATTTTGATGATATATCATTTTAACGGTATTAATTAGTTCTCTGCATATAATACGTGGAACTTATAGTTATTTTATTTTATCATTGATTATGAGCTTTCATTGTAGCTCGGGAGTTATAATTACTTCCTATATAAGTTATTGAAAAATTATTTTATTTCTCATACATTTACTGTTAATTTTATAGTATTAACATTATATCTTTACCTAAATATGAAATAATATGTTTACCCATATAATAAAACTTATTTTATTACGTTACAAAGGATTTAGATAATTAATCGATCCAGTTAATTTGTTTTGGCACTACGAAATTCGTACAACAAAAATATCAATATATTAAAATAAAATTTCTATTTATCTTCATGTATAAATAATTTTTTTTTTTTTTTTTTTTTTTTATAAAAAGTTATATTTTTTATTTAATAATTAGTTACAATACTAAGTGTATATTCTGGTGTAGGAATGGTGAGGGGCGGTCGATTAAGCCGCCACAGGTATACAAAGAGCAAAATGCACAATGCTAGATAGAAAGAAAAACAAGATTTTTTTTCGGGTAACCGAGGAGAAAAAAGGTAAAAATTTATAAAATGTGCTTCGATAAAGTCAAAGAGAGTTCAGTTTTGTCATTTGTGAAAATGTAAGTCTTATCTTATTTCTTCTGCTCTCTCGCATCCTCTCTTCATCCCTCTTTTCCTCATCCTTTCTCTAAGGTGCTTCAACAATCTTACGATTTTCTCTTTCTGAATCTCTTGAGTTTTAACGGGAACGAAGGGGCGGATGCCTAAGCTCTTCTTAAGCCAAAAAATTCATTCGACGTAAGTCACCGTTATTCAAACGGGAAAGAAAAAGATTTGTCGTAGTGCGAATATTCGTAGACTGAGCGACAATGCGAAGCAATAGAAAAAGCAAAAGGATCTGACAATGGATTCTACTCCTCGGAGAATCTTTACGAAGAACTCGTGAAGAGGGCAAAAGATTTGAGAAGAAGAATATTTGACTATGTATCTTTTCGCTTTCGTCTCTCTTTATCTATCTCTTTTTAAACTTATCGCTTCACAACCACCCCTTACGCGCGCGCGCATATATATTATAATAACTATGTATACAAAAATAGGGAAAATATATATTCTTCCGCCATTATGATAGTTTCGTATCTCTCTCTCTCTCTCTCTCTCTCTCTCTCTCTCCCTCTAAATGTCTCTGATTTTGATACCTGGCCGTTTTACATTTTTTAAGAAAATAACCATTCGAATTATTAATTATATAAAATACAGAATATTTAAAACATTAAATGAAGGTTAGAGAGATATTCAAAAAGGTTGAAACAAATGTTCTGGAACGGAAGTGGCTGAGCTGAATGTTTTATAATCTTCCGCGATAGAGGTTTTTCATTTTATCAATCACGTTTGTCGAATTAAAAAAGATTGTTTGAATAAAAAAAGAAAGATTATTTCGTCTCCGACAAAAAGTTTTACGCTAGACTGTAAATAATAGAAAATATCACAATAAGAGATGAAAACAATTTTCTATTAGTTATTTAATAATTCAGATCTATTCTATTTTGCAATAATAATTCCATTAAATAAATTTTAATTTATTGCATACAAGAAATGTAAACATTAAAATTATATTTCAATAAGTAATATCTAAAAATAAATAAATTATTTTTAGAAATTTATATATTGTTTAAAAATACTGTGAATTTCCGCGGAACTACAAATAAATTATAAGAATAAGAAATTTCTTTTAAATAGATTTTTTTAAATTCCAATGTATAAAATGTTGTAAATTTAATTATTCAAATCTGTGTTTGATACAAATTAATTTAGTATCATATAAAGAATTTAAATTAAAAATAAATAAAATTTCAATTATCTGAGTAGAGGTATTTGAGCGAAAGTGCGATATATAAAATTAAGATTGAATGCGTCATTGATTCTACAGCTTGATAATAGTAATTTTTAGCCAAACGTGTCCAACGTACAAAGCTTTAATGAGATGCAATTCAAAAAATTCAAAAAATTTTTTATTTCAAAAATAACGAGTTAGAGAATGAAACACCAATTTATTCTTAACATAATTTTGACGATCACTCATCCACAGTTTGATGTAAGTTTTTGATTGGAGGACATTCTTTGATACGATGGATACTAGGTATTTAAATGTCTTTTTAAATGGAAATTTAAAAATTTTAAATTCCATAGCCCATATATGGATATCAATCATTAATAATTATTTATAGCGCCGTATCTGACAATCAATTGCATTTTTCATAAAACAAAAGAAAAATTTCTGGATATAAATATGTGGAGGCCATATTTATGTTCGTGTATAACGTTTTTCAGAATCGTCCAGAACCTTTTCGAGGACAAATGAATGAGTCAATTACTGCGACTTATGATTTTTACGACTTCGTTGTCTTTACTGTCCCCTATTCTGAATTATTTAAAACGTATTCGGATTTACACTGTTTACAAAAAAAATAATTGGACAATAGAAAAAAAGATATAGCCTTAGCTGTTAGCTATATTACATTGGAGAAGCTTCGAATAACAACGAAATGCATAAACAAATTCGGATCAAAAGATTCCTGTTGGAGTATTTGGAACGCTAAATAGAATACTAAAAAACGCGTATTATCCAAGACGTAATATTTTTTCATATATTACTAGCAGCAAAAATTTTTCTCCATTTGAGGAAATTCCTATTATTTCTCGTAATCAACGAGCGTAACATTGTTATCGTCTGTCTTTTATTCTTCTCTTCTAGGATATCGTATATTTTACCGGACGCGATAAAACTAATTATTAAGTGTACTTTAATGGTATTAAAATTGATAAACGAATAACAAATCAAGCTTGCCAAAATTAGTCAATTTATTTCTAATAATCTGTGTAATAAAAGCACTAAATAAATGGATTTTTATTACATAATCAAGACTTCCGTTTGTTCGACGTATTAATTCATTATTATAAATTAATCTTTTTGCATTGCAAATGTAACATTTGATACAATTACAAGTTTTATTCCATTTATTTAAATTAATCTTGTCATTTTATTTACAGTTACATGTGGTTTTATTTAAATGATTTTAAATTATAATAAATAAAATGCACAAAGACAAAAGTATTGTCGTTCCGTAATTGAGAATGATTTTATTATTACGGAGGGCATAACTTTTTTTGCAAGGTAAATTTTTGAATGTGAATATATGCATCAAATTCCTTTAGAAAAAAGGATTGAATCTATTCAGCTGAGATTTATCGAGAAAAATCAGAAAGTAGCAGGATATACTTCGTTTAGGAAGCAATTTCAATTTCCTGAATGTTCCGCCTTGCAGAAATTATTGTGAAATTAAAAATCTACAATCTGCTTTGATATTTTTAAGGAAATGTATAAAGTTTGGTATTATTATTAAATTTCTAGTGACATTATCTTGATTCAATCTAAAATTCTTTAAAAACAAAATCGTATAAACGAATAATTTTTAAATTTTCGGAAATACATATTTTCGAGTATGTATTTTTATCACGCCTCCACCCCTCCAAACTTACACTTTTCATAACTCATCCTACGTATTTAAAGATATTCTAAATTTTTGTAAAACGTTTCCTTATTTATAAACGTGACTGTATTATTATAAAACATTTAAATTTATGTTTTAAATAGACTATGACAAGTACTCTGATAAGATAAAGTGCAATTAAGTAATGGGAATAAATAAACAATTTTTTGCGCTGTTTCATTCATTAAAGCGAATTCAACAGCCTGAGATTTAATATTTCAATTATTTTCTTACAACAGTAATTTGTTTACAAGGGACTGAAAAAGTAACCTGCAAATTAAAATTTGAAATCTCGATTGTTTGCCATTGATTGCGATTACATATAATAGAAAGTAATGCTGATATCTGAATCTTTGGCAGATCTGAAAGCAGAGAACTCAACTCCAAATAGCGAGTCTCGCCAAAAGCCTTATATTTTTAATAATTTTAAATTCTTGAAACTAAGCGCATATTTCGATAATGTGGGGGGGGGGAACAACTTAACTTAATCTCGTCGGAGTGCACTATAGTATTAGTTCATTTGTTTAATATCTCGCTAAATGCTAGCTGATTTTAATTTACATATAAGCTTCAACAAACATTCCAAAATACGTTTAAATTAATATTCAACATCGATATATCGATATTGTCCGTTTTTAAAATTAAAAGCTCTCTTTTAAACCGGCAGCCTCTCCCTCCCCGAACTTTACGTATTTACCTAAATTTGATATATCGTTTCATTAGTTATGCATTATTATTTTATTTATATTAATCTTCGGTCTAATTGTATTAATACGACTACGGCCAAATCAAGGACAATTATTACAAATAATTAATCTAATAATTTTATCTAGCGGATGTTGGCCGCGTACAGAATCTCAGTGGTTAATTACAATAGAAGTTAATAAAAAAGGATCGAAGGTAAATGACTCACAGATCAGCCCGAGGATGACGAGCGCGTTCTCGAGGGGATTATTACGAGGCATAACGGCGGCAATATTGTCGAGGAATCTGCTCTCGGCTGCCTTCTTCTGCAAAGGCTCGGTTACCCTCACATTCTCGATGAGGAGAGGCAGACTCCGGCCCTGGCTGTTCTCAGCGTAGATGGCGATCGTATATTCGTAACCGGGAATGAGTCCATAGAGTTGGAAGCTTGGCTGCTCGTTGCGGTCCTCGAGGACGGCGGGAGCTTCGTCAGCGGCAGTCTGATCGCTCTGCGGGATCTGCTGAGGAAGCCTCGAGCTCTCGACGATGCCGCGGACCTCGAGGAGGAAATGCTGGGGCAGACCTCCGTTCTCGCCTGGGACGCAGTTCACCTCCATGGCCGCGCTGTCGTTGCGGATTCTGCAATCGAGTGGCTTTTTCGGCGGCTCTGCAACACACATCAAATATAACTTAGGTGAAGCTCTCCTGTCCGATATCATACTGCCAATTAGGCACTTTTACATCTCTCTCGTGACATGATACCAACGCGATAGCTTTTTATTTCATTTTGCTTTTTTTTTTGCTGCCCTACTCAAGTTCTTGAACCAAAAGAAAGCTCCCCTCATTAGGCTACGAATGGATTTGGCATGTAATTTTTGACATTGCACGTATAATGAGGATCGAAAAACGCTTGTCCTCTTAAACAATTATAATTTTAATTATTACAATAAAATTACGAGTGCTGATGAATTTTTAAATAATATTATAAATTCCGTGTAAAAGGCTCGTATAGTTGATCGACCTCCAGAGCCAAAATGATTTCCTTGCTGTTCGGCGTTTAATCGATGCCTTCAAAAGACTCGGCTCTCATCTATTTTGTATATACGATACTTCTTTTTGAGTATACGAAAAATTCAAAATTTTAATATATGATTTCAACGAATGTATACAAATAAATATAAGTGTAAGAAAAATCCTCAGCAAAAATTATAATCTGCTAGTTTCTATTAGTACTGAGTTGGATATATATATGTTAAATAATTTATTTCAATACCTAATCTCATCATTGTTATCGTACATGATGAGATCGTACATGGTAATCGATACAACTCTTTATTATTGTAGTATGTACTAATATTAAATATATTAAAAATACAGATATCTGGCAAATTTTCAACAATCTTTTGTCTTTTGTCAAAATTCTTTATTAAATTCTTATTCACTAATTAAATGCACAAAAAAATAAAAAATTCATTTTGAATAAAAAATTTATTCTGGATTTTAATGAAAATAAAAATTGTTCGTTAATAAATGAGAAAGCACATTACATACAGTATATACATTTATACTTTAATTCTAATGTATGTCAGCCAGAGTCAAATAATTTTTTCATCAAGCTTATCATACACAGCATACCGGATTATTAAAAATTTAATGAAAGTAATAATGTATTAAAAACTAATGCTAAAACACAATATAGAAGAGATTTACAAAAAGCGCAAGAGGCTTCTAGTATTGTCAACATCATTTTTTAAGGTTTTAGTAATTAAACTCTGCAGTTTTGAAGCTTCCAGTAATTAAGTAACTTCATTTTTCTTTTGTGCTCTCAAAATCTTTTAAGATATGCACTTTTTTCTTCTTTTTTTCTATTACTATTAAATATTTTCATTAAAATTTATATTATTTTTGTATTATAATAAAATGCATAGATAATAAATATATTTATAATTATCTGATTAAACAAATATAATTATCATTTGGAAACAGAATCTGTATTGTTGATATTTAAAAAAATATGGTTAATATAATATAAATAAAAAAAATAAACATAACTCATAAATAGAATACTATTACAAGAAGAGGGTGAAATATTGAATTTTTTACTATTACTTTCCTAATTATAATACTTTAATTATTTAAGTTTTCTAATTATTACTCTGTATATATTTCCCTATCAATCACTATATTTACTTATAAAGTATACTTATGTATACTTACTAAGTATAGGTGGCTTACGAATTTGACAGAATACAAAATATCTGTTCAAATTATCATAATTTAATGTTGCGTAGTCAGTTACGATGTGAAATATAAAAATATTGATTTACCTCATTCAAAATGAAAAATTATATTCGTTACGTACTTTTTAAAGTGAGTTTAATTATCAAGTTTTTGAAGAATCTTTAAAAATAATAATTATAATTAGTATTTATTGTAAAGAGAATGTTATAGTAATATGAAGCAATTTTTGAAGTAGTATTTGGCAACCGATTCGCAATGAATAAAATTTTTAACTCGTTAATTCAGATTAAAATCGCTTCCTTCCTCTCATTTAAATCACGATTCAGTACGAAAACTCCGCTATTGTCGCTTTTCCAACGATTTTCACCCATACGCTATAATGATAATTCTACCCGACATGAGCTATATATATATATATATATATATATATATACAAGGTATTGGGAATGTTCCATTCCATAATTTCTTTTTTCCTATTCACCATTCTTCATCGTTACATAATAACCATTATTTTTGGATGTTTTACCATTCCAATGACCAAGTTAACATATTATCTCATTAAACTTTTCGTACATAAATTTTTTATATTTATTTTTAAACGTAAATGTATCCAATATTTCGTTTTATGCTTGTACACACACGTGCATAAATGTATTATATGTCCACATGAGTAATAGGTAAAACTTGCAAAAGTACTTTGATACTTAACTAATCCGACTATTAACATGACTTTTTAGTTTATCTATTATGGAAGTACTTAAATTTGATTAATTTAGTTCAAATGTTAAAATTTGTAAAAATTCAGTTCTTCAGACGTTTTCCCATTTTATATGAACAAATTCGAAATTATTTATCTTTAAATAAATTTAAAAGCCTTTCGGATTGGGTTTCATTTAATCGTGGCGCAGAGAAAAAGGGGGATGGTCATAGTAAGAGAAAGGCAGAACAATGAACAATCATTTTAACATGTAGAGAGAGAGAGAGAGAGAGAGAGAGAGAGAGAGAGAGAGAGAGAGAGAGACAGTTACACGACGGCTTGCGCTAGAGGAGCAAAGGAGTATGTTATCGCAAAGAACCGTACTGCGGTTCCTATATTACTTGCACTTAATGGTGCATAATCCTCGACAGGCATATAATTCGTAAGGTAGAAATTTACTAGTGAAGTTTCCAGTCTAATTCAAGCTCGGAAAAGTATTTGTGAAGCTTCGATGTCAGTACAATAATGGTTGCTCGTGTTTACTAGGAGTAAGCACTCCACTAATAATGTTAAACTGCATAAAATAAAGCAAAGTATTTCGTAACTGCGCTTTTTCTTTATGTAACTTTATAAAAAATTTTACTTTATATTACGTTATAATATTTTATAGCAGCGTTGTAAAATTGTGAAATTTAATTATTATACACTTTTTATATCCTCTCTTATTAAACATTTTCTTCTTTTTTTCAATGTATTTGACATTCAAGATGGATAATGATTTAATTCACTTATTAGACGCTAAAATCGACCACCGTAACTTCAAACTTTATTAAAAGAGTAAAGTTTTAAAAGTAATTTATAAATAATCAATTATTTAAATATATATTGATAGACAGATATTATTAGTCGGTAATAATCTGTGTTCATACATTTAGTGGAATTTTACATCAGCTCAGCATCGTCGATACTTTATTTAATATTGTGCATTTAAGGGTTTAATGCATGGTTAATTATATTTTCCACCCAGCATAAGTAGATAACAGTATTTTTAGTGCTATAAATAGTAATTCGTTTTTTAAAAAGTAATTCAATGTTTTGGAAATGTGATCTTTAAAGTTAATTTCTGTCATTTTCGAAGAATAATTATATATATTATAAATAAGGAAAATTCAATTCGAATTTTCAAAAACAGTTATTTTAATTTCTAAGAAATATTTTATTCATGAATTAGTAATTACAGAAATATTTATGGATATTATAAACTCTTACAAATATTGGCTTCATTTATTCCTAGTAATACAAATGGTATTTGCATATTCAGTTTGATTGTTTATGCTTGGACGAAAAATTATTTCTAATGTTCGTGTTTTAATAATGTTATCTAATATTTTAAATAAGGATAAGTATACGTGGCAACTAATTATACATGATACTTAGAAATAAAAAATAAAATATTTTTGGTAATCTTTATAAATATCGACACAAATGTATAAACATTTATTAGAAAATAAATTGTTTACTATGTTTTTTTTTGTAAACAATTTTAATTTATAACAAAACCAAACTGTTATATGAATTATTTAATTAACGTAATTGAATCTGCAAAAGTAATGATTGAGTAAAAAATTAATTTTTTTTAATTTATTTTTACACTATTCATTCTGCCATTCAAAGTATATTGAAGATTATATGTAAATAAAAGTTTGTAAATTATTGATTTATTAAATATTGTTGATCCATATTTCAAATAATATGTATGCGGTATATTTTGTATGATCTGTAATCACAGAGTAAAATACATTTTTAACTGATGATTTGATCACTTTTGCAGGAGTTACAAATAAATTTTCGGATAATACAAAATTATTTCACGAATAAATCCACACTGTTAAAGATAAAATATTCAGTAATATTTAAGTAGCGGTGTTATCATTCAATATATATTATCTTTAATACCTTGCCCCTTAATACCCATACACGAATAATATACGAATAATTCTAAAAAGTAATATACGTTATTGATTTAAATATTACGTAGCCACTGTAATCTAATAGAAGTAATACAATAAAAATTCAATTAATATCATTATGAATTAGAATCAATAGATTGTTGTTTCCTTAATATAAATCATTGTTGCGATATAAAATTGAATTAATACGTATCAAGAATACATACTAGTTTAAAATATAGTATTAACTTGTTTTTTAAATACTTTTATTTATAATTAATACGACAATCAGACACACATTCTTATAGAATATTCATTTTGATATTACGTGTAAGATGAATAGATTGCATTGCCAATATTTGAAATATTTAACAAATACTTAGAACTCCGAATTCAAAAACAACTAAAACATATGATCTTATAGATATTTCGATTTGCATATAAATTAAGAAATATCTGATCAATATGAAACAAAAATTAAGGGTTGTTTCCACATGAGCAATTCATTATAGGTTCTCATATTTACAACTCCTCTACGAGATAATTAAACTTATTATAACTAACCTTTAATTACCTTAATAAAAAAATACTTGACAATTTATTCTGATTTTTTACATTTTTCAAACATTGTTAAAAATTATACATCAATATTTGAAAGTTAAATTTTTAATTTCCTGTACATTTAAAACTTCTAAATAAATTGCGAGTAGAGCAATATTACTAAAAAATATTTACTTAGTGCTTTTAAAAAGTGCTCAATCTAAATATTATATTACAACGTACCTTAAAATGAAATGTTTATTAACACGAATAATTTAGTATATTAATTATTTAAATGGAAATTTGAATGTATACTAAAATTGTGACTCTTTTAATTGTATCGTATAATGTTAAGCAAATAATTTTTCAACTAATACATTAATTTATAATTTATTTATATTATTCCGTATGTTATGAAATAACACAATAATAGTTTATTCGTTTATGAGGTAAAGAAAAATATTTCTTAATTTTCGTGGAAGTTATATAAATATTAGATGATTCTTTTGAAACTTAAATGAAAGTTTGGAAAATTCATAAGTAACAGATGAAATTGTCATTTCGTATAATTCATCATAATTTTATAAGGATTTTGATGTCATATATTCTAATGCGTCCCAGCTATAGAGGCTCGGTTGTTGTCACTTACATTATGGAAATTCTGATAAACAGTTGAAGCATCCATCTAATAGGTTTGTATTCGGTTAAATTAGATACGGGGAACGGAAGGTGCATACACGTAGACCATCGATAACATCGAGTCACGAGTATTTGAAATAAGAAACGGTGAAAACGACGGCTTGGTGATGTAATCTGGAGAAAAATGTTGATATCCGTAAAATTAGATTAGCTAAGCAGTTTCGTTTTTCTATACAACAAAGCAATAAATGACCTGACAATCGTAATAAGTTTTTTTTCTATAAATAAAAGCGTGCAGGAGTACGATAAGGACATCTGATCCGTTAGAGCGTTACGCTGTTAAATAGAGGAGAGGATATTTAATTCGAAAGTTTTTTCCGTGCAAAAGAGCCATTTCGAGAAGGAGAGATAACCGCCATATGCCTGCATGTAGAACGTTGGTGTAGTAATAGTAGTAACGCGTGTAATACGGTTTACCAAATCTGCCAAGCTTAGAGAGACTAGGAGAGTCGCGCGTTACGCTTTAGTGCAGAATCAGACATACATAACTATGGCCTCTATCTGGGGTACTTTGCTAAGGTGCTTGTTCTCTTGGCTTGATTGTGGTTGTGCATTGTTAGAATACCAAACCATTACCCTGCGAAGTAAATACCTTTAAAAACCGATACAGCACATTTATTTGATATTCGATAAATAAGTTTCTTTAATTATCCATTTCATTAAACGATTTCGATTCATTATCCTCGTCATTTTTAATTGTATCCTTCAAATCAATTGCACCTCAGTATCCAATCATCTTCTTTCATTCTCTATGTTAGTCCATTCGTAATACTATTGCATTTTAATAACTATTTCTTCCTTCGCCAACTTTATCCAACACGATTCCTCATTAATGCTATTTTTTTATACAATTCGCACGACTGGATTAGCGAACATCCATCGATTAAGAATTATTAATTTTTTGGGATAATTTTTATTTGTCATTATGCTGAGTGAGAAAAAATACTTTTTAACAAAAATCCAAATTTTTTACTTTACAGATTATTTCTGTTGATATAAAGATAAAAACTTGCACCATCATTTGTAAATATTATGTAATTTTATATTTATAAACTTTTACCTATATAAATAACCATTTCTTATTAAAGGTTATTTAAAAAATTATTATATACTTCCTTGATTTTTTGCACACTAAAAATTCTAAATATTTTCACTCAATGTGCATTTTAAAAATATTATTTTAAATCAGCTTATTTATATATTTTTTTTTCAACTGACCAAAAATCGAATCGATCAATCAATTTATTTTTTAATTGTTGTCTAATTAAGAATGATCAATAATTAAGAATATAATACTATTTTTCGAAAATAAATATATTTTCGATTTAAACTCATTTGAAAAGTATGCTTTAAATGATTTCGTAGATTAAAGCGTAATCCAGATTAGGGATAGGGAATTTTTTTTTAATGAAAAAGTGATTTCTTTGATCGAAATCCTTGGAAAGAGTAATACTTTTTATTGTAAATACTTTCTTCTATGGATTATAAATCAAACGTTAATGTAATAAATTGTTAATCGCCTAGAGTAATAAGATTATTATAAAAAAACTGAATAATATAAAAGAAAGCTGATAAGAATATTATGTATTAACGTATTTAACTTCCGAATGCGACGAGCATAAAATATAGTATTTTATGTTAAAATATAAAAATATATGAGATAAAAAAAATATTTTGTTGATTCCTCTGAACGTGTTCACTTGCGAGAAACTATATACATATATTTTCTTGAATTTTACAGCACTGGCTCGTGTAATCAATTTGACAACATGAACATCCACTTGAGCGGCGGGGCAGGAAGGAAGTCAAGGTAAGTGGAAAAATTTTGGAATTTTTGAAATTTTTTTCTCGCGTACGTCTGTGGACGGGAGAATATCTGTATTTGGAAAGGAAGCGATATTCAAAACTTTGCCATTTTGAATAATCTACATTGTGCCTAAGTTCTTCTGAAGCCAATAAAAAGTTGGGCTGTAAAACTTGAATATACGAAACTCGACTCTTTACTTACAGCTTCATATGTTCGCTGCTTTAAATATTTATAAAATTTTAGTTGTCGGCTGCGGCGGAGGGGGCGGGGCCAGAGGTTATTGGGGTTAGCAGCCCCTCTTGGACAAACAAGAGAATAATTAAAATAAAATAAACATAATTGATTGATGAAACTTACTGGCAGGTAGTACATTAAATATGCACGGGCTCTTCTGCCTCCCGACGCTGTTGCTCGCCCAGCAAGCCAATGTACCAAAGTCCATCTGACTTTTTGGTGTGTACTCGAGCGAACTAATTAGAGAACGTGGGTTCGGTACAGGGAAGACGTCTCCGAGGCTGCTGTTCCGCGTCCAGGAGTATCTTACGATATCGAGAGGATCGGCATCGATCTCGCAATTGAGCCTCAATTGTTCTCCGAGTCCGGCGACGATGTCCTGCCGCTCCTGACCCGCTTTGCATCTCGGAGCATCTGTGAAATAACTCGTAAACCGTTGTACTTATCCATTTCTAGCTCCCCAATAACGATACATTGTCAAGGGCCTATATACATTTTATCTCTCCATACGACCAGTTTTACTATTATTTTCAACGAGCACGAATTATTTATTACACACGTTCTTTTCTCGCCGACGAAATTAATTAGAAGCTTTTCGTGTACTTGCTAATCAAACAATATTAGCGACTGATGAAGCCGTCGGTATTTTTGTCGGTGGCGGGGGAGGGGAGGCTTTGTTGACGACGTGGCCCTATTGTCGAAGGACAGCTTGTAAAATTATGCGAGTGAGAGTTAGCTATACAGTTCATGAAACTTACATTTCATGTGGATGATGAGCTGCGGACTTTGAACTTCGCCGACTGCGTTTCTTACCAAGCAGGAATAACTTCCGTCGTGCTTTAGGAGCAGCTCCCTCAGAGTCAGGCTGCTCGAAGCTATGAGAATCCCAGCTTCGACGTCGTGCTCGATTCGTTTATTCTGTAAAGAATTAATACACCGTAACTAAATTAATCATAGTTATTAGTCTTTTCAAAGATAATACGAATTTCCAATACTGAAATTACGTATCTCGACTCGCACGGCCAAAGTTCAATTATCGAACCCAATTATTCTTTCCATTTGGCCACTTTGCCTAACTCGACCGGAAATCTTCCCTTTTCACCCCTTTATTTACTCCTGCATACCCATTGCATACGCATTGGTTAACATTATCTTATACGTCCATTTTCATTTACTTTTCAAAATAACAAATCTATACGATAGTGTATTCTTATCATGTACAGCCGCGTATACAACCTAATACAAATGCAAAGCTCACTGCATTAAGATGATCCAGGTTATAACTAAGATAGAATTTGAAACTTCTTTTCATAAAATTTTAATTAAACTCAAATAGCCGGTTCTCGTCGTATTTATCTAGAAATTTATTTTATTGGCTTAATATAGCTTAATTAATCAGGCTATATTATTGTCCAATGTCGTGACCGCAACTTATTATTTTACTATTATTTACTTGAGTCAAAGTAACAAAAAAACATGGTTCGATAACCCAAAGGAAACTAGTTTTTCAATTTTATTTAATATTGCAAATTTAAGCCATTGAAAATTAATCTAAATATATTGCTGTTAAACTAAAAAATTAGTATATTTTTTTCACAGACAAATATAATACAAATAAACATGCAATATTATACTCGATTTTTCCAAAGTTTTTTTCAATGTAAATAAATTATTAAACGATATGAGTACGTACGGTAATAAAATCCAAAGGGAAATAAGTTGTTATTGTAGAGTAAATCAAAATAAAATATATGTAAAATACATTGAATATTTCTAAAATTCGAATTATCTTATAATTGGTATAATATGAAGGGATTTATTATTATTACTAGTTGTGCAAATATGATATCGTAATGAAATTTGTAGTATATGAAATAATACTGTTAATTTTTTTTTTTTTTCAAATTATACTCAAGTAATTTCAAAATTTAAGTTAATGTGATAACTACTTTTGATAATGTAAAATATTAAAATCTAATATTTCTCTAAACGTTTCTCAATGTGCGTAGTTTCGATTTCCAACTTTATGAATATTACGAATATTTTTTGCATCAATTTATAGTTTTTATATTACTAGAGTCGCTCATGCAGAATGTAGAAGAAAGTCATAACTGTACTAACGAACTTACATAACTCGTTGAAATATTTACAATATGCAGATGAAATCAATTGTTCCATAATGTAAATTGAAATAAGAAATTTCTGCCAATAAAGTCGGTTGGTCTATTGATTTGGCTCTTAAAATCAAATCCATTGTTTGAACTGATATTATAATTACAAGTAGAATTTCAAAGAAGTCGAATGGGGGGGGGGGCACTCAATAGATTAATTGTCGTTGTACATTAGAATCCAACATTTGAGAATTAAATGAGAGGGAATTTTTATTGTACATTGGTTTATTCATTCGTAAACTTTGAGACTCGCGAATACCCTAAAACGCCCCCTCGCTCTTCATTTTTTTTAATTTCTTGCTACCGCCATCTACTATTATAGTTATTATACTTGAAATAAAAATGTTCTCTAATACTTTTTTTACATTAAATGATCCGTAATTTGCGTTTCATTATGAATAATAAAATTCCCATAATTTCCATCGTTTTACAATAATAATTAGTATTAATATTTTATGAATATCCTCTCTAAATATTATTGTACAATACGGAGTTCACTGTGAAAAATCGTCTCTTACGAATTTTTTATAATAAAATGAAATTGAAGTATATTGTTTTCAGAATTTCAATCACGAATTCATAAAGTACTGTTAATTCGATTTGGCAATAGCAAAGTGAAAGCTATGTCTGGAATTAATTTCAGGCGAAAAGTTTTATCGAATACCTTAAGTTGATTTAAAAATAAATTGCATTATGTAAGCCGATTACTTACTTAGCAATTGCAATTACCATTCATGTGTAAGCCAGTATGAAGTAATTAAAATTTCATTGCTCTGAAATATTTTTATTATTTTACATATACCGTTACACGTGCATTTTATGTAAGATGCAAATCCGGATGACAGAAGTATATGTAAATAAATTCGGCAGCGTAATATACATTCTAAAAGAGATTAAAAATTTAGTCAATTGTTATGCTTATTCATCAAATATATTATTAAAATTGTTAATAGCAATGAAATTAGAAACCTTCAATAATCATAGATTAGGCAATATATTATATTTTTATTTTTTAAAAAAATATTTTATAATAATTATATTATGTAACTTATGAAATTATAAAATATATAATTATGAATTTATCTACAAATGTAGTGAATTTCCAAGGCATCAGCTATATTTAGGTTTGTTTAGATTGAATAATAAAGAAGCTTTATGTATAATACACTATGAACGTCGTCATACAAGCTTAGATTTAATTCTCGGATGATTTATTTGGAATTATTAGTTTTTTTATTATAATTAAAATTTAAAAAATTTAAATAACATTTGCTTGGAAAGAAAGGTGATGTATAACAAAAGTTTTAATGCCCAAGCCTTCATTAGAATGAACTAATTTAAATTATTTTATATATTATAAAATATTCGATTCGTAAATATTAGACAAAAAGAAAAGAAAAGAAGGAAATGTAATAACTATGGTGCAAAAGCAATTCAGAGCTGTTTCTTTGAGATATGAGCAGAAGGTCCATTTAAAGGTTTATCAACTCACTAAGCCTTTTATTGGCATTTTATATCTTGAACATGACCTATACCATAAATTTTATTTTCATAGGAAACTGGAACATTAAAATAGATATCAGTTTTCTTTAGTTTTAAATAATGCCTTGGTTATTGTAAAGCAGGTCGTGAAATTAGGATCTATTACAATGTCTACGAAGGAAATGTAGTATCTAAGTGTATATATATGTAAAGTAAATGTAAGTTTTAAGATAACATTTCGACTCCTTCATGTTTCAGGAAATACTAATTGAAACATTGTTAAACAGGGTTGATCATTAATTATCATTAAGAGAGCCATAAATCTTTGGAGATGTCGATTTAAATGAACCAAGAGTTAAATTCATGTGAATAAAAGCAAGCCAGATATTATTTCTGGACGTTAAACGATATCTGGAATTCAGCTAAACTAGCGAAAATTATTTCTAATCATTTTTCTCGCAATCGGCTATAGAACTTCTGGAAAGTTTTGAAGAAAAAAATGGCGCTGAAAAGGATGCGAATAGTAGTTATAAAAGAATCGATAGACCAGATCGGCTTACCCATTAGCGCGAATGTACGAGTTTTCTCGCTAATGAAGGGAACTGGTTCGCTGAAAAATATGAACTGTACCTCGTTCTCACTCAAGTCTGTATGCGGTGTTGTTATACTGTAAAAAAAAAGATCGATTGCCGTCAATTCTTTATCCTCAAATAATAAATAAATATGATTCCGTATGAAATCAAAGCTGATACTTGCATCATTTTATCTGGTTATTAGGACCTAATTTCACAAATATTATCCAATATTGTCTTTGGAACTTATCCAGCGCTTTTCATTATACGTATATATATATACAGATCCGCAATCTCTTCCTGCTCTCTGAATAGTTTAGATTCATATATTTTAATTAAATTTTCCAAAAGACTATATTTTATTCGATATTATTTTCCTTTAAAATTAATAACATGGAAACTAGATAACGTAAAATTTACACTGGATTAATGAGTTTCCTAATTTTTAAGGAAAATATTTATAAAATTAAAAAAAAATACTAATTACAGTTTTCTTCTTATTTAATGTACTTAACCGTGCCAATAGCCGCATGTATATTTCATTAATTTATTTTATAGTTGTCATATATTTTGAAATGTTTATATTAGTTATACTCCATTACACTCTTATATTGATAAAAAGTATTGTGCCGAACGCCTCCTAGAATTTCGATGTTCCCAATAAGTGATAGTGCACATAGCCCTAACGGCAAAAACTTAATATTTATCCTGTAAGCGTTCATATGCACGCCGAAGGGGATCGACGTATTTGCCGCCTCTCTCCTCCCACCTCGGGGTACAGCCTGAGCAACGACTTTCGCCCCCTGAGGTGGTGGCTCGCCCGATCGGACAACAGTTCGTTACGAGGCTTCAAACGAAACCGAAAAGATTAACAATGGAAAAATATAAAAACTTAGCCTGTATCTCTCTCCTCGTTACAGCACCTGCCTCTCTTTTCCTCGTATCCACTCGCTGTCATAAAAAATTAACGTATTTCCAAAGTATTATTCATTTTAACCTATCGTAGCGATACGGAATAAAAATTCAAAGAATACAATGTACTAACATCTTATTCGTTTTGATCCAATGTAACTTTAGACGGAAACAATTTCAAGGAATACTATGTACTGTACATACTATTGCTTTCGGCCTTATTTCGGCCTTAACCGTAAAAAAATTCGAGGAATACAATGTACTAAACATATTATTCGTTTTGGCCTTAATGTAACTGTAGATGGAAACAAATTCCATGAATACAAAACAAATTTGTTTTGACTTAATATGTAAGGCTGGATCTAAAAACATACGAAGAAGTTAGTCAATATAACAAATATAGGCTAAGCCATCGGCGACGTCGACATTGGCGATATCATCCAGGACAACGGTCAAGAGGACTATCCAATTTCTAAATAAACATTTGCGACTCGACGTTTTACTGAAGGGCAAAAAACAGTTTTCGAACAGTTCACGATCAGTCGGATCGTGAATGTCGGTCAGAATTGTTCGAATACAATTTAACGCGTATTCTTCATACATTAGCTACGCCCGGATATTTTTCTTTTTTTTAATTCTTGTATATTTTTACAATAATTAAAAAAAAAATTTTTTCCCCTAAATTCCTTTAAACCAGCAAATCTTTTGATTTAATATTTTAGTTTTAACATGTTCTCGTCCAGTATAAGGAAAATACGAAACCAGTAAGTTTAATTCCATTAATTTTCATATATTTATAATATATATTATAATGCATTCGTACATTAATATAATATACTGAGGAGGAGGGGGTTATAATTCGTGATCTTAGAATATAAGGGATGACGGCGTCCATGGATCTTGAGGGTTAGCGAAGGGGTTCGCGCGAGGAAGTTGTCCTCGCGGTGGCGTTGGTGTCCGGCATTCTTTTTATCATTCGATGTATGCTAACTTCTAAGAAACCTTTTTTATTCGATTTTATACAGTGGTTGCTAAGTAGATTGGTGGGAACTGACGAGCTTGTCACAATGACGTCACGGCTACGTAATCGCACTTCAATCTTCAAAATTTACAATTAAACGTAAGTATTAAAAAACGACTTATATCTGAGAATTATTTTATTAAATTATGGACCTTTTAGAGTTTCGTAAGTCCAAATTATACTTAATTAATAAGAAATTAATAGAGTACTTTTTGTGTATGTGCTATAAATCTTTATAATAGTTATTAATAGCTGAATCCGATGGGTATTGTCTTATTGTCGAACAGTCGGCGTTATATTGAAAATAAAATGCTAATTTATTTTATTGTATTTATAAATTTGAAATACTAATTTAAGAATGATCTGATATAAGTTCTAAAGGAATAATAATTCCATATGGAATTTAAGTTTCATATTTTTGGTAAAAGTTTTTATTCAAGATTAATATGGTTAAGGGAAGACTAATAATTATTTTATTTAATATAAAAAATGTTATTTTATATGAATTAATAACGAAAAATGTAATAATCCTCTTGATCTAAACGGTTTTATTATATTTGTATAAAATGCTAATTCAATTGTAGTTTACAAAATTATATTTGAAAAAGTTAATGTAAATGCATTAAGTAAGGACGAATGGTGATTTGGAAAAGGTTATACATAATATAAAAGCTAGATCAGGTAGGTCTCACTATATTGTGCTGTAACCCATAAGAGAATGGACGTCAACGTGTATCAAGTATTTTACTATCATTAAATTATTCATTAATCTTCTGTCAAATCTTGATTAAATATTGATTCATAACAAGAAATTATTAAATTCAAATTAATAGATTCTATTAGAGTAATTACTATTTGTTTATCCAGCAATAGCAAATATTTTAATTATTTTTTTGTACTTAAAAAAAATTTATACTTTATGCATTATAAGATGAGCTATCTATTAATATTTTAGTTTTCAAAGCATTTTATTTTATAGTTTTGCATATTTTTAAATATTTCTATTAATTATACTCCGTCGATACTTGTTATATCGATAGAAAGTATTAACCTTATTGACCTAATATAACGTTAACGGAATAAAAATTTACAGGAAAAAATATAATGTTCTACACATATTCGTTTGGAATTAATGTAGCTTTATATGGAAGCTAATTCGACATATACTATGTACTAACATTATTCGTTTTGATGTAAACAAATTCGCGGAATTTAATTTATACAACATATTCGTTTAGACCTAAATAAAAAGTAAATGTAGAAGGAATACTATGTACTAGCGACATTCGACCAATAAGTTCCAATAAATACCTTTTAAGACTTGTTAAGATTATTCAATTTTTCAGTAGAGCAATATTTTATTGATTAGCTAATTCCTTTTGATAACGGCGTGTAAATTATTATGATTATAAAATTCATTAAAACAATACATTGTTTTAATTAAGAAGTTTTGAATACGTTTTAAAATGAAAGGAAAAATATTGACTCTAAGGAGTATGGAACGGATCGTTATTTACAGTGTGCAAATCATACAAAGAGTGATGAGATTTAGCATAAAAAATTACGGGAAAATAAAATATTTCTACAAAAGCGTGTAGGACATGACAAATAAGATAAAAAGTAAAATAGAAACGGCATCTACGAAATTTTATGAAAATGCATGGAAAAGAAAAGCTTGGAACTAATGGTTATTATTCAATCACAAGCGGCGTCTATGATCAATGGTTAAATCTTGCAGAGCGAACCAAGTTTGAAAGGGCGAAGGGGTAGCGTATGTTTATTAAAGCTAGCGGAATAATCCATTTATCATACTGATGATGTGCACTCAGCATTGCAATTCTGTCCGTTACAAAGGTCAAAGTAATGCTGTAAAAATACAGGCATATAATTTCTCATTTCACAGAAAGTCTTTCGTTGTGAGCTCGATGAATTGCCACTTTCCATAAGAAAAATGTTTAATTTATATATTTTTTCTATGGTTCTATGTCTTTTATTTCGTCAAGAAGAATAACAATTTATCCTAATAATCTTATTGAAACCTATATTTTATCGTGTAAAATTTATCTGTAAATCCTGAGCTCATTGGGAAAATAATTAAATAATATTAATAAATTTAACTGATTACCGGTTGAGCATAAGTACTGGATAATAATAATGTAAATAAGTTATCTTAATTAATATCTAGTAAATCAAAATGGATTAAAATAATTAAAATCTTGTTTACAATTAATAAGTTAATAATGTCAGATTTTATGTATGATTAACAATTAATTGCTTGCTATTTCAATGTTTGGTTTAGCACCGATAATTGAAAGATTAATAAATTTGCAAAGGCAGTATTATTAAAAGAATGGGATAAGGAAATGCCTGAGTTTTACGTACGTGCATGCCTACGAATGCAGTTCATTAGACATGTATCAACAATGTATATAATACATAGGAAATAGTAAAGGACAGGAATTAACTTACATTGTGCAGCCACTCAATGCTCGTTGGCCCGGGATTACTCTGGTAATTGCAGATGAACTTGACATCGTCTCCTTCCCTGAGTGTCTCTATGTTGAAACCCGCGGCGAGGTCGACGGAAACGCTCGGGGCATCTGCGATAAGAGCCAAAAAACGAAAGAACAAAAAATGCTGTTATTATTAACAAGTAGTAGTTTCAACCTCCTTACTATCATCTTGCTCATACTGCAAAATATCTCCACGAGCTGGAGTTTTTCCTTATTGCTATTTCCAATTGCACGACTCTCCGTCGCCACGATCATAGGTTTCATTGGAATGGGCGATTGGAGTTCGGTGACGGTGACGGCGACGGGGGCAGGGACGGGGGATGGTCGAGGACCGAGGGAAAAGTTTTTAATTTATCTACATATTTACCATGCACTTTTCTGGCACTTGGAATACTCTTGGTAGCCACTCGATCGATCCAAGATACAACTCGGAGAGCTCGACTCAACATATCCTATCTACTCGACATTTGCATCGCATCCTGTCGTAATCGTCAATTCTATCCTTTAAATCCGGGAAAAACTGCCAGCAACTACTCGTTGATCTCGAGAACAACGGTGAAACCGCCGACAGAATTCGTTCTGTTATTATCGACTTGGTGAATACAAGATGGAGCGAGCGTTTATGCAATCGAGAAATGCACGCATGGCGCTGATAATACCAGCAAGGAAGAGGAATCATAGATGAGTATGGGTAATAGGTGAGCGAGTTGGCTCAGGAAGGATTGGCAGGAGGGAGCGAGAGGCTGATGAAAAGGACTAGATATTCTTCATTTTTTTTTATACTACAGGAGGTCGTCGAGAGAGAGAGAGAGAGAGAGAGAGAGAGAGAGAGAACGAAAGTGAGATGAGGGAAGAGCCGTTCTGAGTTTTAGGGTAATTGCAAAAGCTGAAACTTGTGTATAGAATAATACCGTCAAGGATGAAAAGAATAAAATGACTGGATATTGAAATGCAACAGCAAAACTTGTAAGTTCGATTACTTTGAAATCTTCGAGAGATCTTTCTTTTTCCCCGTCAATTCTCTACTCAATCTATTCATCGAAATTACTCCATGAGCTTCTTTAACACTTCCTTCCTTCCTGTCATCCAACTCTCTCTCTCTCTCTCTCTCTCTCTCTCTCTCTCTATCTCGCTCTCTACATCTTTTCGTGCATTTCATCTCTTCTTCCTTTGCCTTTATTTCAAGACTGCATCTTCACTCAAGCCACAGCTAAAGTATCCTCCTCCCCACTTTCATCCCACTCTACGAACGAAACTTTGACTTGTAAGTTTCAACGTCTTTGTATAAAATATACGCTGAACAAAGCGTTTCCTGTATCAATAGCGAAGGACTGCATTGCACTTTTCACTACTTTTACTGCTCTGTTTATGTAAATTTATCGAAACATTATTTCTAATTACTAGAATCCGCGTCCTGCTTAATATACTTGAAACTATTGACGATACTTCAGTAGTGTTTAATAGCCTAATTTTTTATTATTTTATGTCTTATAATCCAAATGGTGCTTCATATATTTTAACATAAATAATTTCACTATTTTTACAAAAAAATTAGGCTATTTCGACTAAATTTAGATCAATTTTAGGATAGAACAAAAAATTAATTTCTATAAATGGTTTAAATTAGAAATTAAATTTAAAATCCTCTTCACGTTACGTTAGCTTAAAACAAGCTCATTAATCGTGCTGCAATTGAGAAAATTTAAGAAAACGAATCTGCATTTAACTAAAGCCTGGAACCATTTGCTGGAATATTTTAGCTAGTATTTAATAAGCGACAGAGAATGTATATGGTAAAGTAGTAGGTTCAGGCAAATGTATTAAACGAAACTGAAATGGAAAGATTGCTGCAAGCAAGTTAAATGAAACATGTGAATACGTAGAGGAAATTGGGCCTGGAAACAAATGAACAGCCATTGAAGAAAGTAAGGACGAAATGCCACTCACAAAGAACCCTGAGTACTGTGGTCCTCTCCAAAACTCCTCCAGGGAACCTTGGATTTTCCGCTCGACAGGTTAACTCCTTGGAGTCGTCATCCTTATCGAGGACGAGGGCCACCTTACTGGCCGTCGAGTTACTGCTTTGGATGGTCGTTAGGCTCGACTCCTTGATAACACGGCTTCCGAAACGCCAGACGATGCGCGCCGCCGGCGAGCTTCCCCAGGTCTCGCAACGCGCGGTCATCGGCCGACCCGCATAAATCTGATCTTCGGCGAAGGCAATGTTGACCACAGCTGGCTTTACTGAAAATTCACTGGGTTAGTAGTCGGTTGTGAAGAAGAGAAGCCTTTAACGAATCGAGTCGAGTCGAGTCGACTCCGACACGTGCACACGTACAAATGCCCTCAAGCCGGCATCCAATTTTTCCTTCTTTCGCTTTCGCCACCACACACTCTACATGTACATACTATTCAATTAAGCGGGCTTAAGGCCTTGAGCATATTTTTCATCTTTATTAACTAGTTTCGCTTTTCACCTGCCTTCTTTGGATATATTTTAAGAAACACTTTTTAACCCACACAGATGTTTGTATTTACTTTTACCTTTGCGTTACCTTTGCGACTAAAGGAGTATCGACTTGTCTTGCAATCTTCGGCATAAAATTAACTACAAATTTTACTATTTTTATGATTTTATTCATCGACCGAATTTGTAAGTAACAAAACATGGAAATTGATTTATTTCGCCATAATTCGGATCTTCGGATCGAGCCTGGAAAAAAGTTATCACCATATTCATTGTTACATGTGACTTAACCGCTTATATTATGTGTTGCAGTTCATTTATTTCACCAACGTTCAGAAAATTTATAAATTACTGCTATTAAATTGATTAGAATTAATAATTAAAAATTTCCTTCCACAATGAAAGGGCACATTTGCCAACAGATTTTAAATTTATTTAATATTTATCGAACGATCTTATGAATTGTCGCTATATACGTAGCTAGTCTATGTACACGATATACTTAAGAATGCATACGCGTCTTATTTTGCAGGTTTGTATTTGTCAAGTATAAGCATGCGCATAGATGAAAAGCGATCTCACAAAATAAAGGGTACAAAGTCGTACAATTCGCTTTTTGTAATTGCGCTATAGAAGTCTTTTTACCGTTCATTTTCTTTAATCAATAGTCTTATTATTTACAGTGAATCTTGTATGGTTTAAATTTTACATTAAAATCAAAATTTTATGTAAATTTGAAATTAATTTCTTAATTTAAATTGATGGTTCAAGTTTTTTAATGATCTTGTAACGGATTAATATTATGTGGCAAATAATACAATAGCTAATATAACTAAAATGCTTCAAATTGCTGAATAAATTGTATTTCATACATTGGAATATAAATTTTTAAGATATTAAATATTTGTTTATAAAAATTGAGACATTATTTTTAGATAATATATATTTGGAGTTGAATTAAATATAGGAAAATATTAAATTACCTATTATTTAATTTTAATTTAGGGATTATGAGAAGAAAAAAATAGTAATTTAGTTTTAGAAAAAAAATATTAAAAGGATATTTTAAATCCTTAACCTATATTTTTATTTAATGTTCTAATTGCATAAAGTAATTTTGATTGGATGGGAATATAAAAATTCATATTATGATAATGAAAATAAAAGATCAAGAATGATGAAAATGATTGCAAATGGATTATGTAGCACGTTATTATTATTAAATGCTTCATTTGTTTACTAAAATTTGAAAAATCAAAACTTGGATGCAGATGTAACAAATGAAGAAAATACAAGTTTTTGAAGAACCATGTTCCGTAATATTTAAAAATTTTTTAAATACATTTTACATTTATTCAAGCATAGTAATTAAGGATGGAAATAGTGGTTGCGAAATTACGAATAACCTATTTCATTAAATAGTATTTTGTGCATTGGTATTGAAATTGAAGGAATGGTGGTGGTGGTGGTCTGTGCTTTGCCGAGCGATACGAGGCGAGGAATAATAGCGTACATTAAATATAAAAGGAAGTCAGAGAAATTCTATTATGTTTTATGGAAGAAAGGAAGAAAGGAAGAAAGGCCGATAGAAATTGATTTTTCGTGAGCGAGTCCGTGTAGCGGCCAAGTATGGATTTGTGCCCAACTCGAGCATTATTGCATCGTATGCATTCATCAGTAGGCCGTGAAAATAACGAGCCAAGCAGTAGTATCACGTGCCGGTAGACTGAAGCAATATTTTATTTTCTTGCATTTCTTAGAAAAAGTGTCGCGAGTCAAAGAGGGCGAGGGCCTTTTTAAAAAAAAGTAGGCAGCACTTACTACATTGAAGCCACTAGAATTTGCCTTGCTTCCGTTGCACGCAGGTCACTAGCACTTATATTTAGATCTATATTTAGAATCTTTCACTCACCCACACCTCTCCATTCTCTCTTTCTACTTTCTTTATTCCTTTCTTTTTTCTTTCTTTCTTTATTGCGCTTGTCTGACAAAACGATACGAGATTCGCGTAAGAGAACTTTTATGGCATTAAACTGTGAACCCAGAAATTGAAAATGTTTTTGTTGTAATAGTGTTTGAACGACTTCCATTGTGCTTACTGCCCTTCATCCCTTGCTTCCAATGAAACCTATAGTCTCACTTATTCTTAAACCAACGTCTTCATGTTTTATAAAAAGAACAATACAAATTTTAACATACGTTGAGATTTTTGATAAAATTAGGAGATAACTTCTTTCCTTTCGAGTTTAAATATATTAATCTGTGAATATTTTATTCAAGGTTTATCTTTTTTAATATCGGAAATTTTATTATTAATTTTATCCATTGACGAGAATAGCCGGAATTGACTTTAAATAAGAACCTTATGGTTTTTAATTCTTGCGTACATTGAAATGAATTCTCTGGTATCAGTTCCCATAGGAGATAATGCACTACTAATATATTTTAAAAGGTAAGATTAATGCATAGAGAACGATTTATATTATACACTACGATTGATATATAGAATAATTATAGGGAAGAGTGCAGTGATACGAGGTGGGGATATAAATAAAATTTAAGAGTGGAAGCGACGCTGAAAAGAAACGTAGAGGTGTAACAAAAAATCCATCTGTGAAATGAGAGCAAAAATGTTGTCTCCGCACGAGGCTCGTAAAAAGCCAAAGGAAGAATAGTAGAGCGTATCTGATGCTCATTAATAATGAATGAAGAGAAAAAGGGTGGGTAAAAGCGAGAAAAGGAGAAGACTACTTACGGTAAATGTCCAGTGGCACCTTCCGCACCATCGTCTTGCTGGCCCCAGCCGCTCGTGATTCGGCTCTGCACTCGAGCTTGGTGCCCCATAAGGACCTCGTAACCTTGCCAATGAATAAACGATTCATTGTGAACTTGCTGCTGGAGCCACTTATTATGGGTGTCTCCATGACATCATCCAGTACTTCATTCCCCTGCCACCACGTCACCTTCGGTCGCGGCTTTCCTGTATACGTGTCCGCATATATAAACAAATAAAACGGTGATTAGATAGATTGATTGATAGGGGACGAGAGAGAGTGAGAGAGAGAGAGAGAGAGAGAGAGATCTTAGCTATGTTAGTTATCGCATATAAACTCGTGAAATTTGGCTTCAGGCCTTTTTACGATACTTGCAATATTTCTATTATGTACCTGAGAGCATTAAGACAGAGCCAGAATATATGGCGAGGCTCAAATCAAACGATAACTAGATTAATAAAAGGGTAAATTGAAGGAAAAAAAATGAGCGGTAAGAAGCTTTAGCTTCACATTCTTATTAGTTTATCAACCTGTAATATGTATATATATCCTTGAATATGCGTGTTCCTATCGAGTTGGTCGTGTTCCTCCGAAAGCGAATCTACGTACATGCATGTCATAGCATCAAATTTGGGGACCAGCTCTAATAGGTCGATACGCTACGGATGTATATATACGCGACAAGAGTGACGAAACCTTGGACAATGAAAAGGAGCAGATGATGATGTCTTTGAGTGCTTAGCTTGCAACGCAGCGCACGTGGCCGGCACTTTTGCTCATCCTCTACAGATCACTCCCTACCTCAGCCCCGGAACAAGCCCAATTGGCCAAGGCAAGGCTTCCGTCCACACGAGCGCGTATTCAGTCACAATAGTTCCTATGTTAATCCGTCTTTGTGGGTTGCGCCGACTTTTCCAGTCTCGAGCCTTTGCCATCCTCGACAGACTCCGCCGGTTCCTCGAAGCTCGTCGAGCACGTAAAACCCGGCGGTCCCAACTCGGTTAGGATTAAACTTGCCCGTGGTGGTGCTATATCCTTTGATAGCTCACAGGGGCGTCGCATATTTTGCGGGAGGTATTATAAGCTCTGAAGAAGCGAAAATCAGACGTGGCCAGAAAATCCTGGACGACGCAATTTTTCTCCGTGCGCGATATAACGAATGCGTCATATTTACAAAGCCATTATTGCGCATTGCTCGGACGGTAAGAATGTATTCGTCGTCTCGACGTTCCCTCGGAATCCGAGGGGAGTTGCATAAAGAGAGAGGATATATCGCAGTAGTAAGTTATTTGTATTCGGAGCGGCGGAGCAGTCGCAATCCGTGGTCTCTTTTTATCTCCTCTTCTTTGTGGGAGCGTGTCAAATTACAGGACTTGCTAGCGAATTTACATTGACAGGAGGCATTTTTCGTAGCTCCAGAAAGATTATTTCACCGCGTGGCGGAAGGGTCGGGGGAGGGGGTCGGAGTCTTGAAGTATTAGTCCGACCGTGGCTGTAATTACTCACGATGTCAATTTACAATGGCACTTTTGCAGTCACGTTGTTACTTTCTCGTTGAATCAACTGCATCGCGTTGCGCCGCCTTCTCATTAACCCAATCAAGAAGTCCGTCTGATGCCTCGTCCTAATAAAGGGCTGCACTTTTATTTTTCACAAATTAACCTCGTCCACTTAAAATGCTTTACAATACGATACATTTTTCCAGACGACCTAATAGCATCAATTATCCCTTCTATTTCAATTTATAAGAAACCATTAACGTCAAACTCTAATAGGAGTTTTATAGAATATAATAGTGTAAAATAAGCTTTGCATTTGTTTCGACGATAAATGGTAAAAAGTTGCTTATTTTTGTAATAGAAAATAAAAATAGTTTTAAGTTTGTTCACGAATGAGATAATTCTGAAATAGAAAATATCTCACTGGGTTTGTTAATTAATAAAGTTGGGTTTATAAATATTTACACTCAGCTTTGACATCAGTTATTTAATTCCCGAAACTCTAAATTGGCGTCCATCAAAATAATTTAATATCGACTCTAGTAATGTAGGTATGTAAAGCAAAAAAATATTACATGCTTGTCTATCTTGTCCACAACTTTAAAATATAAAGTTATAGCAAATAAAGAGGAAAGAAACCATTCGCCTAGCGCTAAAATAAGAAGAAATGTAAAATATAAGATTCGTACTTACCACCAGATACTTGGCAAGTTAAAAGAAGGTCATATCCTTCAAGAAATGGTCCACCCACCCCCGTCACTTCCCTGCCTTGTGCATCATAAATTACAGGTCGAGTTGGCGGTTCTGCAAAATATATTGATAATCACGCATTCCGTCTGGTGGGATCAGTATATGCAAATATCTTTTTTCTATAGCACGAACGAGAATCTTAAAAATTAGCTCTGCTCTGACGAAATATTCAGCTATAACGAAATCCATGCACATACATTACATATGCGCATTAATCATTCATAGTATTTATAGAGCAGCTTGACTTTACCATTAATTTATTCGTGAGATGGTGCAACATAAGTTATACAAAAGAGATATGGATGTTTGTGTGGCGTACCTGAGCGCGCGCGCGAGCGTGTTTATGACTGTTAATGGTAATAGGCTTCTTTTCTCCTCACTTATAATAAATATCACGGAAAAACGCAACTGGAAGGGCTCGATTTTGGAATTATGACGTTCCAATTATGATTTTCACGGACAGCCTGGAAATGTCAACCGGTTTTGTGCGAAGAAACGCAGACAATGTCCGACAGAGATAGAACTTACAAGACTGATTTTTTTTTTTTTAATATTTATTTCTATTTTTTATCTGACTAGGTCTTTTGTAATGGACTTCTCTTTTCTCTCTTTATTTTTTTTATTTTTTTTTTGTTTTAACCGCACGCTTGCTAGTATTTTATTTTTTTGCGTGTTTATTTTAAAGGATAGTAATTGATTTCTAAAAGCTATGAATACGTGCTTTATAACTTGAAACTCTTTATTCTATTCTTAATCAGTATTTTTCTCGTGGTTTTCTTACAACATTCCTTTTATAATAAAATGAATTAAGCAAGACGTGTAATGTCAATGAGCCAAATAAACCTTTCTTTTTTTTAAGGGCGGTTTAGATTAGAACAGATATTTTAGGTTTTATTTTTAGTTATTGTTGCAGTTTGATAAGAAACAGGATTAAAGCAAAATTTTAAGAGTTTAAGTATGAAAGCATTTGGAATAACATCGGTAAATAAAATAGTTTCAATATTTCATACATATACTCCATATATATATATATATATATATATACCGTGATCTCCTCAACTGAAGATGGATACTTTATAATGGAATTGTGTACAGGATAAAATGTAAGGTAAAGTATATAAGATAAAGCCTGTGCAAAGAGGTAAAACCGCGCTAAGAGGTAGAAAGGTAGAAAGGGACAGCGGAAAAACAAGTTTCAAGAAGGCCTGCGTTAAACGATAAATATAAATATCAAAGGGATTAAGGAAGAATGACGCTTACAAGTACAAATGCAAGATGTTTGGGTATAATTTACCTATTAGTGACAGGTTGACGCGAATGTTATGTGTCGGTGAGTTGGCAAAGTCAACACGACATCGGAATATGCCTTGGTCCTTGTGACTGACTGCTTTGACCTTTAACTTGGCCGAGCCGTTCCCGTTGTCTACCTGGAAATACGTTCGATTTCCGAGACTTCCGCTCATAGTCCAATGAACGGCTTTGTATAGATCTCCACCTCTGGCATCTAGGCTGAAAAGGAGCAACCAGATGAGTTTTTAATTAAAGTTTCAGAGACTTTAATTTCCGTCTGCGTGAGTGAGTAGTTGCGTTATGCATGTATGCACTTTTCAGCAATGCAGACTTCCACTTGAAATTATATTAGAAATAATTTAAAAATTTTTAGTTAAATTAATGCCCTGTATTCAATGATAATTATTCGGTTCAAATAATTTGTAATTTTTAAATTTCTACATATAATCATAAAAATGTTTCTTATTAGAACAATTTTTTGTTTTCAAAGAAAAGCGTATTGGTAAAAATAGATGTATAACGAAGTAGCATATATATACATAACATACTAATTATATATTAGAGAAAAATGAATTATTTTAAGAGGCGTGCAAATTTTTTTTTAAGAAAATATATTAATTTTAATTAATACACGCAGGTTTTTTTAGATGTAATAATATAATAGAATTAAATATTTTATGGACCTTATTTGTTTCGTAGATTTTTCTAGAAATTAAATTCGATATATATTTTCGATGTATAAGTGCAATTATAATATAATTCTACTGATCCTGATATCTGATAACTTTTGAAGTGGCGGGTGGTATGTTCTATATACTGTTATTTAAAGTATATACAGATTCCATTAAACATCGTCATAGCTACATTAAAACTTGTCATAGTTTCATAAGTTTATTCATTAGTAATTTTATTACTGGTGATATTACAATTTCTGTATTTACTTTGAGTGCTTCGTGAAATAAGATGTTTGGAGAAGAGAAATTTCGATAGAATGGGGGATAGAGAATCAGATACGTTCCTTACTCCTAATGCTGTAAGTGAAAATACTTTCCGTATTGCTTGTTACCCGAGACCCTCGCAGCTCTTAAAGTGCATGTCGGACATAATTCGTTTGAATTTATTTTATCTCTAATTTAGCAAACACGAGTTGGTCGTTACATTACCAAAAATAATACACATTTACAGTTTGAACATATAAACTCAAATATTACATAAATTAGAATTAAAAAAAAAATCGACGATCGAAAAACATATAGGACTACAACAGAAGAGAATCCGGATATTTGACGAATTTTTTAAATAAAATATCAGTTGTGACAGGATTTAAAAAATCAAACCAAGTACTACAGCACTAAATCTAAAAAGTATAAAAATTACTACACGTAAGCTGTTTCTATAACAGGTATCTTATATTATACACAATTTAACTCAATAATTAATAATAATGGAAAATAAATAGAACAAATTTTTGAAAGTACATTCGCGTATAAGTATAAAAACACAAATATACATATATAAAAATATGTAATATTATTTTATATTAATAATAATTAATACCATCTAATATTTTATATTAAATGTTGCACGAGGAAAAAACCGTTTATCTGATTTAGAAAAAAACGAGTATATCGAGTAACTTTTTATCGAGCGTTATGTTATTATATTTAGTTGTTTATAAACAAGCTGCAGACTGGCAAGAGGGTAAATAATGTATGCATAAAAATATCTATGAATAAAACAGAACGACCAGATTGTGCACTGAAAAACTTTTTAAAAAGTTGACCGACAAAGATTTTATATACTCCAGTTATTTTGAAATGTCAAAATAATTTGAAATACATTTTTAATACGCTTCTTCTTCAAAATCTTAAGACCGCTTATGGTTTTAATTATAAAATCAAGCTCATACAGTTGTTTTGGTTAAATTATTTAATTTTTGTTCAAAAAATGTAAATTTAAATATGAGTAATGAGTGATTTTCAAATTTTAACAAGCCAGTCTGATACTTTTTTTTATCATAATTATTGGACTCGTTATGATAAATAATATGAAATCGGTATGAGTTGAATGCTATTTTGTGAGTAATAATAGCCTAATTTTTTATTAAGTTTCATTAGGAAGAAGCTGCTTTAATACTCTGTAACAAACCAACATCTAAAAGGTAAATAAATTCATACATCCGATACTTAATATAGTATGGGATGAGAAAATAGGAGACAGTACTTTTCAGTGGACTACCCATGTCTTGAACTGAACTTGGTGTTAAGCGCGAATAGGTAAAAAATAAATTATTAAAGATATTCCAATGGTCTGGATATAAAGGAATTGACGATAAAGAAGGACAATAGTTGGAGATTACATGGGATATAACATAAAAATGGCTAAGTAAGTCGGAATTAGGTTCAGCTGAGCGTGATAAGATTCGAAAGCCGAGTAGTGCAGCAATCGTCGGTCCTCAGTCGGGAGGTATCCCCTCGAGAGGTCATAGAGGACAGCAGCTACGGCTGATTGTTGGACTCTGGCCCAGGGAATTTCAACTTATTTCGATATCACCTGCCACGACGAGCGAGACTACCGTCAACATGTAATGTTGCTTCCTCCACAAGGCATTCTTCTCCCACGGGGACCATTCAATGCAATCACCGGCATCTATGTTTGACGTCTTACGAGAATTGCATCTTATATCAATGCGATTAAATGTACATTTGGTAGAGATTTGTATTTTAGTGAAATGTTCTAATAACGTTTTAAATTCCTGGAGAGGATACAACAAAACTTCCCTTTTTATAGATTACATTGTAGATGGATTTACGTCAAATTCAACGTCGAGATCATTTTTCTTAATCATTATAATGGCAATGAAAATTTCAAAGAAATAATTTAAAACTACTTGTAACGTGATAATTAATTCGAGAGCGGAATCAATTTGAAGAATAGGTAATAAAAAGCTTCGAACAGGCATTGTTGGATAACGAATCGTAGGAAAGTTCTAACCGGAATGACATAGTATACATATACCATGATTTATTCTGAAATTCCTGGTACATCTTATTAAAGTTTTGCCGGAATATATATACATATGCATGTATAGATTGTTCGGGGTAAGTTAACTATAGTTAGGTATTCAGCTAACGACACTTTCAATTGATTTGCGATTGCCCTATCGGAACAACCACGCGAAATGGTTGGTGTCAACAAAAGGCAGCTGGCTATTAGGTAATTAAATCCTTTTCAACGTATTTGTCGATAAACTTAACTTTGACATTGATTCCCCGAAGATTCGTAAATTGTACTACTGCTGAGATCCAATTACCATTTAACTAAAGCTGTTATCTCGGATGAATCCCACATCTAATGATTAAAGATTTCAGAAGAAGCTCAATACCGTGCTATAAATTACTTTCTATATTTTTAAGTCTACAAATAGCTATTTGTCTATTCTTTTGTAACACCTTTACTTCTCTTAAAAGCCAATGGAACTTGTTTAAACTTCTAGGCAAACATTAAATCTACATTATTTTCCGACTGGTGCGAAAGCGCGTTTTTCTACACTTAAAAATTAATAGATATTAACGTTATAATAATTTACTTCATTCTGAGGTAAATAAAATCGATCTTTCATTTATTTTTTAGGTATACAAGACTATTGTCATAAAATGTTAGAGTGAAAATTTAAAACAAAACTATTTTCAATTTATTTATTTTAGTTTTTAAGAGGATTGTTCTATGGCGAGTTGCGTATAAGGCGATTTCAGTGAGTAAATCTATTCGTATACGTGCAAAAGGAGAACGTGCAACTAAATACGGTTACGGAGTATTTAGTTTTTCAGCAGGAAAATTAAGCGACTATTTGGAATACCGAAAGTCCCCTATAGTATTCAAAATAATTTGAACCGAGGAAAAAAGAAGTAAAAAAAGAGCCATGCTGATACCTGCATCGAGAGTGGGGTAAGTATTGGAAAAACTCGATTTCCGAGTGAGAAAACATCAGACGCCGAGCTCGTTCCATTATCTACACTTCTGTACACTCATGACTCTGCAATCTCCAACGTGTTTTCCAAGAAACAATTTTTTATTTTCATTCATATGTGCACGCATTGATTTTCCTTCCTTCTTCATTCCGAGGTGAAAGAAGAGAATCCGTAAGGAGCAAGGAAATTGTAAAAGATAAGAAACGTAGAGAGAAGAATAAGGAATAGTAGTGAGGAAGCGCTCCCGGTATTCAGAATAAAGTGACGAAAATAGATAAAGACATGTGGAACTTAAAAAGAATATAAATTTTTTTCAGAACTTTGAAAAGTAAAGTAAAATAAGGGATTATTATGCAATAAATTTTTATTGTTGAAGAGTTCGAAACTTCTTTTCTCTTATACCGTATTAGCCTAATAATTTACATTGACCTTCTCCTTCAAATATTCCCCTCTTCATTTCATGTTTTGCGTTTTTAGTCATTTCGTCCTAAACATGTAAGTATCGTTTAGTAAACTACACTTCCTTGTGTGCATTCCAGAATATATTTCCCATTCTCAAGTATGCCACTCATGCTCTCTGTAACGTCTTCTCTCTTCCTTCTCTATTATAAATATCTAATTTCTGTCTCTTTCTCTCTGTTCCACCCACTTCCCCCCTCCCTTAGTCAAGGAAAATGAACCTGACCTTACGTTTGATGAAAATCTTTCATTTAGTTCACAGTTAAAGTAGATTTATTGTAGTTCCTAATCATTAAAATAAATCCTTAAAGTAAAGGAATAATGTATTCTTCGTATTTTACACTTTTTACCAAAACATTTTTATTGCTTTTTGGTCGAGGCTGCAAATAATTTATAATTATTGAATTATAACAAATGTATATAATTCCAATAAAGTCTAGAAAGAATAAGAGCAAAATTATGCGATAAGTCAACAAAGAGAAAAAACATTGTGAGTGTTGGAGAATAAAGTCAGAGGAGTAAAAAGTTTTTTTAACACACTAAGTAGGTAATAAAAGACTGAAGCATTTTTAGTTTATTGCAAATGCATAACCATGCGATTGTTATTATAAAAATTAGAAGTAGATCAAGAACAGTATAACACCATGTTTATAAGAGTAAAAGACGCTGTGAAAAAGTATTGAGAACTAAACGATATATTGAAATTAGCGTACATTTGCGTGTGGGGCAAAGGTCTAGACGAACGGAAATAAGGAAATACTTAGTATTTAGGGTGGTCGGCGTTTATATCCGCGTACTTATCTATATTATTTATAAGGAGCGTACCGTACCAGTGTGCTGCGTAATATGCGTGAAAACGTGAATAACTCAACCTTTGAATCCCATAACTTCCCTTAAATGTCGTTTCTGCTCGACTTATTTCACCTCAAAATTTCTTCGTATTCATAATTTAGTCGACATTATCACAACGTAAGAATAAAAAATGAAGGAAATAGTATATCGAAGCACTTAAATATATCGATGGAAATAATTTTTTAAATTGAAACAACTAAAAATATAAATAAAATAAATAAAAAAACTAAAAATAAAATAAAAGAAAAGTGAAAAAGAATGGGTGGCGGTGAGTTTAATTACACGACTAATGAAGGTTTAGCTTATCCGGATCGATCCGAGTCGTTAAATTTCCCCAAATCTCGATAACACATCATTAATAATAATTTAAGTATATTTTCTCTAGTTGAATTTATGGTACGTTTATATTAGTCTTTTATTATATTAGGTTTGACAATTATATTGTTAATAAAATTAATTGCAAATAAGCACAAATGCTTAGGTAATAATTGTCGAAGCACCTTCCGTTTTTACAATCAACCGATTCGTAACCGTTTATAGTATTATTAGAAAAGTATTTATTGAAAGTGACACTTAGCCAAGAGTCGTCGGGTCCATTGATAATGAAAAAGTCAGAAAATGCCAGCGTGGTACATTGGTGGTGGTAGTGTGATATCGAGCTGTTAGTAGGTAATGTACGGCGTGCCAAGTTGTCCACCTTGTCAAAGGGGTCCGATGCATTCATCCGCAGAGATGAATGACGCGATCGCACCAAGCCAGTCGATTTTGTATAAAAAGAGCGCGCTCTCGAGTCCCTGACGATATTATAAAAGTGCTCCTCTCGCGATTCGTCCCCGCCGTACTTCTCCATCGACAAGTGGGGCGAGTGAATTGACAAACTGGCCGGCGGCGGTGGTACTAGTCCCGGATGGCTAACGAGCTTCTGTATCCTCCGGCCAGTGAGAAATTTCGAGAAACAACTTGGGAACAATGCCATCTCCCACTAACAGCCATCGCTTGCAACTTCCGTTTTCTCTCCGTACCTTCCGGAGCTAGGTTTTCCAGGTCAAGCAGCCCCCCGCCATTACCCTCGGGACCTCACTGATCGGCGTGGACAAGAAGGATATGGAAGCAGAAGCAGCTTCGAAGGAAAAAAAACTTATCAAGTTAGAACGAACTGCTCACATAAGGATCGAAAGAAGAAAGAGAGAGAGATAGAGAGCAAAGCTCTCCAGGAAAATTTTACTGGAATCATAATTCACCTTTTGCTTTTTTTCCAGTTTTTTTTCAGATTTCAGATAAATGGAATTAATTGTTTTGATTGATTAAAAGATCTGCTAGACGATTATGCCTAGAATTTGCTTCTATGATGTAATTACTGATAAAAGAAAAACGGCGAGGTGTTATAGCGAGTCTTTTACAGCTTTACATGTATACACATGCGTACGCATCTATATATAATACGTTTGGAATTTACCAGATTAAACGTGGATTGAATGGAATTGCAATTTCCAATACCAGAACAGTACCTCTAAACCATTTAAAATTTAGAAGACTGGCAAGCTAAGTTTATATCACAATGAGATGATAACACTTCTAGAATAAATACTTCAATCAATATACTCGACGTGAAGTAGGTCCACGTCAATTGCGCTTAGTAAATACAATAAATATTGAAGTATCGGCCACACACAATGGGGCTGGAGGATTGTTTTAAAAATAATTATGTGTAATTACTGGTGACCTAAAAAGGTCAATTTTAGCCAACAGACTTTAATCAACTTTTCCTGAAAAATTAAACTAAGCTTTCATTAAAATTTTATTGACACGTATCAAACTTACCTTTTCTTTTCAGAAAATGTACTTTTACCTCGACGTATTTGTGGGAAATTTTTTTTATTATTAGTTGATGCTCATTTTATAGAAAAATTGTGCATGGAATTAGGATCAAGCAAAGTTGTCCTTACAGTTATTATTTGTTACAATAATATTATCAAGTGGCGTTAGCATTAATCTTACTTGTACAAAGGAATTCCACCTTCGTCCTTGAACCACAGGACCATTGTCACTGTATCCCTCTTACGGGAACTTGGTGTCAGATCACAAGGGAGCTCGACATCATCTCCTTCGACTGCCCACACTTGCTTTATGTAAACTGCATAAATAAAGGATAACAATTGTTTTATTATATTTATAATTTATTAGCTTGTAGTGAAAAATACTTGCTTGATTTAGACATATATATATATATATGCATTTAAAATGATTATTAATATTTATTCACTTGCGTTTATCATAAGCAAATTTTATAATTAAAACTGTTAAACTTTTCTAATTAAGCCGAAGTTTTAATTAAGCCTCATTTAAATATTCGTATTTATTATTAATATTTATTGTTTCATACTCCACATTATGTATTAAAATCGATCGAATACTAATTAAATTTTACGACAAGAACGTTCAATAACTAATATTAAATTTACAATAATTAATGAAGAATTTAATTAGTTATTAGGATGAAAACATTGAGATTTAAAATCTGCATTTATCTTCAAGCAAAAGCAGCACTTAGAAATTTCTTTCGAAGTTATGTAACATAACTATGTAATAAATGTAATATAATATATATAAAGATATATTTTTATTACAACAATTTTGAGCAAAATAATATATATAATCAATTTGTATACTAATATATTGGTGAGACTAATAACCTATTGACATCTGGGTAAAGATTTAAAAGTCGGGAATATTAAATGTCAGACTTTATTATGATTCCTATATACTTATTTACAATTTTGTTTCTAATTGATAAACTTTATTAAACAATGAATAAAGGTAATATACTAATTACAAATAATAAACAATGAATATAGGTAAATAATATATGTAATAAAATTTCTTGGACCACAAAGGAAGACCTCTGTATATATCGCACTACGCACACACTTTGAAATTCATCAAAACAAGTGCATAGATCAAATGCGTAATTCGAAAAATATAAGCGAAAGGTTATGAAATTTATTCACATATAAATCGAAATTATGATTTTATGCTTATATTTTTTCTTCGACGTTTCACTAGGCGGACATTAGTGATTCCTGTGTTCATTCCTTATAATTAACAAAATTGTAATTCCTGATGAGAATCGATTAATTACTGAAATCTGTCCCGCGTACTTGAAATCTGCCATCTTTTCGCTATCTGTCTGCCCGCTTCCATACTCCAGTAAATATAATGAGATTCAAAAGTCATCCGTTAATTGAATTCGCGGCACGTACTACTAGCATGAAAACTACTTCAGACACGTAAACGGAATGAAGTGAGAGAAGCGAGATGCTGGATGAGAGAGTCAGATAACTATAGCGAGGAAGAATTAAAGAGTAAGTAGACAAGACGTGGTTTTAGAAAATTTTGCAAAGTGTTACGAGAAACGAAAAGAAAAAATGACCGAGAAGGAAGATAGCGGAGCACGAGCGTTCTCTCTCTCTCTCTCTCTCTCTCTCTCTCTCTGTCTCGCTCTCTCATTCGTTCGATTAGACTAGAGTATCCTCCAACTGGACGATTCGTCTATTTAAATGAGATGATGGTAGGGTTAATGAGGCGAGCTTTTACACGCAATCGCATTGCTTGCAGCAATGACGCATAAAAGTTACTTTACACGCGGAAAAAGATATTAAAATTGTGCCCTCGCATTTTTACAGGCGACGTTACATTTAATTGTCACGTAATATTATAAGCAGTTCTGACATGTGCGGATAGTTAAGGTTATTCATAGAATCGTTCCGGATGTACGCATGTGCCCTTCCCGCGATCAGATTACTGCTGGTCGTGAATGCATTGCATCGCATCACAATTACAATACCTAAGTTACAGGCACTTGCCCAACATAATTGCCTTCTTTCTATCTTAGCGAAACTCGAGCTGCTCCTTATCTTTAACATCAGCGATGTAAAATAAATAAATAATGGCATCGACCTCGGAGTGAGGCCCTTGTCTGCTTATCAACTTACGAATTACACACATAAAACTTTTCTTACATTTTCCATTCCTCGTTCGACCATATTTCTGTCGATTTCTAACAAGTCCTCCCCTCTCCATAATCCCACGAGCTCACTCGCTGCAATGAGATCCAACTTGTTTCTCGTCACCTCATCCGATGAATTAATTATTCTCAGTACCATTTAAAAGTCATTTTCAAGTCATATCAAATTTTAATTTCCTAAGTCCATTCATTTATAAATCTTTTATAAGTAAATAATGCTACTATTTTTTTTTCTAATACAATTTATATCGAACGTTGAATGGGCTCATTTAAGTTGGCCTTCCTCAGATATTTGAAAACTATACATACTCGCATGGTTATCTAAAATTTATCCATTATTTATGTGATCGATGCTAGCTTTCTACTTAAATTAATATATATTTCAACGTATTTCTTATTTATTGCGTTGAATTATGGAATTTTTTTTTGTTATGTCATGTAGTTGCAGTAAATTAATATCTGATGTAAATTATAGGCAGTATATATATCCGTAGGATGAATGTATAAATAAAGTACATGAAGTATATATATATATCATATTTCGTCTAAAAAACATCTTGTAAATTGAATTCAAATCCTCTTAAAGCAAGTTTATGATTTACTAACGAATACATAATATTAAAGTAATTAAAAAAAAATTTTAAATACAGTTAAAAGGAAGGGTTTAAAATTGCAAATGCAAGAAATAAAAGAATTGGATGGAAGTAAAATGCAATCCGGAGATAGAAAATTCGTAAGACGAAAGCAACAAAATTATAAACAGAAGGGAAAGATGAACGGAGAAACTGAGAATTAAAGTTGAGAGATAGAAATGAAAGGAGATTGTAAAATATACAATGTCCGTTGTGGTAACTTGTAATTGAAAAGTGGAACATAACATTGTTCACGTTTTGAAATTGGCACTTGACTAGACTTCTTACAAGGACTAGATTATTGCAAGGGCGTCTATATAATAATGAAAGCTATATTTCACCGTATATGAACGGAAAATTATAAAAATAAAGTATTAAGAGAACAACGGTATTGTCATTGTCTGCTTATACGTTTTAGATTACTTTGATTTTTTGTATTCTTTCAGTCACGACGATACAACGTTAGCCAGCACTATACTTCACGATTATTATAATCCGTATCTTAAATCGTAGCGCTTTAAACTGTAAATTACAAGATTTATTTTTCACGAGATGAAAGCTCGCGCTTTCACGCCTGCTTGAACTATATTTCTTAATCAGACTAATACTTTACCGTGCTGAAGCTCGCGAAAGGTGTTCTCTCTCTCTCTCTCTCTCTCTCTCTCTCTGTCTCTCTCTCTCTAGACAAGACGACTTATTTTTCCTTTCAATTTTCTACTCTGGGACTTTTGGTTGAGCCCTCCCCCCTCTCCTCAAACCCCGTACGTGAGCGTTATTGGGCCGACCCAGCTGGCGAGTCGTTTTGTCTCGCATGTTACTTTTCTACTTAAATTTAGAAACAATATATTCATCTACATTATTTTTCGTTAATTTTGCGATCTGCTTATATTCACATAATTCATTATTTATAAGCTTTTCCAAATCGCAAGAAATACTAACTTAAGTTTACGTTGTCAATTAGTTTTAAGTTAATGCAATCGCATGTGTGTAATAATTTACAATTTTGTAATTTTGTAAAAATATTTTACATAGGTATGTAAAAATATCTGAGTGCATACGAAGATGAAATGCGCATTCGCAAAGTTGAGATGAAATTGGATATTAATAATAAAATAAATACTGTAACGCTTTTTAGTTGGTTATTGGGGAGTAGAAAACAATGATTCAAAGTAAAGCTCACTTTGATTTTGTAGGATATCTATCTTGAATACGAGAAAATAAACACGCTTTCATTAGCTGGAATTATTGATGTCGTTTTTACTGTCATCGTCCTTGCTGTTGCAATAAGAATATTTATTATAATTATTATTGCAATAATATAGAAACGTAAAAGGAGTAAAAGCGTAGGAAGGTTCGTTCTATTTTTAAGTTAAATCAAAAGGCGATTTAAATTGTCAGGCAGAAGGGAGGGGATACTGCAAGAAACTATAATTTGGATGAGTTTATTTATCGAAGTTGGACGTTGCAGATAAATTCGTGCAACAACAGAGTATTTTAGACGATCAGTTGCGATATTATTTTTACTTTAATGTCTCCTGCGGATGTAGAGGAACGGACGAATTAACCTGAAAACGAGTAAGATCGTAGTTGAGAGCATTGGCTTTTTGCAGTAAGGACAGGGCGTAACGTCTTCCAAATGTCTTGACCGCTAACTGTTTCTCAATTTGCCCGGAAATTCATTGCGATGGCAATGCTGCGCATCGAATTGTGAATTGTATGCGGTATTCTGGAGACTTTTGTCCGATGTATTCGGCGTTCCGTCAATATCCTTAGCGCGGGCCCGGGCTGATTCGTATGTCTAACTTCTGACGTTGCGGGCGTCGAAACCGGGATCGAATCGGCATTGCCAGCGCTTGGGAAGCGTAATTCACTTTTCGCAGGAAGACGATAAATTTTGTCGCTCTAGTCGACGAAGTTGGCTTTTCCTGACGTTGCATAAGAGTACCGGCAAACTCCGACCGGCATCTACTTACTACTACTACCACTACTACCACTACTACTACCACTACTACCACTACTACCACTACTACTACTACGCCATTGCCGAGCTTTACCGTGATTTTTCCGACCCGGGAAAGGTGTAGACAAAACGGGTCTAAAATGGAGTGCACTTCGTTTTAGAATTGCTACTCCTTTGCAAAGCTATGTCTTCCTACGATTAATTTCATTTATTTCTTTTTTACCCTCAAGAATATTGTTTGACTTAACGTTAAGCTCGCAATGCTGAATTTCATTCTTTATTAATGATAAGTATCTTTAATTACTACCTCATTTTTATTAAATTTAAAGAGACGTGAATTTTTTTATCCCATAGCATTGCATCTTAATAATATATTCAGAGGTAGAACGCAGCGTATCCGTGTTGCAAGGCTTTCATTAAAAATCATAAAGTAAATATGATTTTGGGAAAAGTTGGAGCTTATTTGTTGAACCTATTTGTCCATGCCTCGGATAAAAGGCTCTGTTAAATATAGATCCAAACTATAAAGACTTTAATGCCCTTTTATAGCTTCTGAAGAATTAATTAGCGTCAGCGGGAATGGGTATTTGCCTGTAATAAGCGAATAGAAAACCAGTTTACCAATGTTACGTAATTTACTCTTTTCGTTACTCTATTCATATTCTTCAGACGATTCACTGAAAACGAAGCATAAGGAAATTATCACTATTTATTTCGAGCAGTTTAAAAACATTCAAAAAAGTAATTGCCTGCTGCTACCGTAAAAGCTTCCTTCATAAAAATTGATATTTTAGCTAAATTTATTTTTAAAAAGTTTTTAAAAAATTGCAATTCAAAAATGTTTATTAATTAATTGACCACTGTAGGTGATCTTTTTTAATAAATTTATATAAGGGAGAAAACGTTTTACTTTAATATTCTACCTCAATTTTTTCGAATAAACCGTTTTTGGACTATACTCTGTTGTAGATCATGAAAAATGCATGTTTGCAAGGCGCAAACTGCACATTCTACAGAATATATGATATTATATAAACAGATGTCTTTATATTTAAACATCGAAAAAATCGTATTTTATTTTTTTTTTGAAAACGAGCCGATAGCAAAACTTGTGGATCACAGTCATTAAATATACTCAAAACTATTTGAATAAATAAATTAATCCACACTTGTAATATAACCAAGAATATATATGTACTTTTTAATTTTTGATATTAATAATTTAATGTCAAAAAGCAAGAAATATACATCAAAAGTAAATATAATTAACGTGATTTATATGTATTTATTGGTTTCATAAGACGGATTTTATTAATTTTCATCAATATAAGCTACAATGGAATTTGTCAAATCAAGTTTGCAAATTTTCTGTGACATTGTAATGCATAATTTCTTGCGAGGTTAAGAAATTAATTGTCTACAATAGAGCGAAGCGGATCTATTTTGGAACAACCTCGACAGCAAAAGGAACAAAAGTTGGCCCTCTAGACATCGTGCAAGTACCAATGGACAAATGTGGCTGTCTACTTTGCTTCCAGCGCTCTTCATCGAGCGGTCGATTGACCCCCCCCCCGCAGTCTGACCGCGGTGCCTGACTACTCATCCCTTCAAAAACCAATTTAAGTGCTGATTTTAACACTGGCAACGTATAAAGTATAAGACGAAAGAGAATTTGTCGTTTTTAGAATAATCCCGGAGCTGAGGATAAGAGGCATTTTCATATTTCAAACACGTAACTCTTTTGTCATTCAATTCCCAGTTATTAACACGGAAATGTGTTCTTGTCTTAATCAAAATGAAAAAATACGGATAACTTGGTTCTTGTCGCGGCTGAAAGCTGTTACGTGTCCGAGTTTTAGGCAAAGTAAATTATATAAATCCTGTTGTAGTCTCCTTATTAATTCATTATTACTCTTTGTATACAGCAACCATATTATTTACGAGAACAACATAATAACAATTTGAATAACAACTAAATATAAATGGATTTTACAAATACAAATTCAATATTTAGCTCGACCTGTTTCAAAATTTAATTATATTTAAATGAAATAGTGTAGATTAATTTCTCAAAGTATTATCTCGTATGCTGTGAGCATTATATTTGAGAAAAAAGGTTCATACTGTTCCACTTTGAAGTCTTGCGCTATAAATATTTATACGTTTCGCTCATAATATAAAGACATTTTCATGACAAGCATCGAAACGAATTATATTTAATTTGATATTTCTGAAGTATTTTTATTAATCAATCAAGAGTATTTAGCCGCTACGTTTGTGTTAATTTCATGAAAAGAAAAAATATATTTATTTTATCTTTTAGGCATAAATTTGAGTTAATTTTAATTTTCTCGTACAGGTCTGATTTAATGCATATAGTAGATCTAATAAATGAATTATTATGCTCTAACAAGTGCTGACTTATTTAAGGTAAATAAAGACTAATCAATCTGTAAAAGAACACCGTAAGAGAAAAGAAATATCTAGATTTATGTATCTAACGTTCTTTATGAAATCCGTCAGGAAAGAATTGATAAAAATAATGCTAATAGCTAGCTATATAAGATTTGTTGAATATACAATTGTCGTTATGGAAGCAGAAACGTGAAGAAAAAGTATGCCCCGAGAGAGGCTAATTAGAAATATAAAGCAGAATGTCTTTAAGAAAATTCATACGAATTATATTTTTATTAAGAGAGAGAATGCCTAGGAAAAATATTTCAAAATTGTTTATAGTCTCATAATCCGGAAATAAAACGTGGAATAAATTTCTGAAGGAAGCGAGTCTGCCCAAGGGGCCATATTGCTGAGCATTCTTAGAATGTTAGCTCTCCATGCCCGAACTCTCTGCCGCTCTGCCGTTCGGGCTGCTGGCTCATCAAGATCAGCTGCTGCATCACTTAGGAGACGGAACTTTTCTTCAAGCTGCTCCTTGACCTGCTTGGTACCAGCAGAGATTGGGTCCTGTTGGTACCGAGCGTTCTCATTGGCAATTTGAGTTTCCGCCCAAATCCCCCTATTTGGATCACCTCGGAGAATTTCGAGGATGCCTTCTCTGTGACCTGGGGGTTGGTTAGCAAGCACACCTTCAGCTTTGTCTAATGGAAGAGCCTTGACCAGATCAGCGATAGCTGCCATGTCTGGGGAGGGTAGAGTGCGAACAATGTACTCCACCTGAGTTCTTTCACTCAGGGATGAGATATGCTCTGCAACCCCCTTAATGTTATAATCATTAAAGTTTGTCTGGGCCTCCACTGTTGTCAATGCACTCTTATGGTACAGTAACCCCATGTAAGCCAGCCGGGATACATTCTTGATGAAGTACACATCCGGTAGAGTGGCTCTGACACCCATGAAAGGAGCTGACTGAACGGCCTGCCTAATCCCCTCAAAATGCTCAATCTCTGGAAGGATGTGAGCAGGGGGGTTGGTATATACCCCAAGGAACACAGGTAACACAGGCAAGATGAAATGTAGCGAGGTCGAATGGTACCCGTGGTACACCAGCTTTGCCTGGCCCATCAACGTTTCCCCAATTTTGGTCACACTCCACCTCCTGGAGAGTTCTTCTGTGGGCACTAGCTGAGGAATTGTGCTGTCTGGTGCATATCCACCATCGGGTGTTAGGCAGATGGCCATCCCCAACAGTGAAAGTTTTTCAGCATTTCTTTCAGTATAACATGTTTGATGTGCTAGAACTTTCTCCCCATTAGGGTCAAAAGCTTCACCTTTTTCTATTTTTCTTAAGAATTCAGAAACTTTACAGCAAAAACGAACATTTCGGGTGAAAAAACCTTGAGCGATAGTTTCCAAGGGTATGGATTATCTTTTGTTTTTTTTTTGTTTTTTGTTTAGTTGTATGCATTACATGAAATAAAATAGTCAACTTCTATTATTATGATATTCTATTTATATTTATATTTATATTTATATATTTTTTTATAACTATATAGATATTATATTCTATATAGATATATAACTTCTATTTATATATATTATAAGAGATTTAATTCGGAAATGTAATGAATTGTCCAAATAATGAAAAAAAAATTTTTATTGAATTAGATGGATTAAATTCATTTATAGTAAACGACATTGGTTTCGATATATAAATACCTTATAACTTAGTATTTGTAATTGTATTGGTCGTTGGACGAAAATACTTGTTTACAGATGCTCTCACAACGTCAAAATATTTATTTGGCACTTCATTTCTGTACTGTTTACCAAGTAATAGTTAGAAACAAATGGGCAATATAGACAATCAGCCGAGCATGGAATTATTTGAATCACCAGATATGCAAGTGAACAAGTGAACTTTTATCGAAATTAAGTTTCGTACTCTCGCGACCTTAAGTTACATGCATATGTGTAATAATATTTAATCGCAATGTAATTGCATGGGCATACGTTGATAGTTGAAATCTATATTTGTTTTACAGGCAAAATATGTATGAAATGCTGCAGTAAGCAAGTCTCTTCGGTTATAAATTAAATGTACTACCGTCTCAGGTAATATAGTGTTTGTTATACAAGGAATGCGTTGGAAATTCGCTTCCGTGAGCAATTAGAGGAGTGTAGGAGAGACTGTTATTAAATTTCATCGGATACCGTAAAATGGAGAGGCGTGATCTTTTCTTCGAGTAAGTGTTGAATCCCGAGGGGTCCAAGTGTCCCCGTAGCATACCGACCGCCCTTCCTTATCGTATCCGGAAGAAAGGAAAATATAAACGTTTAGCCGGTAAAGAATGTGTACGGGGCGGTGGCGGGAGCGGTGGGCTGCCAAGGGAGTCATAAATTGAGTGAGCGTGGAACGTCTAGTTGTAAAGAGAGAAATTTCTCCTAAGCGTGCCGGCTCAATGTGTAGTATAAAGCAAAACGGAAGGCGCACATAAAGCCAACGTAATTACGGAATCAATAGAACAGACGAAGAGGAAAATTACTGAAAGAAAAAATTATTGGTCACGCAGAATACCAGAATTAATGGAAAAGAAGCCTAAACGCTGTTGAGCTTATCTTTATATAACGCTGTGTTTCTCTGTGCTTTGACTGTTGACGGATCGATAAGATTATCATTCCTATAAATAACCGGGCACGGATATAATGATGAAGCGCGTTTGAAAGGTTGAGATCGAAGAGGACTTTTTATTTTACTTTTAGGACTTTTGAAAGACGCGCGAGTTCTCTCTCTCTCTCTCTCTCTCTCTCTCTCTCTCTCTCTCTCGGGGAAAGCTCTCGGCTATTCTTAATTGGACGAGTCTCTTTCAGCGATATTACATAGTCATGGCGATACAATGGCGATGCGTTCGGTCTCTTGATGGCGACTGTCAATCGCAAGGTGGGACGACCAACTCTTTTTTACAATCGGAGAAACTGTCGAAGGAAGTACAAATATTCTCGCCCATATATCTACCGCAATTGTCGCGGCAGGAAGAGGTAGGAGGGGGGAGCTTTAAACTACGCTGACCATTGCGGCCACACGGTTTCTCATTACAAACATATTATTGCATAGAAATAATTTTTCTTTCTATTCTAGTATTTGGAAGAGATTATTTACGTATGTGCTTTCACAAAACGGTAACAGTTATTAATGCCTGCAAAATTCTATTTGCTATAAGTACATTGGTTGGATTGCAAATCCCATTGAAAAGAAGAAAGGATACGTATTGTTTCGGTGTTTTTGCATGAAGAATTTAATTAAAATTAAATCTTAAGATTTAAATTGCGATGCCTTTGAAGACAATGAGCTTAACAAATGGATGCTTTTAGGGAATTTTAATGAGACACTTTTTATTATTTGGGAGATTGAAAAGGAAGGTAAGGTTATGATAGTTCAGCCGCTAAGTAAGACGTACGCGCTTAACGAGTGCGAGTTAAGCTTGCGCGAGGAGATAGCCAAATTAAAATTAAGTCCCCGTGTCGCGCACACTTAATCCTGCCAAATGACCGTAAGTACGTTTTTCAGGGCTGACATGCAAGCGTTTGATATCGAGCGCATCCTTGGGAATTTGAAAAATGACTTAGTCTAACGGGCTCTCCGATTCTATTTTCCACTTCCTGAAGAAAAGTAGAGGCGCTTGATGCCTTTTTCGAAGAGCCGAGCAACGCGCACTTTTTCAAAGCGAAATTTGATTTTGGATACTTCTCTCTTCTACTCTTCCTTGCTACTCTTCACTCGATTCAAAGACTCGGCAAATGTGTCAGCTGCGGCTACATGAATGTACGTGAATCCATAGCGCGCGCGTACGCATGCAGCAGCGATGCATGCACGAGTAGTCGGGGTACGCTCAGTGAAATTTCATTTTAATACAAGTTAAGAGGTTCGTAGGTTCCTCCACCTCCTCCAGCCCTATATCGCCCGACGAAACTTTTTTACATAGAGCGATATTTCCTTTCGCAAATAGATCTATCTGCTGCTACTGCTGCTACTGCTGCTACTGCTGCTACTGCTGCTTCACGTAAAAAGTGTCGTTCCCTCGGAGCGAGAGCGCTTTCCACTGTCATTCCTGTGGATGACTTATAAAAAGCCTTCGAAAGAAACCAACCAAATTACGCTCATACTACCACTTGTAATTTTCACCGGTCGATGAGCTAAAAGAAAAGTTTATATTACTATTATTTTATATAAAGGGCTCGGCTTTTTTCTTTACACGACCAGACATTTTAGAGAGCATGTAACAGCATACAAAATTTAATACATTGCATAATACTAACTGTTCATTTGGCCCATACAATATGAGAACAAAATTTTTGAACCTATTTTGTAATAAAATGTTGTTTGTTCGATTACTTTTATTAAAATCGTATAAAATGCGTAAAATAAATGCCTATATAGAAGCGTTAATCCATTTATGGAAAATAATTATTTATTGAAACGTATCAAGAAGATGAAGAGACATCGAGAGAGAGAGAGAGAGAGAGAGAGAGAGAGAGAATATTCCGAATAATGTATATGAAGACTTTGAAGAGAGGGAGGAGAGTACATAGAATGAGAAGTTTACATCGATGTCGCAAGCTGCTTCATCTATTTCGTCTTCGTCTTTAAAATTGAAATATGAAATAGTCACTGAACCGACTTACATATGAAAAAGTAAAATTTTTCACTTTTTGAATACAATTTGAGTCATTGGACCGTAGGCAGGGTGGGTGTAACGGAGGCTGAAAATTTAGGGCATGCCGATTTCTATATTAGAGAATAGAAGGTTTGGGCTAACAATGGCCGGCCGAAATACACGAAATAATGTAAAAACCGACTGTAGGAAGTAGCTCTCGCATCCGTGGTATAGTCAATAAAGGCCACTGACGCGTCCTACTTTTGATAAAGGACGCAAAGATGCATAAATCGTAAACTTTTCCGAAAGCTGTAGTCGGTTTCGGAAACGCTCCCGAGGAATATCCTAAAATGTTTGCTTCGTTCGGTCGTTGTCGTTGATGAAAAGGGAGTCACTTTTCAGGCTTCGGCGCACCTTCCTCAATCGCATCTTCCACCCATTCTTCCAATCATCCCTCTGTGGCTCGCGATGTCCGTGCGTCTCCATCTATCGGCCAAGGTTTTCGCTACGCTTCGCGAAACCTTATTTTCCTCTGACTGTCAAGCCTGCTGCTACGAGTACTTATTTACCTCTTCCCCGCCTCCTCCGCGCCTCCGCCCCGCCTTACTTTCATATACATGTGCGCCTATCTTTGCCATACGGACCATCTTGTGTGAGTCCTTATCGCTATCTCGCTACCGCCCGCCCTCCCCTGCCACTCGACAACTCTTCGGCTCTATTGAATTTCAAATTTATGACTTTAATAGGATCTTGAGTTTTCTTCGACGCTCGTAACTCACTCACGTGCGCCTTGTAGCATAAAGCTCGAGTTGCGTATGTGCGCGCGCTCGCGCGCGCGCGTGCCTTTAGTTAATCTCTCGACGAGTAGTACTGAGAAGTATGAGGCTGGGTTCATAACTGGAAGCCCGAGCAGAAGCCAAGATGACTCGTTTTGCTTCGGTTTTCCCTTCTTCAGCATGAAGCTCAAAAGTCGCGAGCGCGAATACCCGCCTCACCCCGAACAAGTTATTTTTCTCTCGTTCTCATTTCGCCTCATTTTTATTATCCCTTTCTCTTTTTCTCGCTTGATATTTTACACGCCCCCCTCCCCGACCCTATAAACGTCCCTTTTCCGATATATCGTCTTCGAAGTACGCGCACTCTAATACACAGGGGAAAGATTACCACTGGATATGTATATGTACCCTTCTTAAAATAAATCGAAAATACCCGAAAATGCTCCATTCAAACTTTTCCTATGGCTTCTTTGTACAAACTATTCGTTCCAGCCCATAATTATCAATACATATACAATAAAGGACATTACCTACTTACCCCGATTCATTTTCAACCTCCACAATCATCCGGCTTTTCCTTTCTCCATTAAATTATATGATCTCGAAAATAATATAAAATTTTATTCTTACATAGAAATCTTCCTAAGTAATTTATTCCGCACGATTGCAAGCAGACAATCGTATTCCTTTCGACCAATCAAGCGATTTCTATACCCCACCACTATCTATTTTTTACATACATACGTATCTAGTTTTCGAAAATGAGTATGGCAAAAAATAATAAATAGTCTAACGAACGTAGCTTTTTTTTTCTCCATGAGAGTCCATTGTAAGTAACAGTAGCTCAAGTTAAGTTTAATTCGCTACACCTGTTTTAGAAATAGTTTTATTTACATCGCACGTTTAAAGAATACTTTAAATAATGTTCTTCAATTGGATCGACGCTCAATAATTCGTGGAATATCAAAAAGAATCAATATCCATTTCTCAAATATTTTCCGGCATCTAAACATCTTGGCGAAGGTAAAGAAGCTGGACAAATATATCCCCTCTCATTGGAACTCACGGAGAAGATATAAATCATCCTTTATGGAGCCGTTCAACTCTCACGGCGTAATATTGAAGATATATTAAATAAAATAAATAGTTGAGAGATAGAAAATGGTTGGATGTAAGTAATGTTTCAGAGTACATACATTATGTATAAATATATTTTTTGTCTCTTATGCTATCCGACAAATTTTATTATACATATTAAAAAAAAAAAAAAAAAAAATTATAGACAGTAAGCATAAATTTAGGTAAATAATAAATGAATTTACTAATAATTCCCTATTGATTATTAGTACGTGTTAAAATATAAATCAATTAGTACAGGTACAAACAAAATAAGTAGTAAAGTAACAATGTTTACAAATAAAAAATAGTTGGTTTTAGTTACGTTTCTATTGTAAATATCGATACCCCAATAACCCCAATAATCCCAATAACCAGAGAACATTTTGGTAAAATTCAAATAATGGTTTTCATTATTTTCAAATGTATAATATCGTATGAAACAAAGCACTCCGTTTAATGGAATAATATATTATTAGTATGGTAAAAAGGAATTCAATCAATTAAATTATTGAATAATCGAAAACATTAATAAACATTTCAAGTTATTATATTACACGATTAATCCTAAAATAATGAATATTACATGCTCACGAATTATAAATTAATGGAAGAAAATTTTATATTAATTTCGAATACAAATACAATTGTAAGTATTGACAGAAAAATAATAAATCTATTGAATATAATTGAATGAATATCAATCAGTAAGCTTCCATTTAAATTTCAAATTGTATATAGGCAGTAGTATAATAATCCTAGATCTATTTTAATATATATATATATGTATATTAGTTATATTGTGCAAGATGTTTAATTTTCTATTCCTTTTGATTTGTCATTCACTTTTCAAATACAATAATTCAGTCAAAAAGCGAGTTAAAGTAATTAAACCACGAATAGTCAGTACTAAAATTAATAGTTTATCAATTATACATAATTTTCCAATTATTTTCATGTCGTGAACACAATACGATAAGAAAACTTGAAAATCTAAATAATTTATTTAAGAGAATTAATTTTTTAATTTAAAAAATGTGTTCTTAACACATATATTATGAAATTATATACCCAAGATCTCATTAGCAATATTAAGAAAAAGCATCCATTTATATAATTTATGAAACATTTAAACTTCTCTAATGAATTATTGTTTATATATTAAATGTGATTGTATATTACGTAATCAGGTAGCCAATGAATAATAGACCATAAAGTTTTCAATGAATTGAGGGTTTCCAGTAAAGTATTCGAAATTATAAAGCGTGAAATTCTATACTTGGATGCATAAAAGTAATAAATACGCTTTTCTTATTTTGTTAAATATCTTTTTGGTAAATGTAACGTTTAAAAGAAAATAAAACACGTTATAGAAGATTTGGTAATTATACTACTTTATACTGAGACACAGCTCGTAAGGTACTTTTATTATCTATTGAATATAATTTTACGTCGCAATAAGTCAGGCCTGGTTTTATTACGAATAGAATTAAAATTCTATTAGCAAAGATAGCGGCGAAAGATTAGGTAAATCGATTCGTATACTTGAGGATATGCACTAATAATTTACTATACGAATAACAACATGGGAAATAGCTTATTTATGTATAGGAATGTCGAGTGTTTGTATACACATATGGCAAATGCATATTTTTTTTATTTATTTATTGGGTTGTGGGTATAGGGTTATTCAAAATGAGCACGCAGTTCACGCAGTTGGCCATGCGCATGTACATGACAGTCCAATCGGAGCGATTGGAAAAGACTTTTAGAGGATTAAGTTATTTCGTCCTGGAGAATAGACTAATATCCGATCATGCATAATCATGATTTGAAAAGGAAACATTCGTGGAGGATTGGGAGCTATGTTGCTAGTTGTAATGGACAAACTAGCCATAATGTAGGTACGTTCCCTTGATTCTGAACAAGCTCGAACTCTCGCATCCATTAGAATCGCTTCAGCGCGTCGACCGAGTTAATTATTCAGTCATTCGGTCTTTGTCAATGAATTATCGCCAATTGTAATACTCTAAGGGGATTTCAAATGGCCGGCGGTCCTATTTGTTCGGCCATATACGCTCCAACTGAGCCCGCAGACACTGCGCCGATGATGAAAAGTAAAGTTTTAAAAGCGTATTAGCAATGAGAATGGAAAATCTATTGTCACGCGCGCGCGCGTCCTTCGATCACTGCCGTTACATGCCTCAAGTGAAATTTTAGATTTTCATTCATCCCCTATGTGAGAGCTTTGACGAAGCTCTTAAAAGTTTTATTAAAATTTATCACTCGCATGATTTTTGCAATTAATTCGAAAATTTGAAACTGCAAAAATAAGAACAACTCTTGAAACCTAAGTATAAATATCCTTAAAATAGTATGAGCAGTGACAGTTAATTCAAGTGTATATATAAAATATTATTTACACTATTTATTAAGAATTTAATTTAATGCTAATGAAGTAATGATAATATTTTATCCTTAAATCAATTATTGATTTGTGATGGAAAAATGATCTTAAGTGTAGGTTTTAGTAATAAAGTACCTTGATGAACGTTAAAGAGCGTTAACGGGAATAATTTATTTTGTTCCCCATGGACCGACTTATTTTGCTTTCTTATCGCAAAGAAAAATTCGAATAAAAATAAATAAAATTACGTTAATTAATAAATTTTCGTATATCTTCAAGGTAATTGTACTACGTTTGCTTCAAAGAAAACAGCTTTGCTCGTCAGGATATTTTCTACATGGTAGATTTTACTTGGCTATGCAATGATAGACCGAAGAGAAGTCAACCATAACAGTGATCATGTGTTTTAGCAATGACGTGTTTGGAGGGCTATTCCAGTGTCCGCAGCTCTACATATCCAACTTTTTTTATCCTCAACGATGCTATAATTACAGCATATTTACGCAAGTAAAACAGCATATTTACGCTTTAACGTTTAATGGGTTGTAACAAATTTAATACATAAATTACCGAACAGGAATACTAATCTAAGTAAATCTCAAAGATTTAGATTAAAAAATATTAATGTAATTTTAGGCAACGACGATAAAGTTTAATTTTTAAATAAATACAAATATAAATTTTTAATCGTAATTTAATTTATTTGTATTTATTTGAAACCTCACCTCTTTGAATAATACTTCTTCGTTATTGCTAATTCACTGGTTTGTAATTATTTGTTTTTCTCGATAAATAAAAGTTATTCTTTCGCGCCGGAAAATTGTTGAAGAAAAATCTACATCATATTAATAAATAAACGGTAACGTGCGAATGTCATCAAAAAGATAATTATTCTTTGATCAAGTGATTTATCGCATGATGCTACATTGGATGCTTCAATACCACGTTACAATATTAATCCGATGTCACTTTCTAGAGATAAATAACCATTATAATTTGGATAAGATAAAAAATGGACAGTGACTTAAAATATTGGCGATTCGTTGAAATACAATGTGTATTTTTTTACGTCTTTTTACTTGTACATAAAAAAGTATGTCTATATAAAATTTAAAAGCTATTCAAATTCATTGAAAATACAATACAAGTATTTTCACATTAATATTGTATGCTCTTTGAACATGCGATATATATTGTTAAATACAAAAATTTTTGTGCTATTAACTGCAAGTTATTATTCGACGACTGAAATTTTTTCAAAATTGGTACATCCGATTCCACAGAAATTTATATTTCAAGTATTGAGGTATAATAACAAATTTATGTATTCATAATGATTTAATTCATCTGAACAATATATGGGTTATTCATTAGGTTTTTATTAATATCGAGTTACTTTCATATTTAATGGATAGAAACTAAGTGTGCTTTTAATTTTCACAATTTTACTCAATAAAGGTATATTATATGATTAATTTATCTATGGCTAAAATGTACAACTAAAGAACGAGTCTGCATGTGTTTGAATTTGAATTTGAATTTGATTTGAAATACGAAGTCGATGTTGTATCATTACATTCATTGTTTTTAGTTGACAACGTAAATCATAATTACTGCATATGGATTGACAATAGAGTATTGCATAGTGAAATTTGTAATAATATCAATTATTATTAAGTAAAGAAGGAAATGCTAAATCGAGGTAATGTAATGAAAAATATATTGTTTTATTTATTAAATATAACTTCAGAATATATTAGCTACAAAATTAATAATAATACAATGTGTCAATCCGCATTTTTCAAATAATCACAGAAATCAAATTTTTGTGACAGTATTCAATATAATTACATACATATTTAATGCCAGGCAATAGCTATTAAATGAAAATTTTATGAAAATGGGTAGAGATAATAAGACTATCAGCGGCAAGAAATGAAGATAGTCAACTGAAAATGATAAGATTTTAATTAACGTGAGACTGATTGACCGAAATGAGTGAAGCATAAAAATATGCTGACCACGCTGCTTCGAATTCTGTCAATACATAATACATCAGAGTAATAATACAATTTATCAAAATAAAATAACGACTAAGCAGATACTTAATTTATACAAGCTTATAAGCATTTCGTAATTGTCATTGTTAAAGGAATATGTTTAAATAATTTCATTACGTTGCCGTAATTATATTTTTTTTTTATTAATTTTTAACTGTATTTCTGAATCTTATTAATATTTATTGAGGGAATGGAAAAAATAGGTGTCAGATTAAGTTTACTGACTGAATTTTTTTAACTCTACTACAAATTTATTCATCGGTTTCCCGAAATGATTAAAGAAAATCGAATGTTGCCAAATCGAAAATTTGATTTTTCCAATATAACAAATCTGATTTTAAAATTTTAACAGCATACAACAAGAAGTAAAGACATTCTTCAACGGTATTACGAATAGCATCGAACGAATGTAATGTTAATTCAAAATAATTAAATAATATTATCATTGTATTCGCGTATTTGAAAATTATTTTAAAATTGTGATTTTTAATTACAGGGACTTTTTAAGAATTCAATAAATTATTGAAGTGGTTATTGTTAACTCATTTCTTATTGTACTCTAGATACAAAATTATTTTATAAATTCTGTAAATATCGATTAACACGATCTGATTATTATAGCAGATAACTAATGAAATAAAGATATTTCAATAGTAATGATTGAAAGAGAAATGAGTGGCGCGTTGGCTTAATAATTGGATTATCTAAAACTTTTAAAATTTGCTTAAAATTATAGAAATAATTAGCTTAACTTTTCTTTAGAGAATCCCGGAAATGCTCGTTATTTGCCTTGCAATACGAGCTGAGCTTTCGAAATGGCAAAAACGAGTAAAAAGAATATGAGGAAGAAAATTGCATAACTGAAGAATGTAATGAATTTAGTGGGAGATGGAGTGAGTGGGCGTGTTGAATGTAGAAACCGAAGGTGAAGTGAGAATGCTCGCATTAGTATTATAATAATCACCTGCTAATTGTCTTAGTTATTAGGTCGAGTAGGAAACTATTGTTAGAAATGTCGTGGAATATATTGAGAGCCACTTCCGTTGGACTCGTCGCTGGAAAGGAATTAAAGCTGCGCGCGCTGATTGACATTATTCAAGGAAAATCGACTGGCGACATCATTATTGTTCCCGAGCGATCGAAATTTTATGTCCACACGGACTAAAAGATAAAAGATTCGCGCGAGACTGGACCGGGCTCGTGTCCGACCACATTGGGAACGCCTCCACTGATGTTACCGGCGCCATTTTCGACTAGACACTATGATTCCCAATTGAAATGTCGGACTTGTTCCATCGTTATATTCCCTGTTCACGAATCCCAATCTATTTGTAATTTGTACTCGGCTTCCACCATTAGTAACTAGATCTTCGGGCCCCCGCTATCCCCTGACCGTTACACGCTCACTTTGGTTCGGCCGCACTTGGATATTCTCTCTCCTCCGAGCAGAAATAATGATTGCAGAGCTCACGTCATTCGGACGCCGAACTCTGTCATTCCTTAAGCAATACGAAATTTCTCTCACTGTATATATATATATATATATAATTATTGATGATATGCAAAAGTTATGTGCAGCAATTAAAGCGCATTGCCGGCGAAGTTAATATTGAGGCTGTAAAATGTATTGGAAAGAGTATTTGAGGCAATCGGAGAACGACTCGGATATTTCCTCGCGCATCTTCATTGTACAGGATAACGCTGGAGCTTACAAAAGTAATGAAACACTATCTCATGTCTGTCCGCCGCCGCCCATACTTAGGAGTTCTACTAGGAGCCTTGTCGGCTTCAGGATACGTAGGCGCCTCCGAGTCTTACCAGCATGACGCGACCATCCTCAAGCCTATATAATTCCCAAATCTTGTGCTCTAATTGAACCCGAGCAGCTTCTGATATGGATACTCGAGGGCTCGCCTCTAACTTTATCTGCGCCTCGTTCCTATTTATACTTCCTGCGATTAAGAGTTTTCTCCGAGTTCACTCTCTTCTGCGAACATTGCGAGCATTACTTACACCCCTCCCCCACTACCCCCTCACGCTGCCTATCTGTCTGACTTTCTGCCTTGCTTGTTACCGACTTTACTACTAATGGACTGTTCTCGATAATTAAATCATTCGTTGCTTTATTTGCGTAACTTTCTCCATTTCAAATGGAGCACATTGTATGTTCCTTTCATTTTAGGTATCTTTTACTAACCATCTATTCAAGAATTTAGCGAGATCCGTCTTATGTACACTTTCGCTATCACAACTTTGCCCTTTCCGTGTAAAATTTGCAGCAAAGCTACTTAAGAACAAAAACGTTTTTATTCTTCCCTAAAAGCAGGAAGTGTATAGAAGGCTGCGTAAATACGTCAAAGTACTGTTCCAATCGAGAAGATCGATAGAATATAATATTTATTATGAGCTGTATTAATTATCATATTAGTTTAAATCTTAATTATCATATTAGTCTAAACACTATATATGGTCAATGTAATATTAAACAGCAATAAGCTTTTTATATGCAAATTTTTCTACATAATAAAGCACAATAAATAATCATCGTTTATATACAAATAAAATCACCAAAAAAAAAAGAGAAAACGAACTAAGCGATAAAGTTCCTTTGGAATCTAAACTGAATCTTTAGTTTTACATCGATAAGGCTTATAAATTTTTATTAATAAGAAATTTATTTGTCTCAAAGATAATCATAATTCAAGACTTTTAATTTGTTACTTTAATTTTTTATTTCAAAAGTAACATATCTAATTCAGTCACCAATTTGCCTCTTAACATTTTGTGAGCGCCTAAAAAATTCATTCAATATGGATAACTCTGAATAATCTAGTTGCCTGCATTCGATAAGTTACATAGAAAAATATGGCTGTGACAATTGGGATTTCGTACAATACTAGTATCGTATTAATAAAATTGAGCAATGTAATTATTTTCAAGAAATGGACCATCAGTTCTTTTAAATTACTACATTTCATTAAATTGAATGTAAATGATGCATTAATAAAACGCTAATTTAACAAAAATCGTGACAATTGCCGTTAACGCAGAAAACGTCTTGGCATATTTATAATTAAAAATACGTCATGTAATTACAGAAGATTTAAGATCAAGTTTAATATGAACATATAGATTCACCATAAAATGCTCAACGTTTCTCAAAGAAGTTATAATTAGTGAGGTTTAAGTTTAATCTATAATGGAAGCTTATTAATTTGAAGATTCCGAGTCTCGCACACTCTACTGCAATTCATCTTAGCGTGTAGTAATTTCTGTATGCGTCTTATGCACCGTAACAAACTGTCTCATAATCTCTAATATTAATTTTGTTACTCAATGATGTATTATCTTTTTAATAGACCTTCTTTTAGCTTTTATTTGCTTTTAATAAGATATAGTAAGTAAGAAAATAAAAAATAATGAAATCAATACATTTTAGTAAAAGTTGTAAAAACTGAGATATCTATATTATTACGTATAGTATCGATAGCGATTTTCCACAGAAATAAACTCGGAAAATGTTACATAGCTTTAGTTGGCCGGAAATCGAGTATAGAAGCTTTTATTTTCCGCACAGCAAAGCCTCTCCCGCCCGAGTTCATTCATGCTGCCTAGAATAAGACCTGTCTTTCTTAAAGACGCGCTCCACTTGCTTCACAACAAGAAAATAATTCGAGTTTTATTTTGTAGGATCAAAAATGTGATTTACTATAATAAAATAATAGAAAACTTGATAGTAACCGATAAGTAAAATTCTAAAATTATGTGGTAAGTATTGTAAAAGAGTTCGTAGGATAGTCGAGCGAATGGCGTTATGAAGAACACAATCAATAGTGATGAAATTCATTCACTCCTCGTTACGACAAGCAATATAAGATTACTTCTGGTGTCAACGACATCCAATAACAGAAGCAAAGGTACACGATGTTGTAATAAAGTAGGAACCTCCTTTCAGCTTAGTGATTGCACATAATAGCGTACAAGTTTATTACGGAGCTCAAGCGTCGTTTACAAAGGCTTAATAACACGTCGTACTAAAAAGAAAAAAAACATAAAATTTGTATCTAACCGTATTTTTGGGTAAAGTAATGAATATTATAATTTTGATAAGAGCCGTACTGAAAGATGAAAAAAAAATAAAGTAACGAAAGGTAAGTTAAATTATCGTTGACTTTGGAGAAACTAGAAAGGAAATAACCTTTCAATACTTTATGAAATTGTCGTATATCTTGAAAAAGCAGAGTGCTTATTGGTAAAAAAGCTAAGTAGCCATTGTATAAAGTTTAGGTGAATAGCTAAACAAAATCATTACATGAATATTTATTGAAATCTATGGTGGCTACGTAAATATGTAATTATTGTCATTGATTGTGTTTAAACATATATATATTGGGCTGAATGCATTCTAATAATAAATATTTCGAATCGAAATCGAGGATATAATGTAATGAATTTATAATAAAAAGCAGTTAAATCTTTGATTATATTGGACTAGCACAGTAAATTTTATGATTTTATACGATGCCTGTGACGGGACTAGAGAAAAAAATAACGGTAAGTATAAGATACAGAGTTCGAAATACTTAGTAGTTACCACTTGGACGTAAGTCTCATTAGCTCGACCTTTATACTTTAATTAATGTCCCTGCCGCCGCTTCGCCAGTGGTCAATGCAAGCGAATCTAAGACTACGTCGTCCGGCGAGCGAATTAAATTTGGGGAAATAATCTCCGGAAGCCCGTCTCTTATCGTAGCAAAAGACAGAGTGAGAGAGAGCTTTGATACACGAGAGCTGCTTCTTTGTATGCAGCATACGGCTGACGATAATATACTCGGAACCAACAATAATAAGGCGAGTAATCACACTTCTTCGTTTTCTATATTTCCACGAGTACGTTCGCAAATTAAGTGCCAGAAAATTCTTAAACACGGATGAAATAAATTATTTCTTACTTATACTACGTAGGAAAGGTACGGTAGGTCGAATGAAGTATGTAACGTATAATGATTATTAATAGTCAATAATTTTACGCATTTGTAGTCGGATATTGTTCAAGACGAACTTAAAATGAAGTCGGAAGTAATCATAACTCAGCATTAACAAATTAAACATATGGGGAAATAATATAATCAAGATTAATGTTCAAGCGAGTAAGAGCATGTATTATTGTGCGGGTTCCGGAAGGTCATATCAGCTTGGATAAATAGGCAATTACTCTAGCAAACGAACAAATCGGCAGGACAAGCAAATGTACGCGCGTGTATATATATATATATATATATTGATAATTTTAGCCTCGGTAAATTCCTTTGATTTATAAGGGTCCATTTATCGAGCAGTGATTGAAATTGCCGATAGAATAACAAGAAGAGAGAAAAAATGCGCTCTGCATGATTAGTATTAATTTTAATTAAAGCGGGCAAATGTTTCCTCTAATGCAACGGATATAATGAAATTACAGACTACGAATATATATGATGATGGTGGCGATGATGGCGGAATGAGAGCGAAGGTGAGCGAGTGAAGAAGCGATGAAGTGCTGTAGAGAGGAAGAGAGAAGTTAGGTTCTACATGATAAGCAAAAGATCGATCTGGAGAGATCTCCATTTCAATTAGGCAATTAGCATTAGTTAATTGACGAAGTGGTCGGACGGGGAGGGTCTGTTTAGGGATCTGCTTCAAGCATTCGAAGCCCGTCCTTCCGATGACACGAATGTCCATCATATTCGCACAGGTAATCAGAGTACCGAGGGCACAATGGCTCAAGATGACTCGCATCCAGCGGAATAATCGCTGAAGGCCGCTCGAGGTGCTCGACTGCATAGCAGCAGCGTTGGCCGCGGGGTGGTGACTCGGGATGGGAAACGCTACAACAGGGAATAGTGAATTCCCGTTGGCTCGAGAGCGACGGCCTTGGACCTCGGAGCTCAGACTCGTGAAGCAGACTGACTCGATGATGGTTCAGTCCATCCGCCTGGTCGTCGAGAGATCCGGGACTCGAGCCACAGAGTGCTCCGATTCTCCAGCGATTGTAAAACGAATGTCCCTCGTCGTAGCTCTCGGTGCTCTCAAGCTAATCATCCTAACCAACCGCACTCGAGACTCATTATGCAGACATAAACAAAGCGGGAAAAGCAATTGTGTGTTCGAGAATCAATTGCCTTGGACACTATCGGCACGACAAATCGTTTGAATATACGCATAGATCGTAATTTATGACGGATTATTATTCACAGTGACCTCTCCCTCTTGTGCGTAATCTCGATGTGCCTTGAGTGTAAGCAAATAGGCGCTGCGTTGCCGAAAAAAGAAGGCCATAGGGTTAGAAAGAAGAAAATAACGACACGTTTAACGTGTGTAAAAATTAATATTTCATGCTGAACAAGTGATTGCATCACGTGTAATTAATCACGGCTTATCAGATGATGCTAATTACGGCGGGATATTTAGACTTCGATTATGTCAGGCTATCATATTAATTTAACTCGTTTATTATGAAGCACCAGCGGACCTCTGAACTGCTTCAATCGTGAATTATGCAAATTTATATGAAAGCGCAATTACACCATGTATCTCTTTAGAAGGAAAGCATGCAGTTAGTGCCCCTATAATAACTCAAATTAGGGAGCGTTTGTTTACATTGATATTTTAAAACCAATAAAGCGGATTCCTATAAGGAGGCTTAAATGAATGATTCTAATTTGCCATAATAATATTTCATACATTGTTAAATAATAAATATTAGTATTTTTTTTTAAGATGCGCTGTATTATTTATTCTAGGATAATATTACTGAAATATCTCTATAAATCTTTGCTCAACACGATACTGACTTTCATACACACAATGTATCACTTTCATAAAATTTAAATAATCTATTATCATCATGGGATAGTAGTAATACATCATAAATGTATGGGAATAGTATATATTTATATAGTACGGAAATATCGAATAGCAGCAAGATAAAAATGTTGGTTAGTTCTGATATTTTAATTAATTTGAAAGTTATAGAAATAGTTTGCGTTTTATGTATAAACTATAGTGATCGAAAACATGATATACTTATGGTTTACGGACAGGGATAAAAAATTTTAATATAGCATTAATATTAAATAATAATTATAGTAGTAGCGCAACTGCAAACTATGGTAATGCAATATTAATTAAACACTAATTGATGTAAAACTGATAATAACGGCGTACTTTTAAATATCGGTAAAAAGTAAGCTTAATCCCTGCTTTCCGTTAGCTTAAGCTCAATATTAATTTCTATGAAAATTAATTTCCGAGTAATTAATTAATATTCATGTTAAAATCGGAATTTTATGGGCAGCAGTTATATAAGATTTTCTAAAAATCTTATAATGGCTACTCGTTAAATGTAAATGAATTAAATAAATAGTTATAATACTGTCATATTTAATTTATGCTACGAGATAAATAATATATATTCCTGTTTTCACAAGGAATAGAGATTTATAGCAATTTTTTTCCTTGAAAAAATAAATCGAATCAAGGAAATAAAAATATGCCGTAGATACGTAAATAGGTGGAATGAATTAATATTATGTTTGCAAGTATTTCCTTTTTAGGTGAATTCAAATGCGAATATACCAAGTGGTTTTATTAGAGAAATTCCCATCAGTTAAGTTTAATGTTTGATAATATTCGTCGTCTACATCAGTTAGTGTCGTAGAGCTTGCGGTAAGGCGCCAACGTCAGCATATTGTAAACCAAGTGTATAATTAAACGCGTGACTTAAAGGTTACATAATCTTAAAGAAAATTAGCACTGCTTTGATACAGTGAATCGATTTTCAAATGGCGAATAAATATCGGTTTACGGGAAAGGCCATTTACTGCAAATTAACACTTAACAAGGGACGTTGTGCAATTTGGTTAAAAAGTAATAGCGATTTGGTTTATTTTTACTATTACACTTTGCCACTGGAAAAAATAAAAATAATAGCTTGGAACGAACCATGGGGTTTAGACAATTTCGAATAGGGGAAGGTACGAGTAAAATTGGGAAAAAACAATAACTTATGTCCCTTAGTTTGTGGTTTATTGAACTAATATAAGGATATTGTTGCGGTTACTATAAAGCGATCGGGTTTCTTGCCGAGAAGAGATATAGGTAAAAAAAAAACATACTTTTACTCACTCCTGTAGCTTTCATTTTTTATTATTTTTTTTTTTTTTTTTGCATTACCTAAATTATACTTTATTGGAAAATTATCTTTCGAAACGGGCTGAATTAGTTTGAAAATGTAAATATAATCAAAACGACAATGGAAATCAAGCGCGCTCAAATTCATTGATAAATGAAGGAAGGTACTCAATGTCGTTTTATGTTCAATTGAATTTAGTAAATGCGAAGCAAAAGACTTACAGAAGAGGTAAAGAGAATAATGGACAAAGCGAGAGAGATAAAAATGGCAGGTAAGTAAAATAGAAGAACTATATAGGAAAAAGGTAAGGAGAGGATATAAATGTATTGAGTAGTAGCGGTGCTGGTTAAGAGAAAAAAGACGTCTTTCGGAATCAGAAGAGCAAGAAGGATAAAGGTTAAGCGCATTAAGAGGCGCTCGGACATGGCTATGCAGCAGCTTCCATACAATGAATGCAATTGGAAACGACAAGAAGTAATAAAATGGTTTTAGGAGTGTCGCGTTAGAGTAGAGTCTCGAAGCTGTAGTAGAAAAATCATCGATAAAATTACCATAGAAAATGGTCATCCGGCCCGACCATGGATTTCCGCTATACTATAGCTCTCTCTTATATTACGCGCTCGAGAAAAAGCCGTCCCTAGCTACGGAAGCTTGATCCTCTTGTTCCTCTTGCCACTTCTTCCTAACCCATCCGCATACCCGCCAGTGTGCGTGGGCACGCGCACGCGTAGCTGCCTAGAGACGGGTAAGCGAGTGTGCGTGTGACCGGGTGACCGGATATCTCTGTGTAGAGCATTTGTCTCACAGCCCGATACTCCGCCGTGGATCGCGATAACACGGAACGGCATCGCTTGATACTTACTAAGCGTGATAAAAGAGCTTTCGAGATGAGGAGCAACGAAAAAAAAGGTAAGAAGCTGCGACGAGGAGGTTTGCGATAATTAATCATTAGATTATGTTTCTGATAAGATCTTAATGCTGCTAAGCTTAATGCTGTTTACATTTATTCGTTAGACCCTTGAGTTCGTCTTTTTTCAAATTGGTTAATCATGCTTTCTTAATGAGTATATCAATTTTGTGCTCTTACCTAACTGTCAAACATACTTATAATGAACGAGCAGGGAAAAATAATTAAAAACGCCTCATTAAAAAAAATTACTAAAAAGGAGTGGAATTCCTTAAACTTCGTTTCGATGAATCTGTTTAGTCACGAACTCGACAAGAAATCTTACAACTCCTATAAATTAATTCATACAAGAGTACGGGCAAAAAATCGCAATATTATCCTTCATTATGGATTATAATTATAATTTAAATTTATTTATTTTTATTTGCCTGCATTTTCAGCTCGATTCTTCAAAACTTTGTATGTAATTATAAAAACTTTACTTCAACATTATTTATAATAATAAATTTTCACGAATTTCCGTCTCCCGTAAATGATGATGTTTAACCACTAAAAGAAATAAACATACGCACGTTCGTGTAGCTCAAGCTAAAAGAATATATAAATATAAAGACGAACTTTGAAAATTCGTAAAAATTGCCTTATTTCTAAATAAAAAAAGAACTTAATCAATTAAAAGTTTTAATAAAATCAGCTAAAAAAGATTTGTAGATAGTAGCACATTTTTTAAGTATTTTTATATTATAAAATAAATAATAATGGGATGGCGTGAATTTTTTTATTTTAGCTAGATATTGCACAGGTTCGCTCAAATTACTATGTAAATATAGTAGATACAAGAAATAAAGAAAATTTGATGAATTTTAAAAGAAAGTCGGCTATACATGCTCGCGATTAATAGCGATGCTAAAATGAAATGATAAATGCCGTGAAATGGCATTCGACATTGTAAGACAACTTATAACATTTGTTCTAAAATTTGTTTTTAAAGCTTCAGGACATTTATTTAACTGTAACAGTGTGAGAAACTCGGTAACTTTTCTCCCAAGTTTAAGGAAGAATATCCCTAATAAATATGCGATTGAATATTATTAGTTCGATAACGTATAAGCCTTGGAAGCCTTGGAAGCCTTGGAAGCCTTGGAAGTTTCAATCTGTCTAATATTTATGTTTAACAATTAATAATCTGTTTTCGTAGTTATTAGTATTTATATTTTATTAGTGACATATTGTAGTAAGTTAGCGTTATGAGTGTTTTATTGTCTTGTAGAGTGTGCGCTTAGCTCGCTTTGTAAAATTTAATATACATTTTAGACTGAAATTATAAAGGCAGAAAGATAATTTACGTGCCCACTTCGCTTTATAAGAGAAAATTCAAAAAGTTTTGTGAAAGCGAGCTTTTCGTTTCTAAAAGAAGAACGGAAAGTGTATTTACAATTAATATTAATGGGTGTTTAGAGTTGAGTAGACACTCGTTGGAAAAAGCATTTAAATTAATTTAATGTCAATTCGTTTGAATAAATTGACTGCCGTTGAAAGGAAGACTTTAAAAATAAATGAGAGTAATTTTAAAAAGCAGTGGAATTCAAATATTGTTCGGCTGGCAGTCGTTTGTACGAGAGGGAGTGAGTGCGTGTGCGAGCCAATAAAAGGTGCGACTGCGGCAAAGAAAAAAACAAAAACAAAAAAAAACTTAGGCAAGAAGACAGGTATATGAAAGTGATGTAGAAGACGAGGACGTGCATACGAGGATAAGAAGAATAAGGGGTGGAAATTTTAAATGAAAATCGTTGAGCGGAAAAACGCCATTCGTTTGGGGGGGGGGGGGGAGACGCTCCTCCGTCCGCTGCTAAAGTCACTTCAAAAATACTCATTTAATTCAAACTGGCAAAATGCCGTTATGGGGGAGTCGAGGCTAGATGAAATCAACGAAACCGCGCCATCGTTAAACAAAGGTGGAGTTCGCGATTCGCTTAACTTTGATCAAAGCGCGGCTCAAATCCTCTCGGTTTCGCGCCATCCAGCCTCCCAGTATTTTCAAAACACCGTACATTAAAGTGGATATTTCGAGCGCAGGAAGAGGCGCGACGATACTTGAGGCGGATGCCTTTGGTGGGAGCGACGCCGACGACGATGATCGTTGCGGTGAGTGGATTAAGGGGGCGGGTGTCCCTCTACCACTAATGTAAAATGAATTTCGACGTTCTACTCCCCCCCATACCCCCCTTCTCTACCCCTTCGCCGATACTTCTCCATCACTTTGTCACGAGTCGACCTTCGATGGGAAATTAAATAACGCTCGATCGCTAAAAGGAATATTTCTATCTTCGCCTCAGTTACCTTTCGTAGTCAGGGCATGAAAAAAAGAAGTCATCGTAAAACCCTTTGCTTAACTCATTGAGAGAATTACGACATCTGACTGAGAACTTGACTGCCGTGGAAAGGGCATTTGTTGACACTCGATAAGTACTCCGTTCATCAACGCTTTTCATCCCTCCTTTTATACGTTTATTTATTCTCGCCGTTTTCAAATTGCCATCTATTGAAGGACAGCGTATTACGTAAAATTATTGCTGTTCTAAGAATTACGCCGTAATTAGCCAAATCATCTCTGCCAACCGACGAGTTGAAAATCTATAAAATTACTATTGAATATTTATTTTATAAGAACATACGCTACAATGTAGCAAAGCATGTCAAAATCGGTATTTTGTTTACATGAGTACGAAATAATATGTTCTGTTGTAATAGAGAAGTGACTTCCAAACAGTCTTTGTATAAAGAAACAAATTAAAGTTAATTCCGACAATAATTTAAAAAAAAATCATTTATATATTAATACATGAATCAAACATAATATCAAAATATAATATAAAATCAAAAACGACGGAACTATAAATATTACCAATTCACGCCTAAATGCATAAAATTGTTCTTATTGAACTTCCATTACTTACGGTCTTCGTAAATTTGATGGTACTTTAACGTAACCAATGCAGTGAAATGATCCCGATAATATGTATCTTTCTAAAGCCATGAAACTGTATGATAGAAAGTAATACTCAGGCTAATCAGGCGCCCGCCTCGGTAAGATTTCATTAGCTTGAATAAGTTTTGAAAAAAAGGCTTATTATTGTTATCATTTAAGAGCGTAACGTCAACTTTGAATATAAAGGATAAAATGAATTAAGCGATTCATATGACGATGTAAAGATACAAGGGCATTCAGCTGTTTATGGACAGAAACGAAATAATACTCTGGAACTCATAAAAAAGCCTCGTATTAAGTGAAAACTTAATAGCTATAATATCGATGCTTAAAATAAATCATTATAGGCGTCGTAATAATATTAGCTAGCAAATTAATTTATATTATGTATATCTGTATGGATATATATATTATGTACAACGAAGTCGTTATATATTCCTACAGAATAAAAACTGATTAGGGTTTATAATTTTGAAAATAAAGATATTTTCTTTAACTCTTATAGTTTTGTAAAGGATAATCTAATAGTTATAACGTTGAAATTTACCGTTAAATTTAAAATCTTGGATTATTTATTTTTTGAATTTCGCTTCGATTAATAGAAAGTAGATTTCACACAGTACAAGTTCTTTTCGAAACATTTTCACGCGATTAAAGAAGATTAAAAATAAAAAAATAAGAATCCTTTTGTCTTCGAAACGCTAATATTTGAGTATCGAAATAGAGTATGGAGTAACAAAATCTATTAATAAATAAGAGATAATCTGAAGCGTAACGACTTTTATAAAAACCTAATGGCTTTTGAGCTTGAGCCTTTGCTCGTCTTCATTAGATAATCTATGGGCATCTATATCCCGATGAAATAAAATGAAGCGTGAAAGAAATAATTATCCACGTAAATCTCTTGGCTTTTTAAAATACTTTTCTTGTCCCTGTGACCTAATGCCTATGAGATAGTTTAGCGTCTTACTTGTGTAAAGAATTCGGCGAGCAATCGTTCCAAATTTATCTTACATTCGTGAAGCTAAACATATTTTACTTCACCTAGTTCCAAAAATTCTACTGTAGGCAATAGAGAAATGTATAAAAGCAAGAGCAGTAGTACCGTGACGTGCTGCATTCTATGCAGTCCATACCGGAATTCAATTTCTCGCTACAATTTCTAGCGATTTAGTATGTGCGTAGGCTGAATTAATTGATTCAGCACATTTCCTATGATAAATCCATCAGCGCATACCTGTTCAATGCTCGTAAGAAAGGATTGAATGTTAAAATTTTATTACAAAACATCGACAAGGGCATGAGTAAGTGTAAGATATGAAGACTCGCAATTACCGTTAAACCAAACGCAAGCAAGTGATTTATTCATAACGTTATAAGAAATAATAAATATTAATACTAAAAGTTATAATTTCCTTTAATGAAAAAGTATATACTATTGCAGGTAGGAAGAATGCCTCAAATAAAGGAAATCAAGTCACTCAGCGATACAGATTATTATGTAAAATGTAATATTAATGTTTTTATAGTTCATTTAAGTATGAAAATTACGAAATTCTATAGGGAAATTTAATGTAAATGTGAAGGAAATGACGTAAGTTTGAAAGTTATATTTAGCCGAAGAATTAATTGAGGAATTGGAAGAAAAAGACTAATGAGCCGGCAAAGCACGAATGCCGATGCAGTGGGTCAACTAGTCGCGTATAAAGCAAGCGCCAGGCAAGGAAAAACAGATCAAAGCGACTCGATCGATTTAGGTTGGCGCTCTCTTTTAAGCCTTCGTTTCGGCCCATAGATTTTACGTTCCCGCGTGTTTTCGAGCATCGCCGCACGTCGGCCGACGCTGTCTCCCTCATCTTCCTGCCTGCCGAGCAACATAAATCCCCCCGCCCCTCGCCCCGCGTATGCGGAAATTCTTTGTCTCGTATGTCGATGCGCTCACTATCGGACCGCTGCCGCCTTTTTTTACTCGACGGCAGCGCGAAAATCGACAAATCGTAAAAGAGCTGCTGACGCTTAATCAAACTAATGGTCAGGATGTCCTCTCTGCCCGCGTACACGACGACTCCTGCGCCTATCCTCCGCAACAATGGACGATACTCTTTTCCTCTATTTCGTCACCCCCTTCACCCTCCCCAATAACTGTCTAACCATTATAAAACTTTCTCCTTCTTTTTCCTTCTTTCTTTATTTTCCTGCATTGCATGCTCCTCCACTACTACTACTTCGATCCCAGGGACTCTCATACAGCGAATGAACCGATGGAAGCCCGGATTCGAAGAGTAGTAGCACTTCCCTTGATTACACAAATTAATGGATAACTCTTAATTAATGTCTCTGTTGAATTTTTCGAAAAAAGTGTACGGATAAACTTGGCTATTACGACGATCCACTCGCAAAAAACAAAAAAAAATGGCTACTTAAAGGCGCGGGATGAGGTACGTAGCTCAGCTCTTCTAAACTTATCTTAACTTTCTGTCTTTTACTTTTTGATTTTACGCTCAACATTATTTTATCCCTGAAGAGATAAAAGGTGAAAAAGACAAGCGAAAACATTAAAAAGTTCTTATGATTTATATGTGGAACAAAATGTTTCTCGTAATTAAGAGTACGTACATACATGACCGATCTCACGTAATATATACACTATACATAAACAATGATCGGACAAATATTGCCTACTTACCTATATTACAATAGAATAAATTTTGAGTATTTCCGTTGTCTATTATTGTTAATAAAGTTCAGCAGAGACCGCGTTCTCTTAGTAAGCATTGGTCATATAAAAATGAAATGAAGTTCTTTCGAAGCCGTATTATTAACACCCCATTTTAGCAGTCGTCCCAAGTCCGAAATGAATAACCACAGTTTCATTCTACACGAAATTATTATTTTATAATTTATATTAAGTCAAATTACCAGATTTCACTTTGGAAAACCATATTCAAACTATTACGTGGTTCTTTTTGAAAAAAATTCATCTTACGCAATAAATACATCAAGTTATTAAATATTATAGCTTTCAATATACTTTATTAGCTATAAAATAATTAGAATTTTAATTAACTCTTTGCTATAAAAATAATTCTTATTTCCATCGTATGGCATTAAAGAATTATTATTCATAATTTTATATACACAAACTCGTTTTATTTATTGAGATAATGGAATTGCTCAACATGTGTTCAAAAAATACAATACATATAGATCAAAGAGTGTTGGTATACAGATAAAAAGAGAAATAATAGTAAGTATTTGCGTCAATTAGATTCATGAGCTGATCATATAAATCAGCTTTTCATACATAAACAAAATATCTGTTAACAGACATATACATTATTATGCATTACGTATGCGCTTATATGTTCATGTACTGATGATAATACCCAAACACAAAGAATAACAAATTAATCTACTTATTTTGAGTAATGCGCATCGTAATTCTTTGCAATTTAATAAAAAAAGTGCCTATGTTTCTCGTTGTACGATATTACGCGTTAAAGCATACCAACTAATTAGTTTAAAAATTACGACGAATGCAGATAATGTTGTATATAAAGGATATTAAAGAGAGAGTCGATGCGCTGTTGTAATGTATATGGCATGCATATAAATCAGATTTTAATGCCTATTTAGAACGTAAAAGTATATAAAATCATAATAGGGGGAAATAAATCAGAGATGTAACTTTTTATTTTCTTTCACACAAGTAGTTAAGCCCCCACGCTCTCTTTTTTTTTCTCTCGCCTAGCCTAATACAAGTTGAAGTTGGTTAGACTATTAGGCGTAAATAATGAGGGCGGAGTTAAATTTTGAAGGGTTCAAGTGATCGAGATTTGTTAGGGGAACCAGAAGCACGTACCATATTATAAGCATTAACGCGATGATTTCTTAGAGGATTTTTTTTCTGCTTAGTGAAGCCTGGACACGAGGGAAGAAGGAAGGCCATATGTATTTATCATATACATACGGCCCTCAACGCCTAAACGTGCATATGAGAAACCGTAAAGTTCATAAGTATTCATAAATTCCCGTTTATACTTCTTCCTTTATATTTTTCTCTCGCCCCCTCCCCCTCACCATCCTGCTCCTCTTCGCCAGATATACAAACTGATTTATGTTAATATAAATATTCCAAGAATTGAAACGTTGAATCGCGAAAGATAGTTTTATGTTCAATGAGATATATAATGCATAATGTGTGCATCTGTTTCCCTGCAATGTGGATAATTAAGTTCGTGTATGCGCACGATTCATGAGAGGGTGTAAATAAAAAAAGTGAGTATAAGTATTGGGGAACGAAATTATTACAATCTGTAAATTAGCAGAAGAAGAACTAGAGGAGAGACGAAATTGTGCCTTGTGCGACAACTGGTAAGGATCCAGGCAAATCAGATAGATTATTTGGAAGGAGAAGACTGACAGTTTTCTGTGTCTTTGTCATTCGTTGCCGGTTATATTCTCCAATATAAAAACGTGTTCCGCGCGAGTCGGAAGATCATTATTTATTTATAAACTTTGCAAAATCAACGAATTTCTCTTACCTTTGGTTTGAGTCTCGACCTCGGGGAGAATCTGTCCGCTTCCAGTCTCCCAGCCGGTCAGCAGAATCGTGAGAGAGGCGATGAGAAGACGCCAAGACAGAGTGCGACGCATTTTTCGCCCTTGTTGAATCAACACTTGTTGTGGGGAATGGGCTCGGGCTCGGTCGGCCCGGGTAGCCAGGAGACTTGCATCAGAAGCGAATTTCCGGTCGGCATTGACGTCTGACGAGAAGCGCCGGCCGGGGCGAACCTCTCATGCTCCGAGCACGTGCGACGAGTGCCCCCCGAGTCTCGGCCAGCGGACTCCTACACACTGATTTTTTTCTTATTTTACCTAGTAAACAGCTCACGTAGCTTTATTTATTAGTCACTTAGTCGACACTTTTAAGGGCTGGCTGGCTGTCCTTTATGGAAAAACTGCACTAGGTGTGCACAATTCGCGCAGAGGGGCAAGAACGGGTTCCCAGCGGACACCTTCCCATTTTCCACATTTTCTCAACTACTTGAATTTCACGCTCGAGTTAAGCACGACAACACAGTGATTGAGCGTTGAAGAGTTAAACTGGAAAGCAGAGAGTTACATGCCAGTGGTTGTCACTGACGTCTCAACATCGCGACTGACTCGTGGAAGCCTCAACGGCCGACACAACTGTCCAAAGGTCCCCGATAAAACTGTGGCACTAGCCTCTTCACCCCGTCGTCATATGCGCGCAGGCTATTTCTGTTTTTGTTTCCTCCTCCCTCTTCCGTTCTTCAGTCACGGGGGTGGCGCCGCTCCTTTGATTCCGGTCCTCCTCCGATCTTCCTGACAACCCACACACCCCCTCTTCCACTCAGGCCACGTGCTTCGTATTGTACGGTCACGTCTCTTTGATAGCCGTAGCAGCCGTAAACGGAAGCATCATCCACTATCCAGCTGTTTTGTTCGCTTTTTTGTGTCCTCCTCCAGGCTATTGGTGGCGATGGATCAAGCCGCGATTCCGGACCTCCCGCGCGAAGCGCCTCTTTGTGTCCTTCTCACGATTTGTCCTCCCGCTACTCTTCCTCCTTCTTCTTGACTTCCCGTTTTTTTTTTTTTTTTTTTTTTTTGAACCCGGAGCTCAACTGGATCGAGCGACTGTTTACATTAGCCGATCGCCGAATAGCGGGTAAAAAACTCGGCCCCTAGTTCGTAATTTCTACGGATTGCTGGAGTGGGGGAGTGATCCCTCCTATATTCAACGCCGATCCCAGGTTGGCTTAGTAGCGGGGAAAAAGTTCTGCGACCTCGAACCTGTAGAGCTCGTGAGTCAGAACGTAGTGGATCGATCAAAGAAGGAAGTTGGGGGGGGGGTATCGTAAAGCTCCAGTCGCGCACCTGTGGTCCACTGGATGCGTTTTATCGGCACGAAGTGCTGGCAAAAGGCCGAATGGTTCGGCAGACGACTTAAGTTCTCGTCGATGCTATCGAAGTTGTCTAATGTCCATAAGAAGGGGGCAGGTGGGGGGTATACTTGACTCCTAGAGCGGAAGTTTGGTACCCCGGGACCGAAGCAGGGATGATTCATACGACCCTCGGCGGAAATAAAAGCGCCGGTTTTTGCCCGCGGTGAAGAAGAAAGGAGATAAGTCCGAAGTCTTTGCCGCCGCTACCGCAGAAGCATCAGAGCTTCAAGTATAAATAGGATTCAAGGGGCCTCGGTTGCTGCGGCTAGCTGCAGCGTCCCGAGAAGCCGCCGGTAAACTAAGCGAAACATCCGAAACGGAGGCACGCGACGACGATGACGACGGTCACAACGCCGACTACGACACTGCGACACTGGGTCTCTCTCTCTCTCTCTCTCTCTCTCTCTCTCTGACACACACACACACACTCTGCGAGGTTTTCTGCTTTCCGCTTCGTCCCGCAGCACCGACCGATGTAATGAGTACGTGAGTTAAGGGGACGACGCGCACATAGCGAGTCGCCGCCTACATGTGCGCCCAGGGGAAAAGAGGTTGAAAATACATTCGCCGTATCCCAATAGTACTAAGCGCCGTGACCCTTCCCCCACTCCGTTCGACACTTTTTCTTTTCCCCTGCTGCGTTGTCCTCCCTCGCCGTCTTTCTATTTTTCGGCACATCTCCACGTCGGGGGTCGGGGCGGGGGTCACCAATATACCGCTTAATGCCGACGCTGTCCAATTCTGCTCTCCCCCACCACGCGACAATCCTCCGCTTACGTGATGACTTTAACTATTTTCCTTTTTTTCCATTATCCACATCCATTCCCACATGCGCACAGACCCTACCCTTTCTTTATCCTCACCAACATTACCCTATGTATATTTAGTTCTATTCAAATAATGGCCATTCGAATGCGGCTAATTGGTTTCTACCTTACAACTTCAAAAATTGCGACTTTTATTTTATTATTTTTATTTTATTTCCAGCTTACATTTTCAATCTCTGCGTCTACTGAAGTTACATTTCAAGAAGACCAAGATAATCTCCATATTACATTGAATAGTATTTACCTGAATATTACCCCCTTAATTGGCATTATTTATTATTAAAGAAATCCGCTCTACTTGAATATAAATACCTTTTTTTTAGCATCCGATGGATCATTTGTTTTATAATCAAATATTGCTTCGCCACTCTAAATGCAGTCGACATTTAAAAATAGCCACCTAGAGCAGGTAAATAATCCAGCGAGGGAATATCATTTAAATAGTTAATGGGTAAATACAGGCCTGAAATAAAAGTCTGTCACGCAGGTGTAGATTTTGTTTAATCTACGCGTTGTTTTAAATTAAGAAGATAATTTAGCGTGAAAAGAGAAGAAAAGGACGACCAAGGTAAGAATAAGTGAGAAAGCGGGGAGGTGAGTCAACTTAGGGAAAGGCGCACAACGGGTAATAACCGCTTGGTAAATAATAATATTAACATAACGACTATCGTTTCTGCATTCTCTTATCTATCAAAGTCCTTGGTATGATGATAGCTTTATATGGAAAAATGTAATGATAAACATGCGCGCCCTTGATTTTTATTAAAAACTGTTAGCTTCCGATTGTTGTTATTATTACACTATTAAGATCTAACTTATTTCGTACATTGTTAATTTCAAATTGTGAAAAATATTGAAAAATATTTGTCAGAGTCAATGTAATTCATAGATCAGTTAGTTGCCATAGTCCCATAGTGGCTTAGCGGAAAGGGGGGAAGTGTCATTATCGGTCGTAGCAGCCGCTCCTGCAACTGGCGGTTCGTCGCTTTTATATTCATGAGGGCTCGAGGGAAAAGTAGCTCGTCACGGACCCTTTCGAAAAAGGAAAAGCGCTGCTGGCGTATCATCGCATCGCCCCCCCTTCCCCTCCCCATGCCGCCCCACAGGATAAATGTATAATTCCGCAGTCGAGTTATAAGGATGTAGTGATGTGTAGGATACGCCGATACATCCGGGCCTCGACGAAATCACTCATGGGCGTGTACGACCCGAGCTTTACGTACCCTCCGCCTCATATCCCCTTCACCGAGCCCATCCGACCACCGTCCCACGTACATAGGGTTTAGACGGCGAGTCGTGATGGCCATCACACTAGGTGGGGAGTGACAACTCCTCGTCGTCTGCGTCTTGAACGGCAGCAAAAGTTTTAACGGGTAAATGCAGCACGGGGAATTCGATGTTTTTCCATTTTGCCCGGCTTCACGTCGTACGAGCGACTTTTAAAAGAGTTTCTCTCGTCTTCGATGTACACCAGGAGCAAATGCTCCGACCCCCCCCCCTCTTGCCGCAGTCACACCGCACAACGTCTATTTCGTTTGCTCCTCGTACCCCTTGAAAAACTCTTGCTTCGTCATTTTGTCTCTATACGTCGGTCTCTTCTTCCTAGATCTAAGGTATTATTTTTTTGCTACTCCTGTTTCACTTTACTTTTTTACGAATCTTCCCTGCTCTACTTTTTTATTCTTTATTATAATATAGAAAATAACTGTGCCATACCCTGCTGTTATTAAAGAATATGTCTTATGCAACATTATCCCGTCTACCAAATTTGGCATGATTTCTTTTGTTTCTGATACAATACAAGCTTTTAACACTTTCTTCTTTAAGATATTACCCTAGTACCACTCTCATTTTGCTTTTTTCTTTTTTTCTATGCATTCCTAACCTAAAATATTCTTCATAATTTATTTGCTTGTACTTATCTATCTATAGTTTCAATCACTCGATAATTTCTATTAAGCATTCTCTAATGAAAATGTTTAAAATAAGCATTTATAAGAAGAAAAATATATTACGAAAATATATTGTGCTGTTAAGAATCTACATTAATAAATATGTTAGAACTATTATTATTGGATATGCATAATGTGAACCGAGTATATGTAAAGTATCGAAAACTATACCAAATTTACAAATTACAATCTCTTTAAAATAATAAAAGAATTGAAAAGTAATATTTTTTCAATATTAAAAAATTATTATTGATTTAATAATTGATATATTTCATTAACTCTTTATATTAGCATGTAAACATACAGTCATTACTTAAATCCTGTAAATATTGTAAATAATTTTACATATTTACACTATAAGTATAATGATCTTAATTCATTAGCCATTACGACTAAATGTAATGTAATGTGTATACTTCAATTAGCTTTTACACTATGAACGTAATCGGATATGCGTTTTAATAAACGCATTATCTTGATTTATATTCATGATCCTGTTTTATCACGTATTCTGATTTTGCTTAACATCTTCGTATATTAACGTAAAATCGAACGAATACAATTAACTTCCTTATTTTACAATAGTTCTTAATGTTATTTTATTAACTATATTGTCCTTATAATTAAAAAAAGGTAATAGAATTTTATAATAGAAAGGAATGAAATTTAAATAGGCATTTAAATTACTTTCACTATCCGGTAAGAAATTTAAATCTAAGTGTTAATGTAAGAAAAGTTACATTACGTAATAGTAATTGGAATGCGAAAAATTTTGAAAATTAGTGAAAAATTAATGGAAGAAGGAAGCAGGATATTTTATAAAAATTCGTCGAAAATGCTGCTTATATTATCACAGATAATATAAACTGAAACAAAATTTCAGCAGATTTAATAAGCTTAGAAAGAAGTATGTTGGACTACACTTAATATACATTAAGCAATTATAATATATCAATTTTCAAGATTTTTCATTGTTTTACATAATGAAGCTGTTGAATTTAGAACCTTTTACAAAAGTAACATAAGATTATAAACTATGTAGAAGAAATTTTAATTTCCAATGAAGGAATTGTGTAATATACAATAATTTAGCGTAACAACATTTAAAACATTTAGTTTTCGATTTAAGTAAATTTATAATTTTGTACATAAATAGAATTCTATTTCAATATTATTAACGTTTAAAGATATAATAATAACTAATTCGTAAGATGGAACATCTTTTGGCTGATAAGAATATGCGTTTCTACTATTATTTACACTAATATTTAAATGCAGTTAAATTGAATCAAGAAATGAATTTAGAAATGATCAAGATAACCAAAGAATCTATCAATTTTTATTCAATGAAAAGGCCGTTTAATATGTAATCAGATAAAAAAAAAATTTAATCGTAAATGTTACTTAAATAGTCCAGATTAATTTTTTTATTTACAATTTATTTAATGTAAATTGAAAACCTTGATACTTTTTTTTATTTATTTAACTAACACTGCGTTAGTTCATAATTTTAACATAGATAAAGGTTTGTGGCTAATTATAATTGTAGCAGATTCAAGCCTTACATACCTTGATAACTTGGAAAACGCTGCGGAATCCCATCTTCATGAGTTGGTTTAGTGAAAGCAGCAATGCGTTTGTAGACTACACATGTAAACAAAGGACATGGAAATTCATATATTTAAAAGTGAAATTAATGTACGAGCGTACTTAATGTAAATAATATTTTTTGAGCCTTTCCCGACACAACTTCAATCAAAAGAATATATATATAAACGTTATAATTATAGCTTTGGATTTGATCAATTGAAATTAATTCAATTTTATTGGGTAAGTAGTTTTTTAAGCATAAGTAGATGATCTCTCAGATCAAAAGCCAAGTACTCTCTTTATTAACCAACTCGTAAAGAACTTTAATACAAAATTATTTTCTTTAGCAATATCATCAGTCGATAAAAATAATATATAAAAAAGAGATTCAATTAATGAAAATACATCAATGTGACTCGAAAATAGACGTAATAAAATATTATTGATAAATTACTTTTTCAAATAATAGGTAACGAGCATGATTTGACAAGCCAATAATTAGCTCAACAATAACGAAGAAAGTCATTTAAAATCGAAAATTCCTCTAATCGATAAATTTTATATTACTTTATCCAAAAAAAAAAAACAACATATAGTTTCATTTGTCGTAAAACATGGAATTAATATCGTAATAATAACAATAATATTTTAAATAATGAAAAATATTTTGTAGAAACTATTTTTTAAAAATTGCATTAGAAGACAATTAATATTTATATATATATAAAAAAAATAATTAATCACATAGTCACATTATAAGAGTGAAAGTTTAGTCAGGTTAGGGTTTTTCATGTTCAATATATTATTTTTAAAAAATTCAGCAATTTCATTTATAATAAAATAAGGAAGCGATGACTTATAGCAGTGAGATACACATTTCGTTAAATAAAAATTGACAGCATCAGTCAACGTAAAGTATCGACGGACATCATCACATATTTCCAATTTCAATTTCGGAAATTGGAAAATGTTTTTTCAATGATAAGCTTCTATTAATAAAGGTACATTTTGCTTAACTTGAGAATATATAAGGCAAAAAGTATAAAATTTCTTATAGAAATAAATTAATTCAACGTATTTCTCAATATAATGGGTTCATTTTGTAAAAATTTATAATACGAATTTGCAGAAGCGTTAAAGATACGGTTAATAAAGAAATTAATTAAGTTTGCAAAACCTTAAAGAAAATTCATTGGCAGAACGATCGGACATTATTAGTACATGGTTCGGTTAAGGGTCCAGAACAACGGCCTTTGTATAGCACAGGACGCAAAGTCGAATTGAGGCATTTCCTCTCTTGTATGCCGAGAGTAATTCAATGTGAAGCCGTGAAAGCAATGTATATTGTTGACGTTTCGATGATATTAAATTAAAACGTTGGAAAACCAACATAAATGCGTATCTCGCTTCGTCTTCCCCCCGCTATTCCTCTTCTTGCCACAACACATACGTGTTCCCACGTTTGAACGAACACACGCGAGCATACTTCTAATCGCCCATGGCGGGTTAAGAGCGATAGTGTCGGCCGACGGAGGGTATGGGGAGTATGCAATACGGGGGGTGGATATCATTTGAATTCCTAGCGAGCATCGCGCGTGTCATTAATTAAAGTGGTTAATCGTCGTGGGTTTCCCGGCGATTTATTCCAGTCGAAGTTTGTCGCTGGGTCGGGGGGCATGTAAAGGAAGTGAAGCACTGGAGGTCGACTCCAACAATCCCACCGGCTCGTCAAGTCAGAAAAAAAGTCCAGTGCCCGATGTGAATCATAGAATTCACGCGAGGGTGGTATAAAAATAATAGTGCGTGCTTCGGCGTATCGGCCCTCGCCCTCCTTATGACTCATAGATTACTAGCTAACGGCCGAGCAACTCCTGGATCGTCCCCGGCACTAGTCTGTCAGACTTACCGGAGATTTCCTCCGGATAATAATCACCTCTACTACGTCTGCGATATTACGAAAAAATGAAGAGGAAGTTGTTACTAGTCGACCCCAGTAGTAATAAGTTCAAAGGCCTCCTCTCTCTCTCTCTCTCTCTCTCTCTCTCTCTCTCTCTCTCTCTCTCTCTTTCTCTCCCTCTCCCTCTCCGTTTCCATCTATGTCTCACTACGATCGCGTGCACGTACATCGATAATGCTGGTCATTCTTATCCGATGTTATTCTTAGAATACCCATCGATATTAATAGCTAATAATTTTCTTTGGCGATTAGATCGACTCTGACTTATATATATTAGTGTATAGTTTACAACTACATCGTGCGTTTTACGACAACTAAAAATTACGCATCTCACTAATCAGCTTTATTAAATTTATATATATATTGTTGGCATATAACGCACTCCGTACTGCAATATTTTATATCGACGTAAAAATTATTTTTTTATTATCATAATTTACAGATACTTTATTTTACGTATTACGTAAGCCATTACACTGTTACTTGTATTAGACGATTGCTCGTGTCATATGGTAACATTAAATTCCTTATATTATAATTAAATAAAATAATTTATTATTATCGCCTCTTTTCCGAAACAGTATGTGTTTGTTGAAATCTTAACGTTACATTTAATAGGAGGAACCATAAAAATTAAGTCTTCAAGAATTTTATGATGGATTTTCAATGCATTAGAATTATATTTCATCGTGAATTTAGTTTTCAAGCTGGATACATACATATATATATATATATATATAATGGCGAGCGACTATATATACAATATTTGAAAATAATACGGATAATTATATCTGAACCAGTATGCGCAGATCCGTATATTTATACATGAACTTTTGTGCCTACATACCATACCTTGTATATATAACAAAGCTTAAATTTAAGCTTGATAAAAGAAGAAAAAACTTGGAATTATCTACAATAGGATTACACGTAATAATAATAGTGATGATGATGTTAGAACATAATATAGGTGAAGAAATCCTTTAATTGATAAGTAAAGATTATATTCCTTCATCAACATTCCGAAAGATTAAAAACATGTTGTTAAATATCTCTTTTTTACCGTTAATTAAATTATATTAATTAGTCAATCACAATGTTTATTATCAACTGTTTATTAATTATCTCCTAAGATCAATATTAAGTCCCATGGTTATTGTACAAAAGAAATGTTTAGTACGTGCGATTAGTGTATTTGTCAAAGTATGGCTTTTTCTTCTTCATAATACTTAAGGGATGGTAAATAGTTTTTAAATTAACTACCTAAGCAAGATATGACAAAATGTTTCTAAAGCTTGGCAAAATTGAAGCTACGCTTTCAGATTTATAAGTATTAAAATAATTATTGCGCGTGGGAATCGTTTCAGTGACACGTGATATTTAAAACGAATGTAATTTTGGCTAATTTTTTCAGAAGCTTCATTAGCGAGACGTGTAGATGCCTTTAGTATTATTTTTACGTCTTCCTATGTGAAAGAGACTTGAGAACAAATTGTAAAACAAAGAATATACAGATAAGAAGGTCGGGTGAATATTTTTATTTGATTTTATTACTCGAGCTACTGTTTACTCTCTAACTTCCACACCATTACGCACACTATTTATACAATTGTTCAGTCACTCATACAATAGATTAGACAAGTCATTTATATTTTCTAAGCACATAGCATAACGAAGAAAGTATTCACGAAATGCTTTAGAGATTAAGAAATCTGAAAAAGTTGCTACCAACTCCGACTAGAGCAGCCGCCTACACGATTACTTGCCACTGTGTCCTGTTTTTTTTCTTCTTTCCCATGAGTCATCGGTAAAAAGTATAAACGACGTTACGTAAATCTTTTGCATTCGATCTTACTTACGCGCCTCCGTACAAAGGCTTTCTTAAATAAATCTCTTTTAGAAAAACATAAAATTATGTAAGGTAAGATTACTGTCATTCAATCATCGGGTGATATTTTTTAAAACGTTATTGCTATTTTTAAAGATTCCCTCATTAGCATTTACTTACTTCTATTAAAGCGGCGCTTCGCTTCAAGAATATTTACATAATTTTTAAAATTCTAATTGAGTAAGCTTATCGCAACTGGAAAGCCAGCCCCTTTTTAACTTGAGTCTTATCAAGATTTAATTATAAGAATGATTATATAGCGCGAGGCATACAATGTCGGGGCTTTCGTTGACCTTCTTTCACCAAATGTGGCTGAATAACTGCATACGCAATAGGAAGAAAATAAACAAAAGTATGGAAGCAAAACATCGGAAGCTCCTCCCAACAAACAAGAAATAACAATTTGCTCGACAAACGAATGATAAATCTGTTCATGACTAATTGCTTGAATAAGAATAGCGCAGGGAAGGGGCATACTAGCGTCGGTACAAGGGGTTATTGACCAAGGTTACACGTCATTTATACAGTTTTATGAATTTTTTCATCCAAAATATTAGTGGACTCTTATCGATAAGCCATCCGTTCCACCATCGTATAGGACTCGAGTATTATAAATTGGGTAAATTCAGCACAGCCACGTCTCGAGCAATACGCTCGCGTTGCCTGGAGGAATTCAATAACATTTCGTCCTGGACATTTGTCAGCAGCAGCAGCATCATCATCATTTCTTAATAGACCTTCCATGGTTCATATAGCATTTGAAACATCCCTGGCAGAAGGTACACGGAGATTCTTCGGAAAGTAAGGGTAAAAATCTGTCCGGAGCCGGCCACTGGTTACTAGTGTTGATAGTCGATTACGCGAAGTCCAGCATGTCCTGAAATCTCATTGGAAGCTTTTATGGGAATTCAATGGGAAATAAAAATCGGCGTCCACGCACCCTCGAACTCGTAATGGATTGCGTCTGGGGATGAATCAGCGGTATGCGCGGGCAAGCACGAACAATTCTAACGCTCGTTCGTTCTCTGCAACGTGTGCAATAATAATTTAATTAATTGAAAAGTCGCGTGCCCCCCTCCCCCCGTCAACCCTACCACCCGACCGTCCCATCCCTGTAGCCGTGACGTCATTCGAGTACAATTGGCGTCCGGTAGCAGAGCTGGGCGCGCGCACCTGCGCCGCGTATGTCGAACTTTGTTGACGTAAACAATTCACGAGTGTGTGGACCCCGGCTGGCTACCTACGTGTACCACCTTCCCCGTTGCCCTTGTCCATACGACCCGATCGGCCACATTCCTTCTTGCATTATCCGGGCCGTTTAAATCCCGGGTGTGCATTCGTGTGCCTATAGGCGCGCGTGCTTACTTTCGGACAGGCAAATATAGAATCGGGTAGTAGCATCTTTGCTTCGCAAGCGTAATGCGCGTGTACGTGGTTCGTCGTTGCGAAAGAGCGGGAACTGTGTCCGTCGGGCTCGAGAGTGCGTGCAGTTTGTCCGGGTTCGCTCGCTCGCTCGCCAGCTCGCTCTACGCAAATGGCTTCTGAAATGATGTCGGAAACGACTGTATATATCAGGGCCGAAGCCAGAAATCTCACGCGCCACTCTACGTCTCTCCTAGAAATAGATCCCCTAGTAAGCCCCAAAAATCCCCTTGCCGCTCCGTGCGCCGTCCTTGTCTCACTCTTTCACTCGCGCGCGCGCATGCTTCCTTCCACTGTCACAGGCTTCTTCTTACGCACATGCTAGGGATTCTTGTTTTTCTACACCCTCGCTCGACTTGCGCTTCCGCCCCGTTCCTCCGCCTCTCTCTCTCTCTCTCTCTCTCTCTCTCTCTCTCTCTCTCTCTGTCTCTCTCTCTGCCTTCCCCTTCGCAAGCACAGTTCAGTTCCTCTTTAAGAGATGCAGGAAGAGAACGTGACGTGGAAAGAGAAAGCGAGCCAAAGCGCGAGAGGGATAAGGAGAGTTACTTATGGCAAAAGGAAAACGAGTTTGCCCAGGCATACAATCGGCCACGTAAAACGCAAGAAAAGAAAATTATGAAGGTAAATTTTGAGTGTTCGTCGTAACGTGCATGCGTCATAGCTTGAGGACATCGCGACTTACAGGGAGTGGAAACGGTGATCTTCTACTCCCTGTATGCATATCTTCGGCTGCTGGAACTTCAGATTACATGAGCATAGGCGCAAACCACATGCTCGCTCGATGATTAAGAACAGACACATCGATAACTTTCAAATGCTTGCCTGAAAAATAGTGGAACGTATTTGGGTCAAATATAAATGTCACGTATAAAAAAAAAAGCGCCACGTCACAACAATCATATATGAAAATCTAATCCACTATTATATTCTGAATTTTATTTTAAAAAATGACTGCACGCACATGTATAAAATTACATTTGTTTAGTTTTAAAAAACAAAAACTTTTTCGTTTATGTGATAAGAGAAGATTAACTTCAAAACAAAGTGATTGGCTGAATTCCTATAGAAATATAGTTGCAAATTATGGGGATAATTTTATAATTAATCAGATCTGATTTCCTGAGAATCATATTCATATTATTTAATCGATATATATTATCCTTAATAATGTTATTGTATAGAAATGAAAATTTAACGGGCATACCAAAAATAAATTCATAAATGTGAGCTTTTATTCTCCGTAAATTTATTTTTCAATATATATATATATATATTGTATATTTCGCATACAAAATAACTGGTTATGATAATGAGCAGTTTTTGTCGCACTGACTAATGAGCACTAACGAACATTTCTATTATTCTAAAAAGTTTTGAATATGTGCTCGTACTGTGAAATACACATAAACAACGTGAAACTGCTAGATTTTACAGGCGTACACACTTGCCTCTAATTTTCATACACGACAATATGCAACAAATTCTTTTATTCATACAATTTTACAATATATATATATAATTCGGCGCTCATTCAAAGTAAATGTTTAGGCAGGCAAATAATATTAGTTTCGCATGAAAAAAAAAATGAATAGTATCGATATTTATTAAACCGATAAATAATATTTTGGTTGAGTAAATGGTGTCTAGGTAGAGTGAATTTTCATGTTAATTGGAGCATAAAATATATGAAAATAATTTTATACCAATAATAATACCTTCGGATGACCATTACGTATATACTAACTGGACATTATAGATTTTTTTCTTTTAATTTTTCAGATTAATAATATTCGGACGCACATTTATATATTTAATGCGAAAGCTTGTTAAATTTTTTTTTCCTCAAAAGAAGTTTCTATGTATTTTAAAACTTTTTAGATGTATTATCTGGTAATTTATATACGATGCATAATATATTTTGTATAATGAGTATTGTATGAAAATACGATTACGTCACATAACGAATTTTTCAACGGTATGGGGTTTGAATAAGCTGGTAAGAGCTTGTAATCGATATGAAAGTGTAACGTAACTTACTTTATGCTAATATCCGAATAAGTATCCCAATTATATCGCCCCCTCCGCCGGTCACTTTTTTATCATATGAAGTGATAATAGTGCGGAAAGGCGGGGGCTGAATGAGAGAGAGAGAGAGAGAGAGAGAGAGAGAGAGAGAGAGAGCTATTAGTAAAGTCAGAGAAGCTCTCCAAGCTGGTTAAACAAAGTTAAGTACCGCAGATGAAGATCGTGAAGTAAAGTACTTGTGGCATTATGTGGGAACTTTAATTTTTCTCCGTTTCTCTCACCGCAGAAGCACATCTAAGGTATAGTTTGTGAAACGCTTGCCAAGGAAAACGGTTGCGCTCTCATCAGAGCTTCAATACGGAGGGTGGAAAAAAGAGTGAAAAAAAGGAAAGGAGCTTCCGAGCTTGTATACAGTCAGATAGATGAAAAAGGAAAGTACTCCGAGTCTCCCCGTTGTGCTGCTGCAGTTCTTGCTCCTTCGCTACCTATTTTCCTCTTCCCTTTACATCAGACATCGTTATCTACATGTTTTCCAGTCCCCGCTTCAATCCTTTTTTATATCTCATAATACTCGTCTTCGGGTTAAAATTTCACCTTAACGGCAATATCTTATTCCTCAAAAAAAAATTTTCCTCGCTCTCTTGGTGTCGCACTTTCCTTTTTTCCCCAATTATTTTCGTTATTACAGATAGTGTATATATATTGTTCTATATACGTTTGAATAGTTTTTCAATTTATATTAAAATTATATTGATTAACGCTGTTGTTTTTAAAAGTATTGACACTCGATGGGTTACAAGAAATGGGCAAATGTAAGTACCCTAATTTGTTTGTAGGTGTTATTTATTTTATAAAAATGAATAGAATGTATTTTTTTCTGGTTTGGACTGAAGTATATTCAAGCCTATTTACAAATTTTAGGTATATACATATATTAATGAAAAACTTAACAAATTATTATTATCGTTTGAAATTATGGTAGGAATATCAAATAAACTATTATTTACCACACGGATATATATGTATGAATTTATTATCAACGTTGTAATATGTATTGCGATTATCGTTTATTTCTGAGCGGTGCTTAAATCAAGTCCGTTCTTTATAGTTTTTATGCTAATTTTTCTAATATATTTTTTATTTTTTTGTTCTTAATGTAAGTATTTATATTTTATTAATTTTAATAATTGAGAATAAGCATTCGCACGAATTTTTATGGATATTTGTATTTAATATATTAAGTTCGTTAGCTTATAATTTTCCGCAAAAAATGTACTGTGGAACATCGATAAAAAAAAAATTCAAGATACATTCTAGTGCAGAAAATATTTTTCTATTCAACATATAAATAAAAATAATGATGGCGTTCCGTTCTCTTCGAGCAAAACATTAATGCACTGTTGATTAATTTATTATCTTCGTATTTCAGAATAAGCAGTATATTTCGAAAAATATTAAATAATCGACGAAAATCAGTTTTGGTTATTAAAAATATTCATATTCTGTAATTAGACGAAATGAATTATATAAAATGTTATGAAAACAAATTATCTTATTTTGTTTGTAAATTTTCATGAACAAAGTTGATAAGGTAATATTCGGATACAATATCGAGAGTAATGAAAATTAATATATCGTATGACTGAAAATTTGAAATATTAATTTCATGTTAAGAAGCTGTAGAACAAATCTTATACAGTATTCAAATATGATGTAAATGAATATAAGTATTCAAAATGCTAAAATTATATAAAATTTTCAATAGCATATTACAGTCATCGGTAATTTTTGTGTGCAATATTATTGGTATGTATGAATAAATTTACTTCGCTTAAAGCCATAAATAACAAGAATCGTATATTTGATTAAAGTACGGAGTGTGAAAAATAGTATTTAGCATTACGTCATTGGCAAAAAGCCTTATTACTGATAGGACCAAGAATTTACAATGAGAAATTTTCATTTTCTTGATTATCTATTCACGCGCTTGCAAATAAACTCTTACTAATGAATGGGAACAGATGAATTAGAGGGAGAAATACGAGAAAATTGAATAAAAAAAAAAAAAGAACGATAGAGGAATAATTAAGAGAAGTAAATAGAAAGAAATAGAGTGATACATAAGGAGGTAATGGAATGAGGCATATGTGTGAAAAATAAGTGGCGGAGCGGCAACGGATCACATTGTTGTGGCTCGGTTCGTGGCGTAGTTGATGAAACGAATTAAAGAAGAGAGAAAAATCTGCATTATAGTACGTCCGGAGCAGAGCTTCGGCTTCTTTTAGCATATATACGTAGAACTCGATGGGAACCCACCCACGTACCTGTTAGGTAGGGATGATTCTTTCCTTTCCTTTCTTCCATTCGCATAAGTGCGTGCTCTCTCTCTCTCTCTCTCTCTCTTCCTCGCGCTTTCTATTTCTACTACTACTACCACCACAACTACTACTACTACTGCTACTACTACTACTACTACTACTGCTATTACTACTACTACTGCTACTACTACTGCTACTACTACCACTAATACTGCTACTGCTACTAGTATACTTTTACTAATCCCAGTCACTTTTATCTATATTTTACTTTTTCTCCCTCTTTATTTTCATTTTTTTTCACTTGATCCTTACATTCACTAATGCTTAATCCATTTTCCGATGGCAGGTATGTGCGGTTGAACCTCTCTTCGACGCAAATTTTTAATCGAACATGTCGATTTATTATTGGTTGTGAGGTCGACGTTTTAAAAAACACAATAGATGCATCTAGTTTAAAGCCGACGATATTAATGTGCGTACGAGTTTCATGTTTTCAATGCTGTGTTGTTTGAATCTTCGAATTCGGCGATTTTCTGTTTTTGCACACGCCCACACGTAATGCGTGCATTTTAAAATATGTTGGCAGACTCAGTAGATGTAACCTTAGGAAACATTTAAGAATATGATCGAAACAATGAGTGCGCATTCGTGTCGCATGTTTTCGTATATGACATGCTATTATTTTTATGTCTAATTGAAGGTCGAACCACTGAACCATACGTAACATTATGCAATACATAGTTCTTATAAAGTACGGTGTTATTGTGAGCTTTAGCTTAAATTTAATACACGGAATACATAATTTTCGATACGAAGTTATGTACTTCATAGAAACTTATACGGTATATGCTCTTGCACTCGTGGCAAAGTCTTAACTTAGTACTGAGACTGGCTCGTGACAGACGTCCTTTTTCTCACTTTCTAAAGTTCCAAGTGGATCGAAGCGTATCGTAAGTATTGAAGGCGTGGCGCATACAAAATACATACCTAGGACGCTCTCCGTTCTCCTATCCTACGTTTATATCGCTGCACCATTGCCGAGACGAGCAAAAGCACGCACAACATAGTGATATTAGGCCATGCCGCGAGCCACGTGGTGTGTATCCGAAACCCGGTCTCTGAGCCGTGATAGCTTCCAAGAAGATTCTGCTGATATTCAGAGCTTGCCGCGCTCACCTGTCTCTGCTGGATATGCCTGAAGAGCTGAACACGCGTCCCATCCACCCCACCGCATGCTTCGTGTTCCGGGAAGATTCTCCATCAGCGTTACTGGCCAATTCGGATTTGAACTGATGTATTATTCAAGAGCTACATACATGCCAGCGATTAGGTGTCCCATTTCAAATTTACAATTAAGTTCAATCCCATTTATGGTAAGTTTTCTCTTTAGACCAAACGATTCGGTTACTTCTTTCTTAATATTTCTTAATATTCATTCTATTTCATATTAAAATAATTCCATTGCGTAAAAAACACATGGACAAAAGAATTTTTTACAGAATGGGTTAATGCCATTATTATTATTTTATATAAATAACGCTGAAAATGTACTTGTTTCATGAAGAAATGCAGAGGTAAATATAATTGCCACAGTATACGTCGTGGGAAATCGTAGAACCGAAAAATAGACGATTAACAATTTCAACAAACAGAAGCAATTTAGTAAAATATTCGATATATTCTAGTTGAAGTTATATTATTCATACTTGTAATTTATTAATTTAAGCTTATTATCCAAAAATACAATATCCCGGATCGCCCAAAAGATTATAATTCTAAATAATCGCATTTTCATTACATTTTTTATCAACGTCATAATTAATATTAATTAGAATATTTATTTGGATATTCTTGAAATGGTTAACTTTAATAAAGTATCACCAAAATTTTTTCGATGCGAATCGAATCTCTGCATCAGTAAATGTAATCCTATTGTTCACTACTTTTTGCTTTTATATGTCTGGTCACGCAAGGATGCGTATATGACCAATGTATGGGTATAAATACGAATGAGCACATGAATACAATGTACATAAAATCTATCTGTAAAATCCAGAGAGAGTGGAGCTCTTAATAGAAAATTTTAATACGCTTAATATAATTGTAAGTACTTTATTACTGAACATCGAAACCTGTTGATACTCAGGCGGCAGTATCAGCATTTGAATTATCAATAGTTACGAGATTTAAGCTTGCGATCACTATTTATGACAGAAACTTTGTACGAGCATGCAGTCCACTCGTTGCATTAACGAGTTCTGCATTCGTTCTTAACAATATAAAATTATAAGGAATAACACACCCACAAATAAAAATTTTCTTTCTTAAATTATAAGTTTATTTTGCCAATAGATGAATTATAATCATTGCGAGAGTGAAAATAGCAATGAATAATTGTAACAAATACGAGATTGTGACTAGCAATGATCGCCCTTCGTGAGTTCGCTCTATTTATAAACCTGAGGAACAACGGCTTTTTTTTGTCTTTAGTTAGGGATAAGTTTTACCATATATTCTGATTGGCGCACATACTATTAATTCCGCGGAAAACGGCTTACATATGCCCGCCCATCTTCGCGTGCATTTGAAAAACAAACTATCTTTTCTCGGGATCGAACGACCCTTGTTTTTTGTGTTTTTTTTTCAATTCTCTCTTCACAGAAAACCGTTATATAAATATAAAATTATAGTGAAAGTTATACAATATCGATAGCTTAGTCGAAGCCATAACAATTAGCTCTTCACAAAGAACCGTCATTACAAAATTATCAAGAAAGTCATAATATATTGGCTCGATATAGTTTAGGTAAGGCCTTTTAACACTACGTTTTATTGGAGTGCGCATTATTAACTACTTTAAGAAAAAAAATCTAAGAATTTTGAATATTATCTCATGATAAGAAGTCAATTGCTTACTTTCTGTTATGTCATTCTGTTTGACGTGTTTTAAAATATTCTCACACAATGATTAATAGAAGATATGAATTATTATTAAAAATTAGAAATACGTTAGCTAATAATAAGGCTCACATGTGTATTTATTTTTGTAGATTTCCGAGATTAAATCATTAAATCTACATAAGTATGGTTTGCTGTACTAAGAAATATTTATAAAATAATGTACTTGGGCCGACAAATATTTAGTTTCCTCAATTCTTTTAATAAAAATAGCAGTTCTCGTAACGGTCTTGCATTAAAACATTATTGTTGCCGATATATTGCCAGAACGAAGCTCGATTTGCATACAAGAACCGTTTCCTACAACATTTGATGTTAATTTTCATTTCGCATGACCAACTGAGTTCTATAGCTGCTCTACGTCAATTACGAAATAAACGAAGTTGGAAACTCATGTCCCTTATAACTGACAGCACTTGCGTATGTATACAAGTCCGCGCCTGAGCATACACATGTATATAGCAAAGTTAGAGTTTTATATCCCCGGCGTACGTCAATCGCATATTGAGAATTATAGCCAACTCAAGTATTTTTATATACATAGCTTGGATTGGATTTACTGACATTTCAATATATATGTACTTTCTAATAAAATTTCTGATGATCAATTTTAGGAGCTATACTAACTTGTACGTGAACACCATCATATCTGCATGCAGTCGGTGTTTACGGCAAAACATTACTTAAATAATAACATCAACTCTTTAAGTATGATTACCGACCAGTTGTTTATTATAAGCCTTCTTTATTCAAGTTTCGAATATTCGAATTGAATTCGGCATTGTGTATATAAATTTTCAAATAATCGAGTTCAAACGAAGTCGTTTATTATAATATACTTGATTATGTACTGAATTTAATGATCGTCGGCCAATTTCACCCTTTTAAATAATAAATATTACTTTTTAATAAGTTCAGTGTATAAAAATATTAAAATATTTCTGATAAATTTGTGGACTTCATGAAACGGCAAATTAATTTAAGTATTCTTTGTCTGAATTTCGATTGCAAAACATGAAATATGCCCACAAGTAGGCAATTAGAAATATTTATTGTTATAAATAACAATAAATATGATTAGTTCAAATACTATTAGATATATTTAAGCTTTACAAAAGTTAGTTGCGATGCCCGAAAAGCAAAGTTTGCATCTTTGTAATAATATCTGAGACTTACCGTATCAAAACTTGAAAGAAATATACTATAAGTTGACATTTTTTAATATAATACCTATAGAATTATTTTACAAGCAACCCATATTTTTAGCGATTCAATTCAAATATTTATAAAAGTGCAATAAAATAATGTAAATTTAATTCCGAAAAAAATGAATTGTCGATTTCTATTAAATATAACAATCAATGTATGATGGGTAAAATTAATATTAATAGTATACTAAAAATATACGAGAAGTAATTATGAGAATTTTATCATTAATTATATGATTGTGGTCATCAACAGCATCAAAATATAATAGGTATACTCGTGCTTATATATTAACGTTATTATAAGTTGTTTAAATGCAATAATATTAAAGTAAAAATGAGCTTGTACTCTGTTGCTTTATTTTGAAAATGCATTTAGACTGCAGAGATTAAAAGAATTTTTAATTAATTTAAAAATTAATATTGATCCTCCAAGTAATAAAAGAAATACATACGAATTTAAGATGCAGAAACGCATAAACATAAGCCTGAAATATAAAAGACATAATTAGTGCGTGTTACTAGTGTATACATTAAATATAATGTTTTGCTTACTAAAATATATTGTAATTATTGTGAATATATTTTCTTAATAACGAGTCAAGGGAAGATAAAGTTTTAACAGACTTAATGGTTAATTTTGAGAAACTTATCATTATATGTAAGGAGAATGAACTTATAAGAAATAAATTATTTCTTATTAGATATTGAACATAGGTTGATGTTTAAATTTATTTACAATTCACATAAAGTATGCACGGAGCATGTATTCGTATTTTAAATATACAAGAAAAATAATGCCAAATCAATGTTGATAAATGACCGAGCGGTAAGTTGGAGTGCGTGAGAGAGAGAGAGAGAGAGAGAGAGAGAGAGAGAGAGAGAGAATTAACCGTCCTCGAAATTTAGTAGTAAAGCGACACAAAGGGCTGATGGGACGAGTCGGATAACATAGTAAAGTAAAGGAGAGCTATGGACTTTACCAAATGTAATTACATCTCAAACTTTTCTACGTTTCTGCCCCCCCCCCTCTTTCTAACTGGCAATTTTTTCATAGCTCCGATGAGGTATTAAAGTGAATTTCACAATAGCTTACTTTGTAAATAATCAACAGCGGGTAGAAGATGACATTACGGATTAAGCGACATTTGTTATTAATTAATAGGCACGCATAAATGAATACGTGACAAAATTCTTGAAATTTGTATACCATCTTCAGTATAATGAAATTCCATCCCTATTCCTTGACACGCATCCTCCCGCGTTGCTTATCACGAGTGCTTTTTTTCTTATTAAGAGAATGTTGAGTATATTTTTAGACTCCCTTCCGACGACTCGTTTCTTATTTCGTTTATAATGCGTTTGTTAGCAGTACTCGGCCCATATGCGTACGTGTACAGCTGGCCGAACTTGTGTTTTCGGCACGTGTAAAAACGCAAGCTTTACTGCCATTCTGGGTGGCTTTTCTCGGACGTTTTCCCGTTTTCGGGTGGCAGCCGCGGAGTTCGACAGCAGAGTGGAGCTTTCGAGAGTAGAAATGTCGAGAGAAAAGGACGAAAGAGGCCTCGTATAAGTCGTGATCCCGCGGAGAGTAGTTTCCCAATTTATTTATTTCGGCGGTAATAAAAAATAAAAAGACATCGGCATTGCGCTGCTTGCGAAACGATACAGGATTTTCTAGTAAAAGGACCTACGACTACACTTCCGTTACATAAAGGAATCGAACGCGACGCGATAAATGCCGTTGTTTTCTTATCTGAACTTCACGTATATACGACAATAGGATCTCTACAACCGATGTGTGCGCGAAAGCGAGATGGAGGATACTGTATTTACGTCACCCCCCCCCCGCCGACCCATCAAACGTTTTTATTTCCTACGATTTGCGATACTTCAAATTCGGTTATGCTCCAACGGATTTATTCGATATATCCTTGATATATTGGAAGTATCCTGACAATTGGAAATTATGACTGCGCGATATAAGCCACATAATCACATATTTACGATTTTGTCTCGTCGTTTTTTGAAATCGTCGTCGACTATTTCGAATTTTATATTATAAATCTATTTAAGCTTATAAATAAACCGGTAAGCTTCTCAAACTTATGAGTTTATTGTTATTTTGCTACGTCTCTCTCAAGTCCTTATCTTAATATCCTATTTTGGAAATTATTCGGAAGCAGTGAAGATTTCACAAATTGTTTTACAATTTATTCGCGTAGGAAATATTTTTAAAATCCGATGCTTTTGTTATATTATTGGACATTCAACAGTATGTTGGAAAATAAATCTCGACATATTTGGCTTTTGCTCTTTCACTTCGTCCTTTTTTCTATTTTTTTCAATACGCAAACTTTTTCAAATCACTTAATTCGATTTATAATACGCAACAAGTCACATTGAGTGGATCTCTTTAGGGTATATTTTTGTAGATATTACCTGTACAGCTATTAATAATAAATTTTATTCGTATTTAGTAATTAATATAATTTTCATTATGAAAAACTTTTTACGTTATAAATTCATGTATTTCTTATTCATAATCGCATAGAAAGGGGGTCGACGAGAGTTAGAGAGAGAGAGAGAGAGAGAGAGAGAGAGAGAGAGAGAGAGAGAGAGAGAGAGAGAGAAGAGCTTTCACTCTAAATAGTAAAACTTTTAAAGAATTTTGTAAGAACCTTAATTCCGGAAATTTTTATGCTAAAAACATATTAGTACATACCGCTATGAAATTAGTGTATTGACCACTTCATTATCCTTCTTCCTACTAGCGTTATCTTCCTACTAGCGTCACTAGCGTTACGCGGTCACGAATATGAGTAATGGTTGTTAACGATAATATTTATATTTATATGTTTGCTCATTATTCAACAATTAAGTTATTGCTTTGGACAATTTCCACATAAGCTTACAAAATTTTATATACCGAATTATATATCAACTGTGGTTCAAGAAGAGCCGATGTAATTTTTATAAATACATTCTAATTTTTAATATACATAATAAATTATATATAAAATATAATGACTAAGTTTTTTTCAATAACTATTTCGTAAAAGGAATTGACGGTGTTCATTTACAATTGTCTGTAAAATTTTTTTTGTTATTAATACAGTTACAGACGATTAAGATATACATTAATCTAGAACGTTTTTAGAGAAACGATGATATTTGGGAAACTTTTGGAATTACAAAATATAATTCTCGTTGACGTCTGATGCTAAAATTCTGTCTAACAAATATTGATTTTCCTTTAAGTATAAATACATCCATTCATATTCTAAAATTTTTTAGCATTCATTCAAGATTATTAGCAATTCAAAAATGTCTTCCGAGAATTTTTAAAAGTTCAAATAATGTTTAAATAAATTGTAAATTTTAAAACAACTAATGCGCCGTTTAAAATTTGTAGAATAGTAATATAATTATTTTTTTTGCTTATGCGCATCTACCAATCTACCATCTACCAATTTCAAATCGAAATATTAACATTATAATAAATAAGCTAACTAAATATAAGTATAATTCTAAGAATCTATAAGTCTGAAGAAGATAGACACATATTTATACATTATTTTTATACAATAATAATAATATAATAAATTATATATTATAAATAAACTGACTATAAATTAAAAATATAAGAAATTGGAACGGAAATATTAAATATGAGAAGGCGAAGACATTATCTATGAAAAAAACTATTGAGGTGAAGTGAATTATTTGATAAATTTATAACAGTAAAAATATAAAAAGTACCAAATGCAAAATAAATATAATAAAAATAGTTTAACTAAAGAGTAAGTATTGTCATGAATTTTTTATGTTATAAAGTTATAATTTATTCTGATACTATATTATTATTAATTTTTTTAATTAATACACATACAAGAAGGAATTTAATCTGTCTGACGATACGAAGTACGCGTCCGGATTTTAGAGGTTTCGGATTTTATTTATTATTGTATTTATTTTTCTATAAATACCATTCCAATTAAACTTTAAATGCTTTTATATTTTCATATTAAACTGCATCTTCGCATGTGCGCACACATTTTTATTCAATAAATGTATTATTATTCATATTACAAGAATATATATAATATATATACATTAGTCGTTAAATAAAATCTTTTATAATTCATAATATAACTACATGAAATAATATTTATGTATTAATTTAAATAAAAAATATTTTCATAATTGCTTTTTCCGTAGAAAAAATGTATTGTAGAACGACGGATATATTGAGTATTTTTTATTGAGGGATCAGGGTCAGCTGCGAACAACCTCTACTACTAGTATTACACGATTTTGAAGGATATCCTTTTACGTTTTTTTTTTCTTGGAATCCAATAACGTATTCTAAACCAAATGGAATAACGGACGTTCTAGAGTATCCGTTTATTCGATTTTTTCGAGAATTATTATTATTTGGAAAAGTTATTTCTTACAATATAATAACAATAAATATGATTGAAGGGTTGTAAAAATTAATACTGTAAGAAGATTATGTTCTCCACACTACATTGAATTCATTGTCGGTTGATGAACCGATTTTTTTTTTATATATTTAAAATCGACATGAAATATGTGGATAATAGAAGAGGATTGTCATAAAGTATTGACAGGAAAGAATGAGGTGCATAATCTCGCACCTCGTCTACATTAAAATATAAGTAAATCTATGACGTTTTTTGTTAGATAATTTGTGTCGAAGCTGAGCGAAATAATATTAGCGAGTATAAATAAATAAGAAGCTTTATAGCGTAACTATTCGAAGAAGAGAGGCCGACTCATGAAAGAAGTAAAAGGAGTAAGATGGAACAGGAAGAAGTGGGAAGAAGACGACGGCGGCGGGGGTTTGGGCATGGGTCGGGTCCAGAAATGAGGGCAGAGTGGCACAGGAAAGAGAAAGTGCGGAAGAGATGTAGAAGGGGAAGAGTCGAGGGTGGTGTATTATAGGGAGAGTTGGAAAAAAAAAGAGAAAACTGCGCGGGATCACTTGCCGGCTAAAATAGCAGAGGTGCACCTGCCTTAGGAAAAAGGATAATCGCGACGTTGTAGATATAGTGGCCATTTCCATCTGTCCGCCCTCTTCTTTCTACCTCTTCTGTTCTTCCTTCCACTATAAGCGCCTTGGACACTCACATGCACACGCACCACTCGCGAGCCCCTTCTCTCGTCGGACCATTTTGCTTTGGCCTTTTTCTTTTTCAACTCCAGCCAGTCCCATTCGCCTTCCCTTGACCCGTGCACGTATACATACGCGAATGTGTGCGTACAAACCGGTGCGTAGAAATTTAGCGCTCTCTTACGGTACGAGCGGTTTCGCGGACGTTGCGGCCGTGCAGCGCGGGCGGGGGGGGCGGATCTCTTTCAGTTAAGCCGCGGAACCGTACACGAGCCCGATGTGTGCACCCGCTACTAGGAAACGGCGCCCCCGCAGTTGGTCGCTCTCAAAATGACAGTTATGGGAATCTCTGATTGCGGTCCTATAATTATTCCGTTTATTTCAACGCTAGGGTTCTTCATGATTCCGTTTCACCTAAATCAGTCTATCGTACTCTTAATTAAAAGTACACACCGAGATTTATTATCAAATATTTGGCTTATCGACGGTAGGCCGATCCTAGCCCCCCTCTCCCCTCCATTAGTTTCAAAGGACTTGTTGCTGCATATCGGCGCTACATTCTTTCAAATAATAATAACAACAATAACAACATAACTATAAGTAATGGAATTTATATTCTTGCTTCCCCCGCCGCTAACCTCACGCTCCCGCTAATAATACCTTAAATGTATTTCGGAGAATTTCGCAAGAACAAATATTTTGAAATTAAGCACTGTCCAAGCTATTCACTGCTCGCTGAAACGTTTACAACACCATCGTAATTTATACAAAGTACAATAAATTTATCTCTTCCCATTACTCGATCTGCTGCTTATCCTTTTATTAAATGTTTGACTTCACAGGTAATTATTCCTTTAGTTAGCTCTGCTTCATTTCATTAACCTCATTACATCCATTTCTTAGAGAAGCTATCAAGGACAGGGACTTTGTGTTATTGGCAACAGTCGTAAACGAATTGTTTAGAAACGTTAATATCAAAACATCATTTATTTTGGTTCTGAGGAATTTGGATAATGCGATTCTAATCTATTTATAGTCATAACAAGAATGGACGAATACGTTTGTATATACATTTATAAATACTTCGACCGAGGATGAACGGTTCAAATAAACGTATAAAAGGAGAAAAGTTGGGAAAAACAGTAGTATACATACGTATGTATCTTCTACCTTTCAAAGTTAAACCTTATTAATTTAAAAAAATTAAGCGACGAATAGTATTATTAAATACTACAAAATTTTTTCAAACTTTCCTCTACCTCAATTTTTTTGAGCTATATTATATTAAACCTATAAAACTTTGAGTCCATATTTATAGGAATTAAAAATTATAAGGGGAAAAGCAGTCACCACTTGAAATCTTAATTTTTAACTTTATTTCAACTAGACATTCAAATATATTGTGGAGTTTTAAATAAATTTAGAGTAAGGATAATCCGGAAAGGGATATGGGGGTCAAAGTGGAATCTAGCCTGTTATTCCTTATTTTAACTTTCATTTCTAATATATTTCTTACAAGGACAAAGTAAAATATTATGTACGATTAAGGGTGAAAGTGAGACTGTGCATTAAAGAAATCACTTTATTTATACTTTCTAATTTTTGTGTAATTAATCTATTTTCTTTATAATATCCAGAAAATCCTACGATAAATTCTACTGCCAACTTAATAATCTATGAAGATTTCTTTATAATCTTGGAATTTATTATAATTATGTATTACGAATGCTCAATTTTATGGATTAATTAAATATTATACGAAATATAACTTTATAAAATTATTATTTTAGCTTATGAGATACAATATTACAATAATATTTGAATGTTTAATATGATATTTTGAAGGATTTCCTACATTAATCGCATAATCCTTCTCTAACCATTGAAATCAACAAATAATATATTATTGTAACAGACTAAATGATATTTGTAAAGATGTTTTCTTGCAATTTATTTATTACTTATGCAAGAGTTTATTAGTAGAAATAATTGAAATTTAATTACCAATTATTATTATAGATTATAATAGTATATAATACTAATTGTAGTATTATATGCATTTAAAGGAAGTAAGAATGTGACCTAAACGAAAAAAATAATAAGTGAGCAACTTACATAACTTAAAGATTCATTTCGATAAACTTATTAGCAGAAATTGTTTATAAAAATTCTACAGTAATTGCAATAATTCAGTGTAATTTTATTAATCTTTATCAGTAATAATTGTGTAAATTTTATTTTATTTGTCATTTAAAATCAATAGCACTGATACTTAACAATATTTTTTATATAATGTATAGTATTAAGTTTATGTATGTTTGTATACATGCACATATGTATATATAATTCTATCAGCATTACGATTAAGTTTAAAATGTTGGCACTACACAATACGAACATATATTTCATGATAATGATGAAAACACAGCTGATTGTGATATTGGATTTAGAGCTAGGGAAAGGAAAATAAATATAAATAACAAAGAATGTAATTAAATCTTTAATAATAGAAATTTGGATATTACGCCTAAAATTTAAAGTAGCACACGGTCACTGTATATACACAAGTGCACAGACTGTGATTTTTTTTAATTTATATTTTTGTAATTTATGCATTTTCAAGATCTTATCCAAGAAAAAAAGTTGTATACTTAAAAATGCCAGTAATCCTTAAATACAATGAAAAATTCGCCTTTCGTGTAATGTGATGGAAAAAGTAGAGAAGGGAAGAAGAAATTAAACTACTTTTCCAAGTATTTCGTGATTATTTCTGCGGAGGTGAAGCCGTCATTCAAGAACATAGTAGCTTCAAATAATTTGTTTCCAACTGGCCTTGTATCTCACATCCCTCCCTTACTTTCTCTCTCTCTCTCTCTCTCTCTCTCTCTCGCATACGCACAGGAACCTTCTTTACATCTCTTCACAAATTTTTTTCATTGCCTACGGTATTCTGATTCTCGGCGTGCGCGTCCTTAGGGGAATGCGCGTTTTACGGATCCGTGCGATTGCCCGTTATACATCTTCCAAGAGATACCATACTATAAGCCAGAAAAACTGCTGCTCGAGAAAAAAATGCTTAAGAAATAGCTACGGCAGATAGAGATCATTTTAACACAAAGAAATATCTATTTATGTATTACACGGATACATAAGCTTTAAATAGAATTCATTCATCCTTAATTTTATTCCTTATATATATATATATATATATGTTGCAGCCTTAAGAACTGGACTTTTTTGACAAATAACGATGATATTAATTTCGGAATAGATTGCGTCATATGATTTCCGAGTCCCGAATGGTGTCTTCTCTTTTTATTTAATCCGCTTTCGTAAGAATTATTTTTAAACATTACAAACATGAAAAAGAAAATGCATCCATCATGAGCTTTTCAAATTAATAGATAAAACTATAAATTAATGTAAACGAAATCGCTTCTCACTTTCTAGGGAAAACTTATGAAATTTGTAAACAAACAGGCATGGTGTTTAGTGAAGAAGCGTTGGATACATAGGCAATCGGGCATTCTCGAGTTGCGAATGTGAAGGAAAGGCCGGCATAACGCACATAGCCGCATTCAATCTTCTTTGCGTTCGGCTTGACACATAACAGCGGCGGTCCTCATTTCATCGCGTTAGTCCCGCGGTTGGTTTTGCAGTCTCACAAAAGAAGAAAATAGGGTCGATTCAGGGATACGACTGGCGGAGTGAGGAGAGTAGAGTGAGGAAGGACCAGCTTTCAGATCTCAGCATATGCGCGAAATGCTGGGAATGGCCAGGGCAAGGCATTCATTAATATTTCACACACCTCTCCCATTCTCTCCCATCTCTCTCTCTCTCTCTCTCTCTCTCTCTCTCTCTCTCTCTCTCTCTCTACCGTAGGGTGCACAATTTCATCTATTCATTCGATTTTTGTAATTTTCTATTATATCGGTTCTCTGTCGAACTCTCTCTCTCTCTCTCTCTCTCTCTATCGCGGACGCCCACTCTGCATCTATTTATTTATTAATCCTCCTGCTGTTTGCCAACTTCCCGACTTCGGCTACGCGTGCTTAGCTTTAACGGTGACCGATGTCGCGATGAAGAAAGGTAGGCAAACACACAGCGAATAATGCCAATATTCGAATCTCGGCGGCATATCTATATATAGAACCTTACGTTTCCCTGGCGAACTTTTATAACTCCATCGTTCCGTACACAAAAGGTGGCGGCGCGTACGACTCGAGCGTAAAAATTCGAGAAATAGATTACTGCTTCCGATGCCAGGAGGGTACGAGCAGCTATGAAAGGTGGCTGCTACGGCCGCGGCTGATATTGATGGATAATTTGGAAAAGCCGAATTGATGCTCACGAATTATGACATGAAATGAGTTCGCTGATTACGCAAGTCGGCTAATTATACGGTGAATTACTCGAGTGTCGACGATTCCGTCGCCGCAGGTGGCGGGGGAGGGCGGGGTTCATTTTTATGCCATTCAAATAAACATTCGGGCGAAGCTGTGAGACGGCAATTAAGTGCCAGCTTTGATTGAACTATATTTTATATAGTTCTCTCTGCTATCTCTTCTATGATACATCTATTTCAACTATCCCCGCTGAAAGGAATGATATATTTTATATTCAACAACATTGACAATCTTACATACAATGTAAAATTCTTCTACTATTAATGACGATCTATAAATACGGTTTATTATATTTAGATAGCTATCGCTCTATATGAGAGGAGTATTTCAGGTCTTATTATTCATTTTCTTGAAAAAATAACTGCTTATTATTCGTACGAAATATTATATTTAAACTTAATTTATTATTTTAGTTACCGTATCTGATTTGATTTATTTATATTAAAGCGAACAACGAATTTCTCCATTCCATTAAAAAAGAAAAAAGAACTAATGTATTTCCATCATCGAAATAGTTTTTAGTAATAACAATAAATGCAGAATTTAATAAGTAAATTTATTTATTTTATTTTTCATAATATTTAAGAAAATTTGAAATGCGCTCATTTCAATATTTCTTATAGTTATTTATATGTACTAAATCCGCTTATTAATCTACTTTCTTTTAAGGAAATTGATACTTGGAATACACAAGTATCTAGGTAATATATGCAAGTTTTTTTCTAATTGCTGATGAATGAAGATTAATATAAAAATTCTTTTATTATGTCGAAAACTATTATGTTTATTGAGATCAAGGCAAAATAATTTGTATACGATACTTTTGGGATTGAGACGATCAAATGTATATTAAATTTGATAATTTTGAATTGACAAAATTATTCCATTGCTTACGTACGATACTAAATAAAATCGAACGTTTATTTCATTCTGAAGTATCTGTTCATTAAATAATAATAAAAAAAAAGAAACAAAAACGTAGGTTCTTGAAGTAAATACAAATACAAATGTAGAAGAAGAAAGACGATTCTTTTGAATGTTACAAATAATTAGAAGTTGATAATATTTGGATTTTGATGTAGTGCGTATTATAATGCTTTTCATCTATAAATGGAACGAAGCGTGCTCATGATGAAACGAAAGTTTAGCCAGATGTTTAAGTGTTAAGTGTGACAATGGATGGATGGATCGATGAGCAATTTGATGACCGTGCTTGCTTTTGGACTATGTAAAATGGCCGATCCAAGATTTTTCTTAAAAGCATCATTCAATGTAAATAATCCCAAGTAAACAGATTCTATTATTAAGGAAATCTTATACTCAATAAATAAAGTCTTCTAAATATATGAAAATCAATATTTTTAAATGTCGCCAGAGGTAATAAAAAGCTGTTTGATGTTTTGGTTTCGCGCCGCCTTCTGTATTTTTCATAAGAGATGGAAAAATTTTGTGTCAGATCCAAAGCTTTCTAATAATATATCCATTACTATTTAATGGGAAAAGGAATCTGACTTTAAGAATTACATAATCCACTAAATGGTTTGATGATTTGAGAAAGAGGCGGCAGTATCGAAATCGAAAGAAAAAGTGATTTAGAAATTAGGGTACGGGGTGCTTGCTCTTGATATCGTTGTTGACTGTCGAGTCGTGTCTTGTTGCGGGACGTGAGGAGGAAGAGTCAGCCCCAACGCCTCCTCCGTTGCAGTCAATTATATTTATTTAAGATTCTAGAATTTCCATATCCGAAAACGCTTAAACGCACGTCCTCCGAGCGACTCACGAGGTTACCCGAGCAAAAACGAGCGATAAAAGTAGCCGTTTTGGGTAGAATGGGAGACTGCGCGGTTGGGAGGGGGGGTGTAGAGCTCCGCATAGTTCTCGGTCCTCTTAAATGAAGGAGGCGTGCCCCTGACAGAGAATAGGGTGCAAAGCTCGTGTCACTTCTCGCTGTGCTCCCCTTTCCGTTGTCGAGCGTTGCCGTGAGCTGTCGGAGCGCGAGCCAAGGGTCGAACGGAGAACCCGCTGGCAGCAGTAGCGAGCACGGGTAAATTGTTATGGGCATATCGCGGTGTCGGACCGCCACTTTCTTCCGCTCACGTTCCGACGGCTTCTTTCCTCGCTCGTTGTATATGTATTCTGCATTTCTCGGGCTCACGAGAGCCTGTGTCGCCCTATGCGTCAGCGTTAGCCGTTGGGCCGACGAGATGAGCTGTCGAGAAGGGCGGCGGGGAAAGTGTTACTCGGATAGATAGGTAGATAAGAGCATTAAACACCTACCAAGTGAGTTTATACGGAAGATCCGTGGCCCGGGTATAGTGTAAGGCGAGCGACGCCCTGAGATAGATCTTCCTTATAATTCTTATATTTTCCTTCGTTTATTTTTCTCAGCCGTTGCTCCGCTACTTTCTTTTTGCAGCTCATCCGTTTTACGATACGATAGACGAGGATTTAAAGATTTGCGCACTTCCGAGGATATTCAGCGAGAGAGAGAGAGAGAGAGAGAATGAGAGAGAAGCGGTGCCTTCCCCTTCGTCGGGTGGCTGGGGATAAAAACGTTGCTCGGCGCGGTGTCGAGGAGCAGGGTGGCTATAGGACGGCCAGGCGGCCAAGGTTGAGCAGGAAAAGCAGGAGGCGGAGGAGGAGATTCGTTATTCGTTTCTTAGCAACGAGCGGTCGCGGCAATTACGTAAATAGGATGCCGCCCGCTGGACTGGGTGGGTTGAGCGCGCTATCGCATCACTCCGACTCTGATTCTCTGCTCCCGCGAAGAAGCGGCTTCTTTCTTTAATTCGTTATATTGCTTTATTCCCAGTCTTGAGCCGTCATCCCGCCTCCAATCCCTTACTTGCCTTACATTCTCAATTTTATAAACAAGAGCTGTCCACTGGAGCTCTTGACCTGTAAATGCCTGGCCGCCGATAATATTCATACTTGCACGACATACAAGTCGAATATATTCACGTAGACGACATACGCTCAATATTTAATTAACGCCGATTGTTGTCTATATCCGTATTCCAACTTTTTATAACATGTTGCCTGCACGTATTTACCAGACATAATTATTCTCTCCGATTTGAAATTTCGAGTAATTAGAAAAGATGCCATTTTTTTACAATGATTTTCCACCGAGATACGTATTTTTATTGCTATAATATGCTGTTCCGTATTTTAATCAGATATAAGGTAATGAATATTCAAACAGAAAAAAATTCAATTGTTTAATGGATTGTAAACCATTGCATTTATGACAAAGTAATCAAATTTAATTGAATCGAGAATTCATTTATCCAAAACATTTTCCTTTAATCAATGCAAAAAAGTTTTATTTAAGTAAATAGGTTTTTAATTTATAAACATAGTAATGTAAAAAAAGTTTTATATCTTATGATACAACAGTATATTTACTTTTCCTTCAAATCACTAAAATTCTGTACGCTATAATTAAATATTGGTAGAATACTGAATGATGAAAAAAAATTTATTATAAACGTGACTTAATTTACAATCTCAAAATATTCTTTACGACGAGCCTTCTTATGTTATAACCGACTGTAAACACCCAAGATATATTAATAACTACATTTCAAGCAAGTAACAAAAGTAAAAATGTAAAATAAAATATAAACAAAAGTAAAAAGCAGTTTAAAAATACTTTGCCAATCATGCTTCTCATCTTATTTATATCCATTTGATATCAAAAATCTTCTAAAATTTAAATTGATTCGATTAGAATAATATATTAATTCGGTATACAATTATATAAGTTTATAAAATATATCTTATATAATTTTTGAAATAACAAACATTTTTTATTCCGTATTTGTGTTATCGCTTTAAAAAAATTGTTTAAAGAAATAAAAGAAATAAAGCAATTAAATCGTAAATCAGAAAAAATATTTGAAAAGAAAGGCATATTGATTTACGTAAAATAAATGAAACAAATAGTAAATGTACATGACATTCGAAAACTTTATTAATTTAAAAAAATATTTCGTATAAAATAATTATGATTGCAAAATATTGTAAATAGTTTTAATCTAGTTCAGGGAATATATGAGCTAGTGATCTGAAAAATAGCAGATTCGCATCATCTGAAGATATATAAAATAAAGTAATGCCGCTTTATTGTCATCAAGCATATTCCTATAGAAAATTGACTATGGTTTTATTTCAATATTCGGTCGATAATAATATTAGCCAAGATTTCAAAGACCGTGCAGTTACGAAATCTATTTTCCAGTTATAACGTCAAAGTTTCCATTCGCCGGAATCGCAAATGATCAAGATTTATTGAAAGTAAATTAGATTTTATCAAAGTAGATGCGAACAGCGAACTCTACTGAGCAAAGCAGAAACTACCTCGAGCAGAAAGCGAGTTGTTGACCGATGAAAGCGCTTTTATAAAGAAGGCAAAGGTATGCAGCGAATCGTGCATCAATTTATCAATTTATCAATTTATTTACCTCAAAACGTCAATAAAGTTCACCCGATCTCCACTAACGGGAAGGGTGGTTATACGTACAATAAAAAATTCGTTCGAATAATTAAATCGTTAATATGCTTAATCGTCTTAATTGATTATTGCGCTTGACGAGGAAGTACATGTAACAGACTATGGGTAGAAAGAGAAGGGGAATGGTAAAATTTTTCAGAAAACTTTTAAATGTTATTGGACGTTAAATAAACATCCTTTTGGTTTCTTTTTCTTCCTCATGCTTTTCTCCGTTACTTGAAAACTTCATGTAATTCTACAGCTTACCCAAAAGCATGCACTAGCGGTTATGGTGTGGTTCCAGCGGTCGCTACGGTGCGCTTGGCAGTGGTTTTCTTTTTGTTCACGTTGCGCGTGAAGGGGTGTGGGTGAGATTGAAAGCGAAAGAGATCACGTCCACAGAAGTCGAATCTCGAGGTAGTAAATAGAAACGCGCCAGGCATTCATCTTGGGCTTAAGGAAAACTGCTGAATAACCCGAGCTCATGCTACGTTCTCTTACTATAGTCGGTAAGTCGATTTTCCTTGCTCGTGTGTAATGAACGCGGAGGAGGAAGGAGAAGAACGTGATAAAAAGAGGAAGCTGCTGCTTGTGTACCAGACCAAGGCCTTCCTGATGGCTAGATCCTATGGACAAAGTCTTCGAGAGCCGTTGTTTGTTGTCAACCTGAAAATAACTGCGACTCTGCATTTCAATTCGTAATCCGCTGCATGGAAAGTGCTACTGTATAAAAAAAAAAATCCATGAAGACCCTTCACGTGGGGGAATATATACATGAAGTATCCGAATGTATGCTTCGTCCGTGCTTTTTTTGTTTATCTAATTTTCAGCTTTCCCCTCAGTTTTCATACACAACAGCATTCTTATGAATAACACTTGCATGCCAATCTATACATATCAATATTAGCTTCAATACGTAAAGCAAACACTTGCATTATGATGATATTTACTTTTTAATACCATTATGGGCATTATTACAATATATTTAAAAAAAATTCATATTTCATTTCTTTTACAAAAAATTCTTTGTAAATATCTTTAGCGTCATTGAAAATCATCATATATTTTTTATTTTAATGGTAATCCATTATAGCAAATGATAATTAAAAATGAATTTTTTTATTAAATTAATTGCTCGAATTACGAGTAACGTTAGAAATAAATAATTGCATTGCGCTGATGTTTTCTAAATTACTTTAGTTTTTTTCATTACATACAGCATAAGTGCAATGTCTGTAAATGTATCTGAAAAATTTACTGGAGCATCAAGAATAATTGATCAATTACTTGGATTAATAGGGTTAGAAAATCAAATCGAATTAAAATTGCAATACATTTTACATTGTTAATTTCAATACATTTAGCGCGGTTAATCCAATAAACAGTTCACATGAAAGCGCAAATTGAAACGGATTGAGTGATTGATAATTATATTACAGTATGTGCCATATGCTAATAATACACGACAATTTAGGATATAGAATTTAGGAAATTTTGATGAAATTTTATATTTTGATTTGAAAAACTATGCAATATGTTTCACGTATATGTATTTATAATTGAGCATATCTAGCTTGTCATAACATGTACGTAAATAAGTAATTATTATTATAAAACTTATGCTGATAAAAAAGTAATTATTAAGAATACTATAGTAATGTAATGTAATAAAATAGAAAAACGTGTGATTATCAAAATTTTTCAAATAAATTTCTCAAATCGAAAAGTGAAGGAGTTAAATAACTGCTATTTGAGGAACTAATAATGAATTGAGAGTACCGCGATAATGAAAAACCGCACATCCATTCGCTCTTCGCTGATGCTGAGGATAGAGGGATGCTTGAAGCTGATTTAGTAGCAATATATTATAATGCATGTCGTCATCGCGTAAGACGTTGGCAAGTGAAGGCGAGAATGACAGGAAGAAAAGGACACCCACTAAAGACATATTGATTCCCAAGGCCATATTTAATCGGCGAAGTACATTTCCCCGTGAAAACTAACTTTTCTAATTCCCGGCCACGTGGAACATCGATAAATCAGATAAGTAAATACGCGCTTCGGTTCTTCGTGTTCGGCCTAATACTGCTTATCCGGAAGGATAAGAAGGAGACGACACGTTTAGACAGCGAATGCGAGCTGGATGAGAGAACAAGGTGAGACAAAGGATTGGACAACAAACGGATTATTTATTTATCGTTGTCATCGATATTCCATTTCTTCTTTCTGAGTAGATTAAAGGCCAATTACGAGCCAGCCCTTGGAGAAAAAAGTCCAAATGGCGACTGAAATTTTCCACGTTTTTCGTGCATTGCTACTCCTCCCTCCCACTCGCATTGTTATTTATTATTCTATACGATTCAAGAGGAAGGCTCGAGATTATTAGTTTTTACACGAGCCGTGAGCCTTATTTTTTTCAAGACCCCGAAGATATTGTTTTAACTTAGTTGATCGGTCCGGGAGCAGGGAATTCCGACAATGAACGTGATGTGCATTCATATATATATATCCTCAATGATCATCCTCGTTCGCGCTCCTTTTACCTCCCTTACATTTTTCGCCGACAGTTTAATATCACGTGGATTGCTAAATATAAATATATAATAAGTATGATTGAATTATTTATACCGGCCGAGCCTCGGTGACATTTCTTTTGAAATTATTATGAATTTGATGAAAGAATTATTATAATTCATCGCAACTCCTTATACCGACAATTATTATTTAACCCAGTTATAAATTAATTTTGTTTAAATAGCTCCACTCTTTCTTTAATTTCAACATTTTATTAATTTAATGGCATTTCTAAGCTTTAAGTACTAATTAATGAAATTTAAATTATTCCAATTAAAACTTTTAAACTTTTTCTACAATTTCATTTATATTCCATTTATATTGCTTGCTATCCATACTAATAGGTATTTTCAAACTTTAAATTTGATTTTAGATATTCGACCTCATTCTTTATTTTAGCCTCACATCTGCTAAATTATTATAAACTTTCATTATAAACCTGCAAAGCATTCCTTATTTACCGTTTTTTTTTGTTGAGGTTTGAACGTAACTAATATATAATATATAACTAATGCCTGTACATGAAAATATGAATAATAAATTCATATTTAAAAAAAAACTTGAGTAAAAATATATTTTACAATGAACGTAATATGCATTGAAATAAAAAAATTGTATAAATCCGGGGATTATGTAATATTTTAATTTTTTTTTGTGTAATAGCTCGCGTTTATTTGAAAATTTTATTCGTTTTAGTAACCAATCGAACTTTTTCATAATAATATTAGTAATATTACATAGAGTGTAGATAATTTCAGCATTTTGAAGTTTTTATTTATTTAATCTTTATGAGCGCATATTTAGGAAAACTTCCATCTTTCTATTAGAAAATAGAGATAGATACTGTCATTAATTGCAGCAGAGTAGAGTATCTATTGCAGGTTTTGATAATATAAATTCGAAAATATCAGGGTAAAAGCAAAGCTTGTTAAAAGATATATGGGCTATTAAAAAAAAAAAAAAAATACCGTTAAAAATCAAGGCCTTAAAAATCATCGTTTGGAATTTTACGAGGAAAATCAGTTTGAAAATAATTTTTCAAGCCCATCCTGTATTGACAAATCAATATGCTAATCCGCATACTGGCAAGCGCACGAGGGACACCCGCTCATACGTCATCTCGATAGCAGATAAAGTAACGAACAATCGAAGCGCCCTTCCCAAGAGTTTCCCGCCGTTGCTTAGTGTGCTGCACGTTGCGTAGTTGCGCTCGCGGTGGGGAGAGTTTGCGCGGGTGCTGCTCCGGGCGGCAATATCGATATTAGAATTCGATTGTTATTATCTGCGCATGAAAGAGCGGAACGGGGGGTGAGCGAGCTTTAGATAAACGCAGATCTTTCATGCGTGCGATTGCATTAATTCGATCGTAAGTTAATCCCATTTGAAGTTATTAATGACACTTTGGATCGGGTTGACGTTCGATATACCTACGCGAAATACAGAGGTATTGTACCGTCACGAATCCGAGGAGCTCCCGTTTAATGGTATAGTCCTAGAATATAATATAATTGAATATATCTGAATTTTTATCAGACATGAGCGGATCGTCGAGTAAGCAAGGGAATTGGCGGCCAACGGCACTATCGGTGTTTGTGTTGGGTGTGAGTTGCGGGGCCGGGGGGGGGTCGGCGGCGCAGGTGTTGAAGTCGATGACGTCCAAGGTCCACGGGAACATTATGAGGTTTATATTATTCTTGGCCGCGCTCGCGCCGTTTTCTGAAATCTCAGCCTCGTTAAGGTGCAGCAGAACATCGATACTTTTATACAAATTTGTTAAATAATTTAATTTTAATTTAATTATAATTTCTAACTATCCTAAAATAGGATCGATATATATAGTATATGTTTCTTTTTAGACTCTTCGTTTTCAATGAAAAGTATCGCTGCTCCAATGAATTTCTGTAAGTTGCCGATCTTGATTCGAATGCAGCTCGAAAAATTTAGCCGTAAGGGTTGCTTTTGTTCCTGAAAATTCTAGTATACATACATTACGTATGGTCAATGTATTCGATCTGTATGGTACTCAATGCAGATTCGCGAATATTTAAAATACAAGAGAGAATATCGCGTTTTCGGAGATTCTGTTATTAAAATTTGAAATATAAATGACTTGGGGTGGCTCAGTGCTACTTATTATAAATAAATAAACTTCATTTCAGAACGTAAGTCTTACTGCCATTTGATAAAGGCTAGTGGTGGATGCTGTATAGAGATTTTAACGAGAATAAAAAGTATTTTTATAGTTAATTTGTAGAGATGAAACGAAGGGCGTAAGAAAGGAGGAAGACATGAGTCATAAAAAGGTTGGATGGCGCTGCATGGGCTAAAAAAAAAAAGTTTTTCAAACTCCTGTCGATGGGGGTTGGTATGTATAAGGCCTGGAGAAAGTGAAGGAATAATGCTCGGAGAAGGAATCGCTCGTCTCAGGCGGCAGCACTTAAATTGGCATTCGCGCTGAATCGCTTAAGGGCCGCGTAGCGGCCAGGGCGGGAGGGATCGCGGCTTTGAACGTAAAATGTTTACGAGGTACGTAGGACGCACGGTCGCTCTCATAGACGAGGAACGCCGCAGTTTCCACTAAACCGAGCGGTTGCAAGGGCGTGCGAAGCCGAATTAAGCTTCTGTTGCTGCCTCTGTTGATGCTTCTGTTGCTGCTGCCGCTTGGTTTTATCGATTATTTCGTCGCGTTTCTTCGAACTATCGGGACGCGCTATGTATCCCCGACACCCACACCATTGTGCTCAAAGTAACGGATCTTCTAAGCCAGGCAAACTTTATGGACACGTAGCTACACCCGCGTCCGATCCCCCGGGCGTTTTATCGCTCGGACACACCATACCGCTTGGCCTCAAATTCATTCAAGGATCACTATGTGCTGTCCTGATATTATTTTCATATTACTTTTTATTGATGGCTACTTAAATCGGAGAAATTTTGTCCTTGTCGATCAAATATCGAAAATCGATAATAAAAAACGGGGTGGGGTTATTACGGTCCGCACGTGTCACTTTTTGTCGTTCAGGGGGATAAGTAAATGGTACATTCCCTCTAAATTATCTCGCGCCACGCATCGCGAGTGCAGAAATAAACCTTTCGACCCCTAGTCTGAGATTTTTTATAACCCCTGAACCCCTATGATTTCGTATTAAACATTAAATCATTACGCCAATGTGCCATTGCTCTTCATTCAATGGAAGCGTACGTATACGCGTAAGCCGTTGAATCCTCTAATCGAATGATACTTTTACCTCGTAATTGTTAAAAGTACAGGTACATTCTCCAAGCATTTAGAATGTACGATAAATGTGTAAAAGTAGAGTTTCGCCCACGAAATCATACACATTTGGCATTTTGAGACAGATGAAAAAGCTCTCCGGGTGATTGCTAAAAAAAAAAGAGAGAGAAATTTTATACGAACGAATGAGATCGATATGAGTGAGGTGAGGTATGCACATGTATGAGGCACTAGCGAATGTTTCACAGTATTGGCACTATGGGCCTGCCAATTAAGTAGTCACGATTGGAAATTGCAATGTAATTGGAAAAGAGCACTCACTCCGCTTACGGTTTTCCTAAAGTGATTAATTCGCTGTGCTTTCGATAGCTTGTATTTATAATGAAATTTCTAAGGAAAGCTTTTGAAGTTTTATATTCTTTTTATTTCTTTTGTTTTCCCAACAATCGCTTTCCACGTAACTCCTCCTAAATATCACGAGAATATCATCAAGTCGTAAATTAAATATCTAAATGAATCGCGGAGAAAAACCTTTGAGAAATGATGAATTTGTAACGGATAGCTCACTCTTCATTTTGTATAATATGTTTACGTTTTGAGAGTATTGAGTACTTGGTAAAGATTAAAGATTTTATTATCCACAACGAATTTTGCTTTTACGCGTGAAAATTTAAATTTTTTCATCCGCTATCCTACTATCGCTAAGGTAGAAGGGAAAGGTTATATTCATGATAATATAAATCGCTAAATTGAAAATTACAAAATGTTGTGTTAATAATTACAATTCCTGTATCTAATCCTGAAATTTAAATAACAAAAGTTCGTTTCGCAGAACTTAACTGACTCAATGTTATTCATACGAACGTTTCAAAGAATTAAACGGATTTGCTATTGTTATCACTTGGTTATTATTATATTTAACAAGGTTCTACTTCATATCCTGCTCTATACATTTTTTTCTAGAAAAAATGTAGATATACACATATGAATTTGCGGTTAAATGCATTTTCAATAAGTTGCTAAGTCGCTTTAAGCACTATCACCACCACATACATATTTTCCTGGACACGTCATTCTCTCTTAACTTGAAAATCCCCTACTTTTTCTATAGCTTTTTATAAGTGATGTACTTCTGAAAATATTGATTAAAGCCCTAAATTACTTTCTTTGTGTAGAGTATGAGTTTCGGCTAAAAATTCCCACCAGTAGTCAGCATAAAAATCGGAAAAACTGTATTGTCTGAAGTCCAAAAATTCTTATCAAACAAAAAATATTACTACATTTTTCTGACCATAATATTTATTTTATCTGAAAGACATAAAAAAACTAGTGATTTCCAGAAAAGTTATACATGTCAATGTTATATAATTTCTCAATCTCGGAGATAAGAAATGTTATTCTTTATCCAGTTTGTCTGGAAATATAAAATATAAAAGGATGATTTAATATGTATGTTTACATCATTAGCTGAATACATAATTGGAGGAGAACGGGTACTATCATGACTGCTTAAAATTTGAAGCTGCTAATATTTAGAGTAATATTACCACTCAATTTCCAATTCGTATTCTGCAAGAGCTAACAAGATTTTATATAGCGCAATAACATCTTTTCAATCATCATAAAATTTATGAAAATATGTGTCCAGTAATGAAATACAAATTCTCTGCCTTATACTTGAGTCATATTATTATTATTATTTTTTGAATATTAGACACTAATATTTAGTTATTTACAATTAACTCTGCGGAACTACTTTTTATTGGAAATTAAAAATTTAATATGAAATCTATACCTATTTTAGGAACATTAACAATATTATTAAGCAGTATATGTAAAACTTAAAAAAAGGATTTCAATCTCAAAATACATAGTTAGAATCGTATTTAAATAATAAAATTGAAAAACATTTTATCTTTAACAAATCTATATAAAATTATTTTCGTTTTTTGCTTAGCTATTTTATTTTAATTATTTTTTTTTTTTACGTATATAAGATTATTTAATAAAAAGTATTTAATAAGTAACCGTTAGTTATTTTCAGTAATTAATACGTGAAAAATAAAAAATGTATATCAAACAGGTATTTTTTACACAGAAAAATAAAAGTATAATATAAGATATTTATGTTATATTTAGAAAAACATAACTAATGAAGAAAAAAAATTTATTATCTATAACGAAATGAAACTGTATCGAAATAATTTTTAGAAGATAAAACTAAAAATCATAAAAATTTAAATTCATTGACAAAATGAAATAAAATAAAAAAAAGAAAGAAATTAACTCGACCGTAAAGGTCATAAAAATCTTAATTTTTTGTACACAAACTTTCGAAATTGATTTGTAATTTCAATTCGTTTGATAAATATAGACGAGAGTTTGAAGTAATTTTTTCTGTTTATATAAAACATTTATACAAATACCAATCAATACTATTTTATTACAAGGAGAAAAATAATTAAAAATACATAGTACTACATATACACCGCTTTCTCTCTTTCATATCTGTATATGTAAAAGTGTTTGTGCATGCCTGCATATACGTACGTGTATACAAATACAAGAGAGGTTGAATCGTTTATAGAGAAATGCGAATGAACGCAGCAAAACAGTGAGGAACGTGAGATAGTTTCATGGAGTAACAGGAATCTGAAATGATTTCATATGAGGAAAGCAAAAGTAAGTTTTCATCTCGTCGCATCAATGGTGAAAATTAACGCGCCCTGTAAAGGGTCCTCGAGTTATCCACAATGAGGGAAGAAGAATTTAAAGAGTTAAGCGGAGAATGATGGAGAAATGACAAAGTCCGAAAGATTGATAAGGTTAAAGAGTTAGACAGTAAGAGAGAGAAAGAGAGAGAGAGAGAGAGAGAGAGAGAATGAGAGTGAGAGGGGAGCGAGAGGGAGAGGAAGAAGCATATCCTATTGAAGTAGGCGGAGGCGGAGGAGAATGAGAGGGTGCGGTAGCTGCAGTGACTGTCGGTACTTTGGGGAGAAGGCAAAGGCCAGAAAAGAGGATGACAGAAATAAGAAAAATTTGGCTCGCAGAGGAGGTTGAAAGCTAAAGGTTGAGCCGAACGACGAGTTGATTGTCTGTCTGTCTCTCTCTCTCTCTCTCTCTCTCTCTCTCTCTCTCTCTCTCTCTCTGGCGAATTGAGATCGGTTCCGAGCATAGGGATGAAAGAAGAGAGTAACGAAAGTCGCTATGGCTGACGTTTTAGGCGTCGAAGAGGAGGTCAACGGCCGCAAATTTTCTCTGCAAAATCTTCGACAACAGGAAGTGAGGTAACTCCTTTCAGTTTCATCGGAGGAACTCGTCGGCGGCGACGGAACATCCTGCGCGGGGTGGTAGTCGTCGGGGTGAAATGAACACGAAGGAACCGAGGATAGAGCGGCGGACCAAAAAAAAGTGTGAACCAATAGGCAGAAAAACGGATCCATAATGGTAACGTAATTTCGCTCAGTGGTCAAAGTATAAAATCTTTCTTTTGCCCGCATTTTCATTTTCTCTCATTTCAACCCTCGAAGGAAAAACAGTTGACCGGGCAGGAAGAGACTTTATGAGAAAAGCAGCGATAGGTGCGAGAGAAAAGAGGATAGAAAAATCGAATCTATATGATTGCGTCATATTGTACAGGACATTGATAAAATTTTATCTCGTTTACTGTGAAAAATTCTAAACATTTGATTTTAAAAAATATTACACGCATTTGTAATGTACAAAATCTTCCGCAAATAAGGCGAATGAAAGTAGTAGAAGGACATCGACAAGAATTTTAAACAACATCGACGTTCGATTTAATCGTCATTGTTGGTTTAAATTAATGTCGCCTAGTTGTTAATATTTGAATATTTCACACATGAATTACGTTTAATATATTAAATAGACCGATGTGAGTAATAACCGTAGGAAATACCAATGTGTCATAATATTACAGGGAATTGATGAAATTCGGATATTTTCTAAACAAAGAAGACAATAGGCGAGTGAATATTATAAAATAAATTATAAAATAAAGATTGCCAAATCAAACCGGCTGCTTCATCTCTTCGCTCGCTCCCTCTCTCTCTCTCTCTCTCTCTCTCTCTCTAAGCCTGCGGACTTCCTAAGCCGTTTGAAAAACATTTTTCTGCCAAGAAAAGCATTTGATAGTCGGACTCGAGTAGGAAAAAAGACTATTAAAGCAGCAGTTATTAAATCAAGACTAATGGCTCTTTAGAAGCGTATGGAATGTATACAGGCATCGAGATTTTCATAAGTGGAAGTAAAGAAGCGATATGGATAGTAGGCGTGGGTCAAGGAGATAATATGGCAGAGGTTGGTGTGAAAATAGGGTCCTTTAAGCGGGTGGCATTCTTGAGAATTGAGGAATGAGCAATTGTAACGAAATTAGAAAAGTGGTAAGTGACGGCGGCGAGGGAGAAGTAATGGCAAATGAAAAATATAGCTTGCGCAATATGTCTGAGATGATGGCGGTGGGCTGACGACGACGACGACGACGACGACGACGACGACGACAACGATGAGACGCACGGGGAATATTTCACGCTCGTTATGGAAAATAATTAGGGACTCGGCCCGGGAGGGAAACTGTCGAGCGGCATGAGCCCCGACGACGAGGCGCCACGATGTCCTCTTCCCCAACCCCTCTACCGTATCAAGCCATCGAACGCACACGAGCACGCATAAACGCCTTTTACACGCGTGCGCCTCTCTTCCCGGGCTTCGGCTTTATCGTCCCGAATGTACGTCCGTCCTCCAAGTCTAGCAGTTTACGAGCTCCAGCCCTAGTAAAGCGCCGTGCACATTTTTGTATAACCAAAATGCATATATTCTCTAGTCCCATTCGTACAAATATTTTACGTACTGCTTAAAATTTAAATACGGGTGTAAACAAGGTTATAGAGTTACAGACCCCACCGCTCCTCTACATCTCCTTCGATCTAAAGCAAAAGTGTCGTCGGACCTTTTTTTATCCATTCTGATGATTCGTTGTAACGTCATCATAATCTGTGAGAATTTCTGGTGAATTATTTCTTTACTGTTTTTGCTGTTGCTTCATCAGAAATTGAAGCTGTTCGTTATTATCGTTGTTTCCTATGCGGCGTAGTTAAAATAGGATCTATGGCAATCCGAACAAATTTATACGTAATTATCTATAAATGTATAAACATATTACTGACTCGAGACGTGGGCTTAAAAATTTATGCGCTTACTTACTTTTATCAGATAAATCATATTGCTCCTAATAAAATATATTACACGAGAAAATAAAATTATCAAGAAGTAGGAAAGTTACTTACGAACTTTCCTTCGAAAACTTAACATTTATATCCTCCATCTTATCTTATTTTATTTAAATGTAAATGTACAGTTAATTTTACGTTAGCCATATTTTTAATATTGCTTAATAAAATCATTAAAAATAAGTTGATTTTTCGAAAAAATACATTAATTATTTTAAATAAAACACATTCTAATCCAATTTTCGTTAATACCTTCCCTTCCTTTCTTTAATTCAATCCTTACGGATTGTCAAAAAATTGATCTCGAAAAGTATAAAACAAACAACGCAGAGCATCTTAATATAGTACAGTACAAATAAAACATTAATAAAGTTGAAAACACTCACAAAATTCTTAACATTAATATTTTTTAACAGAACTTTCAACATTAGTTCAATTACTATTTCAGTATAATAATAGTATCTATTAATCTAAGCATGCAATCTAATACTGAGATTTTATTATCTCTGCAGAAATGGTAATGTAAATAATGAATTACTATTTAATCATTGTTTAACGTCATTATTATTAAGATACATACAGTACATTTAAGATACATATAGTAGGTGGTTTTACAAAATATTGCATTATTTACATTAGTTAATTATAAATATCCTATAGGTTTCCCCGTTATTAGATATTTAAGAATGAGGTCGCAATAAATAAAATTTTCATTCAGTTTATAGTATTGTTTATCAGAACCATACTGTAATAGATCTTTTACAAATTATTTACGTTCGAAATTAATATTTGCTTATAAGAAACGATATTTCTTCACATGCAATAAGAAAATAGAATATCTATCGCGATGGAAATTGTTAGCCACTCGCTATAAGGAGAGAGAGAGAGAGAGAGAGAGACGTGTAAAACAACAAATAGATAGAAGACGCTGAGCGAAGTTCATGAAGAGCAACACGTGCTCGACCTTATAAATGAGTTAATGTAAAAGATATTCGGTTTCAGAGGGATAGTTTCGCAAGCCGGGATAATTCATTACATTCATGTGGTTGGCGCACAGGGGTAGTTTCGGCTACCGGAATAATTTCAAGCAAAATGGAAGATGTCGGAGCAGTCGACGAAATCCTTATCCTTCGGTGCCGCACGTGACTTTGTCAGAGCCGCGCTGGTTGGGGTAGGGGTAATGATACGCGTCAGTCAGGATACTACTTAACATCCATACGCCATATCCTTACATCTTAATCACATTTTATTTATAACGCGACTGCACTTTGAGCATTTTCTTATTTACCGACAATAAAACCTGCGATTGTATTTTTTCTATACGTTCTCAGAGTTCACAAGCTTGTTTATATGCAGGCAGACTTTACTTATCAAAATAAAACAACGTGTTCACTTGTACCTTTGCTTAAATCACATTGATTCATACATATGCATACTTCGAGTTTGATATGGACTGATGACTCGGGATGATTAACGGAACGATTGCATTAATAAATTGCATTAATAAATAATTGCAACAACGGAGCTTGGCTTGTTCCACCCACCCAGCCCACCAACACTATTATCGAATAGGACTCGTGTGTCCTTACACGGCACGGAGCGAAATTATACTTGTAAGAGTTTACTGCAGCTTTCGCCGCCTTCCGAATCTATATAAATTTGATGACTAGTCATGAATATATATTTTACATTCCCTTATCCTGGAAACTCCACGGCTGCGAACGTCCATAAATTTGTTTGCACTTCATGTTCTCGCTACGGTTATACGCATAAAAAAATAACAAAACAAAAAAAACTCCTTGCCCGTTGAGGAATTTTTCAGTAGCTAAATTAACCAGAGAGATCCGCCTTGAGATGAAGTTTTAACGCAGATTTCATAATTATACGCCGGTCAACGACCCCCAATTCGGGCTAGAGCAAAGCTATTTCTCACGATGCTGCTTGTTCTTTCCTCCTTCTCTCGAGACATTTATTTCAATAATTTAGATCCTTAAAGGGATATCCCTAAGCGATTCAATTATTCTTTCAAGTAAGTCAGCTACTACGTACTTACTGTCACTTGTACATTTGCGCTAAGTAAATCAATCATTATAAACTTATTACTATTTTATCTCCACACCTCCTATGTACTCCACACTCTTTTGAGCCTGCTAATCAATACCTATAAACCATCCGAATCTCATTCAAGTTTTCATTCTGCTCCCTCTCGTTCTCTCTCTCTCTCTCTCTCTCTCTCTCTCTCTCTATTCACTATCCATTTATTCGAAGGAGAATTTCAAGAGTGTGTGGTCCAATTCAAATTGCAGGAAGCGCCGAGCTTATTAATTAGCCACCTGTCGCATGAGAATTTTGCGAATGAGGTTGAGGAACCGGAAAAAAGTTATACTGCCCCTGTGCTTTTCCATAATTGAAAATCAGAAGATGATATAAGGAAAATCATCGTAGTTGCTGCTTACCTCCCAGCACTCTGGAACGGTAATATTTCTTTGCCAACTTGCTCTTGTACGTGCGCCTCTAATGCGTATGTGGGGTTATCTATGTAAAGAGGCACATAGCACGTAGCTTCTTACCTCGAGGGACTTTTCATATCAAATATCGCGTACGGAAAACGGCTTTCCTCCTTGCTACCACCTGATCCTCCTCGCGCTCCCACTCTCATTCTCATTCTTTATTCCCGTCTTTATTTATCTCTCTTTCTCACGTTCTGCTTAAACTTTTCGACAGGGCCCTCCGCCTTCCTTCCATCGCTCTTCCATCTGTCAATGAGTAAAAAATAATCGGTCCAAAGAAGCGTTCCTCGTTTTTCTATTAAAGCCGTCGATTAAGGAGAAGCGAAGAAACAACGTCGAAAACCAGAGCATAGAGAACAGAGAAATCTCGAGGTGTGGATTAATAATCGAGACGAAAAATAGTCGCTCCAACCTTTCAAGAAACACGTACTTATATATATATATATACGTGTGTGGTGTGCGCGCGTGTGTGTATCATAAAGCCCCCAAAGCTTCATAAATATGTAAAATTAACTATTCGAGTTACACTAGTAGGTACCACCAAGGGATAAGAGTTATATAGGCTAAACACTCATGGGTACTCAATTACTCGCGTAGCAAGCTAATTATTTTTTAATAATGTTAGTCTTTCGTTCGTAAATAAATTTGTAAGAAATACAAGAATTACTTATACAAATAATATTTTTCTTCATGAAGTTTTAACAATGTTAATTAAAGCAGATTCATGCTAATAAATTAGCATTATCTTTTTTACAGGTAAACGATGAATAGCGTGTAATGCTAATTAAGAAAAAAATGGAGTATTGAAAAAAGTATATTGAAACATCATTTATTTTGAATAATTAATTCATTAAACCCGTAACATTTTAAAACTAGTTTAGCTTCGCTAGTGTAAGAAATTAAAAAAAAGTAAATGAAATTACCTGAATAAGGTTATAACGTTAAAAGTTAAGTTTAAAAATTAAGTAAGAATAATTTTTATATTACGAACAATTTTTTACTTAATTATATAATTAAGAATTTTAGTTAAAGTTAGCTTAACTAAAAAAATAATAAAACAAAATAATAATAATTAATAAATAATACGAACTTGATTTATTAATTAGGAGGATATAATATTGCAGAAACGTCTATTTTTATTTTACTTTATTACCTCAATAATTTAAGGAATTTATATAATATAATGCGATATTGCGCGATAAGTTCCATAAGCTTTAGAATGAATTGTAATTATAAGAATTCATTGAATCTGATATTAACTTATATTACGATATAATAAAGTGTCATATATTTTAAGGAATTCTAATCAATATTTATATATTCACGGTGGTGGTAAGTATATAGAGCATATTAAAGAATTTTAAAGCTGCACGAATATTATAGAATAGCCGGATCCTTCTATTTCTATAACATAATGAAATAATTAAAGTCTCAAATTTCAATTTAATTGTTAAAATCAACTTGTGCAAAAAATTATATTCAAGTCTCGATTTAATTTATAATACATTATTGTTTCTCTGCATAATTAAAAGTGTTAATTGCACTTCAATAATATTTTTTTAATTTAGTTCTTTCTCGAATATTCGTAATCTAAAGGTAGGTTGAATGCTTTTCATGTTTATATTTATTTTGAAAAAGGGATTTTAATGGATTCAAATATCATTTGGTGTGCGTAGAATAAGCCAAAACAAGTGTCTTTTTCCGTTGCAAGACAATTTTATTTTGAAATAATGAAACACGGATGCGAGAAGAGCCTGTCTGCCTGCTGCCTCCCTTCAGCAGAACTGGATAGAAAATTCTGTGAGTGAAAAGACTTCCAGAAATGTGACGAAATTCTTACTCAGAGCAAGAATCCATAACTAACAGCTACAGTTACATTCCTTGAAATGCGTATTATTCAATAAAGATGCGAAAGAAAAACGAATAAAAAGAAATGAAAGAAGTTTCTATATAAATTCCAGGTATCATTCAATACCGTTATTTGTTACGTTCTTTTGCTTGGCTTGACTCTAACTCATGACAGCGTTAGCATACGCTTCTTATCGCGACGGCATTGGCCTTTCTACTTCTTCAATGAGCACGTGTGCGTACCGATACACAGGCGCGTATACACAAAAGAGCGCGGTGCAGTGAGACTTTCGGACGAGGTGTAGGAGGCTACATAAAAGCTCGGTGGGAGCCCAAATACGAGGGAAGAATTAGCGGGGTTTGGAGCGGGGGCTTGGAGGGTCCAACAATGTCGTCCCATGGCGATAACGTTAATGCCGCGCACCTTCCTAAAGTGTAATGTAATTATATGGGAGTCGCGGTACTTTTATCGTCCGGCTCCGCTCCTACCTGCTTGCGCCCCTGTGTAATGTACAATTATAATCGCGGATGCAATAATTATCCCAAATAGAGTATTTCCTTGGCGAAAAGTACCTGCCTCGATGCTCCCAGCCTATAACTTCTCAAGTGTTTTATAGGCCATTTAAGAAGTTGTTTCAGCATATAATTCTATCCTGGGCTGTTAAATACCATTGTACAATACTAAATTGTTGGAAATATTATCCCGACAACTCTCATTATTATTTATGACTTTACATTCTACAGCGATTGTATTTATTTGTATCGCTGCAGATTATATATTTTTATAATAGCAACTTCGATTTAATATTTATTAAGATTATTGTTCGCATCCGGTTGAAATGTTAATAATTTGTTAATATACGTACAACTGCATGTGTATATTTAAATTTACCTGATCGTCTATTCTATTCACATTACATTTTTATTATTTCGACAAATATCTTTTTTTTTTATCTTGAAAAAGCTTTCATGCCTGTATTTCCGTTCCTCTTTCAAGTAAAATTATGACACTATTCCAGTTATAAATTAAGAAAAATCAAAATAAAGGTTATTGAATTTTTTAATTTTACTCACTAAATTGGATACGTAGATATTTTTCCAAATTAAATCCAGAGTATCTGTTCTTTTTTCCACATTATTCCCAATTATATTTAAATGTATTATTCCTATTTAAGCTACAGACTATTGCATAGGTTTTTAATATTCAAAACGACTTTTTACATAAGCAAACATGTTATCGTCAATTGCAAAATTTCATAATTATATTACGAATCAATTGCATTATCACAGTAGGTAACACATACTGATTGTCGATATAAGAGTTTTCTATAATAAAATTTAAATTTACTAACCAGACAAATAAAAACATGTGTCGAGAATATTTTACACAAAATCAGAAATACTATAAGTAATAATAATGATATATAAAATCTATGTAGCATTTTTTATACTGCTTACTCAACATCTGTTTTATCAACAAAATTGGAATACTCGACGGTCGATTATACAGATCTTTTTATGAACTTGTAATCATGCATGATATGAAGCTTAATAAAAGTTTATTAAAAGATATTAAACTAAGTTATACTGTTCGAATAAATGAAATTAGTAAATACAATTAAGCATATTATAATTATTGATATGAGTTAGACTTTTATATAATATAATAAGAAAGAATTATACTGTTATTAAACCATGTTTTTTAAAATATCGCTTTACCTTTGAATAAAAGCTCATTGTTTATAGAATTTACATATACCTACATATAGATAATGTATAAAAAATGTGCTATATTAAAACATTGGTGATTAAATAATCGTATTTAATTATAATTTTTCGAATGTAAAGGCAATGACAAAATACAATAATTTGAATTTATATATTGTATTTTGAACATTATATCTATTGCATATCATGTATTTATTTAATCGCCTTATATATTGTATAGCGATTAAAATTTTTAAATATAGTATTTGAATGTAATAAGATATTTGAATTGTATAAATCTCAGTGTGGCATGCTTTGTTGCTGAATTTTATAGTATCGATCATATTTTTATAAACATACGTTCGAATAGTTCATGATTATTTTATTTAATTATCGATTAATCAGAGAAGTTGCATCAATAAAAATTAATGAAGTGTATTCTAAAGTATTTAGTGAACTGTTGATCGAAATTGATATATACATTTGTTGCAAAAACGGAATCGTTATGCTCTATTGATAACCATTTTATTCCTTTTTTTATATTATTAATCGTATAATTTATTATCTTAATAAGATCACTTGTAAATGTACTCTAATATGAAATCATGCACATTACAAACGAGTTTATTTATTAAAAATTAACCAAAAAAAATTTTTAATACAAATCATAATGTCTTTCAAACTCATTAAGATCGTTAAATTTAAATTAAAAAATGTAACTATGCTTTTTTGATTTTCATAACTGACAACTATAAATTAATTTCCGAAGAAACGTGAATTTTTTATTGATGATTGATGGATGATATAATAATACCGATAATATAAAAAAAAAGATTAATATATACGAATAAAAAAATTGCATTTACGATTATCTCATTAAAATATTAAAATAAAAAAAAACCAATCTGTATTTAATAGTGTTAATAAGAAAAATTTTAAACAAAGCTTAATGATTATTTCACAAAATATTATGTTTGTTTTAAAATGTTATTTCATTATTTATTTTTAGTTATTTATTACTTGGAAGAGATTTCATAAAAGTAGTGTTTAATCCTGTATAAATTATAAGACTGATGGTTAATGTTTATAATATATTTTTTTATAACCTTAAAAGTTAAATTTAATTTTTAAGTTAAAAATTTATTCTATATCCTATATGCGATATATAAAAAGCAAATTATATAAATCTTAAATATATTAAATGTTCGGTGTGAGCTTTATTAAAAAATGATATGCTCTCTTATTAAATATGAGACGAATGTATCTCATTCTGTTAAAATAAGTATAGTCAAGGATAAAGTGACGACTCAAATGTAAAGAAGGTAGCTGTAATATAATGCTAATGTTAATTCCTATCATATTAATTTTATGGCTGCATTGAAAAATGGTTTTTAAATGAATATGACTTATAACTTCAAAATGATTATAAAATATTTCATTTATTTATACGCACGTGAAACAAATTGTTTAAATTCAAAAACACATCTAGAGAATTATTTCCTTCATTCCTTTAAGTATCAGCAAGTAAGTTTTTAATGTAATTATCTAAGAAGAATAATCAAGATAAAATGAAAAAAAATGTATTCTTATTAGGAAAACAATTGCATAGTCAAAAACAAACATAATCTTTGTCATATCCTTCCATAAAGATTACTTCTAGGTAATAAATTAATTTTAAAACAATTATTCTTTATTCGTTTGAAAAACTACTTCCTGAATCAAGCGAATAAAATCATAAAAAATGAACATTGTAAGGTGCCATTGACACGCATAATAATCATGTAATTTGCCTTCGCTGCTCAATTACAATGCTTGCTTCCTTACAAAAAACATTTTTATATTCAATAATTCGCTTTGGTTGAATGAGATTTTACATCATAGTATATAAGAAGTATTTATTGAAAATGAAAAACGATACTGCTAACAGTATAAATAATGTTTATAAAATTCAATATATTCAATAATGTTTATATTTTAATTCAAATAAGATAGTATTGTCAGTTTGAATATCTTTTATTTTTATTTTGTTCTCTAAAGGTAATATGCAAGAAATTTATAAGACTTGAATTTTGCATTTATATTCATTTACGAAAAATACGAAAAATATAAAATTTTACACCAAACAGTAAAAAAATCACTATCCATATAAATATTATTAATGTGTATTAATTTTATCCGCTTAACATACATTCCGCTTACATTGAAGAAGTGATAGTCAGTTATCTTATAAGTATTACATACAAATACTGAAATGAAGTAAAATTACAGGCACTTCACATAAATAATGAAATTACTTGTATAGGATTATAAGAAGTATCTAAAAATATCATCTCAAGAAAAAATTTATATTTATGTCATTTTATTAAAAATTCCGCCGAATATGTAATTCTGCTATAAGGTCATATAGTAGTTAAAATTTCTTTAAGTCTTTATTTTTTTGTTACACAATTTATATTTTATATGCGAAATAATATCTTATTACTAATAAATAAAATAGTAATTGAAAAACCATTAAATTAAAAGGTCACATAGTTCAAAGTTACTTCCTGATTATTCTGAAATCCTGTGGAAAATATTCATTTATTTTTGTACAAATATTTATTTCAATAATCCTCATTAGCAGTATAATTATTAAATATACACACATATATATATATATATAATCATTTTACAGTTATCAGTTAAAACATTTTCGTAAACAAATAAAATGAAATAAAAATGTATTTCTTTTAATTTGTATTTCTCGTTGTCTGCATTTATTAAGATTTTTAAAATGTATTTCTATGTAATATTCTTATATTATTTATAATTAACGTATGTACGAAGGTTGAATTAATGTAAATTTTTCATCAATACAAATTATTATATATATTAAAGAGTAAATTACTGTTTATAAATCATCGATATTTAGGTTATCGATTACTTAGGCATTTCCATTTAGATAGTCTTAATAAAATTATAGTCAATACAATTTATATCTTTATAAATAAAATATATGAATTTATTAAACTAATTGCCCTTGTATATAAATATAGAATTGAAAGAAGTTCGATTTTTATAAAGAATGGAATGATAAAAATATTCTAAATTTGAAATTTAAATAATTTTTAAAAAGTGAGAATAGAAAAAAATTTGATAATTAATTTTTTTTTATTGAATCTTTGTATTTATGATTTATCAAGAGTATAATTTTCAATTACGATGCTTCAAAAATAAATTTTCTTCCTACGGTTTCATATTATTTTCACAAAGCTTTTTATTTTATGAGGAAGTAAAATACTGCAACAAATGACTTTCGAATTGGAATAAGAATTTAAATGATTTTGTAAATAATTGAAATATAATACATAAATGAATTATTATCACCGAAGGACTTCCGAGTTTCAAATTTTACTTTTTTCTAATACTTGTAATTTTCATTATAGGTTTTTATAAAGAAGCACAGAAGACCTCATATTTAAAATTTTCATTATTTCACTAGTTCAATTTATGAATACATATCTATTTATTTATTTGTAAACAATAGAACATGTAAATTTCATTGAGTTTTATATAGATGAAAAACTTAAACAAGATTGAGTAATTCATATAAAAAAATCCGTATTTAATAAATTTTATTAATTAAAATGTATGAAATTAAAAATTTATTTCTTTTTAATAGTTTTCATCTATAGTTTTTAAATTATAGTGTTATTTTGAGTAATGAGCAGGTATCTAATCCGTTAAACATACTAATATTAAATAAATAATATGCCTTTGTTATGTATCAATTCTAACATTAACGATTGTAATTATACGGTTAACGTAAGTGCTCATAATAATGTCATGTCAAATTTATGTTTCATAAAGATAAAAGATTATTTATTATTAAAATTAATTTATCTGCTAAAAAAATTTATTAACTATCTCGGATACATAATTGGAAAATAATATGAAATTTTGTAAATTTACCCAATGGAATATAATTATAAATAAGAAATTTCGTTAAATCAATAGATTTTCTGAGTAACTGTAAACATCAGACCGCAAAATTAGATCATTCAAATCGGTCATTGGTAAATGTGAAATTTCTGTTTATTTGAATCCTTACATTTATTTATTTATCATACATTTCAAACATAAATATGTCAATTTAATGGTTATTATAATCGGGGCTAGAAACATCAAAACTCTATGCGAAAGAGATTTAATTGGCACACATATGGAATATAATATTTTACAGTTACAAGAAATACGTGGGAAAGCAGAAATGCTTACTTATCTATAAAGTAATCAGAATCCATTTCGATGCTGAAACTCATATTCTTGTTAATATCTCAGATAATTGAAACAAAGAGATTCTAATTCATAAAATTATTTTGAAATAAATACCGATAAGATTTAAGTTGTGTATAAATTATAATGTATACTTTTATCGTATAGTCGGATAGTAAAATTAATGTTAACTAAAATTTTATGGCGAAAATGCTTGCGCTATTCGGTTATTTTATTTTATTCGAGAAATAGAAATTAAAATAAAATTAAAACTTAATCATTAAAATTTTTATTAGGAAAAACTTTCAAATTCAATGAAATATAATATATAAATAAGCTTTCAGTCTCTCGCGAAGAAATCTTTTCGTATCACTATATATCAAATAGAAAATTGAGAATTTCTTACATAAAAATTTAAAAGTATTATTGAATTTCTAAAATTCGTGGGTCCGTGTACTGATTGCCCGAAGAGGAAATTGTTTTAGAACAAATTAAGAAAGTTGATTATTATTCATTTAATTCCTGAAGCGAGATAAAGTATGTTCTTCTGTAGCTATTATAAGCGAACTCGGAATCATTTTTAATTGCGTCAGTGTTAATATTTATTATCTCGTTATAAAATTTAAGTTTCTTGATTGAAAAATTAATTTATTAAGTATTATATTTTTAATTATCTACTTTGATGGAAATATAACTTTTAAAACATAAGTAGTTCATAAGGAATAAAGTCGCCAAAGTGTATCTCCCTCTCTCTCTCTCTCTCTCTCTCTCTATATATATATATATATATAAAGTTCAAAATATTTATTTCAAAGAGAAATATTAAAGAAATAAACAGTTGAAAAATACAAACATATTTTAACGTTACCATCATAGAACTTGAGAAGAAAATAATTAAACAAAATTGTTCAAGATTTATGACAGTTAAAGCAACTTTCAACTGAGAAAATTTACAAAATAGCATAAATAGATAATTAAAGAATATATATCATATTATTTATATGGTAGAGTGAATTTAGAATTTACGTGTATGTCATATAACCTTGATAATTTCTATGGAAAATGCAGTTTTTATATGTATTGTTACCAATGATAATATAAAACTTATAGAAAAAGGAATAATTAAAAACAAAAAATATGTAGAAAGAGAAAATTATAATATTATAAGGATGTATTAAGTAATGTATTTAATTTATTATATAAAAAGAATTCATATTTGTTATCGATTAAAATTAATAATTAAAATGATAGAAAATAGGATAATGAATGATGAATCATTTTGGATGATTTAGTACAGAAAAATGGCAGTAGTATCATAAAATTTTGTAATATTATTAAAATTATTATTTATAAGATTACTTCATTAGGAATATTATGTATCTTATTTTAATGAAATAAAATGTGATTCTAGAAATGATAATGACTTTTAGTAATAAATCCCAGAAGCTGCAATGAATGAACATCGTCTTCCCTGTTGATTGAATTAGAAAAAATTGTTTTTGCGATAAAACAATAAAAATATGAAATCATTATTACTTCGCATCAAAGTACAAAGTTAATTTATTATATATATATATATTTAAGAACTTGTACATATTCGGAATGAAAAATAAGGTCAGTTTGTATATAATAAAATAATATTCACAATCACGTATAGATATATTATTATAATTGCACAGGATTCTGATGATTAGCATTTATCTCTATTGATAAAATCTTAAGTAGAACGTGTTAAATTCAATATTAATGAATAAAAGAATTATGAAGGAAGCTGGATTTGAGTTAGCATGGGTCAGTGACTCAATCTTGAATAACAAAGCGAATGATATTGGGATTAGTAAGAAGTTAACAACAAAAAGCAAAGTATCCATTTGTCGATCTTTAGATGTGCGTCGCGTAAATCGAAATGCTTTAAAATTCTGCGCGTGTAGCGGTTTTACTCGTGTTATTATTCTGCAAACGTTTAGGGATCATTTGTTAGTCGTAGTTCCGTCGTTAATAGTACTATTGTTTTTTTTTGTTTGTTTGTTTTTTTGTATTTGAGCAGTTATTTTACTAAATGAATAATAATACGAAGACGAAAAAAATGTATTCTCTGATTTTTTTTCTTTTCCTTCCGACAATACAATCGTCTGATACGCTGCACTTTTAGCGCAAACTTATAAAATTACACAGACATCAACCGTAATCAGTGATATATAATGCGGACCTTGAAGATTCGATAAGAAAACATAAATTTATTCCAAGAAAAAGAATTTCAAAAATTTTATCCGACCATTTTATTTTTTTTCTCCAGCTGTAGTCATTATATGCCATTTTCCTGTCATTTTCTCGAAAATTGTTATCCTCCGTCATATCAACCGCTTTATTTGGCCGAATATTTGGAATTTTACAGTAAACACGCTCACGAGTTATAATATATATATATATATATATATTTTTATAGATCAAGTACCTAATTTAAACATGTTAGCCTATTCTTAATAAAAAAAATCAGATATTCATTTCGTTATAAATAACAGCAATTTTCAGTCGTCAGTTTGATAAAGATTGTGTACAAATAACTGTATTTGATTATAAAAAAGTTTTACTGAATAAAACTGATTTATTTTTCAACTCCATTCAAATTAATAATTAAAATAATTATATCAAATATCAATATTATTCTGATATTATTTACTTATCTGTATTAGTAATTAGTACAATTAAATTTATACCAAAGATTTTAAACGGTTTAGTCTTTTTTTTAATCGATACATGTAAAGTTGTTGATATTCATTTGACTAGATATATAGATGGATCCTCATGCCTTTGGAAATGAGATATGCAAAGAACTGGAATTATCAAATACAATTTATACTTCAAAGGAATTAATTTTTACATTTCATAAGTATTTTTGGATAAGAATATTTTATCGGGGTAAATTCATTTGACGGTATTATGCTAAGTAAGAAGGATTATTTTAAATAAATTTATATTGGATTTTATTTGTCATTTTCGAATAAAATATGATTCCAAGCTGTTGCTAGATGCAAATTAAGTTATTTTTAATATACAATTACATATTTATTTAAATATAAACGAGTTTTGGTTTATTATGTTTATTATATTTTATCATTATCTAGAAGTATACTAAAAATAGGGAACAGCAGCTGATTATGTGCATATAATTTTATCTTAAAATGGATCTCCAAAAGACTAAGTATGGCGGAACGCTATACGTATTTCTATACATTTGGGATATATATATATATATATATATATATGCATGTAGAATCAAATTAAAAATTAAAAAATGTACGCGCGTATGGTCTTTTTCAATAGATTTTTAATTAGAATATAGACATAAAATTATATAGACTGTGGTGATGTTAAATGAAAAATAAAAATTGTAGGAATGTTTAAGCAAATTTAACGAATGACTGTAGCACGTTTATTTTTTTCTTCTCTTATTTACTGAATGACTCGTTTGGCAAAGACATTTTTAAGTAGACAGTAAGAATTAATGGTTATCACATTCCGATGTTTAGACATAGACGATATGTTTTTATCAAAACGGGAGAGAGCAGCCAGGAGAAGGTCTTTTTAATTAATGTAGGATAGGTATGTAAATGAAGGTTATAATAACAGTAATTCAAATAAGTTTGTTTTTTATAATTAGCCGCAGGAATTACAAGGTTGTATACGTGCTCGATAGTGGAGTGCAAGTGCATTCGATGACGTTCGTCGTTTTATTTATTGCTGTTGATCGTACGGACATTACGCGCGCACGGGCATTAATGGCAGTCGGGGATAACGGCTAATTATAGTGCGCGCCGGCGTTTTGTGCGGGGCGAGGGGAGCGTCGGATAAATCGCTATCGTGGCGGAGGGCGGATGAAAGCGGAGAGGCCGAAAAGTTGGGCACGATGTTTCGACTCGGAGGTGGTCGAGAATAAAGGAAAGCGGCTGCCCCGGAGCTCGAGGAGACGGGACCGATTGACGTCACAAAGACCGGTGGATAACCGTCAGGTGTCTTGGTGATAATGATAATAAAGCTCGGTGAGTTCGGACGAGGACCGAATGCCAATGTCGAATGCGATTCCGATTCCCGTTCCGCGGCGCTCATCTTGTGGGATGGTCCCGTACCCCGGAAGAGGATAATCCGGCCCGACCCGGCACGACTCGCGTATTGGGTATCGCTACGTCTGGAAAGTCATTGTTTCCCGTGCGGCAGTCGGTGAAATGCTCGAGAGGTTTCCTCCCCCCCACTCCAGTGTGTCGTCAGCAGCAGCAGCAGCAGCAGCAACAGCAGCAGCTGCTCGCTCGGCGGTTTCCTCCGGCGCCTGCCTTTCCCTATACGTATATACAAGCTGGCGCTCGGGATCGAGTGGCAGAGTCGCTCGAGCACCGGCCGACGCACCTCGCAACCGTTCCCTATATCGCCGTCGTCGCTCCTCTTGAGCATCGCAAGAGTAGTATTAGTAGTATTAGTATTAGTAGTAGTAGTAATAGTATTAGTAGTAGTAGCGCGACAAAGCCGCCTTTTTTCACCGATCTACATGACGATGGCGAGGGTGATTCTTTTACTTCTGTCGGCGGCCACGGTCCTTGCCTTCGTCGACGCGACCCGCGTCAATGAGTGCAACACCGGTGAGTTAACTCGGCCAGCATTTTTTAGCATTGTGATCGTTCTTCATTTTATCCTTGTATTGCTTTATTTTGTTATTTTATGCAAAACGAGCCGGGACTGTCAGGGACGGACAAAACCGGTCGACGATACGGCCGATTTGCAAGTGTTTCTTGTCACCTTTTTTCTACCGTCACTCTTTCACCCCTTTCACCCCTTTCATATAAGCTTTTACTTCATATAAGCGATTTTCAGAAACTTTAAAAATCCTATTTAATACTTAGCGTTGTCTTAAATTATTAATCATTTTCGAATGGACATTTAAATTCGAGATTTTTTATACTCGTAGCTTTAACGTAATATTACCATTACTTGCATGATAAATATTATAATATTCCCGTAAGTAAATATTATTTAATATTAGATAGAAAGTTTTCTTAGAATTCTGTCCTACTCATCATAATTCTACATGTCTCTACTTAACTATCTATCTATCTTTATATATATATATAATGTAAACTTTATATTTTATGTCTATTATAATTATAATCTTACTGAAATTTACTGAAACCATGTATTTGTATTTTCTAATCAATATATATTGATTTTTCTTCGTTAGACAAAATCATTCTCTTAAATAAGTCGAATCTTTTCCGATCCAAGCATTCAGTAAATATGTAAATAAATAAATAAATAATAACAGTAGTTATTCGCGTGAAAAGCCAGATTTATTTACTTCTTATGACAGTAAAGGTTTAATACAAAAAATTTGCTTTTGAAATCGAAGATTCAAAAAATGGAGAAGTCCATTTGACATGCATTATCAATACTTATCGATGTTGAATAATGTAAAAAAAGGAAAAAAAAGAAAACTTTGGTTTTAATTCAACCAATTTTCTCTTGACATAATCATACGTAGCCTTGATGAAATGAAGCAGAATGGACGTTGGCTCAAGTGTGACCGAACGAGAACGCTTGCGTTTGGTGAAAGAGGGGGGGGGCAGAGTTCTTTTATTTCCTTTTATGCGATTCTTTTCGAGATCTAAAAAAATCTTGTATACACAAGAAGTTAGCGAGGCGGACACTCTCGATGTCGGTTTTTTTTCTTTATCTCTTTTTAACGCTACTTAGTTCTCATGCAATAATAAATAAATATATTTAGCCAAGCAGAAGAGGTGAATAAATGAAGTGAATTTAAGTGGTACCCGACGCTAATTATCAACTTTCTCTTACTTGAGCGCAGGAAAAATCCTCGAGGATACGACACTGGTCCGCATCACGAACTGCGATGCGCCGCCGTGTAAGCTGAAAAAGCGCACAAAGGTGATGATCGAACAGCGCTTCACACCTAAGCGGGATATCCAGAGCCTGAGGACGTCCGTGCACGCGACGATCCTCGGTATCCCGCTGCCGTTCATCGGCGTTGACGGCACCGACGCTTGCGGCAAAATTTTCAACGCCGCCGACGGTACCAAGGCGCCTTGTCCCCTTAAGCAGGGCACCGAGTACATCTACAAGAACGAGTTCCCCATCCTTAACGTTTATCCTACGGTAAGTTCTTCGGAGGCAGGCATTGCTTCATCTCAGGTCTTGTGCATTTCCAGATCATACCGGTTACTCAAACAATGCACTTTTAAATTATTAACGATTGTATTAGATAAAGACCATCGTCTTTCTAAAATTCTTAAAAATTATCAGAATCTTATTGATTTTGCTTTATGATCAATTCCGTTCAACATAACCATACTCAAACAACAGCAAATCCCACTTAAAATTCTTGCATCGCGTGTGAAGAACAAAAATCACTATTTTAAGCGAAATTCAAATGACGTCTACAATAATTCGACAGAACTTGGCAAATACATAATGATTTAATCTGATGATTGATTTATTCACTTTTTACAATCACTTTTTTTTCTTTATGATTAAAGCAAAAAGTAGCATTCTCATTAGTATTCTCTTAGTGCATATTCATCTTCACATACCTCTAGCTGCTTTATCCCTGATTAAATAATAATTATAATCATAATATCCTAAGTAAAAAAAGCACTGTTAATAATATCTATTATTTTATATTTAATATATACACCTATTTATATTTATTATAAATTTCATCAAAGCAGTATTCTTATTATTTTACAAATTTCTCATCTGATAAATCATGTCATTATTTTCATTTACATAAAAATGCTGCCATCAATTACTCCTACTACACTGATTAAAAAATCAACTTTATAAAAAATTAAAATACATATAATGCATATTTAATTTGATAAATCTAGACATTAAGTGAATGACATTATCAGAGAATAATGTAATTGTTATTCTTCTATGGAACTCAAAATCATTAATTTCAAAACGATTATACCGCTAATTCTTAGTATTTATTTACACTAAAATGAATAGCAAATTAATTACGTAATTCTCGACATTTAAATAAATACGATGTTAATAACGTATATAAATAAAATAACAAATAATATAAATAAAATAACAAATAATATACAAATAATATAAATAAAATAACAAATAATATACAAATAATATAAATAAAATAACAAATAATATACAAATAATATAAATAAAATAACAAAACGGGTATGTTCTCATAAGTCATATTTCTGTCGATTTAAATTTACGTTTACGTTTAATTTAAATAGGATAAATTTTTGTATATAGTACATAATTTATTTTATAACAAAATAGTAATGCGTTTGAAGAGAAATAGCACGATACAAACAATTAAGAGATATTTAGTTCAAAAAATTTTCTAAAAAAAACATTTGTAATAGTGTATTGATTTATGAAAAGAATGAAAATTATGTTAGAACAAGTCACCTAATAATAATTAGTCATTTATAATACATCAGAATTCATTTAAATAATTTTGTTGACATTTATACTTATGTATTAATTTACATTCGTAACTATAAGATTTTATGAAAAAGAATTTGAATTTACATTTCAAAAATAAAGATGCATTTTTTTTTACTTCAACTTATTTCTAGTATGATGCAATATATTCTTTTAATCATATATTGCGAAACATCTTGCAATCAATTATTAATTAGGGATGTTATACTATCTATAGCATGTCATCAGTGTACAATCTATCTTTCAGTAAATTATAATAAAATATCATCAATCATAAAAATATTTGGCGTAGTAATAAAAATTGTATCTAATATAAAATATTTACTTGTGTCCGATTACATTTTTTTAATGAGAATGCAAATAAACTTGCAACCACATTCATTATTAACATCGATCTATTAAAAGAAGAGTTAAGAAAATGATAATTGTTAATTAATTATTTATTTCAAAATTAACGAATTTCAGTAACATTGAATAAATTTCATATATTTGTCTTTTTTGTGGAACATATTTATGAGTAGTAAACAAATCGTTATACTATTTATAGGTAAAACGCGGGTTGTTTTCAATAAACATTGAACACGTGATTGTACTGGATATTAATTTATTTTTTGTAACTACGAATTAAATGCTGAATTTTTTTAAAGCTATATTTGGGGGACATTTTTTGAACTTATTCAAGTTCATTCGTAAAAATGAATGAATGTTTCCGTAATTTGTCGGATCAAAATAATTATAATATTATTGATTAGAAATTTTAATATTTGTGCAATGTCAAGAAGAGTCACCAAAATGTATTTTGAAAATACTTAAATTTTTTATTCGTTCCAGGTTGCATTAACTGTTCATTGGGCTTTGCGAGAGAATAATGCTGACATTACGTGTTTCGAAGTACCCTCAAGAATAATCTAATAGAAGAAAATAGTATTTAAGATTCTAATCAATTCAAATGTACATCAATTGATAATTGATGATAGTTTTTTTAAGTTGAAATAAATATACATGAATGTTCATCAATCGACTGATATTTGATGTATAGTTGATTAGATTTTTGTACTGAAATTTAAATCTACATGTTTTTATGCGCTTTTTTATACTTTTATTGTAAATCATCTGTAAGCAATCAGAATATAAATTTTGAATTATAACTAATATTGAAATTGTAAATATATTTTTTTACTCTTATTTATATTTCTAAGATCTTAGTACACTTTATAAAAAATAAAAATAACTACAATCCTTCATTATAATGTTATTCAGCTTAATTGGTACTTTACTTTCATGCTCATACTGATTTTTACAATGTAGAATATGCAATATACGTAATAATTCAATAGTACAAGTTAGAAATTATTATTTAAACCCTTTTACAAATAATTAATTTAAATCGTCTGTGTGTACGTGTTTAATTAATATGTTTCAAAAAAAATTTGTACACTTCTGTTGTGTATTGTCAAAAGGAGCTATTGCCCGAAGAGTACCAGTGGCGTCCTCAGTAGTTGTTTTCGAAACTTTGTAAGATTTCGTAAGGTATATTTTTGGACATAAAACAATTTTATTATATTCCAGTAGAAGTTTCAAAATTATCATTTTTTATTGAAATTAAGAAATAGTTTTATTTTTAACATTCAGTGATTTTTTATCGACTGAGCTATAAGCATTCGTGAACATATGTTTTTAAATACGTTTCCAGTAGATGGCGGGCTATCTCATATTCTATTTTTTCAATATTTCTTGGACGGAAGTATTTACTTAGATATTTACTTCGAACAATTACTACTGTAATTGTTTATTACTGCTATAAAAGCAAATTCGTAATGTAATTTTTTTTTTTTAAATAGGTTTTGTTATATGGATAAGTTACCTGAATCTTACACAAACTCACATTTATTTATTTAATAATTTGACTGATTCGCCTTTTATTGCTTGAAGAAATTAAATTATTTATTCAGTAATAAAGGTTTCTTGAATGCTTGTTTTCTTATTATATAGTAATTACAATAAAATATCAAGTAGGATGAAAATGTTTTATTAGCAAATTAGTCTGACAAAATAAAATATTTATATATTTTTAAAATAAGTTACTTTTTGAAACTATATATGAAAGCAATAAAAATAATAAAAATCTATCTTGCCGTAACTACAAATATTTAATAATACATATACCTTAGAATGTTATATTGAAATACTTTTGTAGAAAAGAATTATACCTCTTCTACACTAGTTTAATAATTTTAATATTATGTTATAAGGAAGTCTGCAGCTATAAGTATTTAACAAAACGATTGAAAGATTTTAATTATATAATAGATAAGTTTTCCATTCAATTTTATTCATTCTTATTTTGATTATTAGTATTAATTGTTCCTTGCCAAAAGAATTTCTAAAATTTTCTAAACAAATGTTTTTTTATTTATATAATATGAATTAATGTTAAATTCTTGAGAATTAGAATTACAAAACTAAAATATAATACTTGTGTTAAACTATGATTTTATATTCATGGAATAAAGTTTTTCTTTTTTTTTTACATTTTCCTGAAAGAGGGATGATAGTATTATTAAATATATCAATTACATAAATTTTTATTATACGTAACTATGAAATGTAAAATGGATGGATTAAAGGACTGATAAGATTGATTGAATCACAATAAAAGTAAAAAAATTAAATTTTTCTGAAAAAATACGATTTGTGTTACAGTACTAATTTCGAAAAAACTGACATTTTTGCGTTGATTTCATATTCTTATTATTTTGAAAAAAGTTTTAAATTGTGTTGGATCATTTTAATGTTATTTTGCAAAATAATCAATTTTTTTATGAAAGGTAAAAGCTAATTTTTTATTCTGAAGTTATAATATATGTATAAAAAATTATATCTCATTTCTGTTTGGTACTATTTTAATGTCCACATCTTTATATGCGTTATTAAATTATATATAAATAAATGTATATATATACACATCTTATATTATACTAATTTATTTCTTCAACGACTTTTAATATCAGTATTGACTATGTATGACAATGACTATTAAATTTTGAAATAATAAACATTCAATTTTGTGAAACAATATATTTATTTATATATTTTTTATTATACAATTTTGGCAACTCGGAATTCGAATAGTGAATTTGAAAGTTTTTTTTATGTATTATTGAGCTCAATATAATTTATGTTACTTTCATAATTTTATTATTATAAATATTCCTTAATATATTTATACGCAACAAGCAAAATCTTAATTTTTAGATAAATTTTTATATATGTAGCTTGTAATAATGGAATTACAATTCAATAAATAGGATACTTGATATTTACGTTATATACAATATTTTGCATTTATTTTTCTCAATATTTTCATTTTTGATATAAAATGAAAATTTAGGATGGAGTATAAGAATATATGTTCCGTTGTTTTCAAAATACATTTCAAAATGTTTTTTAATTTATAGTAATGAGTATAAATAAAGTTGATAACTGGATGCGGAAGTGAAAATTCGTTTAAAAAATGTCTTTGTGCTGCGTGGTTCTCGATTTTGCGAACAATGAACATCGCCGTCATTTGACAAGTTAATCCAAATTTAGTTTAGCCAAACTAAGTATTTTGCATTCTGATTTTAGTATACGTAACCGATATGCGAGTAACGGAATATTTTGATTCGAGGTGTCAATCAGCTTGACAATGTGTCGAATAATGTCAACGAAAACGTGGACTGCTTGTTATGATTTCTCCTTAAAGATGTCAAATTGAGTGACGACGGGTCGGGGGTGGACTGTTATTTAGGATTAAACCTGTCACTCTGGTGGTTATGAGAGTCGAAATAATGGAAAACGTGTCAGCGGCAGGCAGGTCCACCCTTGAATAGCCTTGTTATCCGATGAAAGCCATTATCAGGAAGTTAAGATTGGTATATTAGGAAGGCTGGGTCGGATAAATTTTTGAGTACTGAGGGACGGAGAGAGTGAGATTTTGGGACCGTAGCTGAAGTTCTCGAAGCACCTGGTTCGGTTATTATTGAGCATCGGCAGTAGTAGGGTCGTCGTCGTAGTTGTCGACGTTGTCGAATGGCGCAGCGGGTATAAACTATCAATCGCAGTGGCGATGGTAGCAGGGTGTTGGGCCGGGTGTATTGGGGGTGGATGGTAGACGGGCAGTCGGGGCGCGAGAGTCGGTCGGTTTAGTAGGGGGTTGAGAGCTCACCGGTCGACGGCTTTGGTGCACGGCGCCGACGCCGGCGCCCTGACGCTCGCCGTCTCTTCCCGCTTCAGTGTGCGGTTCGACCTCGAGGAAGGATCACGCGCGGATGTCGTAACGCTCTTGGCACCGTCTTCGGCGGCGTGGCTGGACAAGTGCTGCTGGGTGTCCGGGCTCGTAGGGCGCCCGGAGCTCGTGCCGCTGCTGCGAGTTTCGAGATCTCGGTCCCGCTGGCGTGCGTGAGGGGTTACTTGCGCGGAAGTGTCGAGCACGTGGCGCACGTCCATGGAATGCGACGTCGACAACTGGCGTTAAATTCCGAGGCTGCTGCAGCTTAGTGATACGGCTTTTATTCGTCCACGGTGTAGTGCGGTTTAGCCAGACCTGAGGAGACCTCGTCTTCACCAGGGGGTCTTGTATTGCCAGGCGCCACTTAGTGCGCGGATACTAGAATATGAACGATCGTCACTGCGCTTCAGGAATATCCGTGCACGCAAGTCATCCCTTATATAATTGAAGGGGGTGAGGGATCTTTATTGAAGATTGCGATTAATGATCAAGAAGCAGCTCGTGGTTTGGCGACACCGTTCGCAGGGCTTTCTTCTTATCCCATACTGCTCCGGTAGCGTGACGTTTTTCCATGGTGACAGAGCCATAACGAATACGAAGAGAAGTGAAAATGTGGTGTTTAGTGCTTTTTCTGGGACTATCGGAAGCCGTCGGCCGCATGTCGGTCGAAGGTATCAAAGGCATCGATACATCAGGTAGCTTTGCAACTACATTTATTATTTTCAATTGACTTTCTTCCCTTACTTTGCGAATATTACACTTGCACCATTAAACATAAAAAGGAAGAAAAATGTTTAATTCTTAAGAAATTATTATTAGGGAACGTAATTCCTAAGAAATGTATTATTTTTAAGTTAATTACATATCATCGACTTGCTTTAAAGCTCTCACAATTTCCTTCACACATTCGATTTGTGTTATTGTATTTGTGTATAGTATGACATATGGTTTGTCATACTATTATTTAATGCTTTTCGTATTATTTACACTTTGTTTACGCCTTTAAGGAACTATAATAGTCTGAAATTTATATGTCTTAGCAATTTAGATTAAGTTGCTTCGCAAGAAATAGGAAAATGCTTAATGTGCATAACGAGTAGCAAACATAATTTAATGTGGCTATTTATCAGCTATATTATATGCGTACGCAGGTATGAATATATATGGGCGCATAGTACGAGTGTAAGTGCTCACTCAGAGGAGAATTTAATGTATTTCCAGAGGAATTCGCAATGTTCTTTAATTATGAAAATTTATATTAATAAATTTTAGACATCGCAAAATTCTTATTTGTTTTTAACGCGATGAATATGCTACGAACGTTTTTCTATTACTAATCGAATGAATTGCAATTATTTGTCTACAATTTAAGATTAGAATATTTATATATTTAATATATTTATTTTGCCTGTCGATATTTCAGAGGTTTTTCAATTTAAAAGCTATCATTCATGTCTTCACTTTCCATTTAGCTTATGCATTTAATTTCTTACCTGTAGTTTGTTTACAGAATCACAGGCAGAGTAATTGGGGTGGGAGGAAGGTGTGAGGGATAATTGACGAAAAGATTCTCAATTATTAAATAAACCTTTTTGGGAGATATTAAGTAAGAATAATAGGCTTAGGCGGTCACGCGACTTGATTGATTCCGTGCAGAAGATAGACTCATCCATTATCGGCAGGTCGTATTACATGCGATTAAGGATAAAATAGAAGGAGAGAGAGAGAGAGAGAGATCCGTTGAGAGATATTAACAGACAAATAAAGTCGCGAGAGTGGCCGAGCTCTTGCTACTAATGGAAGGGGTGGGGGTTATTGGGGTGTATTCGAGCCGAAGCGCAGTTCTGCATTGAAGAACAAAGTGGCAGAGGGGAAGGAAGAAGAAGAAGCTCAAGAAAGTGAAGAAGAACTTATATCTAGATCTGAGCGGCTATCGTTCCCTTAAGAGTTAGAGTTGCCTCGACCGTTACCGCGGCTTCGACGTAAGAGCAACGAGCCGCGGGGTCGATTAGGGCAGGAGGGAGGCTTCGCTAGATAATGGCTGCTTATGCTGTCTCAGAAGGTACAAATGCACCCTGTGTTGGTTCGACTTACTCGGATGATTACATAAAAATATCCACGAAGCCTTTATAATGCGCGAACTGGCAATCTCTTATCTTCTTTTTGACTTCAGCACCTCTGAAATACACGTACACGTAGACATGCACTGCTTATTAAGACTATTTGTCAAGGGTATACAGTAGTTGTTTCTTTATTTCGTTTCAAAAAAGCCGTTTTACTCGTCCTAATCGATCCTTTTAATTTTATTTATATTCTACATTCCAGCCTCGCCAGTTTCTTTTTACCGTTTTGCGTATACGGTAGAGATACATTAGGGAGTGGGTGCACATCACCGTAATGCTATTATATCCTCATTAGTCGTTCGTTTCCTCATTAGGTATCATAATCTCTCGGATTTACGTCTTATGCTGTCATCCACATTTCTAATATTCAATTGTTTTCTCTTCTATGTGAGTATAACTATCCCAATTTCTTACCCTCCCCCTCTCTTTCTTTACATATACACATATAAACAATGCGAGTACAGTAGTTTTAGTAGCACGAGGTCGATATGTATATAACAATATGCAATGTTTACGTTTAAATAAATAAAAGTAACGGTATTATGTAACGTAGGAATGTAATAAATTTCATTTTAATATTGCTTTGAAATTTATAATAAACTTATTTAATATTTTTCATTCGAATAAAATGTGTTCTCTTATTCAACGTTTAAAAATAATACTCATTATTTTCATTCGCGTAAATAAATTAGACGCAATGTAATGCATATACTTGAGGGTTGCGAGTGGAAAAAATAAGCCTATTCTTAGTGGCAATACAACAAAAGATTTTTACAAACTTCTTAATATTTCAGAAAATCAAATCATTTCTGATAACTCATTGTACATAAATAGCGCATACAAACTTTTTTATTTAAACATTAATTATACTTAATTAAACAATATCTTATTTCAAATAATATAAAATATAAATAATAACTAATAACCAAGTATAAATAATAACTGTATTTAATAATTGAGTAGAAAGAAGAAAGTAATCAATGGTGGCTCCCTCCCTCCCCCCTTTTATTATCCGTGGTCCTTTCCTCGGAAATTGGCGGGTTTTTATAGAAAAGAACGCGGCGGGGTGCGTATGGCATAATGGCCTTCAGAGTTCACGTGTGCGTGACTTTATATTTATTAGTGAGAAATATCAGATTATATTCATATATATTCATATTATAAATATGCTTATTATACGCGTGTTAAGCATTAAATTTTTCTATTTACTAGTTGTACTCTAAAAGTTCATGTAGAGGTAAATTCATCGTTGCAATGGCTTTGCTACGTTTCAGCTATTGAAATTCAATAAACTCGGAGAATTGTTCGTCTCGATAGAACCTAAATAATTAACCTGTAATGGAGTCTGATTATCAGCATATTTTTCTTTGTTGAAAAGCTTGGTTTTCCTAAATCGTCTGCTTATATTACATTAAATTAGGATAATATTATTTTATATTATTTTATTTTTTATCATATTAACTGGAGATTGGCGATTTAAATCGACATTATTAACAACTTTTGATAATGTATATCTCGACGTGAGCTCTGATGTACTTCTTTAATATTTAAAAGCAAGAATATAAAATATTAGAATGAATGGCTATTATACAAATGATAAAAGTTGTTCGTTGTTTTTCTAGTCTATTAATAAATTATAATATGTTATCGAATTACATGATAATTTTAAAATGAGAATAAATGAGATGAGGAAAATCAACAATAACTAGGTGTTTGCATTGTTTTCTGCCACTGCCATTTACATGTATACACATGCAGCCCAGGTTTTTCACAATTTCTTGCGGACGTTTCAAGATTCAGATACAATCAGTTCGGAGAAGATATAAGCATTGCAAAGGAAAAGTGATTGTGAGAAATCCACTCGTTAAATTAGACTGGTCAGTTGGTGACGGGGGTCGATTCAGTGTTATCTGCCGGTTACGTTGAACTTCTTGCTCAGTCCGTTCCATAAAATTTTTCTTTTCGTAGACCAAGGAAACCGACGAGGATAAATAAATTGTCCTTGTATTTTTGGCAAATCTCCACATTCATGTATCTTAAAATTCTTTCGTTTCTGTCGACCGGGTTGTTCTGGTTTAACGCAGGTGGATATCCTATTCTTTTCAATTGTTTTTCAACGTCGTCCTTTCCTCATTCATTCGCGGTCTTGCTCACTTTTCCTTTTTCTGTGCTTTTCCCTAGTTTTGCTGAACCTAAGTTTCAATGAGATAATACATTTTACGGGTGCAGGAGATCAAACTCCTCCCAAGTTTTCGAGTCATATATCTCCTGCGATATTTAGCAGAATTCTTTTGAATATATGAATACAAATGCTACGGAGTCTTATAATATCATATTTTTTATCTTTGAATTGTAAATATTTTATTGAAATAAATGTATAAAAAAAAATTCCTTTCATTGGGCATTTAATTTCCAGTATAAATAATTTTAATATTATTTCTTAAGCATATATTATTCAGGGTATATAAATAATTTCAGTAAAGTGTAATTTATTCTGATCAGAGTATAAGCTTGGACTAATAATGAAATTTCCAGTCTTGACAGTCACAAAAATTCTGATTAACTTTAAAATAAATAAGGATTTTAATTATTTTTAAAAACTACCATCATGATTCATTTATTCATATTTATAATAAATAATTAAAAATTTATTTTAAAATATGTATACCGCATAAAATTGGTGATGAGGTGGTGCCCTTATTCTTTAGATTTACATTAATAATAGGTCGTATACATGTGTATATTTCATTTCGCTTTTAGGTAACTTGCTTAATATAATTTTGTAAGTTTTAATATAAAATTAAACTTTACGTATCGTTGAAATGTTGAATTAATAATATTGAACTCTAAATGTTCTACTTAAATTTCACTTTTATAAGTATTATGTTAGAAAAAACTTGACAACGGTTAAATTGTTTGTAAAAAGAGTTATTTATATCATGTAATTTAAATCTTGTATTTTTTTAAATATTTGAAAATCATCCTTGATATATTGCGTTTATAATTTATTTATAATTATAATATTTATTTATAATTATATTATTTATAATTATTTATAATTATATTATTTATAATTATTTATAATTATATTATTTATAATTATTTATAATTAAAATAATTTTAAAATAACATTGAAACGATATTCTTGTTTGTTATATTTAAATGGCATATATATTAAGGAGAATAAGAAATGGAACACTGGGATCTTGATTATATAAGCACTGAAGTTGCAATTCAGAATGCAATTTGGAATATTTAAATAGTTAAAATTATTTCTTATTTAGATGCAAGTGTTGTTACTATAGGGATTGTATTGTTTACGCATTATTTAGACAGTCTTATAAAATTACACGTATTTTAATAGCGGCGGTTTTCAAGAATAATGTACATGTTTGAATAGGGAGGTGAGTGCACTTGTGAGGAATTATGTGCGCAGATACGAATCTGCAGATTCGCGTGATGAAGACTTGATGAAATTTAGGTCCGAAGGTTATCTTGAAGCGATGTAGATTAACAGGATGCTCATTAATTTTGTAGATCATAAGGAATATGATCTATAAAAGTGCGAAGGCAGTCTTGGCACGTCTCGAGTGATCCCACTACTTAGATAATCATGCATAGTTTAAAGCGTCATGATACGGATAAAAGCCTTTTTGGGTGTATCAGTCCCTAAACTTAGTGTATTGTCCTTAGTAAATCATGTTACGCCGTTTCTTGCTTATTACGAAAAAGTGTCGACCGAACATATAAATAATTTTTTTTTAAATATACTTTACTTTTTATTTCACACAAAACATTTAATGCGCTTACGCTCCCATATTATGTTGCGATTATTCTCTCTATAATCGGATTGCCGTCATGATTTAGGATTTTTACCACTATAATTTTACTATGAATGTCGTTTTCAATTATACTAGAAATCTTGGAATAAAGCATTTATAATCAAATGTTGAAAAAAGTCAAATTACGTAGGATCTATAAAGAATATAATAGAAAAATTTTATTCAATTAATTTTTACGTTTGAAAGAAGGCACGACATAATATTAGCAGTTTGTTAAACTAAATAAATAATTTAATTATGAGACCGACGAATATTTTAATTTAATTTCTACTTTCATTTTACAAATTTCTCAGTATTAAAGTGTCCTTTCTCATACATGGATGAGCCTTCTATCGTCTCACGAGTATCTTAAGAGTATCTCCGAATCTACGTTTACTTGGTTTCGGCGAATTTTCCTTCCCTCATTTTAATCATACGACCACGGTTACTCTCGCACTTTTACCTATGCATGGATCTAAACTTCATATCGTCCCAATGGACTTGATTCTGATTTAAAATCTTTAACACAGCTCTGCAATGTGAATAAACCTCGATTTATTCATCCCCTCTTAGAATAATCCTATTTCGTCTTTTAAATATATTAATATTTATGCTCCAGCCAACACTAACAGCAATTTCCAGTTATTTTAGTAAATAAGTTTTTACCTCATCTATTACATTATAAAACATAAAGTCGTAATTCATTTTACTGTTCATTATTACAAATTTCATTTATCATTTACAATTGAAAGTTTTAGTTATTACTTACCGTATTAAAATTAGTTAATTGACAAAGTAATAGGTTTTTAAAAGTTCTTTTTATTAATTTAAACTTTTTTTTCCTTTATAAATTTATTTCGAGCTTACATTATCTTCGAGCTTAAATTATCGAAAATAAGATTCATGTATAAGTAACGTATTTCCATGAATAAAGAGTAATTCAAAAAAGAAAATTAATCTTACAATACAAAAATGTGTTTATCCAACCTTTTTAATATTTTCTAAGTCCGACACTGCATTTACATGTTATGGATGTAAGGAAAATATGTTTATTGATGAAAGAATATAAAATATCATAGAATATAAAATATTACTTACATTAATTCCGTAAAGTTTTTCCTCGGTTAATTTATGTTTGATTTTTATGTGTAATCAATGAATAGAATTTGCATAAAAAAAGTTTTTTCTATATAAATTAATCAGTTGATATTTCTTATATTTTTTATGAAGAGAAATCTATTATGTAAGTAAAAACATAAACAACAATATAAAAAAAAATTATGTTATAAAATATTTTATACATAAACAAAAATTTATAATCGTAAGTTTCTGTACCGTAGACAATGGATATTATATAGTTTTATTTATATACGATTCAATTGATAAAGATATCGAAGTCGATAGACATTGATAAAGCTACTCAATAGATAGATGAATGTTTCAAATAAAAAGAGTCGAGGTGAACCGGTTTTCAATAAGGAAACAAATGTCTATTGTAGCGATAAAATAATAAAGATAAAGTTTACGATAAAAGTTGCAAAGTATGTAATATATCATTATTGTTGAAAATTGTGCAAATCTAATACTTTAATTTGGCCTCCAGATTATAAAGTAATTTTATTATAGAAAAAACCTGTTATTATAAGTCGGAAGCGGAAAAATATCTTTTAATTATACTTGGTTAATTATAAATTGCATTTGAAATGATAATTTAATGAAATTTTGAACCGTATTAACATAACTTACTTCCCCTTCTCTCTCTCTCTCTCTCTCTGAAGAAATAAGAACACGTGCGTTATAATGATAATTGTAGTGATAATATTTTTCATGACCCCCCGATTTTAATGTTATGAATGAAAATGATGAATATTTATATTTGATGAGCAGCGTGGCCTTGGATCGCGAGCGGTAAGACCTTATTAGAAAAGTGTGAAGGGTTATGAGAAAGAAGTATGAAATCGTGAAAGTTTACGAGCACTAAAGCCGAGAGATGTTTAGGGCAAAGAGTTTTATGTAAAAGAAAAAAAAAAAGAAGATTAGATAAAAAGTTTTATTTAGTAGAATGGGTAATTGGGGATGACAGATAAAGACCGCGTGCTTGGCTAAATCGAGAATTTATCGGAACAGTAAATTCCTCATAATTAGTACTCCTTTCGATGACTTTGAATAGAAAATGACCGTGAGAGCAGCCCCGGCACGCACGGTTGAGCTTTATGGGACCAAAGTGTTCGGCTTGCAGTACACGTAACATCTGTCGGAGACACAGCCTGAGCCATAGCCTGAGCGGAAGCCTCCCTGCATCGTTTAGTCCGCCGATGTAACGAAATCACTTCTTAGATTGATGGCAGCTCGTATATAGCCGGGGCATTCCTCTCGCTCTGACGATCCGCAGGGAGATTTCATCGATCCCACACCTCAACCTCACCGCGACCGAGCGATGCCAACGCCATAAAGAAGGATTGGCGTGGGAGGAGGGGGAGGGAGCATACGAGCATCATCGCCACTCAACGACGAGAATTTAGATCGACGTTTCGTTCCTCGACGAGATCCCTCTTTCGCCCGCTGAGCCTGTCTTCTCGATAACTCCGGAGACGTGCTATTGCAGAATAGAAATAGAGAAAGAATGTGGCACACACAGGAATTACAATATCTGTATTGCCTAACTTGTTCGAGGCGATTTAATTATATTTCCGTCTAAGAATAGTTGCCACGGAGTTGCCGGGCTCTTTGGGACGTAAAGAAGACACAGACGCTCGTTTGTGTGAGATAATGAATTGCCATAGAACTTTTGGCTTCACTTAACGCTCCAGTCAAGTCTATTTAGGCTGATTAATGCCCTTCCCCCGGCTATTATTTTCAGGCCATCTCTAGCTATTTTGCAATGCAAATTTTATTTGCGATTATTAAACGGCCTCGGCCCTCTAGGGTCGAATAAACAATATCCTAACAATCCTTTCTTTTTATCGGAAGCCATTTTTAATTGCTTTCCCAAAGCTCTACACCCCATCCTTATGACTGAATTAAATAAAAAATTTCCTAACTTGATAGTGACACGCTCGACAAAAAGACTATTTTGATCTATTCAAAAGATTTTGAAATATATAATAATTCTATGATTTCTTTTTTACTTCGTCCATGCTAGAATTGTGATATTCGTATCCATTGATGCGAATAAAATAGCTTCATATTAAATATTATTATGATAAAATACTAATTTAATCGATGAATACTAATTTTCTTACGCATTATCAAAGTATTCGGCGTTATTAATAGAACATAATGGATTAATCATTTAAGTACATTGTATTTAAAGTTGATTTCTTTCTAAACAATCTTACATACTCTAATATCACATAGATTGCCTTATTTAGGCTATTCATATTATATTGAAGCAAGTCACGTATTTTCAGTCCATATATTCACGTTATACCATTTTGTATAACTTAATTTAAATAAATGATTTAACTTAACTAAATTATGTTTATTACAAAAATTTATAAATCAAAATAAAATAATTAAATCTTATAATGTAGAAAATAATGTAAATTATATCAATTTTAATAACATAATTGTCTATAATAAAATTGTTCATGATATTATTTATTAATTTCTTTAAATTTGTTTTTTATAAAGACAAAGCTTACATATATCGAGAGATGTTTAAATTTTTATATACAAATTATATTTATTGTGATTATAAAGTCCATAAGAATTATTGTTCAATTACGGGTTATGTATGCACATGACACTTGTTGGGACTATAATCTCAGTTTATTATGCGAGTAGGCAATATTATAAATGTACTTATTATAATTGCAAATTCAATTTTTAAAGCTAAACAAATTAATAAAAAATTAAGCGTTAAAAGTAACAGTTTTATTTCTTAGAAAAAATCCTTCTTACTTGGCTTTTAAATTGCGATGCGCGTTCAAATAACATTTACTTATTGTCAATAGCGAAGGCTTAGATTGGACCTTGAGTACGCGCGAGTAATAGCAGAAATAGTACAAAAGTTTTATCGCGAAGGAAGAACATTAAGATAATTTTTTTAAACGCTCTTCTTTAATGATTATAAAGACATTAGAATGTCAATAATGATAAAAAATGAACCTGAAGTATTTATCGATGGTTTTTAATCTTATACTCGTTCTCCTGCTTCATTCTTCGCTTTATACTTTTCTATTTTATCGTTTTACAATTTACTTCCATTATAAGCGAAAGTTAAGTTTCTTTTATCATTTTTCACTTCTTTTCAAAATATGAGATGACATCGCTTAAGCTCAAAAAAATTATGTAATAAGATCGGTTTTGCTTTGTATTTCGCAGCATTGAAAATTCCAACTTAATAATTACGATTATCAATAACTACTTTTTAGATCATTAATATATTTTTATTTTTTTAAGTAAATTTTTAGGTAAAGTAGATTTTTAAGTAAACATTTTTTTAATTTAAAAATAATGAATCTGCCTAAGTTTCAGTATACTATTTAAATTTAATATCATATTCATTGCTATGTTAAATTCATTAATACATGCGGTTCCAGTCATTGCGTATAGACGTTGAATGTGGCATTGATGTGAGCGAATAATAACTGAAAAAGTAAATAAAAATTCCTATAAAATAATTATATGGTATCCGCTATCATAGACTAATTGAATATTTTAAAGAAATTTAAATGAAATAAAATTAATAATATTAGAATCTTACTGTAAAATTATTATTTATAATTATGTAAAATTTGAGATTCACTATTTTATATAATATGAGAAGTACTTTATTGCAGTGAATTGGGAATGATAATTTTTATTAAATTATACAAGTTAATCAATCAAACAAAATCTGTTTAAATATAACCTATATGAATAAATATTCTCTTTAATATGTTCTATCATTTCATATAAGTATTGAATATAAAGGCTTGTAATAGATTTGAATTTTATGTTATAAAGATGTTCTTATTAAAAAATATATCACAATGTTGATGCATAAAAATCTTTCTATCGGGTGAAGTACTATTTTGAATAAAAAATGCATAGTCATAATTACTTGTACAATTTTTACTGAGAAAGTAGTCCATATATTAAAATACTTTAAATATTAATACATTTCAATGATTTAATAATTTTTAGTTAAACAGTTAGTTTAGAAAATAAAATATTTAGTTTCATAGTATTTCTTTTTTTAATATTAGTTTATTGAGCAGGGAAAGTCTTATTTTGTCATTTTGTCTATACTTGAGAAGTTACGACTCTTAAGATTTATATCTTTTATATGGAGATTGAATTCATAAGAATTTTTTTATATTTTAAAATTATGAAATAAATGCGTATAAGTTATATACATTTTTATTAAAATGTTTAAAAATAAAAACTTTTCATAAATAATCTATTTTAGTAAGAAGGTATTACACAAGTTATGAAAGTTAATATTTTACTAAAAATATCAACCTTTTTAATTCGTTAAATTGCAAAAGAATTTTTTAACTTTTTAAGAAATCTTGTAAAAGATAATTTTTTACAGAAAAATTCGTATTAGTCGTATTACAGAATTAAACTTTTTTATTATTAAAATTAATAACGTTAAAGTTTTCACAAATTCTTTTCATAAATCGATAAAATAAGGTAAAATACTTGAATAATAAATGTCGACCTCGTTATTAGTAATAAAGATTAAAATGGATGGAAAAGATTGATCCGTACTGTTTGTATTTAGAGTTGTGTGAATGTTTGTAAAATAATGGTGTTGAGTAGCTGAAAGATAAGAAGGCAATGTGCGGTGGAATATCGGCCAGCAAATATGGGGATGATTGTAATAGAAGAAAATTGGACGGAATCCGATAATCTTCAGAGTTGGGTTGCAATATTAATAAAGTCTTGACATAATGGAGTTAAACGGCGTTTGGAAAAGCTCATTGGCCCAGGTATTTTTACATTTGGTCCCTCCCCTTCCTCCTCGTCATATGCTTATCATTGATCCCGGTATTCCAAGGGCATCTCGGCTCTTAAAATTCACCAACTGCTCGGGATGTGCGGGGACTCGAGCTCATCCCTTTCGTCCGACCCTCCAGACAAGTGGCCACTTAAAAAGTTTTAATCACTCTCGGTGTCCTCATAGGCGAGTCACAACTAACGGCTCGTGTACTCGTCCTGTTTCGAGTATTGCTTTAGGCTACGGATAATAACAGCTCGCGTATCCAAGGGCCTTTCATGAATTTTTTCTGCTCAAGTGAATTCGGGGACGACGCGACGAGCTCATTCAGACTTTTGCGGAACTTTCGCGCCTCGTCTTGTATTATAAGCAATTAACATATTCTTTTTTCTCGACAAGTTACTTACTCTGCATCTACTCTATCTACGCAATGTTTCTGAATTAAAATGTAGTAGTAAATCAGAACAATTAAACATTTTATAATAAAATTGCATTTTTTACGAATATCTAGTAAATATGGAGAAACAAGGCTTAATAGTGAGGCCTTTGGCTATAATACAAATTATAAAATGTAAATTCCATGTAACTTAAGATTGCATTAAAACTTATAATTTCCCTATTGAAAATTATATTTAATATTTAAAATTTTTCGAGTAAATATGAAGACTAGTTTGCTTTATGGAATAGAAAATTATAAACAATCACAAATATCATTTGATAGTTTTAATAATTTAATAGCAAAAATATTTTTATTCTTAATAAAACATATCAACAGTAAAATATTTTATTTACATGCATAATCAAATGAATAATGTGAAATATTCACTGAAATGTTAAATTGAAGCACGTTTTTAAAGCCTCTTTATTCTTACTAAAAGTATATGATGATGATAATAACAATAATAATAATAATAATAATAATAATAATAATAATAATAATAATAATAATAATAATAATAATAATAATAATAATAAGAAGAAGAAGAAGAAGAAGAAGAAGAAGAAGAAGAATAATAACATAATAGAAAAATACAATATAAAAATAATATTAAAATCCTCTTATAACTTGCAGCTTGAAAAGGAAGTACATCAAATTTATTAAAGGAGAAAAGAAATCTAATTTGCATCTGTAAAGTAATTTTATTTTTTTATAACGCGTGGCTATTTAATGTTTAGTGCACGTGAATAATAAAATATTTTTATGCTTGATGCATTACAACACATATTTTATACATTACAATACAATTTGCAGTTGAGGAAGATATAAATTTACTGGAATAATAAACAAAAGAATTTAAAATCACCTTTTAAAGCAAGAAATATGCTTTAATATTCATATAATTGGTCGTAAAAAAATTTCCATCAGCTAAATAAAAAATTATATTTGCACAAATTGCTATAAAAATTTAATTTTTTCAAATTATGTCAAAAATATATTATTCTTGTAAAAGTCTTTTTGCCTCTTAGTGTCATCTAGTAAGTGTCAAGCACTGCTTCTAAAATTGAACTAAATTACAATTGTATTTGAAAATTTCTTAATTTAATTATATAGTAATAAACTTATACTATTTTTGCAACCTAACTGTATAAAAAAAAACTACCTTGAAAGCTTTTAATTATTTTGTGATAATGAATAAAATGACTTGTCTCAAAAAATGTATTCAATGTAGTAATAATTTATTTTAAGTAGAATTGTATTCGTAAACATTAGGATTAATTTCTGATTCAATTCTGTGGTTTTGAAAACATTATTCCTTCAGAAGTACGTACGGGATTTTTTCCGGATTCCGGATATTCCGGATAAAAACTACAGTTGTGCATACTTTTTTAAGTTAATCAAATGGTTGAGGAGAGATTTTTGTATAAAAATTGTGTATTGATATAAATAGGGTGGTGTGGGGGAGGGGGTGCGAATCCCGAAGGTACCTTGGCAATTTATAAAAGAAGCTTACATTTATATCACAGATGAAGCGACAGCTAAACGCGAGGCTAAATATCTAATGGTCGTCGCCATACTTTCGTATTCGTATTTAAAATTTAAGGGAGAAATGGAGGGAGAGAAAAATAAAAGATACAAAGTGAAGCTCGAAATTCGAGGTACATTTGCCTGGGCGAGCAAAACCAACTTCTCTTGGATATTACATTTCTAGCAAGTCGAGAGATGATAAAGCTGATGAAAGAGGCTGAGCAGGCAATGGTACGACGATGATAACAATGGCTTGAAAAAGTGAAGGAGCAAAAATGCGTAAATAATACGAGCTGTATTTTTTCTACGCGTTTTCTGTATTACCGAGCCGGTATTCCTTTGTTCGTACTCCATGAGCGAGTATCGCTTGGCATCGCAATAGTACAGTCATACTGTAGGAGACGAAATTCAGAAGGAGAATGGATAGACGGGCAAACGAACGGCCATGGCGAATTCGAGCAGATCTCTCTCTCTCTCTCTCTCTCTCTCTCGCTCTCTTACGCTCTATCGCTCTCGGACCCTTCTCTTGGACCACGCGACACAAAACTCATTCGCCTTTAAAAAGGGGGCAAATGATTTTATCCTTTTTTCAAGCTCCCTCCGGCTCGTCAGTCTCAGTTTTTTCTGGCCTCATTTCATACCTCATTTTCCGCTACTTCCGGTCAGTTCCTACCTTCTCTCAACATTCAACATTATAATGCAGGATAACGCGGCAAAATAATTTCCATTAGCTTTTTAAATTTATAATTGCAAATTTTAACGTTAATTAAAATTATTCTTTATAATTCCGATGAAAAGTCCTTACTCGGTCTCAACTTTTATAGTTATAGTTACCCTTTTCATGCTCTACTTAGCCTACTCTTTTTTTCTTCTTCAAATATTATGTACAATTTTCACTTTTCCCCTTATTCTCTTCAAATCCCGACGTTTCTAAATAATTGAATTCTTATTCCACTCCTTTATCATCTGTACGATCACGCAACTCGTACTTCCTTATTATTAATATACTCGATATTGGTAAAATATTATTATATAATAAGTACGAAGACGAGCATTTTATCTTCACTCATTTTTGCCGTTTCCATCTGTAAAATTATATTTAAGTCGAAATAATTTTTATAAATGAAATTATTATTGTTGTACGTGTAGCCGTATATTTGTGATCAAGTCAGAATATTTTATTTAGATGTAAATTTAAATAAAATTATGAAGTAAACAAATTACTATGAATTGCGTTACTCAGAATTATTTGCGCTTGCTCTCCATTTTGAAAATGTTCTTCACCTTGGTATATTTTGATCGTCGAAAGGAATAAAAATATAATGCAAATGGTACTTCATTTTTGCAGAATGCTATTAAAGAAATATAATTTGAAATAGGAATTTTCAGCGACGTGAAATTCGCCTGGGCATTTGATTTTATTTTAACGATGCTAATGGGCATTGAGTTCTTTGAAGTTCACGTGCACTTGTTCATCTGTTTCAACCAAGGGACGAATGCTTTCGCTGTCAGCTTACACGAAAAAAAACGAAGCCGCCGCATTTAGACAGTGAAGCTCTGGTAAATGAGCAATCGGCGGCGCACATATTGCATTATTCCGGACCGAGTGCAGGTAACTGAAAACTCTCGGGGAGGCGCCGCTTAATTTCTGTGTGACCTTGGCTTGCGTATAAACTATAGGGAAACATACAAGCCTGGGTCTATCTATCCTTTGTACTCCTAATGTGCTCATAAGTCCTTAATAGGGCAAGAACTGTGAAAAGGAGAGAGCGAGCGAGTGAGAGAGTGAGAGAGAGAGAGAGAGAGAGAGAGAGAGAGAGAGAGAGAGAGAGAGCGAGTAAAGTAGGGGGAATACGGAGGCACATCTGTCTAGATTAGGGAACGCCATTCATGGATTTGTCATAGACACGTGAGTTGAATAATAGACGGAAATTGACCGGTTCATTCCCCCATTGACCACTACTTTGTTGCTCATAAATAGAAAGTGAGATGGAAAGTGCGTGAGATAGATAATTAATGTGAGTTTAACCACGTCCTTTAACTATAAAATATAAATGATAATAATGCTAAACTTTGCTTTGTTTTCCTTTCAACAATGTTAATTACAGCGACCACATCAAATGACTAAATTATTTTCTGTTTTAGTAAACTTCCTTTTAAATTTACCACGATTATATTTTATTCGTAACTGACCACGCACATAAAATTGAAAGGAACAAATTAAATTAATATGCGGATGAACGCATATTTTAAATACAAACAACCAAGGAAAAAATAACCAGAGTTAAGCTTTAAATTTAGTATAAAGGTAATTTTTTAATTAAAGCACTATTTATCTCGGCCGGTTCGACAGTTTGTATTCGTAATGTATTTGGATGGGTAACATACTGGAAAGATTGATGGATTAGCATATCGACTGCTTCTAAGGCATATTATTATATAAGAATTTTTTTAAATGAAAAGAGACGATAAACTAAATCACTTGTTGCTTCTTACTGGAATCTCTAAAACTAACCTCAGTACTACTGAGTTGACATTTCACTCGTATGAATCGTCGTATGGCTTATAATAGAGGTGAGGACGAAGGGCGATTTTAGCTTTTACGCAGTCTTTTACAAATACCTATTCCAATTGAAAATACAATATCTAAAAAATTTATAAGCGCTCAATGACAACAATTTACCGTAACTGACTAAATTCACCTTAATTCTTCTCCCGCGTACATAATAAAAAAGTAAATATTATTATTGATATTTTTTAAATTAGACATAGAAACACTCATTATTATATTTCCATCGTGTATTATAGAAATATTTATATTAAAAAAATGATATTCACGTTAAATTTAAATGCAAGTTACCCTATAAAATGAAAGTTATTATTCTGCTTAAAATTAATTTTTAATTTTTAATAAAAAATTTTAATATATATATATTTTATTTTTTCAAGTACAATTTTTTACGTTTAATTTACGCTTTTTATTTGTTTACAAATATTAATACTACTTAATTTATTATTTTAAGCATCTTATTGTAAAAAAATATATTTTTATAATATTTTTTTACACTGTGTTACACCACTTTAAATGTAAAATATGAAATAGAGATTTTGCAAATACCGATTAAAAGAATTCGAATATGAATTTAAAAAAACATGAGTTTATAGAAATTTGATGAAATTTGACGTTGTCGTTTCAAAAATAAAACTTTTAGTTCCTGAAATATTTAGATTTCATAAAATGAAATAAATTTTAAAAGAAAAATTCTTGAATGCAAAGATAAAATTTATAGTACTGAAAATCAATATTTTTATACGTATTACAGAAGGTTATTTAATGTAACAATGGTCAATTTAAAAATATAGTATTTGATTTTCTTAATTATAATAATATTATTAAGATAAAATTTAATATATTGGCGTTCAAAATTTAAGCTTTTCTCTGAGAATTAATTTTTTGAGAATTATTTTAAAATTCTTGTATATTAAAAATTTATATACATATAATTGGCAGTCCAAAAGCAATTCGGTAAGTAATGAAAAATGTAAGTAGCAATATAAAATTTGTAAAACGTTAATAAACTTTGCAGATAATTAAAAATTTAAACGGTTTTTAATTATTTTTATTTTTATTTTTATTATGTTAACAATAAAATTAATGACATCGATTGTGCAAATGCGAAAATATTTAATCAATGTATTTTTTTAGCGATTAATGTACTTTCAATTTTCAAATTATCGAGGACTTAACGTGATTAATACCTTAAAGTTAGACTAATGGTCAATTTGTCAATGACATACGAAAGCAGCTCAAATTAATACAAACAATAAATATAAGTTCAATTACAGCACAATGATGCCGATACTCAATTTTAAACAATTTATTTATTTTCTACACAGCACTATATTTTTCAAGGCTCTTTTTTAATAATGTTTTGAAGGTGTATAAATATACTCAATATATTACGTAAGTATTACATGTTTATTTATTATAGCAATTTTTTCCTTTCGTTTAAAACATTAAAGAATATTAATTAATAATTTTTTTTAAAGTATTAAGCTATAAAAAATTTTTTATTGAAATTTATTAAGGGTTTATGTATAATATTGATTTTATAAAATCAAAAACATCCTGAATCTATAAAAATATTAAAAGATTTTATAACATTTTAAGTAAAAGCTTTGAATCGTTTCATATAATAGATTTAAATTAGCTTTCATCATAAATAATTGTTTGATTAAATACACTATACGCCTACACTACTATATAATAGTATATGCATATACATATATATATATATATATATATATGTAATTGAATAGATTGAAAAATGACATCGATTAAGCTATTTTTTTTTTTTATTTTTTTTTATTTTAGATTACAATTCTTTATTTCACTAATAATTTTATTTTTCTAATATGAGATGTGCGTAGTTATGATTTTATAGCGAGGTATATGTAAATATTTTCAATTTTCGGCTTATTACTTATTTAACTAGCGGTATTTGTTCTTAATGTGCGGCATATAATATTATTAATATATACGATTATAAACTTGTCATAAATGACATCGAATGTACTTTAGAGCTTGTGTTTACAAGAGAAACAAAGTTATAAGGTACATTGAGCCGATGGAAAAGTAAACTTACCATTATATGTCTATTATTGTATTGTTTTTTTCCCATTTCAAAGAAATAACCAAGAGTAGAATAACGCACGGTCATAGTAAGTAAAAGTATTGGAAGACCCTAAGGGTTTACTTGCAGCGATAACGTCATGTATACTTCTAAGAAAGTATATTAAAAGTCTGGCTAAGTGGTTTCGTGTTTCAATAACATTATTCGATAATTGATCGATTCGGTGGTTGAGGCGCGAATCAAAAATAAAATCTTCTAGTTAGATCAAACACATATTATACAATTAGTTGTTAAAGAAGCTTGAGGCTTCACTTGTTTAAAAATTTGCTTTTTTACCAATAAATAGTGTACGTGCATTCCCTCTGGATATTTTGAGTTTCTTTCTAACATCCACTTATAATAGGGCTACTTATCTCTTAACTTACGTAATGAGTTGCTTTGGACCCGAATATGATACTTTATACTTATTATTTCAATTTAATTGTAAAAAAATTTTAAGAAACTGAAGGAATTGACATCAATAAACTTAAAATTCTTTATTTATTTACCCGTAACATAATTACTGTTTTTAATAAAGTTTTGGGGTTCGTGTTCACTTTGTTGACCAGAGCGAATACGAGGGAAAGAAGGAACAGAAATCAAGAAGGAGAGAGAAACGTGGGCTGAGTTTTTCCTGTTGTCTTTATTGAAAGTACACTCTAGCCGAACGTCTCATAATACACTGTTTTTTTTTGTCGGCCGAACGTCCACCTCAAATGCGGCGGGGGAGGGGGACAAAGGTTCCTTCGCCGCCGATGCCCGAAGGTGGAGAGAGGCGTCCTTCAAGTACATTTTCTTTTACCATGTGCGTACGAGAGTAATGTGACCTTTGAGCCCATTATCGCTGTTAGCCGTGTATGCATTTTTCGAGTTAGCTGGGAAAGTTATATTTCCCCGGTCCGCGTGCCTCAAAGTAATTATGTATAGATTTTTAATATTTATTTCTTAAATAATTAAATAACTAATAAAAAATAAAAAATAATAAAAATATGTTGCGAATCTATTTTTGAGTGGAATATTATAGAATAAAATTACTCGTTAGTACGGCAGGGAATATTGTATATCAATACTTATTAATATTTGTATTCATTCGAAGTGCTATTTACGTATAGAAATTATTAAATAAAAGTGCAAGTAAAAGTAGTTCTAAATTTGAAATACGAATAAAGGTAGGAAAGCAATGGTTCAACAGAAGATAACGTCTAATTTTAACATTATCTAATTTTCCTTGATGTTGATTATAGTTGAAAGTCACCCTATAGTCAAAATGGGATTGCTAGCCAACGTTAATCGGCAATTAACCGATAACACGATTAATTTGAATTCACGGCAACATTAAAGGATAAAGGGGGCGGCGCGAGAAAAAAACTTGGATTAATTACATACCGTACACTCGAGCAGATTTACATTGCTACTCGAGTTGTTATAGCTAAATATGGCACTAATTGATGGGTGGCGTAATTGACATTTCACTCTCGACGGGATTATTGAGCCACGTGTCAACCACGTAATAGACATAAAATTGTTGTGAGAAGAAAGCCCAGGATATTTTGTATATTCCTCCATAATATTATCTGGAGCGGATGAGCTAGTCATCGTAAAATATATTTTCTGGCATGAAAGCTTGTTGGAAAAGTGAACGGAAATAAGGGTCAGGTACATAAGGTCAAGTAGGAAAAATTCGTTATTCTAAATTCGAAGAAAAGATGTAAAAACTGTTTATGAACGCTCGATGTTAACATCATAAGTCGATTTTAACAATAATTCTACGGATGTAACTTGATATAATATATTAAAAATAGAATTGCTGACAGCAAATTGCTTATAATAGATGATTAAGCTATTAAGACAATAAATGCATTTGATATTATTTACAGAAATAAATGCGATTTATTTTATTTTAAAAAGTATTAATTATCGTATTAAAAAAAAATGTCTATCATGTAAATATTGAAATATTTAAAGAAGCTTGAGTTTGTCCCACCGTATCGTTACAAATAATGTAATAATTTTCATCGTTTAATTTTTATAAGATTTGACGAAATTCATGTAAATAATTAAAAGAGATTTTCAGCCATTCGCATATTTAATTTTGGAAGACGTAATCGATCCTTTTATTAATTATTTGCATCGATAATTTAAAACCAAGTATTCTTCAAGCGGATAGATATAAGTGGCATTTTCATGTAAAATATAGAGCATTCTATAATTTTTTTAATAAAATAAATGAGCATCAGCGTGATATATATAGGTGAAATGAGAAATTGGGTTATCTAGCTTGTAATCTACAGTTAAAATTCAGAATTCTGTTGAAAACAGCCTAAAAACTCTATTATATCGATCATGCCATTAAGGGAGCATAAAACTTTGGAATTTAGTTAATATGAAAATTTTTTCTCGTTAAACGCTCCATCTTCGTGTAAGATCAAAAATGAAAATGGAAGGAGGTGGTGGGGTGGGGAGGGAATATGGGGGGGGGGTAGAGTAGAGAAAGAAGCCAATTCCACAATTACTAATTTACGTTGCTCCGGCATATAAAAGAGTATAGCCCTTCCTATAAAAGTGAGAGGAAAGGACGAGAAGAAGAAAAATATTATAGTAGCTCATTCGACTCAGCGGAGAAATAAAAATTTCATAGATGATAATAAAACGTCTACGTGTCAATGCTGGCTGATATTTAGCTATTTACCTAGAGGCACATCACCGGGTAAAACTTTTATTCTATGTAATCTTGACTATTTACCTTTTATTATTTCTTAGTTCATTGAATATTTATGAAGAATCGATCGATTAGACTTGTATTCTTGTAAAATGTTCGGCGGCCAGAACAGCGTCGGCGGAAATAATAGTAAATAGTAAGAATTGTAATGAGGTAATAGTGTTAAAGTGGAGCAGATAAAGTGGAATGTGGTTGGTTAGACGTGAAGCGTCTATCATTTACCCGCATAACAATTATCCAGTTTGCGTTTTCCCTTTCCCGTCTTTACATTTTTCGTACTGAATTTTGGTTAAGCGTATCTAGAAATCGTCGGATACTTTACGAGAATGCTGTGAAATTACAGAGCCGTGCAGGTACGAAGGAAAGCTCAAGAGTCTCGATGAAAGTGTAGAAAGAAAAGCGGAGTAGAGAAAATACAGAAATCTATCTATATATCTATCCATCTAAATCGCATCTAAATATAGTTTGCGAGTAAGAATGGGAAGAGCGGGGGGGTGTATATATAAGTAAGGAAGACAGAAGAATGGGAGCTTTTTCTTTTCATGACCAGTCAATCAGTCAAGTGCATGCAGATTGCGTGTGTGAGGAGATGGAGGGAGCAAAAGTGTCCGTTCAATTTCCCGCGATAATGTCAATATGTGTCTTGGACATCTCATTGTTGCTCGCAGTGTACGGGAGCATCGAGTGGCCCTTGGTATGTTTCATTTAATGTCGAGTCCAGTCTCGAGGCAGCCAGGCTACCGATAAACATTTCTAATAAGTACCGTTACGTAAAAGCTCCTTTCTTCTCGAGTATCCACTTAATCCTTATAGTGACCTCCAGCGAGATAAAAAGGGCTCGTGCCTCTGTTCATTTCAAATATTTTTTTTTACACCTCGTAGATTAAACATAGTTTTTTTTTTTTATTTTCAGTCCTAGTGTACAGCTATCCATTCAAATAAATTAATCTAACGTTTCATGTACAGAAGTTTTCTTCATTCCAAGATTTACGCACGAAAATTAACATTTCTCTTTCGAGGTAGTTAATATAAGTAGTTAAGTAGATAAAACAATATTTGTATCAACAATATTTTAGCGGAAAAATTGTTAATAGATCACTATTAATACAAATATATTTTAAATGAAATAATTGTCTTTTCTATATATTTATATAATGAAGGAAACCACAAAGGATTGCAGTAGAATTACTCTTTTTATTATAAGAATAAGTAAAGGATCAGGCAAAGTTAAAGCAATAAAAAGGCAAGATAATTCGGAAGTAAAAGAGGAATACATGCAGTGGCGAAAACGAGAAGAAAGATAAGGTCGAGTAATGCTTGGAGCGTGAAATTAGCAGACCGAAAGAAAGAAATACTACATCGCAAGATTTCCCTCTATTTCATCAAATTACAAGTCCACAGATTTTCCTCTTATTATTACTTGCTCAATTGTTCCCTTCCTTTTGTCTTCAATACTATTATTAATTCGCTTTACCAGGAACTTTATGCGAACGGATCATAATGTATCACCTTTCATATATATATATATATATATATATACATGAGGCTTTAGGATCATGAAATTACATGAAAAGTCTATCGAGGAAAGCCAGAAACAGGGATCCGTTCAATATTTTCATTTTGCTTTAGCCCAGTAAACGGGAATGGAGACGAAACGGAGTATCACCAACACATATAAGCTACTGTCTTTTCATCAAAGATAGATGATCGACTTTTCATTTCCGTATGCTACACTCGGCCCACTTTCTACACTGTTTCACATCCAGCCGTTCTCAGGGCGAACTATAACCTATAAGACACAATACATTCTTATCAGGTCGCATGTACGAGCGATTCAAGACTTTTATCCGCAAAGATAAACCCACTGATAAGAGTAGACATAGCGGCCTCGATTGCATAATGGCTAGCGTGTGTAATAAATACCTTCATTACACTCTCTGATGTGTAACATAGGACTAAGGTTATAAACGGTGAATGTTATAGCTAGCGATAAAACAAAAAAAAAAGAAAGAAAAATCATTCGTTACAGAGCCTAATTAAAAATAAATTTCTAAAAAAAAGCTCGAAAGTCATGTCTCAAAAGGTTTAAAAATATTTATTTATTTTTTTTTATTAACATATCGAAAGTAAAAAAATTTACAACTTATGGTATAGAATCTTTTGTAGCAAAAATCAGTATTAAAAATTTCTTAACGCTTTTAGACTTGTAAGGAATTAGGCTCTAAAATCGAATGTGATCAATACAAAAATATCCAAATGTTGGCATCAATGTATTAATTAGTAAAAATAAGAAAGAAAAAAAATAATTATCGATTTTAGAAGGCAATGTTAGCCTTTCGGTAAGCATCTACGGTAATAAAGTGACGAAATTGTACTTCGACTGTATGTAAGAGAGGCGGGGGAGAGAAAACTCAAGTCGGATCTGTCCGCTCTATTTGGTTAAAAGCTACATTATTAATTCAAAAGAGGTCCAGCCCGTGGAGTCAGTTAATTTTGTGCACCGACCGTAAACTGATAGTAATAATAATAAAGGGGGTAAGGATAAGCGATCCCGCAATGAGGATTATAATAACGGGATAATAAGTGCGTGAGGTGATTCGACTCATAGCGCGCGCATCCGCTATTAGCTGGTCTCATTAATTAGAAAGCCGCACAATGACTGGAACGGTCCACCAGCCTTATATTTTCCCGCTCTGCCCGCGCACTCCTTTGTTCTCCGGCTCTTTTTTATTAAAGCGGCACGAGTCGTTACCATTGGAGCCGCCCGGTCGAATGAAATAGTAAAATCCTGGCTGAGAGGCGAGCCATCCGGTAGTGCTCCCGACTCCTGGTGCAGCTCAGTTGCCGACTGCGTCGACGCTAGGGCTACCGGAGTTTTTCGCTTTGGCTTCTCGGTGCTGCGGATTCAGCTTAAATAATTGTTTTTCGCTCTATTTCACCTGGTTGGCTGATGAAGGAAGGAAGGAAGGAAGGAAGGGGGAATCGTGAAGGGAGATCAATAAGGAACGAACGGCTCTTGAATAAAAGACAACCGCTATCCAATGTGTTTATGCACTAATGCCTTTCGAGATAGATCAAGAGAGAGAGAGAGAGAGAGAGGGAGAGAGAGAGAGAGAGTGAGAAGGGGGCGGGGTGGTAATAAAAAAAAAAATCCTTTGACCCGCGTAGGATCCATTTCGTTTGCCAGCCCTATCAAACTCCGATAAGCTGAGCAATAAAATTTTTTGGTATTGTGTTTAATATCGTTACGTAATTCGTCTTTGCGTGATACAGAACCGAATGAATTTTCAGCGAGAGCTTCTATTATGTATACATTTTTCTCTCTTATCGATCAGATTTCGTTCGGATCGGAGAAACGATCAGTATTGGTTGACAACTGCAAGCACGTCTTCAAAGCTCAATGCTCTATTATCAAAGTGCAGTAGCGAGCGATTATTTTTGCGAATAATAAGGGATGGCAGGAGCTGCGCGGCAAATTTATTCATGAATATCCTATTCCTCTCTCGCGCACACATGTAAATACAAACAGGAATGGACGTTCCTGGGGGGGGGAATGATGCCGACTGCGTGTCCTACGCTAAAACAACACATGTGCAAAGGTGGGCGTGTGTGCTGTCGGGGTCGAGTTTAAACTTTTGGCCAAATCAGATGAGAGACAAGTTGGACCGATTGAAACTTGCGCAATTGTAAATGGCGTCAGTCGTCATTCGGTCCAATTAACTTTTCACCGCTAATTTATACGTCGATGAGAGAGTCTGGAATGGAGAGGCGCACTCGCTACGAGGGGCATGTCATGCTGTATAGGGATTCCGGTCTCGTTGACAGCGAGTCTGGATTAAACTTTCCTGAATATTTACTCGCCTGTTAGTCTTTATTTCGACCATATCTTCTCCTCGGGGGTAATGACTCTTGTATGAAAATCAAGTGCTCCCTATACATGCATATTTATACGTATTATGTCCGTCGCGTTTCAGTTCTTTCATGATTTTTGTACCTCGGAGACAAGAGTCTCGTCCTTTCCTCCCCCCCTTCTCCGTTTCTACCGCAACCAGGAAGTTATTTTTAATCATTTGAACGGCTATTGCTTGATAGACATTACTTTTATAGATAATGGATATATTTTTTGTATTCGTCAGCAGGTGAGTTTTACTTAAATTCCAATTGATTCTAAAATGAGGAGAGATTTTTTTAAACTTTTAATTCTTTCCTCCTTATTTTTAAACACTTTTAAAATTTAGTTTTTCATTTATTTTACTAATGTAAAATTCTTTTTTTTTTTTTACACGTATACTAAACTGATCACGCTATTCCGAATACTGAAAAAAAAATATAAAATGTTGTTATGAAGTATCATTTTTCCTAAACTTAATTTTGTTTCAGATCAGTCGGACATTCTCATATTCCAATGCAATTAATCTCTCTCTCTCTCTCTCTCTCTCTCTCTCTCTCTCTCTCTCTCTCTCTCTCTTCTCTCTCTCTCTCTCTCATAATAATTAATCAGATTTTGATTTCATGACAAATATTATTTGGAGAAATCGATTGATATAATTGAATCGATCGAAGAACGTCTGTTAGCAAATACGATAAAAAAAAAAAAAAAGTTTTTCTCGCCAATACATAAAATAATCTCTTCATATTTCGTTGTAAGTGAGTTATAACTCTGTCATTTATGCATAATCGCATTATGTTTTATACTATAGGCCTTTCGATCCTTTACAAGGGCAAATTCTAAATGTCTTTGAAAATGCCTTAATATCTTTATTTAAATAATTGTTTCAACCGTTTGATAGTCAATTATACAGATAATATCTGCATTCTTGGTAAGTGAAATTTATTAAGATTAATTTATTTTATAAATATTTATAACTCATTTATACGAATAGTCAAATATTGGCTTAATATTTTTAATATTTAATGATAAATTTTGTTAATTATCAGCCAATTATTTAGAGTGTTCTCTCTATTACATAATAAGTGAAATGGGACAAAGTAAATAAAGCAGTGACGAGCTTAATATTAGATTTCAAAATAATCAGCGTCGTATGATATCCTATAGGCATTCAGAAAATAAGCAATTTGCTTGAAAATTGGTTTTATCCACGAAAAAGCTCATTACTATGCTCTGACCATATGATTAACTCAAACTTTTCTGCATCGGGCTTATCACTTTTCTGCTTTATATCGGAGTGACGCTAAAATTTGGCTTAGCATAACTAGCCGAATAATAAACGTTGATCTGTATTTAATAATCGGTTGGCATTTTTAATACAGCAAGTAAGCCAATATTTAAGGATTACGTTGGCCGACGGTGCGTGAGCCATGACCAAGGATGTTTTTATTATGTATTATTACGCTACGGTTGAATATCGAGCGGAGGTGGGAATAAAGATTTGGCATATACTGGCAGGTAGGAAACAAGTGCCAGTTACAGAAGAGCGCGGATATCGATTGCAGAATAATGATATCGGATCGTCGAAAGGAGATGGACTGGCTCCGAGAGTGAGTAGAGTAGAGTAGAGTGAGTTAAACTGCAACTGAAACTGCAGCTCGAGTACGTATACATTATATGTCCGAGATCTCAGCCGATTGAAGCAAAGATGCGGTATACATACGATTTCTTCTTTTTTTTTTTGTCCATCAACTAAAGCTGACTAAGGGATTGCTGGGCTGGTTGTGGCTAAGGTTGTAATCGACCGCTTAAGTTTTCCATAATGGCGTTGGCTCGAGCTGGAGTTGGAGCTCGGATCCTCCGAGCTTTCGATACACTCTCTGTTTCCTCCCTTATTAATATGCATAGTGTCAGCCTTTGTCCCCGAGCGCGGGGCTTTCGTAAAATGCGACTCGTGCAGGCGGCCGTCCAGGCTCGATGCCGGGGCTCGCTCTGGTACTCTCCTCGGTGCTTCTACCGGAACGTCGAGCGCTGTTTCCTGTCGGGATAAATAAATCCATAGCCGCCCCCTGCGCCCGGCATGCCGCCCTCACATTTGTTCGTCAGAAAATACAAGCCTCGGCACTCGTTGTCTCTCACTCACCCCCTCCCCGACCCCCTCGAGGCGGACTTCCTCGTCGCTCTTACCCGTACAGCGGAGCGACACGTCTTCCTTCCGACGAGCTATCGCTCAACTTTACCATCGACATCCCACGCGCGCTATCTATTCATTTGCAGTCAACGAGCCGCCAATCTCTATGACGGCTTTACGTCTTCTCCTAGATTATATGAATTCCTCCTCTTAACCGTAAGATTTCACGATTCCCTAATTCCTTATCGTTCTACGAAAACTTATTTACATCAAAATTTCAATGCATACACAAACTCGTGGCAATTCATTTGACTATTAACTATTTTTATTTATCGCTTTCTATTCAATTACTGACCAATACGATAGCCGGAAAGCAATTCAATATTATTTAATAATTATTCAGTCCTTTGTATAATGAAATTATCTAATGCTCGATTCTCAGTTTTATATTTCAGTTCTAATGATAATATTAATTTACTTACATCATGAGGTCTGTATTTTGATTTAAATTTTAAATTAAAATTCTCTTTAAAATTTACATCCACGCAACTACTCGTTTTTCAATATATAATACATTCAATATAATAAAAATGGAACTTTGTTATTTACCTCGGAAGGTAAGTTTAATTTTACCTATTAATTCGAAAACGATATAAACGAACCTTTAGAGATGTTACATTTGATGAAACGTAGACGCGTAAGTTCTAAAAACTAAATAAATGTCTATCAGATCAAATAAACTAATTAGTCATTTAATAATTATAAACAGGTGAAGTGATAAAAACTTTCTAATAATGAGAATGACAGGAAGTCTATTTGTCTTTTGGCTAACAGTTTTAATTACATCCATAGGCATATTCGAGTCCATTATTACTCATTTGTACGTGCACTGATGTGTAAGCGATGAAGGTTCGTGATTGTCTGAGTTTGACTAAAAGCGCAGAAATTCTAATACGCGCGCAGCTTTGTGGGAAGTTTGAAGCTAGGGAGGTGTTAATAACGAGCTGATAAGCATCATCTCACCTGATTACGAGTGCGTCGATTTGTAATGACTATCGGGGCGTGTCTCTGTTTCAATTAGCGCTTATAAACACACGGACTCTCTATTAGAGTGTCACCTACTGAACTTCGAGCTTCTGCGACTTCGTGTAATAAAGGTGTGTGTATTTTTTTCTTTTTAAACGATTCCTATGAATAAATTTAACATTGATTAATGGATTAGCTGGACATACATTATAACGAAAATGCTTAAATGAATGTGCTTCGTTAGAATTTTTTCCCTTGCCTTCATTACTCGCAGTCTTTATGTATTTTTATTTCTTTATTCGCGTTATATTTGATAGTAGTCTTTAGTCATTAATGGATCGTCCATTAATAACGAAAGATATTTAAACCAAGCACGAATACTATCCAAATTAAAATATTCCAAGCTAATCTCTCAGAAGCAAACTCTCTCTCTCTCTCTCTCTCTCTCTCTCTCTCGCTCTGTCTTTCTATATATATATGTATTCCATGAAAATTAATTCTATAGAAACAGCCAAATACGAGTTTAAATAGTCTTTCATCATTTTCGGATTGACTACTCTTGTCACAGTCACTATGAATACTTGGAAAACTAGAAATTTCACGACTATATAAGCTGTTCTGTTTATTAATTTATAATCACAGTATTACAGAACTTTAGCGTATTTTATTTTTTATATAAATAGAAATATGTACATGCAATCTTTCAAGAAATAGTAAAATGTAAAATCCGAAGAATATCAAACAATTGTTAAGAATAATTTATAATTTGAATTAAAAAACTGAAGAATATTAATATGACTCTTACTTACATTTCATTTATATTTATTATCAAGTAGATTTTCAGATAAAGATTTTAATAAAGACCCTGATAAATTGTTGGTAAATTTCACTATATATTATATTGTATCGAATCCTGCATTTAGTAAAAAAAATAATTTTGTAATTACTTTTATATCTCTGTATAAATGAATCAATGATATAGAAACTAATCTAAATGAATAAATTTAAATTAAAAAAAAAATATATATATACATAATATAACTTATTAAGTATTAATTATTATTTAAAATATTAAAATTGAGTATCAATTTATGATCAAAAGTTTTTCACGACTTCTTGAATACAATTTAATTATTAATAGATTCTACAGTAGATACTTTATCCTATAAATTTATTTATATTTAGTAATATTAAAAATTATAAATTTATATTATATGATATTAAAATTTCGTATTATATAATTTTAATTCAAGAAATTATATATAATACTGGTAACAGTTTGTTATTTATAAGATATATCGCGGTGTATGAATATATTTTTAAAGCTTATAATCTATTTACATAATTCCAACTAAAAATTAATTTTGTAGAATTTGTCAACCATGAGCTGCATATTTGGATACTGTTCTAAATTAAATGGCTCGAGATTTATTAATTATAATTATACAAAGATTATAAAATATAATTGATCATTATAGTCCTATTAATAATTCCAATGAACGAGGTTTTGCAGATAATAAACCAATATTCTTCTGGATACATGGACAACGTAATAGAGAATCCTACATCTTAAGTAATTTATATTTATACAAATTTTGCTAACGCATTAGACTCTTTAAAAGGAATTCTACTATCATTGTATGAAAGTGTAATTTAGTTTTAATGTATATATATATATATATATATATGCATATATAACTGCATTAATAGTGGAATACTAAATTATACATGTTAGGGTAAACTTTAGTAATAAACTGACATGATTTTGTACGATAGGCATTCGGATATAAGAATTTCTTATCGTAATTTATGTATTACAATACTAGAAAGTTTTAAGAAACATTTTTTATATTGAATATGTAATTAAATAGTGTATTAAATGAATTTTTATAAATTCTTTATAACAATAGTTTAATTAGTAATAGAATTATTGAATTGAAAAATGTTTTTACAACTTTGATAAAATGGGGTGAATTGTTAATTGACCGAGCGATGATTGAATGAATAATTAGACAAAATAAGAAATTTAATTTGATATAAATTTTAATAATTAAGTAATGCAGAGTTTTGTAAGTATTTTAGTGATTTAATTTAATAAAGTGTATGTAGGTGTTAACACATTTTAATTATTCTCAAGTAATTTGATTAGAAGTGATTAAAACTTATTCGTAATTAGTATCTTGTACTGTTTATTTTCGTAAGCACGGAACAAAATTAAAAATAAAGCTTAAATATTTGAAAAAAGCAGTAGATGAAAGAAATTTTGAATATTACTTAAAAAGAATGTGATCGCGGGAGGGGGGGAGATAGACAAAATGAAAGTAAAATTATAAGGATTCGAAAGGGAAAGTAATGTTATTCTTTGAATCTGGAAAACTTAACCTGAATCCAATTCCACGATGAACGTTCAAAATATGTAGAAAGAATTAGTTTTGCTGTATTTACGATGGTGGTAGTGCTTGTGTATTTGTAATACGATTCATTATATTTAATTGTAAATAAAGAGTAATCTTGAAAGACAATTGAAACAGCTTTGCTTGAAGACACGAAATATTATGAAATTTAATTATCATTGAATTAATATATTATTGGCTTGGTTCTTTGATAATAAATTCAATTACTGGAAGTATTATATAAGGTTAACACAGAATTAAATGCCCTGTCAGGTGTGATCCTCGGAAGTAAAATATCAGTGGCTAATAGGTAAATTCGAATGGTATTATGGTCAGGAGAGCTCGGGGGTGACGGAATGCCAACTGTCATGACACGCGTCGAACCTGAGAATTTGTTTTGAGCGAATTAAGAGGCAACATTGCCTGTCGCAAAATATAAATACAAAATTTTGTCCTGTACTCTAAATTCGTAATTCCTTTCCGAATCGATACGGCTGTCCGAGATTCACAGGTAAGTAATTACTTCCCACTATAAGAGAATCTATAACAAAGTACTTGAAATGCTAAAATTTTTATAGAAAATTGTTATTATTCATTTTTCATGCTTGCAACGTTATAAAAATACTTCCAAGACATTATGTAATTAAAAATTCATGTAGTTATTCCGAAGCTTGTGCATCAGATGCGCATTAATTCTTCAGAGATGTATTTCACTTGAAGATGGATTGTAAGTACCAATTACAGGATAAAATTGACGAATGTCTCAGAATTTCGGAGAAAGACACTCACCGCTACTAAATCCTCGGTCTTCTAAATATTTACTCGAAAAGCTATTTTTCATATAATAAAAAAAAAAAGAAAAAAAAATCGCATTACCAGTATTCCCGGACGTATAACCGGAATAAAGTCTTATTTGTTGACGATATATGAGAATCCAAATGATTTGAGCTTAGTGCCAATAAAATGAAAAGTCCGTTTGCTGAGCAAACAGCGGAGCCTGTAAACATGTCCTATGGGATGGAATTGTTTCGCAAACCATCTCAGTCGATGCCAGAGCTCCCCCCCATCGCCCCTCCCTCCTCCATCGTCCCTCCTCCCCCAGCCCTTCCTGCTTCTGCCGTCCCGTTATTCGTTAACCTTTTGCCTTCTCTTCGTTTATATGTTTATTACACCCTCATGCCTTGGATACGTTGTCTATTAAGAAATATAACACTTTTTGCAATCGCTTCTCTTTACTGCTGCATCAAGCGAAATTACTTTAGCATATATTGCGCTGTTGTTTTTTCCTTGCGATTACAAAGCTTCGGGGAGTTTTTTTATTCAATTTATGGGCGTGATTTTGTATAAGATAACTTTCAAATTTCAGAGGATCGACTAATAATTACAGAGATATTCTTAATTAAATATTAATAAATGCAATATATAACACAAATACGAAATTGAACAATAATGTTAAAATTATTTTTATAATATAATATTGGATGGAATGGAGTTATATACCAAAAATAATATTTTTCTTATTAAACTACTTAGATAGACTACTTAGATTGAAGCTAAGGTATATTTATTACATATCGTATTAATGAGATAAAACGTATCTTATTAGAAATATTACAGGTAATTCTTTAAAAATACATAAAACTATTGAAAAATTTAAAAATGACGTAAAATACCGTAAATATAATGTGATTTTATAGTTTTATGGTTTATCGATTTTGTTAAAAAAAAAATAAAAATAAATAGGTGTCCCAAGACAAACATCGGAATAGTAACTATAAAGGAAAGCAGAGATGTCTTTAAAATATTAAAATTACTTTAAAGTATTGTAAAATCATTGTAAATTATTGATAAAAATATTTAATCGTCGACTGGTTTCGAATAATTGAGTATCAGCGTATAAAGATAAAAAATTTATAGAATATAATTTACTTAAATTCTCGATGTACGCATTAGTCGCGTTCAATGCCGAGGTTTGAGCGGTCGGTCGGTCGGTTTGCCTTCGGAAGGCTCCCTTTTAACGTCTCTCATGCCGTTTGCTTCATGAAAGCAGCAGTAACATCAACAACAGACGACTTTTCATGATTTCCCTCCGCCTCTTCTGACTCAGTCCGATTCCTAAGTACGAACTGCTCCTGTAGCTGAGTCGCTCGGCTGTGCAGCAGGAACCTGCAGAAAACGTGCATCACCGAATACGAGGAAGACTTAGGTAGTGCCGTGTTCGTGTTGGTGTCGCTGCCTCAGGCTCCGAGACCTATATACCATTCAAGCAGAGACATGTGCAGTAACTCGCAAGTAGGAATGCCACTCGCAGCTCCCCGACTTTTTTTTTTTTTTTTTTTTTAACTTTCTCATCGGCATGGTTGATGAATTGCCCGCCCCCTCCTCCCCCCGCCACCCGATCCCGGTCGCCAAACTTTACGCGGATCTTTCTATAAAATCGATTGGCTCGCGTTAGAAGTTAATATCGCTCGCAGTCTGCAGTGGTCGCAATTCCCCAATCCCTGCGCGAAAGTCTTGATGGCTAAAAAAAATCGAGTCGGATAGGTGGGAGTAGGTAGCCGATTTCACCGGGTGGGCCTGCCTGCTCCCGGAAAGAGGAGCCATTCGCAGACATAAGCTCAGATTTTCCTAGTTTTAATCTTAGCCGCCTTGGCCGCTCCCGGATGAGGAAAGTTCCGGGGGCATACTCGGTGAATTGCAGATTGTTAATCAGGAGGACGTAAAGTAAGAAAAGAAATTATGTTCGCGCTCGCCCCAATAACCCCAATAAACCCGAACCTCATTCCAATCCCTTCTACGAGATTAACTGCTGCTTGCATTTTTAATCAACCGGCGGAGTCTTAAACTCACCCCCTTTCCTACCTAAAAACGACATTTTATCAATATTTCACGGTTCCCTGTCTTTTCTATAATCTATACCGTATACGTGTAATTGCCATTCATTAATTACGATACTTTAATATATATTTACAGTATGATTGAAGCCGGGGGGGGGGCACGTATGACAGCCAATTCTAGCTAAATCTTTCTCCCCTGCAATAATATAAGTTCTCGGCTATAAATATTATTATTATTTCCTTTAAAAGTTATAAAACCATTTATCGCGGATCGTACAAAATTTTTATTACCTTTTATTTCGAATAAATATTATTAAACTACTTGTTTTTTTTTTTTTTTTTTTTTTTTTTTTTTTTTTTTTTTTTTTTTATAATACATCGACGAACTCTTGATATTCATGAATAATTTACGATATTGTTGATTATAATGAAATTTTATTATTCTCTATCCATTGTCTGCGAATAATCAATGCATTCTTAATAATTGCAAATTTTCTTTTATTTTCATGAATACGAAATTATCATCTATGATTAGCCTATGCTCTATAATTTGATTTATATTATCGAATACTTACATGTATTCAATAAGAAAATAAAGCGTTTTAAGCTTTAAATATAGATTATATGTCGCATATAAATTTCATTTTCTTGAGGTTTAACTAAATACTGAAACTGATATTTTTAATAAAAACTAAAATTCCCCGAAACGAATTATATTCTTTAAATTTAATATTTTTACATAGAATCAAAAAATATTAATAATTAATCAAATTTTTTAATCAAACAAAATTTCTTTAAAAATGTGATTTTAACGGTAATTAATTTTATTATTCAATGGTGTAATATAAGGTCTTAGGCAAAAAACAAAATTTGATTTCGTTATTGTTTCACCTCTTTTTATAAACTTTACATAATTTTCGCCACCACTTTTTTATTCCTAATATTATTTTTATTTTGTTTCTTATATCTTGTTTTATTTTTTTGTTTCTCAAAATTTATTTCTGACAAAAATTATATTTTAGAAATTTCACGCGCACACGGAGTACGTATTTACGCGTTTTATTACATTTAATTTTGTATATTCGCAGATCGTTAGTCTCTTATTATGAAATTGGATTTTGAGTATTGGACTCACTTGGCATCGGCTCTGTAAGTATATTATATTTCCTGTAGAAAAACAGTCACGCTACTCGCAGTTCGTCTGTATATATGACATTATTATCAATTATCATCCATGGCACGTCGAATCTTGACTCGCATTAGACGTAATCAAGTGCGTCGTCCGCATTTAAGAATGACGCAGTTCCTGGTAAGAATAAGTCGCGTTTACGTTTGTGATTATAATATTTAACACGAGCGAAGCTCTTTTTTCTCTTAGTATATATAAATATATAAATATATAGTATATCCATATATAAATATATATGGATATTTTGTTGTTTTGTATACACGCGAAATTTGAAAAAATAACTAGATGTTATTGTGGCTATTCGAAACCATTGGAGCAATTTGACTTTTACATATGCCACTACATATAATAGTATTCTATCTTTATATTAGCTGCCCTATCCCTTGATTCCTTTTTGGTATAAAAGTTACTTTTCAAAATTTTCCAATGTCTTCACTCGGCAGTTAAACTCTTCAAAAATAGAATAAGCTGGAGCAATTGAAAAAATATAAAAAGTAAAGCCGAATTATATTATTATATAAGAGCGTGAGAAAAATCTTATCGAGCTGTACCCTACTTTTTGTAAATCGAGCATGCGTGATGCTGTGTGTATTCCGTGTTACTGTTTTATATAAGAAAACATATAAGTACGACTTTACTTACTCCTTTCCCTCTTTCCTTTCGTCTTACTTCAATTTCAATAATTAAATAAAAATTACAATTTACTAAACGAAGAATCAAATTGGGTACATCCGCTAGTTGCAAAATCGTTAGATCGTTAGACAGTAAATCATTTAAAAACCAAAAACACATCCTTTATTTCATGCATTTGAATATTTCATGTAGTTTTCTAAAATCAGCATTTTAGTTTCGAGTAACTAGCACCATTGAAAATAATATTAATTCATGCATTCACACACACACACACACACACACACACACACACACACACACACACAAAGTTCCAAGCATTTTCAATTTGAAAAAGGAAAAAATTAAAAAAGACAGAGTCAGATAGTTTTCGGTTCACCTCACTTTACAAATTTTGACGGATCAGAAATGTAAAACTATAAATTTTTCCTGGATTATCGTTTTCTCTAGCTGTGAGTTTTCCCGTTTCTCGGAAATTTACGAATAAAATGTTTTTACCTCCATACGTGCTATACGATATGCAGCTTCTCTCGCTTATAATCCGAGTGGAAGGATAAATATAAATTCATTTTGCCGTATTTTGTCGAATTATTTTGACGCGATCGTTAGTTAGTATAATTTAACCATACGATTAAGCACATTTGTGAATCACTAAACAGAAATGACCGATGGTCTAAACAAATTTCACATTCGCATTCGGTGAATACAAGGATGTCAATACAGGGATGGGGGGCGGGGCAACGGCACAGCGAGTTTTGACTCAATTACGACTGATTGCTAGAAATTCACTTGTACAAGCAATTTAATAAAAAACATTGCACATATTTAGTAATTTTTTTAAAATTAATTGCTTGTAAAGAAAAAAATAATTTTAAGGAATATCAAATATTTTTGAGATTTGTTGAATGACATTGCATATTAATAAAGAAATAATTGCTATTAAAATAATGCAATACATATAAGTAGTATGATATTTATCAAGAAATATTGTAAATTTAACTATAAGCTGATTATATTTACACGGTATTTAAAAATTAATTTACATAAAGATGATTACTCATTTAAGAAGAATTCCATGATTGTTAGTTTTTTTCAATTATAAGTCACAATACATCATACAAAGTAGGATATACCATCATTCATATACAAATATAATGAAACGCTTTGGACTGAAGTTATTGTAAACTTTATTTTAATGTATTTTTTGTATTAGTGAAAATTATATTCATTAAATTAATTCCTTAATAAGGACAATAAATCCTTTGCTTGAAGCAGCTAAGAAATTAAATTGACGTGAGTCAACTGTTTTTATTGTCAAGCTATTCCACCATACATTCTGCATTACATTCATGTTTATAATTAGACACTGATTATTGATAGGTAATGTTTATATAATTTTCCTCGTACTCGTCGAGAGTAATGTTTAAATTTAAGTGAGTCTTTTAAGAAGGATGAATTTAATAAAACTGGGATTGTTTTGGAGAGAACATTCGAGAAGTAAATAAATTAACTAGAGAAATGAAAAGGCATTTAAAGTCCAGAGGAAATAAAAACTTATAAATTTGAATATCGAGTTGGAATTTAACGGTCAGACCGTGATTAAGAGACAGGAAAAGTATTTACAGCTCTTGCCCCCTTTCCCCTAACCCGAGAGGCTTTTATTTTTATGCGCACTTAAGCTCTGGCTACGATACTCTAGTTCGTATATTCGTTTGCCCGCGCCATCTCGATCCCAACTACTCTCCCCCCGCCCCCCGCCGCGATACCTGCTCCCACCGTGCGCATGACTGATTATTTTTGAAATTCAGTGGACTTACAGCTCAGGATCGCGGGCGCGACATCAGATAAGTCGGTGCAAGGAAGGCTTACGTGCACGCGGGGACAAGCCTCGGCCTCAGCATTTATCTTTCATCTTTTTTTAGCTATTAATCTCATCTAAGCGGTAACATTGCAATTGAATAAGGTCCGCCGGTTATAGGCCGCCGATGGCGATACATACACATATTCGTTTGAACAGAACATTGTTTATCTACTGGGCGGACAAACGTTTCGTTTCTTTTATTTTGCGAATTACCGATCGCCGCCATAAGTCGGGTGCATTTCAAATCAATTAAAACATCAGCCTCAATTGAGCATTTTAATTTATCCTTATAATTATTGAATGCTGTTTCTTGACAGGCTTCGCTTTGCAAAGTGGCTCCTCACCTTCAAGGCCAATAAATGTTTTTAAGCAGCAATACTAATTCACTATGTAAATTTAAAGAAGCAGATTAATTCATAATTTTTTTAAATAAAACCGTCGATAATTCCATTGCCGGTAGAACCGTAGAAATATTTCTTACGAAAGTTATTGCATCCGTTGATAGCGAATAATATATATTTTGATAAAAACTTTTTGCGAATATCCACATTTAATTCATATTAATTGAGAATGTACGTTTTAAAAAATTTTTTTAAAAATGTAATCAAATTGAATCATTATTCAATGTTTACATGTAAAAAATTTTAAATAAAATAGTTCATATCGAGAAAACAATTGCATATACTCTGTAATAAAATATTTTTTTATTTTTTGCAAATATTCCCATGATCTAATTCACATTTTTAAAAGATTCATTTTAGTTATAAAATGAATATAAAGAAATTTTATGGAAAGGTTTATAACCGCATTTTACGAAAATTATTAATAATAATAAATGAAATATATAATATTCAAATATCTAAAACGTAATTTTTTTACGAGAAAATTTTATTCTATATATTTGTTCAGGCTTCAAATTTATCAAACTGGATAAATTATTTTTTTACCCACAAATTTATTTAAATATCCCTATTAAAGAAATTCACTTTATCGCTTGCATTTCCATGATTTGTAAGTTTCGGCTTTGAAACATTTTTATTATTATTAAGTATGATTCACTGTTATATATTTTATAAAATATACTTAGAGTCATTGGTTCCATTCGTATTAACATTATTATAATAAATATCTTAATTAGCCTGAATAATGTATACGTATAGTGATAAGACTTTTAGATAATAAATTTAGAAATAAATTGAGTTGTATGCTCGCTCACACGAATTGATCGCAGTTTAAGTATGTACACGTATAATTATCGCCGACAGTAATGATATAAAATAATTAAACATTATAAAACCAACAATTCTCCTACTTTTTTAGGCTTTAAATAACGCAGATTTTCTAATCAGAGGATTGAGGTAGTGTAGAGGGCGTTAACTATTCATCTGCATACATTATTTATATTTATTTGCTTGAAATTCATATATTTAAAGTTGAAATAGTTACGGAGCATATAATTCAGCCCCGTTATAAATAAGTCACACAATCAGTAAGGATTTGAAATAAGGAATTCTTTTTGAGAGACCTTCTTGGCGGCGTTTTAATAATTTTATGAGAAAAATAGAGTATGAGAAGATGGTCCAGTTGCGAAGATTTAAGCTAATTAGCAAATGCCAAGCGTATCCCTATTATAAGGAGTATATGGAAATAGCTTAAGATAGTCGAAAGAGGATTGCATTAACAATGGTTTTCTTGCCACACATACATTTATCGCTCTGATCTAACTTCATGGATCTCTAAATTAGAAGCGACGGCTTGGCATTGCTGATACACTTTGCGCAGACATGCAATAAGCGATGCGGTAGTGGATTTCCCATGACTTTTAGTCAACTTTGTGATCACTGTTTCTACCATTTTAGTCTCTCTCTCACTCTCCCTATCTCTCTCTCTCTCTCTCTCTCTCTCTCTCTCTCTCTCTCTCTCTCTCTCGGTTTTATAGTATTTGGATATTTTCTTTTTTCACTCCCTATCCTTTTTCGAATAATAGTAAGACCGATCGAGACAATTATTTAAATAAATGAAAAGTAATATCGGCCAGATAGATAGAGAGAGAGAGAGAGAGAGAGAGAGAATGGGAGCGAGAGCGATTTCAAGAGACGCTGAAACTAGGGTAGGTGGAGATCATAGTAAAAGAGTAAGTGGTCGTGCGATAGTGCGAGAGTTTGAGCATAGGCAAATGTAAGTAAATATAGCAAAATATAAAAGTTCGATTTTGCCGGACGCAACGATAAAACGTACTAAAATATTTGCAAAGTAGAGACAAGTTATTTTGGATTTATATATCGATATAATTTGAAATATATATAATTTGATTTAATGTATATGTTTTTATGGCATCACTTATTAATTAAATAACTGTAAATATTATTAAAGAAATTCATATTTATAATTAAATCATAGATTTTATAATATTTTATTTACACCTCCGTTATTAACATTACTTTTAACTTTGAAATCCTTTAATCTTATATAAGACATTAACTTCTGGAGAAAATGGAGAAATAACTAATATATATATTTATATAAATAGTTTTCTTTAGTATTTTTTAGTTTTTTTGATTAAGAATCAAAACGTGCTTACTCATTTACTACCTTATATATATATTTATGAAAATATGCTATCACTGATTTTTTATATTTATTGTAAAATAAAAGAGGATTTTTAAATAGATTTATATTATTACTTATCCTTCCTAGTGGTAGAAAAAGTTCGTCGTTGAAAATACTCTGTAATCTATCCAGGAGTAAAATACGATAAAAGTACGCGCTAATAAAAGTAAAGAATTAATTTACCAAAATTTAAATATTTAACTAATAAATTACAGTGATATTAATCTTTTTTTATTTGTACATCCAACCTTGTATCATTGCTTTAACACAACAAAGGTTTACGCATACACTGCCAGCATCTTTCTCATCTTTGGTTTTATACAGAGTAAATACTCTTATATTTTTTGTTAGATATAAATTCTGAAATACAGTGCTCAAGCTTTTTGATATTAAATTGTCAAAATAGTAAGTACATACTTTAGAAGAATTTGCTCATCAGGAAATTAACATTTCGTCGAAAATCAAATTTTCCTTGGAAATTCATCCTCCCTCATTTAATATTGCAAACTTTAATTTAATGTACTTTCTAAACACAACATGACAAGTCCTTTGTTTCTTATTTCTAAGTAAGAGTTTCAACTTCTTAGTAACTCTCTTTTATAATGATTCGTTATGTCACGCATGTACGTATGCCATCAAAGAGATCACTATTATTAATAATTTTGATCTTTACGATTTCTAAGAAATGAAAGAAATTATATATCAGACTTTTATTACGTTTAAAGATTCTGAATACGGGAAAAATTCCTTTCATGAATAGTACTTATAAAAAAATTTTTTACTTTCATAAAACAGATCATATCTAATGATAATTAAATAATTAGGTTTAAGTTTGTTCTCATCATATTAATGCTCTTTTGAAATCTTTAACTTTAGTAATATTATTTCATCTGAGTTTTTGTATCCATTGGTGATTTTAGTCCACTTAAATAAATTTTATAGTATCCGTTATGGTAATAGCATATTAAAAATAGTTTAAAAACTTCATCTATATCAATACGTATCATATTAAGGAAAAGTAAATTATGAATTTTGAAATAATGCGATTCCTCAAATATTTAAAAAAAATAAAAATTTCTTCAATGTTAAGAATATAAGAAAAAATTTTACTTTGTCATTGAGAATATAAGGTTCTACGAAGGTTTATGTGAATGTAATGATAAATTACTCATATATCGATTTTTCTGATGCAGGCCATATTATCTAATCCTGTACGTGGATCGCGCATTCAATGATATCCCCAGGGATTTACCGTTATAAATTAATTTTGTATTTACAGATCTCTATTCCATCTCTTCTTTTTATTTTAAAAATCTACAGGTTTGCATAAGTTTCCAGCTTCATTGGAAAAATACAAACTTGCATTGTTGAAGAGGATCGATAAACAAAAAATAGAATGGAATTAGAGAGAGGATTGAGATAGGCTTCGGGAAGAAAAGCGAAAGTAAAAAGTAGAAAATGTATAATACTAATGTAACTGTCGTAATACTTTCAGTATTACTGACTTGTCATGGCAACCAAAATGTACTTAAAGGAAAGGCAGTGAACATCCACGTATACATTCATATAGCATGAAGTGTAATTGACTGGAAATTATCATCCTTTTTCCGAATTTTCGCATTTTAAACTTCAGTTGAGAGTTCCGAAGCATGTGTTTTACTTTTAAAATGAGTTTAGAGACAGAGTTAGCTCGCAAAACTGGTCTCGATGTATCATAAATCACGCGTAGCGACAGTAGACTTCCGCACTTCTTCATATATCCTTATCGATTTTTGTCTCCGTCAAGAGTCGAGGTCAAGAGTCGAGGGAGACGAAGTGTCGAGACGTCACTCGAAAAAAGAAATATCGACTGATTCACTTAAGCTCATGAATAAATATGATGCACAGCTGTAGCTCTGCTCCTTCAATCATCAATCTTTACCTCCATTAATTGTGATTCAGCAATACTTGACTACTACATCGAGGAAAGAATGGCAGAAAGCGCTCGGTGCCACTGATCATAATAATATTTATCTAACAAGTTCCGCTTTATATCTATCACTCGAAATTATCTTTTTCAATGACATTTATGTCCATGTAAGTGCTTTAATAGTTTTCGCTTCCTGACGATATGCAAATGAAGGGAAAAATATTCCAGCCAGGGGTTCGAGCCCTCGTGCACACACGGTCATCTATTTCTAACGATTTAATACATCGGTAGCCTCGATGTGTAGCATATATTATTATAAGAAACAGATAACTCTTCATTTTTATAGTCCTCCTCATTTTGATAATACAAGACTTTCAAATTGAAACAGTTCGGATGCAGTAATTCAATGAACTATACGTTATACTTTGCTTTATTTTAATTTTGAATTAGGAATTAATTTCTCGAAGCAACGTTTCAAATTATTGTTTTGTGTAAGGGCGCTTCAAAGCAGCCGCGCCTTATCCTAAATAAGATTAAAATAAATGTGAAATATTTGTCTACCTTAAAAGTATTCGGATTTCTCCTATTTTTAGTTCAATTTTTGCATTTTTTATTTGCTTTTCATATCTTTCTGTAGCAATTTAAAAGATAAAGCTTCTTCTCTATTCCTCTCTCCGTCTTCTTATTGACTCCTTTGTTCCCCCTGTCTATCCTTTGTCTATCGCATCATGCTCTGCTTTCTCTTCTACTTTCTCTGTTATTCACTTTATTTTTCTGGGAGGAGGCAAGGTAATTGCTAAGCTAGCCAATTTGCACTTATAGCGAGCTTCTAGGCAGTTCCCCGAGGCAGACCGAATCGGGTAAAAATGGCAAAGCCATAATGAGAAAGGAATAAAAGTAGAAAGATGTATGAATAAAGAAGGAGACGGAATTCTAGATGGGCAATACAAAGCCATACAGCTAGTAAAAGACCAAAGTTGGAACTCTATTTACAGAGAGAGAAAGAGAAACGTAGTGTAGACTCCCATAGAGAATAGTAAAATTTATGATTTTTATAAAAAAAATTTGTTCTTTACGATCCTTCTGTTCTCTCAGTATTACGAACTTTCATATCACATGAATTCCTAATTATTTAGGATTCAATACTTTGCTACTTATTACGGAACTAAGAATTCTTAAGTATATTCTCCGTAGCCCGATTCGAGTCCTGTCATTACAGTTCTGCAGACATTTTTATTGCCCAATATTATTGCACATTATAAAATATGAAATATATATATATATACATATGTATAATTTACTAAATTTTGTTTATTATAGAGAATATTTTATTAAACGTGAAAACCACAATGATATTAGAAAAATTATTTTAAGGTTAGTAAATTCAACGCATAGAGTGAACTTTAATTAATTTAGTTTCATTTAATACTTCGTTTTATATGCATTGCGTACAATTTAAAGCTAAATGAATTTAATATTTTAATAAAATAATCCATATAAGCAATTTAGCAATAGAATTATATATGTTTAATGAATATTATTACTTGATAAATCTTGATCAATACAGATGGAGACTTCGCTATTCATAATACTTTTCATCCAGTAGACAACAATAATAAATATTTTTATATCTAAATATTCTTAATAAATTATTTTAAAATATCAACGACAAAGATTATTTTCTCTTTATATTAACAACTGATGCAAGTTTTAATAAAATAGTAATAAAATTTCTACGAATTTGAATTATAACAACGCCTTTTTTTATTTAAATATGTATTTTATAATAAATTTATATGTATGTTCGTATATAAGATAATAATTTATTATATAAACTAGCGTTAATGTTGAAAATTGTATAAAATTCTATATTAAAGCTTCGAAATAGTAATTATGTGCGAATCGCCGACGTATCTTAAAGCTCCTGTAAAATATATTTTGAGCGAGATACGAATTTAAGGGTTCCGATAAGGTGCACTATTTATGTCCAGCTACTTCATCTTTAATATGAAATAAATCGGGAAATAAATGTAGAAATGCAAATGCATAATAACAATAAATATTTGTTAAGATTTTTTTAATAACTATAAGAGACTTGAGGCATTTGTATAGATTTAATAAAAACGCATATTAACTTCTTAATGAAAAGATTTTAAAGGATAAATTAATTCAGTGCACAAAATTGATGAAAGAAATGAGTTAATTTATAGTTAGGTACGTAATATTGAAAAGGTTCTTTCAAGCTCATAAGAACGTTATATGGAAGGCGTCAATTTAATAAAAGCTGCAATGCAGATAATTCGTAATGGGTTAAGTATTAAGTAGATGGGTAAATAAAAAATAAAAATTAGCTTGTATTAAATTACTGTATTTGAATGAGAAAATCGTTTTCGGTATGGAAATACAATTTCGAATTTTATGTTTCGGGTGAATATTTTTCATTCGGACAACAAGCCATTATCAAGTTTATGGGTAAGCAGCATATGAAATTATATAAATGACGAGGAGTAAGCCAGTCCATTAGTTGATATTTTTTAGCTCGTAAACCCAGATTTCATTCGGTACACGTGAATACGGTATTAAAGTTCTGCTTATCTAAAGGGAATTATAATATTCAAATTTGAAGTAGAAATTCGAATGGCGTCTTATCAGCCATTATGAGAATTTTCGAAAGTAAATATGTCTGTTAGCCTCTCGCCTCATTTCCTCCGTCTCTATTCCATATTCAATCATAGCCTTTATAATGTTGATCCTAAATTGACGTAAATATATAAATGGCAGAAGAGGAGTGGAGGGAAGAGAGTATCTTTCGCATCCTTGGCCTCGAATCTTTTAACCGAGAGCGAATAGTCCATATGTACTTAAGTCGTATTGTCCAGCCCTTACCTTCGCGGAAAAGGTGAGCAGGAAGATTGGAAAGTGGTCGTGAGTGGGTGAAATCCGTGGTGCGGACCAATGTGGGGCGCGGGTCTTGGAGGAAGTGGATGAGTTAGAGGATCGAAGCCGTTATCTCGTGTCAGTAGGATGTTGTAGGAGTTTGCACAGGTGAGTAGCCCCTGGCGCTCGTGTCCGAGGTAGCTTGCCTTAACAAGCGATGCTATCTATCGAGATGAATGCCGTACTTCGCCCCCCCCCCTCACGACCCCTCGCGCTTACAGCTCTTCCGCGTCTTTACCTCTTTACGTGGATGGCGATGCGATTTTATCAAGACGAGCCCCACGTGAGCTGGCTGGGCCTTCGTTTCCTCTCTCATCATACCCCATACCCCACACATGTATAGGCATTTATAGGCGCCCATGCGAACTCTCTCTCTCTCCTCCCTGTGCGATTCGAAGCAGTCAGAGTGGCAAAAAGAAGATGTTTTTCAGCCGTTAATACACGAGCCCTTCCCAGCAATTACATGTATATATTATCATCCAAGACGGGAACCGAAAAGATGAAGAAAGCCACTTGCCGGCTCTCTATTTCAAAGTTTTTTTTAACGAGTCCCGAGTTGCAAGAAAGGAATAATCTCGATTCCTCCATTCGTCATTTCTCCCTAATTTATACAAGGCTTAAACATGTTTACCTATATAAGTTCACTTCATGCATACGTGTATATGCAAAGGAGTAAAACCTTCGTTTTCACAGTTTTTCCAATATCACAAAGTTGTTATTTTGCTAACAAAATAACTATTGCTCATTTACTGATTTCATAAGAATATCCGTAGGAAAATAAAAATACTGCAATCCCAGTATTAATATCATTTTCTTTTATTAATTTTATTAACATTTACTTCAATAAGATATAATACGCTGAAAGATTATTTATAATGTATGTAAACTTCGTTTCAACTAAAAACTGTGATCGTAAAAATTTTCTTTTAAGAAAAATTTTATCTCTCTTTCTCTCTCTTTCTCTCTCTTTCTCTCTCTTTCTCTCTATCTCTCTTTCTCTCAGAAAGTCGCACACCTATTGAGTGTATACATACACACGTGTGCTATAATTGCCATCTCGACATTTCAATATGATTAAAATATTGTATATTTTACTTAAAATTAAATTTATAAAATTAAACGAACTTTTTACATCCATTAAATAAATTATATTTTATTGGAAAATTAATTTATTAATAATAATAATAATAATAATAATCAAAAATAGATTATGTTAAAATGAATACATTTAAATATTACTAGTAATGTAATGTACGTAATTCGCTTATGATAATATTTACTTACTAAATGCTAAGAAATTTTGGATAAAAATACACAAATCAATATTTTTTCGAATCTATTGTGGTATATTAAAAGGTATAATAATAAATAAATTCTTGATTGTTTTTACTTCTTTGTTTTTACTGCTTATTAATTATAAATTTACTTAGACTTTAGAAGGTAATAGTAATTTTTAAGGTATATTAAACGGTATTTGCGAAGAAATATTACAGTTCATTATAAAAACATTAGAATTTTAAAAGTGAAGCTCGTGTTGGAGTAGCTAGAAAATTAGGAGACGTTAATGTTCCTAGAAGTAATCGAATCAAGACCACGAGTGACTAATCGTTTTATAGGTATCGCCTTGTACCGCGACCGATCCGTTAAATCTTATCCATTAAATTGAACTATAGGAGCTTTCCAGAATATTCCGGGTGCCCAATAGCTGCATATAAAGACGAGTTGTGGAAAATAAGAAAAGTAAAATGAAAAGCTGCGCATTAATGGGTGACATAATGTACGATTATCGCTGCCGATTCTACAATGTAAGGATATTCAACGATACTTTGCGAAAGTCTTCCCCAACGGCTTTGCAAAGCACGTCTAACGTTTGTATAAAATTTTGTACTACAACGAAAAATATTTTCTTCGAAAATTGCATTCTCGCCCTTCGGAGAGTTGCAGACTGGGTTAATTAAGGATTATTAAAATTCATGTCAGGCTGGGAATGCAATGTTGCGTGAACTTTGTATACACGCATACAAACTCCGTTACGGTTAACAGCAATGTACGCGAATGTTTTCCTAAAACTCTCTTGTTTTGTGATAGGACACAAAGCTCTACAGAGAAACATACATTAACCTTTTAAACAAATCTAAATGCTCCTATCTGTCTAATATTAATCTATGTTAGGGTATCCATACATAACTGCGTTACGTTTTATTAAACGAGTCTTTATATTTTTGATTTTATAAGTTCTATGTAGAAAAATCATATTTTAAAACTATAGTTAAAGTATACGCAAGGACATAATTTAAAATATTACATTTATACTTATATATGCACTTGTTTTTATAAAATATCGAAGAATATATTCCTTAGAAATATTGAAGAAGTACATACATTAGTGAACTATTGGAAGAAATATTTTTTTTTGCATAAAATGTAAGTACATTAAAAAATCGGAGCAACAGAATAATTAAATGAAAAGGCATTAGTATATATATTTCAATTTAAGATAATAGGATTTGTTCATCAAATTAAAATACTAGTCGCCATAATAAACTCTACATGGAATGAACAGATTTATTTAATAGAAGTACATATAGCGTTATATTTGTGTATTAAGATACTAATTTGGCAAATAATTTATAAATTACTGTTACAAATATGTCACAGAAATGTAAATGTAGAGATAGTTTCAACATTATCTTTTAAAGCAACTTTTCTGTATTTTGTCAATTAAATGAATATTATACATTATTTTACACATTACTTCTTACAAGTAATAAAGATTTTTTATCTACTTCACAATTTTTAAAGATATTTTTACTTTAAAGGTTTTTTGTGAAAAATGAAAAAGCTTTGCTCTGATTAAATTTTACATTATCTTTTGTACATTAGTTTGTAGTATATTCTGTAATTAATAAAGATTAGAGAGTGTCATCTCCAATATAATTCAGTACTGTTAAGGGGAATATATATATATATATATATATATTCGTTAGACTAAAACGTGTATGAAAGAGACAATTCATAAAAAATGCCATTAAACAAATAAATTTTAACGTCGTATGCTGTTCCGTTTATCGACATTAAAAGTTGCGTCATCGATATCACTTGCAGTTATGCTGCGAAAATGTTCGCCTGTATATTTTGAAGAAAATAACTAGAGTTATAGACGTGTTAGCTAAGCTAAAACGATACAAGATTTATTTGGATGGTAAAAACAGGAGCGAGTAAGGCTGATAAAAATAGGAATGCTTCTTTCATGAAATTCAATTAACATAGAAAACTGTTATTGTGAAAAAAGAACAACATTAAATAGAAATATAAAGCTAATAAATCCGTTTTAACAGTGCATTAAGACTCTGAATAAAATTTATTGTTAAATGATAGTCTAATTAAAAGCTTTTATTTATGCTGCTCTTTTAGCAATACCGTAATTTTTTAATTCAATCATCGCGCTACTTACTTTATACCGATAGTACATTATTATACATGTACTTAAACCATAAATATACAATTTAATAATAGTCCTATGTTTTGCTTCTTAATTTAGATAAATATGTACAAACCTATTTACGCACGTGCTTCTATATTTTGTATAATAATAATAACCAGAAGAAGAAGGAGCAGGAGAAGAAGAAGGAGAAGAAGGAGAAGAAGAAGAAGAAGAAGAAGAAGAAGAAGAAGAAGAAGAAGAAGGAGAAGAAGAAGAAGAAGAAGAAGGAGAAGAAGGAGAAGAAGAAGAAGAAGGAGAAGAAGGAGAAGAAGAAGAAGAATACGCAGCTGTTACTCACTTTCATTATGCAATTTATAAGATTTGAAGATCGTAGGTCATTACTGTCAGACGAACGAGCCAAGCTCCATAGCGAGAAAAATTCGCTTCTTCCGACGAATGTTTCCCTTACCAAGCTTTTTTTCTCTATATTCTATTTCCAAAGGTTTTTATCCCCTTTCTTCTGCTATGCGATTTTTGGACATTTATTTTTAGCCAATGGGATACGAGATGAATGTCTATGGGTAAACGATAGGAAAATGACATTTTTACATTGATTTATGCTAGGGCACGCACGTTTTACCCTCGGTTATATGGAACATTCAATATATCTCCATTCAGTTGTTTAATTTTCTTTTTCCTCTTTTCTTTTTTACTCTGCGAGTCAAGTTTTATAAGTTAAAGTAAACGTTTAATGTAATACAAATGGTATTATTCAGTACATACAAATCTCGTGTATTTTATTAGAACTTATTTATCATAAATGGTAATCAATTTGAACATAAATTCAATTTCGTCAATCATATTTTTCAATCCAATTATAAAATTTGCTTTCATTTGAAAATTTAAGTTATTACAAATTTTAGACTTTATCAACTGCTTTTCTCCTTTCGTCTCGAAATTTAATTTCCATGTCTCAAGCGTACTATCTGAATTCAACGTACGCATAACATAACATTTACGCATTCATACACACGCAAACCCTAATGTCTATTTAAACTTGATCTTCCCTCTAAATAGACTATTTACCTCTATAATAGACTGTAGACTAGATATTTTGTATAATATTTATAAAGCAACGATTCACATATTTCTGTAGATTCAACATAAATGCAATTTATACTTTATATTAATTGCATTAAAGGTTGTTAACTGTAAGTTGTAGAATATTTAAACAAATAACTGAATCGCTTACAACTGAGCATTTTTATATTATATTTTTGCCTCATTAATTTACTTTTCTCATTCTATTATAACCGAATAAACATAATGGAAAAAACTTTGAAAATATATTTTAATGTACATCATTTTATTAAATTTTTTATAAATACTAAATGCAGCTACGTTTAGGAAATAGAAATATCAGATACATGAATATTATAAAAATAATGAAAAAATAGTAATAACAATGAAAAGGATAATTCATATGAATGTAACGTTAATTAAATATTCATGACTAATGGGAGGCTATATCACATTAAATAAATTTCAAAGAAAAAGATGTAAAGTTGTTATAAAATTAAAATGGAACATCATTCGTTCAGCAACGAAAGCGCATAAACAACTAATGAGCCTTAACTTTTCGTGTAATGTTTAATTGTCAAAAACCTAATCGCCAAAATCGGTCCGTTACATAAGATCGACTCGCTGCACCAGGTCGACTTGGCACATCAGGTCGACTAGGCTCACGAGATTAATCCAGCGCACCAGGGCGACTCCGGTGACCAAATCGATTCGACGCACCGGTGTGACCCGATGTTCTGGCTGGGCTTGGAGGATGAAGCTTCGTTGCGTTGCATCGCTCATATTATTTTGTGTTATTTATAGTCCGTGTGACATGTTGAGTAAAACGGCGAGCATAAAATTATAGGCACTGTGTTGTGCGCCGAAGCCGTTGGCAATATCCAGCCGCTTAGGGCTATAATCCCGAACACGTGCGAGCGCATGATCTAGGAATGTTTTAACTCAATCGAGCGATAAATTAAGTTGGCCCAACTCCTGGTGTGTTGAGCCTCGGGTGCGCGTTCTTCCTCCCCCCTGAAATGATAATCATCTCGCGCGGGAGTGATAAGCGATGCGAATGCGCGCTGAAACACGCAAAAGGCAGCTCATGTGTGTGATTTGAAAAAGCGCTTTTGCACCCAGGGTTTCTGGAATTTTAAGTTAATCCGACAATTTATTGGTATTTATAAACTCAGCCTCGGCTTAAATAACCCCTCCCTCTGGCCACATATCTAGCACATAGTCCATAATCGCTCGGGCTCGCAGGACGAATTCACTTTGACGCGAGTTAGCGCGTATCCGAGCGTAATTCCCTTTATTTAAACATCAATCACAAAGTCACAACTTGTACGTAATATTGACTCGCATCTCCTTACGACTCAGATATTTTTATAACACTTTTATTACAAATATTTATACGTAATATACAGTAATGAGTTTATCATGAAAATTTAGGGAATATTATTTAATTTATAATCATTTGGACGATTAATTACATATTTTTTATTTATACAGATCGATTTGTATTTATTAGTTATATAAGATAATTAATTATATAAATAGGTGGTTATAAATATTAAAGAATTAAGACATTTCTTCATTACTACGGAATATTGATATTTGAATTTAGTAAAATGTTATAGTCTTATAAAGCACTAGCAGATAGTAGTAACACATTAAAATAAGCATTTTAACGGTCTATTTGGTTTTATTATTATTATTATTATTATATATATATTCATCATCTTTGTAAAATTAAAGCAACTTTAATTGTTCAATAGTTCTATATACTGTCAATGTGACGTGTTGATTCAAACCCAAGCTTTCGTAGATTTTGGCAACATTTTGAAATTATTTCCCTAAAAAATTATTAAAATTATATTTATTGAGAATTTTGTTCAAATACAATAAAATATCTTAACGCTTTATCGTAAAAATAAGTATTATATCAAGTCTTTAACTTCTGCCAATGATATGTTTCTCGAGACTGGAAAAATTCTGATAATATTATTTCGTTTTTCATTACTTATTCGATAAAGCTATATATCTTTTTAACACCTAAACTAAATCATTTATCAAATTCACCAACAGGGTCACTATTGGTGAATTTGATAATTCGTAAGTGCCTTTATGCTAATTACCATTTTTCCATTTTCCCATATTGCTTATGTGTTGTTTACTATATTTTGGTCTTGATTGATTTACATGACCAACCTTTCAAACAACAGACTTTTGAATTGTCGATGTATTTTAATTATATTCATATTTGTATATACAAGAAATGTCCTGCTTTATAGTCTCGAATCATTTCCGTTTAACATCGAAAGCCTTGATTTCATGGCACACCTTGTAATTATTAACTTGTGCATATTATGTTTAAAATATCAATCCAACTCAGTTATACAGGACTTTCATAATAATAGAGATAATTTATTTTTATATGAAACTATTTGGCACATGGCTGTAGAGAAGGAAGCGATCTTGAAGCTATTCATTACAGTTATTGTGTACAATGCTCATGCACTCAAAGATATGGTCATTTTCAGATAATGGCCATTAAAGTCTTAAAATACTTTGGCAATTGTGAAAATGGTTGTTGGGTCAGCTATGGGTATAGCGTTCTAACATAGAGATGTAATGAAATAAGAAACCAGGGATATAAAATGTACGAGAGGCGGTTGTATGAATTGGTAGTGTCGTTTTTGCTGATGGACGGAACATCTCCGAAGGGCCCTTGGCTTCCTCATTCGCTCCTCTGGCCGCGTAGCGATGGAGACCAAGCCAGCAGCTTGAAACGTCCAGGGTTCCTGCCGAGGCTGCAAAGTCTTTCCGCAAGAAACTATAACTCCAACGAGAGTTTCCCTTGCGGCGAATCTTCTATTCTCTACTTAATCCTTAGCCACGAGAGATTCCGTTGAACGAAACGTCATCTATTCCGCCGATGTATCATTTACAAGATTTACATACATACATCATCCAGCATTTAAATGCGGTATATTAGTTTTGAGAAGTTGCGTTGCTTATCCGCATTGGAAATAAAACAGAAAACATTGCGTTCGATTCTTTTTCACTTATCAAAGAAAAGTTACTTTTTTTCATTGCTTTAGAAACAGTCGAAGGTACGTGTACGCTATATGTAACGCAATAAATATTTTTGAAATTAATTTATAATCAATTCGTTGATATCATTTATATATATATATATATATATATACACAATTTAAAACATATGTATATGTATCTTAATAGATTATTAATTATTCAGTATAAAATACAATATTTTAATAGTTTTATTCGAAAATATTGTAAATAACGAAATGATCTAATAATTTAATTGCTGTTCATGAAAAATTAAATATGTTTTCGATTATTTTTATATTAAATATTTTAAGAATATCACTTAATAATATTTAAAATCAATATATATCATTATATTATAATTCAAGGCAAATAATTGAAATTTTTAATTAAATTTTGATTTTTCTAATGATTTATAGAATTGATGTAGATTTTAATTGGTTTAAATAAACACGAAATGTTCGATCTTAATGAGAACATGAAAGAAATAATCACGAAAAATTTATTGAAGTTCACGTTTTAAGTAATATATATGTAGTTTTCAAAGCAATGAATTAATATAATCTAACATGAAAAGCCATTTGTGTTCGGATTTCAACTATTCGAAAGATCTAATATACCATTGTAATTACGTAAATGCGTAAAAATGCGTATATGAAACGATGATATCTATTTCATATAAGGAAAAGTCGTTGTTCTATTTATATTTAGAAAATCTATTGGAAGTACAGCATATTTATTTTCTAACTTAAAAACTAAGTTTTTGCATTCTTTATTGTTAATTTATCGATGAAATAAAATAATAGAAGGACAAACATACCGAATGCGAAAATTTCGTTATCTCTTCCCCCTTCTCTATTCTCCCGTATTCTATGGAGATGTGCAACCAGAGCATTTGTCGTTGCCAATATGCCAATGCGCCTCCAGATAAGGTCACTCGGGGTCACTGTTTTTTAGGCTATCAAGATGTTCACTCGAATATTGAACAAATGTCAACTTGATAACTTTAGTCCATGTTAACTATTCTGTAACTACTCGAGACTCACTTTGCCTTATTTTACAGAAACGAATGAAATTTTCACGATTTATGACATTTTTGACCTCTATACACAGGGCTAACAGAATTTTAATATTTTGTTAATACCATGAATTTTAAAATTTCAATAACATCAAATATATATATATTTCAACTTCCAAGGATTAATTAAATAAATTTTCATCTTACTTTAGATTTCTATTCTTCACCAACGCCTTTCCATTTTTCTAATACCGTTCAAATATCTGTATAAAACGCATGATTCAATATTTATTTTGATAAATAGGCTATCGGTTCCTAGTAAAAGCATTATTAAGGATTAATTTCATTAAGGATGATAAATAAAAATACAGAAGTTATTACAACATTCACATAACTGTTGAATACTGAACTGACTTAGGTTTTAAATTCTTAGAATTTAAATCCTAATAAATTAGGATTCCTTAGATCATCCTCTTAGAATTTCGTCAAATCCTTTAACAAAAAGTCTTTTCCACATTGGAAAAAACTGCCTTTTTGAAATTTTTTTGGCTCAGTTTTTGGACCGGATGAACTCATTGGATCCGATCGAGTGTTCTTAGCCGGCCCAGGGGCTGTGGATATTTTGCAGATTTTCGATCGACTCTTCCTCGTATCTTCTTCAACTGATTTCGAAATTCCCATATATATTCTTTGCTCCGCTTTGTTCCACCCCGAAAAATCCAATTTCCATGACTTTTCCGGCAAACCATCAAACTCAAAATAATGCGTTTTCTTGCCTTATACAAGTTTTTTAGCGTGTCGAAAGTTAAAAACAATGAATTTTCACGAAATTTGAGCGATTTTGGCGATATTTGTAAAAATGTTCATTGGCCAGGGGAGAGCAAAAATTTTAAATCATATTTTGAAATCGTAAATATTAATTTTTTGGGATTTACGTAACGAGTTATAAAAGAGCAAAAGACGCGCAATCGATTGATTATGGAAACAAATGCGAGAAAGCAATTATTTTTTAACGCAATTTTTGGGTCTGATGAGCTCATGGGTCGGTCAGAAATGTTTGAAATCATTCTGAAAATTTTCAGCGGACTTTCCACCGAATTTTCCCCTCACCACTCCGACTTATCCCGATGTCTGCACATCCTTCCATGCCTCCCTTCCCTTCTCTCCCGAAAAACCTAATTTCCATGACTTTTTCCCCCGACCGCCAAACTCAAAATAACGTGTTTTCATCGCATCGAGAGTCGCAAACAATCGATTTTCAACAAATTCGACCCATTTTGGAGATTTGATTTTCGAGGTCAACCCAGTGCTCAAGGTCACCTTGAAGCACTAGGTCGACGAAGTAGTTCTGAAATTTTTTGGTGGTTTTTCACCGAATTTTCCACGCGCCTTTCCGACTTATCCCGATGTCTCCCATATATATCCCTCGTTCCGCAATGCGCCCCTTTCCACCTCGAAAAACCCAATTTTCGCGAATTTTCTGCCCCACCACAAAACTCGAAATCACACGTTATCTTGTACTTTCGAAGACTATTTAGCGTATCGGGAGCCGCAAACAACCGATTTTTGGACAACACGAACAATTTTGGTCATATTTTGGAAAATGGTCAGAGGCTTGGGGGGAGCACAAATTTTTAAATCATATTTTGTGTTCGTAAATATTATATTTTTGGGACTTACGCAACGAATTTAAAAGGAGCAAACGACGCGCAATCGATTGGTTATGAAATTAGTTGCGAGAAACAAATTTTTTTGGTCTGAATTTTTGGGCCGGATGAGCCTATCACGTCTTGTGATCGTGCGCCTCGAAATGTTCGACTAATACTTCCCTGCACCTCCCTAACTGATCCCAATACCTTCTAAATTATTATTAACTTTATTGAATTAATTTTGTTAAAAAAAAAAAAAAAAAAAAAACAGAAAAATTGGGTATGGTAGAAACGGGTCCCATTTTTTGTCACATAGGTCACACCTCCTAGTTCCGCCCCGATGCATCCATACCGGACTTCCCAGTTCGACTTGACACACCAGTTCAATTCATGATTTTTTCTAGTAAAAACAAAAGTTGTAGATAATATATAATTTTAATATGCCAATATTAATACTATATTATTGGGAGTATTAATGGGTAATGTACGCAGGGGAAAAACATTCTACGAATTATTATTTCTCTTTATTCAAGAGTATATTACACTTTTTTATTTATTTAATATAAGGAATATGATGTGACCGAATTAATGAAATAATAAGCATAAGCGATGATAAAAATATAAGAAAGAATATTGGCTCAGTTTGGAAGGGAAAAAAAAACTTGTATAGAGGGAGTAGGAAGTAGCTAAGCTGAAAGGAAGAATCAAAGAAGAATTGCCCAGTGGGATCTCACTCGTCGGTGAAATAAGATGAAACCTCAGGGCCTTAGCTCAACAATTTCTAGTGGCGCATTTGGTATAATACGCTGCTCTGCTCGCGCCATCATTATACGTTCCTGTATTTTATCCCATGTATGAGAATTCTGTGCTCCAACTTCCTAATCTTTCGACTTGGCTTATTCTTATATCTTCCTCCCTCTCTTGTTTTATCTTTGTCCGTTTCTTTTTCCCGACTTTGTTGTTTTTTCGTGATCTCCTGCTCGGATCCTGTCATTATTTCGCATCTTCTTTACAAGTTTCCTAGTTTTATATTCGTTTGTTGAAGCTAAAGACAAAAAAAAATTAATCTTCTATTTAATATAAAGTTCTATGTATTTCCTAAAATATCTACAATGAATGCTACAGTTTACTATCAAAATATGAATACGTTGATTATTGATTATTTATAATTATAAAATAGATTTTATGAAACAAGTGAATATGTAATTAGTTATAGTTTCAAAAGGTTCAAAATTTTTGTCCATACAACTCACGCTGTACTGTAGCTCGCGTACAATATCTTGAGATATACATGACAATACCGAGAATCGCATCTAACAATACCGTGAGTTTAAAAAAAAAATTTAGGAACTTTTCGGCATCATAAAGATTATTTTATTGGTCCATCAGCGACTTTAAATGTAGAGGGTAGAATTGTTAACGTATTTTTTTAAGTTAACCGAACACTTGAATTTTCTTTGTTCAATAATCTCTTTTGAACTTCTATAAAAGATTTGTTAAGCAATTATTTCCAACAATGCTTTAGAATTTTTTTTAATAAGTTTTATATAATTTTTTTGTTACTATCCAGTAAATTTACTACGAACGATCTTAGAAGAATATTTAAATATAAAGAGAAGCATTACAATACAACATATCACATATTTTTATACACATTTTTTTTTATACACATACAGGAACGTGTTCTTAAAGCGTTGAATACCGACCATTTGTACTTATTTATTATAAAATTTTCTTTTATGAAATATTACAAAAATAAATTCTGATATTATCTTTCAAATTTAGAAAATTTATGATAAAGAGAAACGTTCATGAGGTTATTATGTATATTTTAATTATTTAAGTAGTTGTGTTGCGTATTGATATAATTTTGATTTAATTTTGATTTAATTTTGATGATTATTAAAAAGCAAATATGTATTTAATATGTATTGGATGTCTCATCTCCGTGTCGGTTGAAAAGGTAATTTCAAAAGAAAGTTATGTAAAGTTCTCGTAATACATTATGTAGTTCAATAACAGAAGCTGCAAAAAATTCCTCTACATAATCAATGCAGCATAATATCGCGCATAGTCTGGGCTAGGTTCAAGACTTTGTCAACTACAGGTGACTGTTATTTCTTAATCGATGAAATTTAATTTAGAGCTATAACGTTTCTTATTTGAAATTATCTTCGTATATTTGAAATATTACGGTACGGCAAAATCCAATAACTTTTAGCTGGAAAAATCTTTACGTAAATTAATAAATTTACGAATGCATGATTTTATAATGAAATATTCAGTAACGCAGTGATTTATTATTAATCTCGATTATGTCATTACATATAAATTACGTTTACTAAAGCGTCTGAGACAAATATATAATTTTCATGTGGAGTTGCAATTACTTTCTTACTTATTCACAAATATCTGTCTCGAATTCGCTAATGCTTCGCTAATGAGAAATGATGGCCTTTTATTATACAATTGCATACGAAGTTATTGTAAGTAATTCGATGTTTTTTTAAACAAAGACGGTATAGTATTGAAAAAGTCGAGTTTTTTATAGCATCGAAGAAATATTCTTCGTATGTAATAGAAAAGGTTCAAAATAATTGTGCTCGATATGGTGACTCGGAAATGTAATTGTGAAAGGACATGGCAAGGAAATAAGTCAAAGGGAAGTCAAAGAACGAGTTCCTCGTAGTCCTTAAGCCTGTCTTAGCTTAAGACGCGACTACTGACCTCCTAATCGGCTGACTCTCCGTTCCACTCGACAGAGAGTTATCGCCTCGGATTTGTTATCACCCTTTGCAACATCGCCCGGTAAAACGTCTTACAAGGAGGAGCATAACAACTCGCATTTCGCCCTCTTCATTGCGCCTCTTCCTTATCTCCATTGAATGTCTTATGCGCCAAAGTCGACTTTATCTAATGACCTATTTTGCATACGCGACTTTCTAAATACTTGTGTCGAACTAGGTGAAGAGGAAATTAGCGAGTCATATAATCCAACGTTATGAAAAATTATAATGAATTATCTGAAGCAAGCGAAGTTAATTCATGTTAATTCTCAACAATTTATCTCAATAAGTATCAATAACAAGCCCCCTACCCATCATCTACCAGCCACTCCCATTCCTTCCTGCATGCCTTCCTTCCTTCCTTCCTTCCTTTCTTAATTCAATAAATAATTACAATCCAGCCACGAATTCATTTTTCATTTCTCTTAAAAAGGAAATAAGACCCCTAATAGCATATTCAACTTGTTACGAGTAATAAACAACTTTAATTTCATAATTTACATTGCTTCAGCAAAAATACTTACTTTTGCTATGACAAACTATACTTACTTCTCGAATAATTATATTATCTACATATAATATACTTGCACCATGAAAAAGGATTTCTGAATACTTATTGTTGAGACTTATATGACGTCGCTTCTCTTATCTCCTCTAAATTTATTTAGCCTCACATGGAACTTTTGGCTTCATCCTTTGAATACCTTTAAAATCGCCTGTGCACACACCCCCCGCCCTCTCACATGAAATTACAAATGCCGTTATAATTTTCAAAAGGGTTTTTAGACTAAATAAGCTTTTTCCTCAATACATTGAAAACGTTTTATTTACAAATTCTTCTATTATATATAAATTTTATTTAATAAATTAATAATATAAATTAAGCTATGATGAATATATATGATAAATTCAAAATTTTGAATTACATTGTAATTTATTGAAAACTTCGTTTTAATTACATTAAAAAGTAGAATTAAGCTTGCAGGATTCACTTCATTTTAATTTATATATTCAGGAATATTTACAGACTAGTTAAATGTTTCAGTATCTTAAAGCTTCATCAGATCCATAAATCTACGATTTGAAAGACTTATATTGAGGATCCATATTGAATTAAAATTTCAAACCATTATACAAAAATTTCTTTAGTGGTTTTCGTTGTAATTGCTTGATGAATGCTTGCGATCCATCGCTAGAGCTAAATTTTGAAGTACTTCAAGGCAAATGTATTTATTGGAATTAATTTATCTTTCTATAAGAAGGAAGATTATTATTTAGATAATAGAAATTATTACTACTCGTTCTTTGATAATTTCGAGTACGGTCTTGTTGATAGAAATGAATGTCTTTAATTACAAATAACAATCTTTAGAGTTTATTATTCTCTAATAGTGTTTTTGTGCCTTCATATTTATATTTGTAAATATTAGTTTAAGTAATAATTTTCTAATTTAGAAAAAAAAAACATGAATTATTATACGATTTCTATCTCTTTCAATAAGATATTTTGAATTTAAAGTCTAAATTTGAATTTCTATTGTAGATAGATAAAATTATAATACTTGTTGAATTTTTTATAGTTTCATTTGAATATATAATATATAATATACGAAAAATCCTTATATAAAAAACATGTATTTAAATGTTACAAATCCTGTACAATCGGTTAAGTCGGTTACCACGAAAAGTATATATCGATTTCAAATTAGCCTTAACATAATTACGTTGATGATAACATATTATTGATAATTCATGATCGCTCTCTATTATATTGAAGTCGGAATATTATTAGTATTTGTTATTACGTATCCTCACTAAAATCATCTTTATCATCTGGAAAAATCAAACCGCAATCACTTGTTTTAATCGAACGTTAAGTTATTATTATTATAGAATGTGCTTTGTAAAAGTATATTTCGACAGACAATGCCCGGCCAGTAATACAGGAAAGAACCGAAAAGGATTTTAATAAAGTTAATGGTAGTTTTCAGGGGAAACCAGATACGGTTCTATTAATCTTCAGAATCTTCAGAATTTCTCTTCCTAAGAAATAATTGAAACTCGCAGAAATGCCCTTCATTTTCATTTTGTCGAATTAACCGTAGCAGGAAGTATTGTATCCCCTCCAAAGCCTTGTGCAACCACGATTGTTTCGTTATATACAGTGTGGTGTACCGAGGACTCGCACTTGTATCCCTTGTTGCGGAAGTGTTGATCGCCAAGTTGAGGATAGATCCTACCGACTTATGGACGAAGAATAGCAAGTAAACAAAAATAAAGAAAAAGCAATTACCATTTATAATACCTATGTAATAATAAATTTATAAAATTATTATTTTTAATATACGAAATACTATTATCTACGTATTGAGTCGATTTTGTTAAGTTCATTTCATTGAATAACACATTTACGTCATGAAATTATATAGTTAACTTTTATATTTCATTTCAATTCGAACTTGGAAAATTACATTAATGAATGATGTTTTCGGATTTACTTTGTCATCTTCAGGAGTCATGGTACCTCGGTAGCTTCGATGAATACGTCGTTATAGGTATTGTGTCTCTAACTCTATGTATACAGTACAAGTATTGGTTGCGCTTACAATCCTAATTCCCTTAATTTCTGACATACAGCGATCCAACAAATTCGACATTCCCTTATGCACTTTTATTGAAGATTTCGATTATAGTTGCATAAATTCAAGATCTTATGATAAGTTGTTCAATAGCTAAGCCGTGTACTTATTCAATGCAGATCTTCATCATCGCTAACGATGATAATTATTCGAAGACTCATGATAATAAAACGGATGCTGCCTTTTATACATTCATAAGTACAATAATTTTTCTACACTTATTTTTCTTTTAAAAAAGAAAATTTAATTTAATATTTCCAAGGCGTAAAAATCAATTAATGACAATTATTTGTGGACATGAGAAAAGTATAATTACTGGGAGAGAGGAATTCCAAACAATATCGTTTTATTTACAATTCTTACAAAAATAAGTAATATAATAAAATTTATCAATAATTATTTACAATACTTTGGTCTTAAAGTTAACCGAAGCTAATAATTAGCATGATTCAACATCAAAATAAACATAGTGTACATACTATACATAATTAATTACATACAACATGAGCAAACACTAAAACATTTCAAATAAATAATCTGATTAATAACACAATTAATTATTTATATAAATTTAATTTATAATGACTTTTACTTTTAGTATATTTAATGTACTTATATTTTTAATTGTACGGATGTGTATATACAAAGATATACATATGCTTGATTAGTGAAATCTATTAAGAGAAAAAAATTGAATTATCGTACGACTATATAAATTATCTAGTTTCCCAATTGAGGGAAATAAGTATTTCTCCTAAGTTTCGATATTGCATTTGAATAGTAATATCTGAATTAGAAATTTGAATAATCATCACTACAACTGTTCTTTTAATCACCATATATTGTGATTTAAGTCGAGATATTTAATTCCCCATTGGAGCAGATCCAGTGAATTATCCTTTGATCTACGAGAACTGGAAAGTAAGATATTGAGGTTGTATTCTTAATATTAATAAAATTGTATTAATTTTCTCTATTAGTTTACCATTGAGTAGGTTCCGCACCCCAATCTTTCTTAATAAAAGCAGCGACCCTTTCGGCGATCATTATAGCCGGCGCGGCCGTGTTACCTGACGTCACCTGTAAACGGTAATTTATAGTAAAATAACAAAGCATCGGGTTCTCTTAATGAGTAATTCTCAGCTCGTTATTTTCAAGTATAAGGTATAAGTATATAGGTTATGCGGCGTTGTTACGTACCTTGGGCATTATAGAGGTATCGGCGACTCGAAGTCCTTTAATCCCATAGACTCTCAATTCTGGGTCGACTACGGACCAAGGATCGGTAGCTGGACCCATTTTGCAAGATCCTGCTTGATGATTCTCGGGACCGGTGTCTTGCATGACAGCGCAACTCCAGTACTCGTTGCTTAAAAACGGAAATCTCGAGCAAGCCGGAATCGGTGGATTGGTTAAGGTTATATTATATTTGGCCAGGATCGTCGTATTCGCTAAGGAAAGAGCTACGCGGATTCCTTGGACTAAAATGGCCACATCTATTGAATTGGTTAAATAATTCTGACGAATAATAGGATGCTGGAAGGGATTATTGCTCGCCAAGCGCAGTGTACCTGTAATAAGGAAATACGTTTATTTACATAATTTCAGATTTACATAAGCGCACGTATATTACTTTTAACTAATTATTTTAGTTTACTCAAATATTATTTTTAGGAATAAAATTTTCAAAGAATAATCTCTATTCTACATAAAATATCAAAACTACATTATTAACAAATTATCCATTTTCACTTATATTTAATATTTTAGTACAGTAATTAAAAATGAATTTTCATCAAATTATCATCAAATTTGACATAATTAGGTTTAATTAATTTATAATACTCTTTACAATTACATGGAAAATGAATTATATAGTTTTAATACTCGATGGAAGCCATAAGATTTTGTAAATAATTAATTTTAAGTACACTAATATTATTTTATATTTATCGGACTTTATTTTTAAATTTACTTAATCAATGATATTTATTTTTAAGTTATTATTATAGTTAAAGTTATATAAATATATTTTAAATTATTATTAAAATTCGTGTTTATGAGAATCAATAATAACAATAAACTTTTTATTCCAAATTATCCAAGTTTATCCGTAAATCATAAACATTCGAATTAATATATTTTTTAAGACTTTTCTCTGACTTTTAATGGTCCAAATGATGTGAAGTACATTTAAAGGATTCTCTTCCTAGTAGTATTTTGAGTTTCTAAAATAAAAAGTTCTCGAACTTTTTGGTAGAAGTACTGAAAATAGTTGAAAATAGAGAAAACTGAGGAGAAGAACTTTGAGATAGACGCGAAATGTTCGGTCGATTAGCTTCAAGCTCTCAAATTAATTAAATTAAAATTGAATTTTAATAAAGCGGGAGTATCTCTCTCGGTCTCTCTCTCTCTCTCTCTCTCTCTCTCTCTCTCTCTCTATCTATCTATCTCTCGCGCGTTCTCTCGTAAATATCAAAGGCCGATGTATTATGGTATTTACCTCGACTTCTTGGATGCAAATTAGTCGGAGACATGCTGATGCTGCGTCTCCCGTTGTCCAAGAGTGCGCCGACTTGGCCGGTCGTAGCGCAGGCAGCTTGATAACCGCCGAAGAATAGCTGTATGTCCGGATGGTTGGGGGTGGTGAAGGTCGAGGGAAGAATTCCGGTTATTTGGGAGAGTCCGGTTGAAGCCATTGGGCCCCTTTGGAAAGCTATGTACTCAGTCGCTGTCGCCCAGTTCAGGTCGTACACGTTCGGCTCATTTATCGTAAAGGAGACCGTGTACGATACGTGATTTTGAAGATTTTCCCCCACTCCCGGCAAGTCCTTCACGACGCTCACGTTCTTTGCCCGAAGATGTTCCTTTGGTCCGATGCCAGAGAGCAGGAGAATGTGAGGGGAGCCGACTGCACCACCCGATATAATGATTTCTCTAAAATTTTCATTATTTATTTATTATCATTGATGAAGGATAATAAATTAAAGTTTTTTGCACTGCACAGTCACTTATTTTATTGGGATAACATTTATTTGCTTATAAATTTATAAATTTTTACATAAATTTACTTTTTATTCCGATGGTAAATATTCATTCAGACGTTTTCCTTACAATCAGTATTCAATTTCTTGTAAAAAAAAGATTATTTTAAACATAAGCCATCCTAAAGCGTTCGAGTATCGCAGGTTTAGAAGGACAGAAATAAAAGAGTCGAGGATGCAGAGTCAAAAGGGTTGAAACAGTCGGGAATTCTAACTGGAGTTTTCGAGGGAGTTGGCAAGGGGTTACGAGAAGTCTCGAATCCGCCTCGAAGAGGCGACTATTTATGAAAAGACGGGTCGGCGAATAGTAAACTGGCTTGAGAGTGTAATGCGACTGTGCAACGAAGTGAAAATTGGCAAACTTAAGCTCAACTGTCGGGACTTCTCCCAGAAACTGACTGGAACGAAGAAGAGATCGGTTGTCAAAACAGAAGATTTATAAAATGTCAGAGTTATTGAGCACTTGGAACAAAGCGAGGGATAAAATATGATATACATATATTTAAAGACATTTTCTTATAATACCGAAAAAGTAAGTAAATACACATTTACTTAGGAAGTTAGATTATAATTTGGCTTCGCGAAGGATAACTAGTAGTTTATTAAAAGGCCAGTGCATAGGAAAAAAAAAAAAAAAAAAACTTGATAATGTGTCTGTTGCCATATAAAAATGTTGTGGTTTTTTTCATAATGCTTAATTTCGGAAAATCTAAAGACAAAATTTGACCTGAGCTTTTTAAGGTTTAAGGCGTTAGCGACTGTGGAGATAAATAATCGAGCCCGGCCTCCTGAAAGCCTGCGATCATGAAAGCGGAAGTGTAATACCAATCTGTGCAAGTGCACTATGTATTAGACGGGATCCTGCAAAAACGAGAAAAAACTTTATAAATTATACACTAGCAAAAAATATGATTTAATTATGAAAAATATGAGTAAAGGATAACGTTTTTTTTTTGCTTGGGCTTCGAAAAATACGCGTTACAAGTAAAATATTAAGATTGGCAGCGAATACGTATAATATAAACATTCAATGATAATGAAATTCGATGAAATTTATGCAAACGGAATAGTGCGTATTACTACTATCGTTATTGTTAACGAAAGTTTCACTGTAGCATAAGCGTATTCATGAGGTAACTTTAATACGATAGTTTAATTTGGAATATTTTTTTAACGCAAACGAACGTTCGGAGCCATATACTATGAGAAATTAGGTATTGTGCAGGAAAATTTACATTAATTTTTTGTATTTTATTGTATATTTTCATCCGATTATGATCCGATCAGAAGCAGTTGCGTGTAAAGGTGAAGTAGAAATTCTAAATTAATATCGATAAATATCTAAGCTGAAAAATTCTAATATTTTCAATGATTTGATGTTATATATTTGTTTTTCCCAAGAAGGCAAAAAGAAGAGTTTGATTTAATTTTTTATAAACTTATCGTATATATTTGATAATCTCCAACAATAAAACTGTAACTTCATTGAGCTGTACTTTAAAAATGCAGATGAGCGATATTATATTGATTTGCATATTAAAGTTATGCTCAGAATATATGAAAACCTATCTCGAGAAGACGAGCTTTCCATTATTTACGCAGTACGAACATTGGTATCTTGTAAAAAATGAAAGCTATAAAGAATAAAATAATAATATATATATATATATATATACATATATATTAGCGGTAAGTTTGAGTAAATAATTGAGTGGTAAGAAAGTTAAATGTCGAAGATCTCTTTTGATGCAGGATGCTCGTAAGATTATGATGTTTGTGTATTAGAAATCACGTGGATTATAAAACTGGAAGGTATTACTTAGATGCACATGAGCGACGGAAAAGATATACAATCCCCTACTGAAACGGAGGTATAATTCTAAATATAAATAAATATCCTGGAGACTTTTGGCGGAGTCCAAAAGTCGGCCCAGCGATCGATACGTTGCCGCCTTAAGCCGATCCTCTAGTTATTTGGAGTTGAAATTTCAATTACTCTGCGCGGCTTGACTCTCTCCTCTTGTTTCAAGGTGGACAATGGTCTAGTTAATATCGTCGCTTATATCCCCTCTCTCCCACCCCCCAATCTCGTACGGTTAACATTTAATATTGTTTAACATTGTATCGAAAAGCAATTGGATTCGTTAAACTAGTCACTGTCTTAATGACCTCGATTCGAAGCCATTTAATATGATTATTATGCAGTGGAAGCTCAAGGCTTTCGTATAAAGTGAGCAAGTATTTAATATATATATATATATGTGTGTGTGTGTGTGTGTGTTATTAATAGGCGCGATAGAAGTACGTTCTAACTTTAGCTAATTTAACCTAATATTCGGATAAATAATCATCAAGAAAAGCAGCGTCAAGTGTTGCAGAACTACTACTCCAACTTGTTTCTTAATACAAAATATTACCTTTAATATTAAGTAAAGCAACGGGTCCGTAAAATTAAGGAATTTAATTAGCTGCTGAAACCTTGGCACGTCATTATTATTAGCATTATTCAGACGAAGGGACAGATATTATACGGGTATTATACAGGGTCGGGGAACGGGATGGGTATGAGTGGGTATAAAGCGTATAAATTCACCTGGTGGCTCTGGCTACGCGGTACTCTCCGTTTTTGAAGTGCTCGACGGCGACTGCCCGCTTATTTTCGGTAATGATCCGAGTTACCGTCGCGTTCAAAACGACGTGAAGGTTCTTCCGATAGCGAATGGGATGGAGGAAGGCCGAGGAGCTGCTGACTCGCACCCCGTTACGGCTGTTGGTCTGAGCGACCGTGAAGCCGACGATTCGCTCCCCGTTGAGATCCTCGCTTATAGGGTAGCCGACCTCTGCTGCCGCATAAAGGATGTCGGCGGTGATGTCCGGCTGCCAGGGGAAGCGCTCGACGTTCAGCGGTCCGCCCTGGGAATGGTGCGTCTTGCCCACTCGCGGTATCTCTGTGTTGTTCTCGGAGCAGAGGAAGTACGGCAAAACCTGTTCAAAATTATCCTCCTTAGATATCTTCAAAGCTTTCTCTTTAGAGCTTACGATTTACCGCGTCGTAGCTTCGCCGGGAGTATTTTTCACGGCCGAAGCTTCGGATACCAAGGGCTTGGCGCATACAAGAACTTGACTTTTAAATATACCTATGTTCATGATATAGATGTGTACCAATATTGTTTCCCATAAGTTTTAACAAACATTATACTTTTGTAGAATAAAACATTTCAATTAGTAGCTTAGAATCGAAACAAACAACAGAACATTTGACTTGTTAAAACGTCTGACTAATTCAGAACGTACTCATATTCTTATAACAATATTTATTTTTATGCGCCATAATTACAAATTTCACCTTGATATGTATAAACATTTACAAAATTCAAGTAACCGCGCACAGAAGCCGATTTTCACTTCAGTATTTTCTTTCAGTCTAACAGAACTTTACTAAAGCATTTCTATACTAAATAGTGTATAAATACAAGCTTAGATACGTTAGTTATTATTATTTAGTATTATTATTCTTATTATTATTTATAAATAATAAACTTTTAAATATTATTTACGTTGAACGCGAGTTATCAATATTTAGCACATTATGTTTACAATATTAGCACAAATGTATATGTTTTCAGGGAAACTTAATAATAATATAAGCACTATTATTTTTTAAAATATTTTTAAACTTACCGAGTTTATTTAAACATTTAAAATCAATCACGTGGAGCTACTTTTTTTTACGAATTTATTAAAATTTTATGACTTTCAATCGAGCATGAAAGTTTTAATCATTTTTAACATAAGGTAACATTAAATGAAAATTAATTTCAAATTTTAATTAAAAGAAAAGCTACGATAATATGGTAACGAAAATTTTCTACTAAATTAAAATTTGAATTATGCGAATTATAGTCTGGACCTTAAGTACGACAATTTTTTAATATGAATTCATTTTATCGTTTTAGTTTAAGTTCTATAAATTCTTTTTGTTATGAATTATCGCCAATCATTCTGTGATATATTTTTTCGATATAATTAATTACAGGTTATTAAAAGTTCTTGTTAAAAGTTGGGCTTCATTATGTAAGAGTAATGCTCATGTTTAATTAAAATTTACTGGATTAAGTTTTTCTAGTATTATTATTTAAAATAAAAATTGAGCAATCGATGAATCGATATTAAAATTCTAGAATACCAATTACTAATCAAGCACAATTAAATGATTTTTATTGAGCATACGTCATTTACGCAATTGTCCGGTTGCGACTAGCTACATACGCGAGAAAATGCAATTGAAGGATGTTCAAAGATTTCTATAGAATAAAATTATTAAAGTTAAAAAAGTCGTTTCAATTTCAGTTAATTAATATAATAAGTAATCTTACTTGCTTGAAATTTATTGAATCTGTTTAAGTATTATTTCATTGTTGATGTGAGGGAATATTTTTTTAAGTTTTTTAATTAAGTGCGTGTAACTAAATTGCAATGAAGCAGAATATATCAATATTTGGAAATAAATTTTGCAGAATGTATGGATATTCCTCGTTTTTTTTACAAAGAAATATTTCATAGAAATGAAAAATGAAACAGATAATTATTTATAATTAATGTAAATATGAGTTAGAAATCGTATTATACATTTTTGATTTATTTAAATCGTCCTTATTCCCATAGTTTTTGTAGTTTTCACATCGTCTGTAGCTTTTTATAAATATGTAGTAAATACGTCTTAAATAACTAATGGAAAAAACTTGTATACAACGGATTACGTATGAAGTTGTTGTTACCGTAATTGAGGAAGAAAGCAATGTAAATGCCATATATTAAATACAATTAAAAGCGTATCTAGGTAATTAGTTTTTATGCGACAGTAACAGCCCAAATAAAGCGGCCCCTCGCGCTCCTCTTTATTATCGAATCGGACTTGGCTTACGTCTTTCCAGGACCAGCCGTAGTTTCCAAGGGCAGCCCAATCATCGTAGTCCTTGGGATGGCCCCTGATGTACATCATCCCGTTATGAACGCTCGTCCCACCGAGATTTTTACCGCGGGGCCAACTGCAGGAGCCGCCCGTTGATAGACAGGCGTTGCTTTCGTTGACGGTTCTATACTGCCAGTCGACCTCCGTACCTAAGAACATGGCCAGCATACTCGGCACATCGGCCCCAGGAGGCTCGTCCGGACCTGCTTCCAGCAGCAACACCTTCCATTCGGGGATTTCGCTGAGCCGCGATGCTACCGCAGCTCCTGCCGTGCCACCTGCAACCAGGAAGCGGGCACAAGGATTTACTAGCCAGTGACCGATCACCTTGCCACTCTGAAATTCCACGACATCGTTATTATTACTGTTATTATTATTATTATTATTATTATTATTATTATTATTTGTTATTTAACGACGAGCACTGAAACTCTTGGATTAATAAAGTTTCATCAACATTTAAGTTTTATTCATTTATTTGTAATACACGCTTTACAAGTACAAACTACTTTCTATCTGACGATTCTTATTCTATTTAATTATATTAATCCTCTTTTACTCATTACTCACTTGTACATTGTAAAGCAGCTTATTTTACAAAATTCATTTACATTATTCTTACTTGAAATTATTTTATTAATTAATCAGCATAATTTTTATTCTTTGTATTATATGAAAATTTTTATGAATAAATCTTTTAAAATTCTTCGCAAATTCTTTTCATTAACTATAATTTACGGAGTACCGCTCTTACGTATTTTAAATTCCGAAACCTACAGACAAAAATCTTTATTTTCTCCTTCTTTTTCTCACTCCCTCATTAAAATAAATTAATAATTGTATTAGAATTTCATGTTGCCAACAAATGGCTTTATCCTTTATTGTTATTGTTATCGTTATTGCTATTTTTATTTTTATTGTTATTCTTATTGTTATTGTTATTTAAAAATGAGAATCCTAATTGACAATTATTTTATAAAAAGTGTAATGAATTTTTTGCGTTTTTAAAAGAATTTTAAACGATAATCTGCGAGTATAATTAATTGAAAGTGATTTTTTTGTTATATAATTATTAAATTATTGTCTTTAAACTTTCATTAGTGTTATGTGTAATCTTCATTAGCTTGCAAAATTTTTCTTATTTTTATTATTAAGGTAAATTTAGTATATTAGCTTCATATACCTACTTTTATCTAAGTCACTCTATATTTCTATGCTTGTTTTATATATTAGATCTTAAATATATATATACATATTAAATTACATAAAATCAACTGATTTTGTTATTGCACTTATGGTTTGATTTATGCTTAAAACGTTTATAACATTTATTCAGATATCACATTGCTTTTAATCAATTATAAAGTTAATATTAGTTAAGTGTACATTAAACGGCACAATATTTTATATAATATAAAAACTAAATATTTATAATATACATATTTTTTTAATCATCGGGGAGAATCTTTTAGATAAAAATAATGAGTTTCTAAAAGATATTTATATATTTTGAATTATTGAATTATACATATTTGAATTCATTTCTATGCTCTTATTATAATCTTTCAACATTTTTCTTTAAAAATAGAAAACCATTGTTTATTTATTAATCTAATACTTTCTGAAATTATAAAATTTAATTCTTCGTCAATTATTAAGTAAGTCATTAATATGTTTTATTTATTCCCACAAAATATCTCAGTTTTGTAATATAATTTCTTTAACAGAATTTTATAATTAGTTTGAAGTTCATTAAATATAAAGTACATTGTTACAGATAATTTCAATGTCATGTGAGTATTTATTAGTTATTCTGGATAATATATAAACAATGTCTTATATATTTTCGTTCCTCTTTAATTAAAATATTTACCATTACATAAAAATATGATATAAGAAATTAAAAAATGAGGTAAATATCTTAAAAGATTATTACAACAACGTACGTCTTATAAAACAGTTATTATCAAGCAATTATCGGCCAAATATTGAAAATATTAAAAAGTAAAATAAATACTAGATAAAAAAATTTTAAGAGTAAGATATTATGTTATTATATATTTCATTTATGCGTAAAAATTAATGGAATTAGACTCTGCTTTTCAGTCAAATGAAATGCTTATATTTTTATTGTACGTATTTTTTAAAGAAATACTATTTAATAATTTCAATGATTATATATAATTATTACAATGAAAATTGATAGGGGTTGGGTTATTTGAGAAAGTTAAGGTAGAAAATAAACTTTATTATAATATACTAATTTTTATTTTCCTTCTGAAGGACTAAGTCTGCATGAATGTTTAATGAAATGCATAATAATATATAAAAACGAAATTTGATAATTAAATAGTAAACTACAAAATTTTTATTACAATAATTCTTTCACATTAAAATATTTATATATTGGAATTGATTTTTAGCTCAATTATAAGTTATTCTAATGCTTTTGAGAGAAATCTTTGTTTGATCAATACTTTGTAAAATATTATTGAATTACAATTGTAATCTACAGTACGCATTATAATAAAAATATTTAGCATATATTATAGTTTAGCATATATGGACATTATATAGTTATATGGAGAATAATTTCGTATACTATAGTGCTTATTTTATACATTAATAAGTCGAATGAAGAGTTCGTTACATCCTACTTACATAGAAGAAGCTTTAAGTTTCGAGAAATTGTACCTTAAAAGCGTTAGAGGCGCACAATGATCCAGGCTTTGTGTTTGTAAATTTCACTATCAGTGGTTTGGTCGCTCTCGAATGCAAATTTCGATGCGTAGGCGGAGAAAACCAACACGATGAAATCAGTAACCATGAGCTCGGGTATAGTGAAATCCTTTATTTTTTACTTTACCCTCTCTCTCTCGCTCTGTATCTATCAATCTATCGGCGAGGGGGGGGGCTGAAATATATATATATATATATATACATATATATGTATATATGTATGCTATGTATGCTAGGGAGCGCGACCTCTGTTGGTATGTACGGGCACCGAGGGAGAAAATAAACAAGAAAGAATGTCTTCTCCCTTAGAGAAGAGAAAAGAGGAAAAAGTGAAGACGAGAGAGAGAGAGAGAGAGAGAGAGAGAACATGTAAAGTTAGATTCTCGTATTCTTAAGCTCGCTAATCAGATGCTCAATTTATTATAGTGAGGAATAGTAGTTAAACTAACGGGTATTTAATTCTGCGCAACCGTGCCCGTACACAGACTTCGAAATTTATTAAACTATACTAACAAATGTTTGCAATCGATATTGTGTTTTCATTTAAAACATGCACTAGCATATTTTTTATTGTTAAAAAAGAGGCCTTAAATCATTATTTAGATTTTTTTATTCTTGTAGCTTGTAAGTTTTCACGAATTTAATAAAATTAAAAAAAATCCTTTTAAGCTTTTATCAAGATATTTAATAATCAATACGACTTATTATTAAATATTGTTTATCAAATTATTAATGCATTATATTTTAACGTGACTATATGTTTAAAATATAATCTATACTTAACTTTAGCTATAAATACAAAATTAGTGGTTCAAATAACAGATACTTACATTTTTAAAAAACAAGCTAAGTTTAATATTATTAGACTGTTTTCTACAATGTAAATTTAATTCGAATATTTTGAGCTCTGATACTCATAGCGTCACTTCTTACAAAAACTATCATTAATTTTGTGATCGTACTTTATTATTATTGCGTAATCCTACATATTTTATTACTTAAAATTCTGTTTAATTATAAAATTTTGTATATTTATTATAAATTTAGCAATTTACAAGACTGTGTGAAATGTCGTAATACTTTTCGTGTTATTGTATTTACACTTTATTTTAACATAAGAAATTGATAGAACCAAATTGAATGCAAAGAATACTGCATTTGTCAGGGAATAGCTATTAAATAATGTGAATATAATTGATTATTATATAATGGAGAAATAGTTCGAAAGATAAAGTACAATGAGACTGAGAAAAAGAAAGTTTAGCGAAAGAAAACGATTGGCAAAGTTTTTACTCAATACATACGAATTTATGAGTTGTGTTCGGCAGTTATTAGTTCGACTATTTTTCCTAGTACTTGGTAAAATTCTTCAACCACAAATAAGTAGATATTAGAAATCGATTTTACTGTATTGTATGCCATTATAATATTCCATTTTGCGTGTATAAATGTTGGATTGGAACAACGTTCTCCAACAAAGATGCTCACCTCTCTCTCTCTCTCTCTCTCTCTCTCTCTGTCTCTCTCTCTCTCTTTCTATGGATTTTCGTATTGATTGAAATAAGTTACGTGCGGTGGTAATGTCGATCCAATAATGATTTTAAATTTAAAGTATTAAAAATGGCGCGGAGGATACAGGGAATCGGCCAAAGCAAGAAATATGACCGGGGTAATACGGGCGGGAGGGGAGCGGGGAATTTTGAACGAGAAAAATAATGTATAAAAATTGGAGCGCTCTCAAAGGAAATTGACGTAAAAGAGCAGCCGGATAAATTGAATGGACGGCCCGGGGGAGGAGAGGCGGATTAACTCGGTTTCGTTCCTCGATCGGCTCTCCCGTTCATTTCTGCAGGGCCGATGTAAAGAGCCGCTAAGCCAGCTGAACGAGCGCTAAAAGTGAATGTTATACCCGCGGGCCCGTCCAAGGGAAAACGTTGCCGGCAACGCACTCCAACGATACTATGTACTCGAGAGCTCTGTACCTCCCGTCCATTCCACCATCCCCACCCCCATCCCACCCCCCTCTTGCGCGCGCGGCGACTATTTTCCCTTTCAATATCGAAACCAGCGCTAGGTTCGCGGATTCTTCCGGCTAACGCGCCTGTCGGCGGATTAGAATGGCGCGTCACGGGAGGGGACAGGAGAGGGGTTCCGCGCGCCGGAGGAGTCGGGGGCGGGGGCCGCGAGTTTACGACTGCGCGGCTTTGAACTACTTTAATCGCGGGACGCAAGAAAGAGAAAAAGGAGAGTGCAAGTATTGCCTATCTGTATCGAGAACTCGACAATTGTCTCGGCGTCGCCTAAATTTATTTAATTTATTTTATCATCTACTCGATCTTCGCCATATTTATGCTTCTATTTTGTGGCTAGTCCCGTCCGATTTTATATCATCTTATACATCGATGCTACGCATTTCTCCTCAGCCGCTCTGCTCATTAGCATTACATGATTTTAATTAGCTTTCTTCATATAAATCGTCTTTTGCATTAGCCTATTTTTTTTCTTTTCTTTTTTTTTTTATTCTTTTCTTCTTAGCCTCAAAACTCAAATCGGACTTAATGAAGACGTTTCGAATAAATTACTTTTATGACATAATCCATGGACATGCAGCTGAACATCATAGAAACAATAACTCTTTAATGCCTTAATATCGTGAATACTTTCCGTAAGACGGCAATCTGAGCTACGCATGTATTATATTTATTTGCCAAATATACCAATATAATAGGCCGACACTTGCTATTCGTTTGTAAAAGACAATACCGTTGCAATTTATAGTTATGAAATGAAATGTTTTATAGCTGCAATAAAATGGAAGCCATTAAGGATATTACATTATTATTTTCAATGACAGCAATTATTTAATATATCCATTAAATATTATAATTCAAACGAAAGGCAGTTCGTAGTCAATTAATATTCAAATTATTATGCAAGCTAAACATTAATTGAGCTCACCCGATCGCTTAAAAATTAAACTTGACATCCATCCAACATATAAATACGTAAATATATATAAATACCGTGTACTATCAGTAAATTCATAAGATGTTCATATTAATAAGTAAGATCGATTGATATTTATACTGTAGCGTGTAACTAATGCCATAATATATGCAATTTTAAGAAATTGTTAGTAAATTATCATTGAACTTAATTTGCCGGTATTTGATAATTATCGATGATATTATGTATAATGCAGCATAATTCCTTAAACGGCTCGTGATATTATTAATTGATTTGTATACAAGATATCAGCGTATTCTCAAAACATGAGAGTAATTTTTATGCAATGAAATAAGTAAGCTGTGATTTTGAATTCGTAATTATGTAATTTCACAGTATAGACAATGTTAATTAGAATGAGCTTGTTTGAATGACAATTCAATCCTTATAATCCATAAAATATAATTTATTGGATATACATTCGAATGGCTTTAAACTTGATTGGAATTGAAAGTAAACGAGACAGGAAACGTGTTCTCACATTCAATCGATCAGATTAGATTTTTCGTTCATTACGTTTACGCGTTTTACAGTTGATTTTAGTTACGTTTGTAGTAAGTCTGATTTAAATAGTATTTTTGTCACATAAAGTTTCACGGAATTCATCATTACGAAAATATCTCTTAAGTAAGCCTTTATGTTAGGCAATTATTAATTAATGATGTGTATAACCATACACTATTTAGAATTAATTGTGAATGCTTTAAAAATGCTTCTAAAGAGCCTTAGTAAAACATTAGTTTAAGCTCTTTTTTCTACAAGTGCGTAATTAAAATAAATGCGTTCTTTAAATAGACTCACTTACTTTATGTATATTCAACCAGTAAAAGCTTTCTATCTATTCATTACAATGTTATAAGTTTTCTTCCGATATTCTTCTTGCGTCGGTTACAAATATAATAACCGCTTGAATATTTTACATGCCATTACGATAAGTACTGTGCGGTATATATACATAAAATCTAATTCAATATTACTCTTCCAAAGCACTTTCTTTTACCATTTAAGATATTTAAATTCTTTAAATCCATTAGGTAATGATACAATATCGCCATGCGCAGTGATATTAATAAGTGAAAATTGCTATCAATTCCTGAAATTGCTCCAGGTATGTTAAAAGTCGACCTTGTTGAAAGTTTTCCTTTCCATATAGGCAGTTTCTGTTACGTGAATTAATTGAATAATTTACAGCAGAACGTGTCAGAAAAGATAGATCGCCATCGGATCAGCTGTGATAAGCTGTTTGCTTACGGGGACAAACACAAAGCCTGAATAGACGTATTGTAAAAAAAAAAAAAAAAAAAAAAAAACTTTGAAATTCCATCTTTTGGTAGATAAAATAAAATTATTGCCTATCGGTAGTTTCTAGCGAGTTTATGATAATAAAATATTCCTAAAATATTGCAAATATGTTGTTACGTAAAAAATATACGAATCGGCTTAAGAGCGACCTTGAAAGCTTTTTCTTTAAACAGCGTAGTATAGAAATATTGACGAGTGCCATGTCATGTGAAAATAAGAGCAGCGAAGCCAAGTAATAATGCCTGAAGAGAAGATAGGTAATTAAAGTCAATTGTTTTCTAATAAAGTAAATAGTATTTCTTTTTAAAGGGTCCCTATGCATTAAATGCACCTCCTCTTTATAACCGCGAAATCGTTCACTTTATAGTGGTAAGTGAGGGCTTTGTTGAGCGCTCTTAGTCTAGCGATTGCTCGACTGGAGCTAAAGTCACTGGAAAACAGCTAAGCATTCCAATCGTCATTCTTAAATTCGCTAACTCTCTCCTCCCCGTATTGTCTTACCGAGCATCGCTCGCGGTGGAGTAGAGTTTACGACATTACCCTCGCCTCCGCTCACACCCATTACAGCGCACCTGATAAGCGAGTAATTAAATCCTTGGGCAGGTAAAAATATCCCCATCTAGAATCTTGATCATCGGAATCAGAATAAAGTCATGCGTGCAGGTATGAACAAAAGGTTCAATAGCCAGAACAATTTTTAGTGCCATTAAAGCGTACAGGTGTTAGATCGAGACTTACTCAATTGTGAGCTCGGCTGTTGAGCAAAAAAAAAATGAAAAACTCAAATGCCGCATTATTTATATTTGCAAGACAGAGTCTTACATTGAAAGGTAGCGCGCAAAAAATCTTTAACTATCACACTCTAGAGTCGTATAATTTATTAGAAAATATTTCATGCGGCTTAAATAATAAATAAAAATATTTATGTATCACATTAGTCGAGTAAGGTACAGACCAATTCATATATTTAATTAGTTTTTGCAAAGCTTAAAATTTATTATAATTTTATTGTATAATTTCCTTTTATTTATATATCTAATTTTAAAAAAGATTTTAGCACATTATTACGTGTGTAAGGGCAAACCAATACTTATTAAATAACGTCTTAGTTTGAAATTCTGCTCGACGTCTGGCGATATAATTTCTGCAACTATGAACTGTTTCATTACAAGTACCTGTATGACACTTGTTTGGGAGAAAGAGTGAAGTATGAGCAGAATCGATGTTTAAGTAGAGGAACGTTGGTTAATGCCACAGCATATATAGGGGCGGCGGGGATGGGGCTGCTAATTGACTCGAGCACTGAGGATCCCAAAAGCTTTTTGATCACTATGGATTTTGCATTTCGCTTGAATATTGGAGCTGCGGATAATGCTGGCCCGACCGAACGATTGAATTACAAGAAAAACGAAATACATGTCCATCTTCTTTTGAACGAATATGGCCTCTCAAGTTCATTTAAAACAAGAACCTCTTTACAAAACGAAGTGAGTGAGAATATACAAGTGTAATAACAACTTTACTAATCCGCGTATTACTTATTCAAGATAAATTCCAATCGGTCGCAATAACGACACATATCACAAGTCTGAATGAAGGTGTAGGAAATAAATCTACCTACCGTGGATAGAAAATGGGTCAGATTTATTCCAAATGAGAATAACAACGAAAAGGAACGGGGGAGAAGGCGGTTGAGATTAAGATATCGGTTTATCTGAGCTTGTTACGTCAGTAATTTCCATGGGGATACGCGGTAATGAGGTTAAGAGGCATGTGCATCGAGTGCCGATGATGATGGGAACCCGTTCATTTACGTAGGCCTGCGATTCCTGATAATCCGGATCTTTTAGCCACGTTATTTGTGACGCGTGATCATTGTTCAGATCTTTCTCGTCTTTCGGTGCGAATTTATGTCAAGTCTCACGTTTCAAATACAATACCAAGATATTACTCTTTACCCCATCTATTTAGCTCCTTATTCTCCTATATTTACCCGCGCAAACTTAAATCTTACTCAAGTATACATAAAGCTTATTAATTTTTTCAAGAGGCACGTATTCCACAAGAATAGACAATTACTGTACATTTCATGATGTATAATTCCAAGAGGACCTGGTCTTCCTATTACATTTCATTGTTTCCGATTCAACCTTTTAATTATATAATTTATTTACCTAGAGTCGAGGATAAACGTGCACTGCGCTTGCGCAGACTGTAGATAAATATTAATACTCTTGTTGCCTATCATTCGAATATGTAATCATGACTTGTCATTTTCAGAAAAAATAAAATTATATTATGTTCAAATATTGACAAAATATTTATATGCTCGAGCATTAATTAATGATTAAATATTCTTATTCAACTGACTGTTATCGGTCATCTATTCACTAAAGATCAACGTTCCTATTAGTAAGTCGATATTTCAATTCATAAAGCTAAAAATACATAGTATCATAGTCCTCTATTTATTAATGAAGCGTATTATGCATTTACATAGGATTTATTTTCAAATGGCTAGTAATTACAATTGACATCCATCATCAACGCTACTGACTCTCGATGTTTATAGAAAACGTTATTGTAATAATTACGTTAGAGTCCATTTTGGATTTTTTTTATGCGCTATAAAATTTTTTCTAAATATCAAAGTAATTTCTTATTACTTCACATTGTAGAGACTCTACTCATACTATACAATTTATAATATGCTAAAATAAAAAAATAATTATTAAATATGAACAATCTCTCAAACATTTTCAACCTTTGTTTTCAAAATAATTAGTAATTAATTTCTTTTTTTATTTCAGGTAATGAATGCAAGAAAAGCAACAAGATAATGTATAAAATATATATATATATATATATATAGTGGAGTTTATTGCCTTTTATAAATAGACGGTGTGATATGATCATTACAACCTTCGCAAGTTATGACTCCTAAAAGTTCTACTATCTTTCAGATTATCTTTATTTTTATAAGATTAATTTGTAAAATTTGTAAATATATTAAACCTAAATGTTAAATATTATATTACATATACATATCAGAGTATTTAATATTTAATTTAATACAAAAGTGCATTAAATTATGAAAATGTAAATCATGAATAATCAAATTCGTTTAATACATTTCGCACATTTTACATTATTATTTCAAAAGTTATTTATACCCAAATCGTATCCAATGATACGGAATTGAAAGCACTTAAACAAATTTTTGCATTACATAATGCTAAAAATTGTGTTAAGTGCAATATTTTCTTGATTATTTTCATATATTTATGCAGTATAAGTGTATCCTACGAAATAAAACCATATTAAAATTTACTCGTAGCATTATTGTTGATATTTCATATTACTGTATTCATAATAATTTGTATACAAAATACATATATATGTATTAATGAAATTTATTTTTAAAAAAAGCAAATGTCAAATAGCCTGATAATAAAAGGTAGCAATTTCATTAATTTTAATATAAGTTATATTTTATAACGTCTATTATCGAATTTGGGAACTCTTACTGATACATCAAAAGCAGGTTATATTTGTTTGTATGCATACAATACGTATTGTCCTTAAATATAGTTTGTACCCTTGGGTCGCTCGTTAAGTACGACTTGAATGATTCAATAATTGTCTTTTGCAAATTATCGTCAATAAAATAGAACAATAGCTTTTGATCTTGAGAGTTATATCATTTCCAGTTTTACGTTAATTAAAAAATCTCATTTTCTTTTTAAAGCATTAAAATAATTTTTTATGAACAATAATAATTTACTTGAATTTGTGATGAAGAAGTGGTATACTCTATGCATACATATTATCTATCATTGTTTTTTCTTTCTGACAACTTTCAGTATAAACTATTATTTCTAAGAAATTTTATACATTTTTTAATTTATGATTTAGATCTATTTCTATATTTATATCTATTTAATTTATGATCTAGAATTTATTAATAATGCAATGAATGTATGTTATTTATTTTTTATTCTAGACTTTTCGCAATTAAATAATGAACTTGTTTCTTTTTCCTTAGTAACTTGTATCATATTCGAACACGTATCTTCAATTTACCATATTTTAAATTGAATTTAAAATCAAGTACTTAAAAATCTATAAAAGGTATATGTTCATTTATTTATTATTAATGCCGTATATCTTGAAATTATTTCCTTTACGGACAAAAATAAATACGGAATGGTAAGCTATCAATTGTAAATTTAAGAAACTAAAAGAATACCATTACATCAATTTTAATAGATTTTATTTTTAATCGTAGATTTAAATACAAATATTAATTATAAGTATAAATCGTCTTTTCATTCAATTGAATGAATTTTAAAATTCTGTTTGCTATGTACCAATTTAATATTAGCGTTAATATTAAAGAATATTACTAAGTAAGGGATTCTTTTTGCCGATACGTAATTACTTCAATTATATTCTTAAATAATGAAATAATTAATAGAAAAACAACATAAATTTTTTTAGGATATGCACCGTATAAATACGTGTAAGAACAATTTAATAATCTAATTGCTAGGAAAATTAAGTGCAACAGGTTGTAACAGCAGGTGAAGGTTAAAAGCAAAAAATAAAAAATAATTAACGCATATAATGTTGCCTAAGTCTTTTATAGTTTTCGACTGAAAATTGAAAATCTGTATAAAATTAAAACGTATTTATCTGATCCATTTAAATATTTTGCACGTTCTGATTTTTTTCGCTTATTTAATAAACATTATAAAATTTAAGTACAATCATGAATAAGAAATTATTTAGAAAGAAATGAAAAATTAAGAAATCGCAGATTAGAGAAAGCGTATATTTTTATAGGCACAGAGTCGAAACTAATGTTTTATACTGAAATGCATACTTGTTAAAAGAATGCGATAATCCCAAGTGATAAGATGCTAGAACAATACGGTGTAATGTATTATTATACGGAATCACGGCCATTAAATTAAATGAATATATAAAACACTGTAAGAAGCTACGATATAATTTTTCTTTCTTTTTTCATTTAAAATTATAGAATATTGTATTATCATGTAATTTTGTAATTGTTTTTTATATATTGAATTTATCTGAATTTGAAATATTTCTTATCATAGTATTCGGATGAAAGCGAGTGGCACGAATGTTTTTGATTTTGGACGCCCGTCAGTTTTTAGGTTCACATCGATTCATTGAATTCTTGTTTCTGGCTTACTATAATTGTGTTATAATTGCAGAAATAAATTTAATATTATGAAAATGTCAGTTTCTATGATACCTGTCAGTCATGAAAGGAGAGGAAGCCGATTAAATGGGGAGAAATGTGCTTCAAGCCTTTTTCATCCACGTATAATAGCATTATTTAATAATTGATCACTAATATTCCGTGTACGGATAAATGCGCTTCGGCCAATGAAAAACCTCGTTAAACGGATCGAATAAAAAATGTCGCCTTTACAATTCCATTGATTTTTGATATTTCGAAATATTTGGAATGAAATAACGGCATTAAAAAGAGCATACGTGGCAGCTTAGCTAATTCCTACATATAAAATTTATATTGTCGAAGTGGTAATTATAACGTTAATTATGCATAGCGTCCAGTCGAGAAAACAATGGAGAATATCCTTATCGCCTGCTGATGATAAGACAGGTAATTGGTAGGAAGATTAAGGATCGAGGCAAGAAGAGGTCACGGAAGATGGACTCTGTATGAGAGTGTATTAGTGTGAAAACTTTGGTCGGGTGGAGAAGGGAGGTGTACTTACCACCGACGACGATGAAGTCATAATAGTAGTCCGCAGGGTCCTTGGGTATGACACGCTCGCAGAGTCGTGACACCTCCTGTTTGGCCCGGACGAACGTGTCTAGGATTGTCATGAAGACGAGGAAAGGTGAGCCGGGACAAGTCTGTGCCAGACTCGGACCCAAATAGGGCTGCGAGCAGGCGGGCTCGAAGGACAAGCTATGCGACATGTTTTCCTCCTCTTGGACAACAAGTTCAACGTCTCCGGATTTGATCCGCTTGTGTCTCCGCTTCTTTTTTCCTACCTCCTCTACGCTCTGTAGCGCGCGCTCCAATGATTCGAGTCCAGGGCCACGTCGCCGAGGTCACCCGGAGGCTTTGGCTTTGGCGTTCCACCACGGGTCGTCTAATCGGCTCTAGGATACCGCAAGAGCCGGGGACGAAGGAAGAATCAAATCCAGCTCCTCGGTTTCGGGCTTCGTCTGTCACTGGTCGGCACTCTTGCTTCCTTCTCGCGCCGCGTATCGTCCTCGCTATCAGGTTAAGGAGCAAGATTGTCCGCACAAGTGGTAAATGGAACTTGGATAGCCGGAGGAGGGGATCGAGGTATTTATCATTGTAAATTGGCGACTGGATGGGAAATTTGGAAGAGCTGCCTGTCAACGCATCAACATTGGTTATTATTCCTAAATGTAGGTAATACCGCACTAGGATGCACTGACTGCGACGTGCAGAGGTGGGTTGCGCGCGGGGGAGTGGTGCTGGTGATGATTGTGGTGGATCGGCAACGGCACTCGCCCGGAGTCCGCGGTCGTAGTCGGCGGGCTTTCGCTATCCGCCGCGGCGATGCATGGAACCGGAGTGAGAGGGCGGATCGTTTGCTGGATAGGTGGCTAGGTAGGTACCAGTAGGGGATATCGACTGAGGGAATGAGGGAACGGGGAGGAGAGGCTCGAGCGCTGATTTAGCGGCGGCAACGGTGCATGCACTGTGATACCTCTCACCGGCTACCAGCGGCTTTATAATTCATCTCCCACCTGGGCTTTGCTCTCGGTGTGTCAGCGGATCGGGAGACGGGGCCGGGTCGCCTTAAGCGTGGCCAGAGCGATTTCGATCTGGATTAACGATGTACAGCGCTCAACGGCTTTCTTGACTTTTCACTGGACGCTCTCTCTCTCTCTCTCTCTCTCTCTCTCTCTCTCTCTTTCTCTCTCTCTCTCTCTCTCTATTACTTGTTCTCGCTCTTCCTATTTCCGACATTAACACTATTTCCATTGATTGCAAGGGCTGATGAATCCTCGAAGCTTCTTCCTTACTTATTTCCGCAGAGCTACTATTCTTTTATTTTTTCTACTGACGATGTACCGATCCATTTTCAATCCTTACTGATTTCGCTTCTTTCGACGAATTTCTACGTGCATGCGGGACCACTGAATTACAACACAATGATTTTCAATCGGGAATGTACACCGATAGTCAATTCCAAATTAAATTATCATACGCGTTTGATTACCTGCATTCCTTTTACGAATCAATACTATAAATATTCACAATCCTACATCGAATAATCTGATAAGTGTCTGCGTGATGTTTATAACAAATAAGCGATTTTTGCGCCAGCAGAGAAATTTTATTTTATAAACTTTTCTTTAAATTATACTTCATAATTAAGTATACCAATCACTTCAACATTCACCGAGTCTACACAATTTCAATTAAAAAAGAAAAAAAATTAAATTAAGTCCGGATAATAATCATTATACATTTCATAGAATTTCGTGGCAAAGGTATCATTTGTTAATTATACCATTACTGCAATTTAAAAATAGAATCTATCGTTATTTTTTAAATTATATTTTATATAATGTCATGTTTCATTTGAATATAATATAACTTCTCCAATATTCCTTACATTATTTCTATATATATAACAAGTACATGAAGCTACTCTCTACGAATGAAATAATTTCAGGGCTTATAATTAGCAGATTTTTATAAATTTTTATTAATAATAATGTGATCAAGATTTCATTTGTTTATTTGTTTATTTTAATCTTTGCAGCTTTTAAACAACACGTAATTTAATTCAACGATAATTTTTATATATTTAAAGCGAACTGGTATGCAAATGTATTTCTTAGATAATAATAAATATACGTTCATGTATTGCACTTAAATGTCAACAGTTTACTGAAATTCGTTAAAATTCAAAGGCTATTAGAATTTCTATTAATAAAGCGTTAAAATACAAAGTATTTCTATATATACACATATATACATATACAATTATATATATATCATATATTTTTATTGCACAATTTATTTGAAATAAATTTAAACTTGAATCGATACAATCACTTAAATAGATAACTTGTAATAATAAATTATGGATTAATAATATTCAGTTGCAAGATTTTCTAATCTATTCATTAAAATTATTAAAAATTTCTAATTATTTTAAAAGCTATAGTTTTATTTTTATAAAAATCTTATATGTATCTTTATAAGATTTTAAATTAATGTAAATATATATTTTAACGTTTATTAAAAATAATATAAATATTAAAAATTATATAGAATAGCCACTTAAGGTATAAATAATGTTGAATGTTTTTAAAATATTAGTTTAATTTACGGAAACAAAATATTAAAAAGAATTCAATATATTAATTATTCAGTCATTTTATATAAATTAAACGAAACTCGTTTAAATTAAAAAATTAATGTAATAGAAATTTTTTCGCTTTTCTTAACGAGATCGTTTTATTATCATTATATTATAATTAATTTAAGTTTATAAATGAAACGAGTATAATTTGGCTTATTTCACTCTAAATATTTTACTTTAAAATTATATCGTTAAAATTTATAATTCAAATATATGCGTACACTTTTAAAGGTGAACTTATGTACTTAAGATTTCACATGCATTCTACTTACAAGGAATAATTTCCTGCATTCGTTAACAATAGTAACTTTCTAAAAAAAAGTATCAAGCAATAAATCAATGCAGTCATTTTCGCCTTAGTTTTTCTCAGTTTATTACAAAATGTTTTATTAATCTTTTTTTTTTACTTTCCGTCTCCTAAATAAAAAATGAATAACGTAATAGTAATATATAATTATTTATTTATATGATGTCGGATAAAGTGCATTGACTTGGTTTTGCTGTTTTAAAACATATTTTTTTATATGAATTCACAAAATTAATTTAGAATTAATATTTATTAATAGCCGCTAAGTTTAGTATCAAAATATTGATAGATTTTGTGCAGAGTTTTTTTAATAATATGATTTATAATTTCTTCAAAAAGGTTTAACATTTTATAATTAATTAAAATTCCGAAAGAACAATGTCGCAAATAAATCGATAGATCAATTATTTACAGTTCTTTATAGATTTTGAATAATTTAAGCTGGAGTTACTGAAAATTATAGGTTATGTATTTATATATTTTTGCCTTCATTAGCATAATGTCACAGAGCACCATTAGAACAGTCGACAAGCTATTGTTTAAATTTTATATACTTACAGTAATTTATTATTACTTTAGAGATCGATTATATTTATTTAATTTTCACAAAGAAGTTCGTACTTTTCAGCCACTTTATTACGATTACTTGAAAGTATTGCCTTATTTAATACTAGGGCCACTAAATGCATTAAATTCAATAAAAATATCTAATGTTTAATAATTCTATGTTCTTTTTTTAGAAATATTGAATTTTTTAGATTGGAAATATTGATTCTTTCAAAGAAATTTTAAAATTTTTTTGAATGGATTGTTTTTAATTTTAATGTAAGCATTAATAAATAATTTTAAATATTTTAAAATAAAAGCATAAATTTGAATATAACTGTTAAGGTTAATAAGACTGTTCATTTACTTCTTATTTTTTAAAAATAAATATTAATAATTATAACAATCATTAATACGAATTAAGTATATTTATATAAAATATACTATCCAATAAAAATATTATTTGAATAATAATTGATTATTTATTATATAATTTTATTATACTGAAATTAGTGTAATAAATTAATCTCAGTTTTATACTTTAACGTATAATTGAATAATAATTGCCAATTAATGTATATAATCTATTATCAAAAATATACTTTTATTTAATAAAGAGAGAGGGAGTGTGAGAGGACAAGATGGCGGAGTAACAGAGAAAGAGGGATGAAATGAAAGTGAATGAGAGAGAGAGAGAGAGTGAGCGAGTGTGATAGTGAGGGGGGAGAGCTAAAATTTGGCGCGGGAGAGAAGGAGAGAAAGGTAGTGGGAGGGAGAGAGAGGTCGATGAAGAAAGAGACAGACAGAGAAAGTGGCAAGAGACAGAGAGAGAGAGATATCGATGGATATCCTAGAATTGTATATTTGCAGCAGTTAAAATTATTACATATTATACGATTTGAAATTACGTTACTTATAATTGTTATCGCATTATTCAGGTCAGAGATTGAGTATATAACTGAAATTCAAGGAAAGTCCTATGTTATAAAAGCTTATTTCATGTTATAATATTCAGATGTACTAAAAATCTAAATTATTACATTTATGTGGTCTTTTATACGTTTGTATATCAAATATGATAATAATTTTGAGTTGATTAAAGGCGTTCAACTTATTTAATACTGATAAATTTAATTATTTGAATATTACACAAAATAATAATGATAGTAGAATATTTATATGAATATATTTATATATATATATATGCAAACCATTTATGTGTATAAAAATGTTTGTGACCTAAAAAATATTTATAGATTTTTTACAGGTTCTTTTATTATATAGATTTTATTTTAATATTTTATTGTGAAGTTGTTAAAAATTTAAATTCTATATATATTCTTACTAAAAGTAACACCAAATCTTTATCAAGTACGAATACTCGAATTATATTTGACTTTCCTATAAATTCATTTATAAGGTAAAAAATATTTAGAAATTTTTATCCTTCAAAATTATTTAATCAATAGATAAAAGATATTATTGTGATGTATTGCAAGCTCCTTCAGCGTATTGTATATTATAAATAGAAATAAAATCTTTAATATACTAAATTTACGTAACAATAATACGTAAAAGTTTATGATTGAAATATTATTTAATTATGTTACAATAAGCGATCAAATTGGAAGACTTTCCACAAGAATTAGTAGATATTCTATTTATAAATACGGTATACATATATTAAGTATTAACAGATAAAAGCAAAGCTATAGTATTTTTATGTCAATGTAAATAAATTTATAATTTATGAAATACGTTGGAAGAATGAATTTCAATAAAGTCTTGACATTGAAAGTAACTAATTGATAGGAACAAGATATTAATACGAAATTAAAATTCAATGAAATACCTCCTTAAATAAGGAAGTATTCGAGCAAGTTATAAGGGAATAACAAATTTATCAAAAAGTAAATATTTTCGACTTACAATCTGATCAATATGCGCACTTATGCATAAAAGCCAGGAATAATTTTTAAGGAATATGTATAAAAATTGTAATTATTTGTAAAGAGAGATGCTTTTGCAGTTACGTGCTTCATAAAACATGTTTCATAATATACTGCCATGTTACAAATAATTATACATTACATACTGATTTACCGCACAACCAATTAATTACACTTACTTTTGCTTTTATAATCGAGTATTTTATTACTTTTTCTTACAATATTGAATTTGTTACTCATTGAATTCATACAAATCTTTTGATTTTTAATTGAATGAAATTTAAATTTAACTATTTAAAGGGCAAAATTATATTGAATTTCATTCAATTATCCAAATGTAGTTTTATGTTCTTTCACTGTAGAATTAATCATTTACATTACACATAATATTATTAAATACGTACTTTGGTAAAAGTTGTAAGGTTTAATATTTAGCAATTTACAAATTATTAGTTAGAAATATGCAAATAGTAGGTATCTAACGCGAGAGATACGGTAAGCAAATAAATAATTCATACTGTCATAATTATTACGGCTATGTCAGCACGAACGTACACATTATATGTGTATACATGTCAGACCTAATATGGATGTGTACATGTGCAAATATTTTTTGTAAGCTTTTAAGATCAAATTCTTCAAATTCAAATGCAATCATATTTTATTACAGTATTTTATACGATATATTTCGATATGCCGAAGAATTTTACTTCCGTCACTAAATGGATATACAAATAAATCTGAATAAATTTGAAAATTATACGACATGTATTTAGAAAATCTAACAGAAAATCATCGTATATTTTCAAATCTACTCGTATTTCTACTACGTAATATTATTTTCGTTTTAATCGATTTATTTATCCTCCATGAAAACATATGATATGTTTTTAAATTTAGAAATTTGATTTATTATTTTGAAAATATGAATTCGATTTCATGCATTATTTCAAATACTATAGAAATTATTCGCAATATATATCATATACGTATTTAATTAGGATCTCTAATGAAACTATTTTTAGGGATTAACGCACGAATTATTATTTAATTAATCAAAGTTACTGAATATTTTATACCATATACCTTTATTAGAGCACTAAAGCTATTTGTAATCATTATATTTTCGCGGACCGAAATCATATAATTTTTCTTAATTTTTTCTTAATTTACGTTACACTAGCTTTAAGAAAAAGTAATTTATGAGCCAATAAAAATCCATATACTTTAATTAAAGTTCGACTATTTATGGTTAAAATTATCTATTCAAAATGAGCAAATGTTGAATAATATATGCGAAGATTTATTTCAGATATGAGAAAAATTCAGTCATCAGAAATATTTTCATGTAGATAGTATTTCCAATATTATAAAATTAAAAGATTTCAGAGGATTCCATCCTAAACAAATTTTCTGTATTATAGATATCTTTAAATATAAGTATGACATATTCAATAACAATATCAAATGGGTTTGGTTCAATTATCACATATATATTTTTCAAGTTTTTGGTGTTATTTTAATATTTCTAAGAAAATAATACAAATCATTGAAAATACTTTACATTTACATGAAAGGAAAATGAGAAAGATAAAGAATATTGTGAATAAACTAAGTTTTAAATAATATTTTTTTTTTATCAATAATTTCATGGATTATATTAAAAGTTTGGAATAGCAAGTATTTTAATAGTTAGTAATAAATGCTTTTATCATTTCTCAAGAACTTAAATTAAAAGATTAAAAAAGTACAGATATTTTCTAGGTCATATCGTTAATGCGATTATTAAACAAATAAAGATTTCTCTTGTATACTACTTTTTTTTAGTATCTATTTCTATTTATATAAAGAGAAGTTAATGTTGTACAGATAAAAACTTAAATAAATTATAATGATCTCGACGGCACTAATGATACTTGCGATCGTTGTGTAGGTTGCCGTAGGTGCAATTGGGTTTGTTTGAATCGCGTTTACTGTTAATTTCTCAACTGATCTTTAAACTTATTGATGCCGTATCACAATTTAAAAAAAAAGGCTATTTAATAAGCTATTAAAAGATATTCGTGAATATTTTGTAATTTATCCGTTGATTTCGATCAAATCGATATAGTTTTATTTTTATTTATTGTTCATTTCTTCAATAATTTTTGACTTATTGTTGTATTATATAATACGTCAGAAAGGTTTTGAAATATGATATTAAGTGCTATTGACGGATATTCTCTATTTTTTTTTTCGTTGCTTGGTTGCCGTCGCTTCGATCGGCAGGATGGTTTTATTCGCCTAAGTATGCAACGTCATTATATAAAGTTGAATTTACTTTACTGGCGATACAATAAAGGTTGAAAAAATAACTATAAAATTGCAAAAATTACGTAATATATCACACATTGAGCCATGGACATCAGTATTTTGCTAAGTATGAAATAATAATCCGCACAAATATCCTTTAACTTATTTGACACAGTAACGAAATAAAGGATTTATAAATTCGGGAATGTCAGTATTGAATAAAAAAAGCATTTTAGATATATCTGATATTTTTCATGGAATGCATTTTTGGTCATAAATTTGAGAGGAAAACGAGCGTATAATATGTTATTTCGCGGTGAAAAGGAGATTTGAAGCCCCGATATTTGCATTCTCGAGACATTTTTCTTTCAGTGTTACACTATTAATCGAATTTCAACTATAGTCATAAACTATATGTTTATATATTAATTTAAAATCTACTCTTAACTGATATTTTTACTGTTCTAATCCTTCAATAATCCTTGAAAATTCTGAAAATGTCAATGTTATATTAGCCCATAGTTATTTTGAGCAAAAGAACCAATGTTTATACTGTAGATTATCATTAACTATATCAAAGTAAATTCTATGAAACTAAGTTTATTTAATAACTTAAACGTTATTGTACAAACCATCGTTTTTAGAGTATAATCAATTGTTATTTGTCATCCGTTTTATGAAATCGGTATTGAAGGAAAATCTATTTAATGCACCTAATGAAAGTGGAAGGACATTTTTTTTCGAAGAAAAGATATTTTAATCTTAAAGTAAAATACAATAAATAATTATTTATAGAAATTTGTCATTAATAATATGAGCCACAGCATAATGCGTTTTGCTAAACAGCAGTAAAATGATAGCAGCACCAGAGTAGATTAACGTACCTGTAATTCAATTATCATTCAGGTAAATACAAAATAATGAAGTCCATGCCTTTGAAACAGAAAAAACATAATGACATGATTATCTAGAACAATATTAGAGTAATACGAATGAAATAACTACGGTCTTTAAAGAGTATTACAATAAATGCACGTAATTTATCGTGCTTGGACTATATCTCACAGTCTCACCAAGCTATGTTTCTTTTTCACTCATTAGCACGAGTCTTTACACTTTAATGCTTTAAGGATGTCTTATTTAGTTTCATACTAGAGTACTGCGAGTGAATATAATGACTGGATTTACTTAACGGTTCAGTTTCAGAGAAAGTTTCGCAACAATGACAAACTCGTCGAATTTTATTCCTAAGTTGAGCCTTAATACCAATGCGTGCGCGTACCCCGTCATTAGAAGGATAAATTGTTAAAGGATAAAGCGTTGCTTCGTATACTTTTCCTCTTGAATCTTCTCCGACAGTTGCGTGACAGTTATATTCGGAATTATATTATGAATAAAAATGTCTCATGAAGCAGAAAAGAATATAATTTTAAATATGTTTATTCATTAAATTATAATGTTATTTAATACAATTTGAGTAGAGCGTGTGTTTATTCGGTAGATTGTTTTGTCGATGAAATAAAACGTAATTTCTATTAAATTTTATCCCTTTATTCGTTTAAATTTTTTTAATAATTTCTCGAATCCCAGTGTTGAAATGAATACGTTTTAACTTTTATACTTTACTTGGGCTGGAAATACATATAATTATAATTGGCTATCGTGTAACCGTGCAATTTTATTTTTAGCCTATGTGTTATTTGAATGAATAAAGTGAAGAATAAGGCCACTGGTTCAGGAAGTTATTATACACGATATAGATATAAGATTGGGACTCTCGCATTATTACGCTCACTTACTCCTTCCCTCTAAAAACTCTGTCACGAAAAGTGACTTTAAGTGAAAAAGAAATAAGCGATATATTATTAATGTGTGAGCGCCGGCCGAGTAATTATAGGGTCTGATTACGACTCTGATATAACACGCCTATGTAGCTCGACTTCTTTGCGGAAAGACTAGAGCCGCTGAATAGTTGTGCTTTGTTAATTTAATTTCAACGGTCCAACGGAATTCCTGTAATTGACGCAACGTAATCCTAGATATTTGTTTGACCAACACATCCGTTTTGCTTCACTTCTTCCCTACGACGAGCGCATTACCATTAACTACATTTTACGGATCCTCCCATCGATCATCGCTCTTTCCGACAAATTTCAATGTAAATTAAACGGACAATCGATATATACGTATTTGCTTCTTTGCCACATTATATTTATACCGACCAAATTAATTTGTCATTTATATCATCTCTCGATTACTGGAACACGACACGACGCCTAAATTTTATAGTCCCGATTAATCACATTATTACATTTAAGTACATTTGAAAACAAAAGATCATTTTAATGGATATGTTAAAGGAGATTGAGAGATGGTGGTGCCGTGAGTGAGCACTACCACTAGCGCACCTTCGGCTCGTATTTTTTCTACCTGCTGTTGAACGCAACTTAACGTGGTTTTCGATTAACGTGAAAAATTCAACAAGCACCTTGAGCGACAGCAATTCTGCTAACGCAATGCACAAAAACTATTTGTATAGATTTGATTTTTTTTTTTTTTTTGCACCAGCGAGTCAAAGACCGTTAATTGCTGCGAGAAAGTATTAGAGGCCACGGTCCGTTACGGAAGACTGTGCGCTTCAAGGCATATTCAAGATGCAAGTGCTCAAAATCGAGAAAGAGTTTTTTTCGTCATTTGCATCGACACTTATACGTATTACATTCCACGTCCTCTGATTTAATCGTATTATTATTATTTCAATTATTATTTATTCATTCATTTATTTATTATTATTATTATTTCAATTATTACTTATATATTTATTTATTTATTATTGTTGTTGTTAATATTGTTATTAATAAACTGTTGTTGTTGTTGTTATTGTTATTGCTGCTATTGCCTTGTTTATATTATTATTATTTTTATACGACGCTTCCCTTGTATTTCAATTGAAGGCGGGAAAATAGCATTGACGACCTGCAAAATTTTTCGTTACGTTGTACTTAACGATATTATAATGTAAAGAATTTAAACTTTTGATTACAATTCCCCCTCTATAAATTTCCTAAAATTTTTATTATCCAATTAATGAAAATTACCTGATGCATATCATACAGAAATCTACTTTCATCTTCGCACGTAGATTTAAGTTTTATGGTTAATTACTCGATCGGTGGATCTTCTGCACGAATATTACGCAAAAAACTTCTAATATTCGGTATGAAAAATAAACAGCTGTATCTTTCGTGATAGATTATTATGGCTCGTAGTAAAATTTATTAATTCGGTCTCGGTAATTCTGGAGGACAGGAGAAAGATAAACAAGGTGAAACATTCACTCGGCTTCCTTTTTCTTTGCTACTTTTTTAGGAAACTGTAAATGCTTCATTGGCTATGAAGTAAACAGCTTTTCTGATATTTCTACGTTAGGCGAAATGTGCCTTTTACTTTTTCCATCAGCTTTTATAATGATATAAAGTATAAGAAAAATGCTCATTAGGAGCAAGCAATCGCAATGTCTCACTTCTAATTGAACTTTGTTCTTCTACGATAATTATATACATGTATATAACGTTCCAATCATATCTGCTACCTTTAATTTTAAAAACTTCAGGTATAGAATCCTAAAATTCTAAAACATATACAAGTCGTTTAAACATTTTAACAAAAAAACAAACCTATGGCCTTTATAATAATAAATTAATTATTATAATTCCTATTTTTGAATACTTAAACATTAATTTTACAAGTTAAAAATAAATTATTCATAAATTTACTAGAAATACAATTAATCGAAATTTATCATTCATCATTAAATATTGCAATTTCATTATATGTTTTAATTTAGAAAATAATATTTACAAGTATATATAATTTACTAAAAGTAATTGATTTACTACAATTACCAAATATATTAAACATTACAAGATTATTATGTGGTAACAATAAATATTTAAGAATTTGATATGATTTTTTGAATAAAAATTTCAAATCTACTGTCGCGTAGCTATCAAAAAGAAAAAATTATCTACATGAAATTTTGCAGCAACGATTGATATAATTTAACGTAATTTTAAGCTAAGAAGTCGAAACAAACTTTTATTAAGGATTAAAAACCTGTTACTTCTTCGGAATTTAAAATTTAAAATTTTAAATAAAACAAAGCAAATTAATTGCAATAAAAAATTTTCCTTTCCTAAAGATCAATTATTAAAGGTACTTTAAACTTTTAATTATGAATAATATGGGCAAATAATGAAAATATATCTATATAAGAGTCACTATCGTTGAAAAATAATATTTAAATGAATAGCATTATTCGGTCCATTTGTTTAGAAGTAATTATGTAACTTTTGAAGCTTGATAAATATTTATTTAATGAATTATTGAATTAAATTAATTATTTTAAGATCATACTAGATAACATGTAAAGAGGAATAGAAGTACAAAGTTACTGTTGAAGAAAAAATGAGACTCAATTTGTTAGTAATTACGTCTCCTTGAATGCGTATTTGTCGAGATTTGTAATATTTCTTATCTTTTTTATCTTAAACAAGTATGCATAATAATATAGATTTAAATCATTTTATTTTAGAATAAATGAATTCTTTTCAATATATAACTGCACATGTACAGATTTTCTTTTTACATTTAAATTACGATATGAAATAAATCAAAATAAACAAATACTTTAAATGAAATTTTGTATTTAATGACATTTTGTATTTGTAATTATGGCTTTGTACCGAATCAATCATTTAATTTATTGTAAAAAGATAAGAAATCAAATTATATTTATTTATACTGACTCGATACTTTTATTTATTTTCTCTTCAAGATTCAGAGATGAGATCTTGAATTCTAAATCTGCGTATTTGATTTAATTCAACCATACGGGACGTTACATTTTTTTCTCATATTCTTTTAACTCTACGAATTTTCGTCTTCTCCGTTCCATACTGACTCCACGAGCTTCTTTAATTCAATTCATTTTTAGTAATTAAGTATACGAGTGCTCGGGAAAGCGCTTAGTTATATCCAATTATCAATAATTGCCAATTGTGTTTTATGCTTGCACTGATAATTTGCGTTTCGTACATTAATTATTTTTCATTACTTATGATAAAGTGAGTCAAATAATAGAGGGTAAAAATTACTTTACGTGAGGAGGTTCTATGAATAGAATAACACAATTTTTCTATTATCTACATCGACATAAATTTAAAAAGATCATATAAATTAAGTAGGCTGCTAGAGATTTCTGACCGACTGAAATTATACGTACTTATACACACTTACATAAATTATAGTTACTTACTGAGACAGTATTATGAACTTATTCATTAAAAAATTTGACTGCAATAAAAGTATTCTTCATTAAATTTATAATAAAATTTATTTTAAAAATTAATTTACTAATTAATTTTATATGAATGTACAAATGTTTATAATGAGATTCGCTTCTAGCAGTGGATGATAACTTTTCTATAGCCATAGAAATAATAAAGACACACGTACGGGCAACCGCGTGCATGCGCGTATATATATGTATCAAGTCAGAAACAAATGATAAATGGAAATTTTATGAAAAATTTTAATTTTAAAAAGAAATTCAAAAGCATAGATTTCAATGTCAAATATGTGAGATGAAACTTTGAGCCCCTAATTTAAATATGAACACGATGGAAAAGGAAGAAGTTTAATATAATTCTTGGATAATACATATTAGAGTATTGTAGAATAAATTTGAATTTTTCTTGTCTATTTAAAAGCGATAGTAAAATATGAAATTATTTAAAATGAATGAATAAATTATACATATTGAAATGCGGATGTGAAAAATACTCTTAAAATTAAAGCCAAAAAATTGTACTTTATTAGATATTTAATAAAATAACGATGAGAAGAGTAATGAAATGTTGCATAAAAAAATTATTGAAAAGTGCTAGTGGCAGGAAATGATGGTTCTCTCTAAGCCGAAGATAATTTCACATCACTTCGCCTCAAAGATCCTGGGATAATCGTCCTGCGACGAGCAGAGGATGATTTATCGAGGCAAGGGAGGGAGGGCCTGGCCTGAGTCAATAATAAAAGTTGTGATTTGTCAGGGTTTTGGGGATGCTAGGGTCGGCTCGAAGCCGATCTCAAGTGCTTCGATAAAAGAAAAGACTTGACTTGCAAGATCATACATCAGTGGACTGATTTTTCCCACTTGAATCCGTCGCTTTCATCCGCTTCTCCGCGCTTCGCTTTTCCAGTCCTGCTTCCCCTTTCGTCCGCTTCAAGCCGCCCTTCGCCGGCCTCATGCGGCTGCCTTCAGACTTTCCACGAGTTACTTCTCCATAGCTTCATATTTACCGCCACAAAACCTGAAATAAAAATTTTCTCCCCCAGCTGCCGACTGTTTGAAAAATGTTGACAGTACCGCACGCATTTGTCGAAAATTTATTGGATTGCATAAGGGACTCGAAAGAGCAAGGGAACATATTATTTTATGTTTGGCAATCGAACCGAAAAGGCGACTGCCTTTTGCAATTTTAGAAAAGAAGAGTATAGTGCGAAAAGGAAGAGATACCTATGGGAAGGAATGCATATAAAATTATAGTTTGGTAAAAAAAAACTACAGAAAATTTTCAGAACAACTTGGCCAGGTATGTGGATGACGCGGTCCGACGAGTCGAACTGGTGCAACGAGCCGACCTGGGAAACCGAATATCCGAAATCGCTCGGATTCGTTGAAAATAAATTGTTTGCAACTTTCGATTCGTTATAATGACTTGAAAAGGTCAAGAAAGTACGTAATTTTGAGGTAGGATATGAGCGGGAGAAGCCACAGAACTTTTGTTTCTCGGGGTGGCAAAGGGCATTCCGGAACGAGTGATACATAGGTGAGACATCGAGACAATCTTTAAAATATCCAGAACGAGTCAAAAATTGTGCCCAAAAAATTTATTTCTGACAATTAATTTCATAAGCAATCGATTGCGCGTCATTTGCTCCTTTATAATTCGTTGCCTAATTCCTAAAAAATCAATATTTACGATCTTAAAATATGATTTAAAAAATTTTGTCCCCCCCTTGTCGAGCCGAAATTTCTAAAACATCGCCAAAATTGCCTGTATTTGTTTAAAACAATCAGTTTTTGGCCTTCGGTACACAATAAAGGCTTGGAAATGGAAAGAAAATACGTTATTTTGTGGTGGGAGAGAAAAGTCACGGAAATTGGGTTTTCTTGGCTGAAAAAATGTAATGCTGATGGGATGGATACATATGACAGATTCGACACAAATTGAGGAAATGAGGGGAAGAGGCGGTGAAAAATTTCTCAGAACGACTTGGTCGGCTATTGGAATGATCTGGTGAGTCGAATTAACCTGGTGTACCAAGGTGACCTTGGGTACCGAGTCGACCTTTCCCTTTTACATTTCATCCAATCGCAGACTTGATGGGGAAAAATGTTAAATTTCCGCAAGCTGTTTGAGGGGGAGTAGGGTCCGTTCTAGTCGTGCGCGGGCGGATGAGGGACATTTAGTTCGTCCAATCGGCACATCTGGATGGACTCGCGGGATCATTTGGCCCAAAAATTGTATAAAAAAAAATTCCTTTTTCGAATTTCTTTTCATAACCAATCGATTGCGCGTCGTTTGCTCCTTTTAAATTCGTTGCGTAAGTTCCAAAAGATTAATATTTATGAAGACAAAATATGATTTAAAAATTTTTGCTTCCCCGACCGCCGACAAATTTTCAAAATATGACCAAAATTGTTCGTGTTGTCCAAAAATCGGTTGTTTGCGGCTCCCGATGCGCTAAATAGTCTTCGAAAGTACAAGAAAATGTGTAATTTTGAGTTTTGTGGTAGGGCAGAAAATTCGCTAAAATTGGGTTTTTCGAGGTGGAAAGGGTCATTCCAGATCGAGGGATATATATGGGAGACATCGGGATAAGTCGGAGAGATTGCGGGAAAGATTCAGTGAAAAATTTTTCAAAAAGACGTGGTCGGCTGTTGGGATGACCTCGTGAGCCAAGTCATCCTCGTGTGTTAATATGACCTTGGACTCCGAGTCGATCTGGTGATATAGTCAAATCTGGAAAATGAATTAAAATCGCCTCGGAAGCATCGACTCAATGCTCGGCCTTTGCCTTCCAACCCCACTAACCCCTCGAACTATCTATTTGAATACAAAAATGCCTTCATCCATTTGATATTTGGACATTGAGCAGATTTTTGCTGCTCCGTCAGCGCCAATAACGGAGAATTCGTTTTATTATTGAAATTTCTTGTATTGTCCAGCTCTGATGTATTTGTAAATTCAAGTGCTTAATTGATCAATAAAAACAAATATGTTCAATTTGTCCATAGAATAGCGAAATCGAGATGTTTAATAAAGAAATAATCGATGGGCCAAACGTACTTTCGCCTCCCGCCAACTTCTTTTTTCATCCGACCCTCTTTATTATTCTTGACGCGTGGAATTTTCTTTTGTGACGAGCGTCAAATTCAATAAATTTAACGCTCCTTTTATAGAAAGAGAAGGAGAATATATGAAATGTAAAGACGGCGGAAAAGACATAAATGGATAACAGTCAGATTTACAATTTGTTTTAGCTTCCAGCGATTCATTACATTTATATTAGAGTTTGATTATATTTAAACTATGTGTAGTGTAGCAGTAGTTTTAATTAATAAGTCGAGGACGATAGAATGCGCATTTTGAGTTCATTTTTTTATAGGGATCGACACCAAGAAGACCTTTATGCATACGTTTCTGAACGTTAATAAACGTACTCGATTTCATATATCACAAAGGAATCTCAATATTATCGCAGCTCGCAGATTAATAATTTAAAAAATATATTTTGAGAATAAATGAACACTTGAAATATGTTATGCGCTTTAAGAAAGTGAATATTTCATATTTTATAGAATAGAGTGAGTATTACGTATAAATTAATCAACAGCGTAATTTTTATGTTGTTTTTTATTAATTTCATAGGATGTCACAATATTTTTGTAAATATTTTATCTAGTTATAATTTCTAAATAAATAATGTAAGTATAAGCTATGATTGCATTACCAATTATTATATACGTTATATAACTATTGTACCTAATAATTAAGGATATCGTAACCACGGGTAAGAGATTATTTATATTGTATTAAAAATTCTAGTGAAATGAGCGTTGTTATTTAAGAAAATTCTTATAATTATGACATTTATTTGTTATTTATTTTCTCGGATTCGGTAAAAAATCTTCGGTTTTCTGCTAAAAAATGCAACCATTGATAATGCAATAAGTATATTCTTTTAGGATAAAATGTTTACATTTTACATAAAATTGCATTTGAAAAATAAATTTCTGACTAGCTGAGACTGAGGGAGGTCATTTTTATAGAATAAATTTAAATACGAATACATTTACAGACCCGTGTGTATTGTTGGCAGATCTTATTATTTGAAGGTTCGTTAAAATTGACGAATCTAAAGCTTATGTGAGTACGGAAAGAGGAAATAGGGATGTATTCACGAGATCTCGGAATTTATATTTGATTATTTGCAGTATGGAAAAATATCTGTTGTCGGATGGAAAAACCAAGGTTAAAACCGACTCGTCGAACAGGCTAGAGCAAGAAAAGAAACGGAAACGAGATAAAAAAAAAAATAAGTGTTCTTGGATAAAATTTGAGCTCGAGATATAACTTACCTTGCAGTAGTTGTCTTGACTGAAGAGTTGAGCTTCATTGTCTTTCAGCTTCATTGCTGTGATTCAATCTAAGGGTTAAGAGTGAGATTTACATTTATATAAAGAGATGCGCTTACATCAATAAATGCAAGCTGATGCACGTCCTTCCCAATATATATATGTATGAATGTTTGAGAAGATAAATAAGGGTTGGGCTGAGGTCGTAGACAGGCGAGGGACGATAAAGAAGAGTGACAAAGTTTTGGAAAAATTACCAAAGCCTTTTGAATAGAATATTCAAAATTCGATTGTTCTTCGCTTCCTTGGCAGAAGAAGTAGATTCGAAGGGGACAGCGGAAGAGACTAGAAAGTTTGTAGTGTCGCGAGGTGGAGGGGTCATGTGGAATGAGGAAGCGAAGGTTGAAGTACGACGCGATAAAGGGTCCAAGTTCTCGTTGCTCGGAAGGATCAATAAGGCTTTTGACCGCAATCCTTGACGCGGACTGCCACAGACTTTCTCCGGGGGATTCTTCTTGTTTGTCGACTTCTACACGAGACCCCATAACATATGTACCGAAACCTCGGCGCTGCTCCTCTAATTCCGATCGTTCATTGCCCTTTCTTATTTACCTCGGCTCTTTAGCCTTCACATTTATCGTGTAAACCTACTTAGCGAATAATCTGTATTGCCCTTTTCACATATGAACGGGGAGCCAGGATAACCACCAACAGTTTATATTAAAATTATAGGACTTTCGCAATATTCTGACGTAAATATCTTCGTTATCGCATTCGTACAAGTTCACGCTATTAAGACTTTTATTGTCATTTATAAAATACTTTCTTAATTTCAAAACAAAATTGAAAACATTTAAGTGCATACAAAACACAAAAATTAGGTACTGATGCTTCAATTCGAAATTTCCTCTACATATTCGTTTTAAAAAATATTTTCAATCAAAGCACATTTGTGAATACCACGTTTTCCTATTTGTTATCTGTTATAATTCTTATTATTTTTTACGAGACTTTAAGCTCATTTTTTTAAGGCAAAAACTGTATAAATTACATTGTTATTCATGAAAAATATTTTGGATAAATAGATGCAAGAATAAAATACATCGCCTTTAAAATAATACAATTTCTAAACTTCTAATCGTGTTGTTCTAGATTTTTTATAATAGTTATTAGAACTGTTCATCTAACGAGAATATTAATAAACTCATCATCAATTTTTTTTAATTCCTTTCTATTTAAATGATTTTATCTTTTAAAAATTTTCAGTTTTAATAAACTCAACTACAATTACCTACAAATTTAATTTCTTTTCAAGCATTCAATATTCTTTAAAATAATCTGTTTCATAAAATCTATTTTCCTCTTTGAAATGAATTATTATATTAAAAAACGTATTAAAATTTATACAATTATTTCTGAATATTGTAATGTGATTTTCTCAAGATAGATTTTCAATTATAGTGTTTTTTTTTTATTATTAGTGCTGTACCAGTTATTATTATGTAAATACGTTGTCAATGAGTTGAATTTTTAAATTGCAAAATTATCTTAAAGTTCTGAATGAAAAGTCGATCAGAGATGGAAAGTTTGCATTGCAAACTTTTGGTAAATTCTTTTTTCGTCAAAATTTATTTTTCTTTCCTTCAATTACATCCTTCGGAGCCTGAAAGTAATATTTAGGCTGTTCGTCATTTAATATTTCCCAGAGCATTTGTGGATTTTTACCGGAGCATTTGAGATAATTTATGGTTGGCTCCATTCCTATTCGACGACCAATATTTATAACGAAGGTATGAAATTTTCTTTGCTCATTAAGGCCTTAGCGGGGAATCGGAGCTCTCGATAGAACATTCTCGAAGAGAGAAATAAATACTGAAAGTGTGAAAAATGAGATAAAAAAAAGTATTTTAAAAAAGAGGCAGTAAGGGGACTAAGACTGGAGGGCTAAAATGAAGGGTCGCGAAGAGAGAGAGATAGAGAGAGAGAGAGAGAGAGAGAGAGAGAGAGAGAGAGACTGCAAAAGGAGTGGGAAAGTAAATGAAAAATAGAGGTCCAGTGGAGGTGAAGAAGAAAGTAGATAAAAAGAGCGATAGAGAGAGAGAGAGAGAGAGAGAGAGAGAAGAGAAGGAGCAAAGTATAAGAAGGAGGTCCTCCATGGGCTCTCCTTTTTTCATAAAAAGCGAAATAGCGCGCGAAGAAGAGGAGCCTGTCTTCTCCTCACAAAGGTAGCTCTCGAGTCTTTGAAAGTAAGAAGAGTGGATTGAAGTGGAAAAAGTAAAGGGGACGGGAAGGCGGAGGAGATGGCAAGGACGTGGTCGGAACGGCCGAAGAAAGCCAAAGAAAAAGCTAAGGGAGATGAAGCTTAGCTCACGAGCTCGAGCTGAGATTTTGAAAAATCGCTAACAGAGGCAAATTAGAGGTTCTGTCCTCCCGGAGAGGGCCAAGCCCTGGTTCGCCAGCTTTTTAGGCTTTGACTCGGCCAAGATTAAAACTTGGCTCGATAGCCGCGGGTCAAGATTGACTCCACTCACCCACTCGCCGAGCTTTTTGCCGAGCTCTTTATTGTCCCCGGGGGTAGGCGCTAATATTAAAAGGCTCGACTTCCTCCGACTCGCCCCCTTTCATTATTACCGAACTGACGAGCACCTCCTACTATTTAGGGGCCCTAGTGTCTTATAGCCAAGTATAATTTGGCGTTCACCGAGTGCCGCCGCACTTTTTATGCCGACTCTAACGTCTCTGCTATTATTAGATACACATAATATAATGCACCTCTAGTGAAAGGTAGCTATGTTTCAAGACAGGGGGAATTAATTAAACATCGGCTTTCAAGTCATTCGTAAACTGTGAAGGTATAATTGCATCGACAGTTATGAGGCGCTTGTTATTACATTAGGGCTATTGGCCTCGGTAACTTGGGATCGGATCATCATTTTATCATAAAGTAATTTCAAAATTAAACTCAAGATTCGCCCTTTTCCCGCTCTCACTCACTTTCTATCATAATTCTATCCTAAATAATCTATTCGAAGGAATCCTTCTTTACATTTATTTATTCGTTTTTAATTCTTTCGAAAATTCTCTGACGATGCTCAAAATTTCTTATGTTTATCCGTATTCACAATAAGCGTCTTCCACAAAGTCAATAATAACGCATTCTCGTACATTATTTTCTATTATTTTTATTATTAAGTACAAATTTTAACAAAAGATGTTGTTTATTGCCCGTGAGAATATATCGAAAAGCATAAAATCATTCAATTAATGAAAGGTGAATATAATTTCATTGAGATATATTTAATTAAATTCAAATTAATGCAACTGCGGCATCAACTGCGGCGAACGAATATGTTGGTGAAAGCCTTTATTAAACCATCCCTCGGATAAATTGATTATAACAGCAATGTTCGTGGATATGTTATTTAAACGTTAATTGTTTTCATTATAATTAAAATAACTAAGCTTTCGATTAAAGTTATTCCGTAGAATCAACACTCATAATTCTATACCTGCACTTTAATACCGAAGACAATGGCTTTTCTTTTATATAAGATAACGCATTGTTTTTAAAATCATTTTCATAATGCCATTCAATGCATTAATTTATCCACAACAATTTATCCACACTTTTATACTAGTGAGAATGAAAATATAGATAATACGTGGCTGATATGTTAGATAAGCGTGCAGTTACATAAATTGTGAAAAGCTATTCCCTGTCAAAGGAAAATTCAGTAGCAGATTTGTGTAGCAATTGCATTAGAAATGCGCGCAATCGGAAGAAAGCGAAAGGAGACACGAAAAGGAAGGAAATTACGTAGAGGCGAGCGGGAAAAGGATAGAAGGAATTAGAGTTTTAGAGATCTCGTATGGGAGGAGAGAGAGAGAGAGAGAGAGAGAGTGAGTGAGAGACGAAAGAGGCAAAGGGGGAGTAAAGGAAGTAGGACTATGGGAAATTGTGAAGGAGTCGAAGCTACTACCATGAAACTTGTTGATGCCGTCTAATGGATCCGCAACATCAGGAAAGTTTTTCCGGCCGATTTTTCACTCTACCAAGTCTCACGAACTTCATTCGAATCTGGATTGCGGTAGACTTGCTCTAAGTTTCTTCCCCACTCGGTGTAACACACGGGCTTCCTTAAGTGGTAGATACTCACCACCGGGACGAACTCAGACCGGTTTTCCCGCTTTCCCCGCTTTCCTCGCGATCCCGCGCATGGCCCGAGAATACTAAGTTACGAACATATTCTTTAATGAAAACTTTAGCAGCGACTTTTACATTTGGAACGGCGGAAATCTTTGGTTCTTATGAACGAAGCAAAAACCTGAGCCTCCCTTCTCTCCTGAACCATTTCTGAGCTTATTTACTAATATGTTTGTAAAAAATTACACTGATATTTACGAGGCCTTATATTCTATTTAGCTATCGATGAGCCGCTATTACAACCTAAACCCAAAATTTAATAAGGACTTGTTTAGTATTGTAAGTCCGTTGAAATTCTTCTTAACGATACTTGATTTCCCTTCTTATAATTAACTTTTAGTTAGTTAGAAATTTATATACTTAATATATTTTAAACTCTTATTTAATGCTTAGTAATGTTTGTAAATTAATTAAATAACATATTTTTTCAGATGTATATATTTAGAAACGAATTGTATATTCTTAATTTAAAACTACTATATAATATTCCTGGAAAAATGGAGTTAAATTTCATATTTACGAGTCAATGAATAAATCACAGAATACATTGTACTTCATATTTTACTTAAAGCTATTAATCATTAATAATTACATGAGTGCTTAAAATACTGATAATAATAAAATAATAAAAGACCTACGAGAATATATAATCTTAAAAGCAATACAAACTTTTTTATTTCTTTTGAGGGTTTCGGTATGATTGAATTATAAAAATCATAGGCAATTATTATCAGCTTAAATGATGGGGGATTGAACGGATTTTTTTCCACTGGCTGTTCCTAGCTCAGCCCTACTTTGAAAATATTTCCAATCTTCGATTCATCTCATAATAATGAAAAAGCGACTACGGAGATGAAGATTCGGCGTCTGTACATATCAAAGAGTAAACAGACGAAAGATGGGAGACCTATTTGTGCATAACAAAAAAAAAATGCTGAATGCACGTAATTAATTATACTTTACAGAAAATATTTAGTATATTACTAATTAATTGTAATAAATTATTTTCTATCATAAGTCGAAATTACTTACAAAAAAAAATTTAAATAATTTCATATAAAATTATACTAGTTCAAAAATATTTTCACACCAACGTCATAATAAAAGAACTAAAGAACAAATTAAATTAGAATTGCAAATTCAATAATAATTTAAAAAAGTGTTTTACCGCCATATATTTATAACATTGGAGTACAGCTTTTCCGTTAAACGAATTTCATCTAGTTAATGTTACAAAACAACGAATATAAATTAACAGAAATAAAAGGGATATTTTTTGTTTTATAATTTATATATTATTTGTGGAAAAAATAAAAATGCTGATTACTTCAATATTTTTAGTAATTGAATAAGATTATGAAATTCGGATACTAAAAAAACGTGAAGAAAATTTTATACCTATAGTAATAACTTTTATAACTCGTTTTTCTAGGTAAATTACTTATATTAATTAATATAATTATTATCTTTGAAAATATATTGTAATAATAGTTTCAATATAATTTCTAGACGGATCCGGTTCGTTAACATAAGTTTTTCATTTACATGCCTCAATAGATGAGAGACAAAAAATTATATAAAATAACATGATATTATAAACAAAATATTTAGTTTGAAGAAGTTAAGGTTCTTTTTGGATGTGTAAAATTAAATAAGAACCGCAATCGTATCTGTCATTTAAGTTTGACAAATTAGCAAAACAAAACTTATATACCACACATCATACTCAGAACAGATTAGTTACATTATAACGTTCCCTTTGGTCGTTATATTAGGAATCGTTTATTATGAAATGTTTTTGCCTACATTAAAGTTAAAATTACCACATTATTACCTTATCTGATTCGCAGAAAAATTATTATTTTTTATATATATATATGTGTGTGTGTGTGTGTGTGTATATATAATTTAGTACATTATGATTTGGCATATATAAAATTATTAGGTAGATATTATTTCTAATAGAGATTGACAAAATTTTGAGTAAACATTGAGATTTACATAAAATTTCAAAGTTAAATTTCAAATTATATCTTTATTTCTTAATGCCGATGAAATTTTATATAATAAATAAAATGTTAAATATTAACATGACAGTGAGTAAATATTATTTATTTGAATATCTTGAAACCGTATACAGTAGTAGTAATGGAATTCAAAACTCATTTACGATATGCTTAATTAACATATTAACATAAGAATACTTAGCTGTTTGAAATATGCAGTGACGTATTAAATTATCGTTAGTTTTTTTTTTATATATATATATTTCTAGAGAACTTGTTTTCGCAATACTTTAAGACATTCACTTTGATAACACGATATTAAGTTAAGTAAAAAATAAAGTCTATTTCTAAGATTTTAATGATTTAGTGAAATAGGCAGCTTTGTCGATGATACGAATGGGCGGCACTAAATAACGGTAGTCATGTGCGGATGTAAGACTAATTAAAATTAATTAGGCGAGCACAACATGCTACGAGAGTGAAATAAAAAGTCGATAAGGTAGGAAAACGGGAAAAGTTGGGAGCGAGCAAATAGTGAGCAAATGCTCTAAGTCGCGGCTGGGAACGCGGAGAAAAATGTAATTACGGGACTATAGTGTAGTGAGCGACGAGAGCATCAGGCAATAAAGCGATTTGTCGATGATACAACAATTGCTTCTCCTCCTTCAGGAGCAATACCCTACCCTCATGTGTATCTGTACACAGGAATCGCGACTCAAACAGTCCGACCCAACCAGGAAACAAGATATTAATCATATATTGATGAAATGATACGCCTCTGTCTATTAATCCTTTCGCCACAAAGGGAATATTGCTGCGAATTGTAATAAAAAAGCGAAATATACACATAGATAAGTTGAATTATGAATATTATACCATTAATACTTTATCGCATTTTGCGATAGCTTCAGCTTTTTAAACCTGTGCAACATAAAAAAACGTCGGTTTTAATAACATAATCGATATATCAAAATAATTGATATAAATGCTTGAACAATAATGAATTTATGAATAATAACAGTACTTGAGTTTCCATAAATTAAGCTCCTACTTTAATTAAAGCCATACGTTTCCTACGCTTTTATAGTAACGAAGCCTAAACATTCGCTATAACCTATTCCCTTTAATTTTTTTTCTCTAGAAAAGAAAAATGTTTTAGCGATCAATATATCCGAAAATACTTTTTGACCAGCTGTATTGTTAGTTATAAATATTTGTTGTTATAATTTAATTTCAGCTTGAATAGAAAATAATGAAAACAAATATTTTTTAAAGATTTTTTTTTTAACTTTGGACACTCCAATAAAAGAAATATGTTTCGCCTGAAATTCAGAAGTTTTTTTTTAGCAATTTAACAGCGACGCACGTATACGCCAGATACAGAAATACTCAAGCCTTTATTTAATTATATTTTAATCGATTTATTTTTTAAATTTTATTATTCAGGCATCTTTGGTGAATATAGTTAGAAAAATTATAAATCTTCGTAATAATCTAAATGTGGGATGGTTTAAATTGTAAAAAGAAAATGTTCTGCATAATAGATTAATTTATAGAAAATTTAACTTTATTTATAAATACGCAGAAAAAAAAAATATATATATATATATATATGATGTCACAGCACAAACAATAATCTAATGATCATGAGATATTCGATTGATGTTGACGGGTAAAGAGACGGGCAAATATTGTCTTGACCGCCATTTTACCGGAGTATTATCGACTCGTATTCGCATTCGCTTGCGAAATAACGCAAGGGTAATAAGTCCCTTTATCGAGCTTAATCCAACAACATATTGTGGTATCATCATCCCTTCTACCTCGACAGCTATTTCGAATCGCTCCAGCATTAATTGCGTACTAGGGCACCAAACATATTGCGCAATGTTGATTACGTCACATAATGTAGCATCGCCTCTCCTTATATAAACACACATACGCGCATACACACTCATCATACACATATCTACATGATCTCTCTGTGTCTTCTTACTCCCCTAAACTGCACACAACCACTACTGTCATGGTTATATATTTGTGTGAGCTATCTCCGACTCTCTTCTTATTATCGCGCCTCCCCCCGCCCCGCCACGGCCCATCTACCCGTCAAACTATGCCTTCCTTCAGTTCCCTACTTGCAGCGAGACTTATGTCTATTACAGGATAATTGATAAGGACTTGGTTCAGCGATATTTCAAAGGATATTTACTCCTCTTAAATATTATTAATTGTCGTCTACCTCGGGAAATATAAGCTTGCCGTCAAGTTTCGAGAGAAAGACGGAACCTGTAATCTATGCCTACAGCCGAGAGCTTTATTTAACTCACAAATTAGCTTCTAACATTCGATTCTTGATTCCACGTATTTATCAAATTTTTATTAGACGTATAAAAAATGTATGCGAAAAACAGATTAAGCACAAATGAAAAAGCAGTTAAACAGCTTTTATATTTTTATATTGATTTTGATAGTAATATTAAGTTACTCCACGACTAAAGCATTTATTAGCAAATATTTAAAGTTATAAATTATTTACTCATTGACATAATTAGGTAATACAACGGGAGTTACTTTAACACTTTCCTAATATTACATTTTGAGACAGTTACACAGGATCCCGAAAATATCTGAGCATTAATATAACCTTCAAATTTAGATATTAGAATAGTAAATTAAAGGATAACTTTTATTTTTAAATATTCAGATTTTAATTAGATTTTGATTATAAACTACTTATATATAAAATTTATAATATTTTCTTTTGTTTTATATAAAATATCATTGTTAATCATCGTTAATTCATCATTTAATTAATTTTAATATTAATCATTTTAATTATGAACTACTCATATATAAAATTTATAAAATTTTCTTTCGTTTTATATAAAATATCCATAAAAAATAACATCAAAATTAATATTAAAATTAATCAGATTTATGTTATTTAGTCATTGTTAATTCATAATTCAATTAATTTTAATATTAATCATATAAAAGTATGTTGATTTTCAATAAAATTAATTTATTTCTAATGAATAATGTAATATTTTATAATAATAGCTAACTTAATGCTTTAAAATATTTAAGTTAGAAAATAATGTTTACATTATGTTTCATAAATTTATAAGTTATTACAATTAAAAAAATTTTAAAGTATTGTGAAATACAACTTCAAAAACAGTTTCCTTTACTTCTTCTGATATCTTAAATCAACGTTTTCTATTTATGTACAAAAAATTATTCCGTAAGGTTGAATATATTTCTCTTATCTACATATTTACTTTTTGCATAACTTTGACATAGAAATTATCTATCGCATTAATTGTTTCCTAGTAGAAAGTTTATCTGAGGAAATGAAGCTGAAAGTATTGGAATTTAACAAAAACTACAGCTATTTTCAGTTTGAATCTGTACAGCTTTTAATTGTATATCTTCAAACAACTGAAACATTCACTGATTACTATCTACTGGTTGTATTTAGGAGAAATTGATAAATAGAAATTGTTACAGAAAAGATAAAACATCTTAATAAATACTTCTTTAATTAATTTCAATTTTTCAAATTAATCTTATGGAAATGTAATTATTAAATCATAGACATATAAATGACTTGAAAGCTTTTATTTATTACAATAGCTTATCATTTCATTTTTTCTTTTATCTAGTTCAACAGTATATGTTATTGCTATATAAGAAAATGCTCTCTTAGTATTCGTCTTCTACTTATATGAAATCAGAAATATGGTTCAAAAACCAATTAATAATTAATTTCTTCTGTACATTAATAGCAGATTTTTATAATAAATTAGTTTGTTTACGACTAAAAATTAAATTTTATATTATAAATAATTAAAGTATTCTGTGAATTTCATTTGAATTTCTAAGTATCATTCTGATTACAATAATTATTACAGTAAGTTCCATAATTTTGCGATTGTACATAAAATAATAGAAAGATACCTAAAATTAGAGTATTTGTTTATTGTATTCTTTTGATGAGAGATAAAAATAATTTTTCTTTAGCAGTATTCGTATTTATAAATATGAGAAGAGCCTTCACAATTTACGGTACTTATAAAACATTTTAATTCATTAGAGTAGGAATCTAAATAAAAAAAAAACAGCTATTTTATTATTAAAAATTTGAAACATTGAATCTCATTGATAAATGCAATCAGTCTAAATAAAATTTGCAACTACAGAAAAGCATGAAGTGAATTATAGAAAAATAGCAAAGAAATTAATTATTCTGATTAATACCGTGCACGATACTCTCAAACGAATATTATATATAATTTTCATATATAGGTAGGTAGAATTTATAAATTTTGTTCCTTTTAGTCATCGTTTGATGTGGAAAGCCGGAAACGCTGACAATCGATTATCTTCACGAAAAAAGATTTCCTATTTAATTTAGCTCTATAAAAGCGTTAAATACCCAGGAATAAAAAGAAAAATATATTCATGATTACAGAACAGAAATCTTAGATTTTCGATTATATGAAATCATAGATTTAAGTAAGGCGAAATGTATAAGACGTCGCGTATATATGCGTACCTTCAATATTTCGAATGAGAATTCGAATAAACGAATGTATGCAAGCGTCTAGACATTTCTCACGTCAAGCTATGTAAATGCATGGGCGTACACATTCATGACCTTCATGAATTCACAGAAAGCAGTCATAATGTGTAGTTCGAAGCGGACATTGCGGCAATACTATAAAGTATGGAGTTAGCAGGGGTTGGCTCTGGAGTTGTCAATAGAACGCATAAACTCGTACTTATCTAGTTTGACGAATTTTGCAGTTACATACAATTACTTAAAAAAAAAAAATAATAAAACCTTAAGAAAAAATTTATACGTAAACTGTAGTTACGATATCTGAAAACTTTTTCGACGAATGTCAGAATAAATGACACGAGCAGTGATAAACCTGCGGTTAATGGTACTTGTTTCACTTTCAATGCTTTACTAAAAGAAATTTTAAATGACAAAACATTAACGACGAATCATCATTAAAAAAAATGTAGACAAATAAAATTTGTTCAAGAAAGATTGATAATCACGATGGTGGCCATAACAGAGATTAATCGAATTGAGCAAATAAATGAAAGTCTATTTAGAGAGGAGAATAAAACATAACAGCAACTGTATAAACTCGTCCTCGCAGAATTACTATCTTTGCAGTATTTCACGTATTTTTTTGTTCTCCAAGCGATAACAGAAATTTACAGTCTTGGAAAAGATAATAAAGGGAAAATAAAGGAAATAAAGAGAAAAAAAAATGGCAGACGGACTAAGAGTGGATGCAGTGAAAAAGAAGTAAATTTATATAAATTAGTGGTGTCAATATAAAAAAAGGAATATATCGACCTATAAATATAAAAGAGATAGAGAGAGAGAGAGAGAGTGTGTGTGTGTGTGTGTGGGTGGGTGTGTCCGAGAGGTTTGAGCGATACTTTTCCGGCGTAAGCCATCATTTACTGCCGTTTTAGCCAATGGCTCAGAAGGTCAATAATTCTCTTGATTAATACTTATCAAATATCTGTCACTAATGACGCCATTCATTTTCTTATGTACTTGTTTTTGTTTTTTTTTTATTTTTTGTTTTTTTTACTATTTTAACATTTGCTTGTTTTATCGTATTATCTATATGATGTCCTTTTATCTAAAAAAATTTTTAACGACCATTGCAATTCGTTTATTAAGATTGTTATATATTTATTATATATAGCAATTAGATTAAGAATTACTGATAAGTTCGAATTACAAGTGAAGATTGCTCTAAGGTTTTCTTTTTCTAATGTCAATGCTGCATCGCATGCAATCAAAACGAAATGCTTCCTGCAATCATACTTTCATTTCGTTGAATGCAGTAATAAGGAAAAAAATTTTACCGTCGGAATGGTGCGGTCCTAATGAATGCAAATTTCATTACAGAACATACACGTTATAATGATTTCTAGCGCAGTATTTTATTCTTATTCTGAATTTGAAACTATAACAAACGTTTTACAATTTTTTTTATTTATTTTTTTTATTTTTTTTCTTTATAAAAATTATTAGATTATAAATGTGATTGGAATATTGAAATTGCAAATGTTGTATTGACAATACACTGCCTACGTTTGTGGCTGAGTCCTTATTTGAAATATAAAATTAAAGATAAAATTATCGATTGCGTTGACAATTTGCACTTGAGGAAGTAAGGAGGAAGAGCCTCATCATTGAAAATCCTTAATTGCCGAAGGAAACTCGACTTCGGAGTTGAGGACGATTGCCCTTGCCCCGCCTTAAGACTCTTCAATTCTCATCCCCTAGCCACTGGGAGCCTGGCTCCGAAGACCGAAGAAGCGCATCATGAATTCGCCTTTATTCGATGAATTACTCAAGGCTGAGTTTACAAATGTTATTTAAAGTTTATATAGTGCGACTGGGACGGATCGGCTCGCAATCCGAGATCCAAGCCTCCTTTCTTCGGATATTCTATTTCACACCAATAGCTTCTTACACCGTCAATCGCTTCTTTTCTTCCTGCCTCCTCCTTCCTCTCTTTCCCGTCATTATACAAAGTTCTTCGCTTTTCTCCATTTTCCGTTCCTTTAATTCGCGATTAATTCAATTTCACGCTGTCGACTGGTACACGTTCATTCCAGACGCTCCTTTGAAAAATGTATTAAGTTCTGTCCCAGAGGATTTCAAACTTTTGACACAGGCAGTGCTTATTTCTTGGTCTTAGTTGCGGTACGACAATTCTTCTAATCTACGTCCCCAAATATTTAGCACATAATACTAATTTGAAAAAACCGATGAATTTAACGATAATTTTTCATTGCCATACACGCATACGCGTATTTTACTTATATTGTTAAATGCAACCTCGCCGTCTGAGCTTTATTATTACCGAGCGAAGCTTATACATAATTCATTTATGGCCAACTTCTTGAAAGTTTGCTGAAACAATGTTTATAGAGAAAACGAACGTTTTGATTGAAAAGTTTTTATTTCATGTAAAGCAGTAGTTGATGATATTGGAAGATGTGCGGATCGGCTCTGACAAAATTCAAGAGGTATTTTCAATTGAAGATATTATTTTGAGATGTAAGATACGGTCGGAATGTATTCTTAGTTCAAATATTTACTTCAGCGTACGAATCGTTCATCCTTGGTAATGTGCACCCTCCCTGTCCCTCTCTTCTACTCCAATTCAGTGCATATACCCGATATGGAGAATCGACAATTTCCCAGCTTGTAATTCGTTTAATGATAGAAGAAATGAGAAACGACGCATAATTATAGTCTGTCGATTCTCCAGCATCTGACACTTGGAATTGAGTGATTCAGAGTAGCAGTCCGAAAGGTTCGATGATTTGACGCAGGAGACTCGTCGCGGCCGCTCATAAGTTCCAATTGGTAAGCTTTTGTGGCATAATACCTCGATAGTACATAATAAGTACGGGCAGAAGCGAAAGGAAAACCTCTTCAGTGAAACCGTTTAACCAAGGGCTTTGATCGTTGAGCAAAGGGTGTCGGTATCTTGGGCGGGGAAACTATATTGCACGAGGAAGTGGCTACAGCCTCCCATCCGAGCCTCGTAATTTAATGCCACATGACTCGTCGGACAATGTGCTTAGGCTTTTTTGGCTTCGTTCGATCTCAAGACAGGCATACCAACCAAACGCTATGCTAGTCGAGACCACAATCGGTCAACGTTTAACGGTTAATTACAGCTGTAGCTTTAGCTAGTAGCCTCTGATTAAAAGAGCCGAGTTTCCTATTTTTCCTTTGACTATATCTTCCTCCAATTTATTCTTTATTAGAATCTCAGCTTTATTACGTCATATTACACATCTAATTAGCCTGCGACTTCAAAGCCTTTTTCAAATATAAAAAATATCGTATTTTAAAAATAATATTGCTTCTAATTCATTATATTCTCGGCAAAAGCAAAATGCTTCTTTGTTATGAAGCATTAATTTTATCATAGAATTAGCATTTAACGATTCAAAGAACTATTAGGGATTAGTGATACTTTTATCGACCTAAGGTACATTTGCTCCAGCTGAATTTACGTCGCAGTAAAATCGAACTAATTGGTCAGTACATTAGATGTACTTATTTCAAGTTTAGAATTCTATTTTTTACGGTTTGGTAAAGATACTATAAATCAGAATATTGTAAACAAAATTACTTGAATAATACTTAACTAGTAACGTTTATTAATAAAAATCGACAAAATTATATTTCGATATTTAACGATCTTTGAGTATTGCTGTAATTTCGATTAAATTTTTAAGGTACACTATATTTAAGTAAAGAGGATAATTAAAGCGTAAAAAGCTTTCAATATTATCTAATTTAATTTTTATAGCATACCTGGGAGTAAAAAAAGCATTGCCATCAACAATGAAGTCTAAATTAACGATAAGCAGCGTTCTTTCTTTATAACCATATGAACTTTCATACAGAGGTCATATACCCGAATTGGATCGTAAAATGTCTAATTACTTCTGTATCTGAGCTTATTAAGTATCTGAGGTGCAGCAACTTGGAAGCGCCTCGAGACTTTTCACGCTAATGCGCTAATATGCATAAGATTAGTAGTAAAGTCTTTTAAAAAATTGTAGGCGCTCGGTCAAGATATTTTTCATAAAAGCTACATTCGCTTTCCTTGTATGATTAAAGAGCTTTTGGGCAATGATAAAGTAGGAAGTTTTTCAGATGTAAGGTCACCGAGTAGTTTTTATTACAGCTATTACAATCTGTATGTGATTACAGCTTCTACAACAATATTTTGGAAAAATGCCTATTTCCCTATCAATTAGCTCAGTGTAACTGTGAAAGTCAACTGAATATTCCTGAATGCACTGCACCTTGTTGACAGATTCTAACGAGAGCGAATATGAATACGAGTACTGGATAGAAGGTGTCAACCTTAGTTCTTATTGTCCCTTTAATAATAGTTAATAACTTATTTAATTAGAAACTGGAGAAACGTAAGAAGCGATCGAATAAAATTTATTCCATATCCACTCGTTAAAGAATCGAAACCCTGAAGAAATATAAAATCAATTGTTCAGGGGAACTCAATATTCCTCATTATACTCAATAGTGTATTAGTTTGTCGAAGTTTAACCGATTAGAGCTTGTAAAATCAAATTTTGTTTATCCGTCTCGTCTTTCTTTGAAAAATTTTCTCGAATGCAATAAAATAACATCCTGTTCTACAACGGATAAATCATATATTGACAAAACCTTTCCTCTCCAAATTACGTCTGTTAATTTAGCTAATATAATGAACACTTATAAATGTAGAATTTAACCAAACATTTATTTTACATCCGTCTATTATATTCGTAAACGTTTAAAAGGTATATTTATTTGTAATAATTATAATCGCTACTCGAATAAACTATTTTAAATAAATAATACTATACTAATAAATAATAAAGTAAAATTTATTTAAAATACTTATACATTTACATTCTACTAATCTGAATTAATTATCTTTTTTATCTATTTTATGAATTAGTTATCTTTTAATACTCAATACTTATCTACATTCGCAGAAACTATCGGATGGTTTACGTCATATGGATTAGTATATTCGTAAAAGATTTAATGGTCATTATAATGGCAATTACTTTTTAAAGTCAAATGAAATGGAAATGAATGGACAGGTAAAAAACAATTATTTTGCACTAATAACTATGCAGTTTTCTTTTTCGGCTAATAAAATGCGTAAGAAAATGGGTTGCGTGAAGTTGATTGGAAAATAGAAGAGAAAAAAAATGAAGTGGATGGTCAAATAAAAAAAAATTCTACGTACAATTAACCGGTCACTGGCGTAACGATCTTCCTGAGGTGTTGAAAAGGTGCGATTTACCGGGGGGAGGGGGTTCAAGCATTTACCGAGCCTCTAAATTTGGGGAGTCACCTTCGTTATTCATTTTTCTCTCTTTGATTCGTTAAGTTCTTGATTTTTCAAAATTTAACTTTCATCGACGCACTTTTTCTTCAGTTGACTCATCACACTGCATGTAAATGATCAATTCTGAAGATATTTTAAATAACTAATTAGTTATTAATAAGAACGTATGCATATTACAGATTCGTTTTTCTTAATTTATTATAACTCATAAAAATATATAAATATATAAATTCTATAGTATAAATATGTTTACATATTCATTTTATTCGTGTAAGTTTGTTATGCTTCTGCTATCCATTTGAAATTTGGATCTTTTGCCCACTTTCCCTTCTCATTATCTCTCATTCTCACTTTATATGTTTATAATATCTAAGTATACGGCGAATAATAGCATAATACTAGTAATTTTGAGAAGCTAATTCGGATCGTTCAACTGCTTTCGTTGCCATAATCGTGACGCTCGAGTTTGGTGGTAATAGAGATACCCGGCTACATGTACATGGTAATGGAGCCGAAAAGTGAGATGGAGAGTCGTGAAAACTATGGCAGAAATCCAGTATGAATTAGGGTAAATGAAAGAGGGGGAGAGGAGAGATGTACAAGGAGAAGTAAGAGGGCTGTTGAATTTATTGCCACTACTCATACAAATGAAATGAATTATACTGAAATTCATTAGCGGCAGTCTGAGAACTTTGAAAAGCCTTTTGTGTGATGTCAGCCAGCTTTTACTTTTTTCCCGAATGAGCGAAAACCGAACCGTCTTAAAATATAAGATCTTAATATGTCACATTTTTATGTGCAAACATAAAATAGAAAATCATGCGGTATTAAAATTTATATCCCAGTTGTGTAGTGTCTATTCACCATCTGCGATGTGTTCTCGTCTATTCGTATAAAATACATTTTTATACTCAATATTATACTCAATACCATGACATTATAGATCTTACAGATGGTCTTACTTGTCTTGTAAATACTATAAAATATAAAATTAAAATAATTGTAAAGCAGCTTAAGATCAATAATAAAGATCAATAAAATAAAGTAAAATAATTGTAAAAATTCAAATTTGTTGACGTAAATTCATGTCTGTCCATGCAACATAAAATTTAAAAAAGTAATTTGTAATAATAATTCTAGTCTTTCATTAGATCAAATAAATCAATAAATAAACTTTGTCATTCCAGAAATTAGTATATTTTCTATAAAGCCAAGGCTATTCCAATAGAATTTTTATATTCTGGCAACTTAAGCCACTTTCATTCGTATATAAAATTTTATATAGCTACAGAAAGCAAATATTATAAATTATTATTTGTAATTGAGTCTGGAATTTGATTTATAGTTCTACAATACGCAATACAAGCCAATATTCTATATAAGAAGAAAAATCGTCGGAATAATAAAATCAAATCCTCCTTGTTTTAAGACAGACGTCATTTTTACAGTAAAAAATTTCGCAAAGAACGGAGTAACAGCTATTTAATTTTCAACCTAGAAATGAGAATTTAATATTAGATTAAGATTTTTTTAATCTCTAACTCGAATATAAATGTATAATACTTATCAAGTTATTTCTACAAAATTTACCAAAGAACGAAAATAATAATAATTAATAAAATAAAAAAAAGGTCCATTTATTTTTAATTGATTATAGGTAAAACCTTTATTACATTTCAGAAATAGATAAAAGATAATTGGTTGAACGCATATAATTCAATTATTATTCATAAGAATAATCAGTTATCAATAAAATTAAATTTATATTCTTCATTAAAGTAAACTCTTCCAACTGGAAAATATTTGGGAAATAAAATAATCTCATAAGTTGTAATACCCTTGTAAGGGATCATTTTCTATTAGTTTATACAATAATATTGAAAATACTATTGTCAGTACAGTATAAGAATACAAGGTTCGATACGAATATCTTATCAAAAACATTAATCACAGATATAGCCATAGAATTTTTTAAAGTCAACAATTCTTTCTGACACTCAAATGTAGAAGAATTGAACAAGATTTTTTAGAAAGCACATATGCTTCAATTTACTTATTTGTCCAAATACGTTAGTGAAGTATAATGAATACGTAGATATTTTTTTCGAATAAAATATATCGAACTGAAATTAAACTCGAGTATGCTAAGTATCATAAAGCTTTAACAATCAATTGAGCCAGAAATGATATTTAAAATTTACAATTCTCTATGACTTTTATTTAATACATTTAATGTTGTTAAATCTTTATAACAAATATCCCATCCAATTCAAAAGAAATTCTTTTAAATGACTTGTAATAGTAAGTAATACGTGTATTACGTAAAGCAATGCACGTGATGTACGGATATTATAAGCTGAATATTTTATTTTTCAGTGCCTCTGCTCAATATAAGTGTTGTTGAAGGAAGAGCTATAGAAATGCCTTGTAATATAACAGCGCCCATATCCGATACTCTGGATATGGTCTTCTGGTTCAAGGATGGTTCCGGCCCTCCTTTATATTCGTGAGTAATTTACGCAAATTATCTTTCCTTTTATCGCTTTCATTGATTTATTTTTAATTATCGGGAAATTTTTCTGAACCGTATTATGTTACATTCCTGACTTTCCTGGAATACTAATTTTCTAGGATAAAATTTTTCTATAATGCAGAAAAATGTTTGGAATTTTCTCAAAAAATTCTAACGAATAACTTGTATAATTTTAGATGTAATACAAAGATTTTGCTCTTAGTCGTTACTCATATTTAGATTTTATTTTTCATTCAACAGGGACTGGACTGTTTAATGCCGTATATTATATATTTCTATAAATTAACACGCGCACGCACGCACATACGACATTCACTAGTAATATTTAGTTTTTCTAAATATTTTTATTTTCAATAAACTGCAAATCAAATCCAAGTATTTTGATATTCTTTACAATTCTCTTAGAATTTTGAATCGTATCTTTCTTCTATGGAAAATTCAGTGGCTTTGCACTGTGAATGTTAAAACGATCGTTATAGAAACACGAAAATCTCATTGCTTTTGAAAGGTGTGACACGCCGTTGCTTCCTTTGAATAGGATATATTGAATATTGAATTATTCCGTAAAGCCTTGTATGAATTTTCTTTGCCTACGTAAAAATCAAATGTTTTAATACAATTTTATATTGATTAAAACGATTTAACACCTTACGAAGCATAGATGAATAATGCCTTTTCGTTAAAAATACAAATCATAATAGATATATTAAGTAGATTTATAATGCAATATTCGTCGTCTGGTAACGGCAGGTTTTGCTATTTTTTGCTTCATTAATTGAACAAAGATAAAATGTAAAGGCCATCAATAGTCTTGTAATATAAGTATATCGAATTAGAGTCATTATAATAAATTAAAATAATAAAATTAATCAATGCAACTAATTCAATTTTTAAGAATATAAAATATCAAGCCTGATTATACCGATTATTACTTAGAAACGAATTATTTATAAATTAAGCATTATTTCAATTATGAATTTAATCATTACTACTCAATTAAAAATTACTTCTTACACCAGTAAAATTATTTGTTAACGTAAATTGTAATAAAACCTAAAATATTCTTAAAATTTATATATTTTACAAGTATTTCTATATGCAATGTAATAACTTGGAATAGATAAGATTATTGAATAAAAAATTACTTATTTGCTAGTTATTTATAGTAATATGAATATAGAAATACTAATGATATATTTAGTGGTACGGTAAATTATTTATTTCTATAAATTATAGAATTTATATTCTGAAAAAATATTGTATCTGAAGTAATCTATACAGTATTAATACAATAATTATCTTTTTTAATAAAAATAGTAACTGATATATTTTAATGTATAATTATATATAAATAAAAATTTAATTTTTAAATTAACATTTTAAATATAATTTAGTTTTTTAAAACCATATTATACGTATAATTTAGTTTGAAAGTTTAATAAGAAGTTGTATTTTAAATTGTGGAAATAATGAAATTAATAAATCCCATAAATACCGATTTTGTTTAATTGATCATGTATGTGAATGCTATGTAAATGAGTAAAATAGGCGATAGTAAAATTTTCCTAGCACTATCGTAAATATCAATTACATTACGAGATATTGTCGTAATTACAATTTAAAAATGATAATAGTCATATAATTTTACGCAAAACGGTGCAAACTATTTTAATTTCATTAAAATTTTTAAGATTAAAATAAGAAATTTGATGTTAATTAAATTTTTTAAATCTATATATATATATATGCATAGTCACAATCTATAATCGGTATGCATGATTAAATCTGAATTTTTCAATGTTCAATATTCAATATTATAAAATAAACTAAATACTAACCTAGTGTAAAAGAAAAATGATCACAGTAAATTATATTTGTGCTACAAACTATTTTAATGATAATATTAATTCAAGCTTATGAATAATTATCTTAATTAATAATAAATTTATGAAATATTATATTACACAATCAAAAGAAATTAATTTATCCAATTTCAATTCAGCACTTTGAAAAACATACATTGAATGATTCTTTATTGAAACCAAATTAGAAAATATGATTTATTTACGTCATTTCTTATTATATTCATTAATAATTATGTTCTTCAGTATTTCACATTTCATTATTTTAACTTACAAAATTTACAAAATAAATTTATTTTATTTACAAATTAAGTATTTAAAGTATTATTAATTTTTATTTTTATGCAATAATTTTTTTAGCTAATTTATTGTACTTGTTAAAAGTGCTTTTTAGTACATACATTTTTTTTTATTTAATAAAACTGCACGAAGATAAGATAAAATTCCGATATGTACCCGCGTACTTTAATCAGATTCTGGTGTTATGAGCTATAGCAATTTCATCTCAGCATATGACATGTAATTATGGTGTAAATTTCAATAATGGCAGTGCTCTATGTTTCTAAAATTACCGACACGGTTTCTTCATTCAATGATAATTGATATTCAAAATGTCAAGTTTAGAGTAATGCTAAACTTTCATAAACGAAAAACTTATGGATATTCAATAAACAATCATATAAATTAATCGAAAATTTATTTTATCATAATTACGTATATAATTAAATGAGATTAAGTTGATTGTCTTATTAATATTAATCTATAAAGATAGTGGTAATTGACATATACTGGCATATATTACGATTTTCTTATTACTAATAAAAGTATATTTTATATTTACAAGTTGAATATTGTTTACTAAGACAATGTCCATATACAATGTTAATCGTTGCGAGAATCTTCGTACTAGTATATTACGAACAATACGTTTTAAAATAGAATTGAGAATGTAATTTTTCAAAAAGTATTATAATAAATTTGTTTATTATGGCATTATTTGAATAAAAATCTATATCTTATCGTATATTATATTATTAAATGAGAAATCTTAGGGACCATATATTACTGCATAAGAATATAAATCTAAAAATTATATATGTATATAGGCAAAGAAAATAATATTAGGCTGAACAATAAAGAATTGAGAATTCATTGGGATCTAAAATATTGTGTTTCATATTTTACTAAATTCATAATAGGCTTCGCGTCCGAAGAACAAACACATCCATCCGCACGAGCATACATTCGTATAGGTCTTTTACTTGGAAGGGTCGCTTGATTGATTGAATCGATAATTTTTTCGGTAGTCGAAAGTGCTTTGTTCAAAGAACGCTTTTTTCAAAGAGAAAAAAATATGAATGATTCATGCTGATGGTAAGGCCAAAGGAGGATTATTTTATTTAGATCGTCTATATGAGCCATCCCTCACCAATATCAAGACACATATGAATTGCGCATCTTCTCTAAAGAGAAAGATATATTTCTCTCTCACTTTAACGATTAGCATAAAATTCCTAAAAATGAAATTCATTTGTCTGCCGTTATTTAAAAACACTCTCCCCAACAGACAGCGTTTATTCAAAGCTAAATTTATTATAACCTATAAATAAAATTGCAGTTTGACGCGGGCCATTAGCCTACGGCCGCACTTCATTATTTACAAATGCCTCGCGTCTCCTTATCCTATAGTTCTTTTTCTTTATTGTTTTTCCTTTCTCGCAGTACTGGAAGACAAATAAACAAAAAGAACGGAAAAGGGCGAAAGAACTAAAACGGACGAAATTGAGTCCCGAGATGCAACGGGACATACACGAATGAATTGGGCGTTACAAAGCACATGAAATAAATAACGGGTCTACGGTCCAGTTTGCAAAAAATTTATAAGAAATAAAAACTTTTCAAAGAAGAAACGAGTCACCACTGTACAGTTCCAGAAGCTTCACGCCCTTCAAAGTGTATTTTCGAAAAAACTACCTCCCCCAAAGTAAAGTAAGCTCTTCTCACTGCCCTCCCTTTTTATCCAACAGACCGCGAACCTTGTCTACGTTAAGTTTTGCCCAGAAAAGTAAAATCGTTAAATAAAATTATATATACGTATATGTGCGTATATTAAAGCTGGCAGCAGCTTCTGTCACTGATATTACATAAAAATAGTTTATGTAAACTAAAACGAATTTATAGTATCGCGACTATAACCCAAGAATTTTTCCTGATTAACGATGATATTGATTGCCTGTAAGAATAGTCTTTCTTAATCTAGAATTTCTTTATTCACTGCATTTATTCATTTTTTTAGCAATATTGGCTGAGCAATAGCTTTTAAAATCCATAATCAATATAATGTAAAACTACACTATTAAATTTAAAGGGAATTTTAATTACTAAAAATAGACATTTTGGTTGTTATTTTTTTAAATTAATAAATTATGTTATTAAATTTATCTTCTATATATATATATATATATATGATTTATTTAATGTTACTGTATCTATCTGTTGATTATTTAATATAAGTCTTTTTTTACTTGAAAAACTGATACATTAACTTTGATACCTTTAAAATTAACCATTTAAGCTAAATTATAATAAATTTTCTTTTTTTTAATTTACTATAGTCTAAATTACTGAATAATTTTATAATCGATGAAAGAATATTTAATCAATAAAGTTACTTTTTTATATGTTAAAAATGATTTTTTTAAATTAAACTGGCAACAACAAGAATTCATGCGCATTGTAATTATTTAATATAAAGGACAAAGTATTCTGACAGGTTTATATATTAATACTTACTTCTTATATGATTCATTATATTATTTGAAAAATTCATGTTCTTACGAATAAATAATCATGATAGTAATATTAGTGTCAATATAGATATTTGTAACAAAATATTTGTAATGCTTTGTATAATTACGAATTTCTCTTGTTTGTAAAGTCTGTAACACTTAATTTATATTATGATTTATTATGATTATAATGAGATTTATTTAACGTTTAATAGTATGAAAATAAAATATATATTCACCAATACGTTTACGCAACTTTTTCAACTCAGATTTATTTACAATAAATTTATTTTTAATGACTAAACTTAAGATATGCGTTCACAATATTCATAAAATATTAAGCAATAAATTCAATTAAAACATTTTTTTTCTTTTTATTATTATAGATTGAGTTCAGTTTAGAGTATTAAAGATAAATATGATCGATTGCAACAAACATACAATTGTCTTTTAAATATTTTTACTCATTTTCTACCATACGCAACTCCGTAAATTCTAATAGTATTTAGAAAAGTCTATTGGGGAATATTATCGTTTATATACCTGTCTTCTCTGCGCCGTTTCCTAAAACTTTTTATTATTTCGTATTATCCTCCGTACACAAATGATTAAAAAATACTAATAGATAAGTATTTTATACTGTAATAATTAAAATTTATCAATATAATAGATTCGCTTAAGGCTTTTAAATTGAAATTTTTAAATTAGTGCATAAAATATTTAAAATGTATGGGATTCTTAGAGATTCAATATTGGTTGATTGGATGCATTTTTAAATCTATTTGTATATATAATAAAGCAAACGTTATCTAAATTCCGTCTCCATGGAAACAGAAGGATATAGGGCTAATGAGAGAAGCATCGTTGCACGATCTACCAAGAAATCTTAATGATCACGAGTTAAACAAATAATATTTAGTAAGAAGTAGCATTAGCGTAGAAACTTCAACTTCAATTTACCGGAAGTAGATATTAAGAGAGAGAAAAAATTAAAAGAAAAAAAGAGAGAAGGATAAACGTTTCGAAGGATAAGACGCCGGAAGCAAATGAAATTCACATGCGAAGCACGCTCGCACGTCAAAATGTCTCTCTTTCTACATATCTTCATAATCATAATGATGTTATCGTCATTTTTGTAATTGATCAATTTATTCGATGTACGTTTATTACGTAATCTCGTTTACAGGATATGAATTTGATATGGAGCAATGACTGTAATATATAATTTTATCTTTTAAATGGAATTACACTCGAATAAAAGGTAAAATCAATGAAATTTTAATCCATTGTAAGGCTTATAAAAGCATTTCTTCTTTTTATTTTTCCACGCGTAGTTATATCGTTAATGTTTCAACTGTTAAATGGATTGAGTGCAGTAATCACTTAAAACTTTTACACTTTACTTATTTGATTTAATACTATCTCTATAAAATATGCGAAACTCTTCAATCTTACCAAGTTAATTACTGCTAATTTAACTGCACTTTAAAGTATAAGTCCATAGGAATGATTGTTCATGTCATTCATAATAATCTTTCTCTTGGAATATATTGAAACCATTTTTATTGATTTAGATTAATCTAAAAATAAAGGGAACATAATTTGTGAAAAGTACAATTGAAAGAGTACTAATTGCTACTAGTTATCATAAATTAGCGTGTACTTAGTATATCTTAGACTCATACTGATACATGAATAAATCTGCGTACTAATCAGGAGAATTTAGAATGCAGTTTTACTAGTTGCAGGTTTCTCGTCTAAAGGTCACGTGAACTTTTATCAGAATGTGTGAGAGGAAGCTTATACTCTTATACTTCGTCTGCGAGTAAATAAAATGTTTTTCTTTTCCCTTTATAGTTTGAGCTTCAAAGTGAGATATTCAGGGAGAGAGAATTCTGGATTAGAGATTGAGGAATGAGAGCCAGTTTGGTAACTCGGTTCAGAGTTGGATAGCTTAGCAATTCTCCGAAATGGAATTATCAAATGACGTACGATTTCATAACGTCGGTTCGACTTGAGCGAGATTCATGGAATCGGAAAGCTCTCGCCGCCGGCAAAATCGGGAACCAACACAGCCGACTCGGGGACATTTCGCTGTCCGTGTGAGGCCAGTCAATATGTAGTGGCGGGCAAACCCTCCGCCCTGCGGTATCCCCTCTTACGTAACGGCCCTTGTATTTCACGCTGCTGCACCAGTTATACCGTCTCTTTGCATTCCATTGCCAATAATCGCAAACAACATTCGGTACCCCTCCGTCCTCCTGGCTCCTATCCGATTCCTTCCTTCAAAGCAATATCACTGTTACGGACTTATACGATTATGAAAGCTTACTTTCTTTAAGGTTCCTCTACTCTGGCAATAAACAAAACATGTTCATCTATAGTCGACACTAGAAAAATAAGCTTCGACATCATTACAATGAGTAACAACGTCTTCATCATAATTTCATATTTTTATTGTACCGCAAGGACTCAGTTATATTTTTAGTATATTGCAACATACATTTATTCTATAAATTTTTATAATACCACATCAAGTACCTTCTTTTTATGGATATTTTCTTGCTCAATTTTAAATAATATACATTAAAATGAACTTTCTATATTTACTAATTATTACCATCAGTATAGAAGATTATATATTGCATTTCCATTATAATAAACTTAAGTCCATGTTTTTATTGATAAATAATATCGTTTTAAATACATTTTTATGAGTCTATCGTAATTAAAAAATATCGTTACTTCCGAACCACATGGAATAATTTATTATTTTTTTTTTATTATTTTTATAATTAAAATACAAATAAAGTAATTATTATATTTTGCGGATTAAACCTTCACTTGTTCAATCTTTTTTACATTGACAGAAATTATTTCTAGAAATTTATCTGATTGATATATAAATATGACGTTACAGAAATAATATGATTACGAGTTCTCTCAAATTGTTACTTGTAGGCACACACATTCATACAGATTTTTTCTTCTTATCAAATTATACGCTTCTCTTTTTTTAAATTTAAATATTCGATAAAATATTTACAAGACGTAATCATTCTTCTATCGTTATCATTTGAACTTTAAAAAGCATGTAACATATTAGCTATATAATTTAATCATATTTTCTGGTAAGAATTGCTCGTAAACATCAAACTATACATTTATTTTTATATATTAGAAGAATATTATATTTCGATTTTATTTCAAAAGTTTAATTAAGCCTTTAAATGCACGGCGAATATGAGGCATTATGATGTAACTCAGTGAACTTCGAAATATAGACATTTTGCTCTCTTAATTTGTAAAAATTTTTCCTAGTGACAGTGAAATTTGAATATTTACTGACACGTCTATACTCAAATAATATAAGCTTTCTAAAACTTTTAGGGACAAATCGACATATTTTATTTTTTATTTTATCATATAGTATAAATAATCTGCTTATTCAATTAAAATAATGAAGCTAATTTTTAATAAAAGAATTGTAAAATCTTTAATATATTTTCGAATTAAATTCGTAAAAAATTTACAAAATTATGTATGTTTGAGCCAAAAATCTGTAGATATTGTAAAACTTATGAAATTCTGTTGATTAAAACTTAGTTAAGCACAAAGGTCAAGTTAAGAAACGGAATAGACAAGAAACTTCGGTATTCAGTACAAAACTTAATTATTATAATTGTATTTCGATATTAAAATAAACATATAAGAAAGTCAGATTAAAATTTCAGAGTTAATTATATAACAAATTGCAGTCGTAAATTTTTTAAAAATTTATACAGTTAGTTATAGTATAGTATAGTATAGTATAATACAGTATAGTTAGTACTTTAGTTGCTATACATAAAATAATTTGAAGCTGGGGAGTTAAGTGTTTTGTTTTATATGACCGAAATATTTGTTTCTTATTGATAGATAATATATTTTTTTATATTTATCGACATTGGAGTATAAATGTTTAAAACACATGAGCTCTATTAATTGCCTAATAATAATAACTTAACTGAAAGATTTTAATCGAACGAAATTAAAACGTTTTTCATCAATTTCAAGAATTCTATAATAATTGTAGATAATAAAAAAAATTTTGTTTTATGTATAGGTAAAAAAATGAAAATCAATAAAATTGATTGTATTATACGATTATTAGATTCTTACCTTTATTAGTCATAAATTTCTTTTAACACTGATTGAAGTACATTAAAAGATTATACCGTATTGATTACTTAACATTATTTACACATGATTACTTAAACGGGATTACTTAAGCATAATTACTTAGGCGGTAATCCACAGAACTTTTTATCGTAAAGACGTTATCCTACTTCATTCTATTCTTATGAAATACAAAAGGTTTAAACAATAAAGTGAATGAAGCTTAAAGTACTTTAAAGTAAGTAGTTCTAGAGAACCTTATAGTTATATATGACCTTCTACGAGTAATATTTAGTTTCGATAGTCAAACGAAAAATCTATAATATCTAGTGAATTGCGTATGCATTGGTAAATGAAAGGTATTTGCAGGTATTGTATTATAGTGCATCGCGGTGACTTGAAGTTTTTATCAAGCTGTACTTGTGCAAGCAATCCCTTGTCTCTCTTTGCTCATCATATTCTATTGATTCTTGCCTTGTTTGCACCTTCTCCGAGCCCTCGGGGAAAAGTAACTTTATCCCCATGGAAGGCACATGCATGCGCATGCCCACATATAGATGATTGTCGAGAGGGCTGAAAAGTGCAGGATACGGCATTAAAAATGAAAGGAGATGAGGAATAAGCCATTGGCTCATACGTGATCGATGTCCGGGACCCATCGACTCGATTCCGCTTATCGCTCGCGTCCTTATTAACGGTGTGCCTGTATGCGTGCCTATGTCCATCGTGCGCGCTTTCAGCTAAGGACAATACGTTGGCAGTCGGTTTCTCTGTGACTGCGCCCTCACGGAGCAACGCAACTATCCTATCCTAAATGCAATAATGTTGAGGCTTTAATATCGCTCGATAGATCAATAGTCTGACATCGAAGCCGCAATCACTCATAATACACAGGCCAATCGTCTGCATTGCGCCGAGATAAATCGAGCCTAATGTACTGGATTAAAGTTTTTCCAACATCTTTCTGCACAATTTATCACTTATATATTTACTAATACAATCGTAGTAGTAGTTTCTATTACAATCTCGTGAAAGCTTTTCAGTTCATGGAATAATACTAGCTGATTAAAATATTACTTGACGCTCAATTTCCAGCTTCTGATATTCTCTCGATATTTTTTTTAATTTGCTAAAAATAATATTAAGAATTACGTTCACGAAAATTTACGTTTTTTTACTATATAAGGAACTTTTTTATCTCAACTTGTTATTGATAGCTCAATTTCATCAAAATATAACAAAGAATGTCGACTCAGATTTTTTATATTTTATTGATAATAATGAAAGAGTACGCATATTTATTTTATAATATTTCAGAACATAAATAACATAACTTTTAATAAATGTAGGAATAAAACATACATTGCTTTCGATTTTATTATGTAACTGATATACAGTGACAGCGGCGGAGGGAAGTGGAGTCATACTTGAAATTATTCACAAAAGTTTTTTTACAAATTAAGTTCATGCATAAATTATTTACTAAGCATACATTGAATACAAAATGTATTATCAACTGTATATAAAAATATCAAATTATACGATTGTAAACTTTCTCTTAATGTTGATGTATTATTACTTTTTTTATTATATTTACAAAACATAAAATACCGAAAATGTATTGATAATCAAATTTTACACCATTAATTTACAGAAATAAATAATTAATAATAATTATAATAACCAAAATTATATGTTGGAATTGCCAGTATTAAATTTAAATAATTTATGCACTGATTAATGGAGGCAGAATTGAATAACTCGAGGCAGCTACAAAACATTTAAATCCAATTATTTAAAATTGAATGAAATCAGAATTATATTTCTAATTGTAAAAATTAGAGAAAGTAAACGAGATAATTAAATAAAAGGAAAACGTGTTTTCCTCCATTTATGCTTTAATTTATCACTTCTTATCACTTTGTCTAAGCCATTTTTTTAATCATATGTATTTTATCTATATTTATTTTGCGCGAATCGAAGTAAGTATTTGCTATACGTACCACATAAAGTACCACTCCGTCTGATGAACCAGCCCTCCGACCTAGACGATAAATACCCCTCGGACAGAGATTCCACTTGGACGATCAGGGAAACAAATGAATACCCAACGGATACCATGATTAAGCGTTAACTGTATACAACCGAGAACTATAGAATCTCGCAAATACTATTATAGTACATATTGAGATTATATTTACTAATTTTACAAATCCCGTTTATTTTTTCGATAAAAAAATTATATCACAATGTAATTTACAAATAAATATTATTTTTATTTATTTATATTTTTGTCATTATGAGATTAATGACAAAATTTAATGGAGTAATTATCAGTAATTTTTTTTAAAAAAAAAACCAGATTCAGTCTGAAATATGTGTAATTCCACGTGATTGTTGTAGAGGATTGTCCAAGGAAACTTAATCCTTTGTTCGTTATATATTTCATTGAATTCAACGTCCAAATAGTTTATTACAGGTAAAAAGAAATATCTTTGTACAAAACACTCGTAAACTATTAAGGATCTCGTAAATCCCCTGCCGGAGGTGATCGAGCCCCGCGCAAAAAATATGGAAAATTTGTACGCAGTCGATCGAGTGGGGCGAAGAAGCTATAGGAATATTATTGCATGTTTTAATATATGATACTGTAGGAAATTGGTCTCGTGACAGCTGACTTGTCCGACACATTACACGATCACGTGAGCATAAAATTTGTATGGGCGGGGTAGGCGCGAGGTAACAGCTGCTCGCGCGTGCAGACCAATCTCGAAATTAAGCAGCACAACCCGGAGGCGCAATTTATGCTGGGCGTTAAAAGTCTGATGGATCGTCGAGAGGGTGAGGCGAAACCGCAGGCGATTACCAGGGCGCAAAAGCTCCTCTTAACAAGGCGACGCCGCATCAACCGCGAACCTACACTCGCGTGCCAATGCCACGATTATGGGGTTATCCAGTTTGTCATAGGGTATCTATCCCTCTCACTCTCTGGACCCCCTCGCCCGCCCGCCCGCCTGACCAGCCCCGACCCGTCCCGCCCCGCCATGCCCCATGGCGGCTCGCAATGCCATTATCATCGTCGGGGGACTCGCGAACCTTTGACTGAAAGTATTTCATGAAACCGAGGCTTCCCGCAAATTCAATACCAATACATTGCTGATAATAATAAGATAACGATTTTTAATCATCGAGCTATGGATAATCGGGTATCAGGACGTTTGCCGTGCTCGGCCGATGAATTTTCGTTAGCGTATAAAAATAATGGAAAATTTATTAGTTTAATTTTATGCCAGTAGCGCAGCCTTATAAATATTAGATACATTATAAATAGTGCTCTCCTGCTTTCTCCTATCGTTGTCAATGAAATTGTACAAGGAAAATAGAGGGGAATACGTGTCCGTTAAATATTTGTTTTGCACGTAAGTGCATGAAACCTCCCGTACTCTACTTTTATCCTCGATTTCGTGCAAATGGAAATAAGTTCCAGCTCGTATAAGTTATACGGCAATAAACAAAAAGAAACATTGTATTTATTTGCTGTCCCAACGTTGGAATATAAATTTCCTCATAATGAAAATATATACAATATTTTTAAAACGAGAACGTGATATGACGACGGCGCATGTCCGCGTAGTCGATTATTTCGCTTGTGGTAATGATGCCGAATCAAAAGCGAGATGATATGCTGTCCGAATCAGTACATATCATTATTGATTAAGAGAGAATAATTAAATAATAATACGAGTTAATTCATTCGTGCACTCGATATTTTCAAAACATTCCGACAAACTTAGTCTGATGGACGCCAACAAAATCACCCTCATATGCATATAAAATCGTACGCGACACGTTCTCCCTATAATATGAATTAATTATTCCTATTTGCATTGCTCCTTTCAATATCGCAATTAATAATATTATTGAAGTGTTGCCTTTCAAGATCCATTCCTAAACTCATTGTGCCTGTAATATTGGAGCAAAGTCATCAAAAACCTTTGCATAATGACACAATGTCAGGAGGCCAAATTTAATTAAATCCATTATTTGCTTTAGTAGATCACTAAACAGGATTGCTTAAAATCATCGATAAAAATTCTATGCAGATCGACGTAGCGTATGAAAAATAAAATATTTCAATATTACGGCCTCATTCAAGTATTACATTTGAGCATTAAACGTCAAAGGTGAAATATCTCATTCCATAAAAGTACATATTTGTTTAAAATTGTTTTTTTTTTTTTTTTTTTTTAAGTTAAACTATTTCACATTAAAGTGGCGATACGCTCGAGTAAACTTGTATATAGCTTTATTAAAAAATTAAATTGTGAATTTTGCAATTGTCGAAAAATAGAAGAGGAACAGATCCTCCTACACATTTTAAAATACAAGAAACGTCGGAAAGTAATTTAAATACGCAAGCTTATGAAAATTTATTTGAAAGTAAGATAATGAATTAAAATAATTAACGCAGCAAGCTGATCAAGTGTAAAATGCCGATGCACGTTAAGCGCATTTCTGCGCCATCAGATAGAAGACTGAAGGGAGCACTGGCGAGTTAACGCTTTTGGAAAAAGAGTTTTAGGATACCCTAGAGCGAATGAGCGCCGTGTCCTTAACTCAACGAAGTAGCAATTCCCTCGTTTATCTTCATTAAAATTGCTCTCCCTCGATCGATGTACTTGACTATTTAAAGATGGCCAGGAGGGACTATTCAGGGAATGGCTCGAACGAAGTTAAGGAGTCCTAAGTGGCTTTAACAACTTACAATGTGACATAAAAATCGAGATTCTTAACTTTTATCCGTTCGTCCACTCAAATACAATTATATACAGGAAATTTCATTTATACGCGTTCTTCCTCATCCGCCCATAAGAGTTCGCGACGCTTAATTAAGAAGCGTAACGCATGAAATAACGACTACGAGCCTCGAAACTAATCAACCTGCGAATCTTCGAATTATTGACATCGTCATTATTCACTACGTCATCATATATGATGCATATTATGATGCAAATGTCGTTGCATACGCGCAAACGAGCTAATTTTATATGCTAAAGACAAAGAATCCCAATTTACGCATAAAACAAGGAATAAAAATAACCTTTATAAAATAGCCTACTGAGCTGAAGAAAGTAATTTTGTACTTTCCATCGCTTAGCTTATTTCATACGAATTTAATTGATTCATTCGAAAGTAAAATATTGGTTTATTTAATAAATAAATGCGTTTGAATTACCAAACCAAAGAATAAGAATCATTGAACCTTTGAAAAGAATTAGGAAATTCAAGATCTACATAAAAGTATAGAGTAAAAAAAATTTAAATTCATAACTCTCTATTAAACTTCTTATCCAATAATTATTTCGTATCACGAAAGTGTTCCGATAGACGAGTCCTCGGTTCATGGAAAATTTTAATGATATAGTAAATGCGTCTGTGCTTTCTAACGTATGAAAATGTAAAGCAGTGCATTGACGTCATGGAGAATCATTACCGTCACCCGGGAGGCAGGTACTCGCTCGGATTTACTTTAAGGTGAAATTGAAATGAACCACCGAGAGCTTCGGTTTCGCCGTTAATACGCGTATTACGCCCTTGGGAATACGCAGTGCTGTATCTGTATGCGCGCGTGCAAGATTGCGCATGAGAAGGTCGACCACTAACGGAACTTTATCCTGTTTAATTAAAATTTAATCTTTATATTCGTTGCTAACTACCCCTAGAGCTTTGTATTTCGGGTATCAAAATAAATAATTGTTTTGCGCAATTTTTCTTTTTTCTCAGCTCCGAGGAGCCTCGTACTCGAGGCTGGAAAAACTTTTCCTACTCTAGCAATTTTTATGCTGCTGATGCTTATTACGAGTGAACTCTGCTTAATGAATCACAGCCGTCGTTTCACATTTTAACATTTAATATATATTATGTATATATTATTCGATATCACAAGTAGGCTCTCTTGCGACTGTCAATTCATGCACCTTAACAGTGAAATCTTTTATTTAAAAAATTCTTTAGTAATCAATTTTTAAAGTGATTTCATGCCCTATATACATTATGCCTGTATGCCCTATGTGCGAAGGATACACTTCCTTCCCCTATGTAATTTCATACTATTTACATAATATTCTATTAAGCCGGCTTGTATAATAATAATAACAACAACAACAACAACAACAACAACAATAATAATAGTAATAATAATACGGAAAACGTTTTACTTAAATATTTCCGACACTTCGACCTATATTTTTGGATAACACTTCCTTCGATATAAACTTATCTCTTCCTGTATCTATTTCTTTAGCGCTCTATACTTGCCCCTATCCTCGCCCCTAATTTACCATCCAGCGCCGCTCGCAATTTATTTGGTTTTATTACAGGATATCCTGACCTCCGGTTCCGTGAGGGAAGATTACTCATCCTCTGATAACCACCATCTTGACACTTGTCATTTGCACTTTCCTTCCCTACCTTCAAAATATACCGCACAGTGCTGCTTTAAAACAAACCAAAATAAGAACATTGAAATCTAAGTTTATTAATAATAATTCAATTTTTCGTAAAATTTATTAACTGCTTTGCCTTTTCTAATTTATATAAAAATATGTCAATTAACATTTTTAGAATAAATAATTTTAGAACAATTGCAATTAATAAACTCAAAACTGCATATGTATTATATAATTTATTATACGTATGCGAAATATATGTCGTTTTTTTATATCAAATATTATGGATCAAAGCTTTCTTACTCGAGTAACCTCCATTTATACATCTCATTCGTCATTACAAGTTTAAGATTGTATAATATTGCTTACGGCATGTAAATGAAAGTTTACTTTTATGTAATTTAAGATATTTAAAATATAAATCTATTACACTGTTCAATGTCGAGGATGATACATAAACTTTCTATCCCCCCTTTCACAATCGCCTTCAAATCTGTATCTGACACCACGTGAAACTTTTCTCTTTATCTTATGAAAAAAATCTCATTTTACTTAAATAATACGATCAGTATCTTAATAATATAATATAGCATTCTTTATTTATTTTGGAAAATGTAAATTAATCCCTTAATTACTTATTTCTTCTAAATAAATATAGCAAAAATTATTGAATAAAATGCAATTAAGTGACAAATAATATGAAAGCAAATATGTCGTTTTATATATAACTGATGCCAAACAATTGATGGAACCAAAGAAAATTATTAAAAAAAAATTAATTGTAAATTAATCTGCGTGAAAGTAATTTTCTTAGCAAATTTATAAATACCTTAATTTTACTAAGCTCTATTTTAAATATAAATAAGTTTTATAAAAATACATATAAAAATGACATATAAAAAACAATAAAACAGTAAATTAGAGTTTGTTAAAAATGTTTCGGCCATAAATTAATTTGTCAAAACTAACAAAAATATATTAATGAGGTTAAAATTTTCCTGTTATAAATTTTAAAAATGAAAAAATTTCATTATCTAAAGTATACTATACGGTTATAATATTCATTTACAGCAATTGCACTATTAAAAGATTAGTTACTTAATAATTGAAACCGACATTTCTTGTTCCCGCGAGTTCAAAATAATGTAGTCGTTATAATATTTTGTTACATAAAAACTAAATCTAATGTTTCAATTATTATTCATAATTAACCAAATGGAATGTTGAAACTATATTAAAGAGAAACAAGATTTTGTTGTTATGTAATTGAAAAATGTATTCTTTGCGTTAAGAGCATCATTTGAATTTTGAGTAGTTTTAAAAGGATTATTAAAAAATAGTAAAGAATGTGAAATTTCATTAACTGCTATTATATTTTAATTATAATTATATTTTATTTCATCAGTTAAAATGATTGAAAAGTTCTAATAATTTATTATATTGAATGGAAAATATTGAATTAACTATTTCCATATAAAAATCATTCTTGAATGTAAATCATAATATTTCCATGACATTTCTAAAGAATAGTTACTTAATTGTCTGTTTCGCATTATAAAATTTTGTTAAAATTATTACAATTATCGATTTAAATTTTCCACTTATTCTAAAATAGAATTAAAATACTTGGTAAAATATTCCAGCAATAATAGCACTTTAAATGATGGAATTAAATAATTTCACTATGTAGTATACAGTATTTATGAATAATTGCAATTTTTAAAATGCATTTAGTATTTTTTGTATTTAATATTAATCATATGAACCCCATTGTACATTAAAATATTAATTCATAAAGAAAATCAGTTTTTGGTAGTATTTTTTAATATATATTACATGCGATACGAGTCATTTCAAATAATAGTTGATGAAAAAAAAATTGCTTTAATGATAATCTGCGATTTATATTTTAATATGAAATGTAATTTATAAACTATACCATATATACATTAATTTCAATCCATTTCTTTATAAACTCAGTATTGTGCTGTATGTCTGTTGATATTAATTATTTTTGATAGATTGATAAAAATTGACAGTGAAATGTACGAACATTTTTTCACATGGTATGAAACTCTAAAAATCTATCTACAATTTAGTAATGAAGTGCACGACAAATTTTGAAGTTATGCTTTTATTTAAATTTCAATTTGAAGGCTTAAGAACATAGATCATTAAAATCTCGGAAAGCGTGGGTTGGCCACAGATAAAACATATCTATCATTAAGTGGGAATTGATAGGTTTATAACATCCGTGCGGATTTCGCTATAAAAGCCGTAGGAACATGATAGAGCTCTTGGAGAGAGCTCTTAGAAAGCGCAAGCATAGCAAGAATAGAGGAAAATTATGGAGGAAGGAATACGGCAAGGTCGAGCTGGAATTTATATGATCTATAGACCTTGAGACGCTCTTTTTCAAAACACATTGTCCTCGCTTTATCTACTTATCCCTACGGATAAAATATTTAGGGATGCAACGAAGGGATGTAAGTGTAGATTTCCGAGGGCATTAAACACAAATGGCGAAGGCCTTGATCTTTTTTCATTTGATAATTTGAATTTATTTAAATTTTTAAACTAGATTAATTAAAACTTGGCTTATTAAAATGTTAATTTACCAGACAGCTGTGTTTCTCCAATGCAACCTGCACTTTTGTATCCGCTCAAAGTAATTTAATCTACTAAATTAAAAACTAAGCTTAATTATACAATGAGTTATAAAATATCGATTGGAAGAATTTTATTTCTATATACATATATATTAAGAAGAGAAATGGATTGCAGCTTATTAGAAACGGGGTGACGGCATGAACAAAATGGCTCGGATTCGTGGCGTTGAAGTATCTAAAATCTGAGTTATCAAAGAGTTATATGAATTTAGAAATAGAATAATAATTACAAATGCCGCTTAAATTAATGTAGCGACTTTACCGAAACATTAGAAATTACGTTTTATTACAAATAATGAAATAGAAATTAAACGCATTAAGTACGTAACAAAATCAGCCAATGCTACTTGCGGAATAATGGGAATCCATGGAGAAGCGCTAGCCGAGGTGAGATAGAGCCGTCGGCCGTAGTAAAGCATCGTTGACAGTGAAGATCCATTAAGTAACAGGCGTGTACGCAAAACCGAATTGAATTAGGAAGTTGCACGCCAAGCACATGTCTTGAATTTACATTTAAACGCCGCGAACTCGTGATTAAGTCTGTGTGCGGAGGTACGCGAGTAATCGACCTGCAGCATTTACTTGTGTATGTCACACCGACCTCGTTGCGTGTACTTAGCTACGAAATTTTTAGGGTGCCCATCGCGAATTAATTAGCTTGCGGGCCAAATAATATAACGCAAGTCTTTAATTATCATTTCTAATACTGATCTATGTAATTTATGTAAGCTCGTATGAACATTCAATCTAAATTTTATTCAATGAAGTACTTTTTCTTCGATTTTTCTAAAACATTCTATAAAATTTAATAAATCTTCGTTTAATTCACTATTGATAAAGAAATTATTTAGAAAAAGTCTATTTTTAATTAAGTGACTGAATGAAGTTGCATATTATTGATTACAGTAAGCTTTATAAATTTTAATTGGAAATGTCATTAAAAACAAGGAGACTCAAAAAATACCATAAAGCATAAATCTATGGGAGGCCTTAAGTGTAATTAAATCGATAAGACACTGATCCAGCCTTTCTAATTTATCTTAGTAAATAATGCTGAGCAACGAAAGGTTGGGTCTCTCCGCGCGATTTTCGAATAAGCTTTATATCCATATCGATTGCTTAGAACTTTTTAATTATGAACTTCCCAAAGTGATTAACAAATTAATTATGTTTCTTTAATCCCAATGTCAGAAGCAGATATTGGTTGGAGGTACATGTAGATAACTGGCATATAGAATTGGAGACGTTAATTTTCCAGGTTCGGTAAACTAGTTGAAATATTTATTAAGCCAGTCGGTCAGATTCTATGAGCTTGTTAATTATTTTGATTGAATTACTGTTATTTAATTTCTTGAACGAGAAAAGTGGAGGAGCTAGTAAATGAGGGCTTATTATCACCGAGCGGGACTCGGAATACTTATTTAACTTGAAGAATCCCAATCCACTCTTATTTATTTCCGGCACTTGACGTTTAATCGATAATATCGTTTGCCGATGTCGCACGGCATTCTATGCGGTTATTCTGACGCAACGATCATTAATATGCAGGAGTATGCCCAAGCCAAGCCCAAAGACCGGAGAAGGAAAGAGCGAGAAAGAGAGAGAGAGAGAGAGAGAGAGAGAGAGAGAGCGAAGTAGAATTCTTGCTGCAGTCTAGATTTACGTAGAAATGTCTAGTCTTATCTCTTACCTTATACTGGATCTATACCTGCATGAAATTCCACAAAGCTGTGAAGGGCTTAGCCACCAGTGAATGCACTGCAATTATTTAATTGCAGCGCTTTTGCTCCGAACTGAGGACAAAATTAATTCATCTCCACAGAATTTGCAGTTTTCGTGTACAATACTTTTAAATTGACGGCTTGCATACGCGCTCACTCGCAAATGCACTTATGTATTTATAATAATATGTCTATTTAGTTATGCGCGTGTGTGTATGTACAATAAAAAAACAAGATTAAATACAAATATGATGATAATAGGACTAATAAAAGTTGACATAACAATGTAAATTCGCATTTATATTTACGTTTATAATCAATGAAAATATATTTCTCCATTTTATAATGCCTCAAACATTCATGATTATTAATATTTCATAGTCTAACTGATCTCGGTAATTTATAAGATATTGAATATTACAGTGAAATTCATTCAATGTTTTGAGAGGAACCTTTTGAAATGATGTGTCAAGTTGGAAAAGAAATTAGAAAGAGGAAACAATCAAAGTTAGAACTTATAAACAAGTAAAGAAAGCCAAATATGTTATTATTTGGCTTTGATTTGTAGATCCGAAAATTTACGAAAGAAATTTTTATCATTGTTCTTTCGAAAACTAAAGGTTTTGGTTCAAAAATGAGAAAATTCTTCAAATCTAAATAAATTAATCTTTTACTTATTTTTTACGATGCGTATAATTATCTTTTTTATCCTTTGCATTCATATTTCTATTTTTCTATACTTGACCTCATTACCTCTGACTTTATTGTTTATCAATTTACGAGCAACTCTATAAAATAGACTTAATCTAAATTGGGTAAGTTTTTAATTTTTCCTCCTCATAAGAAGAAAAGAATAAGAATACTTTCGTTACTCTTTGAATTTATGAAAGTATAATTACTCATTCCGAACAGACTAAATGTACAGTCGAAAATGCCTTAACTCTTTTGATTGAAAAAGTTAACTAGTATAAATGAATAATTATTATACTTTCGGGTATTTTTGCCTAACTGAATTTATGTTTGCCAAGCCTTTTTACATTTCTAGACTATTTGTCAAAATAATTCGCATAATAACGCCATAAACTATAGAATGAACAATGTACGTATGTTTGATAGTATATGTGAAAATCCGAGCTTGATGTATAAAAAGTCGGCAAGCAGGTCGTAAGTAACTTGGACAGTATTTAAAGTACTTAAAGCTCGATAAAATTAATTGTGCCATTGGGGATGAGTAAAAAGGTGCTTTATTTTCAAATAAAACTAATGAACAATTTTACCAAATCATCATTTTCACCAACAGCTCCTTCCTCTCACGCTCACCAATACTTTCTTCCCATTACGCAGAAAATGTATAATTCTTCTATGAATTTTAATATCTTCTAATCCATTTAAATTCGAATTCGACCTCTCAGTACATGAAATAAATTATCGACGATTCGAATAAACTGTCAAGATAGCACTTGATATCCTTAATTAATATTTATCCTTTAATAATTATGTATTTTTAATGTTAAATGTCTACGAAGCATTAACGTTTTAAATCACAACTAAATCAGCGACATCAATTAATTGAACCTCCATTGTCACCGTCCGTTTATACAAGCTCTTTCTCTACTTTTTTTTTTAACTTATATATAAATTTCTTTTTACTAGCCAACAATTTCCATTATCCAAGATTAGTTATAGGATTTTATAGTTACTGTAAAATTATAGTCTCAAATGATTTACTTGAATATCTAATTAAAATTTTATTACTTTTCATTGTTTAAAACAGCAATAATTATATTATGCATATTATAATTTTAAATAGCTGCGCTTATTAATTTCTTTATATAATTACTCAAAAGGCACAATAAAATTTATTTATGAGTCGTGTGAGTCTATCTAAAAATCATTAAACTTCCAAAAATTTTGAAAGATACTTTGTCGGGAATTAGCATTAATTTTTATTGGAGTTATCGATAAGAAAGTACATTGATTTACATATAATCAGTTAAATTTGTTTTAAATAAGAAGAAATAAAGTATGTTGCGCTTTATTTATTCAAAATTCAACTTATTGATAATAATTATAATAAATATATTAAGGTCTTTTAGTTTCTTTAGAATATATATATATGAAAAAATTTAATATTTAGTACCATACTTATTGAATGAAAATCTAGGTAAGGTATTTTATCGTAATTACCATAAAATCCATCGTGTACATTACAGCATAGAAATATTCTTTCTAATTTTCTTGAATAAACCGTAGCACATATGGCCTAACTATTATATTCCGAAATGCATTTGTCTACAGTTCATTTCAAATTTCAAAATATTAAATCGGTAGCTTGTTATTATGAGATGATGGTACGTAATACTCGAGACTGGCGATCTGCCCGTATGCGAGGTAATAACTTTGTAGAAAAAAAAAGAAATACGCTTACATGGATGAAAGTATAATTAAATTAAAAAATTCTTTTCTCACTTTCACATCTATGCGACCCATATACGCACGCACACGGCCTAATGACCATATACCATAGATGAACTTGGAGGTTATAAGCTTAAAGGAAAGGACTCGTATCAATTAGATCTTCCTTGTCAATTTGCTTTTACGGCTATTATTTAAAACCTGTTTAATTTATTTAACTACGTTTTATTTGACAATATTTCAAAATTCAATAGATATACTTATATAAATTTATATAGAAAGCATCTTGAGGTGTTACACCTCACTATAAAAATTAACAAGTATTTGACATATGATATGTAATTTTACGTAGTGTTATTTATTGTTGTCTAAAAAGTTTTTTTAGAATTTTCTATTAAAAATTCAAAAAGATCATTCTCTTCTTAGTCGTCTTGAAGAATTATAGATAAGTTTACTCCTTTGATTCTTCTTTTTCTCATTGTTCTTATATCCCATATTTGTACGGTCTTCATATATTTTTCTATGCAAATTTGGAAGTTGAAAATCATGCATCTCTCTCTCTCTCTCTCTCTCTCTTTCTCTCTTTTATGTACAATAATATCTATATCTAGAATTTAAATTATTTGCTCCTTAGACAATTCTCGTAATATCTTTTTCTTGTATTTTTCATGATTTTAATAAAAAGAAAGAGTCAATTATTTATGTTCCTATTAACGTAAACAGAAAATAAAAAGTTTTAATAACCGTTTTAAAAAGTTTTTGTAATGTACAAAATCATATTAAAAAACAAATATTTTCATTCGTTTAAAAATTATATATATATATGTACATATGTATGCATGTACATAATTTGTTTTGAGAGTATTCTTTTTAAACTTTAATAAGAGTGCAAAAGAACAGAAGTTTTCTTACTCACATGAATATTAATTAAATAATATAATACTAATATTAAAAATGATTGATTACAAATTTTCAAAATCTTTATTGAAAATATGTACTTAAGCAAAGCTATGTGGAAATTACTGAAATGAATTTTTCTTTTTTTGCGCAGTCTCGTGTTGACACTTTCTCTTGCAGATTTAAATGCCGCTACCCCTTAATTAAAAAAAGTCCTAATTAAATTAATAACTCGATCCTTTGAGAATTCGCTGCGTCTGCTTATTCCACTCACCTTCACTATTGGCCGACTTGTGTACTTGCATTATGCTCAAACATTTTTCTCTTTCTGTTGAATTCGAGTCTCCCCAACTTATTCAGTTATTTAGTCGCTCTAATGCTAACTAACTCGTTTCATTCACGCTAACAACTTCTCTCGCTCTCTCTCTCTGTCTCTCTCTCTCTCTTTCTCTCTTTCTCAATATCTTTCTCTATATATCTACTTACTTCTTTCTTCCTATCTTAACCTCCTGAATATACCTTTTTGAAACTTTCTAGTCTGCACACTCGTTTGCAAGCTTTCATCTCTTTATTAATATACAAATGAATTTAAAGTGAGTGCATGTAAAGGAGAAAAGTTTTTACAGTAATATAGAAGCCGATAAATATTGAATGGAAATACAGCACTGTACATATTTACATTAAAACTTTACAATTATCATAATTTTTAATGTTTATTTTACGTAAAGTGAAGATATCAAATGCTTAAGGCTCACCTAGTATCTAATAAACTTATGATTTAGTTAAGTATTTTATAAAAAAGCATTCATAATATAAATAATAAAATATTTTCCATTTTCATAAATATTTACCTTTAAGAATTAATATAAATAGAAATAATCATAATAATTAAATGCATGACAGTTAATTAATTAATAAACTTGTTAGTTCATTTTTTGCAAAAGACGAATAAGATTTTCTAAATTAAATTTCGTATTATTAAAAAAATGATATTTAATTACAATTTATGTATTGCAAATTATAAAACTGTGCAAAATTGTCTTTTTAATCATTCAAATTTTCTTTACATTTGTAACAAACCTTTTATAAATTTATTAAGTTTTATTCGAGTGTATCGTTGATTAAGTATTAAATAATGCACAAGCAAATCATAATAAAAATATCACATTAATTTAGTTTTTATCTTTCAGTTATCCACTAATGGCTTATTCTTTTATCTCTTTGGTAATCATATTGCAATTAAACACTTTCTCGAGTACATGATGGATGAAAGTTTCTACTGAGTATTTGATCATCATATTATAATGGAAACAATAGTATGTAAAAAAAAAAAAAAAAATAATGACTTTTGCGATTGTAAAAGTGAAAGTTCACTTAAAATATTATAATATAAATAATATAATTTAAAATTTGTATATTATATTCCAAATATAAAACAAAATTCGCTGATATGTACTTAAAATCATTGAAGATTCGTAAAATGCTAAACTATCAAACGTAACACAGGTTTATCAGTGAAATAAAATGTATTCTATCAATTATTTCTATGTTACGTCAATGTAATGATAGTTTATAAAAAAAATTTAACATTATTGCGGAAGATTACATAACGATAAAATATAAAATATTTATAACGATAAAATTTTAATACTAAAACAATCCTGTTTGTGTTAAAGATACTTAATTCTTCTAGATTAAAGTTGAAAATTAAGCTTTTACTAAACTAATAAATATTTTATATCTAATTTGTCCTCAGTGAATATATAAAGGGCTTGTAGAAAAATTGACGTTATGCTATAAAATTACGTAGGCTACACTTAGCCTCTGTTATTTCGAAAATACTAAGAGCTCTTGACCATATTATATTGGTATTCGGATATTATTTGCAGAAGCAAAATTTGTTGTTCTTAACGACACTGCATCTTTTTAAATATATCGTGCTTTTGCCATTGATCCCGAAAGCATAATAAAAAAAATTGTATTTATTAACTGATAAAAGTATGACGTATTATAATGTATAAAATTCGTTTTTACAAGTATTAAAAAAATATTCTAAATAAGAAATAAATTTAATTTTAATTTTATAAATATTTTTTAAACGAGTGTATTTTATTGTAGAAGGAATTGTGTATTTCAAAGTTTTTAATATATTTTTCATAGAACTTATGAAATAAATTCTAGCAACTGCCACCCTACAATTTCAAGTTAGTGTGCGAAAAATGTTTTTTTTATTAATAAAAATAATATTAGCTCTTTTTTGGTAATACATGAAAGTATTAATTTCATCTTTAGAATACTCTATGTTAAAAAATTACGTGGAGCTAAAATGTAAAAAAAAAGTAGAATAATATTAATATTTAAAAAAAAAAATTTGTTGTACACGGCGATAACAAATCATTGTAGATTATGTTTATAAGCTCCTGATCAGTATTTAATTAAAGATACAAATCAAAAAATCTTTAGCTTATCTCCCATGTCTTTGAGATTAAATAAAAAAAAAAAAAAAAAATTATTTAGTTATCGGATAAAGTAGTCTGGTAAATGACAGATTTTTATTGCAAAATATCCATCGAAGATGGATCGTAGATAGAAAAAATATCGATTCTTGAAATGCTTGTGTATATCTCAATACCATCTGTGAAGTCTGTGCAAATAGGCAGATTTTAATTTCCAAGCTTATTTTCCTGAAATTTTCAATATTCATCAATTACGAATATATCACCGTGCAATCCATTACGGAAATAAATAGCTCATCTGCATATTGCATAATGCAGGTCATAAGACACAGGTGTTCGATATAACTCGGAACTTTATGACTAATACACGAGCGAAAATCGACTGACAATGAATGTCTCGGCTTCATTTTTCAGTTATAAAGTAATCATTTATCCTATTTCCCTCATTCATTAAAGTACCCTTCCACTCCTTTGAGTGCCTGCACTTAAACGATTACGTGCACATTGATATGCACAACTCTAATGTAGTATCTCGACATTGGAACAACAGGGTCTTTCGAAATTCCGAGATGAGTAGTAAGTAGTCTTGGAGTTGTTAGATCCTATATATAAATGCTTCTACATAAGTAGAATTAAATGCATTCTAAGATTATTAATACAAGAACTTTAATATTTATATGCACTTGTAAGCTTCTTGTGTATATAGTTCGAAAAACAACGGATAGTTACTTATTATTCATAGGACGTAAGTACATGAAAATAAAGTTAAAGTTTATCGAAAATTAAGTTATGAGCCTTATTAGAAGAAATTGTATTTTATTGAAAAGTTATTTTTTAAGCAACTATAGGTTATTATCAGTATTGAATTCAATCAGGAAGCTTATTACACATTATATTTAAATGATTTTAACTAAAAATTATCTCTGTGACAAGGTAAATCATAAAATAATGCAGAGTGAAACTATGAATTCTAATATATCAGGCAAATGATTACTGCTTCCTTTTTTTTTTTTTTTTTTTTTTTTTTTTTTTTTTTTTTTTTTATTTATAAGTAACACTGAAGTTGACGAAGGTAATAAAACATAAGTACAGCGGTTTGCAATTAGAAAGCACAGTTGTAATTTTTTAGAAAATTCGATTAATTGTAAAGAAAATTATTTATTGTGTGTCAAACATCTGTACTTGAAAACTAGTTCATTATCTTATTAACAATAAAAAATGCAGTACGATGTAGGATATGTTAAAAAATATTCAGAATTTAATTAAAAGAAAAAAAATTATTTAAATATATGAGCAATTTTTGGCCAATATTAGTAATAGACAAAAAAGAGAATACATTACTTTTACCGCTTATGAATAGGTCGGTTTTTAAATAAAACGAACTTGGTTAAGGAAGGTTTGACGAAAAGAAGAAAAATTTGCGTATAAACGTGAAGCTCCGAAGCGGTAGTTTTGATTATAAATTAAAGAAGGAAGAGATACCCTTTATGACGAGATTCTGTGACTTTGTGATTTTATCTTGAACGGCAATAGTCGATAGTCTTGTTGCTGCTTTAAGATCCAACCTATTCTTCTCCATCGCAGACCTATTTCGCCCTTTTTATTACATGCTGCGCAGAAAGAACGTATAGCATCCATAATTCTGTGCAATTGGAAGCATCCGTTCCTTCTTCATTTCGCTTTTCCTCTCCTTTACCTGATTTATACTCTCGTTCTTATACACTCTTGTGCTTCCCGTTCTTCGCCCCCCCCTCACTCTAACTCTCTCTCTCCCTACACGCAACTGTTATTCTCCACCTTTCACTATAGGCTCTTACACAAGTCATATATTCTCTTCTTTTGCACATTCTTTCGTGGAACACAAACAAGCCTTTTCTATTCGATCTTTGCTTATTTTTTCCGATATAGATGTTGCGAAAGAGGAAATTAAAATATGACGAGACCGATATATCTCGACGCGCGTGAAAGTATATTAAACCATAAATTAGAAGTCATGTTTTTTCACAGGCTTATTTAACCACAAAAGGGGGGGGGGAAGAAGAAAATAACTAACCGTAACTGATGCAAACAGTACTGTAGATTTTTTAAATATAATTTAAAATTAAGTAAAATGGTAAAAAAGTGTATCCGTTAAAAAGAATATAAGACAAGAAAAATCTCATAGAGCATTGATAAGTGAGGAAAGTGTCCTTGAATGATACAAATTATTTACGTAGATTATATATGCACGAATCTTATTTAAATATAAATTTAATAAAATTTAATAAAATTTGTAAGACAATTATTATTGCTTCGGCTAGTATACGTGACATATGAACTTCCCTTACTAGGAATTAATTTACGACGTTCAATAATATTTGCATCTTTGAAAGTTTGAACGTATTTCCGTTCCAACGCGTCGAAGTGACTTGATGTTATCGGCTACGGCCTGCGGGAAGAAAGAGGGGTACGAGGTTCCGCGAAACGAAATCCCGACCGACTAGGGACGTCAAGCAGTAAGGGCAGCGCCAACTGAAATGGCCTCCCCTCTCGCTCACTGGCTCTCTCTCTCTCTCTCTCTCTCTCTCTCTCGCTCCGTAACAATTTCTGCTTCGCGCCTCTTTCATAATTCTTACCGTGTTTACTGGCTGTCGACGACCGCTAGTTTACAAATACGAACTTTATCTCGCGACTCACTTATATAAAGAGAAAAATATTTTTCTTTAGTCCACCACCGTCGTCTTTCTTACTTTCAAACGAACTTTGCTTTCCGTTCTTGGTTAAAAAAAAAAAAAAAAAAAAAAAAAAAAAAAAAAATGTTCTTTGTATCGAAATTAGTGGAAGCAATGAAGGTATTGTTTTTTTTTTTTAAATATCACTTCTTTAAATTTTGAATTAAATAAAACCGCGAGTGTATTCTAAAAATTCGGCAGATTCTCTGTGAGATTTGCGAAGGACTAAATGACGGTCAATTGGACCGAGCACAGATTTCAATGCATCCCTGTATTTATACGTACGGGACGCCATCAGCTATAAGCTCGTTTGGGTAGGTGTGAGTGAGTGAGTGAGCCTGAGTCTGTGGATCGAGCTGCGTAGAAGTAAATCATGATTGCCACCATATGAATGATCAATTCAAGCCAAGGAAAAATATTAATATTTTTATGAAGATATCGTTACTTTTTTCAATGCTTGACAACTACGTTTACGGATTATCGATTATCATTGGAGCTTTTCATGATTATCTCGAAATATCGAGCCGAATACTATTGAAAACCTTCCGAGGATTCACGTTATCCGCAGCTTTACTCGGTTTTATTTTGTAGAAAATTCTTATTACTTTTTAAGTATCCATTTCGTCGATTTTTATAACGCCGAGCGGCAGTAGCTCTGTTCGCCAACAATAATTTGAATATTTGACAATAGTTTGAAGCCAATAAAATTTTATACATAGACGGAGATGTGGTGTGTCACTTAAACCTGCTCCCGACTTCCACTCCTGAATCCACATTCAATTACACTTAACCCGCCATCACGATCTAAGACTTCATTGTCCATTATTTCATAAGCCCTTTTTTTCTTTTTCTTTTTTATGTATCGAAGCCTTTCGTCGATATTCCCCCTCTGCTTTCCGGAACTTTTTTCCCCTACAAATCCTTCTGCCTATTTTACTCGATGGTACAAGATTTTTTCTATTAATCTTTTGAGTTCGGAATCTCGTGTACTTATGAAAAGTTTGATTATTTCATCATTTTTAAAACCTGGTTTTTATTTAGGATTTTAAAATCTTTGTTATTTGCAAAATATGCATACAAATAGTATACGTAAATATTACATTTCTACTGTTTTGCTCTTCGCTTCCTCCTTACCAAGTGTTTTTTGTTTTTGTTTTTTGTTATGTTTTCAAAGGCATTGCTTATTTATAATTACTAATTTAGATTATTTTTTTTTAAACGATATTATAATCTCATTGTAATAGAAATCTTTAAAATATCCATATCTCATGGAAATCCAATATTTTATTATATTTTTCTTCGAATATTCTGTATGAAAAGTTATAAGAACGAAATTCATTTTAAAATGTTTCTTGATATCTTATTTTAGCAAATGTAAATGTGTTGATCGTGTTGCTCTTAGTTTCCCAATCAACTAAATAACAATCATTTAAATTAATATCTACGAGGACTTACTTCATTATTCATTGCTATCAGACTTATAAGGCATTACGGCAGGTTAAACTCGGTGTTCTATAATCAATTTCAATACAGAACTGTTTGAGGCTATAAAATACTGTCTGCTCACAATCTGTTTACGAACGTTCAGCCATTACTACTAGCGCCTTTGACATTTTTTTTTAAAGCTTCAAGGTTAAAAATAATTTTTCAACATTCTTAACCATATGATAAACAAAGAATTTACCAGATTGTTAATTTTTTAATATTATTTACTTAAGTTTTAATATGTAATACTTTGAAAATGTATAAAGCAATATCACTTTGGAAGATAATATACGTTCTACAATTAATATCTGGTGGATGTTAATAAGCTTCGATTCTCTTTTTTTAATTCAGTCAGTAAAAACAGAGAATTTTAAATATAACATAGATTCGGATACGTATTAGGAATTTTTTTTACTCTTTTATCTCAATTTTATTACTCACGAAATTCTTTTCAATTCAGTTAATTGTATTATTTATATGCATGAATTAATAAAATGAAGTTTAATTTATACACTTCTTATTATAATAAAGTACTTATACTTTAATGCATAATTTGGTGCTAGATTATTTGAAAATTAATATCTCCGTAGTTTTATAAAGTCTACTCATACATTTTGTTATACTAAAGCTGTAAGAGTAATTAAAATTATAATAGAAGATTTATTTGCAATGACGGGCTTGTTAAACGAAGTTTTAGTAAAATATATTTTCATAAAGTTTCATAAAGAAAATTTAGTACATCTCGTATTAAATATTTGTGTCAATTTTTAGATTGATAAAGAGTGTTTTGTCTTACTCAGGCTTGAAGCTGGTTTAGTAAAGTGGCTAATAAAAGTTTATCGTTTATAATAAATGTAGGGGTTGAATGAAGACAGAAAGCAGATTGAGAGTCCGTGATGGTGAAAGGGGATGAAAAGATGAAAAATAGAAGTGTCGATAGGGGTACATTGTACTACGGAGGAATTTTCCTAATTTTCATTACTTCGTTGAAAACATTATATATTACTTATTGAAGTAATTTTATAATTTCTTTATGTGAATAAATACTTCTCATATAATAGTATAGTATTTTCTGTACCATTAAACGTTTTTTTATTCTAAGATGCAATATCATGTTTAAATTGTAATTCTATACTGAAAACGTCATATTTGCGCACATTGACAATGTTTTATTAATTTCAGACTAAAAATGAAAAATCCATCCTTTTACTAAATATGTAATATATAATATTAGTTATTAATGGATTGAGATTAAGTTAATTATAAATGTAAATTTATTCATAACTAAAACAGGTTTAATTTATAACACTATTGTTTGAACACTGATTATATTACATAAATCATTTAATTTCTTTGTCAGACAATTTATCGCGTTCTAGTTGAAGTAATTTTTTTTTACCTATTTCTTATATAATATATTGTTATCGTTGATTCCTTATAAGGTTGCAGTGGCTAGAGTAATTAACAATTATTAAGAACATTAATATAGAAATAATAAAACAAAATGTATTAGATCCTTTTATAATTTGATTTAGTTTTATTGTTACCCATGAAAAATAAACGAAATAGATGAACTACTCACTTGAATAAAGTTTATAGCAAAGCGATTACACTTTAAATAAAATCGAATCAAACGCTCATGTATAAATAAATAACTGAAATTTTTTATGTTTCGCTGTATTTGTTGAACGTGCGGGTATATTGCTACCGAGTGGAGCTACTGAGTTCTGAACTTTAAGGAACGGAGAAGATGAAAAAAAGGAACTGCAATCATCCGATAAAGAGCCTCGAAATTAAAGACTTAATGGTTGAAATCAGTCCGCCGGCGGGGAGGTGAAATCGTTACTTATATGACGGCACCGGCATTTTCTTTTACGATCGTAATTTTCTGATACACTTTCAGGATATCATCTTTATTGATATTGAATGTTCAAATAGTTAGAAGAAAAATATGATAATTATTTTAAAAATTTTTGAAAATTAAATATTTTTAATATTGTCTTTACTCGGTTTCGATTGGCAGCTGAATTCGTGTAAAACGCATTATTTTCGGAACAGAGCTTTAGAATGAATGGATAATAATTAATTGAAATGCTTAGCTTATGCTCAAGAACAAAGAATGACGGGAAGGGGGGGACTATCGATTATTAGTCATCGTTCGTCGATTAAAATTAAAATAGAAAGGCCGCTAAGAATCGTAGAAAGTTACGGAGAGGAACATTGAGATCACGTTTCTCAGAGCACTGAGGTTAATTTTGGTCAAACAGGGCGGGCAACGGTGTTATCGAATAGTTTTAAGATTTAAGGGCGGCTTAGGATCGATAGGACGTCCACGTCGACCCTCCAGCTGATTAAAAAGTCTTTTAGTTGCCGCTTAATGATATCTGGAAGGGCGTTTAATCGGCGATTAAGTCCAATCCAGGGGGCTTGTACTCTACTTATCCGCTAGAATAAAAAGCATAAAGTTGGCTTACAGTAAAAGGAATTCCGTTACAAAAGTCCGAACGAGGACTTTTATATATTTCTTGTTAATAATAAGAAGGGTTCCCTGATTCTTATCTGAAATTACTACCCCTTGTTATTCAGATATAAACGAACACGTATTAGATATTTTTTTGAATAAATTTTAGTACAAAAACGAAATTTCATTCGGCTATTCCACATTGTGCAATAATTACGTGAACTCTGTACTTACGAGAGTTCACGTCACGTCAAGTACGTGAGCGATTATTTATTGCATTCACTCAATATCCAGATAGATACTACTAAATACATTGGTAAGCCTTGTGTATTCGATATTCAAAATCAATTGTACAAATTAGAATGAGAAGGAAATGAAAATACAACTTTATTAAACAGCTAATGATCTGATTGAACTAACGAATTCAGTGTATTATACATATTTGTTTATGAATGTAATAGCCACCGCGTGTACGATATAATAAAATTATAATCATAATGTTTTAAAATTCGCACGTTTTTTTGTTAAACTATGTAATATTCATTATTTTGTAATATGCGTCGAGAGTTTTTTATCTAAATAAAAGTTGATTTCCTTTCATATCCCTTGCCAATATATTCATTGTAATTATCGGCTATTCATTAGAAATATGTTATGAGATTTTCAAACAAGAATTATAATTAATATTTTTAATAACTTTTTTTTACATACTCTAAGCCTTTCCTAGACGCCTTTAATTTTTCACTTTAATCTTTACGTTTTCTGCTTCAGATCCTCGCGCATTTCGGTTCCCCGCGCTTTACGTAACCTCGATTTACCGCATTTCATTTTCCTTTATTTCGCTCCATTCTACCCTTCTACTTATGAATTTTTCCCCCTCTCCGCTCCACCTTCCGCTTTATTTCGCCCCCTTTTGCTCTCTTAAATTCTGCAGATTGGCTTAAGCATAAAGACGTTTCCTGGGTTTTCTAATAATTATGTCAAAGCACCCGCTGGCGCCCTTCTTAATTGCTCTCCGACATTTTAACGCGAGCATTTTGCCAACCTCGTTGTTTCCCAAGAGTGGACACTTTACGCTACGACTCTGTTCTACATCCATTCTTTCGTCCCTTTAAAGTCTGCTCTCTCTCTCTCTCTCTCTCTCTCTCTCTCTGTCCCTGTAACCCTTCCTCTATTTTTTCTTTCATTTAGATTTTCATCTCTAACACCCAGTGCCCATTTCGCAAGTATAGCTAAATAAGAACAAATACAAGCTTACACTTTCTGTATTTCATATATTCATATATTTTAATAAAATACTTTTATTATATTTAAACTTAAATTGCTGATAAACTTTTATTAAATCTTCCAATTGGTGATATTAAAAAAAATTAAATTATCTTTTTATATATTTCTTAAAAAAAACTACTTTAGCAAGAGCTGTAGCAACAATAATAATAGTCATGATAAAATAATTTATATAAATCTAAGAAATACAAAAGTAAATGGAAAAGTTGAATTTCCCATTTATTCAAAGACTATGAAAATCGACACAAGTTTTTGTGGATTTCCCCATTTCATTCTTTTCTTTCTCTCTTCCCCTCTCTTTCTCTTTAAGTGCTGATATCATTATTCTTTTTTCGAGTCGACAATCATTCATTTACTTTTTTCGTTTCACACCACTTGCAATTATTCATTTCTCTTGTTGTTGCTTGTAGTTGATGGCTACATTTCCTTCCCTACTTTCCGAAATTGTATGCAAGTTCATCGTGTTTCTATGTTGAATACATTAATATAGAAATCTCAACATAAATCATTTACGCATATTAACTGTAGTTAGATACATCAAATCAATAACATTTCGAATATATATTAAGTTACTGAAAGTTCTCTATTCATCATTACTTTTATCAGTTCATTTTAAACTTTTCATAAAAATGTGATAATTGAATCTGTATCTTAAATTTTTATCATTAATATTTATTTTTTTATATAGAATAAAATTTTGAAATCAATTTAAACAATTCATTTTGCTGTATGTAAATTATTTTGATGGATTTAATTATTAAAAATGTTAAATATAAAATAGTTTTCACTAACACCTTAGTATTGCATATATATACACATAACAAAATAATTTCTTTTCATGGAGCGCGAATTGTCCAACACTAACACTATTAAAATTAAGCATAATTTGTATTATTTGTAAAACATCATGTGTTTGTAAAAAATTTGTAAAAATGTATTATTATAAAACAATAAACAGACTATTCGAAATAATAATATTTTTAAAGTAACAAAATTAAAAAATCATACAAGATTTTTTAAATTATCAAATTCTATTCTCGGTATATTATTGTTTAAAAGAAAGGACAATAGAGTTTTAAAAAGTACAGAAACTTTTACAATACAGATTCCATTGTATTTTTAATGTACAGCGAACATCTTTCGCTTTTAAATCTTTTCGTATATTTTGTGAAGTCGTTAGAACCACAATTTGTATACGCCTGCATCTATATAAATATAAATACGTAAGAATATGGACAGCCATTATATATGTAAATATCTTTCAGATTATGTCTAAATTTTGTAATTACTTAAATAAAGGTAAATTTAAAAATTTGTAAATGTAATTTCAATCTTTTCAGATACTAGTAATAGAACACAAATACACAGAATATAACAACATAAAATATAACTTTGTATTATATGAAATATGAAGTGAAAAATTGCATGGAATAAGTATTAAGTAACCTTTTAATATAGGAATGCAAGTTGGGCAAGTGCTGTTTCTGACCTCACTATTCTACTTCGAACTGTATATTCATTTATTATGGATATTCCATTCGATTTCATGACGCACGTGTAAAAATCTGTAACTATTTTTGATATTATTATGATCTTCTAATACAAATATTATAAAAAAAACGAATGAAAAATATAATGCAGTAATAATTAATATTTAACATCAATATACAAACACATTATACTAAATATACTTACTTGTAATAAAAAATATTTATATAAAACATGCAAATGAATGAGTTTGAGTGTAAAATCAGTTATTTAATTAATAAATTTAATTGAAAAATCAGAGTTCTACATGTAAACGAAACTATTTTTCATATTAAGTTAGCCTTAACATTAATACTGTTAATAATACGAATCATTAGATAAGAATGGCTATCAGAAATACCTACAGCAATTAAAGTAAATTAAAGCGCGGAGAGAAATTCTGTAATAAGTTCTATGGACGAAAGCTTTGAGATATCGTGCTTTATTCGAATTTGTTCCCACTTCCTTCTTCCGATCTCATTTCCTCTATGTCTCTCATGTACCAAAATCCTTAGCAACGGATTGCTTACTTGCCGAGTGTCTTCTTCAATTACGAATTAAGGTTTTAATCGGAAAATTTGCCAAACCGAAGCGCTTTCGTGCTTTCACCTCAAGCTCTCTAAGCAGTGTCAGAGTGTTTTGCAACTCATAATAACATTAATTCCGACGACACGAATAATCTGAAGAAAAACTTGAGCTCGATACAAATTAAAACAAAAGCAACTTCTTGTAATTATAAAACGCGAATGTTGTCGATCGTTGTAAAAAATTACGCCCGCGCGCATTAATATTATCGATAGTAAATCCTTTTTTCTTAAATTATTGTATGGCGATATTTTTTGCTTACTGGTCATTATAACGGATGATAAAATAATAATAATAATAATAATAATACAGATAGTAATATTGTCATATTATTATAATTTCCGAAGAATATTTAAGAGTAAAAGACACTCATTTGACTAAAATATTCATTTGCATTAGAGGTTTTATGAAAGACTTATGCACGAATGAACAATATCAAAAAGTTTTTGATTAATAAATTATTTTCAGAATTATCTAGACTTCCGAAAGAGAGCACAAAAGAAATGAAGCTTTGAAACCATATAAATAAAAGATTCAACCACACTTTATTTTCTATTATAACTTTCTGCTACGAATAAAATAAAAGAATACAGAGTTACATTTAAAGGAAACTCGCGTGACTCAAAATCCTCTGTAATTGGGAATGGAAAGAGAGTTTGTCATTAGATCTATCATGCGTTGTCACTTAGTAATAGGTACAAATTTTGGAAAAGAGTGGCGGGCGACGATACTAATTGAATACGTCGTCGGTTAGGCTCGTTCGATCCAAGTCCTCGAATACGTGCACAGGAGGGACACTGCTTACACATAAAAGTCGTCTGATTGGTATAGTCCCGCTAACACAGGGCACCGAGCTTCCACCGACTTCCTAACTAATTATATTAAAGTAGTGCGTTCCTCATTTACATCGTGATTGCTCGCTTTTCCATATTCCGGAGCTCGGCTTTGCGATGCCAGGAGCGTAACTTTTCGCCCTCCAGCCCCACACCTCGAGCTCTCTTCAATTTCCTGGGCTTCGATAAAAACGGTTACCCTAACGCCGTGCCCACTTTCTCACGAGCCAGCGTGCATTTGTCTTCTCTTTCTATGTGACCCCCAGCCATTCGTCTCTGTCTGTCCACGATCTCCTTCCCCTTCTTCTTCTACTTCTTTTTACGCCCCCGCCGTTAAAGTTATGCACGAGCGACGATGAGACATCCCTCATCCAATGATCACGAGCTCGCTATCTAAAATTGAAAGGAAAGTCATTATAAAGAGCCGTCGTAAATTACATTAAATTAGAATTTTCAATACATGCATATTGTTCCCGACTTGCAGACAACTATTCCACCATAACTTCTTATATCTGTACAATATACCTTTTTATATTACAAATTATTAATTCATGTAGATATACTAATAATTTTATGGCCTTGCAAACATTAGGAGAAAAAATAAACAATAAATTATTAAAATCTTAACTTTCGTATAGATTCATATATATATATATATTTAACGTTATTCTACGCAATTAATCGATTAGTGTCATAGCTGCCGAAATTAGTATTGTAAGTATAGATAATAAGAACATCGAATATCTGTTCTTGCATCATCTGTTCGGAATGAAGCCAATAATGAGAAATTCTAAAAGTATGGCTCCGCTATTCTGTAAGAGAACAGAAAAATTATAATTTATTCCCATTTCTATATTATTACCAATTAAGTTTAAAAAGTGTTATTCAATATTGAATTTTATAAAAATTGTCATTAAAATTAAAAAATACTAACTCTCAAATAATTTTTAAAACCAAAGTGATAAGTTGAATAATACATATTATATATATATATATAAATACAAGGAAAAATGAAAGCAAGAAAATAAGCCATTTCATTGAAAGTCCACTTAACATAATGAAAAGGATCAGCTTTGATGGAATAGATCAAAAAACGGATTCAGTGGTTTTTCCAGTAGACTAGATCTATCTAATTTGAGTTGTAGCCTCATACATAAATGGTCGCATGCAGTAACTCTTATATTTATGTACGTGTTCTTCTTTTATAGATAACGAGTGCAGATAAGTTCATAATTAGTCCAAATGTAGTTGAATACCATGATAAAAAAATTAATTTTTATGATACACTATATTCACTCGGTGACGCTATTAAAGAAATTTCGTCTAAAAAATAGCTTTTTCTTCTTTAGGAAAATACGCGTTTGTTATATAAGCGCTGCTTGAAAATGAAAAATATTTTAATAATACAACTTGTTATCGTAGCGATGACACTCCGAATGTATAACAAATATAAGTTAGCGGGTTTTTATATACAAATGAGAGCTTATGTTCCGGGACGTTCACGAAGAGACATCACAGCATTCTAACTTATTTAAACAAAACTAGATAAAGCCATAATTAAGGGTCCTCAAATAGAGTCAGAGATTGAGATAAAACGTGAAAGCAGTGCATCATATTTGGGCTTTGTAATGAAATATAGAATAAGTATCAACCCAAATAGAAACGTACTATTAACATATTTAAGCAATTCAAGTTCCATCGCAGTATCCATCCCCTTCCTCCCTTACTCTTTTCCTGGTCCTCGTTGTTTAAAATAAGCGCACTAAGTGTCAGAGAAATTTCGGAAGACAGAGAACTCACATTCACAAGCTTTTGTATCCAGAGATACATGTATGTGTGATTCTAGTAAAAACTTAAGTCGCGGCGACAACTACTGGAAAATGTATGAGTGGGCGAAGGGGCGGAGTTTGGCGGGCACGTGCTTCCGTGCGAATTAAATTTTTTGAGGATCGCAGGTGATGAGAAAAGAAAACATAAATGAAGCAAGAGGGGAAAGTGTACGTGTACTCAGAAATGTTTATCTTTATTATTAGTTGTTATCTTGCAGTAGGAGACCTAATTTGTATTTGTTAACGGGGATCTTTGTCGCTCAGCACTTAAATGTTTAAGTAGCTTAATTTTACAGCAATAATTTTCATTTTAAGATCTTTTCGTTTGGAACAAGGAATTATTTTTCAAATGAATCAGTAAAAAATTCTTCGTCAAAGCTCTGAAATCTGCGAGCTTTCCGTACATATGTTATTTCTACATGTGTAATACAAATTATTTTTGGCTAATATTGATAATTAAATATTTTGGACACGTTGCTAATAAAATCTCAATTTAACTACGTATTTTTTTATCATCGCCCTCCTCTGTTTCTCACCCACAAGCTATTATTGTTCCTCTTTTGCACTATCTTATGGCCGTTCCTGGATCATCTAGTGGGGCGAATCGGAAGCTGTGCGCTATTTCATAGCTAAAACTCCTGGGATTTCCGAAACTTCGAATGCCATAATTGGATTTGAATGTGAATTATGCACACGTGTAGATTTGCCGAGACCACCTGACACTGAAAGTCCCCACTATGTTCCCGGCATGCCCTAATCCTTCTCCTTTCATCTCTTCATCGCGCTTCATTGCAAGACCACTAGTACAAGTCTTCCCCATGTCCTTCTAATTTGACGGCAACGCCTACGACGTATTTATCTAGAGAATGACCGGAAATAGTGGGTAAGAGTTTCACGTAAAATTGATTGAGACAAATGATTTGTTGTTCTCTGACTTCGACAGGACAAGTGACAGCCCCGAATTTATTATTATTATTATTATTATTATTATTATTATTATTGTTATTATTATTATTATTGTTGTTGTCGCAAAAATTCTCACTAAACCTGACAGAGCCTCCCCATAAAATAAAGATTTCTTTTGGATTACTTGAATTCAATTCCACTGTAGATATATGCTTTGGCTTTGAATGAAGAAGTGAGGAGGGCAGCCGACTCTGGTCACGGGACGGGATGAATCCGTGAGCCGATAAACTAAAGAAGCTGTTCCGTTAGGCAAAAGAGATCAAGTGAATAAAAGGGAGGACGAAGACCAAGAGCCAGACAGGATGTGAGAGATTTCTTTACAGACTTTCATCTGCCTCTTTCCTCTTCCAAACTAAATCCTTTCCTCGTGAATGAAGAAGAGTGGGGAGAGGGGAAAGAAAGAAATTAAGCAGTGATACCGTCAATATTCAATCCGATACGTCCGACCCATGCACTCAACGACACCGAAACTTACAATAGACCAGACTCGTAGAACTTGAACGTATTTTTCAATCCCCCCATAAATAATCGAAATTCTTACCGTTCTCGGCTGACGTTTATCGCAACCGATTCGTCAGTTCGACTTATTTTCTAAATTATTATATCCCATGCTATATTTTCAAAGCATTATTATTCTGTGAAATCGACAATATTTTCAATACAGAATTTCTATTTTCAACACCCATGAAAATTGCTTTTTCCTACGTGACGTGTATGATAAAATTCACTATACGCAGCTCAGCCAGCGAAATTCCTCCAGATAAGACACAAAGAGAAGAAACTTTGTGTTTTCATCGTGTCCTCATTCTCCGTCATTCTATATCCTTATTCCCTGAATTAAGACGAAAAATTCCATCTTCCCTTTTGAGGATTACCCGGCCCTTGCATTTTATTTTGTTTTTCAAGCCAAATTATAATTTTTCAATATTTTCCATCCGAATTTTGTCACCGAAGAATTCAACTCTTTACAGATGAAAAGGAATTCTGGTAAAGTACACGGTGGAAAATAAATGAAATACAATGTTAGTAAATTAAAAATTTTACTGAAAACACATATGGAATAAAAATATCATTTTCTCAATTTAATTTTCAAGCTTAATGATATATATAGGCAGAAGGGACGCATTATTTGATAAGCTTTAATGTCAAAATACTAAATGAGACGGACCAGAAAAATGTAGCTGGCGCTTTTATGATTAAAATTATTACATTATTTTAAGAAAAAATATAATTTATTACGGAATTTTGTATATGTTTAATAAAAATACAAGACAAATATAAATTTATGTCTAATTATTCACTCTGCTAGAACAAAATTATTTATTGCATACGGTTGTACAATATTCAAGGTAGGAAAAGCTTTTATTTTTTTAAATATGGCAGAATGAAAATTTATGGGCTAAATTATTATTATATTAATTATAAATTCTGATTTGAATTATTTATTCCATTTGTGAAAAAGATGTGACAAAATTAAAAAATTATTTAAAATGTTATAATAATAAGAGTTGCTATATCATAAAGAAGTATTAAATTATTTAGTGTAAAAATATCTTTAGAATTAAAGCTATTTATATAATATAAATTAAATTATATTAGTTAAATATAATGTAACTACTGCTTTAATTAACATTTTATTGTCAAATTTTTTCCTAACGTTTTAAAAAATGTTAAGTCCATATTAATTAAATAAAAAAGGAAAGCCAAAACAATTTTTAATAAATTCTTACTAAGCATTTTCTTTGGCTATTTAAAAACAATTCATTAAATATTATTTTTAGAGAATCATATTTTGAAATAAGGCATAGAATAATAATTTTGTATAATGGATAATTATTTATTTTTATTTCTCTACTTATCATTATTCCCGAAGTATTTTTAATATTATTATTTTGAATAATTATTGAGGCACGATTGTGCTAATATCGTATATTTATTAGTACGTTATTGATTATAGAAAATGACCGATTTGTGTGTGTTGTCCGCAGAATTTGTGTGGATTTTATCGGTGCGATATGAAATTTCTCTATAAAACGGAGTTTCGGATTTTCCAACTTAGCATATTTTTTTCCATATGGAGAAGCTCTTAAAATAATATTTTGCTTTACATCTAAGATATACGCAGGCAGAGGTAAAAAAAAAAAAAAAAAAAAAAAAAAAAAATAAGACCATCTAAAAGGAGGCAAGTGCTACGGGGCCATAAAATCACCATCATAGGCCACGAGTTTGCCTTTAAGTCAATCTTGATTCTTGCCCCTATACTTGACTCGTTTTCTAACTCGCGCAGACAAACGCACACACAAGCTTTGCCCCCCCCCTCTCACTCTCACTACATGCAAGGATCAATATTTTCTTTTCTCTCACAGACTAGTACGCTTGCACCCCTTCAGGATTTCAAGGTCAAAACCAATTTATTTCCCCTAACATAATCCTCAGATATAAACGCTCTTGGATTCAAAGTTTATGGCTGACCTTCCGTCGTTGGCTTCTTCGCCATCGGCCCGTATTCCTCGCGTATCCGCAGCAGGTTCGCCCAAGCGCCGCTCTAATGTCAGCTTTTTATGTGTCTGCCTGGGAGTCAAAGCGGGGAAGCGACCTCACGCTGGTGAAAAAGCAATAGATTTGAAGCGGCACGGCAAACCTTTTGAGCTGTTGCACGGTTGACGACAGTTTTTGCCTCGGGAATTTACAACCTTCGTATTGGTTTAATCTTTATTCCCTACTACAAACAAGCCCCTCCACCTTTTATCGCACTCACCTGAATTCCTATTTACGTATGTGCATGCATATATTTATTTACTACGAAAATTTACGTATATTATATGATATTCTTGATATTTCCGTGCCCAAAATATTTTTGTTTCTATTACCCTTTTTGTCAGCATTTTCAGTTATGTTCCACGGCCGCGAATATAATATGCCCCTTAGATTCCAACAAGGATGAACACGGAATGCGAAATTATCCAATACTTTGACCTCTTGAGTCATGTAAATTTTATAAAATATTTTTGCACTTGTCAACGTCACCAAGTCTATTTTCCTATATTTTTCTATAAATATCTCGAGTATTTTATTTATTTCTATATTCTCGCACGAATTTATCTTTTACAATAACTCTATAGTTTAGCAAACTGTATTAAAAGTTCACAATAAATAGTCATTTTGTTTCAGTACGTTGCCATTAATGAAGCATGTCGTCAATGTCGTTTCCTCAACTCTCTCATCTATCCATAATATAAATATGAGACTTTTGCATGAATTTCCACTCACGCATTTCGCGGACAAATATTAAACAGAAAACTGTATAGTATTATTATATAAATTCATTATTAATTTTCACGCGTCGAGCATCATTGACATTTTACGTAAGTTTTAATATATCGACTCATGCAATAAAGTATTAATAATGAATGCATCATAATTATAAATAGATTTACAAGATAAATTCATTTACAAGTTTTCAAAAATGTTTATTATACTTGATGTATATTTTTTTATTCGCAACAGCTAACAAGTAACTTTACAGAAGTTTCGACTATACGATTAAAAAAGACGTTAATCCGAATGATCAGCGTGATCTCATAGCTAGTCATTGGTAGGATTTCGAGAAATCCTCTTAGATATTGGCTACTCAACCTCTGTGAACGGTTTCAGAGTTCAGATCACTCAGATTACTGCCTTTTCTCTACCTATCACCTAGCTTTCAGATAAAAAAAAAAAAGAAGCAAAAAATCGTGGATAAATGTGACCTCACTTTTTCCTAAACTTTAAAAGAAATATATTTTATTTAGCAACTGAATATTAATTATTATTTACTATTTGCAGTGAAATACAGTTTTAAAAATTAAACAAAAATGATTAAGGAATATTTCTATTAAATTTTTGAATATTATCATAACTTTAGGGAATTTCTTAATACAGAGCAATAAGCAGTAGCGATATACAGTACAGACGAGTCATTTTATTGCTTTCTGATACAGGTGACATTTTTCTATGAAATATAAAATAATATATGAAAATAATTAAATATAATTTCAAGACATATAATTTTAGATACTCACTCACTTGAAAATATAAATGTATAAAACGTTAACATGTACAGTAAATGATATTATAAAAGTTATTATACACAATTTAATTTTAGTTTAGTAATTCAGAAAATTTTTAAAATTTTAAATAACACTTATATTTTATTGAAAGTATATAATTGTTATTTTTATTTGGAACAATGTTTAACTTTTAATTATATTATTTACAAAATACAAGGAAGAAAGAAAATTCGGCCACATCAGTGGAAGCAAATAGAAAAAATAAAAAATTGAGAGACAGAGAAAGAGAAGAGAGAGAGAGAGAGAGAGAGAGAGAGAGAAAGAAAGAGAGAGAGAGAGAGAGAGAGAGAGAGAAAGAGAGAGAGAGAACGATAATCTTTTTCTAATGGATCCACAGATATGCGACGAACGGTATCTAGTTTACACTTTACACAGTGAAACAAGTGATAACATTTTTTTTTTTTTAGATCACAAGTATAATCAATGTTTACGTATTATGTCTTTTTGTGTTTGAAAACATAAAATGTAATAAATTTATATTTTTTACAGGAAAAGAAGAAACTGTATTTAGTTTTTATAATTGGAAGCAAATTTAAATTAGTCATTAAATTTAAGCGATTATTTAATCCACTTTGATAAAGTATAATATTGATAAATTTTAAAAAGAAAATATGAAAATTCTTTAATATTGCACTATCTTGAACAAAACAACTTAAATTAAAATTTATGTTTGTAGTTTATATTAACAGATGAGCCTGAAATACATGATGAGCTATTTAATTTGAAATTTATTTTAATAGTTATTTTATAAATTAATATTTATGTTTATAACATTTTTAGAAAAAATGTTGTCTTTTTATACGAATAAATTTACAGTATTCTGAACAGTTTTTCTTATAAACATTATTTATTATCTCATTACATAGAAGTTGTTTTATTTTTCAAATAATAATGTAAGAATGCTTTTGCATACCAAAATACATTTTCATATATACAACAAATGTATTTTAATCCATTGCTTTACGCATTTGAGTCAGCGTATGCTTACACGCACGTATATGCAAATAAAGCGCATCCTGTGGGTCTTCATATTAACTTTAAGCTTGAGTGGGAAGCCGAATGCTTCTGCAAATTTTCCTTCGCACCGTGTTTACATTTGTACGTGCGTGTATAATGAAACAGTCATTACGTACATTTATATTTATAAGGATGCAATTGAGTGTACGCATGTGAGTATTTAATCAAAAAGCGACAAATGTATGATTTTGCATGGAATGAAGTTCAATTTATTTTCGTGTACATTCACTAGATAAGTGTACACAGTCAGACGATGGAGAACTGCGAATTTTTTAAAAATATAAAGTATTTAACTCAATAGGCAAATAGAAGTAAATATTTCAATATGTGCTTTTCTATTCACAATATTATAATAACTAGGATTTTGAAAAAAAGCTTTTAAAAATATGAGGTAAAAGCTATTTATTTCAAAATTTTAATATATCTAACATTCACAATAAATTACTCTAAATGGATAAGTGATAATCCATACAAACGAATAAGTAATCATTGAAAATAAATTTTTCCACTTCATCTGTTCTTGCAATTATACAGGAAAGCATCTCGAGTAATAAGCGATATAATTTATTATTTACTTGCACGTGATACATCGCTCTTGCCTAAAATAAAAATATATGGCAAAGATTATAGTACCATCGTCTAATATGAGTATATTTAACAATCTCGTTTATTTCTATAAATAGGTATGCGTATATATACATTTATTTTGTTTAATATTGGATTGCTATAATGTACGTTTTTTGAGCGTTTGAATAAAATAATGATCTGGAGATGAATAAAAAATAGTATGAGACACTGTGAAATATAAAAATTAAGAATAACATTGTAAATATGAACTTGCTAATAGATTTACTGTCTTCTAATTTCACACTGAATAATGATGCCGTATTATATATACCAAGTAAAGCTCACTTTGATAATTATTAAAATAGATGGAATGAAGTTAACCAAAATGTAACACTAATATTCAAGTACCACTATCATTACATATACATTTTCTGAGTGAAATACTCTACAGTTATAAATAACGCTATTATTCGCAGATCAAAGGTAATAGAATGTTGGTAAGATGTAATATTATAGTCAAGTAAATTTATAATAAAATAAGAATTAAATAATTTAACGAAAATAAATATAACCGCTACAAAATAGGCTTAAAGACTCATAAGTCAATTATCAAATTAGTAATATACTGTCGAGAAAATAAATATCCCATATAAATTATAGATATTAAAATATTTTTTGTAGGTAAGGAGTTCTTATTTGAATATATTACCAGTTTTAAAACTTTATTTGAACAATATTTAGTTAATTAGACTAAGAATAATATGTGACAATTATATGTGTCAGTATGTATCGATGACAATCGTATATAAGCGTCTTAGGTTCGCCTATCTACGTGCGACAACTTTTTTTTATTAATAAAAGCATGGAATCACTGAAGGTTTTTGTATTTTCATAAAATAGTTTTCTTTCACGAGAATTGTGAAATTATTATATTAATAGAGTAACAATCTAGTTTAGATGATTCTTATATCTTTTCAATTCTGATACAATCTACAAATAATACGTTGAAGAATCTTCTTTTTAAAATAGTTTAAGAAAGAATCGGCAACGGTGATTTGGTCTAGCGATTTTGTATCATTAGTAATAACTCGGCTCGAAGTCCGTATCCTTCTGAGGCTTCATAACGAACTCTATATTTTTCATGAAAGAAAGAACTATGATAAGTAACATTTTCCTCCCTCAAAAATATAGAGCAGCTCTTTTAATTCATTTCTTAGAATTCCTTGAGCCATTCGTAAAAAATTATTTCACATTTCAATAGTAATAACAATTTCTTCAGAGTATTCGGCATGATAAGAAGAAACAAACTTTCAATGCCATTATCTAATATCTGTATTGTAATAGAGAATAAAATTACCTTTATGAAGTTAAATTCCATCGGCTTTATTATAGAAAATGATAACGATTCGACTTTATTTAATTATAGAAAGAGATTAACAACATTTTGACAACATTGACACGTACTTAAAAAAAATTATAGTAATAAATTTCATTGCCAATTTATCAAACACTTACTCATTACGTTTTAGGCAATTTTTAATCTAGATAAAAAAAAAAAAAAAAAAAAAAAAACGCTGCCAACAAATCTGTAAATGTATACAGATTGTGCTAACGTAACGAATGTGCAAAGCGAAACTTTATAAGAGCCTTGGCGCAGCCAAAGCCTAAGCCAAAGCCAAAGAGTCGGAAAAGTTCGTTAGAATGGGGCAAAATGGGGGTCAGCGAAACGGGAAGGGCTGGTGGATGAAACTAAAGAGAGAGGAAAAAGAGCGGCGAAGGTCCTGGTGCATGCAGGATGTGTGCCAATTTCCTATGCTATTCTCGTGAAGTTGGCGCAGACTCGACAAACCCCAATAACCCCTCCGCTCAAGCAAGTCCATCGTATGTCACTGTCATGTGGCGGACTCGGAGTTCTCACTCTGTTACTCGATGTCTAGTGTTTAGTCGAGCCCCGAAACTTCCCTCGAAATTGTCCGGACGTACAGTTTCAAAATTATTATAATAACCGAATACCAAAGAATCGAACCGCGCCCAGACCAGCCTCCCTCAGCAGGATTTTTCTATTTGTTGGGTTCACTTTGGCTGTCATATAACCTTACCGTTCACAATGACATGCATACAAAATGCTTATAGGTTTTTTTTTGTCGTAGCTTACACGTTTCATGGCGTTGAGTGAAAAAATTCCCTTGTTCGGGAAGGGAAAAAAAAGAAGGAAAAAAAGCAGGTGGTTGCGAGATGAGATTTATGAGCTTTTTCAGCACTTACGCCTTCCTTTTTAATTTCATTGCAAAGCACCTTTAATGGGAACGCGTCGCTTTGAATAATACTAAGTGATAACATCGTCATTACATCTAATGAAATGAAAAATTTTCAAATTACAGGCTCAAATCATTCCATACCATTTTCTAATGGATTTAATTAATTACTAAAATATTTATGACTTTGAGACTTTGATTATGAGTTATTTAACTGCATTGAATAAGATCACAGCTCTTGATAATATTCATGCCTGTTGAATTTTAAATTATTTTCATCGACGCCCTTTACAATATATTTATTAACCCAGTAAATAATTTAAAATTGAAATACATTGAATTCTCTTTCACTTAATTTCACTGTTTATAGCGAAAACATCAGCAAATCGTCGAAAATATCCGTTCAGTTTAATATTTTTATAATAAATAAATTTTTATGAAATGAAAAGTAAATTGATTGCAGAAGTCTATATGTATTACAGCATACTACATTAAATGGAGAATTTATTTCATTGCAATTTTAATTAAAATAGAATCATTATAAGAGCTTCTTAAAATTAATTTCATAAATGTAAGCAGCAAAAAATTACTATGAAATTCTAATTATTTTTGTATCATTTGAGTACATATACTGTTACGTATAGCATCAGAATTGATTTGATCTATCCGATAGCTACGTCACATTAAAAACAGATCTAAAATGAATTTCTGAAACTACCGACGAAACTAGGACTCGTATTCTTATACTTATATTATGCAATGAACGAGCTCGATTGCTGACTTTTTCTCGCTTGTCCAATCGGTTCGTACGAAGCCTCCTTCCTACATTTAGCTCATCACTTCTGCATCCGGTCAACGTGCTGACCGCGCAGGTGATAAACTCGCGCGCACAAAGACTGCTAAGGTGCCAATTTTCAGCTTCGTCAGCACCCGAGCTACGTCATACGCACTACGATATCGCTGTATCTGACTGTACTTATATTTTATTATTTTAACACTTTTACAATAGATTTAAATAAATAAATAAAAAAAAAACTCGGTAAATGTAAATATTTTGTATATTATTGATGAATTTATGAAGTTAATATTATGAATTTGTATATAATAAGTTGAAAAATTTTTTTGTTTAAAAAAATTAGTAATATATTGAATCTTATTGTAAGAATTAAATGAGTTTTAGTGCGTGAGCGTCGATTAAAGTTAAGTTTTTTTTTTTTTTTTTTTTTTTTTTTTTAATGCTGAGAACATAAAGATACTATACGATTTTAAGTTTCTGATCCTCTCTTATCTATCTGATATATAGGCAGATGTGATAAGCCAAAGCTAAATATTATCGAGGAAAACGGTGCGAGAGAGAGAGAGAGAGAGAGAGAGAGGAGAGTAAGAAAGATATGAGAAAAGTTGAAGGGTTGGTTAGAGCATAAAGGGCTAAAATGAAATTTGTCTCCACGATCCTCAGGGTGCACAATCACTGCAATCGTACACCAATCGGTTTAAATTCGCTGGCCGTATCCAGTATCCCTTCGCACTACCTCGACGTCATTCCGAAATCCTCCCTTCAGAAATATCGCTAAAACCTCGAAGAGTTGCCCTCCCCGCGCTACTTCTAGTTTTCTTCCTTTATTTCCTGCAATGACAATTTTGTTCCAGGGATTTCTCCACTCAGACCATGATTTTTTATCGTTATCGTTGATCGTCGATAATGTTGTTTATGCGCTAACTATGTTCTTAGCAATTTCATTGTAAAAAGCTGGATCATTCGACCGGAAAAACGTTAATGCTCAAACAATAAACGAAATTGTATTATTCGGAAAGATAATATTATAACAAATTTTCCTCATTATTGCGTATGTCGCAATGAATATATTACTCTCGATTTATTTTAGATTAAAGCAGTTATTTTTGATAATTTAAATGATTTTTACAAAGCGCTTTTAGAAACTTGGCAATTCTCGAAAATTTTCCGAATTTTCTCGGCAATTTTCATAAATCAGCTGACAGTATTAGTTAAAGTCATAAAATATTCTATGGTAACGAGCTTGGATTGCAGTCGGTAGAGGCATATTTATTGAAATAGAAGCTTCATGGATGTTAAATGGTTAGAGATTACTGTCAAGGTCAAGTAAGTAGGAAATGAATTCGGATAGCTTACATTTGCTTCTGCATCATTGGCTCTTTAAAATAAGCAATAAGTCTAATGACTTTGAATTTTATTAACCAACCGCCTGTGCATCGATGACTTATGTCGAGAAATAATAATAATAAGTCGCTGTCCTCCTTCAATGGAAATATCATGGATAGAATTCATGGGTGTTCGGGGCGGTAGAGGCCCCTTCCTCTTGTCAATAGATAATAGAAGTCGGAGCCTCGAGGTATGATATAAAAGACGCAATATCACGAATTTTCATCTGATTTTTTGTATCGCACCTGAGCAAATTCACATCCATACGTATTTAAGCAAGCAACGACTGTTCTTGAGTTTTTCGACGGTGTCTTTTATTATCATTCCAGCGGTGGCCAACGAGCTCCGAGTTTCAACTATTCGTTTTTGGCGAGGTCGTGCACTCCGTCCCCCTTACTTCCTTCGAGAAAATAAGTATGAACGGTTATGCGCAGAAAAATTATTAGGTGAAAGGTCGATCGGAAGAGCTACTCAAGAAGGGATAAGTAAGAGTGAATAAATGGACAATCGCGTTAGAACATTTATTTCAAATGTTCTGCCGACCTTCTTTAGTCGAAATAATTTGTAATTTTATAATTATCGGCTAATTTTATAATTCAACATATCAAAGAGGTACTCCTCTTTAGAAATGGGTATATTTCGAAATACGGAGCATTTATTACTTGGTAAGTAGCTATGAACTCCCGGAATACAAACCCAAATATATATTTCATTGACATTTCATCCTGAATATTGCCTCAGGCTTCGTGTTTCAATGGTTGTATATATGCTGCAATTTAATGTCACCTTTCTAACTAACTAATTTAAAACATCCTAATATTTTCAAATATTATTTTCAATATTATAGAACAAATGAATTTGTTCGAAAAAATAAAACTGTTAAATCTACGATGTTCGCTCACATTTTGTATCCGAAATATGTAAAATATAATTCAGAATTCGCTTCTCATTATAATAATTTCTTTCTCCGACTTCTATATTTGCTTGTACAAAGAATGCAGGTAAATTTCGTAGCTTGTGATCATGTGCGTAGACGTTTGAGAAAGTATAAGCCAACTTATCAAACTAAATATGTAAATTTTTATTCTACAACTATGTCTAATTAGGCTATTTTCCATAATATTCTCAATTATCTTAAGTAAAATTTATATACGTTGCATGAAAATTTATTTCTGCTAACTATAATATAAATTTTGAATACTCTTGTCCGGAAGTAAGAAGCAAACAAAGCTTCTTCTTATATTACATTATATTGTAATTTATGTAATTTAATACATTTTCATGTAATATTTAATTATTATTCTAATTCATTTTCATTCTTTTTTTAGGTGAGTTACTTCCACTATTTGCAATTTCATACATCTTTAAAGAGAAACTTTTAGTGAGTTTTATAATACATTATATATATTATATTTGTAATCAAAACAAATTTCTAAGTTGTTCATTAAAGCTTAAACTTTATTTTAAAATATAATGTCAAGACGGCTTAAATTACTTTAATGCCTTTACAAACATAATGAAATCTTAAATTAGATTCAAATGAGTTGCACAACTCATACACTATCTTTGTATTTGAATTATATACGTATTTATATATATATATATATGAATTAATGATAACACTCTTATTTTACCTTTTTTTTACTCCCTTTCTCATTCATTTTCATTCCTCTTATACGTTTTCTAACCTCGCAATACTTTTTTAGAATTCAATTAATAATGGCGAACGTGAGAGAAATCATGGTTGAAAATGAATTTAAAAATTTCCACTGCCAGTACAATATAGATGCATTAATTCGTAATATCTAATAATTTAAAAATTCTTTTCCAGAAATTCTGTCTAATATATTATCAGAAATCCGAATAATCGATCTGCATTGCTAATGTCAGCGATTATTTTTTTAAATCGTATCAAATAGCAAATAGAATCATGCATAATTTCGTATTCTCGCGGGTGTTCGCAAACACAATTAAGGTAACGTTTAGTGCAAATACATCATTATACGTAATTATATACATACGTAAATACGCGCATATGTGGATACGTTGTGAATATGATTTTATATAATTCCGAGTAATTATTATTAATAATAATCGAAAGTATCGGTATAAAATGGATAATAAAAATCGACATGTTATCGTAGGTCAATTATTTTAATAATAAATATCCATGTCTTTTTATATTTAGGCAGGCATTTAAAAATAATTTTAGCTTATTTGTAGAAATCTCAATCAATTTATTTAATTCTAATAAAAAAATATTATTTTATTTTCATTTAATTTTAATGTTTAGATACTCTCGTACTTAAATACATTTAAAATTCTCAAACAAAATATAAATGAATGCAACAAAAGTATTGCATTCCATAACGTAATGTTATATTTATCTTGTACTTTCTAAATAAAAAACAGCTGTTCGTGCGTTAAAATTTTTGTATTCATTATTTAAAAATGTATAATACTTTTTTGAGCATCTCCTATTTATTTATATAAATAAATAAATATTTATATAGAAAATTAAATACTTGAACCTGATGTATAAAGGAAAAATCAAAGTATCGGTTTGAGTTTTTATTTGTCTCCTTATAATTTCGTTTTATTAAGCAATTAAGATTTTTTAATTAGAGAGAAATAGAGCAAAAAATAAGATTTAATCCTCACAATGATTATTACAAAATATTTTTATAGAGACATAGAATCATGTACAATTAAGAAGATGTATGTTCAGTTCTACTGCCAACTCACACATACTTTGAAAGTATCTTGCCGTCTTGGACGACATTCCGTAATTCGACTTATTTTCTTCCCTCACTTCGTTATTACGTGTCATTCGTTTTCTACTTCTTCTCACTAGTACTATTTTCCTTCTTTGCTTCATCTCTCTCTTTCTCCTTTCCTCCTTCTCGTTCTCGTGACGTATTATCTTGTCATCTTCTGATTCACAATTTAATTTACCTTTAGTTCGAATTTATAGTAAAGATTCTTTGGATTAAAGATAGTTGTACATAAGGATAGAAATTTTTATCTCTAACTAGTAATTCACTTACAAATTCGTTGTAAACTACAAATTTTGTTTTGAACAGTACATTTACTAGCCCCGAGTTTACCATTACTGCTACTTATAACTAGTTCTAAGCTAAACATTTGACCCGCAATAAATGTAATATTAGATAAAATTATTTAATATTAACGTTCGTAGAAAATATTTATTTAATCTAAACAATACGGAACTTTACAAATAGTGATTTCATTTCACTACTTAGTTATAATTATACTATTCTATAAATGTAAATATGATATTTTGCCTGATTTTACAGAATAAATATAATATAATCGGTAGTAATAATTTATTAAACCAAAAATTGGCTTAGAATTATTATGAGTTTCTTATGTGTTTGTTTTTAAATTTTTTCTTGGTTTCAATTGTATTTTGTGGTATGAACGAATGAAAGATAGAGAAAAATTATTTCATATTTTTTTTAATATATATATATTCATATTATAAATATTTTATAATTTTTACAGTAAAAGGTGGAAAGTTATTTTAACGAAAAAACTTTAAGCATTTTATCTAAAATACTGAATAAAAATGTTTACAGGTGAAATAATGAGATGTTATGTATCGTTTATTGACAGGTAAATATTGATACTGATTTAGAGCGAACAAATGCACGTACGGATAGTTATAAAAAAGATTGTCATATACTGGTTAAACGAGTCCGAAGTTGGAATTATTAATGACGTTTCCGACTCGAATGACAACCTAATGCAATGCTTTATTTTTACATTGCCATTTTGAGAATTATTGAGATATTTTGTATGCACAGTGCATTAGCCCACTTTTATACAATATTGGCGATTGTCCAGGAAATAGCAATTAAGAAAATTGTAAAAATTAACAGTTCGTATAGAAAGAATACTTGATTGTTAGAGTATTTATTTATTACAATAATTAATATTTATAATTTTAAAAGAATAAAATATGGTAACAATAGTATTTGTATGACTCTGTACATGTATATAAAATATAAATGTGCACTGGACTATTGCAAAGATTAAAATTGAGAAAAACAATTTCCGAGTTTCGACAAAATTCCATTTTGTAGACCATTATTATTATGATAGCTGAGGTATAAAGTTTTTACTGAACATCTTTTTCACATGTATGAAAGGGGTGGGCAGGCAGCATCAGTACAATAACTAAAGTATACAAGAAATTTTCATAATAATAAAGGATTTAAATTGATAAATTTGAAGCAAATTTAACCTAAATTTAACATAAATTCTATAATGTGATAAGAAAATACAGCTGATGAATGAGTGTTTGGTCCAAGGACGAAGTTTGTAAAAAATGCTAGTAATTGCAGGTATTGAAAATTCATAAATCTTATTGAATACGCGTTCAAAAATAGTAGTGCAATGTATGCATTTCCATAAATGATGAGTTATGTTTTGGGGAATACGAGTGAGTAGGATGAAAATGACTATCTCTCTTTTATTTAAGAAAATAATGAGAAGAGATACATTTTGCAATTGCAGGCATGATAAGCCGAGAATAGCTTTATCATCGTTAAAAAATACAAATAATAAAGGCGCATTGCTGCTTGGTATGCGAGGCAGTATAATAATGATATTACTCAAGTGAACAGCAGCGAGTATCTATATAGGGTCTCGCGCACAACTAGTCAGCAGACATCTCGGTAAAATATGCGCAATAAAAGCTAAGTGAAATATAGCCAAGAGCGGTAATGATTGACGTAGTTCTCGAGCCCAAGGGAGGAAAAAGGCTGAACGGAATTTACAGGCTCCGTCCATGAAAGGGCCGAGACAGGCGTCGAAAGGAAAGGGATAAGGGATCGCGGCACGAGCATGACACGCCGATAAATTGTTGGACAAACGTCGCTTAGGACAGTTAAAGGGCCCCACGGGCATTATTAGCTTGGTCCTAATAGCCGACCGGAAGTGCTCACCCGCACTCTGGTTGCTTATGCCTCATTAGCCTCGCAATCCTTATGCTGGACCATAACTACTCTCTATTTTAACCCTTTCCATCCCACTTACCATCGCTCTTCTCTTTGCTCCACCGTATTCACGTACGACTCCTTTTCGTGACAACCTTTGTTCCTAACGACAGCCCCACCCCACCCAACTCCACCCGACATTAACGCGACATCTACAGTTATGCTTTTTATACTGACACACATATATAGCTTTAGAACAACATGTGCTGTGCATGCGAAGGGGATGGTCAGTTATAATATTTATTACTATATATATATATGTGTGTGTCTGTGTGTGTGTGTGTGTGTGTGTAAAAAAAAGAGGAAACAGGTGGAAAACGTTACGCGAGATGAGTAATTGCACCGCGGCTCTGTAATTTTATTACTGCTTATCATCCAGTTAGTTTATGAAATTGAAAATCTATATATGCGGTCATTACTGGCAATTTTTCTTCCTCATTTGCCAATTGATAATGACATACAGTAACTGAATGACAGTAATGATTTTTTTTTCTGTATAGGGGTATATTTTTAAATATTTTCATTAAAAAAAAATTTCTTTGAGAATAATTTTATCATTTACACATATAATAGGGTTTTCATATATTCATAGATTAGCAATTTAAATTATAACAATGCAACCATAAATTTGTTTACATCCAAAATGCGTATTATCACAGCCTTCGTCTGTTCATCACTTGGCGTTGGAGGGGGGGGGCTACACCCTCACATCCATTTTGAATTTTTTATTATTTCCTAATAACTTACAGAATAACACTAACATTAATAAAAAAAAATATATAATAAGATGCATATTTAACAGCAAATATAAATTATAAAATTATATAAGAACTCAAATTTACGTAATATATGCAATTGATTTAAATTAAATATCAAGCGATATGATACAATTACATCGCTTATAACACGCAGACGCGTTAATTGATATGAGCACTTATAATTAATTGATGAAGTACACATAATTTTGGTAAAGACAGATTATAAAAATTCAACGATATAATATTTAAATATAAAGTCATAAATTAATAATGCTTTGTTTACATTGAGGCAAACAATTTAGTGTTTGTTTATGAGATTAAAAATAATTATTATTTGGTTAATCAATCAAATAATTATTATTCTAAAAATGTATAAATTCCAATCAAAGGGATGAGGAATATTCTTTGAAATTAAATAATGGTACAACCAACATCGCTTAATATATATAATCAAATATTAATAACGAATTAAAAATTCATTATAAATAATATAAGCATTAGTTTGTGGTATTTATACAGATACTACTATTAAATTTTTTGAATAAAATATAAAATAACATAATTTGGATTATTTAGAGTTAAATCAACATCGATTTAGAGAATAAACTTGATATTTAAAAATGAAGAAAATGAATTTAAGGTAACTAATGGTAAAATAAAGTATTAATTAGTTTTAATAAAACTAGAGTAACAACAATTGTTATTTGGGTAACTTAAATATCCTATGTAGTCTCGATATTTTTTTATAAAATTATTATTCCGTCGAAAGTTAACATCTGCCGTACTTAAGTTTTTTATTTGCCTGATTATCCAAAATGAAAATTCCCGCTGCTTAATTACGCCATAGCAGTCTTTATAAATTATAGAAACAAGTCCTCCCGGCTTACGAAACTGGAGCAAAAGCATTCGCCAAAAGGGCAAAGCTAATTATTCCAACTCAACTAAATCTTTTCAGACTTATTTATTACAATTCCCGTACTTTAAGCCGCATTGCAGGAAACCGAAAAATATTAATCTTATTACGAGCAGCTGACCAACACGTTTATTTATGAATAATAAATAAAATAATTAGAAGGATATTTCATGATGACTCTTTTCATGCACAAGAACCATGCGAAAATGTATCATAAATGGCATACGGTATAGCCTGAATAGTAGATATTAAAAGCATATCATCAAATAATGTAAAATAAAATATTTAATTAAGTGATTTTATTTGACGTTATGAATTCTAAAGAAAATATATAAATTATCAAATTTTTGTTTAGAAAAATTAAAATATAATCATTATATTGTTTATTTTATTTTTATCATTCGCTGTTGTGTACATACTGATTTTTATCATCCGATGGATTTCCTATCAATCCTTCCATCGCGATCAATCCAGAAGCGCAGGCCTTAATTTGCCGGCCGGACATGAAAGCATGTTTATTTATTTACGCATATATGTACATTCATTCAAGATTTTATTTAAAGTGGCCCCCCGTGCTAATTCTAGTTATAATCTAAATAAAAAGCCTAGACCCTCTCTCTTTCCCTCCGTCCCTCCCACTCACTTTCTAATTACTTAATAGAGCGAAGCTATATGCTCTCAATTAATTTCTCAACATCATCTTTTATAATTTGAGCATACAAGTTTTTCCAAAACCTATGAAGTTATACGTGTAGGTAATTAATTTAATTTTCTTTCTGACGCTATCGCCTCCGCATCCCTTTATGTTTAGAATTTTTTTTTACTTTATACAGTCCGTCCGCCTTTTCATACGCTATTCGTTTAAGTGAATCCAAGTGTCCACGATTGCTCGACGGTGCGTAGTAATTTGCCTTTTTCTCTTTTTTCTCATTTTTTTTCTTTTTGAGTCTGACAAGACTCATCTACATGACCACTGTTTTTTCTATCCCACGTACGCTCAGATAATTAATATTAACAAGATACTTTTGAATTTGAATATTTAAAGTCTTGTTTCATTTCCAAAATCTTACACGGACAAATTCACTTAGCATACACTGAATTTAAAATTAAAAAACTTATTTATTTTTTGGGAAATAATAAACTCCCCTTATAAAAAAATATCACTGAAAAGTATATTGTATATCGCGAATACATACACAGTTCGTGTATGTACGTTCAAACGTGTTTTATTATAAATTATAGATTATACCTGTACAATCATACAATCAACTAATGACTCTGTGGATGGTTATATAGCAGTTCTTGGATTCTATTGTCTGATATTTATGTAGAACTTAATAACTAGTTATGAACTGGAGTAAAATTATCGTGCCAAAATAATAAATTGATGACCAGACAAGATAACTAAATAAATATAAAAATCGATGTACGGCCGCAGAGACTAGAAATAGTCAGAGAGAACTAAATACTCTTAGATATTTTATTTTCGCAATAATTCATATCGAATATCGAAAATTGTAGCATCTCTTATCCATATTAGCATTTCTTCCAGGCGCATGTTTTTCTCTCGAAAAATCTGTATACGTATATTATGTGGTATTGAATTTCTACAATAGAAATTTATGAACGGGATCGGCAAAATGTTTCGTATGTAATTGGATTTCTGAAAGTCTTTACGAAATATTCAAGAATTCCAAATTCTTACATGCGCGTATGTTTAAACTCCGGATAACATTACAAGTAAAGTATATTAAAAATTGCCCGTAATTTAATTAAATTTCATCGTAAAGCTAATGAAAAAAACTGTTCTTTATGAAAATTATATTAATGAGTGTAATTACGCTTTCGCAACATAATGGCTGTATCAAAGTCAGGGGAAAAACAAATGAGTAACCAAATTTCATGCAATAATAATAATTCGAACAATAAAAGTACTTTGCATATGGGGATAATTGTTGTGCTGGAGCGCACCGAGCTCTTGGGGATTCGCAACTTTTGCTGGAGCCATCCAGTGGGGTTGGAGACCAATGGACTAACACTCGGAGCCAGCACCCGATGACGGATCGCGGCTAACTTAGAACGTAATCAGATTTAACGGATGAAACACGCAGGCCGTGTTAAGCTCTCGGTTGTCGTATAAGTCTCCGTTCCCTGATTCTCAGACGTAGATCAAAAACTAACGGCATTCACGCCACTAAAGTATTAAATGTCAGTTTCTCCGTTACCACCTCATCTTCTCGCCAAAAGTGTCCCCTAAAGAGCCAGACGCCCTGGGAAAACGCGAGTTCCGATCCATTTGGTGGCGCATGGCGGGCGAGTCAGGAGGGAAGAGGGTGGTGTCCTCTCGAGATACATGGTCCGCCTCGAATAATATTTTAAACGGCGAACTTTAGCTTGACTTACGAAAAAATGGAAATTCTCATTTAACTCGTTGGTAGATTTACTTTAGAAGACAAAGACTAGGACAATTATCTTTTTCTTTTTTTCTCGTTTTATCAAAACTTAATCATCGGCCAACTTAGCTACTAAACCTTATAAGCCCATTATACCTATAATATATTACGAGCCCTCGCCGCTCGGTCTTTTTAAAACATTTGATCAACATCATGTAAGAACAATTAATTTAATATTTATAAAAATCAAGGCTTTCCGTATTTTATTAAACATCATATACAATTATATTTTATTTATTTTTATTAATAAAGCTAAAAAGCTCATCTACCACTACTCACTTGCCTAATTTTATTCTTTTTGACACACTATGTAAATGAACGTCGCCATTAAGTATTATTTACATTAAACAAAATAAAAATAGAATCACAATTTCATTCCCTTATTCTTAACTCTGTATACGTGTGAGAGATATTCTTACCCGATTCAGAAAAGAACTTGAATTCTTAATGCATTTTTATGCGTTATTATAGATATTTTAATGATCGATATTAATGAATTAAATAACATTAGTAATTAAAAAGAAACATGTTTTCCTAACATCACGAATCTGAATAAGATTTAATTGTTTACATAATAATGAGAAAAGTAAGATATTCATTTCATATCAATTAAAATATATATTTTTTCATAGCTTTGCGGTTTTTTGTAAAGTTTATTGCGGTTATATTGTTAAAGAGAGTATGCAATTATATGAATAAATAATATTTTACACTTTTTATGGAAATAATAAAATTCATCTGTCGATATACATAGTTTATTTTATTCTATACAATTGAAAAAATTTTAATCACATATCGCATTTGTAAGTACGTTAAATTCATAAATATATTATTATATTAATAATATATACATAAATAATATATAATATAAAAAATATAATATAATATAATAAATAATAAATAAATTTCATTTATTTATTCAGAAACATATATGTATTTTTAAAATTAATGTTATTAATAATAATATATTAATAATATATACATAAATAATATATAATATAAAAAATATAATACAATATATAAATAATAAATAAATTTCATTTATTTATTTAGAAACAGATATACGCATTTTTTTAAATTAATGTTATTGCGTAAAATAGTGAATAATAGAATAGAACGATATACAGTAATAAAGGATGATCAAGTAAGCGTGTGCATAAGCGTATAATTTTAATTTTGGAGTTAAGATTGAAAAGTTTAATCCAGTTACATATTTGTAATTAAAAAGAGTATTTTGTAAATCCTATAAAAACACAAGAGAATTAGTATGCAAGAGAGTAAATGAAATTTTCTGCTTTTGCGAGGATGTGTATTTGCAGACTCGGCTCTTGAAAGTCCAATGAAGTGCTGTGATAAAGATGTGCAGTCGGCATTGTCAGCTTTTTTCACACACTTATATCCTGTTTGGCCACTCGATCTCACGATATCGAAAGTCTTGTCAGATATACTGTTGCCATTTTCGCTGAAACAACTTTTTCTTTAATATATATGTATACTTATTATGACCTCTTTCATTCAATTTCTTCTTCCTATTTCTTCGCATTATTTAATAAGCCTTCGCGATAGGAATTACAATCAAGTACATGTAGTAAAAATCCATCATTAGATATAATATTATAAGATATGAAAATAGCCAAAATTAATTTTTACATGTCTTAAGTTAACGTGCTAATTACATTTAATTCTATATTCAAATTAGTTGTGAATATTTTCTGTATAAATACATACTTGACATATTGAAATTAAAACTTTACTATTTATAATAATCGTTTGAAAAAACTTTGGAAACAAGTCCGAGTTTCACATTTTCTTAATTTTTTTTTTTTTTTTTCCATAGAACGTATAACTAACATGATTGACATCTTACAATTGCTACTTGTAACTATACAAAGATGAGTAAATTAGGCTTATAGTAATGATGTGAAACGTAATTGCTTAATATTTTCGTAACCCTACGTCAGTTGTTTTAATAATTTATAGAACAAGTTTCAATTAGATTCCACATGTAATTAGTGGAGTTTTTTCAAAATTTTTTTGAAAGAAGTAAATATCAGAAGAATGAAAATAAAACAAATGCTAAAGTACGTTAAAGAAAATAGGAAAAGTAAGCTGTAGCCTTAGTTAGGAGGGTATACAAGCGCTTGTTTATATTGTCCTTTATTCTGACCGGCTCTATCACTTTTGCTTTTTACGTACACGTAAACATTTTCGTTTCACTGCATTCGTTTAACACTGTAATTGGGAAAAAGGAAAATGCATCCTCGCAAAAGATGTAGAGCTCGATAATAAAAAAAGCAGGTGGGAAATGGTGTTTTCGGGTAGGTAAAAAGGGAGCTTTGCTATTTAAAACTGCTCCATTTGAATAAAGGAACCAAGGGTGGGGGTGGGATGGAAAATATGGCGCGGGCGAAAAGAAAAATTGTTGGCATTTGCGGAGTTGGTATTTGGCCTGGAAGAGGCATAACTTTGCCTAATACCCTTCTACTTTTAGAGGCAAAACCGCTGCCCAGCTGCCCGTTAGCCTCAGCAAATGAACAAACTGATTGTTGAAGCCAACTCGTAGTGATCGTTAAAGAGGGAGGAGGGGATGAGGAAGCGTCAGGAGAGCTGTGTTCAGTCGATCAATATTTACCTGCCAGCAGTGCTCGATTTTCTAAGTGATTTCTTATTGTATGCATGTTCCTTCAAGAGTCACCCCCCCCTCTACCCACCCACACACCCACCCACCCATCCAACAATATCACTCACCACTATTTCAGACTCGAACCTTAAATTGCGTGTTGAGCTAAGGCGCGCTCACACATAAGATATATGAACTTTGCAACTAATTGAAAAACGTGAACAAGAAACGAGCTAGTTTTCAGTTCTGCCAGACGAGAACGAGACCGATATTATGAAACTGAAATTACTTATCTGGACGACCAGCGACTTATTAACTCTATCCTTAATGATACTTTTTATACCTACATATCACGAATCATTAAGACTAACAACTGCCTCATTAATCGATTTTCTTTGAAATCTTAATTATAAAAATATATATATTATCATTATTTGAGTAAAAAAAAAAGGAACTAATCGACCTGAATATCATAAATTGTTGTATTTTGAAATATCGTAAAATTAAAATATTTCTATGGATATACAATTTTAATCCTCTTTGCATTCGATTAGTAATTGCATGTATCGTAAAATTTTCGAAAGAAATTATTTGCAAAGATTACCAACAGTTGCCTTTCGTATGAATTAGACACTAATTTTATTTGATCTGCCCTACCGTTTCTACTTTTTGTCGATCAATTGCCGCTATTCGGCCTCGCTTGCGTCTAAATATCGATCATTAAATAAGCATATAAATATGTCGAATGCACTTAATAAAACGGATAGAGAGATTATCAAAATCAGTTAAGATATGATTTCTCAAAGAGTGGATGGCTCCCATCGATCTTTAATTAAAGTTTTCAACACCTACTCTGGCAATTAGACGCGCTCATCGACCTTTTCAAAGAACTAAACTTACTTTTAATTAAACTACAATTAATTAACATACGTAATTAAGAGGTCGTACAACATTTGCTTTGTGTCTGAAAGTACATCAACGTACGTACTTTTCTTTTGTATCTTTATTGCAGTAGGATTATTTACTTTAACATTCAAAAAAATTCGATGTTTACAAAAATAACGCAATCTGCAGAACATGGATACTCAAAACGACGTATGTCCAGTTTCTGAATAAATTATATTGTTCTTTATATGATTTACTTACCTTGATTATAAATAGTTTAAAAGTATGCGCGTTTTATAGCCATTGTACGTATAGTATGTAGTATGTTTTAAAAAGTGATTAATCATTTAATAATTAGATTGATACTGAAAATCTGAAGAAAAAATAGTTCAAGTAATATCGAGCATGATTCTAAAGAAGTTTTTAAAAGCTAGTATTAGGCAATCGCCAATATCAATGAACTTCAATAAAGTTTGATGGTTACGTGTGGCAGATACGTTTATACTTGCAGCTTTCGTGTGACGGTAATTCTCACAGATTTAAGTTAAAGAATCTTTATTTCCTAGTGAGCTAAAACGGTGAGCAAGTCATTCACTTGTAAGAAACAACACACCAAAGAGAATAAAATAATTGGGGAAAACTTTCCAAAGATCTTACATTACAAACTGATAAATCTTGACTGAGGTAAACTTAAAAATCTCAGTAAAAATATAATTTAATATAAATATAATTGTAAAAATATAATTTGAAGATAAAATGTATAAAATCAAATATATAAAATAACCGTTACATTTTAAATTTTATTATTATTTATTCTTCTTCATACTTTCTTTTGCTTTGTTATTATTTTTATTAGTTAACTATTGTAATTGTTTTTAATTATTAATAGTCTACGCTTATCGTCACGTAATACTAAAGTAAACTTGTCGGTAGCGATTAAAATTGTCAAAGCTGGGGTATCTATTGCATATTAAAAAGTTTTGAGATTTTTGAGAAACAATGAAAATCAATTAATTTAAATTAAAAGTTCAGAGTTCGAAAAAAAAATTAACTTCCGATGATTGATTCCGTTAAAATCCCTACTTTATGCACTATAAATGCGTTATAATTTTAAGTATATATTAATTTGTTAAAGCAGAAGCATTCGAGAAGTTAAATTAATACAGTTTCAAATATTTATACGGTCATATTATTATGAATACATATTCTATGTATTTACGAGAGATTAATGAATCATTTAAGTTCGCCCTTGGAACACGATAATATATTTTATCATAATCCGTGGATGTCGTGATAGGATTATAGAGCTTTGGAAAGGCGAAATGGATGTAGAAAATTTTTACTTTGTAAAGCTTGCGAAGCCCTCATCGAGTCTTCATGTTGTAGAGTTTTAGTTTATCAAATGCCTTACTTGCTAAATAAACGTATCCTTGAGATAAAAGTTAAGAAAGTAGCCAGGAATTTATGGGATACAACAAGCCATTCCAAAATATGCAAAATAAAAATTCGTCTCCTTATAATTTTTTTTCTTTTCCTTTCATAAAATAAAAACACGTCGATCGCTCATATCCTTGGGCAATTTATCCTTCCGTACAAAGATCTAGGGCAGTACGGCTCTCGTAAAATGGATCGATCGCCTCGCTCTTTTGCCTAGTAAAACTGTAGGGCGCCGACTTCCGACTGAACGAACTGAGAATAATATAGATCACTTTAATGGACGGGGTCTAGAAATTAAGTGAATCATATTTACTAAAGACTGGGTCAAGAAGGGTCGACCGATACAGCCTTCAATGCTAAGTGTTTAGTTCCTCTGGTCCATGGATTCATGCATGCACGTATATGCACGCGATATAAAGGTTGTATGGTGATAAAAACTCTCCTGCAGGACGATACAAGTAAAAGGAGAATAAATATATCCACATTTTTCAAGAATTCTGGCTCATATTATCTCCTGATGAATACATTCATCTCGTTATTATATATTTTTTTAACTACTCTCCGACCTTCAATTCATTTATTTAACTGTCTTCTTTAAAATAAAGTCTTATGCTTTCTAAATAATTTTATTTATAAAAAATATCCGTAGAATATAATTAAGCGTGCTTCATATGAGTCAAATAGACAAAATATTATTATTATTAATTTTAAAGTAATTTTAAAGGATCATTATGAAATAAAATTTTAAATAGTTATCAATAAATGTACGAGATAGAGCGCAATTAATGACTACAATTATATACGAAAGCAGGGCTTCCAGTATATTTTTTTTAACGGTAAATACACAAAAAGATTTGTAAATAAAGAAAAAATTCAAATAATTTGTTTATATTAGTCAAAAATTGTAAACGTGTATGTAAAAAATTCGCGCGCACGTATTTTATTTTTACGGAGCGACACTCGAGAATCGGATGTTAGGCATTTATTAAAAATTAGGTTGCCGTTGAAGAATTGAAGAGCTTAAAAAGAGGAATGTATAAGAGGAAACGAGGTGGCGGAAGAGGCGGGGGGGGGGTCGTAAAGTTGATATGAAAGAAAAAGGAAAGAGAATTTTTCGTCGACTAGGTGGATCGGGGGTCAAATGAAGAGTTTACATTTCATCGGATACTAATTTCGCATGATCTTAAGTCACGATCAGCCAGATAGTTTTATTCGGCGCGTGATCCCCGTCCGGGCAGTAAAAAATAATCGAAGAAGAACGTGAGCCAGCCTCGCAGCTTGCCCCGCGTAGGCAAGAAAGGAAAATAAAAGGCAGGATATGGGGGTAATTGCGCGTCGCGTAATTTTTGGAACGGATGATGGTATTTACGGCGAGGGGTCAGAGGGGGAGCGGCGTGGAGAGATTATCGTGAAAAGGTCGCACCAGCTCTTTTAGGACACTGCTTGCCGCTACTTCGCGATGTAAAACCGCGAATGCATTTGCTCATTCAAATTCGACTGCGGCGTTGGTTTATGATTACCCCCCTCTCCCTGTCCCGTGACAGCTCAGCGCCAATTTCGCCATCTTATATCCGAGTGGAAGTTTATGGAAAGCTCGCGGATATTTGGATGGCGCTCATGACGCCTTCCGTACGCCAGCACCGAGACATTTTGAATGTCTTTTGAAACACACGTAGCAATGAGCCCAAGGCCATTTGTAAAAAAGCCAGTGGGCTCTAAGGGATTTTCACGCTACGGCCGTATCCGCGGCTTATCCATTCCCTCCCTTCGGATTATGTAGAACCATTCGGTCCCCTTAACTACGGTGGCTCTTTAACCATTTTTATTCCAAATGCATGTAGCTCAAAGAGTTTCGCTCGCGGGAATCTAGTTGGAATACCTGAATTACTTTATTTATTTTCCCTCTCTCTCCCTCGACAGGGGAATCCCTCACTTGCGAATCCTCCTTGTATAAGAACTTCCATGTATAGCGAAATATATATACATAATACTTATTTTTGGCTTGAAATATATTTCTTAGTACGGAAATTTATAAAACATTTGCGAGAATTTTAATCGAGTCCTCGTAAGTTCAGTACTTATTAATAAACTGCATTGGCAATTCTTTATTCGTATAAGGATTCATAAAGTTTGTAAACACCAAAAGTTATTTATGTACATAAATCGAATGCATAAATATGAAAATCTCTAAGCTTTGCTCTTTCTCGTTCCTATTTATAGACAAAGCTTTCGGTTCGACAACAGACAACGGTTTACAGATTATTGTTGACTCGCTGCAGTTGCGGTCCTGCTTTTATGATTCGCACAGAGAAACGTGAGAATATTGAAAGAAAGAAAAATTATTATTCAACAGGAGCTTAGTTTTGATCAGAAACGCGGCTGAGCGGTTAAGCTTCGTCGTAGGTTGAAGTGCTCGAAGCATTCATTATGGAAAATAAAAGAAATATCATGAACCGTTAATTAAAGCATTATCTCGCATTCTTAAAGATTCTAGATGTCTGCGGGACAATGCCTGGCGTCCCATGCGTACGAGGCACGGGCTCGATTTCCGCATTTCGACCTCAGTCTCCCGCTTCCGAGGCATGCAGCATCTTCTACTTGCTCGGTAAATAATGAAATTCACGTCAAAATACGTACGTTCCTCTTTGCGATCAATGAAAGTCACGGAATAAAGTCTTGCCTCACGTAGAGAGAGGGAGGGGGAGAGGGAGAGGGAGAGGGAGAGGGAGAGAGAGAGAGAGAGTGCAATTCGAGCGGCGAATCTCCCTTGGCCAAGTACTGGACACCGTCCAGCCGACCCCTCCCCTTTCAAGGACTTTTAGACGGGAAGACGTGCCGCGCCGTAATTCAACATGATAAGAGAGAAAGAAGTATTCCAGACGACGTCTCTCTCTCTCTCTCTCACACACACACTCTCGCGGGCGCGCGCGCGTATCCAGGCTGAGTGGCCGAGGTAGCGCTTACGAGCACCAAGAGAAGCAGAGTCTGAGAAGAATTCACGCGGCTGAGCGGGAATGAAAAGGAGCTGGCGAATAATAGGTAGTGACGCCTCCTAGGCCAGATAAAGAACTAAGAGGTGCAAAGAAATCCCAGGAATTAAGATGATATATCGTGATGGAATCTACTGCAGTAAGAACGTGATTCTTCAGATGCCGAGATTTAAGCTCACCCTCACTTTTTTTTATTATTTACAATAGGCTTTTTTATTTATTTATTTATTTATTTATCTATTCATTTATTTGCGTTTTTTTATTTTATTGAATTGCCGCAATATCGCCGGGATATGCAGAATCTTTTAATCCTCCTCGTGGTGAGCAATTATTGACTCATTGAGCTCGTGCTTCGACTTTTTTACAAAATACCTTTATTGGGTATCGGATGCCGAGTCCAGTTTGGATTAAGCAAATTTTGTACGGGCAATTCTAAGCGAATGAAACTATGTGCATTCGTTCTTTTCGTTCGAATGATAAATACTTACATAGCTTATGAATACTAAAAATTCTTCTAACTTTAGAAAAAATAAATAATTTTATGAGAAGAGTTAAAGATAATCTTATAAATTGAAATGCTTCCACATTAATTATACTCTCGGTCGATTAAATTAAAAGAAGCTAATTAAGAATTTATCTGTGAAGATCGTTGCTAACTATCAACTTCTAAACAACAAAGTACTTAATCCTCTTCATAAGAAGAATTTAACAAGAAAGTGGATTCCTCAGAGATAATCAGATTAATTAGCTGTTTTATAACGAGGGAAAATCGTTCTTACCGATTACAATGTATCGTAGACATGGGGAGAAAAAGTTAATTCCATGTTTGAACTTATATTATCCTAAGATTTAATCAGCTATAATCAGTTAATAAGGATTTTTCAAACTAAATCAGAGCATCAAAGTCAGAATTATTTAGAATATAGTTTGCATTACCTGAAGTAATAAAATTCGATGGCGATATTATTTTTTCCATTCGCTCTTCTATCCACTTCTTTTGATAAAGTTCAATGAGAAAACTCAACTAATTAGCACGATAAAAAAAAAATTTGTATAAAACTAATTTTTACGAATGCCTGCGTATGCGTGTGCTTGTGAACGCATATACGTAGCTATATGTTCACATCATAAAGTTAATATGTAATTTTTAAATATTTTAAATAAGCCTGAACCGTTTGAGTTCTAAAGCATTGGATATTGTTACAAGATATATACTTCGACACTAGTCACAAGATAAATATAATTATTTATCATAATTAAAATGATAGACAAGATCGGACGATGCACATGCAACCTTATACATATAATTTTCAGATCTTTTATGTATTGTGTGTAAAGAGTATTCGTGTTGGAAAGGTGGACGTTATTCAAAATGACACGGTTTCGTGCTCCTTGAATCAGTGTGGTAAATCAATCGAATTCGTAATAATTCATATTTCATATAAAAGCTGAAGTGAAGGGGGCAGATGATGTTTTAATGTTTCGAATACTATTATAATGTTATGAAATTCAGCAGTGGCCAGATTCTCATCCGTTGCATTGTCGTTAATTTCTTTTGTCCCGTATCGCTCGTAATTTTCTGAGAAAACGTAGGAGCTTCCTTCGTTCGCCGTTGAATGTCATCGGTCTGAATCGCTATAATGCTGCTAATGGATCTTTCGGTTTCGCCATTGTAACTCGAGTGCACAAAAGATCCCTGTCACCTCATGTACTTTTATAGATACATCACCACTGCTTTATCTCGGAAAATCAGACTATCATTGCTTCGCGCTTTTATCCAAAAAGAAACCTGCCCTTCCTTCTTTCGTTAGAAAATCAGAGCGAATTTTAATTAAAAATTTATTCCCTACTTTTAGCTAATAAATTTAATGAACCCAATCAGCGGAAGTTATTCTTATAATAAATATACCTTTCGATCCAAAACATATATTCTGAAATTTAACTCTATCAATAATTAGAAATAAGATTATTCAGAGCGACAACTTATTAACGATATTGAAAATTCTAACTTGCGCGATAATCAAATATTAGAAAGTTTTCTTTACAGCATTTATTAAAAGGGTTACTATTCCATTAATAATAATCCTGTTCTGGCTAAGGCATTATTTATTCAGTGCGTAGTAATCATAAATAGGATTTCTAACTTCATTAAGAAGGTTAAAATAATTATAAATAAATATATTTTTAATTAAATTATTCTGTAGCAGTTTATAAGCTACTTACCGTATCCGTGAGTTCTGAAATATATAAAGGATAGGGGGAGGAGAAATAAAAGTCGTTGGTTGAATGTTGTAATAAAATTAATTTGATTTATTTAACGAACCCTAATCGCCGCGAGGCGTAAAAAAAAACCTCTTTCGCCGGTAAGGAGGAAAAAGGCCTTTTAACGCACGCACGCAAATTTACAAGCGTCTTTAACAATTAGAATATTCGGGCGTTTTCGCGTTGTATATATAACAGGCCAATATCTGTTTGCCAGCTGGACTTTCGACCTACGCCGTAGCACCGATGCGTCGCGAACTCCACACAGTTCGGACGTCTAGGGGTGGCCAATCCGTGTGTGGGTGCGGACACCGGGTCGTCTCCAACGTCTTGGAGACTCAACCTGACCGCGAGGAACTTACTCTCTCTCTCTCTCTCTCTCTCTCTCTTCCTGTCCTCAGAATCGGCCACTGGTAGTTTCTAATCCTCTCCCAGGGAAGCTCAAATCCTTCACACTAGGGTTGACTCGGAAACTCCCTGTCTCCGAATCACCTTACCACCAGCAGCAAGGGCCTCGATGTCACGCGAATGATTCTTATTCATGACTTCGCGAATCACTATCAGGATCTCGGCTCGTACCCTTTCGCAAATCGCAATGCCTACAGCTTTCCCAACTCTTATAGAATTTACACTATAAAGTAGTATTCTGCCGGCAGCGTGGGAAGAATCACAAAAATGCGCTCTTTTTTTTCAACTCGATTCGTACGACCTTGTATCTGTAATCAGATTAATTGTATACGCCATCACGTGAAGTCTCCCGCCGGAAGTCTTCGCGCCTCTTCGCGCCTCTTCTTCAATTGTTTTTCTGTATATTATTTTTCACGCGCCAACTACAAACGTTGAGCGGTAATTTCCAAATCATTCCCGCCATTGAAATGTCCGCGTCAATTCCGTCAACAGATCTCCAACAGATTCGGATATATAATAATTAATTTCAATGATAAAAAATACTTACTAATGCGATAATTTAGCTCATAATTCGTAACTTAATACTCATACTGAAAAAGGACGTGTAATTTTTCAAATTAACTTCAATAAGTAAATCTACATTATTTTTTCTACGGTTAATTTACATTCAGAGTTGCGTCGTACTCTTATGAGAGATAATTATTCTGCTATTCATTACTCCTCATTGTATTGAAATTTCTCACAGGGATTTATTATAATTTCAAAAAGATATTATTCGAAAATTCAGTATTTTTTATTATGGAAGCAAAAATCCTAATATAATACATTAACTTGTAACGCTGCTAATAAATAACATAATTCGACATTTTAATCAATGATAGGCAATTAAGGAATTAATTTTTCTAACATTTACTTTATGTAATCTTGTTAAGAAGAAAATTAACGCAGTGCTTTATTAATAATTTCTGTGCCTTACACTGTATATTGACTGTATAATGACTTCTGCCATTATAAAATAAACTTTATGTAATAAAGAAATTTACTGCGTAGATTAAAGGAAATTTCTTCTTCATTTTTTTTTTTTTTTTTTTTTTTGGATAATTTACAATTGGGTTTTATAACTTGCTAATTATTCCTTGATGGAAACAAATGATAATTCAGAATACCTCCGATTCTACACATAAACTTGTTTTTATTCTATGGCCGATGGCATATTATCCCGATAAATCCCTACTTTATAAAAGTTTTGAATAAATTGTTCGATAAACTTTGACGGAGACCTGAAAGGCTTTTTATGTTAATTAGACTAGAATTTTTTAATGATATTATTGGAATTATCGCATCGCATAAAAATTCTGCATAAAAAAATTTAAAAAACTCTGAAATATTATCCGAGCTTATTTGTATTCCCTGATTCTCGATTACCGAGACAAAAGAATCAGATTTACTATTTGCGTTTAGGTACTTGTTCTTTTATCTTTATTATTTTACTTCTCTTTATTATAATATTGAATTGATAACGTGACCAATAAACAAATGTTTTATTCTTTAATTATAGTGAAGAAGATATGCGAACCGATGAGTAGTTAATTGAGGTATGATAATTTAGACATTGTATTTACAGTAAAATACTAATTAAAAGCAATATTATATTCTAAATTCCGTATAATTGTATGACTAATTCAGTACTCAGTTTCAGTTTTATAATCGAAAAGGAAGAACAGTAATCGGTAATTCTACTTATTTCTCCAAACGTGTTTGAAAATTTTACATAGAAATAAGTGAATTGTAAGATTAGGATGATGGAAGAGCGTTGAATACTTAATTGAATAAAATATAATACGTGTGCAAGTAGATTATTTACAAGGAGAATGTGAATTTTAATATTAGCATAGGTAAGTGAAAATCAGGGTTGGCATATTTTATTCATTTATTCAGGAAAATTGAATAAATCTTGAAGGCATATGCATAAAAGGATATGTATTATATCATGTATTATACTAGACATTTGGTTTTACTGGTTCGACTGTTCATCCCAAAAATTTTCATCCCTTTCTATGAGTATGTACTCTATAATATTAAACATAAGAGAGGTGGACTCGAGAGAGGTGGCATGGAGTTGGCGCATATCTCAGGTGAAATTGAGGGATGTAATTTAAGTGAATTGGTACGGTACCGCCTCATTTAACCCTTCTTCGTCTGAGTCTCTATTTCCTTTCAGCATGCACGCCCCACGTACCTCTTTCTCTCTTTAAATTCACACACACATAGACTTGTCAGCCTCTCACGGATGCGTACCCTCCTTTTGACCTATGGGTGTTTAGGTCCTATAAGAGTCTGGGTTCTCTATAGGATTTAATATAGTCGCGCGACGTTGTGGTACGTAATGTTCTGTATCTGGAGTGTAATTTGAGGCGTTTAACTTGAAAGTGGGAGAGTGTGAGAGGCGACGTGGTGAAAAGAGAGCGGGTGCAGAGGTGAAGGAGTAACTGTGAATTGAGTTGTTGAATACGTCTAGGGAAGCTGCAGCCCAAAGAAAGCGGATGAGAATTACGTTCTCGTGTAATTCTCCCCCCCCTCTCTCTCTCTCTCTAACTGTTCTATCTACGACACGATATTCTCTCCCATTTCCCTTCTAGTCTTTTGTGCATCTCTGATCCTGGCTTCTCATACTCTGTCTCGAACTCCCACATGTCCCTTCTTCACTACACATTACTTTGCTCGCACTCTAACTTTACATCTCGGCTTTCGGTCCCTTTCTCTTTTCAGCTCTCCGCTGTCCCTTTCGTAATCGCATTTAATGGAGAATCACAAAAAATAATCCAACGCAAAATTATCATGACAATAACATCCCCACCTGCGACAACTAGTATAAATGCGCGTAGGCTTTAACGGGTATATGCGTGGGAGGGTGACGGGGAAAACTTGAGAGAGATGGAAGAGGTAAGTTGGGGCACTGTCAGCCGCGCCATGGCACTCCCGCTCCTAACAACAATGCCTAGGCTCTTGCATCTGCATAACAATGTTTAACCATGAAAACAAAGCCCTCTCTGCGCACCCCATCCCTCCTCCCCCACTCGTACCTATACGAGTGCTGTCGAGGAGCCGAACGATAAAAAATTACACGCTGGTACCAGGGATACGTATGACCTATACGTGTATGGGGAAGGACCGAAAAGCAACATTGCGTGTGGCGATCTAATGGCTCACCTTTCATTATTATCAAATAAATCAAAAAGTTATTCCGAGATATGATAGCCATACTCTCTGTCGTTTCCCCTCCACCTTATTTCTCATTCTTATTCACCCCGCACATACGACCCTGAATATTCATAATACTGCTAAAAAATTTTATCTCATCTGCTGCATTTGTTAACAACAACTCTCACTGCTAGGATGTCAGGACAAAAATATAAAGAGCATTATTGCACTTCACTCTGCATTATTCTCAATTTTTTTTTTAAATACATGAAAATTGCCCCTTCCTTTTTTGTTCATGTATGTTTTTAATTACTTAAACGGGACAAATTCGTATTTATTTAAGGTTTTGTAATAACAGTTAATCATTAGGTTAGCAGAGTCACTGGAATACTGAAATCTGCTTGCAGTTTTAGGAAATGAAAATCTATCTATCCTCAACTTCTGAAAATGCAGATACATTTAATTTTATTTAATGCTAATAATTTACCATTTTTTATGTCTCAAACATAAATTATTCATGCTTGCATGAAATAGTATTCGCGCATTAAGAAATTGAAGATAATTTATATAGACTTTATTATAATTTATTAGATCAAAGCTAATAATATTTTATTTACATTGTTTATTAAACTAAGATTGAACAAACTCTTAACTAAAACAATGAAAATTCACTTATTTAATAAATATTTTAATAAGCCTATTTACCGTTGGGTAAAGTAAAATAATTTAGTTCTTAGTACAAAATTTATTCAAAGTTGTATTTATTATAGAAAATATATAAACATAAATTTTATTTAAATAATTAATATTTGAAAATACTTTTTAAAAATTCTTCAAGTATTCTTCAAATTCTATATATAAAAATTAAGAAAGATTTTGAATAAAATTTTAGGGAAACTATTTAATAAGTTAACGATATTATGTAAACTATCGTTGAATCTTAAATAATATTCAGAATTTTTTACATAAACAACATGAAATATTTTTTAAACGTAATTCTAATAATTATATTTATCAGTAAAACTGCAACAATAATTTTTTCTATAGAAAATAAATACATATTAAGTATTATTTATTATTATTTAGAAAGATTTTTGAAAACTAATAATTCTATAAAAATTTATTTTGAAAAGTTTATTCATAAATAATTTATATAACCAAGTCAGAAATCGTATATTTACGTAATTCATGCAAGCAATGATATAGTACTTTTTGAATTAATGTAGCCATATTTGATTAGATAAATTCTTTGATATTAATCTAACTCCATAATATTTTTATTTAATTGTCTTGAATACATCAATAGCTAATTAAAATTGATTCTGATGTTGTTTCATAACATTAATGACGACTTTTATTATATAGAGTTTGTGATTAACACAAATCACATCTACTAGCCAATAAAAATTTCTTATTCGACTACTTTTTGTACTTAATCGTGTGATTTTTACCTTCCATGAATATCAGGTAAACTAAATATAAAGGCTAGCGCGTATAAAGTTTATAATATACTTTGGTTACGTGCATAGGAACAGCGACTCTAAATATTAACTGTATAATATAGAGTGAATTGCGATATTTTATTTCGTACAATCTACGTTAATACGCTTATCTCTTGAGAATGTAAAGAATTAATCGATTAATTAGAGGACCTTTATGTTACAGCAGAAAAAGGATGGTACGCCGATACTAATAAAGAGATAGAATTTAAAATTTTATATTAAATACAGCATGATAATAATGAGAAGTGTATATTTTTTAGAATAGATAGTAATTCAACATTATTCATTTATATAAAAACATTTCTAGCTACTTCTTGTTATCTTCTGTAATTCATAAATTAGAGCATCTAATTAATAAAAAGTAGCACATGAAAAAATATAATAAAGTGTAAGTTATTGTTAAAAAATATGTATATAATTTTTAATAATTGTAATAAGATTTATTACGGAAATTTCATGTAAAAATGCATTACTTAGATATAAATTATACTGCTCTATAAAGAAAAATTGATATAATAATAGCTCACAGAGAAGAACATGGTAAATTTTCGTAATTATATAGTTAAAATAAAACTATAATTTTAGAAAAAATTATGTTTGAAATAGGAATGAATGCATAGACTGAGGTTTTTCAAGGATATAATGTAATAATTACAATCGTCTGTATAGTTGGTATTGTTGAAACACTGATCGCCTAAATATAAAAAGGAAGCGCAGTGTCGAAAAAAAATGCAAAGTTAATGTGAACAGGAGGTAAAAATGGTGTGAGCGAAGCGAAAGCGGAAATGTTAAGCGTCAATTCTCGGGTGGCATGAAATAAAAAAGATTTACAATTGATAAGCATAGGGAAATAATAGTGCGCACTGAATTCCGCTCGGGACTGAGCGGCCGAGCGCGTGTTACAAGCATATACAGGCTTCTCAGAGCCCTTGGGAGGGAGGCACTGTATTAAAAGTCGAGCTCTAGAGTATGAATAAAAATGATGAAGACCGAGAGAGTGGAAAAGTTTAGCGAGAGGAAAACATGTCGGGCGCTAAGCACGCAGTAGTATATCACGATAGCGTCAGCCGTTGAGATTAGTCTCTACGATGTCCATATTTGCTGTCTGAGCGTATGTGCTTCGGCACAAAGACCGGCCAAGAACTTTTATGAAAAATACCGGAACGTATTTTCGAGCTTATCGATGTATGATAATAATGTTTTCAGAACTTTCTGCAGCTTAACCACCGGCGCTTTAAATGACCCTGAAAATTTATTATTATACCGCAATTAGACAGAATGTTTCTAGTTTTTAGTAGCGGCTCCCATACCTTTTAATCGTCACTCGCATCTTATTAGTTGGAATACATTGTTATGTTATCATGCGTTAACTGGCCATTCATGAAACCGTACAGCCAGTCTATCTGAAACATTTCATTTCATTGCATCGCTTTTAAATACTAAATTAAATACAACTAAGAATTGTACCGTTTTATAGGACTATAAATAATTCTACACATCAGACAACTTGGAATTTTCTATTCTAAATAATTGCCTACTTCTACGTAGTTAAGCATTGCCTTTAATTTTAATAATAAAAAATTTAGGATCCACATTGGGACTATGGTGACAAGTAACTTTTTTTCAAAATAAATATTTATAAATATAAGAGAAATAAAGTCTCCCGTTGTTAGTAATCTTGATAGAAAAATACATCAACATTAACAATACATATTCATATATATTATAACTAGTAGATAAGGTATAAATTAAAGGGATTTCAGAATATCTTGAAAAAAATTTGTTTATTGCTTATTTTAAAGTTATAAAATATTAATTTTATTAAATAATTTATGTATATAATTAACTCTTAACAATTTAAGTATTTTTAAATATGCTGCATATATTGTGTTTTTGTGAATTATATTTTCTTTAATTTTCTGAAATTAAATCTATTTTATTCGAAATAATTAAACAAAGATTAAATGTATTTGAAAAGTATGTAAATGTAAAATTTGAATTCTGAAAATAACATTTCGTGAATGTAAGCTGTAATTTCTTGGTTTATCAGAAAAGAAATAATCCAGACTAGCAACATTAATGTCTTCAACATCGATGTATTTACAGTAAAAATTTCATGCGCTCAATTCGCAAGGGTATGAACATTCACGCGAATGTACAGTTTTAAGAATATCATTTACAATGAAGCTAAATGATTTTAAGTATTATTTCAAATGCTATAAGATGAAATAAAGTGTAAAGGGAATAAAGGGAGGTAAGCATTAGTTCGCGTTATTATTTAAATTAAATGATCATATCGGTACGTCGTACGTAAAAGTAATTACTTAAAGGTAATTGTGTAAGATATTCTTTTATGTAACAATAACTTTTTTCGCCATCGAGTTACTCACATTTTCCACGTAATTGTCACGAACTGAATGATTTAATTCATGTAGAAGTGAGAAAGTCTTCTATTACGCGCTCTTTGAAATAAATTAAAATCCGACTTCTTCATTTAGGTATTTTTTGCAAGAAAAGAATAACGAAAACCTCAAATTTATGTATATTTTTATCACATTAGTGGATGTAATGTCATAATGCTTACTTTAAGCAGATGTATTTGTCAGAGGCTTGATTGAGTTTGAAGTGAGCGCAGAAAGTTACGAGGCGACCTATACAAGTGTCACATACCCTAACAATATTAGCAAGTTGAATAATAAGTTTACAAGACCGGAATTATTTCGACATTTCGCATGATACTTTAATCCTTTGATTAACACGAGCAATAGTAATTTATTATAGATCCTTATTTCTATTTCAGAAAAAATTTTGGTAACGACCATATAATCGATTGATCGATCCATGATCGTTTCATAATATTATTAAAGTAACATCGTTATGGAACATTTTAGGGAAAGAATTATGCAAATTATAAATTTTAATGGATTTCTTAACTCTACCATTAGTTTCGCTCATTTATTATTCCTTTACTTTCAATATTGAAATAATTGTGGCTTCACTATTCACTGTTACAAATGCCAAACCGTCTTGTCTATGATGTCTCCTATATCAATTTATATTACGCTTAAATTGACGGTTAAATCCAATATCATGGAATCCGGGTGCTTGTGTAAGATAAATTTCAAAACAATGTTATTACATTGCAAATATCATGAATTCACGTGCTTTTTATAAATTACGCAACAAAAGCATGAGAGACGGCAGTTTTAATTATTTGAAATATAAACAATTTATTGGTGCAGAAATATTAATTACAGCGCATTTTTAAATATTCGCTAATGATTTTTACTCTACTCATAAACATGCCTACGCACATAAAGAGAGAAGAGAGAGAGAGAGAGAGAGAGAGAGAGAAGACCAGAGTATTTCTATTAATCATAACGATTTCTTAAATGAATGAAATAAATACATAACGCTGCGATAGGAATATTTTATTGTTCTTAATCATACAGATTTTTAATAATAATTTTTCATTCCTTACCAACGCAAGTGTCTATTTTGAGTCCCTTAAATCTTATTTAAATTTTAAATAAAGTAATGCATATTGAAAATTGATCAAATTTTGAATAATTAATGTTATGATAAGAAATGATTTTAAAGTAAAAGTAGTCTTGTCTTAATAGGAAATTTTATTTGTTAAAATTGCAAAATTTATGCATTTTTTTTGCAATTACAAATTTTATTTCTACAATGAGTGAGGAAGGAAACAAACTTTAGGTAAATCTAGTCAAGCACTTAGATCTAGTTTTCTTTCAGCTCATTTTCAACGAATTATTCAATAAAAGAATTCGTTATCCATTTACATTCGCAGTAAAGAGTGTCAAGAAAAAATTTACTGAAAAGCAATTAAAAGTTGAAATGATAAAGAAAAATAAGAGATTTATGATGTAGAAGGAGATCGACGTCGGGGCTGATGAGCTTTTTCAAAGTCTATATAAAAAACTGTCTATCGAGAAGTCGACCACTTTCGTTATCGAGCGAGACATCGTAAACTTGAAGGAGCTGTGCCTCTGGGGAACAACGATGAGCCCGGCGTTCAAAAGAAAATACGGAAGGGGCTGAGGCAGAGAGAGAGAGAGAGAGAGAGAGAGAGAGAGAGAGAGAGAGTTAGAGAGAGGAGTGAGTCGAAGATCGGAAAGCCGAGAAATGATCTAGCAGTCGCACGCCTCCCTTTTATGCTTATCGATCAGAAGAACAGCGTCTCGTTACAATCTGCAGTTATTTGTATTCAAGGCTGGCTCTGTCTATGAGTTTAGGTGAAACGTCAGGAATGGATAAGAAGAACGGAAGGAGGAGAGAAGAATAGAGGAACTTATAATGCTTCGTCAATCTGAAAGTTATCGCTTATAACGAATTTTATCGAGATCCAACGACCCCTTCTTCTTCCCTCTTCAAAATTTAACGCCAAACAATCAAGTAGTCTTTCAATAGTTCCCACTATAGCATATCACTTATTCATTACCACTTGTTTCGAGAAGCTACATTCAGTTCTTCAAGAAAAATATATCCAATTATATGTGCTTATGTAAAGTTCTCATTGCTTTAGATCGTTAAATCAAAGTTATTAATTCATATTTCACATTTTATTTATACATATATATATATATATATATATATATATAATATTTCTTCTTTCACTACTTATCCACAAGAAAAAATTATTTAATTAAATTATTATTTAAATTTGAACTGTAAATGTTTTGTTAATTGTTATTAAAAATCACGTAATGTATATATAAATGAGATAATAACGAATGTTTGCGACGTAAAGGATGAATTCGTGGAAACGGCTGGAATAAAATGTGTGAAAAATGGGCCTGTCGCTTAAATGCACGATGGTTCTTGATTTCCGGCATTCGCGATTAATGGTTTCTTCTCTGTCTAACATCGAATCTCGACGCCCCCCCTCCTACCATCAATAGACTTTGACAAGATCTAACTTCTATCGATTGCTGATCTAACTCTTATGGAATTGTCAAGTGGTATATTAAGACATCAAGTTGATTTTCATCGTCTAAAGAACATTGATCTTTCAAATCTTCGCATTTCCCGATCAATGTTCTTAATCTCGGATTTACTATTACTTTCAAGCTTTTACGTACTTCTTTTTATCTACTGTCGTACTCAACTTACTAAATAATTTCTACCATAAATAGTTTGGATAATAAGTGAAGCCAGTTTTTGAGCAATGTATTGCTTGAACTATTTATTTCTCTGATAATCTCTTACCGTAACCGAGTGATTCGAATGTAATGAAAAATCAAATGGATCATTTATGCAGTTACGCATTCGCCATTCCAATATATATGATATATATAATTTTCCTCATGAAGTACTTATTATAAATTTTTAACAATAAATGTATATTTTTTATTTAAAAAAGTAATAATTAAATTTGGGAAGTAACGTATGAGAAAAATTAAATAAAGAGCGAATAATTAATATTCATAAATTTGATATAAAAAGATATGTAAATAAATGATAATAATTTATATTTGATAGTATTATTAGAAAGATTATTTTTATAAAATATAAATGTGGCAATAAAATAAAAATCTTTGAATAATAATTAGAAGAGCGCATTTTTATAATACACATAGCCGCGTGTTATATAATAAAATTCAAGCAAACATTGATAATATACCTTTTAGTTTTGGCGAATGTTTCAGAAACGAGTATTTTAAAGCCAAGGTATCTCGGATTGCGACAGAAATGAGCTTAAAAAAGGCGATTATGTATCTGTATACGTATATATATATATATATATATGTACGTACGTACGTATGTATGTATGTGTACACGGCGATAGTCTCGGAAGTAATGACGAAAGTAAAATGTCATTTTCTTTTCCATTTCCAGGGTTGACGTCCGCGGGAGACCGCTGACAGAGGCGAAGCACCAGTCTACACTTTTTGGACAGCGAGCCTACTTTCGCACCTCAGTTCAAGAACCGGCGGTACTTGTACTAGACGACATAAAGAGGCACGACGCCGCTATTTATAGGTGCCGAGTGGATTTCCATCGGGGACAATCCCGAAGCGTTCGATATAATCTTACCGTTATAGGTAAGAACTTTAATTATTCCATTATTGACATTTTCTTTTTAATAATCATGCCGCTTAATGATCATGAGACGCTCGATAAATTTACCGATTGTGTCCCCTGGAAAAATTTCTATAATGAAAAATTTTTAAAATTTTATCGACGGGACGCGATAAAAGAATCGATGTAATCGGATGCTGCATTGAATGATAAGGAAGGAGTTCCGTTCTCATGATGATATCGAGAAGTATAAGCCAAAGTCTCTTATTGGAAGCCAGGTCTTGTTGTGAAAAAATTCTTTGCAGATGTACTTGAAAGAAAAGTAAAAATATCAAAGAGAAAGCTAGGAAATGTATCAATGGAACGAGTCGACGATAGTCAGCCGTGCAGGATATAATAGAAAAATCAGAGAGTGCAGAAATCCTTAGAATACCTTCGAGTATTTTCTGTTTCAGAATCTTTACAAAACTATCCGATCCCTCTGCATTTTCATAATATAAAGCATAACGATGTAACGATTTGCTTCGGAAGGAAAAAAGAAGCAAAATATGAATACGACTGAAAGCTATATTATATATGTATGTATGTATGTATGTATGTATGTATGTATGTATGTATGTATGTAAGTATGTATGTATGTATAAATTCAGGTGTAAATGTAAAAGGATAAATGGAAGAGAGAAAAAAATCCGTGGATTAGAGATATGATCTGCAGGTTAATTAAATATGGAATAATTAGTTATATGTCTGTGTGAAGAACCAGTTTCTGAATAATACGAGGCTTAGTCTGCTTCGGTGTAAGTACATAAGTAACTTTGAACCAAAGAGCGTAACGTATCCGCATTAGTGAATGCCTGTGTACGCATCTCGCGGAATGTATTTATTGGCTAGAAGGCTAAAGGGACTGGAAAAGAAGAAAAGTAAAGACCGCGAATAAAAAAGAGGGAAATGCGATTACGGATGTTGCCTGGCTTCTCATCAATAGCATATAACCAATCGTAAAATAGAATAACTCATAGGACTTACTACAGAAAAACCCATACATCCTACAACGTGTATCTTTTTACTTTTCCATCTCCATTTTCTCTGGCGGATTCTATTTTTACTTTTGATCTTTTTTAAAGTATACTTGAAACTATATTAATTTAGAATTTAATAGTTGTTTTAGAAATTAAAAACGCACACTCAATGCCCGTCGTGTTTACGTGTAATTATGTAGTCGCATGCCTATCCTTTCGTAATAATGTTTATCCGATTTAGATATTCAAGATTTACTAAAAGTAAAGTGAAAGCTTGAGGAATCCAATGCATAATAGCCATTTAAGTTGGCATGAAAACGATTCCTCGCAGCAACTCCGTAGTTCCCAAGGATTCGCAACGAGCATTTTTTAGCTAAAGAAAAAACCGTCGAATGTCGACTTGGTCCCGTATAATAGCAAAAGTTACGTTGTAGTAAGCAGTGCAATAAAACATGTCCGACATCGGAGCTTTCGGTTGACATGTCCCTGTGTTATCAGCCGGGCGTTGCGTAATTTGTATAATTTATAAATTTGTTTGCCAATAGTCCATTTTTCGGGTCAGCGCTGTTTTATTAAAACAATTTTTAATATTCCCGTGTAGGGGTACTGCCGGTATTTATTATCGCGCTGCATTATTTGCTTGATAAAATGCAGAAGCGTTAAATGCTACGAAGTGGCAGTCGTGAAATAAACTGAAATTTCAAAATTTATTTGCCCATACGTGCGCGCGGGATACGCATTGAGCAAAGGCATCTCTCTAATGAAACAATAATGTAAAAAATCGTTATCGAGAATCGTACGAGCACGAGCTTTAATAAATACAATAACCATAGAAAACGCTCGGATACGGTTCGGTCATTGCATTGACTGGATTCTGTGGCTGGGAAGAAGAGGCGGGGAAGAGACGGAGGAGGTAGCCAAAGCCGTCATTGGAGTAAGGAAGATGTCGATGTGCAGTGCCAGACCTCCGCACAGACGTACCGGAACAATCGAGTTTTTAAGGGGCCTCGGTAGATGATACACGCTGCCCGAGCGACGATGCAGAGAGTGGGGGGACTGAACCGCGTCTGACGCCGAGGATGAGAGATGAGTGGAAAAAGGAAGGAAGGGGTATGAATTTATGGCCGCATAAATTTGATGGTTAGTACCATACGGACGGCGGTCCTTCCCTTCAACAGGGACTACTTCGGCTTCTGTTATTTCTTCACGGACTCCTTCGTTTCGCTCGCTTCCACGAGTTCTACGTGTCCCGGTAACCCGAGCGATTTTGTCAGACTCGAGCCGCCGCCGCCGCCACCGCCACCGCCACCACCGCTGACCGCTCTTCGCAAAAAGGAAGCGCTGACCCCCCCCCCCCCCGGACAGCTCTGTCCTTGACGAGTCTAATCGGGAACTCGAATTGCGCGAGGGGTGGGGGAGGGGGGATCCACGGAATATCTTCGATAAATCGTAAAGGAATCCATTCTGCCTGCCCTCATGCGAATGGCTGGAGAAGACACTTTCGAAAGATCTCGTAGGAAACTTTGGCAGACAAAAACATTTTCCCCTATTGCCCGAACAAATACATCGAGTACATTGACCCTTCAGTATTTCGCGTCGAACATTACGTACAGAAAGGCTCACTCAATTTGTATATGCACCTCGATTTCTAATCAACTCATTGTTTCACGAATTACCTTCTACCGATAATAATTCTATTTTTTTAACGTATCCGGTGTATCCTGCACATTATGCCATCCAATACGTATATACGGACAGCTAATGTTATATAGCATTTTATAAGAACAGCTTTTCAAGTACCTTTGAATATCTCTTAACATTAAGCCGTGAAATTACAGGGAATGTAAGTGAATGCAGCTTTGCATAAAACAAAAAAATAAAATTTCAAATTTCCGACGCAAATTTATTAGAAAATTTTTGAAGCTTGCGTGCTCTGCTCTATAAATAGAATCCGTAAGTCCTGATAAATAATAAGACTCGACTACTCGTGTTTCTATTATCTCAATTTCCGTTTTATAGAATTTCCTTATAAACAATATATGGAATTTATTACTATTTCTTTTACAAATACGTAAATGCATTTCTATATGCAAGCAATTCAATATCAAAGACAAAGATTTACAATATGGGTATAGAGTTTTTAATACCGGCTTCCGCATCCTATCCATCGTCATCCATTTAAACTTTATACGTAAAAATACTTTGCTCTTATAAAGCTTAAAATTTTTAACGAGGCTAAGTGTCGGAAGTTTCAAGAATATTCTTTCTGCCAAATTCTTTTCTTATATTTAAATACTTTCACTAATTTAGAAAGAACTACTTTTTAAAAATTTTCAAGCCCCACTTCTACGGTTCGTTCTCTTAATTCGCTTTGTAAACATTACTCTTCTGCATACCTTCATCAATACAAACTAAACACAAGCAACAATGCATTATTAATTATTATTAATTATTATTTAATTATTATTAAATGAAATATCCATTCGTGATCACCTTTATAGGCTAAGTTATTAAAATTAACGATGTGAATAAATATATTCGATAAAGTGATTCGAAAAACAAATAAAAATTACTTCCCTTATTGTTTTACTAATAGTAACGGTAAATTCATATAAATTTTTCGAAATATTTTATTAAAGATTTGTAATCATTGCATACGCACTCTAAAAGTACATTTTCGTACAGAATAGAAAATACAGAAATATTTTAAGTATTAGCCAAAAAAGAGCTTTATCGAATTGCCTCCTCCCCCCCCCCTTCACCGCCATGGAAAACGAAACTGATAATACTCCTTCTATAAAAAATATCCCCGTCCCACCGGCCCGCATACAGACCATGATATGATACGCGCCCTTTTTCTCCCTCCTTCCCCATCTATTTTCCTGGCTTATACACATATTGACCCGTACACATAAACACACCCATACGTGTACGGATATATATTTTTACTGTGTAAAAACTTAGGCTATTGTAATATAAAGGCTAAGTATCCGTAATAAGATATGAAAACAATTTATGAGTATTTTTACGAACAGTATACCTTTAATATCGAAAATCTATAAAATTTATTTAAAAAAAAAAGAAGTATATAATGTCAAAACTAGCCGGAAGCAAAATATTTTATGAAAATCAAACTAAATGTGAGTTTTGTAAAAAAAAAAAGTCGATTGAGGTTTATTATATTTTTCTTGCTACAGCATTGGATGAAGCGCACTATTATTAGCCCTTGGAATCATTAAATATTAGTACAGGCTGAATCAGCTTAATATTAGCTGGCGCATTAGGTACATACTACTCTAATAAATGCACAGTATGCAATAACGTAGCAATAGGTAAAAAATATTCCAGGAGAATAAAAGAGGAATCTCGTAATTTATGATTAATGAAAGTATAAGGGCTAGCTTAATAATACGGAAAGCCGGACTTTAATCAGCATCTTCCAGGTATACAATAGAAATTCAAGCTTCCTGTCTTGTGCCAGTATTTTAAAACAGATAGCGAGAGAGAAAGAGAGAGAGAGAGAAAGTTCCCTTGGAATTTTAGTGGGACATTTGGTCGCCGAGCACGAATAGCAGTAGCCATCCAAGAAATTCCATCATCAAGACCGTTATCAAGCATAACAGCAATGATGATAGCAGAACTTTCTTTTCATTTGGACAATATTCGGTCCCAATTAATTAGCTATATTTAATTTATCTCGAAATTTATTTGTATAAATAGTAGACAAGCAAACTTTACTAAATAACCGATCTATTCCTTTACCTTAATCTGCCCGCACTCAATTCAACAATGCGTTCCAAAAACCAATAGGATCCAAAAGCCGAATATAACGCGTTTGTCACTGCTTATATCACTGCCATCTGAGCCGTGATAAATTACTACTACAAACAACAAGAATTATCCGCAATAGGTAAGTTATACCCCTCGACGTGGAAACTCCTCGCCATCGTCCGCGGCAGAGAGGGGACGGGAGCAACGTCACCGCGGACTTTCTTACCCTCAGAAATAACTGCTCGCGTGTCCTTATGACCATTTCGTAACAATTTCGTATACACGCAGCTGAAAGCGAGAGATAAATTTATCATGAGGATAATAGTGGCCAGGATGATATCTACCGCCTGGCGATAATGTAATATTCGAAGTAAATACTACGCTTATTTCTATCTAATCTACTAGTAAATATTTCAGTCTACTTCAATGACGTATCCAACAGAAGATGTTACCACATCAATCCAGGCGTTTTACCAAAATTTCTAAAAAAAAAAAGAACTTTATAACTTCGGGTCTTCGAGGAGAAACCACTTTAAGACTTCCTTCGTTTAAATTAATTAACTTTCTCTAAGAATATATTACAAGTTCAAGTACTTAGATATCGTATAAAAACAACTATTTTTAATGCATTTAAAAAAAAATTGTGCAATATTTTTTTTATAATGTGCTTTTCAGATATGAAATTAATACAAATTCGCGTATAAATAAAATATCTGAAATTAAAAACATCGTAGATATTTTCAAAAAATAAATTAGAGCATGTAAAGTTTAAAAATTATCTTTTATTATTGCTTTGGTACGTATTGTGATCAAAATATTAAACGTGCTCGATTGAAAAGTCTTCGTAAATTATTTTTTTAAATAACATACCGTATTATGAATATAAAAATTATTTTAATACGTTCGGCGTTGAATAGAAGTAGAATTATAAATACTATACATATAAAATTCTACGTCATTTTAGGTCTGAAGTTAAAGATCATTGGTATTATATATTTACTTGCTAATTACAATAAATAGACCAATCACTTTATTACTATAATAGACAATTTATTAAATCAAATTGATCAATATACATTTATTACAACAATATTTCTTAAGTTATCATTTATTGTTAATTTTCATTTAAAGATGAAAAATTATAAATAGATAAAATAACTTTTTTTCGAATTGAAAAGAAATTGTGTGTAGTCATAAATACTTTTAAATTTACATATGTATTACATGTAAACAAGCTTTATCAATTAATTGCTATAATAGTTACTATTATAAACTTCATTAAAAGCCAATTGTCTTCCACCTTTTCGTAAATAAAAGGAAAAATAATACTACGGTCGGTCAATGTGTATTGGTGAACCTTCCATTCCTTCTTTCAATCTAAATCATTGAAATTAAGTTTCTCATGTAAGACGTCCCCCGCCCCTCTCTCAGGCAATTCGTAACTGCAAAAATGACAAACAGACTTTCATTTGGCCGGCATTCCATCTTGCCAAGTACGTTTCAGCAATTCCGACCTTTAATGCATTATTGGAAATTTAACATTAAATCGACACGTGCAGCTAACTGTGCTAAAAAGTAAGGAAACGAAAAATTATTTCATATGAGCGGTAAGTACTGGTCCATAGCGGTCATAAAATTAATATTTTCAGCCACTTTCCGAACAGAAAGAGAGACATAAATAGTTTAAGTAAAAGAGGTTCGGTTTGATTGAGAAAGAGAGAGAGAGAGAGAGAGAGAGAGAGAGAGAGAGAATGTTTAAATTTTCAAGTCGGGCGGAGTAAAAAATGGACGAGATAAAGTATAAATTTCATTTGAAATTGATTTATATTTATCGCAACTAGTTTATATATATCATTCTTAATTCAGAATATATGTTGTTTTGTAAATATTAAATTTCAAAGTTTCAATTAATATTTTTTTGTGAAAAAATGTTTAGAGCTAATTTATATAAAATTTTGCATCCTGTCATATATTTACCTTGAAATATGAATTAAATATTTTTTTACTACACATTTATAAATAATTTCAGTGATAAAGGTAATCAATTTATAATTTTCATTTTGTTCCGGCAATTATTTTCTATTTTATTTCTTTACAGAAACGTTTTTTACCTCATTTTTGAACAAAATGTAGGAAAATATTTATAACCGTATCAATATTTATTTATAAACGCAATATGTTCAGCGTCCATTTAATAAAAATATAATTATAAAGTAAATACATGGAAGCAAATATAAATTCATTAGTTTAATAGGCGAACTTTCAATAAGGCACATCAATACATTTATTAAATTTTTTTCTTTCTTTTTTATGTTTAAGATGATTTTGTTTTATTTATATCTGCACATTCGTAATTTTATTTGTTATATCTCTGCGATATTTCGCGATTGCATGCCTGACACTTATTGGTGTAAGGTTAAAAAAAATTATTTATAACGGCTTCAGGTTTCAGATTGCATGTAACTAGATTATAAAAATACGAATGAATGAAATTGACTTAATGTAAATTAAATTTATTTACATTCAACTTATTATTATTAATTAGGAAAAACTTGACCAATAAATGTATAAATTTTAAGAAATTTTTTTTAAGAGAATGAACCGTTTTCTTTATATTTTTAATGGCCAAACATCTCTTGAATTTTAAGTATTTAAAGCTAACATGTATTTAAATACGTAATTGTGGAGGCGTTTTTCATTCTCTCGAAAAGATATTAAGAAATTTCTATTACGTTGCGTATTACTTGTCACGATGTGTATATACGTAGACTGGACTTTTAAATACGGCGATATATTACCGTAGAGAGAATACATTAGCTTTTACTGTCTAGAAAATTAAATAATTTTTTCGAAAATTAAACACCCTTAGCATTACAGTTGCTGCAGCTCTCAACTCTATTTAAAACTTTGTTTCTTCAAAGCGAGATCTCCAGCCGTAATAAGGCCTTCGTTTTTAGACTGTTCATATAATTATACTAATTAATAACTGAACATTAAAATTTTTTAAATTTTCACTATACTAAATTTTAGTAATTGTGAAGTAATATTTATTTACAAATTTTGTATTTAAAACAAACTTTAATGTTTTCTTCTTCTTTTTCTTCATGTTCTTTCTTTATTCCTACTCGATGTTCTTGAATACGTTCTTAAAGTTACATAATAAAGTAATTTTTAAATTTTTTATATTTAATATTTATTTAATTTAATTTAATTTAATTTTATTTATATTTTATATTTTATATTTTATATTTTATATTTTATATTTTATATTTTATATTTTTATTTTATATTTATTTTATATTTTATATTTTATATTTTATATTTTATATTTTATATTTTATATTTTATATTTTATATTTTATATTTTATATTATATTTAATACTTATAATAAATATACAACGAATACACGGATACAAAATAATTTTTATTTTATAATAATAAATTCACACCCTATTTATTTTCGTTGACTTAACAGTTAATTCACGTAAAAAATGTATATAATTCATTATGCTAATCATTTCAAATAATAGTACGGTGTATTTTGTTTGTATATATAGTACAATATAATTATCTAGGTTACCTAAAAATAAAATAAAATATATTAATTTTATAACTAATTTTATACAAGAATATGTATTAATAAATAACAGTTTACGATTTACACTTGGCATTTACATAAAAGTTTCATCATGAAAGCCTAAGTATTTTTTATTACCTTTTAATGAATTTTATAACTTCCATATTGGAATTCCAATTTGTCATTTCATTGATTTATTCCTTTTACAAGCTGCTAATAAATTCAATTATCATACCAATGGTTACAAACGATATTATTTAAATCTGTTTAAATTCCATTAAGATTTAAAAATATTTATCCTAATGAAATAAACTGATCAAAGCAACATTGTTATCTGGTTAATTTCTATCTAATACATATTTTCTGCGATTAATAATTGTGTTCAATTTTTAATGGATGTTTGTTGATAAAAATAATGTGTCCTTATTTAAAAATAAATGACCAAGTATAATCGTATTGCTATGAATTAATCCTTTAAATTAGAAACAAAGAATTTTACAGTATCTATAAAATCGAAATCCGAACATATTATTGGCTTGTAAATAAAATTCATGGCGAACACTTTATATGAAATGAAAATTTAAAATTCTACGAATCGTGATAAAACGAATATCATAAATTAAAAATTCCACTGTAATATATTACCAAAAAATAAAAAAATAAAAAAAATAATGCAATTAAAATCAAGACTAACGAAGAATAACGATCAATTAAATAATAATTATAGCAATCAAATTGATCAGCAATTCATATGTAAAAGTAAAATAAATTAAATGTTATTCAGTTTTTACTTTTGGATTAATTATTCCAATATATTTATCTCGCGTATTTATGAAATAAAAAGCAAAATCTATCTGTTCAGAAACAAGTATTAATCGTTTGATTATTAAATACGAAATATTGTTATTCTATAGTAATCTCGTCAAAAAAGATTTAATTACTACAATTAAAGTTATAATACTTTAAAAAAAATTATTGCAATTTAGCATTTGTTTTTTATTACTCATTCAAGTTACAGTTAATTACTTTTTGTATTTTTTTTCGGAGAACTTGTTCCTACTGTTATGTAAAAATGTATATGTCTTTATCAAATTAAATTAGTTTAAAAAACGTAATAGAATATTTAAGTAAGTATCTTCAAATGATGCATATAGAAGAAATAATTTTTGAATATGAAGTTTTTTCTTATGTAAATAAGCTGAGAATCAAAGAATTAGCATCATTTTACGTAAAACGTTTCTTCTCATTATCATTGATTAAAAATTATCGAAGCTCATTGTATTATTTTAGCATTATAAAAAGAATGAGCAAGAATCGAAATATCAAACAACTTTCCCAGATAGTTTACATTTACAGATATAAAATAAGTTTAACAAGCTAGGCTATAGAGAGCAATGATTTCTGCCATAAAGTCCACAGTCATATTAATATTAATCTCTGATGTACTTCCTCAAAAGTCCTGTTTATGTGGTACAAGCTCCGTTAACTGCAGTAAGGCAGCTCTTTTCGTTTTACTGAGGCGATATCCGTCACTTCCGTGGTTGCTTCCCCTTTCCCTAAACACCGCCACCTACCGGCGCTCCTCTAATTTCACCTTAGATTTATACCCGTAACATAGCATAGATACACCGCCGGAACACCGCCGCAATACTAATGCTTCTGTCTCGGTTTCATCGCACGATCATCTCCTTAAATATCGTACTCTGCCTTCCCCCCCCCTCTGCGCCATTCAATCAATTATAAACTACGTCATTCGGCATTAATGAAAAATCTGTTTGGCACTTACTTATACCCCCCTCCCCCCTCGCTCTTCGTAGTTTTATATACAATGGTCATACCTTATATCAATGTTAAAAAAGCTCATAATGATTTTGTTCGCAGTAGACATACCGAAATTCAAGGTAATTTTTATTTCTTTTTAGATAAATTTAAGACTAATAGGATAATCACTATTAATGGATCACATTGTTTTTTAAATAAGCATTAAGATTATAATCAAATATTTTAATCTAATTAGAAATTACATTTTCAATTTTGTGCGAATCCATTTTTAAATTTCACGACTAGCATACGTATATACGTATATATTAAAAAAAAGACAGCTATCGAATAATAAATTCACCGAAAATTATTCATTATATGCTTCAGGAAGTACGAAGTTCCATATTCATCTTTCACGATATCATGAAATAATCTACTTCTTTAAATATTATGCTTCTGTGTCAATATTTAAAATGTAACATCATCCTTTTTCACGAACTCCTTTAATAAATATTATTGTAATGGATTAATATTTAATAACAAATGATAATAATGTATAAAAGCTTGTTACTCTTGAAATCGACAAAGTTCAATTTTGGTAATCAATAAAAATGATTTTATAAGTATACGTAAATGATATAAAAATTTGAAAGGAAACGAGAAAGAGAGAAAAAAACACATGTGAATGAAGATGATCGTGAACCGGTTGCTAAGTCACGAAAATTTACGGAAGCTGGGAACGAGATGTACGAATAACAAAAAAGGACTCGGATGATCTCAACCATAATGAAATGTATCCGTGACGTTTTTCTTTCTGGAAAACACAACTATTCGAAGGCGTTCTTTCCGATGTAAAATAATAATGGAAAATAAGAACGATGCAAATCAAATATAGATGAAACAAAACTATATGTACGTAAATATGAATAAATAATTGCGAAAAATGCCTAACCGTATTGATGTAAGACCTGTAAGTAAGAAATATTTGTAAGAATATAATTTCCTCATGAATAATCCTTGAAGAACAAAAATGAGAACGAAATCATAGATGTCCTTTAATGTTTACATATGACGTTTACGCGGCATTAGGCCTGACTATAAGAATTTAAATTATCATCAAGGCGAGGCTTTTCGATTCCAAAAACTCTTGCTTCGACTTCGAAATATTGTTAAACTCGGATGAGATCACTCGTTCATCGCTTCGGGAGTTTCCGACCCCATTACGAGTGTTCGGGACCCCAGTTAAGAGAAAGTTATTAAAATGAAATCTTAGAAAAAACTTTAGCATTAATTTTATTGAAAAATACCTTGATTAAAATAAATAATTTAATAAAAGCGACTACAATTATAATAATTGAAAATATATCATACTTAAGAGAATACTCAAATACGTTTTCAAGTACGTGGTATTATTGAATTATCATACAGCTGTTTAAGAATTTACTTTATTTGCGTCACAGATTTGTTTAAAAATGAATACAGAATCATAAGTTATATACGATATTTTATCCGAATATGTGAGTCTAATAAATATAATAAATCATAAAATGCTTTTATATGTTCTTCGATTGTTCAGTACAGCGTTGAGCTTGAAAAATGTTTTATTACTTACAATAGAATTTCATAAGAAGTATATGGTTGTGGAAAATACTTCATTCAATTGAAATGATATCATTTTAAGAATTTCGTGAAAATATCTTTTTACGCTAATGATATTATCATCGTTCATATATTTGGTAACTTTAAGAAAATAAAAAGAAAAAAACATGGATTGAAATTATTAACTCTATTGTATTTTGCTCACTTATTTCATCATCCATTATAATATTAAATCACTCCGAGCCACTAAGAAATCTTATTTATTTCTATTAAACAATGAAAACTGTTTTGTAACAAATAAAACTTAATAACTATATTATCGATATTAAAATTAGTTAAAAATAATTATTAATACAGAGAGAGAGAGAGAGAGAGAGAGAAAAGGCGAAGATGTTTAAGTGAAAAATATTTTTGATTCCTGAATTTAATTCTGAATATCTTATGTTATATTTCATAGCCGATTCGATATTTTGGGATATCAAAGAGATGCAAAGGAAAAATGAAAAATAGGAAAAACGAAAGGAATCAGAAAGGGCTCTACTCGAATAAACAAAAACAAAGAGAAAAGGCTTGGCAGACAAAAGCTTTCAATCATCTGTCGGTTCATAAATACCAGTATTTGGCAGTACTTCCGAATCTCACAAATCCAGAAAATAACATATTCTTATTACGTATCGTTTATACAGATCCTCATATATCCAAAAAAGGCGTTTAATGGATTTCCCTCTTAATATTAAATGTCATTTGGATAATAAGTTGAGGTTAGTTGAAGTTTTCTATGAATAGTTAATTATTATAATTGTACTTTAGGAAAGGTTTTTCTAGCAGTAATATTAGTCGTCCTTTGGGGTAAAAAGGAGAAAGGAGAGCTGAATCGACAGGCGTAGTGGGAGAAAATGTAGGAGTTGGTATGACGACTGTCGATTAAACAACCCCTTCCTTATTAAATACACAGTGTTGTAATATCCTTTTTTCGACGATAAGTGAGACTTTGCGACTGTTTGCGATATTTGTCTGCGCAACTGCTACTGCTGCTGGCGTAAGGCGAGAAGTAAGAGAAGGATAAAGAGGATGAGGAAAAGGAAGAGGATGAGGAGGAGGAGGAGGAGGAGGAGGAGGAGGAGGCGCGAAAGAGACTGGGAATAAGAAGCGTCGTTCGTGAGATTTTTACACATCCGAGAGGGAAGAAGCCCGAGCTTGAGTGCGCGGTTATACGTGAATGTTCGTTGAACGTTGGTAGCATACGAAGTGGTTGACATTCGGCAAATATCGTCCCTCGACTCGAGCTCGAGCTCGAACTCGACTCAACGCGGCACACTCTCGAATTAAAGAGGCAGAGATGCGATCCGAGGAGCTTTATTCAAATCCGCTGCCGCTACGAGTGTAAAGCCCGTCCTGTCTCTCATCCGTCTACCCCCCCCACCCCCTCCACACACACACACACACACACACACACACTCGCACACATCCTCCTCCACCATCCCACTGGCCTACTTCTGTGTAGGTTGTTTCAGCGATGGGTCCGCACTCGCGTGCGACACTCGCGCATGCTCATGCTCTTTCGGCCAAACAAATTCAGCGGACCTCCAGACTCCCGCGCTCGTAGTCAAGGGAGGACAATCGAACGACGATAAGAGGTACATTAACGAATCCCTGGGCACATTTTGCGCTTAAATATCCGACCCTTAAAATTACTTCCCACAACGTGTCCATCTACTTCATTTCCATGCCTTCGACCTTTCTCTTTACTCTCTTTCGTCTAAAATAATAATCACTAGCGTGTCCAGTTTACTAAATCTCTCTCGAGATATTCATTCACTGTGATGTCATCCACTGTGATGCGAGCAATAGGCATACTGTATTAACGCATTAACTTCTAAAATTTTATCTGGTAATACTGGACAAAATAAAAATTCCTCTTGAACCTTCAGGTCTTTTAGACTTTCCAACGTCTTCGCCCATAAGCTTAAACGTATCATTGGAAATGAAAGTTATTATTACGACAAGGAAGCCGTGTTTTGCCTCTTATCTCTTGCAAATCGGTACACCACTGAATACATAAAATCTCTACTAGAGATAAACTTATGACTAACGAAAAATAAGACCCGATACTTTCTTATCCAGCCATCGTCACCCTAGTAGCTCCATTGCTCCTGTCGGGCAAGTTTTTTGCGACAAAGTGGAAACATCGACATCCAGTCATAAGAAGTCTGTACTTCCGTTCTGTTGCGCGATAAAAAAAAAAAAAGAAAAAAAAAGATCCTCTCTTTAGAAGTAACAATTGTGTCAAGACGAAAGTGGAGGGAACGAAAGCATACAAAATGCTGTCTTGATGTGGATGTTGACAAGCATACTGAAAGATGGAACGCGAAATCCAATTTGAAAATAAAATGTGACGTTTTTATTGAAATACGCCACTTTCACGCCAAAGCGGCGCCAATCATTCTCGTTCTCGCTCATTCTCTCCGCTCTCTCTCTCTCTCTCTCTTAGCCGCCCCTCTCGTTATACGTAATTCTTAACATCCGTGTGAGTCGAAAATGGAGAAACTTGGTTATAAAGCAATTTAACTATATATATTTCGACTTTATAATTGTTATATGTAAAAACTAGTGTCATTTATGAAAAAAAAGTAGCGCCGAATCCCAATACTCGAAGAGATAATAAGAATGTCAAAGCACTGCGTAGCGAATGGAAGGTTCCGACAACTGCATGTATTTCCGTTTTTTTGTTTCCCTTGACACACGAGCGTCGAAGCAGACTTCACTTTGGCTAACGAAGATTCGAGCGAGTTACTTATCGATTTAAAATCGCAACCTCACCTGCATTCATTAACTGCGCATAGTTTTCATTTTATTGGACATCAATTAGCATAACTCGGCCACTTCTGCATATGTCAGCGTCAAAATTAGTTACTTGACAAGGAATTCGGCCAGGATTCACATGTTCTGGGGAAACTAACCTCCTCCCTCGGCATTCATATAACCTTTTCACTGATGTTACCTAATAATACTCACCGATATCCATAAAGTATATTTTATATCCGCTCTTATACTACTTGCCGTCTTTTACCTATAATTCATATTTATCTATTAATTATTCAACCGCAGAAATATAATAATTACTATAGCTTATCCATTTACGTAAACGCATTAGCAATATAACCCGATTCTGGCTGCATAGATATTGCGCGATTTCAAACTCCAACTGTTATTTGGATTAATTTAATAGCCAGTATTATAAAATAATATTATAAATTATATAGAGAATCAAGTACATATCATCGAAACACATGATGCAATAATCACTTCAAATTTGCCTCTTTCATACCTTTTTAATGCATTAAGATCAAAGAATTATGTAATTAAGTTTTAATTCGTCTCCTTAATGAATAAATTGCAAAAGTTGCTTCGCAGTTATTTAAGGTTGAACGTAAATTATATAAAAAGTTTATCAAATATACAACATACTTCAAAAAGACCAGAGTTTAGAGACTTTTTACCCTTTCCCGAGTCGCTTCAACTTCACTGGAAACAAAAAAAAAAATTAGAAAGTATACGTAATAAATTGTTTTATTGCTACATAGTTTTTGACGTACTGATTATTACTTTTTTCAAAAATAGTCCTCTGGGTAGGTGCTTACACGATATCAGAAATTTTGCACAAGATATAATTCAACAGCGAACTTTACAAATGAAGTAAAACAATAATGCTTTTACATGGCATGCGACAAAAGAGAGAGAGAGAGAGAGAGAGACTGCACAATGAAGCCCAAATTAATTGTTGATTGTGTGGTGGATAAATTTATGTACGCTAAAATTTATCTTTATCCAACTTATATTAGAAACGTCTTTCGCCAATTGGATTATTTATAGCAATATAAGCTGGAATGGTATTATAGTAACGTAATAGAATTTTAGGAGCAAATAACATTGTATAAAAGTGATTATTGAATTTAATTAATAAATAATAATAATAATAATAATATATCTACGCACATCGGCAAATAAAAATAATGCCTTATTTTTGAATTTTACTTTGCTTAGCAACACATAGGAAGTTTTATCGAGTTATAATTCTATGTATTACAAAATATCTGTTATCGAAAGTCGCTGGAATGAGTTTAGTTCAATACTTCAATAGTATAATGCATAGTCGAAAAGTTTAGCATATATTAATCTATCCAGTTTATTTTAATATTTTACGTTTTCGTAATATGAGCGAATCCTTTTGAGAGATCCCTTTGGTTAATGTAATACTTCGCTACTGGATCAGCGTTAACGACTTGTAATAAAATGTTTCATTACATCTCGTTTCAATAAAAAACAAAAGAAAAAGGAAATTTAATAGTTGTACAGTGCCGCACAAAGTATTTGAGCCTTCGATGAAACGCAGTCATTTATTTACATGTACTGTATATAATATAGCTCGCCATAATTTTGAGTATATTAGCATTGAAATAGGTTTTAATATCGAATGAATATACTTCTTCTTATATGACTGCGATCGGAATGGAAAGCATTGTATTATTTCGTAAAATCGAGTGCTTATTATGTATATGTGCATATCTGTATTAATTATTAAACAGAATTGCAAGCTTTCGGAACATGGTAACATGAAAAGCCTAATTTCGAATGTGAGGAAAATCCGGCAATCCCATATCTGCCACATGGATTGTTGGGGAATTATCGAGATAGAGCAGGAGATAAGAAGCGAGCGGGTATAGGTTAACCGGTCATTACTCGCAATCTATCGGACTAGTCAGCAAAACGTTCTTGTAGTTGTAAAATTTTCTTTCCCCCCTTCACCTCTCGAATTATTAAGTCTCGAGCTTATCCTTGCTCCCAGGTGAGGAACGAGATCGATATGTAAAATCGTGGCATTGTGGCAATCTTGGGGGGGGGGGTAGGTAGGTGATATGCTAGTAGCTAGAGACTATTAACAAGTATTCACTTTTACTTTAAAGGGCTAAGGGGGGATTCGGTGAGTATAAATCCATCAGAGCCAGCGATCGGTAAGCCCTAACTATAATAAAGGTGCTGGCAGAATTCGATTCCGGTGGTCTGCAAGCAGTATTGTCATTTCGCCAAGTGATTTACAGTTATTCATTGTCAGGTATATACACATTTGTATTATCGATCACATTTGCTGTGATATTCATTTGGTGATTTCGTGGATGATAAACTCATTGACAGATGAAAATTCGAATGATGTTATCTTTGAAATCGGAAGTACGACGAGAAATTCGTTATAATTTACTGTCCTACGCGATTTATTGATTTGTCCGAGCTTTATTGTTCTAGAAATTTTATTTTATAAATACAAATCGCAAATGATCATACACAGTTTGCTTTTTAGACTAAAACTACATTTACATTTACAGCATATCACATTCCTTTTTTTATAATAAAATGTATTGTTTTATAAATTATATTTCTTTCTAAATTTTTGTATTTAATGTAAATTAAGGGAATTCCACACTTGCATAAGTGTAATTTTATTATTATTTTTGAGAAAAGGGTTTCGTTATATTATAGAATTAAGTATACACACAAAACCATTAATTAAAATTTATTCAAGCGTTATTATGCCTAAGGCTTATTTACATATAAAGCATACACAATTATAAGTTTAGAAATATATTATAAAGGAGCTTTAGAAAGTTATCTTAAATTTATGTACAATACCAAACTAAATGTGGCTATAATCATGATTGAATATCCGAGATAAATGTTATATACAAATGCGAACTAATAAGATTTAGTAATTTTACTACGCAAGACCAGAAATATCAATATGTAGTAATATATGTGTGTGTGTGTGTGTGTGTGTGTTTATTATGTTTTAGCGAGCATGGTTTCTGCATAAAACAAGTTAATTTGACTAAAATTTATGTGATTTCACGTATATTTCGTTTATATTTTGGTTCATCTAGATTAAATGCAAGGGAATTCATTCGGGTTTTCAATTACTTCGATTTCCTTAGAACTCGGCAGGATATTCTGAAATTCATATTTGAGAATCGTGAAGTGAAGTGCTAATGTTATCATAAGAATTCCACTTGAATGCAATTATATTTTATAGTCCAAAACATCAGATTCATTTGCAATCCCTCGCGATTTATTCGCTCCTCAACTTTAGATTCTCTAAAATTGTATTTATTTTTTTACTGAATTCAGTGATTTATACTTAAAAATATACTGCTTATACATATCATTCTGGTACTTCGATCTTTTAAGCTTAATTGTAAAATTTCTCTTAAATCATAAATAATTAATTTAATAAATATGTTCTCGATTATTTAAATAACTTGAAAAAAATTGAGTAATTCCTCTAATACTTCATGATATTAAAATAAAAAAATAAAAAACTACGAGAAAAATGATTTCTAATGTATACGTGTAATTTTAATATAAGTATTCAAAAGATAATTTAATAACTCTAAAGAAAATTGAATAATATCTTGATAAAAAAAGCGACTAGTATAATGATATCCATATCATTATTTACGGTATAAAATATGAATGAATTGTGACATAAATAATAAAAAGTGCCTTCAAAGTAAAAGTTAGACATAAAATTAAAATTGAAAATACGTTTGACATCAAATTCGTAATAGTTTATAAAAATTATGTTTTGAAGAGTGTAGATGATAAAATCCTTGAATAAAAAACAATTGGACGGAATGTTTAAGGGATCTACTCTATTTTGTATTTGATTATGAGTCTACATCCATCGTTAAAATGGAATGTTGTAGAAGAGCTTAAGATCTAATGTAAATTACGCAAACATTAATATATATACAGGAAATGGAAATATTTAACATTAATTATATGAGCCTTCGAGCATCAATTAGTCAGACATGCTGAATTCGAACGCAACGTAATAAAGATATTCTTTATTTACACAAGAAGTTAGCTGAATTATTATTCAGCTCGCTTATTCAATTTCAATTTTGTATTCATATATATCAAATCTAAATATATTGTTCAGAATGCGGTGGGAGAAAGAGAGGGCAAACTAATTAAATTCTATAAATTTCAATAAATATATATGAAGATATAAATTGGACCGGTCGCTTAAAAATAGTACATCCCGAGTTCAAGTCGCGTACAGAATTAAGAAATTCTTGACTCTAAAAATTCATGACGATTTATTCGTGCTTGTAAGAATTACACAAGCATTGGGTAATACAGATAGAGTCCGTACCGTATTTTAATTGTCTACAATAAAGTGCACTTGAAGCCATAAAAGCGTTAATGATATAATAATAATAATAATAATAATAATAATAAAAGAAATTATGTAAAATAAAATAATTGACTAATTAGGATGAATGTGTAGCCTGCCTATAGATAATTTTGCGAAGTAGGTTTTCTGAATAAATGGTCGATTATTTACATGCTTCGTCGTTGATGGTGAAGAAAAAAAAATGAATGAAAGGGATTTTTGACGTTATGTAAGCTGAATTTAAGGGTGCAAAAGCGAATTGATTTTTTTCGTTTTTTATTTTTCAAGCTTCTGCGCTTGCGTGTATTCTCGCTTTCTCCGGTTAATAAAATCAGTTTGCCTCAGGCGATACCGTGGGCGATACCGTGGGCGATACCGTCGGCGATACCGTAGTGCCAAGCTTTAGCCTCTTCACACAAGTATTCCTGATTAGCGGACGAAAGTTAATGACCGTGCTAATGCGTCTTGGAGTGACGGGTGGCGTGTCCGTCCGAGTCTGACTCTGTTTTTCCGAGTTTTCTTTCACTAGCCCTCTTCTCATTCGCATCGGCGACCGGCATTACTTGCCCTTGTCGGCATTAGTTTTCTACATACTCTACCCCCCCATCCCCCTCCAGCCCCCATCTCTCCTCGTTCTCCATCACCGGGCCACTCTTCCGGCGCCGTCAATGGGTCGCGCTCCCGATATTAAATTGCAATTATCACGGATAGTTCGACTAAGCCTCCTCACCTGCGAGGCTCTCTTGTACCTACCGCTAGGAGAGGCAATAATGGATGAGTGTTGAAGTATAATCGATGGAATTAAGGCTCGTCTTGCATCAGGATAATTACAGCACCTTTTCCTACTCGTTACATAACTGGCCGAATATTATTAAGCCAATACCATACAAGGCACTTGAATTCATAATATTACCATCCGAAGTAAAACCCAATCAAAATTGCGAGCGCAATATTTATACAAAATAAAATATGCAAAATCTAGTTTTACTGTTCTTTATGCTAAGTGCATATAATAAATGTAAAACCTTCTTAAACAAAACCTTACGTGAATCTGTACCCTTTCATTTGTTATATTAATATTTTAAATAAATACGGACCTAATTAATATGAAGGCTCAAAGAAGAAGGCAAATTTATTATTAAACTTGTATTAAACTGAAAATTGTTAGAATAAATTAATCGAACTGTCTTGTAAAACAATATTACACAGACAAATTTATCCTATATTTACGAATAATTAATTTAATTTTTTCCGATTAATATAATTTTCTAGCTATAATGTACTAAAAATTGAAACTATTTAATTTAAAGTTAAAATTAATATTCTGTAAGATCTTTCAGGAACTTATTTAAATATAAGAAGATATTTTTAAATCTTTCTTTATGGCGTATAGCAATTTCTGAATAAAACGTAACAGGAATATGCCCTGATAATAGAAAAGAATAAATTGCCTGATTATCTTTGATTAAATGACATGTAAATTTGTAATTAACGATATTAATTTATCTTTCATAATTAATTAATTAACCATTTTTATCGATAATGAAAGAGGAGTATCCTTTCGAATATTAGCTTGAAAATAGGAGAACTAATGAAGTTAATAAAGTTAAGATGAGTTGACGGAATTTTTTCTACTATTATATATATATATATATATAATTTAATCATCCGGAGAAAATATTTAAATTTTTCCACGAAGATGATTATGATCCGTAGAGTGAAAAAGTGTTGCCTTAAAATTAGCTGAATTAAAATTGCAGCTTCCAACTATTCTGGCGATAATAAAAAGAGTTAAGAGGAAGGAAAGCTAGAGTGAGTAAAAATTAGATAAAAACGGGTAATAGGAATGCGATGCAGACGCCATTTGATCTCGGGCATTGTTCTTACTGCAGGCAGAGTGGCAAGGCTGCTTTTAAAATTATTGAACGTCCAATCCTCTGTCCATTGATTACTGTTAGTAATTGCTATGGTGGGGTCGCAGCGGCAGCGGCAGCGGCAGCGGCAGAGGTGGAGGAGGAGGAGGAGGAGGAGGAGTAACTCTTCGTTTCGCTCAGCAGCTTCGACTACTCATTACGCACTAACACATACATTTATTCATCATTTATATACAAGATGCACATACGTTATATACAGGATGCATAGACATGCTTTACGCCACTACAAGAAATGTAAAGTTATATTTACTCCATGAAATATGCATGAATAAATGCAATGTATGTTTTTCAGATAAAATTTTTAATTTTTTCCCATCATTTTTATACATTAAAATCCTGTTTTGTTTTCTTACAATTCTTCATATATTCAGTGAAATGTAACTACTGAGTTGCTATTTCATAAAACTCTGAGCAATACTTGTTTCATGTTATCTGAATAATATCGTCTAGAATCAAAAATTCTTGCTTCCTACTCATTGTATAATAAATTACTTTACATTTTCTTAACAAAAGCATTATAAATTATAACTTGAAATAATAAATTATAAAAAAAAATTGTCATTCTTAAGTGTATATTAACATTGCAAAATATACTTTTACTACGTAAAAAGTACTTCCGAGGAACATAAAATTTTTTAATTAGAAAAATAATCTTTGATTTTTAACTTATTTTTAAATATTTCTAACACAATCTCGTATACCTATGACTTATTATTATTATTATTATTATTATTCTCATTATTACCTTTGTCGCTGTCGTTATTTTTTTTACGTATAAGGTAACAGTTGTAACATAGAAATGATTTACGATGTTTTTATGGAAATGTCTGATATATTTCTGCATTATTTCGTTCCTTCGTAAATACAAAAAACTCATACACATAGATTTACACACGCGTGCGCGCAACTCTTATGTGCACTGCTATTTCAATGTTATAAAAATATTATTGGCGAAGACAATATTTCAGATAAAAAATTTTAGAATATTTAATTCCAAAAGAATCAGCTGTGAAAAATATCCAAATCTATAGTGAATTTGTTTTATATTTCCTGAGCTTCCCTTTCAATGTTATCTTTCTTCTCATTCGTCACTAATTTGCCCGTCGATAAAAATTGAATGTATCGAGTGCGCATGATGGAAATGGTACATACGTCGACCTAATTACTCCAAATGTCTCGCTTATTATTCCACCTTTGAAAATACGTTATCTAGGTGTGCTCCATAACAACATTGGCAGCACAGATTGATTTTTTTGTCTGTATTAGATTTGTTAGGAGCGTTCTCATGAATAGAGAATCAATTTATCAAGAAAAATTAAGATATTTTTAGATTAAAACTCATCTCTTTTTTCAAGTTATACACACCTGTCGATTAACTCTGTAATTTAATTTACTTTTACCTTCTTTCGCTATTCTTATATTGAATTTTTTAAACATTTTCTCATAAATATATAAAGGTATAATGTTCAATTATTTTTCAACTATTTTCAATTATTTTTTTCAATACATTTTAAGTAAAATAAAAATGGAACATAGAACAGCTTTTGGTAGACTTTTCATTTTCATTATTTTTCTCTTTGTTTGTACCTTCATCGTAATAAATTTTTATATAAATTTTTTCGACTCTCGCTTTTTTCTCTTTGCAATTGTACTTTTTTTCTTCCTGTACATTTAAAACTTGGAATATTGAAAATACAATTAAAAAAAAACTTCTAAATCTTTATAATTTCGAAAAAATTGAATTTTTTCTGAACATTTTAAAAATCTTAATTAATTTTAGAATAGTAGTAATCTGTAATTAAATTTTTGAGAGAATTACTTTAGTTATGACTATTTAAATATATTTTGTAATATATGCATTTTCTTTAATTAATTATCGGTAAAGACCGTGTATTCCATTGCTCCAGCAGCTCAAGATATTTATGGGTATTATAACACTGAGGTAGAAACTTTTCTTTAAAGATCTTGATATAGAATAAATACCGGATCACATTTAGTTAAAAACAAATTTAAACTATAAATTAATAGAGCTACTAATTTGCATATTTCTATTATACTATCGCGCCGAGCGAGTCAATATTTTGTATAGATATTGTGCTCTAAGGCAAATTTAGTATTTCTGTTTATCCGAGCGATCCGTTATTTCGGCCGTGGCTCGCAACTCCTCTTACAAACGCACCCTCTATCCTCTCTTCGGTTGACATTGACCACAATCACCCTCCTACTTCTTTAACCTCTGTAGTTCTCTCGATATCCATGTAACTCCCTCTCTATGTATGCGTATATGAACAGTGTTGATTTGCAACTTGTAAGCGGACCATATCGGTTTTGCGCATGACGGCATGACACAACTTCCGAGGGAGAATGTACATCGTGATTTAATTTAACGATAAGCTCAACCAATTTAAGCTACTTCCCTTTACCAGAAGTCCACCTTTATTCTTTAACGTCATTATTCTCTTAGACTTCTTCTATACGTTATATTCTTTTCAACGTAATTATCAAATGGAATAATGTAGCCAATAATAAAAACAACACATTTACAAAACTAGTGAGCAAAATATAAGATGAAAGTGAATTTCTTGTACTAAATTACTATAATGGATGATGTTACATACTCATACTCTTCGCTAAAATTCATAAAAGCTAAAGTCATTTTTTAGCGCTTCGTATATGATGATGTTTCTCATTTAAGTAGACTCGTGTATATACCGAGTGCAATGTACCACGAATACACACTCGATTTATACTCTCATAATATCTATAAATTCCCTCGAGTTTTTATTAAACACAGTATTAAAATTTTCTTCTAAAAATCAAATGTAAATAATCTATTAACTATGCCGCGGACATGGAAAAAAATACTATTCACCAATTCTTTTCATCGAGTTAATAATACAATAAGCTAACCATATTTTAAATAAACGCATAGATTAACTACACGATAAAAACACTTTCTCAACTAAGCAATATTTAAATAATTTAGAAACTATTTGACTGAAGAAACATTGTATTAATTATTGAATGGCTTGGAAAATTACCGTAATTTTTTACAAGTTTTCAAATTACATCGACTAATTAATAATATAATAGAAAACCTTTATCTATATTTATAAATTAATAAATTATGTTAAAATTACTTCCAATATTTTACAAAGTTTTCATAAAACCATAACGCAATTATGTATTTTTTAAAAAAGTAAAATCGATAATTTTAAAAGTTTTTATTGTTATTTTTATTTTATACTATAAATTGATAATAAATTTCTAATTAAATTGAAAAACAATAAATTGAATGAGTTATCAATTTATTTCGTGCAATTCAATTAATAATTAACAATATTATATATTGAATATAATTTTATTTGTATATTGTATTATCAAAATATGTGCCAGGCAAGTGAAGTATATTGTCTTTAATTAAATGTCATTATACCACACAATTGTATCATATTAATCAATGGAAGGGAAATTTTAATTGAAATACAGTACATTAAGTATACAGAGTATTTTAGAAAATTTATAATTATACACTTAGAAGAATAACATATTTAAACAATGTTTATACGTCATTTATGAGAAATGTGTAATTATTCATGGTAGTTGATCTTATCTGTGTGTACAGTCCGAATATAAACGATTTATTTATCATTATTTTACAAGGTACTATAACGATTCACAGAAATGAATTACTGTGCGCTTATATAATATACTAACAAAAACTGATGGTTCGATTTAATTTTACATTGAAAGACCGAATGTATATTTGTTTCATAGACTACTTCGTTAGATGACAATATCACGTACTTGAAATAATTGAATATGATTTAATCAGTGTGAATCCAATAAGATAAATTTTTATACTCATACTAAGCAACAGGCAATATTATTGTAATAAACATTGTTATTTCAGTCCCTCCGGAACAACCGGCAATTTTGGACATGTGGGGTCGGATGCTGAATGGATCCTCTGGCCCTTACAAAGAGGGTGATAATCTTTCTCTCACATGTCGAGTTACTGGAGGTATGTAAATAAATCTACATTCTTACCGTATTCTCAAGTTAGATAAAGATTCTCGGAAGCAGACTCCGAGCTATTACAGTTATTCTTTTATCTGTAACGACACCAGATTTTGTAGAAGATAATTAGTACTTCGCTTACTAGATAAATTCTTCCTTTATAAATATATAATGTTTCACAATTTTTCCTCAAATACAATTACACGTGGTTATCATGATATTACTGTTGAAAATAGAATTAAATATTTGTATTATTTTTTCAAAGTCCTGTCAAGTATTATAGAATAAATATATTATACCTAATATATATTTCATGTATGGATTTAAGAACATATTATATTGCTACGTTATATTAAAATTTCTTAACAATTCAGTTATTGACAAAAACTGAGATTTTTTGTGATACAATATCTGTATCATAGTATGAAACTAATATGAGACTAGTGTAAAAGTATTTTTTTTAAGATATTTCGATGTCATTAGTAATAATTTGTAGACTCTCTGTTTATGTATTATTGAAATTAATTATTTACGTATGTAAGCGCGCCTTTACGATATTTAACTGTAATATATTCTTAGTTTTGATTAATACTACAGAATTTTATTTTACAGTAGTAATACCAATTAATTTAAAAAAAAAATTATCAGTACAGTATTCATGTATTAATTATATGAGAGACATAAAAATACGAAAGAAAAACTAAAATTTAGCGTGTCTAATTTTTTTACGTACACTATTACTATTCTTTCATACATTTAGAACAGAAGTCAAGAACAGATTTTAAATTTAAAGCAGAAAGATAAATATAAATAGTCGAGAGTATAAAAGAAAAGAGAAGAAAATAATAGTGGAAGAGTTTTAATTGAATTTCGGTAAACGAATAAAAAGTTTAATGACATTCTTTTTTTGGATTACTTTAAAAACTATATATAAATTTGTCTTTATAATTATCGTGGAGCGAATATTGGACAAATATTTATACAGTTTAATTGTCATTGCTATTGTATGTATAGACATAGCTATTTAGTTATTACGTTTATTCCAGTATTATTCCAGTATTATTAGATATAAAGGTGTGACTATTTCGGATCGTGGTTACGGAAGACATGATTCCAAGAGATGAGATATCAGGAGGCCGAAGCGTTGTAAGTAGACGGGGCCGGCGGGATTGGGGGCGGGGGGGGGCAGCGCGACGCATCCGCGGACTTGCGGTCATCTTCCGGGTCGAGCTGCCCTTTCAATCGAATCGACAAATGTGACCAGATGCGGAGCTTATGAGTAAGTTCGGCGGGATACTGGAAGGAAGTTAGTATGGAGGGGAGAATCGGCAAGAAGGAATGGCCGCGAGGCTAATAGAATACCGACTCCCTTGTGGCAGCATAGATTAATGCCCAAATAATCCGCTGTCAGCCGCTTCCGGTGCAAGCTGGATTTGTTCCCCGAACCGAGTTTTGAGACCGTAACGGCACCTCAACTCGTGCCTCAAACTTATTTAGTTCGTCATTAGTTTCCCCCACCCACCCTCTTTTTTTTTTTTATCGAACATCGAGACATTTAATCACGGAATTTGTAATAATTCAATTATGATCCAATTCAATAAATTCGATATTTTATAAAACAACAAATATCTGATCGATTGCGTATTACTAGTATATGAGAAATTTTCAAACAGGATTTTATTATTCATTACATATTATTTAATTTAACATGAATTATAATTTCATTTGTAGTAGACAATAACTTCAAGAATTATACATAAAACTTATATTCATTCAAATGAAATATATTCAATTATATTCTACCGTCTCATAAATATTAATAGATAATTTCTAGTCAAACCTTAAAGTTTTTTTTATGTATCTTTGCAATTATATTATTATTTGCTTTTTCGATTAGTGAGAAAAGTTTTTATATTCATACGAACGGCTTTCATACGGAAATAACACGGAAAACATACAGAACTTTCTTAACTTTCCTTTTAAACAAATATAAAGCAAAATTGAGGATGAGATGTGTAATGCGCGATGAATGTATACATGAAACATATTTCATGAAACAACTGATACAACTCTTACTTTTTACGGTTTACGAGTTTGATCTGTTGTTTTCTTTAAAAATTATATGGATTACGTGAATACCTAAATACCTGAATATCTGCATCGTTGCGCTTAAAGAATTGTTAATCTTAAAAGGATCATGTTCCCAATAACGCTGGATTCTTACATTTTATGAAAAATAAAAATATTAATTTCAATTTATTTTTTTTTTTACAGTGAAATAAAAAATATGAGTCCATTTGAATTTATAATAATACCTATTCTATCTTTACTTATTACTATCACATCGAATGGACCTAAAAATCAATAGATTATTTTTGTTTTGTTTATAACTAGCTTCTTACTTGTATTTGAAATTTTTCTAGGTCTATTAATTTCAGTTTATTTTCATTTACCTTCCTTCTATATTTTAGAAATATAATTATAATTTATTAAAACTTAATATACACTCACTACATTTATTATAATTAACACACTCATATCCGAATACTTCAAGATATAACGATAATATAATATAATATAATAACTAATTAGAAAGGCTTTCTCCAGTAATTTCAAGCAACTCTAATTTCTTAATATTTCATTAACATTATATGAAATTATACATTTTAATGAATAGTTTTGATCTGAAGTTGCTTTGACAGAAATTGTGATAGTATTTAATGAAGTAAATTTGAATAATTCTTATAAATATACATATATAGCTATGTTTATATACTTCATTATGTATATAAAAGAGTAAATTTTATCTCAGTCATGTAGCTTTTATTGATAATATGCGGATTATTAGTTAAAAGTATTATATTATGGAAATAAAAATATCTATGTACAGTTGATAAATTTTTTTATACAATAAAACAAATACTTATATAACTCAATTAAATAATAATATTGATTGGAATGTAACATAAATAATATATTTGTAAAAACGTGTACTATAATTACTGGAATCTATCGGTTAAGAAAACAGTTTTACTTAGACAATTATAAAATAATATTGCGCAATTTTATTTTTGAAATATTAAGCAGGAACTTCTAATTATAATTTTTCTCTCTATTTGGTAAATATTAACCTGTCGATGAATAATGGTGACTTTGTAATATGAACTTATATTTAAATAATGTAAAGAATTTGAGTCAAATGTATTTCACAAAGATATTTGAAAAAAGCACTTTATAGATCTGTACAGGCATAATATCCTAACCAGCAAGCTCAGAAAAATTACAATTCCGTTAAATTTATGCTTCGAAGAATCCACGTAGAGTGGATATTGTATATTTGTCCTTACAGATTAGTATCTTATATTTCAATAATATGATTGTTGATAATGTTTATCACCTCGGTCCGTTATGTACGCACGCGTAGCTCGACTTATCTACGGAAAAATAAAATATCAACTCTTGAAACCATAAAATTTATAGTAATTTTGTTTTGTAAGTTTAATATTTTTTATGGCTTAAATGGCGTAAGGGAATGTGCAAGTATTGAATAATATGTCTGTCATAGGCGGGCAAGAGTGGCCGAGTATTATTATTATTTTTCGTATAGAAAGAGAAACGGGAACCAAAGAATGTGGGACGAACAATGGCAAGAACTCTGAGGAATAATTGAAAAAAGGTCGAAAATGTTGCAGGTGGGAGTAATCGTTAAAGAGAGATACGAAAGCATCCGTGGACGAGGTGCTAAAATTAAAGATTATTCGCGTAAAAAAATAAGCGCAATAAAGATAAGCGAATAAATATTTCTTTGCCATCACAACAGACGTCACTGTACTCGACTGCCGTAAAGTGACGTCACTGTACGACACCACGTATTCTCCACGTACTCGATACCCCCCCCCCCCGCCGCGTCATCGTCAACCCGGTGGTCCACATTTCGACCACCCGTATTCGTATACTCGATGGCACACCGAGTTCCTTCTCTCTGCGACGAGAAACGGAACGATTTTTTAAAAAATGCTACTCAAGATCTTCCCGTGTAAAGCAACTCCCTCAAGCATCGTAACATAACTAACGACCGTAACGACTACAGCGCATACCGCGCCCTTAAGATCAAATGTTAGTAAACTATGCGTCTCGATCGAGTCTTTGCTATTGCGTCCTTATTAAATCCAGTCAAATGTTTTACGCATTTGAAAGTACTCAAGTTCATCTGCCTGCCATGAGAAAACAGATCATCAGAAATTTATTATTAATTTTATTATATTTCTTATTAAATTTGAGTCAAAATATTTAAGTTAAAATACATGTTGAAATTGTATATTACCTGAGTTCATAGTTAAATTATTGTTATAGGATACGTAAAAGATTATACGTCAATGATAAATACGATTATGATAAATTTGCATTTGGCCCTTTTTATACTTACCGACGGTAATATCACATTATGCGTACATTATGCCATTCATCATTGCGATTCCAACGAAACATTCTTAATTCTTTTCAAATTGAAAATTTAATGCGAGTTAGTCCGTAAGCTTTTACTTTCGAAAATAATAAAACGAAATAATTAATTTATAACGTTCTGTTTTTATGTACTTCTTTTTTTACTTACGAATATAAAAGCTTGATTAGAAGTTGATTTGATTTCTGCGTGTGTATATTTTTCTACATCTATTCAAAAATACATTAATTACTCGATATACTATGAGCACTAAAAGTCTAATTAAAATTATTGTAAAATATATGAGCAATTTTTAAATTTATGTTTACAATAAATATTGATTACTGTATGATGACTGGAAAGAGGGTGGTAACTTATACATTTAATCCTGAACAAATTATGAAAATTATTTTAGATAATTCTTTTACAACCAAAAAAGTGAATGTTCGATGAATAATTCTACCTTTAATGGTTAGATTACAAGTTTATATTAATTATTTGCGAAAGAATATCGGAAGCTCAAAATTTTAATTTTTGTATTCAACTAAATAAAAAATAATGGCCATGAATTTTTCAACTTTAGAAAATCTTAAGAAATCGAAGACCGTAGTTGTTATGAAAAAGTTTTAATATTTTTCTACTTACTTAACATGATGAATATTACGTAAATTATATTATGTAATATTTCTGTTGCGACGAATAGTAGGAAATCTGTCTCTTCATTTCATGTCATGTTCATCAATTATGAAATATATTAAAATAATGAATACGAATCGCAAATAATAATAATTCAATAACGAAATTTAATAAAATTTATTTAATTGAGGATACTATATTTTTTAGAATATTTACATATTTACATTCTTCATGTAGGAAAAGAATGAGAGAAAGAACGATACCCTTAAGTGGGTAGGATGGGATTGGGGAGAGGGGCGATTGAACGTTGAAGGTGGGGGAAATTCAATTTCAAACAAGAATAAGCAATCACAATATATTATCTCCTAGAAATGATCTTAGCTTCGGTGTAAAAAAAAATTCTTGGTAAGCGACACGCAAAGCTCTGAACTGTCAACACAAGCCAATAGTCAATTGTTAAAAGCTAAATCGAGTTTCATCTATACTTTGCTGTTCGGCATCAAATATTAACTTCTGAAAATTATCATCAGATTACGTGTCCCGATTCTATAGTTCCGTCTTTCTGACTCCATCCCCGCTATGCAACACCACTTATTTATGTTACTTTTTTACTTTTCCGTACATAGACTGCTGTTTCGCTACTATGTTCCACAGCGAGCTATACTACCGCGTTTAAATAAATAAAATAAATATTTTATATATATATATATATATTTCCTATAATGTAATAATAGAAAATTATTGTAGATTTGACAATAAATATGCTTTGCGTCCATAATATTGATCGAATGGTGCGTATATTTCAAAATGATAATAAATATTAATATTTAAAAGTAATATAAAATTTACTTATCATCCTATTACTTTGGATATAAAAAATAAATGTATGAAATGAACATATTTTTACACAAAAAGCTAATTAAATCTTGTACAGACATTGGTGCTCTAAAATTGAAAAGATGTCTCAACTTCCGGCTTAACTCCTTCCATTCGCTATCGCAATAACAAGATACTTTAGCTGAGAACAGCTGAGACTTCAAAGATATATAGCATTAGAAGAATACAAGCCTCGATCGACTTTACGATTTTTACAGTTGTAATTATAACCGACTGTATAGGTAATATATATTATAGGTAATATGCAGAAATTTTATAGTACAACAAGATACTGAGTAATCATTCTGCCAAAGGTTATTTTCAATAACCGGGCAAATATTTACTTCAAAGGCATTACATCGGAGAATAAAGATTAATAAATGGCCATAATGGATCTAACATGCGTTACATGGGATATATATTCGCCTTCATCGTGTACAGATATTTTTTTCACCTGCCTTACCTATAGGATTTCCTTTAATTTATTTCTATCCGCGATTGTGTCTCGCATCGTTCGACTGACTCTGCTAACTTGAACCTTTTCATATTCGTTCCTATATATTCGTTTCTGGGCGATATTGTTACGATAACTACAAGCTGTAACATAAGATCCTGCAAAATTTACACAGTTTTTATGCAAACGCCAACTCTTGAAAATTTAATAGTTATTTACATAACAATACTATACTTTTAACTCACTATATATTACAACCGTGAATAAAGTAATATATTCTATACATTCTCTCTCGTAATGTTTTTGATATATATATATATATACTCCGCTGAAAGAGATTAAGTTTAATTGAAGCGTTCTAATATTACTCGTAAATCAACAGCCACTTCAACACTGTTATTCAAATGCCCGTAAAACTAATTCTACAAAGTTTTGAAAGCAATATCAAAGGAAATTTATATATGCATATGTATATAAAGCTAATTGTATAACAAGTTGGGACCGGCACCAATGGGGGGGGGGAGAAAAAGGACCGGAATAAGTTGGGATGTGCTTTTTCCCCAAGACCAGTCAAATTAGAAAATAAAAGAAACAAAATGAAGCAACATTGTGGCATAGTAATTCGCGCGTACTGGCAAGCGGTTTATTTTGGTAATTATCCTTCCTTGAGCGCTAAATGAGTCTGCTACTTTCTTCCCGTCCTTCCGTTCTTATGCTTATTCGCTACTCTCTATACGTATTTTCGTCCTTGTTTAGCCCCTCTGTATTAGACATTCTGCTTCACCTTCCTTTAGATGGAACACTGATGAAATTTTCAACAACCGCTTCCGCAACTAATCACAACTAATTGCAGAACATTAGAGATCTTTTTTTTTTTTTTTTTTTTTTTTTATATATAAACAGTGAGTTTATTATAGAATCAGTTTGGATTAGTGATACAAGGATTTGAGAAATGTTGTTGTAACCTCGCATCGCTAAAAGTCAGACAAACGTCTCTTAATTTACAATTCGGAGAATTCCATGATTTACTTCCGTGATTTATTGTTGTAAACGAATGAATAGTCTTCATATTAATCAATATTTATACTAATACGTATTCATCTACTGGTAAATGTTAATTTTAAGTCATTTGAATATCTGAGAAATGAAGCTCAGAACTCCTATTAAGAATTCGAAAAGATCCATGGAAAACGCTGGCGCTTTCCTTTGCAGTCACGTTTGCGTGTATGAGTGATTTAATTGAGAGTCTGGCTCTTGGTAGTGGTCGCGAGTATTTAAAATGGATTACCCATGCGGATCATCTACGACACTGTTCGTCTAGAAGGGCTCAGAATTAGTTATATATATATATATATACATCTTTAAGAATACGTCCATTATCAGCTCAGCAGGACTCAGATGGATATACAACCTATTTTCCTCTCATATATTTCAGTTTTCTTACGTCTTATATTTTTAATTCTTAAAACTTTCATTATTGACCGATGGAGTACTAATGCAAATAAGCATACGAAATATTAATAATGCTTAAGTGCACATAAGATTAATATGATAAGCCAACAATATGCATGCGTACCGCGGGTATAGAGTTTTTTGTTGTACACGAGGGAGAAAAACATTACGAATTTGATTTAAGATTAGAACATTGATAGAAATAACCGTAAGAACAATTGAATGTAACACGTGGTTAAAAGCGACAAAAGCTAACTAAAAGCTGTATATTTAACAGTACAATCTCTTACACGTTCTCAATTCCTTCAAGTATTTTTACTCAAGCTTAACAGTTGTAATTACTTAATTGCTTTAAGTAATAAAAAAAAATTGTTAATTAGCATAACTATGTGGATTTAATTTTGTTTCCTAATTTTTAAGTAAATTAACTCTACTAATTATATATTCTTACGAAGTAAGCAAATTTAAAAATTGTATTTGACATTTAGAATTAAATTAAACTTGAGTTGTATAAGAAAGAAGTAATTAAAGTTTTTAGAAGACCAGATTTCGAAAACGTAATAGCATTTTAAAAGTTAATTTTGTAAAATCTCTCTAGATTAATAATGTTATAAATGTTTACATAATTTTTCCTTATTTGGCCAATCAATTTTTCAATTAAGTAATTTGTGAATTTATACAATAAAGTCTAAAAAATTTAATATTAGTATAAGAATTAGATAATAACGTATGGATTTTAAAATATGAAACCAGCAAAGAAATACAATTGTAGTAACCTTTATTACGTATACGCGATCATTAAAAAAAAAAGCTGGAAAAAAAGCATTAATTTCAAAATTGCTGAAATACAAAAATTCTAATGAGAGAAAGATTGCGACTCATGGCATAAGACTTTAATTTAATTGTTAAGAGTGATAATTTTTTAGACAATGGAGACATGAAGACTAATATTTCATGAAGATAATAATCTTAAAAAAAGGCGAAAAGTAAAAAGCTTCCAAAAGTTCGTATTAAAATTTAAACGTATACGCTAAAGATCCAGACGATGCGCAAACACACACAAAAGATACGCGCACACGTAGCTCCTTCAATGCCAATATAGCCACACATATTCTTCATTTATTCTACTTTATGTATTATCTATGCGCGCAACGATGCATCTGGCGCGCTACATTCATTCACATTGTCAGCGAACTCGACTTTAGCGAACCTATACGATGCAATTACAAAGTTGCGAGCAAAGTTCTATAAATTACTTATCATCCTTAATAGAGAGATTTGTGAAATACTATTTTCAATCACATCACGTATTTTTATTATAGCGGATTCGCAAAGAACAGAAGTATACTTGACCGAATTCTGAATGCGTACAATAATACCAGAACAGTAATAATTTTCTAATAATCGTCACTTTCTTAAGTAAAAGTGCTTTTTTGCTTGTATTAAATTATAGTAGAAGTAATAGTTAATTATAAGCATATATAAAACATTAAAATTAGAAAGGCAGTACAAGATTGGAACTGCATAATTGTATTTTATTTTTATAACTATATTTTATTTTACTATATATTCTAAATATTCTAAAAGACATATTTATCAAAGTTTACATACGAATTATTTACTATTCCTAGGAAAATAATACTAAATCATTCTTTATTACTTTATTATTCTTATTGTTATTATTTCATTGGCGTTTATGTAAGTAAAAGTAAGGGTAAAAAAGCTAGCTGATGAATATTCTACTTATTGAAATTCTTCTTCTGAATAAATTGAATTTCCAATGTAAAGTAAGTATAAATTTATCTACATTCATTTTCCGTACTTGAGCAATAATGCATTTAAATTTCCTTAAATTATCTTATTACTGACTATAAACAGTAATAAAATAATAATGTATAGAATATTAAATGCTCATTTACTCTATTAAAGAACAGAATAAGTATTTATATATTAATATTAACCTTAAGCTCAACACGATTAACAAGTACCTATTAAACTATCTGTAAAATATAATATAATACATTTGAATTCAGGTATAATCGCAGAATACGAATGTACACAAGTAATAATTACATTAGCATAGAAATATTATTACACTAGTTCGAAATGATGTTGATTTTATTCAACTTTTGTTAGGTAAGAAACATATAAACTTTGAAATATATAGTTTGTTGAGTGTTTATTTACTCTATGCTTATTCACGCTGGGCGGCCTTTACTTTTACGCAGATTATAAGTAAACTGCGAAAGTATCGAAATTGTTTAGATTCTTCGCTTCTCTGTCCGTTACACGTACCATATAATACATGTCCACGAATTGTGCAAATCCGAAAGAGTTGAAAGCTTATTTAATGGTAAGTATATCCGCGATTTATATTCTTAGCGAAATTTCGGATACAGTTTGAACTCAACTTTAAATAACAGATTTCGAACTCTTTCTAGTCGAATCGGTTAGTTCTTTCATTCACGTATTCGCCTTTTCCACAACGCTCTATCTATATGCATTAAGGAATAACTGTCATTTATCTCATTACATGCACGTTGAAAGATCGGAAAGATGGTGTGATCGAGGCTGTGAAAAGAAAGTTATGCTTCTTTTCATGGCTCCAGTTACCGGAGCACGGTTGTTTCTCAATTTTTTTTTTTACTTCATTGTTTAACCCATAATTTATAGAGTATAAATAGCCATGGGATTGAACCTAAGAGGTAGGAATAAAAAAGAGAAGCTAAGAAAATCCCTTGTAATCTCTTGTTATAAGCTTTGACTTTTTTTTTTAAATACTAAACTTTGCTAAACTTCGTATTCGGGGGTAAATCTTTAAAAACTTTTATATTATGAAACCTTAGATGATACCTATGTTTAATAGTGCATTTCCGTCTTAATTTATCTTAATTGTATTTTCAGAGAAGTTTTACCTTGAAAGTTTTACATTTTTTCTTATTTTTTCAACCCTGTTACGTTTACGTTTAAGTTACGAGGAAACTTTGAATTAAAAATTACTTGTTTTAATGTTGCATTTTTCTATGACTCAACAAAAATTTTATCAATTTTACAATATACAATTATTAAATTCTTTTACAAGTTTATTCAGCTTGAAAAATAAAAAAAAAGTAATCAATACACTATGCGGATGTGTACATGAAATTATCCATCCAATTGTAATTAATCTTGAAAATGTTCCAATCTTTTATTTAATTCACGCCTAAAGTTCTAACGCACAACCACATCGTATATACTGTTGATGTATTTTTTTCTTTTTTATTAATTTTATTGAATTATATCATTTAATATTTTTGCAGCTCAATCAGTCAGTTCAACGGTACAAATTAGTTATTTTAATATTGTAATTTTATCAAAGACTTTAGGAATTTTGATATTATAAAAAAAAGCGTACCGATTTCAAAGAATTGGCAATCTATAAAAATAATCTAAGATTATTATTGTAAATTGAATAAGATTTTGATATAATTTATCAAATTCTGAACACATGAGTATGTGCTCTGAGTACGACTACTGAGAAAAAAGTAACGAATGATTATATATTTATTTAAATAGTCTGGCTAGAAACGGCAGATAAAATCTCCTGAAAATAATACATCAGATAATAAACGATGCAACGATGTCTAAAATAAAAATAAATAATTAAATAAAATTGCCATGTCATTGATTTACCTAAAAGATGGACAATGCAAGATAAGAGAATCTGCTCTGTCGTGAAAGAAAAAGAAAAAAGAATATGATTACACATATTGAGGAAGCAAATGCAAATGAACAATTTATTCGAAAGTGTAACGACAGAGATTCGGAAAGGCGGGTAATTAAGTAAATAAAAGGATATTAATGAGCTGGAAATAATTCGAAGATTAAAATTTGTGCGCCCCTACGCCGAATGTTGGAAATAATGCCCTTAGAGGAGGGTAAAATTTCTCCTCATTATTCCCAGCTTTGCCTGTACTGTCATTGAAGAGATTTCAGTTTTTTTTTCTTAAGCGTCCGGTTTTCTTCCTGACTTTGAATGATCGATTAATGTACGACGGAGGTACTGTTAACTCATTCTCTGTTTATTATCCTTTTCTCGTAGCTGCAAAGACCTTTCTTTCGCAACCAATGCCATTAGCCGATACTTTTGCAAAGAAAGCTCTTGTCGCTATTGTTTTGTTCTATTTCGATGCTTTTGTTCCATTTACGGCATCGCAACATTTCTATGATTCGATGCAGACTTAAACTTCCTCTAATCATCTACGTAAGAAGCAACAAAATTCATATCCCACTTTATAAGTGTATTTATTAGACGCTGGCATATTGAGGCTTCGATATTGCTAATGTAATTATTAACCGATTCGAAAATGTTAATCAAGATTTTCACTTGGTTAGACATTAGATGCGACACATTAGAACTTTATATTATTTACGAAATAATAAGAAGCCTGGAAGCGTGGTTTATTAGTTGTGAGTTATCGATAGGATGAACTTTGCATATAAGTGTATAGTGTTTACATAGAGCTTGACGTAATCTTTGTAAAATAAGGCGTTTTCATCGGGAAGTGGAAATCGGCGCATAGGTAGTAACGCTAACGGACTGATTGATTATATGCGCAGCAGGAGGCCGCCAATTGTAATTAAGTTGCGAGTCCTATTGCAGCGGTCGATCAATGAAGGAGGAATAGAGTGACAGCAGCCACTGATTAGCGCTGATAATCAAATCTCCCCCAATTCGTTTGAGCTGACGGCTTCGTCCAAAGATTCTTCGCCCCAATCCTTAAAAGACGAGCCCACCCCACTGCTATACCTCTCCTACTCCTTCCCCCTATCGCTCCATACCTCGTTCTCACATTCTAACGTTCATTAATTCCAATTTCATAGCTCTGTTCCGCTTTCCAATATCACTTCACTCCGCATCAAGCAATTGACAATAGCTTTTTATTACAATTATTAATGATATCGAAATAATTTTGAATTTACAAACATTTATTTATCAATTATCAACATTACTTATTTCCATTGCGGTTATTATTCTTAATGGGATTATTCAATTGAATAATTCTATTGCTAATTTCATAATAACAATCGAATTATTCTCAAATTTTTTACATTATACGCTTCTAATGCTCACGAATTGCCGATTGGCAATTACGAAACATAGTTATAATAAATGTACTTTTTGATTTTAATGTTCCAGGAAGCCCCGAACCTACTGTTAAATGGTTCGTTAATGGAAAAGTGAAGAATGATGATTCATACGAGAGCACAGCTGGAGATGTGATTGAAAAAAAGTAAGGGAACAAATTTTAAGTTTATATTAATAAGATTATATTAATTAAGTTTATATTGATGCTCGAATCATTGATATAGAAACGGAGAAATAAACTTTCGTATTATTTAATCAGATTTAATAATTCATCTGGATTATTTTTATTTAATATTAAAAGATCATCAAAATTATTTACTAAGTAATTATGTTCGGGGATGGAGGTTCCTTAACGTCTTACGTGAGAATATAAATAATTATAAATTAACGTATTCGGAGGCGCCAGACAAGAGACACAAAGTCAAGGAGGAGAACAGGCAAAGAATAGGAGGTCAAGTGGTGCGTGACGGCATTCGTTTTCGTGCATACGAAAGACGAATTTTCCGAACTTTACGAAATCCGGAAAAAGGTCGACAATTGCGTGCATGAAGTCGGATGGACGACATTAAGTGTCATGTACGGTATTAACGAGGCAAGGATCAGGTACGTGGTCCGGTTGAGGGCGAAGGAAGCTCTCGGTGATGGGGTGAGAAGGGTAAGCCCAAGGGCCCTAATGTTACATCAGTGACTCCTCGAGGAGCTTATGTCACATTCCCCTCCGGCTATCAGTGGGATGCCTAACCCACAGGCCGAGCCACATTCTTGTTTGAAAAGATTTCATATGAAATAAAGAGAGTAGAGAGAGAGAGAGAGAGAGAGAACTCTCTTATGCATCAAAGATCCTACTCGTGGTATCGTGCGTTGGGATATTTACTTTAGTTTAAACAACATTAATTTGTGCAAAGACTATTTCCTTCTTCTACTGGTGAAGGATTTTTATGTCCACCTGTTTACTAATAAATAAATTCTTTTCTTTATAATAATAATCTATTTGTATAAATTAATAAGACTAAACATAATAATAATAATAATAATAATAATAATAATAATAATAATAATAATAATAAATATTTGATATATATTTTTTGTATTTGTAGGTTGAATGTCAAGTCATTAAACAGGTCACATCTTTTCTCTAATTTTTCCTGTCAAGCGCAGAATACTCATCTTGCTGAGCCAAAAAGGGTTTCATTAATCCTCGATTTAAATCGTGAGTAAGAAAGTCTTTTAACAAAACTTAGTATTGGGCACAAATTTTATAATAAAATCCAAAAAATTTGTTGTTTATAACTATTAACTTTCGAGATACGCAGAAATTGAAATGAATATTTGATATTAAAAAATTCTCTGTCTGATTTACAATCGAGTACATGTTTTGAATCCGGACGAAGAATATACGTAAAATATACGTAAATTATACGTAAAATTAATGATGATATTAGTTTATATTTCAATTTTCCATGAATTAATTGAAATATATAATTGAAATTGAAAAAAGAACTAGTCATTTGCAGTTTGATTATCTATTTATTTTTATATTTTATAAAAGTATTTAGGAGAACATAAAAAAACATAATAAATTAAACTACGAAACTACTAAAAGCTACTAAGTGGATAAGGGCTTAAATTTATTGTAAAATAATAAAAAAATGAGTAAGATCGAGTATTTCCTGATATAATAATAATACGTTAACGTAAATTACGTTAGAAGTACTTTATTTTTTCAATTTTATAAATTTACTATTCAGTTATAATATTAATAGATTTGTAATAGCTCGGCAATGTAAATACGAAATATTAAATGATCTTATTTTAAAAATTTAAATATAATAGATGTTGAGGATGTAATTCTTTTGTAATGCAGTAGCAATGCAATCGCATCGACGTAGTAGATTCAAAACAAAGATTTTCCCATTGTTTCCATAACTAACTTTCATCGATGCGTTATGATTGATTTCGTTGATATCCTGACAGCAATTTCCGAATTTTTATGTACAATTCCAATTATAAATCCGTTATTAGGAAGATTAAAAAAACGTGGGCGATAAAAAAGGCTTTGAAATTAAATTGCATAAAGCGGAAGTGGCACAAGCAACGAAAAACTGTCGATGCTCGACTCTTTGATTTACTGGTTTCAGAATTAAAATCTGTCTAAATCGTCCAATTCAAATCAAAATGTAAATGAGATAGATCTATTTACAGCCTGTTCTTTTGATCTCTTTTTTCACTAAAAAAATATGAAGCCGCCGATATTGTTCTACTAAAAAGTGCCGACTTAGGATAGAGAAACCAATCAATGATCTTTTAACTGAGATTTAGATTAAAAAAGAATATCAAATTATATTTCAAAATATTATTTTATGCATATATTAATAATCAAAAGCCGAAGTCGTCAAATTAAAGCATTTCAATTAAATATTCATAGAACTAAATATTGCCGACTAGAAATATTATTCAAATTAATTTAATACATAAATTAAATGTAAAGAAATAATAATATTTACGTACTTATATTTTTTTAAACTATATAGGTATATAATATACTTTCGTTATCATTAGATATATATATATATTGTACATATCAATTTACGAAATTATTTGATAAATTCCAATTAACTTTCTGTACTATGGTATATAGATATGAAAAACTTTAAGTTGTACACGTTCATTTTTTTACTCTAAATTCAGTTAAGCTTTCAGACTTGCTGAAAATGAAAAACATTTATTATTTATAATTGAAATAAAATAGATCAATTTGTGAGATTTCAATTCAAATAATTAAAATTACAAAAACTCTTACGGATTTTTTAAAGATGCCTAATTTTTAACTAATATAAAGCTTTCCTTAATATTTTAATACACTGTTATTATAAAAAATTAATTCAATATAAAATTCAATATAAAATAAAATTTAATTTTCGTAATATGTCTATATTTAGTTTTGAATATTATTTCATTTTACTAAAATAATCATATTTGTAACAAAAAGGTATTAAAATTACATCAAAGTTCAGCTAAGATTAATCGTGCTTTAAACGTTTAATTTTCAAGAGATTGTTAGTACATGTTTTTAATTAAGGAACATTCTATGTCGGTGCACCATACACAGATTTAGGTAATTTCATTCGATAAATAAAAATCCAGTAATGCCAGAACTTATGACATTTAGTCGAAGTATAATGTACAGAATAGATAAAATCGTCTTCTAGTTTGGTTTATATAAAATGCAGTAACCAATAAAATACAGAATACATGTCTCACATACAATTTGTAAATTTTCCAGTTAAACCTCTGACAGTGTTAATAAAAAAGCAAAACGGACACGGAACAGGAAGTGCATCGTTGAAAGCAGGAGAACGTTATGAACTGGAATGTGAATCCACAGGTTCAAGACCACCCGCCGTAATCACGTGGTACAAAGGCAAAAGACATTTAAAGCACGCCAAGGTAAGAAATAAAACAAGGTATTTTATCTTATTTACTTTTGATGATTTCTTTGTTAAACTATTAAACATTGTGCTTGTAATAAAAGTATAATAAATACATTATCACTATTATCTTTGCCACAATCGCATCTTTTGTTTAATTTTTAATGTATAATTTTTATGTATATATTTTTAATATTATTAATGACGTAATGAACAAGTTTATAGAATTATTCACAAGTTTCGTACAAGCAGATGATTGATACTCAAAATCAGTTTACATAGTGAATATCAAATTTCAAAATACCAAAACATTTTATATTTCTCAATTAAATGGAATAGCAACATTACATTCTTTTGCAGCTTAGTCGTATCCAGGGAATATAGGGATAGTTTCTTTTTCTTTTAAATTTAATAGTCGGAAAATCTTCTATCATTCATCGCGATTATACCTAAGGCAGGTAAGATCTAAAATCGCGACATATAATATATTTGATGCTTCTTCTCGAGTGACTAATAACGGAAATGCAAAGAGACTTGTGCCTAATTACATGAAACAATAAGATCCCTCCCTCGTGCATAGATTGTCCATCTTGGTTCATACTTAATTATTGTATTTGATAGCAGAGCAGCTGAATAACGATTTCGTTAAACTTACGACATGAACGCTGCCTCATTTTCTAAACCTCATCATGGATCATTGAATGAAATTACATTATACAACATGGCCATATAGGTCAATAGTTAATTACAATATCGTATAAAAATTTAAGTGTTTCAGTTATTTTAGTCGAGCCAATATTTGGTTTGACATGTAAAACGATATTTTAGAGAGAATGTAATGTTTGTTTCTGAAACTAGACCAATCAAATTTATATTGTCATAAAATTTACAAAATATTATCTATATATATATATATATATAATTCTTTCATATAAAAATTATTTTAACCGTAGCAGAACGGCCATTGTAAATTTGCAATTATTTGCTTCAATAAATTTATATTTCAAAATCAAACTTAAATTTATGTTTGGTCTTGTAAGAGACAGTTACTTAGAATGTGATTTATTTGAAAAATACTTACATTATACACGGTCATGAAATAAAATAATAACTTAAATGAAAATATCGTTAAGGAAGTATCGGTATCTGAAGTAAAAACTGGTTTCGAAAAATTGATGAATTCCTGTAAGTGGCATGGAAGCAACCGATGTTGTAAGCCGTTAAAGAGGCAACCTCATTTGGCCCTCATTTGCCCCTCGTTTATAGTTTCCCGGCATACACCTAAGAAAACCGGGTCATAACATAAAGCTGTATTTGAAAGCTGAAATCGTATTACATTCTTTGAGGTATTAAGCTCCGATGTATAAATAAGAATATAAAAAGAAGAATATTAAAGAGAAAATATTTAATGGAGGAGGTAGTTGCCATCGATTGCCAGGCATAAAAATACGATTGACTGGCGAAGGGAAGAGGGAGCGAATTCCATTGAAGTTTTGTGCCCAGGAGAGTACACGAGGAACACTTATCCTCTCATTTTGATGAAAGCTCTAGTTAGCTATTACGATGTTCTAATATGTAACGCATGTCATCGAACGTCAAAACAAAACGTCAAAGCTGCTTCCAGAGCTCAATGTCGCTATATTTAGCTCATCGATCGAGTCAATTTCGCCGTTCCCCTATCTCATCTGGTTTTTGTAAACCAGGCTTAATCGTTCAAATAACATACCTCTATTTATTTGTGGTTTCATTTTAGCTTTGATATAACTATCGCTCCCTCGTCCCCATCTTTCTCTCTTACTCTCACTCACTATCGTTGAGGTTCCAGCCACTGCAAATATACACATCTAGGAATGGGTGTATGAACACCTATACCGCCAATACCCAAAGGTATTGAACAAGGCGTGAGGGAAAATCTATTATTAACTAGAACAGAATGATGTTGATACATAATAGACAAAATATTTATTATTAAACAAACCTTATATTCCTTTTATATAAGAAGTAGATGTAGTAAATCTGCAAGTCATACGTAGTTCTATATAATTGTTTCAATATTTATATGAAATACTCGGAATACCACGTCCATGACAATAATTTGTTAATAGTTAATAGTTTATCTGTAGTAAAAGAAAAAATTGATTTAGTGCCAAAAACTTTGTGATTCCATGTCAACTGCGTTCATCGAAAGAATCCGAAAGTTATATCGGATATTAAATGGCATTGAGAAACGATAGCCATATCATATCTCATCATCGGGCGTGAGATTACAGTGAAAAAAAAAGATCAGGCATAAACTCAAATATAAACAATAGATTTAAAAGAGTGAAATTAACGTACACGAGACGACACATAAATATTTTATGTAAAGAAACTAAAAATTATAATAAAAGAAGAACGTTTAAATCGTGAATAAATATTTTTATCGTTTAAAATTAAAAACGATTTCAGGTTTTCATTGTTAGAAATAAGTTTCTAATAACTTAGATATTAATATGGAAAGCATAGCTACACATCAATTCCTTTGAGAATATTTGGTATTACGAGCGCCTAAATTATGACATTAATGCGACAGCTTTGCATTTATCCATATACGTATTTACGTGTATATAAGCGCGAATAAATTACACACAAAGGAATTATTTGTAGCAGCCACGGATATTTGAAATTTTATTTTCACTTGCTAGTAATTGCAACATTGTCCGTCTATTTCTATTCTCCCAAATTGTAATATATTTATAGATAGATCAGCCTAAATATACTTGATTGAATACAATTACACAATTAAGCATGTCTTATAGTTTTGAATATTCGCTAATGATTATTATACTTATAACTCCTCTATTTCAACAATAACTGAATATGTTAAAATAAATATAATTCTGCCGAATTAAACTAAACTGTTCCGAATGAGTGGATTTAAGTTGATGAAATATTTAAAATAATTTTGTATTCTCCTAAAACTCCCTATAAACAAGATAAGCTTTGAAGGTAATTGATTATTGGGATTATTTTCTCTGAAATATTATGGCTATAAAATCTTATTACATTGCTATGGTGGTAATTTGCCGAATAAATTTATTTGATGTATAAAAATAATGACAAAGATTATAGTTACAATTGTAATTGCGATCGATTTTATTATATCGCTACTTAAAAAATTCCAGTTATTTTACTTAAGTAGTCTAGCATTTCAAGTGAAAATTTTTATAAATTACCTAAATATATCATTTATGCGTTGATATTACTTTTTATTGCGTTACATTATAGATTATATTAAAGTTATATAATTTATATAACTTATATAACTATATTAACATAATAATTATATTATAATTATAGATTATAGATACTCATACGTAAAAATCTTGATACAACACAATTGATATTGATATTTATAAGACATTTTCAAATTAGTCAATACCTACATAGACAAGGAATGGACTATGAATGGAAGGCAGTATTTAGCATTTGAATGTCTGCAGCTTCGATCATACATTCCTCTTTTTCCCTATTTTTTCACTTAAATTTTTTTTAATTCGATGTCTCTCTCTCTCTCTCTCTCTCGCTCCCCTTCGTATCTCTATATTCATTTTCCTCGATCTCTCAATATGACGCTCCGCTTTCCTTTTGCTCGTATTATCATCCTTTCGTATCCTATTACACATTGTACACAGTCCGTTCGAAGAATTAATGGAAAAAAGGAGAAAATAGTAGTTATAGTTGTACGCGTGATCCCTGTTCGTCATTACCTTTTCTTCTTGCGACTAATGCGGGATTTTCAGCTCGAGGATCTATCACGCTTTCATTCTCTGGAAAACGAAATGCACTAGATAAGAATACGTGCCAGGCTTCAGCGATGAAGCAAGCCTTTTAGCGAACATAGAAAATGTCGAGAATCGCTGAAAAATTGAGGCAGATCCTTGAAGCCTCAACGACTGTGCTCAGATACCTATATACCTTTTTCGCCGACCTTCCACCTTAATTTAAGTAGTAAAACTCTACTTTTACCCTAATCGCTTACTCCTGATAGCCTCGTAAGATAATTATGAGTATCAAGCATACGCTGTATTTTTTTGAACCGCCATTGCAATAAAATATCTAGTATTACACGCATAAACTTTGACAGAAAATAATAGATAAAATTCGACCAATTAGAAGCGTACGGAAAGGGGATTATACGGTAATTACAAATCTTAGTCGCTCCGTCATTTGTTAGCCTATTGGTAAACGAGGCGTGGGTGTTACAATCACCATCAGAGCAACCATGCAGATTATAATTTATGAGCCCTTCCCTACGTCGAAACCTTTACATTCCTCTATTATCATCGGCCAATTAATAGCCAATGTTAATTACTACAATATTCCTACCTATATATCCTTCGTAATAATAGCATTAAAAGTCTTTTGCACGATCCGATTATTTCTTCATAAGAATTGTTTCATCCTGCACTTTAATTAACGTAAAATTATTGTCTACGCGTGCATTCGTTGGACAATTTATTACAAATGGATTATATTTAAGAATAATAATTATATTTATGTAAAAACTTTATGGTTTTACAAGAGTACCACAAAAATAAGAATTTGCATTTTAAATATAATCGCAAATTATTATTATGTATCAATTTATTTTATTTTTATGGAAAACTTATTATGTGACATTCAAAAAATTTCAAAATCCATTTAAACATGTAATTTCGTTTAGTAGACAGAATAAATATTACGGACCAACTATAAAGGCAGATTACTTATGTTTTTCTATTATATTCAAAAAAATTAATGTGACAAAATCCATTAGTGCTGATAATATATAACATATTACCAGAAAAGCTATCGAAATATGTGACCAGGGATACACGAATGGATTAAAGAATTCAATGAGAAATTTAAAAACGATTTCGAAATTTATACAATTACAAAATCGTGCTCGTATTTTTTGACATGAAATATGAAAGTTTAAGCAAAAAAAAAAACGATTTTGTTTAAAATCCAAAGATATTAAATACTATGTATTAATTTGTATGCAAATATACATAATTGTAATTTATAAAATAGAACCTGAATTCTACTTGTGATATAAATTGGAATTGAAACTCCCTAATGCAAAAGAATTTTGTAAATCAAAAGAAAGAAGAAAGTTTTGCTTTGCTTTGCAAATATCTTGCTAAAAATAAATATTCCAATAGCGCTATTATTGTATTAGCTTTTTAAAGACGTGTATCTTGATATGCGTATTCATTCGTTTATATTAAAAATAGGTTTTGGTCAACTCGGCGGCAAATGACATTATCATACTAATAGTCAAATAAAATCAGAAAGATATTTAATTAAGATTTTATGAAAATTTTTAGTAGCGAACCTAACGGCAGCCTCCAATATAGACTACAGAATTCTTAAGATAATCAATATAGACCGCAAGAAATTTATGTTAATTTTGGAATAAAAGAATTACAATGACATTTACGTTCGCAAATGTTATAAATGTGTAATACGATGAATATTCGAAGGAAGAAGAATATATTAAGATAAAAATAGACTGGCCCGTAGCCGAAATACAGATAGACAGCAGCAGCACATATACACAGAGTCCACATGAAATTAAAAGCAAATTGTTCTCCAACATGTCTCTTAAATCATTCTTTTCCTATGCATATTTCAGCTTTATATCAAATATACACTTCATAGCCCCAACGCAAAAGTAAAATTAATCGAGATTCTGAACAATAGATTAAAAAGTCGCATTAATTCAGCGACGTGCTCGAGCGCTCGTGCCAACCGTTTCTCAAATTTCACCCTCCCAGGAATATAAATCCGCGGCCCCGGCATTCTAGGGGCATTCTAGGGGCATTCTAGGGGCAAAAATATTGGCTCGTAATCATACATAACTTCCTTGGATTCTTAATTCGGTGTATCCACTCGCATTAAGAACGCCTTAATATGATATAAGGATTGAGAATGGGAAAAAAATGTACATTATCTATTATTATTTGCCCAGACCCTTAGGTGATTTTCAGTCATTTTATAATTGTAGAAGCAAATATGAATAAGAAAAATATATCCAAAACATTTTCTGGCTACTTTAAAGTACATTAAAGTGACCTCGTGTCTTAACGTACCTCCTCTACCTTACCTTCGCACCCGTCTCCTTCTCACTATTTAAAATGTTTATAATGTCTTAAAGCAATTTAATGCATCCTTTAATACCAAAAAAAAAAAAAAAAAAGATTAAATTACAAAGTTGCTTATTTTACTATAATAAATTACATCAATTAGCAGTTCTGCTTTAAAGATGTAATAACTCGGTTAGCTCCAAGGATATTTTTATTTGCCTGCGAGCCCAAGAGAACTAATTAAATTATAATGCAAAATTAATGTAAATTATATCAATTCAAATAATACGAACGTGTTACAATATATTTGTATTTTGGTGCGGCGTCATTATATATAAAATTTCATTTTAAACGTCAACTAATTTTCCATTTACGAAATGAGACGGTTGCAATTAAAAATCAGTACAAAGAAAGTGAATAAAGAAAACACGAGGAAATGTAAACAACGAATCCTAGTACGTTGATTGCAGCTAATTTACGGTGTTAACTGATGAAAAAATTTACGAATCCTTTTAATGACATAGGTAGACAAAATGCGTGTCGCCGTCTGTTTATATTCCGGCATATCCCCTCCTCGCCCCATTCGTATTCAATTAACGCATAATGAAATTAAAGCAGATACGCACACCTCTCGTTATTTTTCATTCCAGCAGCACAAGAGCTTTTATTTTTTTCAGTTCCCGTAAAGAATTCATCTCTCATTTCTTCTTCTCGCCTTTACTTATTTTTCTTTTATTTTAATTTTCCGAAGATTCGACATATTTTATGTTCAAGTGAAAAGGGGACTTGCTCGATCTTAGCCATTCACTTTATTCTCATTATTTACGTATGCCCGCCGAGAAAGCTCCGAATTCTACCCATTATTATTCAGTATTAATAATTCATTACAGATAATACATTGTTTGCACGTATAAACGCATGCGTCTGCGTGAATTCAATATAATTCAATAGCGTGGTCGATGGAATTATCGCAAATTGGACTTTAATTATACAGCTGCGCAGTTACTAATATTTTAATATCAAAATTACCTACTTTATAACTCATTATCTCTTTCTCTTTTTTGATGCCCCTTCTTTATCGTTTATGATAGACAATTACAGTGAAGAGGAAAATGAAAAAGTAATAGTAATAAAAGTATTATTGATCCATTGATTTGGTTTTAAGCGCAAGGGTGAAATATTTTCTATTGTGAATGAAACGTTTTTAATCTAAAAAAATCATAACTTGCAAGCTCAAAATTTAATATTAAAATGATGACTTTGTTATTCAATATTAATATATATTCTAAAAAGTTTCATTTGATTATTTTCATTATACAAGATAAGTAAATACCGTTTATCGAAATCCATGCTTTAACATTACCTTAAATGTAATTATTTCAACTTTACAGTAGTTAGAAAAAAATTAAATAATACTTGGTTACAATTGAATATAGTCCGCGAATTATTACGTAATGTATGAAATAAAATTTTAATAATGCTTATGTATATTTTTCATCGGAAAGTTTTTTGTAACTTGTAATTCATTATTAAATAAAAAAATATCAAAGTGAAATAGTTAAATCAAATACGTATACGTACATATGTGTTTTCCTATGTGCTTTATTTTTTCCATGTATCGTACGAGTACAGGAAAAGAGAACGTAAATGTAACAAATCCAAAGTAGAAATATCACCAAATTTCCGGAAAGTAATAATTTTTATTATTGACAGTCGAAAAATAATTCATGTTTTGCACATAAATGCATTTTGTAGTCAATTATATAGCAACCAGCACTAATGTATTCTAATAAAATATATAATTTGATAATTTTTAATTTTAAATATATACGTGAAAGGAAAAAAATTTTAAGACGTATTTAATACGAAAATAAAGAAATTACAAATTTTTATTATAATATTTATTCGATGAAATTGAATTATTATTTGTATAATATTAATAATTTATCTATTTATACGTGCAGCTACAAATGAGCTTTAACGAAAAGAGTGGCGGGGGGGGGTATGTTCAACTAATCAAAATACGTTATTTACTGTATAAAGAATGAATCGTAAGAAGCTGAGAGGCTCTAATACATAGACAATCCACAAGCTAAAGCCCTGCAGTATCCTTTACTTTACTTTATTCGCTTCGAAAATGTATCCTGAATCTCTAGATCTTAGTTTAAAAAAGGCTAGAATTCAGCTCTTTTGATTCTCCTGTTCATTTGGATAACGGCCATTCTAGTACAACATTTATAGAATATTATAGGTATTTAAATAATATCCTTATATGCGAATATTAAGACCAATTATATAAAAGAGATTAATATTATTAGACGAGCGCACCACTGTTACATTATATTACCAATTAAAAAATAATAGTCAGATAAACTAAAAAACTATAAAGATTTGATTTACTCAGGCATCAAGTAAATAAATAAATAAATAAATAAATAAATAAATAAATAAAGCTCGAATTAACAGTATCGAAGTTCTTTAATTAAAACTGCGTAAATAAAATATAAAATGCACATACTGGTGGAATCTTTGCATGTCGACATTAATATTGGAAAAAAATTATCCCGAGCAATTCTCTTTCGTATCGAATTGTTGACGAAAGAGGGAATATAAAGGGGGGAGAATGATAACGAGTTTTATTAATCGGCCAAAGAATTGCCGTGCGGGGAATCGAAGCAGCGATACTATAAACACACGTATACATATGTGTATACATTGTATATAATTCTATTACATGCAGCTACGTAGATGGCTATTATAAGCAGAGGCTTTGAAATCCGTATTAGGCATAAACGAAAAGAAATACAAATGAATAAAAATGAATAACGAAATAAAAGGAATGAATAATGGGAAAGGATTGCATTACCTTGCAATAAAAACAGCAATAATTCAGTTCAAGGGATTGCACGGCGCTCGTTAAAATAAAGTATGACTAAGAAAGCAGAGATACAGTTGCTGCAACGGCGGAGTGACTTTTTGCACAGGAGGTGGCGGCGAGAGCTTGGAGGTCAAAGTAAGCTGCAAGAGAAAAGCTGCACCCGAGGAATAAGGTATTAAGGGTACAAAAATACAGCACTCAGACTATGAATATGAAATTAAAAATGCCCGTCGCACGTGTCCTTCTCACTCATTATTACGGTGCTCGCCGTTCATGGACGAAGGGATAAAGGTCCCTTAGATAACCCTTAGATCTAACTATAATGAGACTATAATGCGCTAAGCAGAGAGAACAACAAGCAGATCAAACTCCATGTACTTGTTTGTTGTCCTTTTTTTTTATATCGCTACTCGTAATTATATTTATATTCCATACTACAATTACAAGCTCAAAGCTTTTTTATTATAAAGAAAAATATTTTATTCGCCAATGAAATACTTTTTCTAATAGCTTCATTTATACAGCACATTTCGCAATTATTTGAATTATTTAATCAATATGAATTTCTCAATATCCGAAAAATAAATAACAATATCTATTTCTTCTTCTTCTTCTTCTTCTTCTTCTTCTTCTTCTTCTTCTTCTTATTATTATTATTATTATTATTATTATTATTATTATTATTATTATTATTATTATTATTATTATAACCTTTAACTAATGGTTTTACCATAATTTATGAAACTAATCAAAACTTTCCTACTTTCAATGAGCGTAATTTAGTTTAAGTGCATTAAAAACTTATACATTAAATAATGCAATACCTTATTTTAAATAGATCTATAAATTTTTTAAGCATATTTATTCTTGGTAGATATTTGGTCTTTTATTTTTTATTCTCGCCATAATAATTTGTGCGCGATTCAAAATTTCTTATTGCATCATATAGAATTTACACCGACAGTCGAACACCTGAACTCGTGTTAACGTTAAATACGAAACTTTTAAACAAATTGTTTTATTGACCGCGGAAAGTGTATTCATACTATTTTGATTAAGAACGTGGACTTGGACTTGTTTCGAGTTCATTAATTACATTCACTGCAAAGTCATGAATGTCACTACTAACTCCGCTGGTTGGATTTTCTCTCGACTATAACAATTATTCTTCGGGTAATCGTAGAAATCCTTCTAGCGCGCTTTTATCTTAGTATTGAAACTTTTAGAATCTGTATAGGAGTATCGGAAACTGTTTTAATGAGAATCGAGTAATTTTAATTTATGCCTTAAATCCTCGTGATTGATCGCTTGAATTGTCAGATAAGCAGGAAAGGTCATAAAAGTAAAATTTAAAAGAAATTTTGTAATACCAGCGAAGAAAATGGTGTAAAGCATATTAGGCTCGTCAAGCAGCCTGATTAAAGAAATGGAACAAGTAGGAAATTAGTATAGGCGTGAGCGAGTGAGCAGGCATAATGTAATCGTATAATCGCGTGGCAAGTCGCGCATACGGAATTGCAGAGCCAGAGATGAGAACAAAGATGAGAGAAGGATCTCTAATTCGCCTAATAAGCAGCTCGACTAATCCTCACTGGATAGTCACTAGAGACATACATAATCACCGCAAGGTGGTTCTCACTCCCTGGTACGTTTGACCCTCGGGTGTGGGTGAGTAAGTGAGAGAGTGAGTGAGTGAGAGAGTGAGAGAGAGAGAGAGAGAGAGAGAGAGCGCGGCGTTCGAGGAAAGACCGCGTACCCGAAATAATTGAGTATCGCGAGTACTCAGGGCGACCCTATGTTTCACTGAAGCAACCAGCCTCTCGCTATTAACGCTTGTGACGCGTCCGCGCTGACTGTTTCGATTCGCCCTTGTGATTACAGGCCCACGAGCGACTCTACGAACACTGAATCGGAAATTGTTCGAATCCACCCATCCCCAGACTAATGCTGAATTGCAGATTTTATATTATTTAAACGATCTTTCCTCCCTCGAGACCTCAATACCTGTACTTACTTGACATTTTTTGCATACAATAGAGGGCTTCACTGGATTCACGCGTAACTTACGATGATTCGGTCACCCGTAACGACACATAATTATGAGACTATCACAAGAAATCAGCCTCCTGCTAACATTAGCTTAACCATAAATTTTCTTTCTACAATGACGCGAATTTAGAAACTCCAAATTCACAGAAACAACCGCATTCGTTTAGAAATTCCCAACAATAACCCAAGACTTCAAAGGGCTTATTATTATCAATATCGTTATTATTATTGTTATTGTTATTATTATTGTTGTTGTTGTTGTTGTTTTTTTGTTGTTGTTGTTGTTGTTGTTGTTCTTATTCAAGTTAGCGAATGCTGCACGTCGAGACTGCGTTGTTGTTACATCTCAAAAGCGTAAGGTGCAACAAGGATTAACTTACTTCTCGTATTTAACTCATGCAGTTTGTACTTTAAAAAATAGAGTAATTCATGGTACAATCATAATGATAATTCATCGAGTATATACAGAAAATCTTTCCTTAGAGCTAATTAGAGCACTTCCTATAATATTGAATCCGGAGTTAACTGCTTCTACAGTTTACAGGCTAAGGGGAATCATTTTATCTTTGAACTTCATAAAATCCCAATGGCTCAATTGCACATATAATTAAATTAAACAAAGCTCTAATTATTGTTAAGAAATATCATGATTACTCTTATATTAATTGACTATGAGCACTGTATCTATATTTTTGGCACTCAGAGAATTGGCTCTTTTCAATAATAAAAGTTACGAAGAAAGCTAATGTTATAAACAATAATCTGCAATTATAATAAATATCCAAGTATTCAAACCTCTAAAGGGATAAATTACGTTCAATTTTAATTGTATTTACCTTGTATTTTAAATTGCTTCTCCCTTAACTCTTTTTCATTTTTCATATACTTTTATTCTATTTACCCCTTCACTCGTGTCAACTAATCGATGTAATAAGAAGACAAACGCTATAAAAATAGTCACACGTATGTATATTATATATAAAGAGAGAGAGGATATATTAGAGAAGAAATGGATCTGAAAATTGCCAGTTATTTATATAATTGCATATCCATTTGCAGGAGGAGAAGGGCACGATTAACATGGAAAATCGCACGATCAGTAGGGTGGAGTTCGTGCCAGGAGTGGACGACGATGGAAAATCGGTGACTTGCAGGGCGGAAAACCCAAACGTGACCGGACTCTTTCTCGAGACGTCCTGGAGAATCGACATTGTCTGTGAGTAATTTCGCATTCTCTTTTTTTTAGCTTCCATCCCCTTCGTCGCAAGTCTCTTTTCAGCCCGTTTAAGACCTGCTGGTCTTCTTCCCTCCCGCGCAGTCGCTTCCTCCGTCACCGACGCCGCCACCGCCGCCGCCACCGCCGCTGCACACAACGCAAGCCCATCCTCTTCTGCCCATATTTTGCACCCTCGCCGCGAAACATCGTCGTCGTTTTTTTTTTTTTTTTTTTTTTATAGCTGACTCACGTATATCCGAAAACTAGTACGAATGAACCACTCGCGATTGGCTGTCGATTCCTATTCCTCGTAAAAAAATACGCAGTAAAGGGTCCGTCGTAAAAAGGACAAGGACGAGCGGAGGACGTAGAGTCGAAGGAACAGACTGAATGTTTCTCAGCAGAGGGAGAATACGTACATATACAGAGTCAGCGCCACAAGCCATATAGCGCGCCAATTTTCGATTTTCTTTACCTCGTATATTTTTACTTATTCAATTAAATAGCCCCATCTCACTGGTGCTGCTACCTCAATTCAGAAAAGCGTTACGTTCGAGAACTATTATTCGTTATTAACTATATTCTTCCGCGGATATTAATTTCACCCTTACTACTTACGCTTATGGATTTCCTCTATACATTAATGACATTCAAATAATAATTTATTTCGCAAGCCACAATATTTTACTTATTAATCAATACATTAATACCAATAACCTTATATGCCATGTAATTATTATAAACTCTTATATTAATCGTTAGGTATAGATTTATAGACTTTTATTCTTCATAAGTTATTTATTTTAAATGTAATTGTATTCGAATTTAATTCAATCAATGTTTCTTAAATAATGAAAAATTAATTAGCTTTACGTAACGATTCGATGATGGATTCGTGGCTCGAGTATTCGGAGCTGATCCAGTCACCATGAAGATTTTCGGCGGATTTTCAGTCTTCCTCGCATCTCCCCAACTTGTCACGATACATTCAATACTTATCTCTTCCTTCCGCACTGCGCTTTTCTCCCTCGGAATCCAGAATCGCACTCGCTTTTCGTTTCCACCGTCAAAAACAAAATACTGCGCTCCCTTGTCCTTTCCAATACAAATATGAAGTTACCATGGAATCGAATGGTTACATGGGTCCTACTTGTTAGACCGGATGAGCCCACGAGTCGGGCCGATAAGGGCACATCACATAACATAATTACAATAAAATATGTAAAATATTTCAATTGTAAATAAAATATTCTACAATGTAGAAAATATTTATTAGTAGAAAAAAGTATAGATTTTATTGTCATTGAAATTAAAGATCATTTAAAATAAAATATTAACTTTCGTATAAATCTTAATTATAAGGATTTGATTCAATAAAATTTTGTGTCTAATTCATGAATTTAAAAATTAATATAAACACCTACGAAATATAAATGTAGACATAGATTTTATAAAAAAAAGAGTCAGAAGAATGTAGTAAACACGAAATATGAATAACAATTAATTATAACTTTGAGAAATGTGGAGCAATATCTGTTGATGTAATTAACATTCGAATTAATAATGAATTAATAAAATATTTATTAAAATTGATATATTAAAAATGATTCTTTGCAATTTGAATGGAATTTTCTTTAAAGTAGAGTCCGTTATCTTGTTTTAAGTGTACATTAAAATTCTTACGTGTATTTGTTATTGTTAATTTTGTCAGTGGATTGACAAACAAAAATGTTTATATTCCAAAGGGATATTTTTGTTTCCAAATGAATTAATTTGGTAAGATCTGTCAGGCATAGCTTTTGCAAAAACAAAGTCTTCTCTGTTGCAATTAATTTAACTGCTCGATTTATTTTTAGATGCACCTATCGTGTCATTACGACTTGGATCGACTCTAAGTGCAGAAGATATCAAGGAAGGCGATGACGTATACTTCGAGTGTCAAATAAAATCAAATCCACCATGGTCGAAATTGACATGGATTCATAACGTAAGTGACGTTCAATATGCAAAGCATCGTTTATTGGGACAATGAATAATTTTATTCCTACTCATTTATTTTATATTTAAGTCGAATTTGTAAATATTTCAAATAGAGGAGAAGAAGAATAGAAACGTTTATAAAATTCTTATTAATTATTGTAACTGATTAATGACTGAGTAGAATTCGTATTTACGTGAATTCTTGAGTTAGTGACATAAGGCTCGATTATGCCAATGAAACGTTATTATTTCTCAGTGTCGCGCAAATTGTAAATATTGAGCTCATTGGGAAAATGAATTATATCGTATAAACGGAAGAACAAAAGAAGAACAGCCGAAGGGTATTAAAAATTCAAGCTCGTGAATCTTGAATGGAAACTCTTGCGCCGTAGAATTAACGATTATCTTGATACACTAGCTCTGACGTCTATCACCCTGTGAATTTATAGGATAGGAATTCGAAAATAGGAGGCTAACGTAATGAAGATTAGAACTCCAGCTGAGGGTACGCATAAGAAAAGTATAAGTGGATCCGGCCTGGTTAGGAACGTGGCTAAGGACGACCGAGCATTTAGGAACCGAGGAAGTTCCTCGAACCCTAAGTTGATACATGGAGGAGAGCACATTGTTCCTGAACGTACTTGTTGGACTGCGGCAAAGACCCGCCAAAACCAATTTCTCCTACAATGTGATACATAGAAGCGCGCGCACGCCCACACTTACTCACACCCATCTCGGAAAGTTTGAATCCCTCATTTACGGGTCCATTTATCGGTCGAAGTTTCGTACTCTATCGGGCCGCGAAACCTCAAAGTGGATACACAAAATCTCAAAAGATCTTTAAGTCAACGAATCATCCTCGTTAGATACAAATATATATTAGCTATATACTATTTAATAAATCTTCCCTCCTATAGCTGGACATTAATCAGATCTATTTTACTAATAAACGTTTTTATTATGAAAAATATTCTTTAAGATATTCATTTTTCAAGTTATACGACTTTTTCTTACTTTTTTATAAATATTTAATCTTACAACTCCCGTTTCATTCATAAAAACTACCACGACATAAAGATTAATCATCAATTTTATATTTTGTAGCAGTTTTTGATTTATTTGTATTTTTATTAAATAATTGCGATTTAATTAATACTATTTGCAATAAAATAATGTAAAACCTGTAAGTATAACATAAATTCTTTGGTCATTACAATACTTTAATTATACATCCCATTGACAATAATATTAACTGCATCGAAATTTCGATTTCTTTATCTTTACAGTCGAATGTGTAGATACCAAATAAAAAATACAATTTATTAAAATGTAGATTTTTAAGATTACGATACATATCTCTAAAATTCAATAATATTATTAAATTCAGTTATTCTCGTGAATATAGAGAAATTTTCATTTTTTTTATACCATACCAATAACTTAAAATAAATATCATTGTACTTTCAAATAAATTATAACTCTAAAATTTCAAATATTTTATTGATTCACATATGTGAATGTATGGATAAAGAAGTAATTATTTATTATTTATTCTAAAAATCACTATATGTTATCTATGGAAAAGAAGTTTTATACGCATTCTAATAATTAGAGGGAGTATTCTTGATATAAAAAATCATATGTTATAAAATAATGAATTTTATATCAAATATTTTATAGAATTACTAAATATATTTTCTATTTTCTACGTGAAATTAAATGCAGCGTGAAGTATTTGCGCTACGTGTATACATAAAGTTAAAATGACAATGAAATATTAAAACATACAGAAAGGGTATAATGTAAAAACTTTAATGTTCGATCGATTTTCATATGAAAGCTTTGATGCATATCAAACATAAGGAAAATATAAAACTATTTACTCTGGTGAAATTTAAACAGAAAAAAATCTTATTCAAAAATGCTAATAACAAGATAGAGAATATTATATTTTTTTTTGTGAAACATAAATTAAAAATATTTCGAGCAGACAGACATTTCTATACGAGTCCATTTATTCCATATTTAACATCACTTGATCTAGACATAATTCTACTTTCACGAAAACTATATTAAATTGAAAAAAATCATTATGTATGGCATCTCGACTAACGAATATGAGACGTTTGATAATATGTATAACTCTTTTCGTAAAAGTACTTTATAAAATGCTTAGCATACATGAAATGATAATAACATTCTTATGATTAAAGTTCTTCAAGTTATAATTTTAAATGAGAAATGAAATGAAAATTTGAACAGAAATAAAATTATTTGATAGGCTTAAATGAAAGTGCAATTTTGGCATAAGCAACAATATAAAATTAGTATAACAAGTTGTAAAGTCCTCCCCACCGCCGCAAACAATTCACTATCTGCTGCGTACTACACGTGACCTTTGAGTCGTTTCGAATTATTCCAATCGGGTACGCAAATTCAGTTTTCTAGAAAGTCTTTTCATGTAAAAGCTTTTAAGGATAAATTACAACCTAATGGATTTCTCAGACGTTAGAACGTGAATGTGCAAGGAAAACTGATGTAATAAGAATATCCGGTCATCAAGCAAATTATATAAGGTGTCGAGCTAAAGGCGACTTTAGCTTACACGGATATGCAACGAAGCAACGAATAGAAAAGGATGCTAGATACTAAAGACGCCGAGAACGCAGAGATTTGCCAGGAAATTGCATCTGAAAAATATGATCTGGCTTCATCTCCTTTCTCTTTTTTACCACTAAAGCTTTAGACTTTCTTTTTTATGAGTAAAAAAGATAAAGGGTGCGTGAGAGAAGGGTTTGGCAGAGTAAGTCGGAGAGGCGGGGGAGGCAAGTGGGAAAGCGACTATCCCGCATCCGCCATAACTTTAGCCTTCCATTCATTGGAAGAGGAATCTTCTACGTTTTTCCCTTTCGCCCTCACTCATTGGAGAAAAGTGTAGCTCTATCGTTGTTTGACTCACGCCTCTCTCTCTCTCTCTCTCTCTCTCTCTCTATCTATCTATCTATCTATCTATCTATCTATCTCTCTCTCAGTTGCCTAGCGCTTCTTTTTCACATCTTTGTCGCATTTCGAGCGCATAACTTCTCACTGGAAATACTCGGAGTCCGTGTCGAGGTCGGGGTTATTCACTTACACCTAGGGCTAGATCCTTTTCAACCGATTTTTCCAGCAACTTCTTATTAATACGCATAGGAGTGGGAGACGAGTCCCGGTGCACTCTCTTTCATCTATTCTTTTTCCTCACTTGAGCGAGAACGTTATATCACAGAGTACGTAGCTCCTTATTAAAATTTTCGCTTCGCTGTAATCGTTTGAATTTTAACTGGGAGTTTTCTCCCTCACTGGGAAATTTATATGAATATAATTACTACAAGTGTTAGGGGTCACAACCATTTTTTTTTGCTAGAATTAGCTGTTGAAATAATTTCCTCGTTGAATAATAACCAGTAATTACTGTTTATTATTTTCTTCTTTTTTTTACAACCACAAAGTCCTTTAAATGAAACTATGTACATCATATATATATATATGTATAGAAATATTTATGAATATACGCTTTATACACGTAAAAGTAAAAATTTGTCCATGCATTTTTTTTAATAGGTTTATCTCGTAAAATTATAAAAATCAATTTTATTATATTTATTATATTTTATTATATTTAATTAACAGCTGATTATATTAAATCAATATAAAAAGTTCTGTTATCTGCAGTATCTAAACGAAATTTTTTTTATAGAAAAATATACTTATGGATGGCCATAAACAATTAATGAAGTTAATGGAGCTTAGTCTGTTTACTAGTTTTCTCCGAATTCAATTATTCCCTTTTTCAGAAATTTTATTTTTAATTATCAATGGCTTTTTAAATCAGATTATCCTTGTTTCAATCTTCTTTTTTTTTACGGAATTACTTTTACATTACTTGCTTTTATTACTTTATACTTGCTTTAAATATATATGTTTGTATTCTAAATATTCGATAAAAAGAAACAAATTTAAGAACACTATCTTAAACATAAAAAAAAAACTATAAACGAGTGTAAATACTATAAGTATCACGAATAATTTTATTAATAAATTAGCGATTTTCGAAAAGTACAGCAGATTTTTAAAAACATTTTATGAACACTGAAATGAATTTTTCTGATATATATGTATAGCATGAGCAGACGATGAACTTTTACACATTGAATGAATATCGATTAAACACGGCTTGTTAATATTCATTTATAATATCTATATGTAATTAATTATACATTTCTTAATTATTCTTAGATCGAAGAACTTTTGCGAATAGATTGAGGAATACAAATAAAATTATAAATGAATAGAGAAATTTTGCTTTTTAGAGAAACTGTGATTAATTAGTAAAATAATAAGGGTAAAAAGATATAAATATTTGTTGCTTAGTTTTGTACTTCATATTGAAAAGAAAAAGCAGACTGCTTAGACATTTCAACTAGTAATAAAATAGGAATTGATAAAAGGCATAGGAATGGAGTGACATCTGGTAAACGCATTTAGTACTCGGAGAAATCAGTGCAGTCGCAGCAAGTTCGGCCTTGAAGTAAAATATAAAAGTGCCGACAGTGGGTGTTGGAAGTTCGGTAAAAGGGACAAGGAACTCCTTGGAGCTGAGTGACACGTCGCGCAGTCTAGCTCCGGGAGCCATATCCTATTTTAACCGAGACTTTCAACGTCTAGGTTCCTATAATCGTAGACCATTAGATAAGGATCGTCCTGGTATGAATAGGGCACGCGACGTCGTTCGGTAAAGGTTTCACTAGAATTCCAAAGTCCTGAAGTCTCAGGACGCTTCCACTTGGTTAGAATCAGGGAATTTTGCCCTCCTCGAAAGATAAGCCCATCCCGTCCCGCATTTATATGTGATGCTATATATAGTAATTACTATGGGTGGGCGTCCGTTTAGCTCCGATCGCATATCGACATTCCGATTCAAAGAATCCCCGGAGATCGAAGGCCAGACAAAGATGAGTGTCGAGATTTAACGGCTCGAGTCTCTCGCTGTAGAGGAGTTAAGGAAGAAATCGTAATTGTGAATCCCCAGGAGACCTTGAAGAATCCTCGCGATCGTCGAGATTCTTAAGAGGTAGGTCGTGAGCGACACCGGATCACTGTCGTGGTTTCGCGTAAAATGAAAAAGAAAAGGTAACTAGGAAGTGGTAAGGCTGTTTGCTGGTATTTTTCAAGTATTCGAGAAGTTAATGCGGTAGAGGAAAACGTCGTGGAGAATGAAGAAAGGGCAAGGGGAAACAGAACGTAAATATGGGCGGAGCAGAGAGGCTTTAGTTTTATTTTTTAAATGGCGGTCAATAACGCAATCGCTGTCTTCTGAATTTTCTGCATTCGCTCGCATGACCACAGCTCTCTCTCTCTCTCTCTCTCTCTCTCTCACGCTCTAGTGGGTCAATCGTTGACCGGCCAGTGAATTACGTAGCAATCGATGTACAGTACTACCTTTGTCTCGTCGTTAGAGCCACTTTCCGCAGCTCTTTTTATTATATCCACAAAGTGGATTATCTTTCATTCGCCGGCTGTTCGATTAATGATCTTGATAGGAGTTCTAGTTGGCCGATGTCACTGGCCCATAACAATATGTTTATTATTATAGTATATACTGAAGGGCTTATTGAAAGGACGGCTATACTAACTTCGAGCCTACGCGAAAACTTAAAACTTTCTTTTCCAATTTTGAAGCCTCAAACTTTTTCTAAAGTTATAGTAACAATCTAGCCAAACTATTAAATTAAACTGCTTTACGTGTATTATTTTAAAAGCTAGAGGCGATGTTAAAAAATTTACGCACGAAATAAGAAATGGTTGGAAATTCGGATTTCTTGTTTTTTTTTGTTTTTTTTATCCCTTTAGCTAGAAGTAACTGATTTATTTGCGTTTTTAGATTAAAATTAACGTCAACTTTTCAGGCTAGACCCATAATTTTTAAGTCCATTGACTTTAAAACTTGAGACCTTCTCATTTGGTTTTCTTTATTATTAATTATAAAGAGAAAAAGTATAGAAATTTGAAAAACTATTTTCAAATTACGTAAGCAGCCGAACAAAATAATCGAATAAGAATTTTTTCGCTTCTGATTGCAATACGATTTTCATCTTCTATTTATTTTTCAAAAACTGAATGTTAACTTCTTCAAAGAAATAAATAGCTAAATAAATAGCTTTGAACATTAATTAAAACAATCAAAGTCCAAAACAACGAAATTTCGATATTTTCTGGTATTACTAACGAATGCAGTTTGGCTGATAACGTTTTCCTTTACGTAAACCCTGTAAAAGTTTTTAGATAAAATATCGAGTTTTTCTGTATCCGTAGATAGAAATATCAAGGAATGTGTAAAATAAACTTATTTTCATATAAAAAGTATTTAATCGATATGTTTCCAAGTCTAAAAGTCTTTAATGCGAGTTACATTTGAAAATTTAAAGATGTATATGGTCAAAAAGTAAAATAAGAAGGAAGCAAGGTATGCTAAGGAAATGTAATGGAAAAATGAGAAAAAAGTTTAAATCAGATTTGCGCGAATACCAACAAGACCGCTCACGAGAGACCCCCCTTTAACTCCCCAACAGCTCCCGACCCTTTAATCTGCTCATTTTCCTCGCAGTCTCTCTTCTCTCCAGAGGTAAGAGATTAAGAGAGTAAGAGTGGCTCGTGCTCGCAGGAGTACGATCTCGCCTTATGAGAACATAAATAAACAATGGCGGGGAAGAAACGACATCGGTAGTCTTCATCAATGCCTTCGCCTGGGAGAAACAGTATAAACATGGCGAACACCTCGTTCATTGTATGCGCGGAAAACTTTTTTGGCCATGGGAATACAGAAGCTTGGATTCTTTACGTTGAAAACCAGTGTGATTCTTTTCAATTTTTAGCTCTCTTCCTCTCTCTCTCTCCCCTCCGGCTTCTTTCCCTTAAACTTAGAGACGAGTGTAAATTTCGTTTTACTAGAAATTTCGCAAAATACAATTTTCTGCTAATATATGTTTTCCATTTCCTATACATTTTCATTTACATTTAAAGCTCGACTTTCAACTTCTTATACTTTTTCTTTAAACATTTTTAGTATTTAAATAATTTCTATTTCATCGTAATACTTCAATACTTGTACATAATTATCAAGACTGACAATTAATCGCAGAAAAATCCATTTTATAATTTATTAATAAACTTCAAATTAATTCTGATAGAAACTATTTTGTAAAATACATCTTTCAAATATTTTAAACCATTATCATATTCAACATTTACTCATAACTTTTATACATAAAAATGCCAAAACAGAGTTTTCTAATTTATTAATGGTTTTATTGAGGTGCGGAATGTCATAGAATAATAATTATAAGAAATTACTAGTTATTAATTATTTTAGTTACAGAGAACTTAAGCTTGATATTGGAATTAATGTATTTGATCGGCCAAGATTATTGATTTTTACTTTGTATTCGGAAAATTCCTTGTGGTTTCTTCAATTGATTAAATGTAAACATAAATCAAAATAATAATAGTTGCGATAACGTATTTTTCTACAGATAAACATGAATCACTTTAAGTGTGAGCAACCTGTTTTACTATACATTTTACTGCACCTCAATTTAATACTTGATTCTATATGTACGACTATCTCGATTCCAAATTAGATGAGTAAAGTAAAGCGAAAACGTTAGGAAAATAAAAAATAAAGAGAATGTAGCTAAGAGAAATATGTAAATCGAGTAAATGGATCGGAGAGATGTGTAGAATGAATATCTATGTATAGAGAGATTGAATTTTGACGAAATCTGACCAAGCGTAATTATTATAATTTCGGATTAATGGCTCTATAGGAATTATAGAAAATTTTAAGGAAATTCTAAAAAGGGACGAAAAAACACGAGATAAGGATTATGGTGTCATACGACATTGATGTAATTGCCATTACAGCGAATTAAAACATATTAGTTATTAATAGTAATGTTAATAAGAGATAAATAATGGCTTAGTAAGTTGGAACTCGCGTTTCTACGAGGAAATCAATACATTCGAATATCAGTGATAGCGTAAAATCAGGATCAATGTTTTGAAATGTACAAGAACAAAAGTTACTTGTAAATTCTGCAGTGATAAAATTTTCAACGTAAATCTTAGTTTTTACTTTCCTCAATCCTCAAAATACAACATCCACTTGACCGTTTCTTCTTCTTACGAGAACTGAATTAACAATACATTTGGCTAAAATCTTCGAACCCATCCTACAAGCCTGAAATTATATAACATTTTTTAAATCGCGTAAATTGCGCTTCATAGAAGACTCATCTTTTTTTCTTAATTAAAAATTAAGGCTTCTGTCAACCTAAAACTTAAAAAAGAAATGAAAATAATATAGTAAGTGAAAAAATTCAAATTTATTAAGATTATAATACGACTATTGCGCATATAATAAATTTTTCTGCTAAATTTATTTAAGAAAGTTAAGAAGAAAATATCACCTTTTTAATCCCCAGAACGTATACTTGAAAAAACTTATTAATTGAAATATATTTATCCCGATATGATATGTTATGTGCAAATATTAAAATTAATTATTCAAGAAAACAAGAACCAGTTGTTTCGTAATAATACCAAGTGAGTATGAAATTTCTACCAAAGATTTCAACCTTTTTTTATTTTTTATTAATCATAAAGATTTCATTGGATTTATTAGAATTAATAGAAATAAGAATTCATATATTAATTTGTGAAGTATTAACACTATCATTCTTAAATTTATGATTAAACATATATTGTAATTAACATAAATTTTTAAAAGTAATATTTTATAAAGAATAAAGTCTAAACATGTAAATTCTCTATATAAAGTAGATAAAAAAATAGGAAAAGATTTATTTAAAAATCTAATAATAAATATTTAAATTCCCATCGAAAAGTTTTAAATATCTAAAATATCTCAGAAAGAAATTTATTTTTGTATAAAAATAAAAAAAAAAAAATTGATTTAGGAAATATGCAAAGATATTTGTATATTTTGCAAAGATTTTTCGCCATTTTTTCAAGGTCAAATTAAATATTTCATTGCCGGGTCAATAATAGAGTTATAAAATTAAATTGCTTCCTTCTATAGTCGTTAGATTATGTATTTTGAACCTCTATAATCTAATTTTCATAAAAATGAGGCCATTGCACTCTGCATATATCTTAAATTAATTTTATATCTATAAATCTTGTACATATATATACATGCATACATACATACAAATCTCCAGGAAACGATATTAAATTTAAATGAAATCTCTAATATGAACCCACATGACATTATGGATAGAATAGTTGATTAGAACTTCACAATTTATAATATAATTATCCATGTACAATATAAATAAAAAAAAATAGAATTTAAAAATAATGTGTCCTATTAATGAGAATTTATGTTTACTTATGAGTACAGTAAAAAATTATTATAAAATGTATATATACACAGCAACCTATTATTATTCAATTTAAAGTATTTGACAGTTGTTATATCGTTATTTAATTGTAATGTTTAAATTTGTAAACATTTTGTGATTTCCAAAAAAATCGAAAAATAATTATAACACACAATTTCGTTACACATGAAAATCAAAAGAAAATTAAAAAATCGGTGAAAATATATATTATTTTTAAGCTTTATAATATAAAGGTGTAACTGGTTTTAAAAAAATGTACGGAATATAATATTGCTGAGAAATTAAATATATGGAATTGAATATGATTTTTTGTATCAACATGGTTCTTAGACATGTCTTAAGTGACAACAATAAATCACGGAACCCGTAGGAGAAGATCTGTAAAGGTAAGGGACTCATTTCATATTTGGCTCCCGGTAAAAAGCGACTTCATATTTCAATGCATGACTTGATATACATATACATATACATATGCATATACATATACATGTACATATACTTTATAAAAAAAGACCTCGAAGAGCATGAAAAAACATGAGTATATTGTAAATGTAATGATTAATGATATTGTTGATAAAATAATAAAAAATGAAAGTGTATTCGACTTATAATACACGGGCTATTGAATATACAATAAACCTGAATGTAAATTTATCTTTCCTTGTAAATCCGGGATTTATTATCAAGTACGACGAGGAGCTTAATATTGATACGGTCGGAAAGGAAAAAAGCAGAGCTGGTAGGTGATTAATCGGAACGTCAATATTTAAAAGGATAAACTTGTCCGCGGCGCTTAGTATCGGTCACAAATCGAGAAAATCCTTTGAGTAACGAAGTGCTGGGCGGGGGTAGGAACAGAAAGAAGGAAGCTGTGCAAATACGTAAATCTCGAGTCAATCCGCCGTGCGGCATGGAAAACGCCTTTTCGCACACGCGTAAGTGGAAAAGTCCGCGCGGATTGCAACTGAGCGTGAGAGGAGATTTACGCGGCTCCGGCATTTTATTAAGACGAATGCGAAAAAGCCACGCAAAAGGATTATTAGCGATTGTCATTATTATTATTGTTATCATTATTATTATTAGCGAGCGTCAACTCGGCTACGCCAACTGTAATTTCGTCAATTCGTGGTGAGGCCGTCAGTAAAAATTTCTAAGTCGTCGGGTTTGCCCGATAAACAAAGCGGAGATTTAGAATGAGACCGTCGAGCTTTCCGGCATCCGATCCATGCCCACTTTTGACAAAGAGAGAAAGAGAGAAATAAAGAGAGAGAGAGAGAGAGAGAGAGAGCGTGCGCGTGCATGTGATAGTGGGGCGTGGGGAGTGGGAGTTTGTGGTCCGGTCCATGACACGAAACGGCACTAATGGCCGTTTTAATACGAGCTGCTTATTAGCCTTCAGGTCAGCTAGAAGGTAAGCTCGAACTCTGGAGCTCTTTTCGCTTTATTTTTGCGGTACTTGCGACCAAGGAGAAGAAAAGAAGAGTAATAAGAAGAAGTGCAGCCGTAAACTGCAAGGAAAATTGACAATCCTCGGTCCTCTGCTTTTCTTTTCTGCACCAGCGATCCTTTTTCCCTGTCAGCTCCTTTGATGTTATGCTTACTTTTGCCTTTTATTCGATTATTTTTTCCTCCTTATTGGCTTCTTTCAATGAAACTATAGGGATACATTTAAAATTGAGCACTCTTCGTTTTTTTTTTTTTTTTATTTACCTTTCACGGTAGTTAATTGCACTTTAACGCTACAAACTAATTATTTTTGCCAAAATATATCTTTATAACTCATTTCTTAAACAAAGTTCGGGAAAAAGCATCTCTTTTTATCTGGCTTTTCTTATCATCGCATAAAACTAAATATTAAATAAGCTCTAGGATCTACAATATTTATCGTACCATTCAACCGCCACTATGATTAATTAACGAATAATTAGAAAATCCATAAAAATAAGCCATTACATTATTATCGAAATAACGATAATACTCATTGAAAATTTTCATTAATTTATCCATTAGCTCCCTACTTCATTAACTTTAAAATATAACTGAAAATGTAGTATATAATAACAAATAAAATTTAACCGCATCAGTTGTTAATTGTCATCAATAATATAAAAAGTTATAGCTTGATTTAACGATTGCTGGAATCAAATTTAAATTTTTAACATTTTATTCACAAACTTGATTAATATTGGTGCAAATTCAGCCGACGCAGTGTCTTGTAAATTGTAATTACACGTAGTCAGGAAATTTGTTGAGGATAAAATGAAAATTTTTTAAATGCTGTAAAGACTCTTTTTCGAAAATTAAATTCTTTTTTTCCCTCATCGTAATATTTATCTTAATAGATGCGACGTAATAAGCTTAAGACTCGTCAAATCTATTGTATAAATTAAACAGTTGATAATACTCAAGACGCAAACGAGATTGAATATTAATACCTAAAATCATAATATGCTTACGAAGTATTATTCTGATTAAATCTCCACCTTTACCCTTGTAATTCATAATTTTATTGAGCATGCAATTATAATGTAAATCACACAATTATTATGCTATTAAATTAAGAATTAGATTAAGAAAATATTTCTTTCATAACAAGATACTTAATTAGTAATAGATTATATTTTAATGAGATCTAAGTAGAGAACATTTTTTATGAATATTCTCGTATGTGAAAGAGAATGCTTGTCTCGAAAAATTCAGGCCAGTTTAAAACCTCGGTTATAACGTGTTCTTTGAGGCTTCTTATCGTTTACGTTTATATTTATCGTTTTTTCAATGCAAATTTTGGCGGTTAAAACAAGGATGATCAATCTTTCGAGCAGGCAGGTCCGGGCTTCTCCCAGGAGCGATAAATTTGATACAGATGTCGGAGCGATAAAGAGAGCTCACGGTATGTTTGGTGTGTGAGATCAGGGTAGGGGTAGGAAGAGTACGGAAAATCTCGGGGAGCTGTTACTAACAAGAAGAAGAAAGTTTTTGAGATCCTGTGCCGTGGATATGAAAATACACATCTGTCCAAGAGGTTATTATGGAGGCCAGAGCAATGGCGGCATTAGGATTGCAACCCCCGCCCCCCTCCAACCGACCTCACACTTGTTAAATCTACCCTCTTCGTGGCGTTTCCTTTTCATGATACAACGAAAAATGCACCAATCTTCTAACTCCTCCGACCACTCTGTCCCCGCCAAGCCCCTGAGCTTGATATCGCTCGAGCTTTGTCTTTCCTTCGAGTTCCATGATACCGCTGCTTACCGCTGCCAGTCATAAAGGAATGAAAATCGTAAAAAAGTAGACAATAGAGAAAATAGACGTGTTACTATAGCACCGAGAAAAAACATAGCTGAAGTAAAAGGAAAAAGTAATGGAAAAAATGAGGATACAACTGCGGGGAAGATCAGAGAGAGAGTGAGGGTCGGGGGAGAGAGAGAGGATAAGTTGAAAAATGTTTGTAAAACAAAAAAAAAACAAACGTAGCTCCTGTGCCTTTTTCTACTTTCGCAGCTGGCAACTGCCACGGTTGCACAGTTTTTACTTTTTATTTTTTCAAACATCTGGATCCGTGTAATATTATTCGCCTGTGTTTACAGCTACCGCGGCAACTGCCAAAACTTAGACACTCTTACATTTTACAGGCATTTTATCCAAAAATTAATGAAACAAATACCATTCGTTTCATTTATTCGAAAAATCTAACTCAATTATAATGTCCGAATTCTTCGATATTTTCATTGATTTTCAATTACAACTGACCCTTTCATCATTTGCAACAATGCTCTCTCTCTCTCTCTCTCTCTCTCTCTTTTGATTCTCACTCTATTTTCTTCTCTTTGAAATAAACTTTTCTTATTTCCCGCGCCGAATTTATTTTTACTAATACGTAGGTAAACTTTGAATTTTCTAAAGCGCTTGAAAAATATTTAAAGAATTGTTAGAATTAATTATGATCATAGAAGAACTATGAGACGTGAAGAACACAATTATTCGCGATAAGTTCTGAATGACATCTTCTGTCCATAAATAAATTTGTCCTACTTGAGAGGCATAGCAGAATCAGCAGGCGTAGCTTCTTAAATTTTATACATATCAAAAACGAATAAAGGAAAAAATTTCCACGATTAATCCAAGCCTGAATTATGTTTAGACTCTCATAAGACACAGCCCCCGCTTCCTTATATGTTGATCTATAATCATGTACTAAATATATATGTATCTCTCTCTCTCTCTCTCTCTCTCTCTCGATATATATATATATATATATATATCGTGTTAAATTCGGCTCGCTTGTCAAAAACAGAAATGGACAATGCAAAAAGCAGAGAAGCTTCAGAGGTGACAGAAAGGGTGAAAGTTAAAAGTAATTTTTGACTGACGTCACTTACCCAAAGCTGAGTGCAGCCTTTCAAAAGCACATACTCGTTTTATTGAGTGTTAGTAACTCCTATGCCGCTGCGCTTCATATTTTCGGCACTTGCACAGCTTCGCGCCTGCACATAGACTATTGTTCATTTTTATTTTACCTTCACATGTAGCGACGATTACTGTCTAAGATACGACTCTCTTTTCAATTCCTAATATTTATATTATTTTTCATTTAGAACTATTGATTTATTTGTCTTGTTCCGTCCTCACAGAATGTAAACATATTTTGTAGTAATAAATAAACTTTATATTTTAATAAAGTAGTCAGTCATTAATCATTTCGATTTCTCCTTTCTTCAAAGTTTTTCTAATTAATTTTCAACGTTGCAACAGTATTTGAAAGCGACAATATCTTTAATACTATGAATTCCAATTTATAGTATTCAAAGTAACATCAATATATAAATAGGAATACTTGAGAATTTATAATAGGATTTATATAGTTTATAAAATTTATTAAATGGGAAATCGAAGTGCGACAGTCGCGTATTTTTTAACTGAGAGTATTTTTTGATCAAGGGATACAGAATTTGAAGGAATTTTTTTTCGAAAAGAATCGGTTAGCAGAAGTGCGAAGATAAGCCATCAGGACACAGAAGATCAAAAACGAAAAGTATGTATTTGACTGAAAAAGGATAAAGATATAAAAAGAAGGGCAATGCACTGGCATCAGTTTGTTGGCAATTTTTCAAAGAATCAGTACTCCACCATATAACGCGAATGTATGTTATTCCCCTGTAGCGCTATCTTTATTTCTATCCTACGTCTTTGCATTTTCACATTGATATGGGCAAAAAATACAAGAATTCGTTTACTCTGCTTAATTACTGTTTAATTCGTTTGACGAAAAGAATCGTTTTACAAGTATTATAGTATAGTAAGAAACTTATCATTTGTATAGAAAAAAATTGTCTTATGAAAAACTAATGTCAATGCAAGAAAGGTAAGTCAAAGTTTTCCCACCAAATCAAAAAAATAATAAAATTATAGTAAAAGCGACTTAAGGAATTTTTAATTCTGCGTGGAAAATAGTTTATTAAAAATTAGTTACTTTATAACATTTTTGGCACTTTCGAATAGTTTTTTCTCGTTAATACTCACGCGCGCGCACACACACATATATATATAAGTGAAATGTTATTGTAATAGTCTTACATCGACGGTATAAAAAAAATACATACAATAAATAAATACTATTTAAGAATACAAATTATATTTTATAACAAATAAATGTTATTTTTTAATAATGTCGTGTTTCTCAATTTTAATAATTTATTAAATTTATTGTAATTTTAAAAGTTTTAAAAGAGTTTTTTAATTACACAGACGTTATAATGTAATAAATGGTGCGTTTGGATTTTCTTAAATCAAAGCATTCTCAATTTATATATTTCATTGTACAAAGAATTTTTTATTAAGAAAAATTATTTTTTTTAAATTTTAATAACATTCATTGGTTGAAAAAGTTCATTCGCTTTATTATAAGCTTCGTTTATTTCTTCTTATTCTTCATACTTGTCCTCCCTCGAATATTCAAAATATATAATTTTAATCCTATTTTCTACAAACAAAAACCGTGGCACTCGAATAAATATTCTTACTAATTAGTCGCAGCTATTAATATAACAAAGGTATAGTATTTATAATGTTAATATAATAAAAGAAACTGATTATTAGAAAACTTTATAAAATCATTGCTTGTACAATAAATTTATAAAAAAAAAATATTACATACAAATAAAATTTATTTTAGAATTAGATATTGCTTATGAGTAATTGGATTAAAAAAACTCCATTGTAGTAGGAGAAGAACCAAGAGTATAATTTTATAAATAAATCTATTATATTTAAATTTGTACAAATTCAAGAATTATATCAATAGTTTAGCCATTTTCGGCATTTACTCTTTTACATTTGGTAAAATGATTAAGAGTCAGTATACTTTTGCTGATAATCTGATTTTTACAATTTCATAAGTGGAAATACCGGTTATGTGTCATTGTGTGAGAATCGGGTGTGAAAGTGGTGGTGCTTTAAATTTATTCAGATTACATATTTGATAAAAGCTTTTATAGTGATCAGTTTGAGGTATTGTGAAAACGTATTAGCCGTAGGAAACTTTTTCAAAATCCATGTTTTAATATGTAAAGGACTGTAAGGGAGAGAATGTAAATGAACGAATTTGATATTTTTTAACGAATCGTTAATCTAAAATGAAACGGGACAGATGAATCGTCGTAAATATTGGTGGAAATAACTATTTTGCCATTCCTAAGTACAAAGGAAAGACAAGCGTCGGCAATATTTATTCTCTCGAGATCCCCGTAATCCATGGTGCATCGGAACTTTCTAGCGTAACTTTATGTGAGATTTCCGAATCTCGACTTGAGGATCTGCTCAGCCGAAGAAATTAGGAAAAGTACAAAATGCTCTTCCGACTTGCTATCCCCTCACGCATCCAAATACCTTTCCGAAGTCTTTAGCAAAGAAAAGCAGTGGAAAAGCGAAATTGAAGGAAGGAACCTAGGCGTGGGCCGGGATGGAGGGAGGGGGGGGGCGCAGAAAAAGTCCGATAAAATAGCGGAAACTGTTTAGACAACTACAAAAGTGAGCGCCTTACAAATTTTCTAGCCGACGGAGCAAAGTTGCGCGCAGCAGGTGGAAGACTAGATTGGCTAAGAAACGAAAAAGTGAGAAAACCCGTCTCAGAGCTACTATATGTATATACGTGTACGTATGAAGAGGGCAGTAGGGGCAAGGGGATAAAAAGCGTTTAATCGGACATTGATGCATGCATATCTAATCGCAGCAGTCCATAACATGGGAAACTCAGAGTTGGTAATTTTCTTCTATATTTTCATGAATTTTGGAAGCTTGCGTATAAGCATAAATGTCTCTACTTTGAAAAAAAACATCACCTTACATAAATACATTAAAAATTTCTTTTCAACGATTCCAAGACTTGGAATTTTATTATTTTCCAAACTTCTCAAATAGAGTTTCCTGCTTTGCCGTAAAAGGAAGAGTATCGTATCAAGAACGTCAAAGCAAGTATACTTTCTAATGCAGGCACTCACTCTGTAATAAATTCTATCATTAAAGCCTAAATGGAATAATTGCAACGAAGTGTTAGTGTAATCTTCAACGCTTAGACTTGGGAATTATTGTAAAGCGCAAACTTGTCTAAAACGATGACTTCGATGAACAAAATTTTGTAAAACCACATTATATTTGAATATAAAATAGAATACAAGTAGAACGATCTGAAATTACATACAACTTAACATAATTGAATTGGATTTAATTTTAATTAAATCTATTAGAAACTCTAAAATTCATATTTCTTGGCATCTATTTAATTAAAATAAATATCTATCCATTGAATTTCATGCGATTATTATATTCAGCGCGAATTCTATATTATCATCTCATCTGAGTTGCATAGAACATAATCAGTCTAATTTTTCTTTCGCTTGAATTAAAATGATCATTAAAATGATGTACATCAATTGAAATAAAAGATATGGAATATCTATTTTAACAGTGCACTCTTAAGAAGAGCATGTAAATCCGATATCAGAAGGAGTGGGGGTGATTAATTCAGTCTCCTACAGGTTTTCGGGGTGATAAGGCGACACCATGGGATCCGAGGAAAAGAGTCGGAAATGAAAAAATGAGTTAAACGGTTTGAAGTTGAGCGGTGGGGTTAGGGAGAATAGGGGGGAAACGATCTTCTTTCCGACCTTTCTATTTTCTTCCTTATTGCACGGGAGTAATCGAAGGTAAACCCCAGGATTTAACCAAGACTTAACCTATACTAAGCGCGTTAGCTTAGCCTTGCCAGCATTCGACCACATTTCGGATGTCAGGGAGATGCATACATCACAATATAGTTTAATTGAGTTGGTCTAGTTAATGGCGAGAGAGAGAGAGAGAGAGAGAGAGAATCTGCCAAAGTTTCTAGACATCTCATGCTTTTTTTTCATCAAAAAAGGTGACCAAGTGGCATTTTGCTTTCTGAACTTCTTAACTAATTACGTTTCTCTTTATATCTTAATTTAGACCCTTGAATATTGTTGCGATTATACGATGAGAAAACATTTTGAATAAACAAATTTTATAAATATACTTTTCACTATATTTTGTATTTAAAATACTTATCAACTTTATTCTATGATTTTATTTATCTCTGATATCCTCTTATTTATCAACTGATTAATAAATTTATATATATATATATGTGTGTGTGTGTGTGTGTGTGTGTGTAGGTGGGTGGGTGGGTCTATGTGTGTGTGTGTATGCCTTAAAATGTATCTGCCAAAGAAATTTACCCATCAAAGTAGATTCGAATTTAATAGAAGAAATATACATATATATAATTTTGAAGTAAAACCAGAAAGTACATAAAAAATTAGCCTTCAAAGTTGAGAAAATAAGGTTTTCTATAAAAAAAAAACACTGCGTCCGTAAAATATAAATTGAAACGCTGTATTACTTTACTTATTTCGTGTTAAACATTTTCGTCTTCATAATTAACAGTATTCGTAACTGAATTTTTAGTGATTATAAACTATGAAGCTTGTTAATTAAGTATGTCATTTTGTTCAAAAGACTTAAATTATTTATCAGTACTTTTCGTAAATACATTCATACTATATGAAATATAACATTCTATTTATATAAAATAGTTTAAAAGCTTCATGCGAAAGAATACGTTTTCCCACCGTGAAAAAAGTGAACCGCGATCATGGTAATATTATAAGAGTGAAAAAGAAAGAAAGCAAGGAAGATTAGAGTGAGAGCGTAGTCGTTACCCAGTTGGATGCGTCACTTCAAAGTGTATGTTGCGATACGCTTTGTGATGGAGAAAATGCACAAAATAAAAGCGCTTCGATAGTCCTGGACCCTGAAATACTTAATAAACTTTATACCGAATGATATTGTGGCGGACTTGGTGAACAAATAATTTTATTTATATAATTTAGTTTATTTTTAATTTAAAAAAAAAAAGAAGAAAGAGCAAGAGATTTGAGTCGATATGTTAGGAGAAAATTACTTTGAGCAGAAATGGAATCAAAGCAGAACTTTTTAATTTATTTGAATAAAAATAATAAATTAAGCTTCTTCATCGTATTTTAATTCTATAACTTAAATGTAATTTTTCATATTTTATAATAACATCTTATTAAAAATTAGAATACGATTAAATTAACAACTTTCTCGGTTATTTTAAAAAAATTTATTAGAATTTATTATAAGCTTATTAATCTCTTAAATTGAGCATAAATTTTTTCTTAATATCTCTATGCTATTGAATACTGACCTATTTAATATTTGAAAAGATATTTGACAAAAAGTATGAGATATATATATATATATATATAATATATAATATATTCTCCATCCATAACGCTTGAAAATTATATTATATTATTTATTATTGTCAACGTAGTAAACTACTTTATTTCCACAATATAGGGATAATTTATTTTAACTAGATAGTTATGAAAATATTAGATGTAGACTGAATTTATTATTCAGTCTACAGTAAATTGAGAGCAGTGATAAAATTCAGCACTGCCATGAATTCTCTAGAATAAAACAGTTCACACATACTTCGTGATCTACACACGAGCAAATCATAACATAAATCGACATTAATTATGCACTTCGAGCAGATTTATTATGCTCTGATAGATCGTCGATGAATAAACCCAATCGATCATCAGAGAAAGTTATAAAATCTTTCTTTTATGAAAAATAAAATAAAATCACATTTTATTATTGTCTATCATTTTATAGAAAATGGGAACGTAGCAGTACTAATAACTTCTTGTAATTTAGGCTACGTCTCGGGTTATTAATTTCTCCTTCATTATTGTACAAGGTCGTTAATTATTGTTGTATAGATAGTTTATTTTTCATCTTTGTGTGAGTACAAAAGACAACAGGCAGTGATCTGAAAGCTTTATGATGCAAAGCTGAGTATATGTCTTGTCTATGAGTAATCTGTGCGATTCCGCACATGAATATACATAGATAAATACTAGGTAGGTGCAAAGCCCTAAACGAAATCGCTGGAGTACATACGTGTAGCTGCATGTAACTACCAAGCAAGTACATGCGAATGTATATGCCGCCTCAACACCTAATTCAAAATCGAACCGTCTGTCTAAAGGAACGAGAGTGCTAACAGATTTTACGATCGATGCTCCCATTAACTCTAAGAGAGGAGATTTCGATGAAATTCTCGTCTAATTTCACGCCATAGAAGCGTTCGAGTGCTAACGGGGCGACGCTCGTCTCGTCTGACCGTACCGCGATTTTTCCACTTCAATCGCTACCGAATAATTCAAGCGTACACCACGTAGGGAGAAAGTCTGAAAACGCAAATTTCTTTTATTAAAATCTACAGTACTGTACGAAGATACATGAAAATAGATGAAATTCCATGGCAGAACGAGTCGACTGGGAATTGCCAATCGAATCATCCTTCTCTTAATAGTTCTCTTTTTATTCTACTTGACTGGCTAAACGAATAATGCCAATTAAAACTTATTGCATTCAAATTGATATTTTCGTTCTACTTTTATAAAATAAATTTTAGTAACAAATTATTTTCATTCATATATACTCTTCTCCTTTTTGAAACTGAGCAAACAAATCTTTCCAATATTTCAGTGTTTATTGTACATTCGTATTATCATATTCATATATATATATATATATATATATATAAGCTAATCATGTATCCCGTTTGATTTTTAGGGAGTGACTTTAACTCACAATACGTCTGCTAGGATCATTTGGTCTAATCAAAGTCTCGTACTTCAAAGCGTAACCAGAAGTAGTGCGGGACTATATGTTTGTGCAGCTACCAATAGCATCCAGGAAACTCGTAGTGAGCCACTTGAATTTCGTGTAAAATGTGAGTATACCTTAATTCTATATGATCTGCTAATGAAAATCGTCATTAACGGTAATTCGTTTCTAATATACCAAATATTATTAATTATACTCTAGGCAATTTGCTTATATTATTTCGATATGCATAACAAAATTTCATACCTTTCAATTCATAGAAATCTAATTATGAAGAATTTCAAACGTTAGTTAATTAATTTTATTACAAATTCAATATAATAATTTAAAACGTATTTAAATTTAAGGTATAATTGTAACAAAAATATAAATTCCTAAAACTACAACAATCATTCCCTACTATTCCCTAACTTATTAAAATATTTAACAAAGACCAGATTAACAACAACAAATAACAAAATCAAGTACGTAATAAGAGTTACAAGAATTTTTAATTTTAAATTGAATTTCAATATATATATATATATATATATAAAGAAAATTATAGTAAAAATGTGCTCGTACAGTTGTGAAAATATTTTCATTTTTATTTTATTGGTATTAAACGATACTCTTTTTTTACAGTTATTAGATTTTGCATTATATATTAAAAATAATGAATGGTCTGTTTCCCTTCAATTAAGCAATAAGCGATAAAAGGTATTTTGAAGAATCGAGTCGACATGCAATCTGAATTATATAAACTTTACTCAATCCACATAGATAAATATATTTTCTTCTAGAATATTCCTTATTCAAGAATTTACCTTTTACGCGATAAAATAACCAAAGACCAAATCATACGTATACGTTTCCGTTTAAGAGCCCACCTCTTAAACTCTATTTTCTCATTCGCATTTTATTCTTCTTACCCCCTCCCTCACTCCGTATTCTCCCTTCTCTTTTATTCTCTCTCAACTCACCGCTCTATCTCTAGATTATCTAAATCTTTACCGTGTATTTTCTTTCCTGCTTCCTGAGTGCTGCTTCCTACGGCTTTTATCAGTGTACCTCACATACTAAATGCATGTACCGTTGTATGACATATTTTCTTAAATATCTTCGTTCAATTTGTTCAATAAAATGAAGCTGCATATACTAAGGCTAGATTGACTGAAGAATTTGAGGAAGGAGATTTCAACATCTGTAAATATTTCAAAAATATACTTGTCTACTGTGCATTTTTAAAATCCAATTATTTTCCTTGATAATTACCATCCATGTCTTTAATTTTTTTATCCCTTCTGTCGCTCACTAACTCTTTTTCTGCATTCTCTCTTTCTCTCTCTCCCCCCTCCTCTTCATCCGTCTAACTCCCTACTTTAATTATATAATTCTACTTCTCGCCTTTCCTTGCCATCTCTTTGACTTATTCTCTCTCTTTCTCGCCCTGTTTTTTTCCATTTCTTTTCTGTTTCTCCGTCACCGTTTCCATGGATATAACTCCTTCTCTTTCCGACTCAGGCTGTGAAATAAATTTCTGAGGAAAAATTCTGTAAAAAAGAATTGAAAGCATAGAAAAGAAATAGGAAGAGAAATGGATGAATTCATTGTGCAGAGAAGAAAAAAGCTGCAGCTGAGCGAACGAGACCGACAGAGAATAATAAAGAGAGCAGATATTTTGTGCTGTGACTTGATCGCCTCCTGCTGAACTGAATCTCATTTTGCGTAACACGCGGCGCCAATTCACCCTACCCACTATATATTCGACCGCACACAAGTGATTACGTATATCAAGGAAAATCGAGAAGTTTCGCGCTTAAGCTTATATAGTAACGATTCGCCATTCTCTATTTTCATATTTGACGACAAACAAAGAATTCGCTCGATAAATTTATGCATAACAAAAGAAATATCTCAACTGTTTAATGCTTAGACCATTATATTATTCAATATACTAAATAGATTTTGAGACTAATCAATCAATCATTAATTATAAATTTCATTTTACATTACTATTACTCATAAGTAACAATTATTTTATACATTATTTACCCTTGAATGCTTGTACGTTCAAAAGAATATTATTTGCCTAATTAATAATTTAAGGACGAATAATATTTATTTTAATAAAAAGCTATAGCTCGACTTATAAGATAAATGAAAATTCAACGAAATCAAGCTTCCTGTCGATGTGATATTATTCAGGGAGGGGAATCACTTTTAATAGTATCGTCAGTTAAATTTTAGTATAGATATTTATTGGTACTATAAATTCTTGTATATCTAAGTTTATATTGACAATTTACAAAATTGTTATCATGAGGTTCGATGGCCGATGATTCCTCATTTATTTTTATTATAGAACTTATCCAACTTGCTTATATCATAAATTCGGTTATAATCTTCACTTTGTAACACCGACAAGCGCAAACGTTATAACTTTTTCTAATTTTTACAAATAACTCGTAATACAATTTAAAATTGTAAGAACGCAACGGAAATATAAATAACTAACCCTAAGATTAAAAGTTCTTAATTAAAATGGTTTACATAATCGCATATGGATTTCGATAGAAACTGAGTTCTCTATCATTCGACTAATTCTAATAAAAGCAACGTACTCACATATCTAAATAAATAAAGCGCTCTATTGCTGAAGTAGCATTTACCAATCGGTGATATTTTATGTAAAATAACCTTAGATGGCCTTTAACGGTAATATAAAAGGGGCTAAAGGAAAAAGCGATCAGCTGAGCTAAATACAGGAAAATATATATAAATAGGAAAGAAAGGATAAAGAAAGTCATAAAATTATTCCTTTGATTTATACCAGGTGTAAAGCCTGCAGGTATCATGCTAGAGGATGAGTTTCACTGCAGCAACTTTCACACAACGAGGACGCATTACGAGAACTACCTCGCAGGGCCATGAGCCCTTCCCCTCCCGCCGGCCATCGCACCGAGTTTTTTCCTCTTTTCTACCGGTGTGTACTCTTTTCATAAGTGAGCGCAACGTACAAAGAATATCCGAGCTTCATCCGCTCTCTCATTCTTTCCCGACTCGCTCAGGAGCTTCGCCCTCGCCCCTTGCCCCACACCCCCGCCCCTTTAGATCCACCTCATTTTCTCTTTTTGCCCTCGAAGGGCGGGGACGGCCCTTTGCATAATTCCAGTCGAACGAGCGATTTCGCTCGGGAACGAGCCTCGTAAAATCCACGGACTGACAAAATACGCGTGCGTGCCCGGAAAACTGCGCTTAACCCCATTCTCCCCCCCCCTTCCCGTCACTTCCTTCCCACCCGAGAACTTCCGCCCGATTGTCGAGCTGCAAAATATACCACGGGTCGTAACGACTCCGCCGCCGTGGATCGCCGCTAAGAAAGTAACGATGAACGCGGTGATATTGGTCAAGCTACGGGCAGGATCAGAGCCTCGAGCACCTGGACTATAACTTTTCCGGCCCCAAGTGCCAACAACTACCACCGCACGAACCCACCCCATAATAACTTGCCATTTTCGATACCAGTTTCTCCCTTCGTTAATGGTTCAACAAACTTCACATGAATATGTACGAGCTTTGCATGCACGCGTATCCAGCAAGTGTGAAGTACTACTGCTTGCTCTTGATCATTTAATTAACAGATCGAACCTCGTGGACAGCAGATGGAGCTAGATGGCTATTGAATAACTAATATATATTATATAACGTGCCGTATATAACGTATATAAAATGGGAATCGACCCTACTGATTTTCATCGTTTATCCACCTGCGACAGAGTTTTAATTTCACGTAACGTTACGTGCCGAACCCTTCCTCCTCGAAATTATTGGTCAGCTCGAGTCATCGGCGTAGCAGATACGACAATAGAAAAGGGAAGTACAACAAGACAAGGGTTATCCGGTCGAAGAGGCTTCATTAAACATTATGGGTAAATGTATTTAGTGACTACTCACCTGCTCCCACAGAAAACAAAGTTCATCCAGACTAATTTACAGGGGATTTCCAAGGGTAGGCGGTGAGAAATAATTAAAAGCCTGACCTGGAAACGGCAAAGGACTTAATGCCGCTTTAATGTTCCTTGCCTAAACCTTTCCCAAGGCATTTGTATTCTAAAGCCAACCCCGACCCTCGAACTCAACAATTATCATTAACAATCTCTCTGCGATTGTCCTCCTCCTCATTGTTTTTCGTTATTCACATTACAGCAGCAATACCCGCCACGCCTCGCACCATATTTCGCTTGGAATATCCGTGTCATTAGTCAAATTCAAATGTAATTTATTTAAAACGGCCCTTTCAATATTTCTATTAACCCTCACTGTTCGATTTACAAAACTTATCTCGAAAAATAAGCTCGAATATGTTATTCCGCGCGATGCTTCGCAATTATCAGAATCAACGACAGGAAATAAGAATAAAGAAGGTTGATGCGCAGAATGCAGAAATTGGGTAGGCGGAGCTGGGGAGTGGAGGGAAGAAATTTGTCGCCTGTCCTTAATCTCCTTGTAAAGAAAAGAGCAGAGCGGAACGTAAAAAAAGAAGAGAATATAACATAAAGAACACTCGCGATCTGCACATCTGTTCGAATGAACGTCACACGCGCACAACCAACGTATTTAAAAAACGAAGAAGAAGAAAAACATTGTGACTGGTCGTTAACAGAAGATTCCTCGAATACGTTGTTGGTTGTATAATGCATGTTTACCAACTCTATGCTAACGACAATTACTCATCCTGCGACAAGTATTATTGTTTCGATACATGTCCTATGAATGAATGAATGAATAAATGAATAATAAATTTGTGGAGAAAATAAGACGAGAGCGAGTTATAGGAAGGAAAATGAACTTAGAAAACCGCGGGCAATAGAGTTTGAGAGGTCGTCTTTAAAATTAGAATACGTTCAAATAAAAACAAAATGACTATTATTTATAAAAGACCTTTCCAACTTTTTCTTCCCTCACCTATTAAAAGAATTTGCATAAGCTTTGAAGAAACGGGCATCCGTTGCATTTACATTTTATTCTTACGAATTGAGAAATTCCTAACTTCAAACGATAAGAATTTTTCTTAAGACATGTTGACCAGTATTTACTATTTGATAAAATTCAAAATTCGCTGCCTACAATATGAATATTATTAACAATGTAGCTGGAAGGCCGACAGTGTTGACGTAGGTAGACGTTATTGACCTGAGTCTAGAATATTTCGTTATCATTTTGATACTTCGATTCTACAATTGCGAAATTCCGAGCATTAGCCATTTTATTCGCAAAATTAATTGTAGCTCGTTCATTAATACGCGATAAGTTGATGAAGGAATGAGTCGCACGTCGCGTTATTGCTTCTGACTTATAAAATTCTTCTCCTCCAAATGAAGTAAAGTCCGCGATATAAATTTCAAGCTTTAATTAAATTAGTACCGTGTCGTAAGACATATTTATTTAATCGTTGAAAGATAAACGGATTCTCCTTGAAGACACGCCTCTCAAATGACTCGATGTCAATTGTCGTTTGAAAGGAAAATAAATAAGAAAATAAATAAAAAAATAAAAAATTGACATACGCATAAAGAGCTCAAGGAGTCATGAAACGTCGATCGACTAATTCGGCGGGCATCGCATTATTTATTAACATCGAGGGGAGCTCGGCGGGCGAAATTGACGTCAATGCACGGGGGAGCTCAGAGCACCTCTACACATACGGAAGAAGCGACTGAGGAGAGACGGGTGCGTGAGTATGCGTCGCACGAGGATAATGGCGGAGGAGGATGAGGGCGCGTTTAGGTAGAGAGAAGCTCAGGTAAAACTTGTAAATTGCAAATTGCAAATTGCAAATTGCAGATGCGCCGGTGTGCAAGGAGGAGCGGATTGTGGTGGTGGGGGGCTCGAGAGGCGAATCCCTGGAGATCGCGTGCAGGGTCGAGGCGGACCCGCCGGCGCACAGCTTCCGATGGAAGTTCAACAACAGCGGGGAGACGCTGGAGGTGCCGAACAAGCGCTTCTCCGTCGAGCCGGCCGACGGACTCAGTGTCCTCGTTTACGTCCCCAATACCGAGCTCGACTATGGAACTCTGTCCTGCTGGGCCGATAACCTCGTAGGCACCCAGACGAGGCCTTGTCTCTTTCAGCTCGTGGCAGCCGGTACGTAAATCTTGATCTAATCACTTTATTACTACCCATCCCCTAACTTACTTATGTCCCTTGTACCGCTAGCCTTTCTCCGTTAAAACCTTTTTATTACCTTCTTGCTCCTCTCTACGTCGTACCCCCCACCCAGAGTAACGTCATGCCCCGTCCCCCTCATTACGCCCTATTACCAAAGTCTTTTTATCAATCGACATGTATTCCTACTCTATTTACAATTTAGACTTTTCAAATTACACAGCTATTCAATGTAAGATACACGATGCGGTAATACACAGTCAGATTAATTCACTGGCTTGAAGCCTCATTAATTTGAAGAAATAGCTAGAGTTTTGAGCCCATCAAAAATTAATATCGGATTAAAAGAACTTTTTTCCCCTTTAGCCGGCTTAGATGGTACTTGACGATTAACGCCCCCTAATCTGAATTGTGTGTATCAGTCGTTTGCGGTCTAAAAAGTCCGTTTAATCTTTAACTGAAGGATAGTATATTTAGGGTGGAACGGTTAAGCAATCGTGATTCCTCTTATCGGGTATGCATATGCCATCAAACATGCACTCGCATTCAAAGCTCGTATTCAAAGACGAAAGCCTAAACTCTTTTAATATTAAATATCGCGATCCTCCTGGAGACTAACTTCATGAAAAATAGTCTACGGGAAGAAGAGAGAACTGCTTTTAATTAAATTCTCCCGGCATGATTTGCTACTTCGGTCAAATGAAATTTATTTATTAGTAATTTAGTAATGCTCTTTTGAAGAAATAAAACCTATACCAAGTATAGCAGGGAGGGGGAAATTAAATAAAATAGAGATTACAATGAAAAGAATGAATTTTTCGTACATAAAACTTTGCAAGGACGGCATTATCTGGTAGAATTAACTGCCGCTACTTTACGGGATTAGAGCTTTTATTTAAATTTAACCTACTAGCGATCGGGAAATAATACTTTCACGATAATATGCGCACGGCCAAAGCTCAAATCTCTATTAAAACTTTCATAACAATCATAAACACTAACTAATAAATTATCGACCATCCAGTTATATGGGTAACGACTCGCTAAAAAATCTTTAGAGATCCACTTGAACTTATATGTAAGCGTATTTATGTGGATCTACGATTATTCATGCATATTCATAGTTACGTACTTTTTCACAATTTGTCTTTCGCTTCACCCCTCCCCCCAGTCTCTCTCTCTCTCTCTCTCTCTCTCTCTCTCTCTGCTGAACTGTTTCCGTTTCCTAACTAATCCTACTCGTTTTTGTCGCATTCCCATTATGATAATTCAAAAAAATTTTCAGTAGCTAACTCGATCACTGCTCTTTTACATTTACCCCCATCGACTTCTCTATTTTCTAACTCGGTAAGAGTAGACTGAAATATCAGATAAGCGAGTAAGCTTCAGTTGTAAATTATTCTTTTTTCCCTACATTTACACACATTTAGACTGTTTCATATCCTGACTATTTTCACCTTTTAGGTAAATACGGGAAGTTAAAGTTCACAATTACATTTCTGCAGCAAATACCATAAAAGAAATTATTATTTTTTTATTTTTTTTAGCGTATTCTGAAAGAAACGTATCGGAATTTACCAAGGATAACTTATCAATTTTTCTATTCATTTCAAATATTTAATATCAGTCATCAGGCGTTTGAAATATTACTGAAATATTAAATTTACAAGAAACTTTTAAATTTATTATAACTAATCCGTAACTTTCACGCAACATGTACATCAATGTTAAATAAAGAAATTAAGAGATAATAATAAAATTGTAAAATACATAGCATGGTCATTACAACGTATTCGATACAATCAATCCATATTAATGCAAATTATAATTAATGAATTCATTTGTTCAAATATTCATATATAATATTTGTATACGATTTTACAAACTTAAGAGTAATATAGAAGAATTGAAATTATACAAAATTAAATTAATCACATAAAACCTTAAAAAGTGTCTGTTTGTTTTAATTATAATAACCACATTTTAATACAGTAGTTTTTTTTTATAATTCCTTGATTTTCCAAATTTCAATTATAAGTGTAAAATTGGAAAACCAATTTTTATAAACGACACTTTTACTATCTGTCTCTCTCTCTCTCTTTCTCTCTCTCTCTCTTACGTTATAGTGTACATAGTTTGTAAATAACGTTATTAAATAAATATTTTTAAATAATGACAAAATTACTTTGATGAAAATTAAAAAAATTTAATGAGTAATAAAATTTTTAAATAATAGTAATTAAGGCTTATTTATTATAAAAAAAAATTTATTGAGTTTCCTATAGCTTTAGGTATGATATTTTTTTGTTTTCCCTGCTAAAATATTGTTATTGTTGATATGTACAGACGGGTTTTTCAATAGGAAAAATAAAAATATATAAAAATAAAAACTTTTACTGAAGAGTTGAAAGTGTCTAAAAGTTTGATTTGTAAATATAATGCAGTAAAATTGATGAATGACTAATAAAATAATGAACAATGAAAATCATTTCGGGTAATTTAGCTTAAATATATACATATGTATATTAATAAAATGTATAAAAAAAAAGCTATTTATTGTTGATTTAGGTAGTTGTCAGTCTGGAAAAATCCGACGCCTGCAAACGATTATTCTCATTTCTGTAGTTTTAATGACCGGAATGAAAGGATCGAAGCACTAGAGGGGCGCGCGCAATCGTAAATTCCATAGAAAAAAATGGAGGATCCGCTGGTAGTTAAAGGCTTTTTTGGAACGGAATAGTCGGAGGGAGTGGAGCGCGGCTATCCAGTAACGCGGAGCCAGGGTCATTGCATTAATCTCCGGGCAATTCGTCGGGACCCGGTTAAAAAGGCACCGATCAACCCCTAACAAAACCAGCTACGTAGCGGCCAACGAGCTCGCGGACAAACCAACTGGATAAGCTCGTGCGTCCCAGTGCGTGGGTGGCGATAATGCCCCCGGAGCTGCGAGACACGGAGATCTCCACTGCGAGAGGCCACAGCTCTTTTTTCGGCCATGGCTGTCCTCCACATCCGTAGCTTACTTCATAGAGCTGTCAGTCTCGATACCGATCCAAATGCTCCTATCGCTCGCCCCGCCTACCTGCCCGCTACCTTTCAATTCGACCATCGATTATTAAATAAAGTCTGCCGACTAATAAAGCTTTGTCAATTTCAACAACGATTACGAGTACATCCAGCCGTATTCAAGCCCGGAGACGCGGAAAAACGGCCTTTATCCCCCTCCCTCATCCCCATCCGCCCTGTTATGTTACACCACATCCCACTGATTCCGATAAGGCACATCTACTTTTAACAGAATTCCCGACTCTATATTGATCATCTATAACGCTAGACTAACTATAACTGATTCGTACCAAGCAATCCGATAAATACAATACTTATCCCATATTAGCATCTAACCCCAAATCTAGATCAGCTCCTCTTCCTCCAAAGTAAAGAAATTCTTTACACCCAATAACGACTACTAATAATGTACTGTAATCCCCTAAGTTAATTGTAAGACGGACATATTGAGCATAATTCTATTAGCCGTTATTAATTCAACAATATTCTATTATCAATGACAGTGGTCTAAAAGTACCGCCATTGCGTTGAATTTATATAAAGTGAAAGCTAATCAGAAATGTTAATTGTTCGCTCACGTGCTTATTAGCTTATACTTTAAAAAATTATTGTTAAAACTATAATTAAGTATAGTTTTACCTTATAATTTTTTTTAAATAGCATATACTTGTGTACAGAAGAAAATGCAAACAAATTTATGAACAAAAGTTTATTTGTTGTTAAAAAATTCTTATGATACGGCTATGATAATAAATAATTCGAATCGGTCCCTCGTGACTTGGACTCTTTTATTCCACTTTATTTAAAATCTTTGAAATCTTTGCTTTTTTAAAATCTGCTGTTTTATTGCTTAGACATAAAATTTGGCATATTTTTGGCGTATTTCCGTAGCTCCGCCCTTCGAGATAATTTTCTCAGTCTATATTGTACCTCTTAAGAAAGAGGGTAAGTAATGTTTCAGTCCTTGTTATTCATTTTCAGCTTCCAGATTTAGACATGCACTCCTCTATTTTCCCCGAATAGCAATTTAACGTGATTATCTGGCCAAAAATCGTCTTGAATGGGCTCTCTGGCTCCTTGAAAACTTCCTACTAGTTTTCTCCTTCGACTCTGGAATAATTTCGCCGACTTATTTATTATTGCCGACATTTATACACCACTCGTGAGGAAATATTTAAATTTTAGGGCTCGGCTACAAGCAGAAAACAAATAAAGATAAAATACAGGACGAGTGCTGTAGCGATTAAGATCTACCTTCTGTGAGTAAATCGGAGTAACGCGAAAAAAAAGGGGGGGGGAAGAGGGAAGCTGTAGGTTAGCGGAGAAATAAAATCCAGAGTGGCAGGCTACGAGGTAAAAGAAAAGTACGAAATAACGGGCGCGGGAAGAAAGTGAATGCGCAAACTGATCCGGTGAAAAAGTGTACCAGACTGGTAAAGGTGATAAGCCTATCGATGAAAAACAGAAACGGTTCTCTTCGACTATCCTTGTCACAATACTTTACGGGAGCCAGCACTCTTCTGTATATATAGGGAGACGAACTCATAACGACGCGTTCACGTGTCCCTCTCTCACATCGGCTCGTGGTTTTTGGGTTTGGTTGGGTGTGTAAGTGTGTGTGTAAGTGTGCGTACGTGCGAGAAAGAGGAAGGGAGAGAGTCGCACCGGCCTCGAATATGTCTACCTCCATAGATGCGCGTAAATGTAAATCCGCAAATTGCATTAGGCTTTCTGGAAATGCAAAGCACCGCCGGTACAAACCCCTGCGTATTGCATCGGATGGAGCACACATACAAGTACAAATGGCGCGTATGCTGCGAAACGAGGCGTCATCGCGGTGAGCACATGTACAGTCCTCTAATTACTTCATTCGGCCGTTTTATTAAGTTTGAGTTATTGAAAAATCTACGGATTACCGTTCCCATTAAAATTTTCAGCAAATTTAGTCATTATTGTCCCTTTCGTTTTCTAGTATTATTTCAAGATCATTTAAATGAATCGATCATTTCGGGAATTTCATTGACTTAAATATTAAATAGCTCAACCGCAAACGTATTAAGCATAATTATTCATGAGGATATTTAATTAATTCGAAGCAGAAAGTCACGCGTCATTATATCCTTACACGAATTTCATTTTTATTTATTCAGTACACAGAGGTTGCTCAGCATCGAGTCTCTTTTTTTTTACTTCATCTCATCGCAACTCGCCATTCTTTCTTTGCCATTTTCTCCTGTAAGCAGGAACACTTTTTCTCAATTTGTCCCCTGAATTTGTATTCGAGACTTCTATTCACTTTGTTCGTTATTTGTATTTAAAAAAATATGTTCCCCATTTCATATCCTAGATTTCCCTTGGCAATCGTTAATATTGTGATCAACTACTCTTTTCTTGGACAATTTTTGCAATTACATCTTACACGGTTTAAATGGATTTGCCAACTTGATTGATCGAATACGCGTAAACCGGAACATTCATCGTCATATCCGTATCGATTATTCACTCCATTACAGAATTACGTCTATTGTAATATTACGCACTTTTAATCAAATTCATTTTTTTTACTGAGAAACGCTTTCGCTAAAACACATAAATTATTTTTATATACTGTATAATCGACACAAAAAGGACAGAGCACTATATGTCCCATTGGTAATAAATATGTTACGTTTGTTTGACACTTTAGTTAATAAATTATTATTCAAATTTAAAGTCCTATTGATTGGTAAATACGTTACATATATGCAAAATTCACATAACAAAGTACACAATAATGGTAAAAGCTGCACTTTCACTTCTCCACGAGTGTAGTTATGAAATTATTAATACAGAAATGCATTCATGAATAATTAACTAAAATTACTATCAGTTTAATTATGTAAATAATAAATTAAATTATTTTTACATAATTCTTTAAATAAGAAATTTAAATGTGCGAATAAATATATATACACATGTATGTACACAAATATATATACACACGAATTCAATTCATTGCATATTAATCATAAAAAAGTGTAAGTTTGCAAAAGTCTGACAGAACTTTTATTTGCTAAGCAAGACTAATTATATATCGTATCAACAAAAATAATTATAATGCCTATTGAAGAATGTGGCGAAGCGATCTTGGGTCATCATAGAAATATGTATTTTTTAAATATATTTGTAATTTGCATATTCTTTTATTTTTTTAATAAAAATTCTTTAAAAAATAAAATATATATGAAGACCAATATTAAAAACTGAATTTATTTTATGAGACCATTACTCTTTACATTAAATTCTTTATATAATAGTTATTTTACAAAAATCCATTCAATATAACCATACTTTTGACCTACAGTTATACTTGGCATGCGGTTAATACTATTTTCATTCCTTCTTTTATCACACTGAGTAAAAAAATAATAAAATATGATGCATATAAATATATATAAAAAAACAGCAATTTTCCTTCTTAAATGTATCGAAAAAAATTGTGCGGATTTCAACATAAATATCTCGTATGAAATCTTTTATAAGTAGGATTACACGTAATCGACTAATTCTAAGTATTTAAATAGAATAAATTTCAAACGTTTATTTCATTTTCCTTACCTTATGCATAAAACATTATTAACAGGGAAAAAATTTCAATTACTTATTTCTACGTATATAATAGAATATTTAAAAAATCTAATGTCTTTATATAAAATCCTACTTTAAACGCTGTAAAGATAACGTAAAATATTTTAACATAAAAATATATTTAAGAACGAAATTTGGCTATATCCAGTCCAATTATGTATACGTATCCATTACTTAGTGTAGTTTTATAGCACTATTTAGAACTTTTCTTATATAAAGACAATCGATTTTTCTATATTATCTGAAATTTTAAACGTGTTATAATTCGTTATTATAATTATTATAATTACATTTTATGAGAATTCATTTTATGAGCATTCTTGACTTTAAAAGAGTAATAGACTTTAGGGGAATACGATTATTTTAGATTTACAAATACTACATGCATTAATATAGCTATAATATAAGTAAAACCAAATAAAAATATGGCCGTTTTTAATTTCAATTTAAAATATTTTTCTATATGGAAATAAATGTAAATTTTATTGAGTTATTAAATATAACAGTTTCTATAATTTTCGTTATAAATAATTTCAGATTAAATTTTAGATAACGGCAATGTTAATACTATGATAGAAATTATAATCTGACCGAATCTAGGATCAAGATATATTTACCGCATGTTTTCTTGTTATTGCATTTGAAATTAAATGTCAAAGGTGTAAAAAAATAAGCTTCATAATAACTGGTTTTCCAGGCAAGCCCTTCCCTGTACGTAACTGCAGTTTAGCCAATCAAACGTACACGAGTGTCGAAGTGAAATGCAACGCCGGCTACGATGGCGGCTTACCCCAGGAGTTCATCCTCGAGGTCTACCACGGTGACCTCGACGCATTAGCGAACATCAGGCCACTTTACAATGTCTCAACAAGGGACGAGCCGGCGTTCGTCCTCTCAGGACTTCAAGCATCCGTCGACGCCGGTGTCCACGTCGCCGTATACGCCGTTAATGCCAAAGGCAAGAGCCAACCTGTGGTACTCGGTGAGGTTACCTTCCGAGACGCCGAGAAAAGAACCGGTGAGTCCACTAATACTATAATATTCATTATCCTTTTCTTGGCTTTACTAAAACAAATTTACTTTTTAATATCGCTATGTAATTTAACTAATCGGTCCCCCACATCCTCTTACTGTATAATTGATTTTCTCAAATAAACGCTCCTAGCTTTTTTCCCTGATTACAATTCCCTTTTCAACAATCCTAGTTTTTCATCTTTCATTATTATTCCGAAAATGTATAAAGCAAATGAGTAGGACACATTCAGAAATGATTTGTATTATTCCAATACGGAATCAACCTATTTCTTCCCGCTTAACTATCATTTAATGTCTTAGTAATTTAGAATTTAATTATTACTTCGCAATTGAATTTTCTATGTACCTAAACATACACGTTTACTTCATTTAAAATCTCCTTCTGCACATAATGCAATTTACAGTATTTCATTATGCTATGGTGAGTGGAACATAATATTAAATAAATTACTGGTAATTAAATGAAAACTTAAATATCCAATTACTTTTATTTTATTATTAAAATATAAATATTATATTTTTTAGTATTTCAGAGCTACTGTTTATGTAAAAGAAAAATATTTATTAGAATTAAAGTACGTTTAATTCGCAAAATTCAACTCATTTTAATAGTTTTAACTCTTTCTATATATATATCTTGAAAATAATATTACACTGACTAAAACCATCTGTATCAAATTTCTAAATTTAATCTAATTTCAATACAGAGTACACGTATTTTTTACTCATTATAATATTAATTATTATTAGTAAGTTTTAGGGTATATCGTGTATAAATATGTAGAACTAGGCAGAGTACGTGACCGTATCTTAATTATACCTAAACTCTCTTACATTATATGATATTTAATTCTTAGATTACAAAAACATTACATACACAAATATTAGCTCTTTTATTTATTATTTATTATTACATGATTAACTCATGTTAAAAAATGTGATGCACGTTCATAAGGAATATTAAATTGCAATATTTTATATAATTTACCGTTTTTTTGGAGACTTTATTTATCAAATCAGTTGCATCATTTATTTCGTAAGGAATACTTAAGTTTGTGTGTGCGTACGCGTGCGCGCACACGCTTTTATATATTTGGAGAGAGAGAGAGAGAGAGAGAGAGAGAGAGAGAGAGAGAGACGGTTTTTAGCATTCCTTACATATAAATAATGTATTTTGATTTTATTAAATAATATATAGTAATAGTATATATAGTAATAATATGTAGACTTAGTAATATTTCTATTAAGCTGAATGTTTCATTTATATTCTCTTGCAGTTAAATTTTAGAAATAATTTTTACGTTATGGTCAACTAATAATTTCATTCAATCATAAGCTTTGAAATAAGCAATAAAATCTTATCGTCATTACCTTACTTTCTTTTTTTTTTATACAAGAATTGTTTTACGCGAATTCAAATTCTTATTTTTAATGATAATAATCTAATTTATTTATTTGAAAAATATAGAATGAGTTGCAAAATTGTAAATTACGTATATTTCGTTATCACTTTTATTTCAATACACTGAAAAAGATATTCTTGATCTTGTTAAGGCTTTAATACACTTAAATATTTTTACTCGCCATCGATCAAATAAATTACATTAGTAAAAAAAATTGGTATTTATATATAACTGCATACTTATATCATTAAAATATTTCATCTAATGGCGTACTGAATCGTATGAAAGTTAAATTTTTGGTATTAAAGAACAAGAACATTCGGTCAACACAGGTCATTCAATAATATGATATCCCTTCTTTTCATTATTAATACCACGGCAATCCATTTTCTGTTGCTTACGCGGTCCGTCAATCAAAATGACGAATATATAGCTGTATAATCTGTGATAATGTATTAAAAAATATTCTACTACAGTTAAACCTCAGTTGCATTTTTCTCTGTGACAATTTATAGTATTTACTTGGAATTTGAATGTTTGGCTAGATACCTTCTTTTTAATAAAATACTAATAAAATTAAATAAATTATAAAAAACATGTCTGCGAATCTGTTACAAAACTCATTATTTTAAAAATAAGACAAACCGCACTATATTTATCTGAAATATTTATGACTGCCGTTAGTCAGAAATATTTGAAAGGATAGTTTTATGCACAAAGAACTTGTTTAAAAATATTGTAATTTATAATTACATATCTTACGTATCAGGGACTATAAACACATATTGTAATTGAATACATTAGAATAGATTTTTAGCCATTATCATTAATGTTTTTTTAATTTACTTATTATATTTGATTTATGGTATTACAATATCAATGCCGCAATTAAATATTTCTTATATATTAGTTAAAAAAGAAGTACGTAAAATATAATAAATAGTTCCACTTGTAAAGAATAAGAAGTATTTTGAAGATTAATTTTAAATAATTATCATTAGATATATAAAGCGCAATAAAGAAATAATTATTTTATTTTGAAATATAAAACAACTTGATGCTACTCGCGTTAGATAATAAATTTCATAACCTTGAACATTGACATAAAATTTATGTAATATTCATGTACTACTATTATAAACCAATTAATCATTTTTGATCGTTTCAAGATTAGCGATAATATTTCGTCTCGTCGAAACACGATCAGAAAAAAAACAAACGCTTACACCTACACGTATACAACTGGTATCCCATGGCCTTATTGCTCTTTTATCCACTATATCCTATTTTTCTGCATCGACACCTAAAGCAGGTTTTTTGACGTAGACTGATGTCAGCACTGGGTGAATCGGTTATCGAAACTGATCAACATCAACCCCTAAAGCCCTCGTATAACCTCCCGGCCCTTTTCCAGTCCACATCAAATAAACTTCGCCTATCATGAACTCTATTTATAGCCTCTTTGACTTTCAGAAGCTAAAATATTTTGATATTATGTATAGACACACACGCATTCTATGAAATTTTACACGCGCTCTGTTAAAAAATAATATGTAAGAATTACGATGTACGAAAGATAGTAAATTAATTCAATTAATTTAATGTATTAAACGGATTTCTTAAATATATTTATTCGCGAAACTCGCGAACGTCGAATTTGTCCGTTGAGCTTGTTGAGAAGCATTTCTATGATGAGAAAGCAGTGTTTGATAGAATTTCTATAAAATCAGAAAATTAACGTCAAAATTTATAAATCAGTATTCATGGATTGCACCACATTCATGCCTTACATATAATATTAAATACGCTGATTATGGAAAATTCTGATATTAAGATTTTTTTTTTAATTTAATTTTTTTTTATTCATACGCATTTCAAATCCTGTGAATAAATAATATACATTCGGTTGTACATCTATTAATAACATCAATAGTATCTAATAATAACAATTTAAAATACAAATAATGAATACGCGAATATTCCTTTAAGTGCAATTAATTAACTTATTTAAATACATTAATTTCTGCACTAAGTAAGGTATTATTAGATATTTTCAATTATGCGTAATACAAATTCCCGATGGTTGAAATTTTTTAATTAACTTTAAATAAAGTCTAATGTGTAAAGTTTATTAATTACGTATACTAATTGTAACATTTATAACTATCTAATCAAAATAATAATAAATAGTTTATATACAAAAATGCGTAAATGAAATCAAATTTTAATGATTAACGGTTCCATAAAATAAAAGTTACGTGCGTGCATGGGTACGTCCGTGTGTGTGTTTACGCATGTATACTATCGTAACAAACTAATGAAATAAGTTATGGATAATGTGGTCCTGCTTATGTAATTTAAAAATTAGGGAATAAATTAGTTATTCAATTTTCGTTATTATAAAAGTGCAATTCAAATATTAAATTCAATAAGGTAAACAAATTGAAAAAAAGTAATACTTCTTAGAATAAAACATCCCATTAAAATTTACATGTTTTTTGTACTAATTTTATTTTTTTGAAGTTCCTTTATTATTTGTCCTTCTTAGCCTTTTTTAATAATTTTTATTTTAATTAATTCCTTACTATTTTTCCTTTATAATTACGAGTGCATAGAGATTTTTAATGTAGAATTGACGTTTCAATTCTTATATTGTACATTATTGTTCTCTGGATTCGGGCTTCATTTGTCAATTTGATGAGTCTGAGCAAACATCAAAGTCTATCATCCCATTCGAGTGTTTGGCAATAAATCTTTATGATAGTGCTATCCAGCAGTTTTCGGCAAGCTTTGGCGTTCTTAGTAATAAAATTATATTATGCTCTTATTATTTAATTAAATTCAGAATTCGTGGTACTCTTATGTATTATTTAAATATACATTCCTTTTTATCCTATTCTCAAGTAATCAGCAATATCTCATTATTGAGAATACATATTTTCTTAGATTTACCTAATTCCAATCTCTAAACTATTATCGTTTTCATACATTTTAACTATATTGTTGACTTAATAACTATTGATTTTTCAAAGAATAACTAAATTTCGTACTAACTTAAAAACAATGTAATTCTCCATCTTACACACTTTCCTTAATAATTAAAATACATTAGTTATTATTTCTTAATGTTGTAAACCATACACCGAATTTTAATAAATAATTCAAAACTACAGTAATTATGCACTTAGTATTCTCTTAATATACTGAATTTGTGAATCTTAACATTTTTTCCAGCTTTTACAATGAGAAAGAAAACTAAGATAAAATAGATTTATTTTAAAAATATTCATATTTATTTATAAAATGATTGAATTCTTTATCTGAAAAATTCATGTTAGGGAAAACGCATTAATAACTTATATAGCTCAATAGTTTTTGAATTATTGATCTTAATAGATAAATAAATTTGTATAAAAATATGCATATTCTAACCTCAAATAAAATAAAACTGTTTCGGCAAAGTCGCGATGTTAGTGACAAAACTAAATAAAAATATGCTTACATAAATTGAGAATTCGTAATTTTAATTTAATATCAAAGTATATATGAAATTTATTCTATCCAATAATATAGAATGTAAACAGCTTTTTATTACGAAATTCTTTATGAAAATGATTAATTAATATCGATTTAATCAGAAGCTAAAAATATATCAAGATTTACGATGAATACACATAAAATTTAATATTTACATGAAGTTTTTTTATAAAATTGAAGCGACTGCGGGCTTTTATCGAGTTACGGATTTAAAACCATTATATAACAATTGTCATTATCAAATTTTATATTATATTTGAAATTCAGTCAGAAGCATACAAGATAGTTAAACACTAATAGCATTAGTTTTAAACATTTTAAAACGACGGGCTTTCAATATACTTTCTGCTAATTCCGATATTATATAAACATGTAAGAAAGTATAAGATAATGTAGAGGTAAATGTTTTAGAAAGACGATGGTTGAAGCGATAAAAAAAGCAAACAAGAAATTAAGACTGTATTAGGAGATATTTAGAATGCACGTATAGGTGATAGACCGGAAGCAAATAAGGAATTTGACCGAGCGAATGTCAAAAAGTATGAGTGTCGACGTAAAGGACGAATGGGGCGTGAAACGTCACGTCACGAAGTGCATTACCGAGAAACAAAAAATAAATGAAGGTAACAAGAGGAAAAGTTGATAAAAGCGTAAATACGTCCAACCTTGCGTTATAGAGTAACATCAGTCAGTCCTAGTACTACGAGACAAGAATCCTGTTAATACGAAGAGAAAAAAAAAATCGAGAATAATGTTGTCTTCGCTTCCAATATAAGCAGAGCATTAATTTAATGGTCTATGACACCAAGCTACTACGATCTCCTAATTGCTACTAATCTCATCCTTTTAGTTTCAAATTCATTACTACCGTATCTACCAATTTATCTGACTAAATGTATCTCTCCGTTCGCAAACAAATATATATATATATATATATATATATACTTGTACATCATTGCTTCGTTTGCTGCTTTTTATCTCATAATCGTTTCGCCTCTGCAAACCTTTAATTTGTCAACTTTTGTATTCAGAAAATACCGTTCATAGTTAGCATCAGTTAAAAATGAAAAATGGCTTTCTAAAAATAGTAACTTTTATTAATTACATTAGTTAATAATTTATTATATAGAATTATAATAATCATTATAACAATGATCGACTACTGGTACTTTTTTGGAAATTTTCATGATTTTTTTTTATAATGCGAGAAGCAAATTTATTTGAATTGCAATGTAACGCTTTTAGAAGAAAATCACTTATAATTGAATCTAGATTAATTTAAATCTGCTTCTGTTAAATCAATGTAAATTGATTGTAGGATAATTAACGTTTAAAGACACTTGTAATAAAAGTAAAACGCATTTACTTATGACATCTAACTTAAAATCTTCCTGTTTTCATCTGTTTGCTTTTTTGTATCGATCCTCCCCCTCCTATATCTATCATTGTTTCTAAATATCCGTATTATTCCAGTCTGCAAGGCCTAAGGCCGTCCCTCAAAATCATTATCTATAATTGCTTCTCTTAATTCAAAGCTTGCTTTAAAAAATTCTTGCTTCATAGAAGAAACGGAAAGTGTGGAGAGGTTTTCTCACATAAAAGCTCATCTCCAATTCTTGCTCTAACTTTTACTTCACTCCGTCTTCATATTTTCAAACCCTTTATCAAGTACAATGACAGGCACAAAGAAATCACGGCACGTATGCACTTATACGAGCCAAAATTCGATCGGCTTTGTTTTTCATTCCAGCTTCATCCCTGGCTTCCTCTCATTATCTTTTTCCCTCTCCCTTCTTTATTTTCAGATTCCATTTCTCTGAGGCTGGAGTTCCTATCGCGACCAACGCTTCCCAGCGTCACTTTTTTCTTTACTCTTACGAGGGCAGCGACACGGTTAATCATGCAAATAGATTATTCATGTGGATAACACGGCTTAATTAAAGAATTATATAATTAAACGCCACGATATTTAAGTAAATGCAGCGGCAGATCCTAATGGTCTTTTATATCCTTTGCGTTTATCAATTTAATGATAGGAATCTTAAAGGGATTCACTAATTACTTTTTCCATTTCATTAACCTTTTCAATTTTCTCAAGAAAGGATAATTATAACGCTTCTTTTGAATTGATATTCCTGCTTAAACAAAAATGCAAATACAATAATAAATCTTCCCTGTATTTTTTTAAATCTACTCTGAAATGTCATAAATCAAATTTTCGTGTTTCTTCACTCAAAGTATTTTAAGTAGTTGTATTATAGTTGCGATATTAATTCTAAAGCATCCGTACATTGTTACTAACATTTTTTCTTATTTATTAACCATAATAAATAAAAGTAATAAGTAATTTTTTTGAATAAAAAAAAGTTTAATAGTAATATATAAATGCGCTCATGGAATTATTAGGTATTATTATTAAATAAACATTTAAAAAATAAAGATTCCAATAAGCTCTTGAATAGACGAAATTATCTAATAAGAATGCGTATAATTATACTGTTAAAATAATTTTTACTGTCCGTTTTAAAGAAACTAGTGATTTATTTTTAATTGAAGATGATTTCGTAATTCGCCTACTATTAAATTATAATTTAATTTTAAGGAGCTTAAAAATTATTATTTACAGCAGCTTATGTCAGTTTAAAGGCGACATAAAATTCTGTTTAATCTAAACAAAAATGTCTATAGAAAATTACTAATAGAGTAATAGCGTTAAAAGCATAAATGATGTCTATATTGTATGAAAAAATATCAATTGTAGGTTACTGCTTCTTCATTTAAAATGTAAAGATAAAAAGCATTGCCTGTGGAAAGTAGTGGTATGTCAATATATAGAAGAATGTTTCGAAAAGGAAAGCGAATACGTAAAGGGAATAAATAGGATCGTAAGTCGGGGTCGGCCAAGGTTCCTCCCATAACCGAAGATCGAATACTAAGTATAATCGTTATGGGATAAGGCGGAAGTAAGCACTTGGGCCATATAAATAACCCGCATCCTGAAAATAGCAAATGGTTAGAAAGGACAAGCCTCGCGTGGGTTTGGTTCTTTTCATGATAAAATCAGTAAGCCCGAACGTGGTTATTAAGCATAACAACAAATAATAGGCTTCGTTTGCTTGATAAAACACGTAGTTACCGTACATCATTGATAAAGTATCCATGAAATAAGCACTTTAATGAATCAATGAACCTGTACTTTAATAAATAGATAAAATAAAATAAAGAAGCTCTTATACAACGAGGTCCTTAAAAACTTGTATCGCAGATAAAATTATATAAAAGTTTTTATACATTAAGTTTGGCCATATTTACGGTCTAGCAAAGGTAATGAAGTACATACTTAACTTCTTCAAGTGCTATATCTATTGAAACGAAAAACTCTTAAAAGTACTTTTAAGCAGATTATGTGTTTTATTCTTTTACATCTGAATTAATTAATAAGCATGATGCTATTGATGAAGTTTTAGGCAACTATCTCTGTCATTGTTCAATATTGAATTTTTTACAGATAAAGTAAAAGACGCTTTTATGGATATATCTATCATCTATGAATCTTAAATAACACTGCTCATTATTCTGGACAATAAAAAGTATTCATGAATATCATTACGTTTTTATAAAACAGACAAGGGATACGAAATTTAATGTAGTATTCGTATTGCAAATAAATTTGTTTCTGTAAGTGAACGTGGAAAAGCTGTATTTCAAAAATTTCCGCATTACATTGCTGCTTTTATTGTAATACCTAGACCCTCGTAAATTCTCAATTTTCTGCATGAACTATTATGTTTCGTTAAATTTTTTTTAGCTATTAAGAAAGAGTAAATAAATTATTATTGCGAAATAAAAGAGCAATCATATTGGAAATGTGCGAAATAAAAAGACATATGTTGCCTATAAGTATCATGTAAATTTTTAAATGTAAACTATACAAGATCTTTATTATTTGCATGAGAATTTAAAATTTGCCTTTCATTTAATATTCAGAAAAAAATTGAACAGGACGTGGATCATTTTAATTCTGAAGGCACGTGTGAACTTATATATGTACGCATATACGTTTTTCGACCCTTCCATCAATCTGGCTCGCCTCGAAAGATCAATAATATAAACACAGAGTGCTTTATCCCTATATTTATATAATAATTTTACGATATGTACGTAAAACAAAACCCAAACGCTTGTGTCTGAGGCAAACAAAAATAATGCCAATGTAATTCGCAATATTCGTGGTAAATGTATAAGTAAAGAATGAGGAAAGGACGGTGTGAGTGCGTGGGTATAAGAATGAAAATGGAAATCAGAGAGGTAAAAGGAAATAAGGTGGAGAGCTTTGGGGACAAAATAACTGAGGGCAAATCGGGCATGTTACCTATATGTCACGGTCACAGATAACCGACCCTTGTATTGCGCCTTTAACAAGTATCCTTTATATGCGTATGACAGGCCATTTTACACTCTAAAATTATTCTGTTGCTCTGGCCGGTATTTGCGAGATCGAAATCGAGCTGATTTTTATTTTATTTTATTTTATTTTATTTTATTTTATTTGACCAGATATATACACTTATAATGTACGAAATAGTCCAAGACAATTTTCCAGTATTTCTTGCTCTTTTTAGATTATAAAACCAGATAGAAGGTGTAAATGAATGTCCTTAACTCGAGGCTATATTTAAAGTCTCGTGCTATTCGTTTCAATTCTGCTCACTTGGAGAATGTTCTAAATGCCTTTTAAGATACCATCCACTGACTTTTTCTACATATCTTTATATTCAAAATACAGTAAAGAAATACAATCGACATTTCCTCTTCTACGTAATATTTGTAATTTCTATATGTGTTATATGTTCTATATGTTAAAAGCTTTCTCACCACATATTATTTACAATAACAAATAATTACAATACAATTACAATTACAATATTATATAAAAAATTATTATAATTATTTTAATAAATTTAGTAAGATACAACTATTTGAATGGAGATATCTTGATTAAAAATATTTAGAAAATTTTTAAAATTAATCCTTCAGATTGTAAAGTTAAAATTCACACTTTGATTTGTAAAACCAAATATTTCTAATTAACGAAACTCTTTAAGTATATGTATTTTTTTCTTTTTCTTCTCAAATGGTTTACTTTTTTTATCTATTTATGTATTTATATACTTACTGTTTATGTGTTAATAAAATCTACTGAATTTTTATTTCTAATATCATTCAATTTATTTATTGATACAATTCCTGAAATTTACTCGCGAAATTTAAATTTCTGTTTAAAAATATCTTCACGTATTAGATCTTAAAATTTTTATTATTACAAGACTATATTACAACTGCACTTATATTATTCTTTAATACTAAATTGTATTCTTGCATTGGGACATTAAGATTCATGTGCTTATAATTATTTATAATAAAGGATTAACTTTTATATAAATACAAAAATCGTATTTTTGAGTATTTTACCCTCTAGATTATAAACATATTTGGGGCAGCAAGTTAAGTTGCAAAATATTGGCTATATTAAAATTAAAGTTCACACTACTGCATTCGTAAGCTATATTTTTAATACTAATAATAATAAAATACTCTGAAAAGTGTCATAAAAATTCATAAACATGAAAGCCTAACTAAGCTTGCTTCGAGCTTGAACCAGGACACTTCGCAGCATTTGCTTTATCATTTATACCTTTGTTCTATTCTTTTGAATTCAATTCTCCCTCCTCCCACACGCTCGGCAAACCACCCACTTTTCTACCCTTCTTGCTCTGTCCGATGACTTCTGCTCTCTCACTCTTTCTCTCTCTCTATTTCTAAGAGAAAGGTCCTAAAAGTCACTTTAAAAGTTTCCAAATAAAACACAGAAGTTATAAGAAGCCATGAACCAGGATATGAGAAAGGAGGGAAGATGCAAACCGACGGATTTTGCTACATTACATTTCAATAAAGAAAACTTGTTCCTAGCTTTCGTCTACTTATGTTTTCGTAGGAGTTCCTCCCAGTATCTGTCCTTGTCGTTCTACTCTTCTCCTACTTTTCCGTTTTCCCTTCAGCGCCTCGCCCTCTTTACTATAGCACGGTCCCCTTACCGCACGGCCCATCGACTTCCAAATGAAATTGAACCTTTTTCCTTGTTCGTGGTGGCTCCACAGTGAAAAAATAGAAGAACAAGATGAGTGGCGTCAAGGGGTTGGAGATACGGAGATACGGGAAACAAAGCACTGGGGACCTACTTCGACAGATTGAAACTGTTTTAACGCATTTCGGTAACGAATCTGACCTGTAGCATCATCCACTTTCCGAACTAGAATGGACAAATTGAAAATCTTCGATATCACTAGGCATTTGCACTGGTTACTCTACATATTGGCAGTCACATCTAATCCTCGACTCACTTCAATCAACGACATTATGCTTTTAAATTCTAGTCAATTACAACAGGCATACTGATATCATCGAAATCTAAATATCTATCAAATTCTATACTTATTTATAAATTTATTATTTGCATTAACAACATACGATTGTCGGTATAGAACAGTGTACATAGAAGAGTTTAAATAATCAAAGGACCATCGAGAATTAAAATTTATTTAATTATAAAATGAAGAAATTAAAAATATTTATATTTTTCAAATTGATCAATATAGTGTCACAACATTTTACATATTCTGTGAATAATGATCAAACATCTCTTTATCGTAGCAAATGAAACATCGGTCACAATTATCAAAAACAAGTTTTTCATTTTGTTATTTTTGTCTCTTGCGTTTTTAAAGCTATCGCTATAACGACAGATTTACGTAATACATTACGTCTAAAGATAAATACTTATATCTTATTAGATAGTATCTGAATTCTAATAAATTATAATGACGTCGATTTAATGCTCTTAAAAAAATGTAATGAAATAATTTAACCAATACTTTTTTTATACTGCACAATATACAGGATTTAAATTTTTATTTTTTAGCAATAAATAAAGAGAACTTTCATAGTATAATAATCTTTTACAATTTAAATTTATCTTTTTATCAATATCTTCAATTTTTCATAGAGCCTCGCTTAACAGACGCGATTTATTATTCAAGAGACGTATTAATCTAATCAGAATGATCAAATTTTTATCCTATATACAAAATTATGAAAATCCAATAATTAAATGCTATTCGTAAATGTTTTTCATACAAGTGTTGAGATAATATTAATCAATAAATAAAAAAATTTAATGGCATTTGCATGTTTTAAAAACATAATATTTTCTTATAATCTTCTTCAAAACATGTAATTAAAAATAATAGGTGAAATGATTAGTATGAAAGATTCGTTAAACTCTATATTAAATGCATTTATATTAGAAAAATAAAAATCATCGACATTCGTAACCATGTGTAATAACGTTTTGGTAATATTTTATTAGTAAGTGAAAAGGCTTAAGTTTTCGTAACATGGCATTATTATTTCTATTAAAAGTTTAACTTTGTATATAAAAGCGTGTCTGTATCGTACGGTGCGACAGTAATTTTGAAAAAAAATTCGGTAAAAAAACAATCGAAACCATATGAAAGGGTACTTCGGCTAATTAGAATTAAGAATTAAAATGTAAATGAATAGCAGCTAGGCATGTACGATTCCCATTCGAATTATCGACGGATAGAAATAAATATAGCGATATGAAATGGTGATAAATAAAATGGAGAAAAAACGTTGGGAAATAGAGATAAGGGAAGGGGGATGAGAATCGCCGGAAGGTTAAATATCATGAGAGGTCAAAACTCCCTCAAAACTCTATTTGTTGTTGCTGTTTAACATTGACTACTCAAATGATTCTAAATAATTTGGACAATGCCGTGTGCCGGAATTTCGAATTAAGATGAATAGGCGACCGCAAGGGTTCAACCGGAGCGTGCGTACCTCCCTCGGCTCAGATCTATATATTTTTGCTTGCCATCGTTCCATTTGCACCACTAGCCGTGCTTTCATCTTTGTTCGTTTATTAAGGACTGGATGATAACGGACAATCGAGACGCAATTGCGGAACCCCCGTGGCCTGGTCGCGGATACCATAATAATAGTAATGGCTATAGCCGACTATGCGAAGTATGCGCAGCTTTAGAACGGCGAAGTGGTCCGACAGAGGGGAGAGGGAAGGACGTCGTTGAGCTGAGCCGAGGACATATCCTGAAGCGGGTAGAGGGTCCTATTTCCGGGCCGTGAGATGCGTTCCCCTTCAATCATCAACGAGCGGTTAGACGAGCAATCGAGCGGGTTAGATAAGCGAATAATCTTAGCTAAAGTTACACCCAAGATTTCTATTTACGAGGAATCGTTAATACGATGATATGGGCGGCCCTGCTTTCTAAGATCACCGCCACGACCGCCGTATTCCTGTTGGCCGATCTGATCAGCGCCGACTAATCTTCTACACGAGGGGTTTCAATATTTTTTTTTATCCTTACGGTTCGCGTTGTCATGCTTCCTGATTGATCCTTCTTTTCCTTGACTGGCAATTTTTTCCCCCAAAGCCTCGACTTTAATGCTCGAGCCTAGATAGGTTTGTCATCATCACGATCGGAAATGGAACAAAAAACTAAGGACAATGAGATGGAAAGCTGTTAAAGCAATAAAACGTTAATTATCTATTTAGAAAAAAAATAGTACAAGATTTTTAATTTAAATTATTTCATAAATGGTAAAGCTTTTGTCCAATAGCGGCTATTACCGCATTCATTCAATGTAAGCCAATACCCAGACTGAGAATATTATTTTTCGACTCTCTCGGAAGTTAAACTCTTTTATCTAACTTTCGTTACGTGTTCGTAAAAATGAAGCCACGAGCAATAGAACTTGAAAACCGCAGATTTAAAAGATAATCAAATTAAAATTTGTAGAGAAGAGCATAAAATTTTTAATGCTTGCCGTTAATTAATATTACCGCTGTAGAAATATAAAATTTTATTGTCTTAAACGCTGCTTCGTAACTACAAGGCACAGTTGAATAAATGATTTTAAACTTGCATATTCTCGCCAAATAAGCTTTAACATGTTGTAGAAATAAGAGAGAAAAAAAAAATTCACCTCACCTAGTCTAAAGCTCGAAGTGGAAAAATATAAACATTTATGTACTGGAATACAAGAATTAACGACTAAAACGCAGTTAGTATAATTATTTAGGCATTTAACAATTAATGTTACTATTGTACGGCGTAGAATTTCTATTCCTTCGCAGTCATATCATCGTCAGCGAAACGAAAAACTTAAAAACTTTCTTTTCTTAAAACGTGTATTATAAACGCAATCGGCACTATTACTAAGTACAAGTATCGCAACTGTTAAACCAATTAATTAATATCTTGTACCGTGTGAATTGCACTATTACGCAGTAATATTCATTCAAAAGAGGGATTAACGCGTAAGAGCATTTCACACTTGTTATTTATTACTTTTAAATCAGTGAACGAAGCAGCTTTTATTGCCCGAAAAGGAATGAGGAGAAAATGTGATAAATCTTTCGCTAACACTGCGTAGTGTGTATGTCCGTAAAGTGTAGAGCGAAGCTTTCCGAATCAGTAAATCAAATTTATTAAGCAAAAAATATCGTAATAAATATTTAATAGCATTCAATTATTCCTGAAAATTATATATTTTGTCGAGGGGCCAAGCAAACAGGGCTCCCAATAGCCGCTATTATTATTACTATTATTGTAATTATTGTAATTATTGTTATTATTGTAATTATTGTTATTATTGTTATTATTATACAAAATAGACGACCTCCACCTTTTTCCGTTTTCTCTTATTGATCCGATACTTTGTTGCCCCACTAATTGTTCACCAATAGAACTTTAGCGGACAAAAAGGAGGGAAATAGGTGAAAAGCCCAGGCGTGAAACAGAATCATCCTTCGGAAAAGGCCGCGATTGGAGGACAGCGAAACGGTGATTTTAGTCTATTCCAGCGAGCCGAAGTATAGATTTCCGTGATTGGCCGTCACTCTCGGTGCAACTGTTGGCCAAAGTGCCGTGCGGCTTCAGTAAAATGAGATCCGCCACACTCGATGACAAAGAGATCGTCCTCGCGCCGACTAACGCGAGCCACGCTCAACTTATTTTCTCAATTGCGCCTCGTTTGTTGTTGCATGACGATTCATTGGTTAGATGACGTACGCAATCACGGTTTCAACCCGACCTATCTACAATCGATATTGTAACGTTCTTATTTAAAGGACAATTAAATGAAAAATCTTATTTTATTGGTTGACAAATTCACTATTTTATCGAAATGTTCAACAAAATGATAATCTTGTGAAATAGATCGGGTATTGTCAAGCTATTCCAAAGCTGAGCATATACATTTAATTAAGGTGCTAAATAATTGCCCGTTAATACAAGTACTTGCAATAAATACACAGAAACAACTTACAAAACATAGCTTCAACGCAACGCAACGCAACGTTTCTTATGATTACAGTCACTTTATAGTTTAAAATTTTAACTTCAAATGGATAAATAAGACTATTAAGGGGTATTTGAATTTTAGAAGGCATCATATACAATGGATCATAATCTATACATTTTGATTGTGCATGCGAAATAAATCAATACATCGACATGGTAAAATTAGTTACATGCTACTATACAGGCGATATTAACTTAAATGATCTGATTGCTTTATCATGATCCTTGCTATAAACTAAACATGTATAATTTGAAATGTTTATTTCTTTAATTAAATGCTAATAGAATTTAGCGAAAAATATGATTAAATACAAATACAAACGCTCTTAAGTTATAATAAATGACGATGAAATTGTTCAATTATTTCATTAAAAATATTGGAATGTTTTTTCAAAGAATTTCATATACAACGGGATTTTAAAAGCGCACGTATTTAAGAGTACAAAAATTCACGAAAATAGCTTTTCAAAGGTAAAAAAGTGCCCAGGATTATAGAATATACGTATTAAAAATTTTAGACTCGCCTAATCTGTAGCAATATTATTTATTAAGTCAAATTTATAGTAAATTAAAATTTTAATCAAATAGTAAGCCAGTTTTTAAATATTTTCACGCGAGCATTAAATAATCTTTTCTATTATCTGAAATATTTAAACTGTAAACAGAGTACATAAAAAAAAAAAAATGAAATTGCGTCAGATTATTTATTTTACAGAACTGCGATTTTTATAAATCTGATAAGTCTGCATTTCACAATATTTATGCAATTTTTTTTGAAAATTAACAATTCAAAAGTATCGCGGAGAGAATAATTTAAATATAAACGTTAACTTTGACGAGCGTCGCTTCGTAGGCCGCGAGTTCCGAGAATTCATCCTATCGTCATGACTTCACCCTCCTCCCTCCCCGCCGCGCTCGACCAATCCACCCTCCTTTTTAGCTTCGTGGGATCGTCGTTGGCAAGCTTAGTCGAAACAAAGGGGTGCGATCTCCGAAAGCCAAAAAAATAAAGCTATGAAGATAGATCAAATAGAGGGGTAACCGCTGAGTGGATGCAAACAACACCGAACGCCGCTCCTCCCCCTCACCTCACCCGGCCAAATAGCTTGCCTTCATTACCCAAGAAACCGCTGGATGCCCCGCCCCACCGCAGAGCCGCCATGTCAGTCAACGTCAATTGTTTACATGAAATTGATCCGAAATCATTCCTGCTACTACCGTTACGGTTTAGTACGGCTCGTGCCTTGCATTTCTATTTTCAAATAATCACAAGGCCGTCTTGTCAGCCTGATTCTCATAAATTCTGTCGGCAATAACAACTTTCGCATTAAATCCACCCGTATTGATATTTATCATTAAGAAAATTAATAATGACAATTAAGCAGATAATTTAAATGAAAATTTGAAGTTTTAAATGCACTCAAAGTCACGTGGCCTAATAACAATGGAATTTAATTAATTAGTTACGCGTCTTCGGTAATAATAAGCATACTTATTTAATTAATAAATTCATGGTATATAATATGAAAAATATATCTTTATAAAAACTGACTATTCATTTACATACGATCGGTTAAAGTTTTCTATATATTTAGACAATGTAATGCAATGTAATGCGCATAACTAATCATCAAATACTCAAATCTGCCTAGAAATTAATTGAAGTAAAGTTAATCTGAGGTTGAAAATTTCAACATCTTCTAAAATGTACCCTTTTAAGCTCGATCTTGAGCAACTAGTTTTCTAGAAGCAATTTAATTTGAATTAAACTTATTCGTTGAACTGAAGTTGAGCAATGGTACGGAAAAGTAATTCCATAAATGTTGTTTACTAATTGTATTTTGCAGCTTATTGCATTTTTCAAGAGATTTTGTTTTACTTATATCATCAAGCTCTATGCGCAAGAAATCTGCTTTGCACAGAAATGCTCGAACATCTTACGAGAGCTATATTTAAATCTTAACGTGATTTACAAATGCATATTGAATTAAAATTCAAAACAAACGTCTAAATGAATATTTATGGTCGATTTAAATATTCAACAAATAGACTACTGAAAATAATATTTTCGATTAATTGAGTTCTTTAAATCATTTAATGTTCAATTTGAAGAAATACGTTCAAAGTTATTTATTTTTCCGTGCAAATATTTCAAGCGTATTAAAAATACGTGAACAGAGAAACTCTGTTAAGAAAATGTGATTCTCAAAAATTATTATCAAGACAAAAGAAAGATGCGTTGGATACCGTGAGTATATTGTAAAGAAAATTTGAAACATGAGAAAATGAGGATGCATCATAATCCATAAAAAAGCGGAGAATTATTGATACATCGGGTAGAACGAGACGTCAAAGCGTCTTGATTAAAATAAAAAATGTTTTGGAGCTCCGAGGGATCGGCATGTAGCATTATTTAATTCAAAGTCCAATTTAAATCCATAGAACGAGCGAGTTTAGTCGCAGGGGGTCGAGTGAAACTTCAGTTGCGGGAACCTGATTTACTGAATTAGCCAATATATTTATCTTGGCTTACAATCACGAAGGTCCCGAAACACGATTCCAGCATCTCAAGCAGCCCCCCCCCTACTTCTCTCTGCGTCGCTCCTTGCGCCATGCTCCGCGACCGATCCTCTCTCCCTCTCCCTCTCTCTAACCTATAGAGGCGAAGCTATTACCTCCTTGCTCGCCTCTTCCATATTCCACATCCTCCTCCTATACTCCTTCATTCGGCCCAACTGCGAAGCAGCTTCTCCAATGCCCAAAGGTGCTCTTGTAAACTTTCTCCTTGTTTGTCCGCTAAGACGATCCCTTTTCATTATCCTTAATCTTTAATTTTCATTCCCCTCGTTCCCTCAACACTTTCTCTCCATATTCTATAAGTAAATGCTTCCATCTGTCTAATTATTTCTTCCATCTCCCTTTTATTCTTAACTTTTTAATAATTCCTCAATTTCCTATTTTACGTTGCCTCACGTCCCAATTGAAATATTTCTATTGAAATAATTAACATACAGTGAGCGCAACACTTTAAATTAAGCAATATTTCCATATACGTAATGAATAACTTCTTAAAATTAATAATTTCACTATTGCCATTGGTTAATATTATTTTACGATGTTCAAATTATTACGGTAATAGCAATAAATTTTGTTAGAATTTTTATGCATTACAGTTCAAAACGTATTAAGCTACTAATTAATGAACCTACTTCAGATATTTTTTATAAAGTAAAAATGTTACAAAAACATGTCCTGCAGCGTACAGGCTTGGAATAAAAATTTATTAATTAATGAATTACTAAAATACTGGTAACAATACGAAATACCAGAATGTATTAAGATTTGATTTTTAATTCTGTAAATATCTTTAATCAAGCAATATTAAATGACATATTTAATCCCTAGGATTAAATGAATATATTTCTGTATATAGTAGAAATATTTCTAATGCGTTTTATTAGAATTTTTAAAATTTTCTACCACAGTATAACGTACACATGGTCGAATAAGATCTAATATTTTTATACGTAAAATACATTTAATTTCTTAATGTTCTTTCATTATGATACCATTCGAATGAATTTATCGGACGTACGATAAGTGCTTATAACTTTACTCCTCATTGACGGTTAGCGGATTACTGTCGGGAAAGGCCGTAATTTTTAATGAAAAATACATACGTTTTATGGAGAATTTTCACATGACGAGTTAGGTAACTATTATCTGGGTCGATACGTTTTCCGTTTTCTGTTTTCCGTTTTCCGTTTTCCATTGAAAGTTGAGAAGCGAAGGCAATCAATTATATTGAAAGATACTCAAGTGCTCGGAGAGTCTCGAAATACCAGTGGAAAGACGACGAGTGAAGAGAATGCGAATTTCGCATTGTTGGGCCATTGAAAAGGGATCGGCGCACTCCACCAGACTCATCGGTACGGAATACCGGAGCCCAGAACCCGGAACTCGGAACTCGTGCTGATTAAACCCAAGTTTTACGGTATTTTGCGTTCCTCGGCCAACCAAAGCCCCCCCCCCCCAACACACACCACTTCAGTCGGTATACCGACGCCGCGGAACCTCCTCTAGTTTTCCGGCCAATTAAAGTACTCACAAGCTACGTCACGCGTCGGATAAACGTACGTATATGCAATAACCGTCGCACTGGTGGCTGCATTCGATGCCGGAAGTCATTTCGCTAGGGTAGAGAGGGCGTTGAAATTCATGGCCTGCGACCTTCATTCCGTCTACTCGGCTACCATTACCTGCGTCCACGAATACGAATGTCGAGCTACACACACATCTGATTGGACAATGACATCCTCCTAAAGACCTTGCCTTCATCGAGTGTTATCTTGACGACACACCTCGCTAATAGTGATCCTTTGTATGAATAAGAACGCATGATTGTCAGTGGGGGGCGGGAGAGAAGTTTATCCGCTGGTGAGCATTGAACGGAAAAAACGAATAGGCGGGCCAACAAATAGTTTTTATAATTTTTATAATTACTCTAATGAAAATGGTAAGTCGGAATTTCGCCTTTGCTACGGAATTAGTTATTTACGGAACTTTACTTTCCCGCACAACGCCATAATAGGAATTGGCGAAATGCACCAGCCCATCCCATTACAGCTACTCGAAGTACCAAAAAAGTAGCTTTCACACAGTTACTTAATCCGAGAGGATGCAGCAACAAGCTTATATCTTCCTGATGCTGCTGCTATCATTATATCCTCGTTTATAATGTTTGCTTAAAAAGCGGACAAACCGATTATTATTATAGTAATTTTTAAATTCGGTTTTGATCGATTATATCGCTTTAAATTTCATTTAAATAAAATTTGCGAATGATTGCGAATAAGAATAATAAAAAATTTATAAAATATTATTATGAACTTATGTGCGTGTAAATGCACGCAAAGTGTATTATTCTGTTTAACGTGAGGAATTACAATATATGATATTCTCATAATTATTTTACACTCGTATATTTCCTTAAAACCTATAATAATAATTGCACGTAGAATATTAATTTCCTAAAATATAATAATTAAATTTAAATTTAAGCTTAATATAATTAAAGAAGATGCTAAAATTTCATGAATCAGTTAAATAAGTATAAGTTTTTAATTTTTTAAACTAGATTTCATATAACAACGTAAAATGTAAGCTGATATAAGGGAAACGTATATTAATTATAAAGTCAATAATAATCAGATATAAGGCTGATATTCTAGCTTAAATGCTGAACCGCCATTTATATGAAAATAGAGAAACAAGGGATGATGAAAATTACTTGTGGTAGAAAACATGAATACCAAGGCGTATAATTTTTTTGTTTTGTTTAATATAATAGTCTTTTGTAAATGGAAATAAATGGACACGATATAATATGGCGAATCACTGTAACAGCTCAAATACTAAAATACTGTTATTCGAGAAGAGTAACTACAGTTAAATGTTCAAAGTTTTTTGAAATTGTATTCGAATTAAAAGCCTTTTAAATACAAGGCTATAACTCGAAAGTTATAAAAACAAAATTAATCTTTCAATTTGAGAAATAAAATCAAAAGTATACAATAAATATTTACGATTTCAATACGGTCTCAATCCTTTTATGCATACTATTGCAAATTAATCAAATGCTTATTTTAATAATTACATATCCACGAAATTATATTTAATACATTATTATAATGTAATAATTTTGTAAATATATAAAAATGGAAAATATTGATAGCATTACATGTTTCAAGGATGTGGTCCTAATTAATGGATTGATCCTTTTATATTTTGTGTGCGTTTGTATGCGTACATATTAACTTTATGCTTGCCAAATATTTGTGCTTATCTTTAATTTATTTATGCCCTTAAAAAAAAATTTTGAGGACTAAAAAAAATTAATTAAAACGTTAGTTAAACATTTTAAATAATTATTTTTGTTTTCTATGGCTTTGAAATTTCGACTGAATATAAGTTATGCAATCAAATATTTATTTATACACTATGTAAAATATGTTTCGAAGGTGCAGTTTGTTGAAATTAATTAAGAGGGTCTCCTCGTTCAATGTAAAAATATTTTAATGTATTCAAGAATATGCTCACAAATTTTAAAGTCTAATTTAGCGTGTTTTGTTATCTGACAGTTTCAACGATTGGGACTCGTCATAAATACTGTAATTTTAAAAGGGGTATTTCGAAAAATTGAATTTGTGGTTTCTGGCAGTATATCATCGAGATGAAACAAAACTCGTTCACCTATCGATTGAAGTAAATTTTTTATTCTTACGTTTTAAATATTTATTACATGAACTTCCTTTAAATACTAAATGAACTTTAAGTAAGTAATAAAATTATAGGTAACGTATCGTCTCCGTATTATCATGGTAAATCGGATGTATTTATAATATATTTATAATGATACGATATATGCTTGCAAACAATATTACAAGTCGTAGGATGATATAAATCCGTTTCGACTTTGTTTTATGTCGTGTGTTGTAGACGTCAGCCGTTGAACGTTGCAATTAGTATTTGTGTAAAATCTACAGAAGTCACAAAACGAAAATAATATTATTTTAAAATGAAATGCTGGAATGTTTATTTTTACGGAGATCAAAGGGTCAAGGCAGTCATTACTTTAGCCGCTATAAGAAAGTTTGGGTAGAAGACTTTCTATGGATTAATAAAGTTCGAAAAGAAAATTATTAAAAAAGATTAATTATTAAGCTGTATTACGGTAGTAGTTAAGTGTAAGTGATGTAAGTGGCGCAGAGTATTGGAACAATCTGCGACCTAAGGATAATCGGTTTATGATCATGTTTTCAGGTCAGAATGCCGGGATGGGTCTGTCGCCACTGATCGGGATGCTAGCGGGCGCCCTGGTAACCCTCGGCCTCGTCGTGATGGCGCTAGTCGTCCGTGCGAGGCGCGAGCGCGGCGACGCGAAGCCGCGACATCAAAAGCCAGCGGAGCTCAGCGAATTACCCATCCAACAATATCCCCTCCAGAATCTCGAACAGACCGTGGAGACCGACCCGGACGTCATCCCCAACAAGTTTGGTAAGTGTTCTTCACCTGTGACTAGCTTCGGCTCGTCTTAAAATCTTAGATGATTAAACTCTCTTATTATTTATGGCAAAAAATATAATTACATTATGGTGATATAATGAAAAAACTGTTGAAACACGCCGTAACTTTTTTATATTCCTATTCTTAGTCGAATAGTCTTTCTTCTTTATCCCTTTGAACATATAAAGTTTCAGCGACGTTAGCCAATCTGTAGTAGAATATCAGAGTACTTAAGAGTACACCGATACTTGTGCTAACGTACTTTACATTCTACTAATAATGAATCTACTGCAATACTAATTCTATATACATTTCAACTCGAACAATTTTCCAAACTTCAGAATTCAGATTTCATATTATCTGACGTCACGCGTATAAGTAATACTCATTAAATATTATCTATCATTATAAAATTATGAAAAGTTTTTAAATTCGAACAATTGAAAAGCATTCGATCTTTAATAGGCTTCCATTGAAACAAAAAAAAGAGTACCTCTCGTTTCTTCTTACCTTTGCTTTATAAATGTACTAACAATGATTATTCTATTAGCCCCGTTATGTTTAACACCACAATTTCAATTACTACGTATACAGTAGGACACAACACGTCAGCCACCGCATCCACTATTTGTCATCTACTCTTGCCCTGATAAACCACGGATTTTACGAGGTGTGATGTAAGCTGCATTGTTTCGCCTTCCCGTAATCACTTACAACTTTGCCACCCCGACGGCTCAGGAAGTCTAACTGCAGTATAAAAAAACTCGGGAAAAACAAGGGAGCGGCAAGTGTAACTAAGTGTAAAAGTAAAGCATTTCGTTCAAAATAGGAAAGATTTAAGACGTTCAAAATTTAAGACTTCGAATAGATCTCTAAAACGTTGAATCTATAATTTCTCCGAGTACATTGCGCAATAGTACTCGATCAGACAAGGAAAGACAGTTATTAATGGGGGATCGCCTCTACTTACTGGATTCCCAATAACCCGAGAGGATCCCGCCATAGATCCTTCTTGGGTCTCTTCAAGGGTCTCCCCCACCCCACCCAATCCCGAAATCTATCCGCATTCGAGGAGTCGATAATGCCATTATCTGTGCCACAATTCGTATCATCTTAAAATCAAGGTCATTCTCTTTCGTCATTATAATTAATACGATTCCCCGGAAACCAAAAATACTCATCGCCGACTATAATCGGATTATTATTAATATTTCGATCATTCAGCGCCTTTGAACATTCATCATTGAGTGGTTATATTTTAAAATAATAAGCTTAGTCGAAGGAAACAAAGTAATTTATTACGAGTTTTTTTAATAACGTTTCAGATGGTATTATTCATTTGGACATTTTTTAATTCATTTCGTACATTCATTCGCAACATCGCAGCAAGACATTTCCACTAAATTTTTTTGCATTCGATAAAATAAAAATTAAGTTGATGTCAAATATGAAATTGATTAATTTTAAATGTAATTTAATTTATAGAGAAATGTCAGTTTCATTCCTTTTTCTGACGAATATGTGCAACTTATTTGCACAATTCTGATCGAATTGTATAATAAATTTCTATAGAACAGAAGTAACAGAATATTTAAAAAAAGAAAAAAATCACTATATTGAATTAAATTTAAATTGAACTTTCTTCAGCTTTAAAAATTTCGAAGAATTTAATACGTATGTACATTATAAAAATACTTAAATATTTAACGACAAGGCAAAATGTAGTTCTGCACTCTAAACAAATTCAACAACTTGTGAAAAAAAAAAAAAATTTTAAGGATTACGATAATATTTTGAATTGTACAACTAGCCATACTTTGGAATGCATTTTTTTCTTTTCTTTTTTATAAACGAATCGAATGTTTTGAACGATTTGAATGAACTGGATTATTTAAAACACATTTTAAACAAATTATAGGAACATTATAATAGAATTCATCGTAAAGTTCATACAGAAATGTACATTGAAGTATTTGACGCTCCTATTGATTGTTACATTTGTCTTTGATTCGTAGAATCGCTGGGATACGATAGTATATGAATTTGATAAAAACTCCACCTCCGGATGCTTAAGCGTATGTGATTCTTTCTATAGAATTTTTATCAAATTATAGACATCGTAATGCTAACTTTTCTTTATAAATAAAGCATGCTTTCTCAAATAATAATATTACTAGTCATTAATTTTCTTTTATAAAGTATTGATTTTTATGTAAATCTTGATGAAAGCAAAACGAATAGATAAGAGTACCGGTAAGTTCTAATAAATAAGCGCTCTGGTGCTTGTTGAGTTTATCGATTAGCATAGAGGAGCGACTCAGAGCATCGAGTACAGCTTTTTGTGGTTAAAACAAAAAAAAAAAAAAAAAAAAAAAAAAAAAAAAATTCTTTTCTATTTTCAGAGGGAAACCTGATAGAGGTGAGCCCACCTAGCTACACGGCCGGGTATTCACCAGGTCAGTGGGTGACGCCTGGACCGACGCCGAGTATTGACGAGCTCTGTCACAAGTTTACCGGTCGACCGACAGAATTGAGGTTACCGACGACGAGGATCTGCACCACAGCCTTTAATCTTTCGGGGCTTCAAGGCCATTCAGCCACTCTGACGAATACGGGCCTCGTCGTTGACGGAGGTCCCTGTGTCGTCGTCGCGGGTGAATGCCTCGACGGCGAGGCGATAAAACGGCGGCTGATGGCCAACAGACTACCCGAGAGCTGCGTCTAGAGTCTCTGACGAAGCTTCCTGCTTCTATACTGCCTGAAGAAGGAGGAAGGGGTAGAGAGGAGTCGTCGCTTCGTTTAAAACCGAAGTAGCCCTTGCTACTTGCTCCTGCGAACGCGGACGACTTTGCACGGGGTGACTTTATATCGCTGATTTCAGTGTACGAGAGCAGTTCACTGCCGCCCCCCCCCACACGCCCGTTGACCCGCTTGCGGCGGTTTGGCACGATCGGACTGACATTTCAACAGAGGGGGCAGTGCCGCAACGAGAATAGCGATACTCGAATCTGAGTGTCGAGTCTACACAAGTGCGTACGAATGTCCTGTGTATAAATGCTGCATCTGGTATCTGACGTTGCAGTACTTTGATATTTCATCAACAACCCCCTTCCCTAGCCTTCTTGCCCTTTATCTCTTGTTACGTTCGAGCGATATTATCCCGTATTATACATACGGTCTCTCCATATCAACCAAAGGTAGTCTTAAGAATCCCGATATTGTACAGTATTCCATTCTCCAAACACGCCCTTTCGATACTTTTCATACCATTTTATCGGATTTTTTTTTTTTTTTTTTTTTTTTTTCCATTAGTTCAGTAAGACAGAGAAATGCCTAGTCGATAGCACGATACTCGCAGCAATTTTATATTTATTACTAATTATACTTTCAACAAATTACAGCGCTCAAAGAATTCTGACACTAGTCATGAAAAAAATTACAATGCTTTATTCGTGTATTTCAATGCGATTAGCTGAAAAATCCAGGAAATTTCGAATATTGAATTGAGCTACGTCCAGGTCGACCTGATCCCCAAAAGCCAGCTCAAACTACGAGGTCGATGTTACACCACTCAAATCATGCTTCCGCATTCAGGATTATAATCAATTGTTTGACATTAATCTCTTACCGATAACTTGATAAGTTTCAATATATAAGTTGGGTCTTATTAATACTCTTGTAAATCTATATTTAATTTAAAAAAAAGAATTATGAGTCTTGTCTTCCATAATACGGTCCCTGATTAACATATCAAAAACTATTCAAAAACTGTAAAATGCTAAATTACAATAATCCTCTGCGTACAATTAGAACTAAATAATTCTGCAATATTTAAAATTTTAATACCGAATATGAAATAGTATTACATTTGTACTAATGGTAGCTAATTACTAGTTAATCAAGATCTACTAGTTAGTTCATTAATGAAAGTCAATAAAATAATTAAATATTGCATATCGAGGTATATAACATTTAATTGCGTTAGTTATAATATTCATATCCGTTAAACAATGCATAACTTTTATAAATATTGTATAATCTTTCACTTTCAATATTTTTTAAAAGAATATGCCACTGTTTCTTAATTTAAAATAGCTATGAAATAGTTATTTTTAAACTTTTAATAAAGCATCTTGTTCGGAGCCTAAATGTATGCATACTAGAAAACTGAAAGGAAAATACGACATATCTACTGCATTATTTTGTTTTACTGGCTCTCAATAAATATTTTTCAAACTTTTTTTAAATTAATGGCTTTAAAATCACAATTATCTAAATGTTTTTATTTAAAAAATCACTGTCATGAAAAACCGGAGATTTTACGATTTTGCAGACTTATGCATCTCTTAAAATTGAAAATATATTTAATATTTTTAAAAGGCCAATATAAAAAATACATAAATTCATAAAAATATTTTTTTAATCTTGAAAACAAGAGGTAATTCTCTTGGACAAATAAGAATCGAATGTTGATCTCTTGCAGATATACATCGGGATATGTAATGATCAAAATCATCTATTAGTTTTAGCTTAATATTTATTCAGATGTAGACTGTCAGATGTAGACAGAAAAGAGACTGTCGGCGTACTTCCCTTCGGAAGAGTAGCTTTTCGCATCAGACCAATACCACAGGTTAAGTGAGGTTTCGCGAAAACATACAGGTTGAGGTAAACCTCTGTCTTACGGAGAAGTTTTCCTTGCCCCTCGTTTATTCCAACGAATTATAGCCGGACTCCCTTTAGCTTGGGTATGCCGTTGTAAACGGGCGAATAAGGGATGAGAGGAGGGGGCGGAGTTTGAGTGTGACCTTGCAGCGATAATTATCCACTACCTGATAATGTGCTTACTAAAAATTTGGGCATCCATTCGATCGCGAGATCTAACTAGATTATCGAATCGATAATAAAATTTCGATAGTAAAATTTCGATATGTAATGCTGAGTCTTCAGCTAATTTAAAACTAATTCCGTATTCGTGAGGCATATGTACCTTCGCTTCCTCCATCTACTTCGTATCGGTCTCTACTGATGCTCTTATTTCTATAATTTCTAAATAGATTATTTTTCATCTTTAATTTTTTATTTTCTATGTTTTTCATAGTTAATTAATTTTTCATTTGAAAAATTTCTTGATTCGTCGATTGTTTACACAAAGTCGACCATTTAGTTGCGTTTCCGTATAAGACGAAGAGTAATTTTCGTAGCAAGCCTTCTTTTACGTTGTTTTTGTAAATAAGGCAATTATAAATTTGTTTTGTTTTTTTACACGGTCTCTATTTCTCGTTGTATGTATTTGGTAATCTCAGATTTGATAATGCAATTAAGTTTATTATTGCGATACAAGTCAAGTGCAGGTAACGCGCCGGTAGTTTATATACTGAAACGACTCATCAATGACATTGAATGGCATGCAAGGACGTAATGAAGCGTTAGTGTTTAGTTATAGAATTAAGGAAGGATTGGGCTTTTAAGAGATAACCTTTTACTCTTTATTCTTTCAAGTTTTATCATAATTTGAAAAATTAATATTGCTTATATTAGCTCGAGGAGGAAAAAATTCTGTTCTTTGTTTTTTGCTTGACTATTTTAAACACTCGCAGTCAGCCCCCCCCCTCCTTCTACATTTTATTATATTATCTCGTTGTTACTTACCTTGTCCCACGATGATTCTTTATAACTATTTATTGTTTAACTTACATTTTAAAACATTTGTATGATAATACAGAAACTTTAAAAGTTTTGAGTTTTTACGACTGTAGCCATTTTATGCGCATTTATTTTACATATTCTTATAGTCTGGAATCAGTGAGCAAACGAACACTAATTAAATTTTAATGTTTCTCTCGGTGTTTAAAATTTTATTAAAACCGTTCATTTTACAATATTTCCTCGTTCAGAAAGGAGCTGCTGTGTTCGTTTTCAGTCTAGATTTCTAAAGCCAATATCTCGAAATGAGCTTAAACGTGTAATCAACAAGAAATGGAATAATTTATTTGATATAAAGTGTCTTTATAAAATCTCACTTACCTTTCGTAGACAATGGAGTAGACGTTTTGATCGGAACTTACTCTTTTTCTGTATCTCCTTCTTCTCCTTTCTATAAGATTTGTTTTTCTCTAATGATTTTTTTTTACCTTGAAGAAGATAAGTTTTTTTTAAGGATTTCACTTTACGGATTAGATCTATAGTCATAACCAGATGCTATTGTGCACTAAGGAATTAATTTTCCGTTGGCATGAAAACGATGGTGATAAAACACCTCTTGAAATAATATCATGTGTTTATATGTATCGGAAAGAAACAAAAACCTCAGCTGTCAACTCTCAGTCCACGCTCTGTCCTTATTTCACCCGTGGGAAAGTAAGTACGCCTTGGAACTGCGGATTTACCGATAAGAAAAAAGTCTCAAAAGAGCCTATACATTTTTCAATATCTTATTACATTGTGCTTGTTTAATTTATTTTTTGTTTGTGCATACCGTTCGTATGCACTCGTGTGCATTAGTTACGTCGGATTTAACAATTTGGTTAAACCGATATTGTTGCAATCTTTTATCATTGAGAAAAAGTTGTGCTTTGATCCTTTCGAGTGTTGCGTCGATTTTTATGAAACCGATAATATCACATTCTTTGTTTGCCGAAGAAAGAGACGCTGTCCTCTTTTTGAGTCCAAGTGTTACTCCAATAACTTTATTATGATATTTTTAAATTTTATAAATTATTAAATTCACTTTCCTTTCTTTCAACATGGGCTTGAGGTAAATGAACGCGTGTGAGAAAAAGGTTATTGGGGTTATGGTTGCGGTCAAGTCGATGCGGCGAAGTGATATTTTATTCACATTGATTATATTTCGTTTGTACGAAACATATTAGAGGGGGTTGACCTTGTGCATCCGCTGTTTCCGCAGTCGCGCTGCATAATGCGTTGGCAGCAGTACTGAGGTAGTTGTCGGCTGTGGCCTTGACAGCGCCGACAGCGTCTTCTGTACCGCAAGCCTCGGTGACAGTGGTAGCGTTCGTGCCGGTTACGGTTACGGTATGGTTGCGACAACAACCATCTTGGCGGTGGAATGCGTGGCGTCCCAACATGCGCCATTCAATACAATAATTTCTTTTAGAATTTCGCATTTTTCTTTATTATACTATTTACTACAATTAATATTACAATATATAAATAATTTTTTAATTTCGTTTTTTTTCTTGTATTAAATTTTATAACTTAATATTTTTAACATTTTTATCATTTATCATTTTTATCAGATTTTCAAACGATACGACCTTTACGACGATTACTCTAAAGACATTCAGGTTTATAAAACGTTATATTATTATAATGTTGAATTAAAATTATTTCTTGTGCTGGTTACTTTGTTTTCAAGGTTTTGGGGATTAGTGTAAGATAAGTGTATGTCAATGCACGTATCTAGGGAAAGTTTTCGGCTGATATAATGAAATGATCTCATAGAAATATTACGGTTGCGCCCGTTAACTCTCCAAATGCCCGTTCGTTTACAGATTTGGATTCAATAGGAAGCTTAAGTTTAGTCAAATTTTTATTTTATTATGTTGACATTAACTGAAACATGAACTCCGATAAAGAATCGAAAATTATAAGAATAGTACAACATGTAATGGCGACATTCTTTAACATTGTTTTCTTCAAGAAGAATTTCTAACGATTAAACTTTAATAGGATACGAAGTAAACAGGAATTCACTGAAAAAAAGAAAGAAAAAAAGTAAGCGAGAAAGGTGGTCGCCCCTCTCGATCACGTCGTATGAGGTTTTCGTTTCCCTTTTATTCGCATCTTTCTTTCCAGGACGTTATTGCTGTTTTGCTCTCTTTTAGAGTCGCGATGTCGTTTTTTCGCTTCCCTCATGTTGAAGTAGGAAGCACTCAGAGTTCGGGAGGTATGGAGTGCGCTCGCTGGATAATGTCGCACATAAAAAATTCTCTTACACTCAAACACTAAATTATAATACTGCACGTTTCAAAGAAAGTTTATCGCTTAAAACATTTATCTCCTATGTATGGTTATACTTAATTCTATATTTTCTCGACTAAAGTGCAGCGAAATATAAAGCAGACATCAATTATATATTTTTTTCTATTTTAATTTTAACGATTTTACATGGTTGGCACAACTTAATTGTGTACTACAACTTTCTTCTACACCATGTTATCGAGAAAAGGAAGGGCGAGACTGCTTCCCTCGACCTTTGCTCGTATTTTGCCATCTAGCTCTGCTCTTCTACTTCATTATTTTTTAGCTGCAATACAAAAAAAAATTACTGTTTTGACTTGTTTAGTGTTAAATTGCACATTATCCTTAAATTGGTCATACGTCTCTATGTTTTATAAGCGCCAAGCTAAACCAAGAATTATTCAATTTTCTATTAACGCTCCTCCAGATCTTGACCCGCAAGATAAAATCATTAGACATGTACCGACGCACATATTTTGTATCTTCTTGTCCATTCATCATTTCGCCACTTCATCGCTTCTCTTATCAGATTTATATTATATTTATATTTCCAATGTCTTTTTATTAAAATTATATAATAAAGATACAGCAAATTTCTTTTCCTTAAAACATAGTAATATATATGTGTTTCATATGTATATGTTATCGTTTTTCCAAATTAAAACGCGCTATAATTTTATCATAGCATTTTATTATAAAATGGTCAACATTAACAATTATATAATGAATCTGTTAGGTTGAATTATACGCCTTGTATAGCCAGAGAATTTTACATTCTTTCCTCACCGAGAATAAAGGCGCGGTGCTTGTTTTTTATAGAATTAAAAGAATTTTAAAAGATTGGTAATTGTGATGAAATATTTAAGCCAATTAATTTGCACTTACCTTTTTTGTAAATATTTAGATTTATTGGTTAAATATCTTGGTTAAATATCGATCTTTCTTTCCTTCTTCCTCTCGTTTGGGACGCGCGAATCACGTTGCGAATGACGCGAAATAATATATGAGGATAAAGGGTGAACACATAAATATAAACACTTCTCGCTCGCGATTTAAGGTGGACGTTTATTAAAAGAAAATTTTATAAGGATTATATACGCGATACAAAATTTCTTTACAATGTTTACAGTGACTCTAGTTTTCTATAAAAACGAAATATGGGAATACGTAACAACTTGTGCAAGTGTCAAAACTGGAATTAAAATCATTGTGGTTGTACGCCGTATTTTACAACGCTTGTTGTAATCTTCATTGGCTTCCGGATGCTCTTCGGGAAAGTCTTTCCTTCGTGAGTTGATGCTAGTTTTTTCAATGATTACTTTGTTTAGCGTTCCCTTTTCGGGCAAGGATGCAAACCGTAGTTTGGTCTCTTACTCTATTATCGGAGAAGCGGGTCGTTTCATCAAGAGACTCTTGTCCGTCATTACGAAAAGACATTTCGCCTAAACTTCTAGTGCGTTAGATTTTAAATATTTTTAATTTTTTCTTTTTTACTAATGGGATATCATTCTTAACGACCACACTATTTATTAATATTACTAATCTTATTATTACTCTTCATTTTTATATTTATTTTATAATTGTGTGTATTTTTTTATAGTTCTTTATGAAGTTTTAAGCAATTAGTATTTTAATATTTTTTTCTTTATTTTATTTCTTTTGTATTTAATTTTTTTTTTCTTTTTTTTCTTTCTTACTTTCCAATTTTTATGGCGAGATATCGAGGACATAAAATCTTTGTTATGAACTATTTATTGTACTTATTTGTAATTGTTAAATTCTACAATAATATGTTTTGGTAGTTATATAATTTTTTTTTTGTATTAATAATACTTTTATTTGTTTTACGGCGGTTACCCTAAAGGGGATCAGGAATTAGAAAATTTTATTGTCTTATATTCGTTAAAATAATTTTATCTCTAATGGGAACTTCTGTGTTATCGAGATTTGGGGCGTCAGTATTGGAATTCGACAGTGATAAAGAATTTATTTAATAAAAATGATCTTTAAGGAGATTTTTCAGGTCTCATCTCATGTATAAGCTAGTATATAAATAGTTTATTCATAAAATGGTAACGAAACAAATCCATAAGGCTACATCTAAATCTTTAACTTCTTCTGCTCAGAGCATAAGGCGTGTTGTTTGTAAGGAAAGACAAGCGAAAAATCTGGGACTCATCAGTATTTAAAATTCTGTATATAAATATCGATGAATTGTAAAGTGAAAAATAACAAAAATAAATTTTCCGATAAAGTAAAGTGAAGAAAAATTCTTGCAACAGATCTAATATGAAATAAAAAGCACTAAGGAATTTAGCGAGTTTTATACTACCAAAATGATAAAGATATATAGTTTCTAAAATAAACTTAAAGTAGTTTTGTTCATTTCAATACTTTTATCTCTTCATGAGATAATAATTTTCGCAACTTGCGCAACGTGGATAAGTTGAGAGAAAATAGAGGGGAGCGAGCAGCAAGTTTAAATATCCATCGATCCTTGTGTAGAACTCGGCCGCTCTTGACCATTTCATAAGAGGCACGTACCGCAACGTATCGTTTAGAATTATTCTCGACGTGTGCCGAGGTATAAATCTTCCGAGCTTTCACAAAATTCGCGCCACGAGGAAATAAGAAATAGGAGCCGAGACAATGATCGCAACGGTAGCAACAATACCAATGGAGAACTAAGGAGGCTGATATGATCCATCCGAATATTCCGAATGAACGTAAACCAAGGCGGAAGCTGCACGCGTCAGATTATAAGAGTTCAATCGCGTGATGTAAAATTTAATGTATAAATTATCTCAGTTCAAGACCATCTACAGCTTATATAATTTTTCCTCTCGTATTACAACTCGACCGACTTTGAAAAATTACATTTTCATTTGCTCGAGTTTTCTTTCTTCTTTATTTGCGCATCTTCCTATGCATGTAACATTAATTTATTACTTTGAAAATTACTTGATTCATGAATTATCACTAATTAGCCCATAAGGAATGGGGTTCGGATAAACAAAGCTCATAGCTCAGCAACAACGTTTTTTACTTTACTTGACTTCCAGGTATGCAATTACGCATTACTCAGCGTCGGTTGCGTTAGTACCTAAGTACTTATGCGGCAACATCAACAGTTAATAATATAGTTAGCGTTTTAGGGTCACGTGTATTGGTATCGTCGCTGTATATAAGAATGCGTTTTTAGTGCAGGCGACGCACGAAACGACGTCCCGAGATGTCCGCCTGTGCAGGAGAGTACCAACTTCGGGTTCTCTGTGTCGTGGCAAGGGGTCGGCTCTGCAAGAACGGGTGTCGAGTAGGGAGTGTACAGTTTGTCTAGATGCGTAGTCCCCATGTGCTATCGCGTACAGCGCTGGAAGAGGGTGGATGAGGGTGCGTGCCTGGTGGTGGGAGTGCAGAGGAGTGCAATGTAGGGAAGTGAAAAGAATGCCACAGGCGCGAGGACGGACTCTGCCGCGGCCATTCAAATACCTTTATCTTATGTAATAATGAAAACAATACAGATTTACTAATTTCTTTTCATCAGAGAAAAAAAATATATCAATTAATACTTTAAGAAATAAATTTATAATAATTTAAACGTACATGACATTAAAGGCGTTAAATCAGAAAAAGGATAATATTGTCGAAAAAAAGATCGAAAAATACTGATAGACTGCTAAGCCTCTAAGCTCTAAGCAGTGCATACGTCACCGTCAAATGTCTGGATGGTATTCTTACACTTTTCTTTTTCAAGGTGATGTAAGTTAATAAAATCGCATCGAATTGTAACGTAGACTCGCCTGTGGGCTTCATACCCTCACTTCCCTCCCTTTACCTCTCCGATTTTCTCTTCTCCGCATCCTCGGTACATGTCTGCCAGGCTTCTGTCTCGGTGTCCAACAATTCCTTCACTAATTTTATGCCATTACTACAGCTAATTGTACTTAAACACTTGACTTCGAAAACATTATAAACTTATATCTTATTGCTCGCGTGAAGTAGTGCATTTATGTACACGAATATTTTACCGAGTGTAAGAAAGTGGCTGGGAAGTGTTGGTTTAATGACGAATATAAAACACGTCAAGAGAATCGGTTCTGACAGGGTACGTGCGTGCGTGCGTGCGTGCGTGCGTGCGTACATCTGCGCGTGTTTTATATACGTAAAACGAAGGCTGGGAAAAAGTAAAAGAAAGAAAGAACGCCCGTTAAAGATTCAAAAAAAAAAAACTAGCATTTTTTATAATATACGGCGATGGAGCCTTGGCATTCTGTATCCGAGGCATGCTGAGCTAGGGAGAAAAGAGAGAGAACGAAGGGTAAAGAGGTCACGGAAACTTGTTGGGCGGGGATAATTTTCAAAGGTCAGTGGACGTGCCTTAGGAAAATTCGAAAAAGTCGAATGGATTAGAAGAACGTGCGAGGCACCTTCTCCTTTCTCTTTCGACGAGCTCTGCCATCCCCGTCTCTTCCGAGCCACGACGCCCCCCCTCCCCCCCTTATTAAAGCTCTGCTCTCGAGTGCGCTCTCGAGTTCTTTAAATCCAAGCGTCACTGTTCGCCTCAGCTCGCAGATTCTGATTTTCGCCTATCGATCGGAGTCACTCAACGTCTAGAGATTCAGAAACTAATGGCACTTTGAACGGCCTACGTGGCAGCTCTTATTTATCCAGACCCGTTCTTGCCTGCCTCGGCGACACTTATACACTTCCTTCCTTTTCTTCCTACAAGTGCGTCGATCGGGGCGCCATCCGACCCTTCACTCATTCGTTAGCGCTTGCTTTCTTTCTGATTTATGGTACTTTAATTAGGCACTCACGACGATTGCTCTCAATAAGGGATTGTTTCTTCAACAATCAACACTCGTTGATTGGATTTTCATATGAATTCCAGATTAGGGGTTTCAGAAATGGTCCGGAAACTTACAAAGCTATTACACGGCTGCCAAAATAAAAAAAATTTAAAAAATGGCAGATTACATATTAATTTCGTATTAAAAAAAAAAAAAAAAACTTGAAGCAGCTGCGTGGAGGAACCCTCAGCAAATGAATCCCTCTCGCGATTCCCTCTCACAGATTCCGTTCCAGAGGCACCACCTCCTATTCGTGACTCGCTTTTCCCAATGCCATCTCATTATTCTGTCCTTTGTCCCCGGGAGGCTAATTGCTTTCCAAGGCGGCCCCGGACGGCGAGCGAACGTCGAGGGTCGTTTCCAGATTTCTCCGGCTAAGTCAATTTCATGCACGAGTTTTATTTATTTATTTTTTTTTTTCACTCATATTTCTGAGTTTAATTTAACTTTATATTAATGTCCTTATTATTAAGGTACTGGATTTAGAAGAGGGCACAGGAAAACTGTGATCATAAAAAAACTGAGCAATTGCTCTGTTAAATAAATAAGAACAATTTGTTTCCTAATAGCAAGCATAAGAGCTGAACTCAAAAGTTCTTACAATGATTATTTTAATCTTCGAGCGACGAAAGAGCTCTCAGCTAATAGTTAAGGGGCTAAATTGAGGGGCGGAGGTCCGATAGAGCCGCTGCCTCGATGAATCGAGGGTCCAGCAACGGAATTCCTCGTCTTTGGGAGCTACGACGACTCTCAACAAACGATTTCGCTTGTCTCGCAGTACAGGATTATTGCTAATTTGGCATTTCAGCCTAATAAATAAACAATTTTCGTGCTTGAAAAATAGTGGTATCGACTATATATAAAATTTTATATATAATTATTGATAATAATTAGAGGGTTATACAATATCGTCATTGTCAGTGTTCGAATTGTTGTTGAAAAAAAGAGAAAAAGAAAATGAAAAAAATAATAATGCTAAAAAAGAATAATATTTTAACATAAATTTGGAAAATGGAATACGACGAATCTATCCATTTAATGGATAGTTTTATTGCTGTACGTCTATGAATGGGTATGATTGGGAATTAGCGAAAGATATATGAAATTCAAGAGGCGAAATTGACAGTGAGCGATTATCACGAATTGCCGCTGATGCCGCGCTACACATGATATTATCATTATGATTATTATTGTTATAATTTTACGTTTAATCGATGACATGCCGTTCGGTAAAATGGTTTGTTCAATTATAACCCACTAAAGGAAAATTTGCCACGAATAATAATAATGATATTAATTAATCGCATTGAGCGCAGTTGTATATATCGTCGAAAGCTTTTTGAAGTCTTGAGGAGAGTTTATGTAAATTATGATTGAAATGATAAATGGAGTACGAGTGTTAAGATTCATCGTGAGAAAACAATGTCATATCGATCATCCATATCGTCTAATAATTCATATGTATATAATATATGCAGTTTTGACCTAAATAAAATGTTTACCTGTCAAGTACCGTGTGCCTATTTTATACCAATCAACTCCTTTGCTGCACCGTAATATTGCAAGTCTGGTAAAGGTACGTATGAAAACATTAAATAAAATATACTCATCATAAAATGCCATGCCATATACAGATGTACTTTAGAAAAGAATATTTTGCTTTATAATTTACAGATTATGTTATCCAAATGAATTTCACGGATATAAGCGGCATCTAATTTCAGTTTAAATTAAAACGTTAAAAATTAAAAAGTAAACAAGCGAACAAATAATTTACGTGCAATATGAGCGCAATGGCAATTTATAATGACTTAATAAAACAATAGAAGGCATGATATTAAATTATAATTGGCTCGTAGTCGAAAGCTCTATTATACGGCTATCAACAATAATACGTAATTATAGCATGAATATTGGAAATTCAACTAGGAAACTATAATAAAATTTTAAACAGTAACTCGATTAAGAATAATTACATTAACTGTTCTACGGTAATTTACAATCGTATATAATTAATTAGAAGGAACAATTTAAAATTTATATATTAATATTTAAGCGATTTTCATTATGAGCTCAAAAATATTAGTTACGCGAAATCAAAGAAAAAATTGCAATTGAATTCATTCATCGATCAGTATACTGTTTAAGATTATAAAAAAAAAATAAAAAATAAAAAAAAAAGCAATGCAAGTCGTAACGCGAAGAAGGATTAATAATATTAATCGAGAAAGCGTCAATTTCCTGTCCTCGTGCTTCTTTAGCCAATAGTATGGCTCCGAGTATAAAATTATAAAGCTCGAATACGTAAACGCAAAAGAAAAATCCCCGGTAAGTGGAAAACGATAAATGAAATGATCAGCAGCTCTTTGCCCCGCTGGCAGCTGGTAATAAATGACCATGAGATTTCTCGACACGAGGAGCAACAACAGCAGCTTCAAACGAAGCATAATAAAGCAATCCCTCGGTCTCTCCCGCCCTCGCTCTATCGCTCTTTTACAGATACATTCTCAGTGTAACTCCCGGGCAAGTATGAAAGCTCGAGCACACGCAACGCCTGCCGGATTCATCGATTGGTTGACCGGTCGCCGACTCTAGAATCTCCCTTGTTTTACTTTTTACTTACTTGCGCCCTACTATTCTCGTTATCATGGTCGAGTTCGGCTTCACTGCAAAATGGAAGATTAAATCAAAACGAATAAATAAACAAGAGAGGAAGAAAATGACGGGTGTGAGCATAATGGATGTAGAGGGCGGGGGGGAGGGGGTAGTACAGTACGAAGCAGAGGGAAATTGAAAGTTTCGAGTTATCGATTTAACTTCGCTAATTGCAGGAGACTTTGGACTTTGCTTCCTCCGCCCTAAGCTTCGCCAAAGAAACAAGCACCGGAGAGTCGTCGTGGCTTATTTTACTCGAGTCAGAGTAAAAAAAAAGCAGACGCAGACCGTCTCTTCCGCTACGGAATCGGGCTTATGAAACGAAAATAGCTTACGCGCCTTTCATTTTTTTTTTGTTTTTTGTTTTTTTTTTTACTCGACTCTGCTTTTTCATCCTCTCTCTCTCTCTCTCTCTCTCTCTCTCTCTCTCTCTCTCTCCCCTTCATTTTTTTCTCCGTTTTCTCGTACTCGTTTTTTTTCGTGACTCCATTCGCTTCGGTGTCCGTCTCCGTTGTTTCTTCATCTTTTTTTTCCTCCCCAAGTCGCGCTCTCTGCACGAACGAACTGAACTGGACGAAAAGTTTAAGGCTTTTATAAACTAGGATTCTCTATAAGCTATTTCCGAGGCTAAAAGACTTATACAGGTACTGACCGAAAAAAGTTGCGTTCGCGATTAAGTTCTCGTTGGCTGTTATATAAATACGGCTGTTATATAAATACTACGGAGAGGCAGATAGGGGCGGGGGAGGCCAGGAGTCTAGCATGCTATTAAAGTTAACTTTCGAACAATATCAAGAGTTTAACGTGGCCGACCGATAATTACAGTTGTGCATTTAATCAATTTACATCATATAAATTAACATGAAATCATAGGTTTTTATGTATTCTGAGCATAAATTCACGTTAGAAACAATATTTTTTTCAAGTTAATTATCAAAAGAACAGAACTTTGAAAACGCTTATTTTGTTTAATTGAATAATAAAAAACATTTCATTTTTACCCCTATATTTTGCATTTAAGACACTTAACTTATTTTGGACTTAATCAATTAATTGCAAGCATTACGTATTAAATTTTTCTCATAAAATATATAAACATATAATCGCTTTCTTATTGACCGAACAGAACAAATTACTTCTTGGAGATGATGAGTATTGCAACTGAATCTGCAATCGGTCGCTTCGCCCTTCTTTAATTTCCTCCAATTTTTTTTATTACTTTCTCACTTTGTTCGATGTATTTTCGAAATAGTTTATATATTATATAAAAAAGCTTTTGTATAATTTTTCATCAATTTTTCCCTAATTTTAAAGAAACTAATCACTTATTACTTTTAATTAACTTTTTATATAATCGAGTACCATATTACCAATTACCAATCACGTATACCCATCTGAAAATATTGAACATAATTTATTAAGTTTCGCGTAAGTAAATTTTAAAGAAAATACTCTTATAATAAGAAACGTTTAGTAATAATCGAAAGAGAAATTAAAATTGTGTAAAATAGAAAACGGCGACCGACCAAGTAGAATAAAATTTTTTTTTAATTAAACGTGAACATCTTTGACATGAAAATTACCATTTCTTATAAATTTATTTATAATTCTTAGTAAATCGAGCAGATAAGCTTATTTGTCAGGATATATTTAACTTAAAATGTATTGTTTTTTTTCTTCTTATAGTTCATAAAGTATTAAAAAAGTTTTGGGATATTCAATTTATAGATAAGTTTCTTTTATATTCCGTAGCTAAACTAAAAGTTAACAAGGCACATGTTGTCCCCAAAACTTTTTATTATTCTTACAAATTAAAAATCTTCAAATGAATTAATAATCCGCGTGGGTTTTTCCTTTATTAATGGTTGGGGATGAAAAATGACAGCTTTCCATGGGAAAGACGGCGATACCGCGGCTTCAGCTCCACATCGAGTCAGAATTAGAAAACATTAATTACTGAAATGCAAGCTCTAGCTACGTGCAAAATAACATTCAGTCATTAATTATAACTTAATTATAAATAAAGAAAAGGCATTCGCGGTTTCTGCGTATTATTCGTGCAAAATAAGATTGCCGCTCTCATAGATCAATTCTATAAGCTCGTGCTCGGCAAACGACTTACCCCGGCGATCTCAAAGCATATCGAAAAACGGACAGCTTAGACCTCGATATCAGTTTATCGTCCAGCCGCTCGGGGATATCGTTCGCAAAAGCATATAAAGGAAAAGGGTGATGAGCCCCTCCCTGAGGACTCGTAGTATTCCGGTGGCTGGCCCCCGAAGGATCTGGATACGCTCCCGTGATTCTTCCATACGTAGCTGCAGGGAGGGGGAAATGCCCCCATCTGAACTGGAGGAAGGACCAGCCTTGGCTTTAATTTAGCGCGAGGCAAAGGAGCATCGGGGATAAGGAGGTAGAGGGCCAGCAGATTTCGGATGGACGGAGACCCAAATCCCGGCCTCGGAATTCCCCCGGCACACGGAATTTCCACCACCGCCGCTCATCTCCGATTCTCCATTCGACGAATACTTACAAATAGCGAGCAGCTCGCTATATCACGGACGCGGTTATCTAATGTAATTCGTGTTATTCTGAAAGTCTTCTTTCCTAATGCTCGGTGTGCCACTTACTTTTCCACCCATCAACGACGTCCTACTTGATAGCAATACTAATTTTAAAGAACATTGCCTGGCCTTAATATAATAAAATATTCAAGGATTTATGCTACGTAAATGCCAATTACTTACTTCCTAGTTATTGTTAGATAATCATATTAGAGAAATTCGAAGCTCTTTTATTTTCCCCAACATTTATTCCTTATAAATAGACTCGAGTATTTAAGATGAAAAAAGAAATACTATAATAGCATAGTAAAATGTATAATATTGTTTGTTCGATTTGATTGAATTCATTTAAAATACTAATGCACTTTCATCAGAGATGCGATTGTATTTTTTTTTTCTTATAACTACTGAATTGCTTTTAGACAAGCTATTCTGAATACAAAATAGAATACAAAATATTATTCTAAAGATAATTCTTTTAATGGCTTAGTTATTAAGAAGGAGATAAATAATTACATTTATATCGATATAATATTGTGTATAACTATGAATAATAACAATTACAGGTACAACTGTTGTTATTCCTTTTCCATCTTTATTGAAATCGAAAGAATTAATAGCAAGTATGAATATTTCAAAATTCATGAGTAAACTTGACGAGGAAAGCTATTCGAATTTCTTGAACTAGTTCCGTTATCTCGGCTATACCATGATCTTTAATAAGGAATGAGAAAAAAGACAAGTAAGCGTACGGAGGATAGGGCGGGTTTTACTCGAGTTGTAGGCAAAAAAAATTTGAGATGAACGAAAGCAGGGGGATCCAGGGCTAGTAAGAGACCGAGATAGTGGACGATTTGGTCACGATATGAGAAATTTTAATTTAATAATAAGCCAACGTATGTTAATGGAAACGAGTGTATGTGAGTGTTGGATTCCGTGAGAATTTCCATATACTCTAATGCAGCTGGTCCAGGAGGTCGCCATTATTTTTAGTACTGATGTTATCATAGATAAGTTATATTGGTAAAGTTAAAGGATATATCGGTTCTTCGCGCGGAACTTGACTGTCCTTCTTCCGAGCTTTTACTCTTCCGATACGGTGTTGATCCAGCAAATGATGGGGCCCGAGGACATCCATCTTCGTGAGAAAGTGAATCTGGTCCGTGTCCGTGATTTTCTCAATAACAATCGAGTAGATATTGGTAAATAATGATACTCTTGCTTCGGGCTCTTGTTTCGGAACAATAGCTGGAAGTGTCGCGTTGGGCGCTGTAGTAAAGAGAAGAAGCTGTGCCACACGTCAGCTTATCATGTGTATTTTCCATTGCATAAACACCAGCGTCGATATTACACTGATTCAATATTTTTAATACTTTTTGGCAACACCTATGCTTTTTGACAAATTATTTTTTGATAATAATGTATGCTACGTCAATACTTACTGTAAAACATGGATAATCAATACTTATTTAATTAATGCAAATATAAATTTAAAAAAGAAGCTCGTATTTTATAGGTACATATGATGTAAAAAGGCATTCCATAATACTCATGTTTCGCCATATTAAAAGCATCGAAATACTCGAATTTAGATTCGAATTATTACCAATCTTATTACCAATCTTATTACCAACTTACAAATATAATCACGAGGCTCAAAATAATAGTAATGAATTAAAATTAATTTAGTAAACAATGTACGAATGAATAAAAACGTAATTATTTATAAATAAGTTCATTTATTTTGCACAATTACAATAATTATAAATCACGATCCAATAAAAATTGTCTTTTAAATTTACAAATTTATAATATTTAAAAACATTGATTAAATCGATATTATTTTATCGCTAAGATAAGAACTTTAAATACATATATTTAACGAAGATGCACATACAATCGCGATAAAATTTCTTGATTTATGAAATTTAAATTTATATTCTAAAATTTTACTTCTAAAATTCATGTAAAATCTTCTTGCTATGAAAATTATTTATCTTTTTGCGTTAATTCCTTCGGCTCAACTATTATATTTTTTACATAATTATTTATCGTTAATGGTATATGCACAAGGAATTTCATAGTGGTAATAAGTCCTTGATTGTACAAGTTCAGAACCTTAGCTTTGATATCACCCAAATCAGTCATCGGTGTCTGTAAGGTAAACATGCAATGGGACTCAGTTATTTAAAATCTGAATAAAAAAGTTTTTTTATAAAATCTTCGAATAAGCAAATTGCAAGTGCACACAACGTATTTTATATTTTATAAACAGAAGCATTCTACGAAGATATTAATATAAGTAATGAATTTATAATTGTAAAACACATGTAAAGGAGAAAAGACATAAATAAATAATCTATTCACTTAAACTATTAAAAAAAAAAAAAAAAAATGTCTGGCAAAGTTACGTATATTAAATTGTTTTAGAGCATTAACTGATTTTAATCCTTTATTAAAAAGTAAAATTTTCTTTGAGCACAATAGCTTACACGATCTTCGGCTTTATGATTAAAAAGCCGTATGAGTCCTAAATAAAATTCTTCGGCTTCCTTGCCACCGCCCCAAATACCCAGTGTCATTGTCCAGTAGATTATACCAACTGTAACCGCTCCTTTCAAAGAAAATACCGTATATTTACTGACTACTTGCATCGGAGTGAGAGGTTCTGGTGGAGGCTCACAATCGCAAGGCTATAATAACAAATTCTAGAATATATAAAAAAATAATAACTGGCAAGATTATAACTAATTAAATTTTTACAATCTATATCAATGGCATATAAATTGCCTTCGTACGAGGACAATAATTTATATTACACAAATTACTATATTTCTTAATTTACTCTATATTTTTTAGATTTCAAGTATTAAGAATAAAGAATAAAAATAAAAGTATATTATTTAAATAAATCTGATGTATGTCTGTGTGTATGTGTGCGCGCAGCTGATTTAAAAAAAATATTATTACAATATTTTTAAATGTTGTTCCTGGCAATTTTGCAAAGAAAGAAACGTAAAATTCACTTTAGAATTTTATCTTAAAGCAAAATCATTAACAAATATATCGAATTTATTTGGTAAGGAATAAATATTGTGCACATATTTATGTCCCGAAAATAATTTAATATTTCAGATAATTAGATATATGTTATTTAATATAAAATTTTCCGTAATTCAATATCCTTTAAAGTTGAGTATATAATTAATATACATATGATATGTATATACTTTTACTGCATAAATCGCTTAAATATCATAATGTACATGTAGAGAAAAACAAATAAGTTGAGCAGCGAAAATAGCTTACTTGTGACATGACTAATGTAAGGATGTGAAATTAATCAACCTATAACAGAGGAAACTGTCATAGAGCCTCTCTCACTACTAATCCTCCACTTACATGGTACTAACGAGTGTAGATAATTAAAGCTCTCTCTCTCTCTCTCTCTCTCTCTCTCTCTCTCTCTCACTCACTCTCCCTCTCTCTTGACTGTCATGTGCTTTTGTACATTGATTTTCAATAAATAATGCGGAGTAGATTAGTAAATGGTGTTGATTCGAATGGTAAACTCGCATATTAAGAATGCATTAATGATCCAACTGCATCTGACTTTTTATCTCTTATCCAATGAGCAAAACGTATTCAGTGATCCTACACACGCTTTCCTTTTAAGAGAGAGAGAGGGGCGGGAGAGAGGGAGAAAGAGAGGATAATATTTGACATTTTGCAGAAACAGATATCAACGTATTAGCGTACTAAACGTCAAATGTCCAGTTTATTGTTAGAGTAGCCGCGAATATACGCAATGCGCCTTGAGCATTTAGAAACTCGCCCTGCCATTGCCGATCGGAACTACCTTCGTCCCTTAATTTGCAGAAATAGTCAAATATAATGTAACGGTCACTTGCAAACGAAGGCAGCATCCGCACGATTAACCTAAAAGGCGATCGATGCAACGACGATGAGGGCTGAGCCTTCCGAGATGTTTTACAAGGAAAGAGATGGGCATAGGAGAAGGTATTGTAGGGCGGGGCGAGCGAGGAAGGGAAGGAGAGAAACTGAAAGCTTGGGCTTTTCAGCCTTCTGGGCTTTAATTGAATTTTGCCTTCGGCTAAGCACCAGAGTCAAATTCACGAAATTCGAGTTCATCGATACTTGTATATAATACGTGATCGCGCAAACGAGTACGCGCCTGCTGCGTGGCTATATGCATGGCTGTGTGTGCGTGGCAGTAAGTAAGCAGACCGTAGCCGCGACAATTTCTCTATTTGCGAGCGCTGAAACTTTGGGGAAACGCAAAGAACTCAAAGACATGTCGCTCGATCCAAAGAAAAGAAAATTGTCTAGTTATCTAACGCTGATCCGGTGAATTTATTTATTATTTCTCTCCACCTCATACTCACCAATATATTTATATTTATGAAGTACAGCACAGTAGGTATCGCTACAAATTAATATTTATTTACAAATCGCGTACTATCCAATAATTAAAGTCATCGAACTTAAGATAAAAACTGACTTATATGGCATATCCATAACTCACATTTGAGACATATATCTCCATGCTTAAACGAGCAAAATCCCCCCGTTACTGCATAATAAATTTTTTTTAATGGACAATTGCAAATCTTACTACAGATTCATGATTCTATTAAAACATTTGAATACCGATATTCGAATCTCATCGAACCACTAAATTCAATTGGAATTTTATTATTTATGATCAAGAAACATCTTCATTACTTCCAATACGATGATTAAAAGGATAAGATCATCCGGAATCCATGAATTCTTGAATAATAAATAACATAACATGATAGTCTTTCATTTCACAGTACTAAAAAAAAAATAAATCTTCTATTCAAATATAATGATAATTTATTAAGTGATAAATTATTAATATTACTCGTACGTGTAAATGCATAAAAAGAAAAAGTTCCATAAATCACTGAAAATCTTATTTTCTTATTTTATTAAAATGTATTTTAATTTAATGCAAAATTTCTTTAAAATTAAAAATAAAAATTTTATTTATTTCATATCAAGATAATATTTATATACTTATTATTGTCCGTTAGAATTTATTTAAAAAAAAATATTAATTACGTTATCAAAATTTACTTTGTTAGAATGAATTTTCATTTATATTTTATATTCACGTAAGTGATTTGCTTTTTTATAAATTTTAAAATATTTTTACATATATTCTTATTAATTAGAGAAATAGATGAATAAATAATTTTTCGTCATTAAATAAAATTTGATCTTTCTTTTTCAATCACGTTTTATCATATAATAAATTTTTTACCTATTTATAACATAAAATATATCGTTTATATTTTATATCAATTCCTATATCAATGATTATATTATATTTTATACAGATGAAATATATAAAAAACTTTTTCAAATATGTGGAATCGAAAATATGTTAGATGTGTGGAATCGAATAAATATGTTAGATATTTCTGAATACAGGAATAACTTGATGATTACAAAAAAAGTATATAAAATATACATATATCATCTTTTAATTGAATTTAGGACTGCCGTTATTACATTTTAATCGTAATACACTTTCAAAAGATAATCCCTGGACCATTTTTATTTTTTATATTTGTTTCAGACATCATTTGAAACTTTAATATATTTAAATACAGTTGCCAATATTGAATAATGATCATTATATTATTGCCGACGAAAGATAAAATATTAATATAATGGGAATAAAAATTAAAAATTTTCTTTCATTTTGGTACTTGGAAAAACAATTATTTAAAAAAAAATAAAATATGCATAATTTATAATAAAAATACATAAATAATTTATGTATTACTTCGTTTAATAAAATTTATCCATTTTTAATAAAATTTTCAAATTGCTGTTTTTAATTACTGATTATTGGTAAAGTAAAAATATTGTTTTTTATACAAATACTTTTAAAATCAGCCTTGCATTCGTAATTTGTAAGGTTCTGTAGCTTCTATAGGTCTGAAAGCATGTACAATGAATATTTTTAAATATTAGTACACTTTACATCGGGTATTTAAAATACACGTGTCGATACTACAAATGTTTATATCCTGCAGACAATTAATATTTAAGTTCACAGCAGCGATAAATTGTTTTTTTAATTGCTTGCGTAATACAATTAATTATAGTGTAATTATCGTGTGCGCTTAATAGTGAGATAGTAATTAAATAGTAAGCGACCGCTTAAATCATTCCCTTTGATCATTCCGATAATTAGAATAGAAAGAAATATTTCGAGCTGTTTGCGTAATAAAGAAAAACGAGAAATTACTGCTTCGACAAATGAGTAACTCATATATTGGAGATGAGCGAGAAAAGCTATACACGTAGGGATACGTTTATATATACATATATATATGGGTATGTAGGGAAGAGTTTCTCTATAGGAGTTTCTCTTTATTCGTTGACTGATTAAGTCCTGGGGTTGAAGCGAACTGATACTCGTTGCAATTAAAACAAGCAGACTTTGTTAATTTGAGAAAAACAATCGGCGGAAAACCTTTGTGCAGATCTTTTCCAAGTCCTCCATCTTGCAGATCCGCACTGGGACGACTCTCGTCTGAGAATAAATCGGTACCCCATTTTCGACAACAGGACACGAAGGGTTACATGGATTCGGCATCCGGTTTGAGATCAGCTGCCTCGTCGGGGGTGGCAAGGGTTTGTTTAAGCTCTTCGGTTCTGCGAGATTAATCGTCTGACCGATGTTGTGGGCCATCCTGGCCCCCCTTCGGTAAAACAACGGTTGGACTACCCGTGACACAAAACAATACATTTTAACGAGAGGAGTCGGATTCTTTTAACTAAAATCTTTTTTGGATTTTAAGCATCGTTTAGGATTATAAGCTGCTTTATTACTTTCCCTGGTATATTATTCACTTGCACATTTTAATTTGAATTTATGGAATTATTAATTTTACAATAACTTAACGTAAACGTTTTGATGATTCAAGATTTCTTATCCGACTGAAGTGCGCTGCCCATCTTTCTGCCCTTCATTTACTTCGTTTACTATAATTTGTTTTTACTTATGCACCTTCTCATATTCTCATCCTTTCCTGTTACTCATAGAAACTTTTTCCTTTTCTTTCCTTTTTTTTTTTTTTTTTTTTTTTTTTATTTCGTGTCTATTATTTAGTATAAAAAAAATCAATTACATGCCTTCTTCTTAATTGTACATTTCGTAATTTACTCATAAACTTCAAGCAATATAACTATTTATTATAAATATTACTGAGATTTTAAATTTAGATTTTTTAAATTTATAATAATTCGAAATTATTTGTGTACACAATTAAGATGGGGTAGGTAGCCTACTGCAATAATTAAAAATTTAATTACTTAGCTATTATTACCAACTTTTTGTGTCATTGCCAAAATTTCGAATAGTTTAAAAATTATGATACGATTTTTATGAAAAAAAAATATTATTGCTAACAATTATTATACAGAAAATACTTGTAACGAATTTTACAATAATATATTAGTTTTTTAAAAAAAAAAAAAAAAACAAACAAACAAACTTGATGGCACATTAGGATATGAATGTGCTCAAACAGAATGAAACGATGAATCAAATGCTTGATTTTTCTCGTTTCCTTCTCGTAACTACTCTAAAATAAAAAAAAAATAAAAAAAAAAGACAAAATGATACGGAACGACTTTGAAAAGTCGAAAGAATGAGTTTCCAAGTATGTACGAGCACTCACTTTGCGATTTCTTATTCATCAACGTTATTTCAAAAAGTCATGAATTGTCAATTTAGGCTGTCATTCCTCACCTCGTTTAGTCTTTAACTGCTGTTCCTTCTAGGACAGTGAATAAGACTGATGATTTTATATGCTCTCGCAAATCTAATTTTCGATTACGCATATATATGCATGCTTTGTAATTTTTATACCTTTATGCCCTTCTGAATTATTATCCCTTAATAACTGATTATGCTTTTAAAAATTGAAGAAAACGCCGTATTCGCAGTAATTCTTAGCCGTCAAGTTAAAAGGAAGTTACCCTCATTAAAATTAGTACAATTTTCAACCATTACATTACTACAGATATTGCATTTAAAATTTTTAATAATTTCCAAATTTATTTGGAGAATATATTATCTCCTTAGCACCCCCCCCCATCTCGTACTAAAAACCTGTAACAGTTTAGAATAGAAAAGTTCAAATTTTATTTCTTTTCGAAAATTTTTTCCACTCCGGTGACTGATTGCGTACACCAGAATAACTTTTGTAAGAACTAACATTATGAAAATTTATTATCGGCATTGAATATTTACAGCCAACTATTATATAAAATTTATAATGAATAAAAATAATTTATATTTGAAACTAATCTTAATATCAAAAACTTATTGTTATATAAATCTATAATAAATGAAAATAATTGTTTATTCGGCAAATAATAATATTAAAATTCAATTTTGCTAAGAGGTTATAACGTAAAGAAAGTAAACAATTTCAATGGAAACAAGGATGTCTTCTCTATAATAAATAAGTTCAAGAAGGAGAAAATACCGATAACATGTTAATAGATAAAGGTGAGAAAATTATGAAAAGTTTTTCGGAGTTTGTATCTGAGCTTTTAGTCGCCGCGAAATCTTTTTTATCGAGTGAAAATAATATATAAATAAAAGATATTCGTTAAATTAACGTTAATTAAATACTATATACAATTTCAGCGTATTAGAAGGATATTTCTATGAGATATCTACTCTGTGACGGAGAAATAAAGAAAATGCCATTAAGTATGATTATGTTATCGTGTATGTTACTAAAATGTTCCTTAAACTCTCGCACAGCCTAATAGTACTGTTGGGTCCGAACTATTACATATGCACGCCGTTAGGCTGAACAAAAGCGGTAAAAATATTACGTCACGGAATTCATTATTACCACTAAATCCGTCATAACACATATATATCGTTTGTTAATAATTGACATTGAGATACCAAAAGATTATTAAGGAAAATCTTAAGTTTAAAAATCGTATAATATATAAAATGATTCTGAATAAAATATTCATAAATCTAAAAATGGTCATTAATTTAACAGTAAAACAATAATATAAAGAAGTAGTCGAAAAAACTTCATTTTTACATTCTCATATTTCAATTATAAGTATTTATCCGCAAGTTGAATTATTATAATTTATAAGTTAGAGCACATAAAGTTTTCATTAAAAAATATTCAACATTTACAAATAAATTAATAAATAAATATTAATTAGAAAATAAAACTGTAAACGTGTTTCTGATTTCTAATTTGATTTGATTACACGTGATATTGGTGACAACAATGTCCAAGAACATCAATACTTGTACATCTCTATTGAAAAAAAATAAAAACTGTATGATAAAATTCCGAATTTCTTGAAAAAAGATTAAGGACATTACGAATTGAGGATTCGTGGATAAATCTACGTAAATTTTCGGACCTCTTTCACTCTTTCACATAACGACAATGTTAAGTTTGAATAAAGAGTGGTGTTGGTGAATACTTGAAAACAAAAATTGGAACGCACCGGAGACAATGGGACGATGGAACTGGTCGCTCGTAGAAGAGTGGGAAGTTTGGATCACCCGGGATGATAAGTGGAGAGTCATCATCGTTGGGTAGAAACCAAAAGCCGAGGAGAAGCAAAGGCTTGGTAACGATAAGAAAAGAGTTGTTGGAAAAGCTTTTCAGCTTTTGGACTCGAAAGTTGTTAATACCGGTGCATTTGCTATAGGAGCTCGAAAGCCGCACGCCTTGCATGTACATATAATCTTTAAAGCACAAAAATATAAGCCCATTACCTAAGCCTACGCGCTTTTTAATAACAAACCGATTTATGATAAATTATGATAAAGTCGCTTCGTCTCTCCCTCGTCACAGCGTACCCTCGCAGAAAACCGAGCCAACACAGAACGGAGCCTGCATTTCTTGCTTTGAGCTTTTATTTGCAAAATTTCGCACTAAGAAGATGCTCTTCTTTAACTGTAGGAACGCCTAGACTCGTGGCTATATGTGCACGCAACGTGTTTTTAATTCTGAGAATGTTGAACGTGGGTGAACGCGCGGACTTCTGCCGAACTTCCTTTACTACCACTCTTTTTTTAATTTTTAATTTGCTTGATCTAAAATAAAATGCCTGTACACGTTATGAAATATCGGAAATAATTATAAAAAAATTAGGCTACGTTCTAAGCCCGGAAAAGGATTATATCACTACAAGTTATTCAACAAAGGTCAAAGGCATTAAAATAAAATTTATTTTACACAAGTTATTTTTTAACGTTATTATACACTTTTAATTATTTCTTCCGTAGATATATTGATGTTATTAATATTTCATATTTTACCGCAAATAAAGTAATTTTCTTTTACATAAAATCCGATAAGGTTTCCAATTAATTCTCTAGAGCTGCCTAAATGAATGTAAATAAATATTTATATTGTTTCTGTAAAGATAATAAATAAAATATTACATTTTAACCTTAACCTTTTTCCCTTTGATATTATCTCCCAGATAAAAGATCTTTAAAACTTACACTTTGTATTTACGTTATTCTTTATTTTATGTATATATAATGCAATGGCGTTGCTTTTCATTTCACTTTAAAGTAAAATCGCAAGGGTATAATTATTGTCTTTTAGTTCATCGATATTCCGTAAGAGATAAATTATTCAAAAATAGTAAAAAGAAAATTCTTTTAAACAATAATTTAGACCTCAGATTTATAAAACAAAAATGTATAGAGTTTAATGTAAACAAATCATGATTGCTTCTATATAAGTGAAACGACTATTTATAAACTGTTAAATTAAATTTACAAATTGAAATTAATTCTTTTAGTTAAAGAAAAGCTTTTCCTGTTTGATTCTACAAAATTATTAAAGTATTTGAAACTTAATTACGGGTGTAACTAAAATAACGTTTTAAGAATTTGACTGATTAATAGGTTATGGTTGACACGTATTCTGCTTAATTGTCAATTTTAACCGACTAAAGAAAGCATAAATTATAACTCATACGTGTTGCATGAATGTATCTGTCGGTAATACAGATCATTGCATCATTTTTATTAAATCTGCAAAATGTGCAATAAAAATTAAAAAAAAGAGATTTCATTTCTTTAAGTATGTGTACGAATGAAACTGCGTAAAATATTTGAATGAGAATTAACAGAGAAATTGTAAGCACAATTGAAATTAGACATTCGTTATAATTGCAATGTAATTGTAACGTATATAAATACGTTTACACAATTCAGCGCCCAAAACCACGTGTCTTTGATCCCCACCCCTTTATCGTCTTAAGTCTTCCCGTGGGAAGGAAAAAATGGTGCTGCATAAGTGATCAGAGCTTCAATACCGAGCATCGTCGCGGTCCATCGGCTCGTCATTTTCGGGAATGATATTACCGAAACAGTCGATAATCTACTCTGAAGTTTAAAGAATTCCAAGCTTAAGGCAGATTTTTGCATTTTACAAGGCACGGTTTACTTTATCTTATTTGATAATTTGTAGATTCGTTTTTTATTGCTACAAAATATTAATTGAAGCCATTAAAAATATTAATTGTAAATAAAGCTATTGTACAAAATAGAGAATTAATACAACTTGTTTTGATGATTAATTTTACTTGCTCGAAACAATTTATCCTAAATAAATAATTTTTCTCAACTTAATGTCTGTACTTTGACATGTTGCTAATGTCAATTTTCCCAAAGCTAATATTACTATCTCTCAAACGAAAGGTCAAATTCAGCAAAATAAACAAATTTCGGTACACATCTAACTAAATATTATAGGAAATTTAATTTACCTTGAAACATTTATGAATGTTATACAATTAATCATATTGCTTAGCATTGTAGTTATATCTTACATTAATAGAGAAATATAAATTTAAACAAAATATGATTTTTATAAGAGAATTTAAATTATTCAAATAATTTGTAAATAAAATGACATACCCATCCATTTCCAATGTTTACAATATTATTCAATATTTTTATTTGATGAATCGAGAATTATTTTTATTTTAAAATTTTTAAAATTGAAATTATTAATATTTATTTATTTTAGTATAATTAATTATAAATGAAAATATATTTATGAAAATATATTTCAGACTATTTAAGTCTTAGTTATATTAAATTAAATATTTGTTACAATCAAATACTTATTTTTCCATTTTCAAAAATTTTTTGTTCTGTGTTTTTTAGTATTATATCTTTTAGAATATTGCTGTACCGAATAAAACGTTAACATTGTCAACGTATTGAATTATTAATTTATTTGAAAGTAAAATTATTAAAATGAATCACTGAATTTTTATACATAATTTTTTATAAAATATCAAATCTTATATTATAATGTCAGTCATTGCAATAATAATAATAATATTTTTATGTATATTATGATATATATTATGTATGTATATATATTATGTATATTATGATATATTATTCTATAAATAATTTTTATAGTCTATATTTTTATTGTAATGTATAAACGTGTATAGCATATTTATATCAGGAAGTTAATATTTACAGTTTGAAATCCGAAATTTTTTCCCAAAAAAATAAGCGATGATGGAATAGAGCATTGAATTTTTATATACAAGTCTTCGAGACTCGATGCCCTGTTAAATTTAACGAGCTTGGAGGCTTCTCGATCAGTAAGGTTCGGACACTCGGCGGTCCGCCTCACATATGCCATAGAAGTTATAAAATATTAGCTGAAAATTGATTTTTAGGAATATTCTTTAAGTCTAAAGTAATTATTGATATTTATTTTTATTCTTATTTATTTATTTATTTTATTTTAATTTTTTTTTTCTTTTTCTAAATTACACAAAAAAACCTCGGTGAATATTTATATTTTGTAGTCGTTATCGAGTATTTTAAAAACTGGTTTGGTCATCCTTACGTGTCCAAACAAGAATAACGAGTGTAATAGAGGAGGGTCAGTGACGAATACCGGAACTTCCGTCGCACAGGGCCACACGTTGCGGGTACGATCGCGCCACGTGCGGATGGTGGTGCTCGAATACGCGATGCTGTTGGAGTTGTGAGCAGTCCAGCATACGGATACGCGATAACAGTTGCATAAGTTCGATCTAGAGGACTGTTTGTTCGTTCGATTCAATAAAAGTACATATCGAATTCTTGCACATACGCATTGGGGTTATTGAGTAGAGACCCCCCCTCCCCAAACCACCACCCCACCACACCACACCCCTGTCCCGCAGACAACAGAAGAACGAAGGCATTGTTGACTATACATTCAGCGTTGATTTCTTTTCGTTGTGTACAGAGACAAGTCTTTTTCTTCGTCTTCAGAACAATACGCACTATTTTTGCAAACAGCAATTTTTGATACAGTCCGGTTTACAGGTTTTGAGATCCTCGGAAAGCCGCGGCAGCCGGTTGGTTACCCCGGACAGGGTTAGGCTCACGTAGGAACTCAACTTGCTCCAGTCTCGGTCATTCCTGCTGTTGCAGTCATAAATTTGATTATCGTAAAGGTTCAGAAAAAGGTGGGGCATAAAGTTACAGATAATAAACAACACTTCGAATTGGCTAGGGAAGTATTAGTTTACTTTTATCCTTAAATTATACAGGCCATAAAAAACCTCCTCTATAGAAGGAGGAAGAAGCCACTTACCGCTATTTTAAATTAGATGCATGAAAAATCTCCTTCTCTATAGATGGAGGAAAAGCAGATGTATAACTAATTCGCGCTACTGGCCAGGCGCCGAGGCTTACTAAATTAATACTTATCCTAACGTTCAATTACCGATACCCACATGAGTTCCGCAAAGAGGAAAGAGGAAGAGGTCCGGCGGGTGGGAGAGGCACAATCAAATCTGTTCGTCAGGCCCGCTAATACAAGGAGGTGGGTGACCAAGTGGTACAGTCCCGGTCAGACTTGATAGTCAGACCCAGCGTATCCAAGAAGGAGGGTGACCAGGTGACACAGCCCCAATCAGACCCAGCGTTCCCCTCTGGCGCAGTACTGCACGTGCCCAGGCAGAGTCGTTACAGGACTCCCACTCACTGGGCTTCAACGTGTCAACCAGGTGACGAACTCCCGGTGAATCGTTCAATAGGCGCACTCCTCACTTCACCCTCTACCCTTTAACCTTAACTGCAGGCTGAAGGCACTTCTATAATTATTAACAACTTATATTTTCCTCGATCGCGCTGTAACGCTAACGCAGCAACAATGCTCGCTCTACTAGTGCTCGAGAAAAACTAACTAGACATAAATTTTCTAATTATCGCCTAACCGTCGCTCTCGGGCTGCTTACAAAAACTCTATTGTGTGAAGTGAACTCTCGAGTTATTCGCTACTAAGAATTTTACTACCCTATGAACCTATAGCTAAAATTATTTACAACGCAGCAAAAGGGCGACGACGGTGGTCTCGAACACCTGTCCAGACTTCATTTCTCGATAGACTTGCCAATGTACAAAAAAGACTTTGTATCTGACAAAGATGTAACATAAAAGACGTAGGATTAATGGATTAGCCCAGTATTGTGGACATACCATTAATGGGAAGGCTCACAAGACCGATGTCGTTATTATTTTAATGAGACGTACTTTTACTGGTTACATATGTACGAAAATATAGAAAAGAAACTTATAAAACGTAAAACGTGATACAGAAAACGGAAACTATTAAGAAATTTTTTTAAATATATCAGCTTTTTTGGTATATAATTTTATAAGCTTTTTCTTATAAGATTTTATGTCGCGTTAGCTTATTTACTTATTAAAAGAAAAAAAGGACTTTAAATATCTTTTAGTTATTTATAAAGTATGGATTCACAAAATATAATACTTTTTAATTAAAAAAGCACGTAAGCGTGCACAATGTAATGCTTTTGAAAAATTCGCATTCATATTACTGCTTTAAATATAAAAATAAATCAGAAGAATTATTGGACGTTTATGACAGTGAATGAATATCTTGTAATTATATTTGTTACATACATGAAATAAATTGAAAGGAAAGTACATATTTTACCATTTCGAAAATAAATTAATGGTTTAATATCATTTTTTGACGATTTATAATTAATAAAACTTCTTTTTTTGAAGCAGTCGGTCACGAAAACCAGTTATTTACAACATTACATGATGTTCTCAACATAAATATAAGTGTATATTTGTAATGATATATTTTGCAAAGTAATTAAAATATATTTACCTTATATTTCTCAATACCTTCTTCATATGAAGCATATTTCTTTCAATTTAACATCATTATTTTTAATTAATATTTAATGCAATTGATACTTTATTAAATGCCAACAGTTTTTGTAGAAAATACTGTAGAGTGTAAAGCATATGTACATTTTCAAAAGCACGCAAACTTTTTATAACGTTCATAAAAGAGGTCACGTGTCTAAAACTTTTGTTTCAATCATACGACGTGACATTGGAAAGAATGCACTGAAAATTACCCATTCGTTCTAAACTTAAATCCTTGAAAGCATTGGTCTGCTATACGTGCACTTTCACTCTTTTCTTCATTCGCATTTATATACTTTCTTTCCACATCTCTCTCTCTCTCTCTCTCTCTCTCCCACCCTCTGTCATAATATCTTCCACCCTCCATCTAACTCTGCCTCACCCTCGTCTTCACTCTCGCTCATCCTTCCTCCCACTGCTTCTATCCCGCCATTAGTCTTATTCACTTCGGATGTTTCGTGATGTCGAATTTTTGGACAACTGCCAGAAAGCTGACTACTACATATATATGAGGCGGGTGGGCTGATGTTGGCAGGATTTCAAAGAATCGAACCGGTGCACATGCATTGACAAGACGTTGAGAGGGTAGTGGTGCAAGTCTACATGTAGCACTTATATAACGTCGTTAGAGGAGGGCCGTGGTTAAGCTAACAATTTCTCCGTATAACGCATTGACGGTTACTTTCTCTTCGAGTAAATACATATACACAATTAACTATCCCTTATTATATAACTTCATTTAATTTAAAAACTATAAATAACACCAATTTCGTCAAAATGTCTAACATATTTGATTAGAAAAATAAAAAATAAAATAATTAATCTTTTCATAATTTTTTTTTTTTTTTTAAATATTGAAAATAAAAGGCGCAGCATTTCAAACTGCAAAAGCGCATGTAGACATTTTCTCAGCAGCTACGCGGCAATGCAGTGCAAATAAATTAATAAAGTTTATGCGAAGAATATGCTTCCGTCGTCGTAAATCTCGGTGCATCGGCTACACGTGTATCGGCATTTAGATTATCCGAGGCATCGATTAAATTTCCAGGCTCTACTACATGTTAATGAAAATTTATTTCGCTCTAGTAGCATTATTCAAACCATTGAAAACTAAGAAAGGAAGGAGAGGAATTTTATCTCTCGGAGCCGTTAACGATCGGCCATAGAATATCATTGAGCATGTCCGTGCCGCTGGCAATAAGCACGATCCCCCGCCCCTAGTAAGTGAGATAAACTCTTATTCCAAAAAGGAGCGCAATTTCGTTAATGTGTACAAGAGCCGTGGTTTAAAAATACGGCCACCAGCATTAACGAGAAGATAAGTAAAGTGCGATCGAGCGGAGAAGCGAGAATTAGGACAGCGCAGTACTTTGGAAATTAATCAGAGGAAGCGTCATTATTGCGAAACCGGCCAAGCAGAAACATCATCGATAAGCAATTTTGCAAAACCGATACGGCGAAAATTAGTTTCCTCGCGATCTTTCCAATAACGCCTGACTTACTTTTACTCTGCCATCCACGACTACGCTCTTATTCCTACCATAATCTGCTTCGTGAATCCTCGGGATCACAATAAACGGTCGGTATTTTTCTCCGTCACTGCCGAGTTCAGTGGAACGTCAATGACAATATTCCCGCTCCACGTGTCTCGATAATTTCTTAAGAGGCAACGCGCTAGCCCTTTTCTCCCAACTTAATTGTCTGCATATTCTTCTTCTTCTTCTTCTTCTTCTTCTTCTTCTTCTTCTTCTTCTTCTTTATCCAAATCCTTATTGTAATTTTTAAAAAGCTCTCGAGCGTTACAATGCTTTACCAATATACTATTCTGTGTTTACTATTAATTTCATACAATGAATAAGAAACTTTCATTATCTAGTAATTTCCAAAGAAATATTTATCTCGCAGTACCGAGTGACTAATTTTTTTAATATCACTAATTGTGTATTGCATATCACAACGGTCGCTACAATTTTAATTGTTCCTCAACCACGCTATATATATAGAGATAGATATAGGTATATATGTACTTATGAAATCGTAATTATAAACACGCATAGGCTTTACGAAATTTTTAAATTGTCAAAAAAAAAATTTTATTCATAATTTGGCTTTAATAATTTTTATGAAGACGGCTAAAAAATTTATTAAAGTAAATAAATCTTTTGTATATTCTGCCCAATAACGATATTAGGCCGGTTGAGGTAATAAACAATGTCATCTGGCTTTATTATTAATAATGCCTTAATAAAAACCGAAGCGCTTCTGCAAATAATGAGCTATTTACTTTAAAGTTTAAATTGTTAGAGATATATAAACTTATATTAATATCCAGTTACTTTGCATTGTTATAATTGATTAGTTTCAAATATAAATAACATGAAATGAACATTAAATTTCATATTTTTTCATAAAAAAATGACGCTGCGATGTCTGTAACCGATTATAATTTAATAACAAGTGATAATAATGTATAAAAGTTTGTTACGCTTGATGAAATCGACAAAGTTTAACTTTGGTAGACAATAAGAAAACGATTTTGTATACAATTTATATGATATAAAAATTTGTTTGCTAATTTAATTACTTTAATTCCGATCAATAAAATAATATTCTCTTTAATTTCTGATTTTGTATACACTAATATTAAAAAATAATATTAAAAAAATATTTTCTATCATTTGTTCACATTAACTTAATAATTGACATGTAAATTGACTTATATAAAGAAACATTAATATTTTAATGGACATAAAAATAATGTTATAATTATTATAATACACATGAGATTGTATCGTATGATAGAATTGCAATATTTGCGAGGTTCACTAATCCTGTACACCGACAGATGCCAAATGAAGCAAGAAAGTGTGCTTGTAATAGTAAAGGAAGATGGGCGATGGCACGATGACAGGTACTCAGCTCGAAAATGAAACTAGCCGCGAGGCTGAAATGTCCAGGACTATCGAATGGAGCCATCGTAATCCTCATTCGGAGATTAATCAAAGTTGTCCAAGACCTCTGCATTTCAAGTTCCTCTGAATTCGCAAGGTCGCAACAGCGAATGAATCCTTCATCACCGATTGGTCGTCGGCCTCCTCTATATTATCATCGGCACCAGAGGAATCCCCCTGCCCGACCCGAGTTATTAGGCCTTCCGAATCTCGAGTTGCCAATTAGAATTTACTCAATGGTAAGCTTGATCGAGAGAACTACACACACCTACATGATGCTAATGACGAGGCGGAGGGGGAGAAATAAATACGAATTGAATTTCTATGGGATCGGAGAAGGAAGAACCTGAAGCCCAATATTGAATGAGTTCGATTGGACTGTTCTCTTGGTGCAAGCGTACGAGGCCATCAGAAATGAGGGAAAGTCAATGAGCAGAAGCTCGTCATACATTAATCAGTTCATGCTGCGTGAATCCTCGCTCGTGCATCCCCGGGGCAAAACTGACGCCTCTCGCACTGTTGAAGCCAATTCGTTAGAGCGCGGCCGCTTGCAGAAGGGAAGCTTAAAGTACTTAATACTTAAATCGTAATTTTACTTACTTTTCATTGCAGACATTCGTTGTAATACCAAATTGCGCATGTGTTTGATATTCCATGATTAACAAGTGTGAACTTATTAATAAGTTATAGGTTATTTATTATTACTATAAATCCTAAAATGATTTAAAATTCTACTATATTCACCTTTCTATTTATATATTTACGAGCGAGTGAAAAGATTCAGAAAGATTTCTATTTGACGTTACATTCTGGGGCTTTCCGCAATTGATGATCCTATGTTCCGTCCGAATAAATAGTGGTCGGGGAATTTTATAAATGAATCCGCTAAGAGGAAGCATTAAGGGAAACGTGCATTTAGAATTCCTTACGTTTCAATCACGTAGCTTAACAATTCGTCATACGTTAGTAGTACGTTAGTAGTACGTATTATCCGGCGAAGCGCGTAAAGAGACATTTAAAGTACTTAAGCGCCACTTAGCAGAAACAGCCGAAATCGAGAAAGCGATGTGGCGAGAAGTGCCATTTTATTTTATACGCGATTAATTTATTGAGCGATTGTATTTCTCCGCTCGCCCTAGCGAAAACATGTCCATGTGACATTATACATTTATCGCGCCTTCTGAAAAATCTCCTCGGAGCGCCTCGGATTTCAGATTGCTCACGATCATATGGAATATCGTGACGGAAATTTTTATTCTGATTCTGTTTCCGTAGTTGTTTTACTTGGTACAGAACACTGATCCCTTCTACACAGATGATTCTGATTTTGAGAAATTTTATATTATTCAAATAAGATGGCTTATTGATGATAGATGAAGAGATCTTTTGAATAATATAAGGTTCGCTAAAGAATTCTTGCTTCTAGTGAAAAGTTAAAAAAATTTATCTACTCCCGACATTGTCAACGAATAATACTTTCCTTCATATTGCTACGTCGGACTCACTTAATTTGTTAAACGGCTATTTTAGAATTAATTTTTCTACGAGATAAAGCTTTGCAATGCTCCTTTTCATTCTGAGTTTCAATCGCTCAAAAACTGCGATCAGGGATACATCTTAATGAGGCATTTCGCGAAACTTCTATCAAGAAAGCATTAACGTTATTATCTCCTAACTTTACTGCCACGTGGGACAATGTAATCGCTTATCATTTTTATTACGGTTGCGTTCCGGGCGCTACTCGTGCTACTCGCTAATTCCTCGATTCATCGGGGTTGGGTTCCCACTCAGAATGCTGATCCGGCATCGAGGCTCGCTTGATCAACATTATTCACAGGTGAATGACTCGGCGCCGTTGGATCGCTGCACCCGACGCTTTCATAACATGAAGGAAACGCGAACAGCGACGGGAAAATAAGGAAATTTTTGCTCCTTGTTTGTTATTTGTCACAAAAATAAATATGAAAGTTACAAAATGGTAATTTATCCCCCGACTTGTTCGAATAAAGTAAACAATTGTCAAATGTTAATAATTAATAGGTCATGTGTAAACAAGTTTTATTCATTTATTTGCATTTTATACGCTTGAATTTTTAACAAAAATGAATACATGTTAAAATTAATAGAAATCGTATGGAAATAGCTGTCCTATGGCTAATAACGTAAAAGAGAGTTTTTAATTTGACTAGAATGATATTATTGGTAGAGTCGAGTTATTCACCCGAGGCATCGCATATTCACCATTATTAATAACTAGAAGTGGTAATTCCAGGCTGTTCTAGGTGCCTATTACACGGGCACGGGCCAAGCTCTCGGGTACGAAATGAAAAGGCTCACTGGCGAAAAGCTGGGATGTGAGGACGTAAAATTGAAATGACAAATCAGTAGGAACAGTCGATAACGCGGCATCTATGCGCGGGAGTCTAAGTGGCGGTGAGAGAATGAGCTACTAACCCCGAGCTGGGGCTTAAAAATATGATTTTAATACCTGGGCTCACCAAAGTCCCCGTATATCATGCCTTTGTCCACCTCCTATTGTCTCTCGGTTGCTCGCCATTCTCGAAGCATCCGCCCGCCCCGCCCCGCCCCGTCACCCCTCCGACCAACTCCATCACCGCGCACACTTCCCGGCCTTTTTTTCGAGCCTCCCCTGTTACTTGCAGAACGGCAGCTTTCCAGTTCTTGTCTTCTCTGCCTATGATTCTCCTCTTTTGTCGGCAGAGTATCTCTGTATGGCGACGTCTTGCTCTGCGGCGTAGACACCCAGCGACCGAAGAGGATTGAAATGCTTGTAATTGAAAATTTCGGGTCTACTGCAAGCGCGCATTTATATTAACCCGAGGGGAAAAAACGGAATTTTGTCTGCTGAAATTAATTTCTGGACGGAAAAGTGTGACAAGCCATCATTCCACCCTTTCTACTCGTTCTCCCTTCACCCCACTTTTAACACACAGCTATACCAGAGCTCTTTAACTATTGTGAATGCGTTGGTGTACTGTAAGAGAAAAGCGACGCCGCATGCCGCATACGTATTTAAGAGTCAACGAGATTTTTCTACCTAGTGAAGGTCTAACATAGGAGCTATGTTCACCCGTCGTAATCATACAAATTTTGTATATCCGTGTATCTGAGGCTGGGAGGCCCGTGCCTATTCAAAATAAGCGGCAATTGAATAGCAGCTGAGCACGTAAAATCCACAATTTCCGTCGAAAAGTTAGATCTAAACAACTTGTTGAGATCAGTGCTCGCGTAGAAAAGAGACTAGGAGTATTTAATGAATCTATCACCGATAATGAATCGGCCTGTTGCCATATCCCTGCCTGTCACAACGCGCGGTGTTGGATTTGCTGCATCCATTGAATAGAGCAGGATGTGCATCACCTGGAGTGTATCTGCCATTTCACGGATATGCACAATTTCCCAGTATTATAGAGTAGGGTTCTATCGACTTTATTATAAACTATGTCTAAGTCCTTACGATCAAGGCGAGAGTCCATCATACGATGCTGTCATTCAATTCCATCGTCCTTGACGAGGAAACTCGACATGTCTTGGCGACGATCATTCGGATCCCAATATCAACTCAAAATATAATATGCGCTATTGGAAAGGTCGAAGGCACATACACATATGGCACTATGTTTTCGTAAAAGGTGCGAATAATCGCAGATTTATGTATTATTCCTTCCACCTTACAAAATTCATCAATAAGAATCCTCGTACAAATTAAGCATATTTTTGTTAAATTTTAAAAAATTTTAAAACTACATATATTGTAAAATATTGTACGCGAAAAAACGAAAGCGAACGAATTAAATGGAAATTGAAGAAAGTTTTTATTTTAGATCATTGTAACTCTGTTTGAAATCAATATTCAACAAATGTACGATATATAAAATTAATGCGTGTACCTTGTGCGTGGAAAAATGTAAAGTATAATAAATAAAAAATACGTGCACACTGCAAAACAATTTCTTAATATTTCTTAATATTCTATCACTGCTCGCTGCAATTACTCACCGTTCTAATGAAAAAAATTTTTGCTAGTGTATGTAAAATATTCTACAATTACGTTGTAAATGTAACGTAAAAAAAAAAAGAAGTAAAAATATGAAAATAGAAAAATAGAGATATGTTAAGTAACCCATATATTTCATTGCAAGAATATTGCATTAAACTAAAATATATCTTTAAAATAAAAATATTTTAGGTATTTAATAACATTCTTCTGCCAGTATATAAGTTGTAAATAAATGCAGATGATTTCAAACTTTATCAAGAGTTTTGCATAAGAATTAAGTTATTACTAATAAGGCAAATTCAATACGTGAAGGTTCAAGTTGAAGGGAACAGTTTAACATTTAGATCAAAGTAATCTTTCAATATCCCAAAATTCGAGAACGAACTGCGGGAGATGCCGACAGTTGTTGGAAAGGTCAGTGTCCAGCAGCCGTGGTAAAGGGGGGAGGCCGGCTTTTGACAAACAAAATAGGGTGGAACCCCTCGATCTACCGAAATTCTTCAATGAATAATTTTGAAAAGGATAAAATCCACTCCTTGACGAACGCTTAAATCGTAGCCATTGAATATGTACCCCAATTATTGAATAATAATGATTACGATTACTGATTGCAAGTACAATAATTTATTTAAAAGGTATAATAAAAAGGTAAAATAGTTCGAAGTTCATTTGTTACGTTATATCACTCTAGATTAAATAATCGCTAAATTACTAATGGAATGTCACTGCGATCTCTGAGATTTGCACCATTTCCCAATACTATCGAGTTGCACTGTACTTGGTTTATTATAAGTTTTACCTTAGGAGGTAGTGTGAGGGTGAGAGTCCATCTTTCGATGTCGTTACTCCTTTCATTCTTGACGAGGAGACTCGACGAGTCGTAGCTTCAATAACGCAAGTATCGGTATATGCCCACAATATTCTATGTGCCATTGGCAAAGTCGAATGTACCCGTCCAAAATATTTCTGCTGACGGGGAATCGGGCGTATTATACCTATACCCTTTTAATATACGTGAGATCCTTGTCAGCCGTGGCAATCCCGAGGTTTTCGCTTCAAGGGCCGTGATTTTACGAGCTTAATTCCCTATGTGGCTCTCACTGGCAACAGCTCGATGGACAGTGGATTTTATTTAACCCCGACGAAATTGGGCCCGCAATTTATAATGCAGATTTGCTACAACGGACTGTCCACGCATATTGTAATCTCCTAACGCGTGCGTCGGTTAGATTATCACCCAGCTTCATTTCATATTTTCACCAGCGCGCCTGGGCCCTTCAGAAGCCAACAGAGACGGACTGATTGTGGCCAGTCTACTGAATACTATCTGAGCACTTATATAATATGTAACGTTAATAATATATAGTAATATATAACGATCACTATAAGGTCACATACACGTAGGATCTCGTCGAATATACAACAAACTACACTTAGGCTACAGTATTAATTGTAAATTTTTCGATAATTCAGGTTTAATTTAAATAATCGATATTCATATTGGTCAATACTCGATTTAAGTGATAATTTAATAATACGTAATAATAAACTCGATCGTATCAAATTAACTGTACACCATTCTTCCTCCGCTAGATTAAAGAAAAGAAGTAAAAACAAAACCGGAAGACATGTATACTTGAAGAATCATGTATTCCATAACAATAATTAAACAAACCTTATACCTCGGAAGTCTCATTTTGATAAAAAATTTTGATAACTCGATGTAAGAATCAACGATCGATACCATTTCCGGTTCGAGAAACTAAAACAAACGTAGATGAATGGATTATAAAAAGGACGCACAATCGTCACCTAATCACTCTTTGGTTCAACATTCGAACTCGTCATTACATTATTTTTCTCTATTTGTGAGTAAATAGTGTTTATTTATTATTTCCTTCTTACGCGCCATCCGCGACGCGCTCAATTTATCCAAATGTAAGGAAGTGGCAAGGAGAAGCAAGCTTATCAAACCAACTGAACCGCCATCAACAAAATCAGGTAGGTGCGAAATTAATTAATTTTTAATATCTAAATTAAATTCAAACCTTCATCTGGTATTATATGATATTGGCCCCATCCCTAACTATTGAGAGTAAAATCTTAAGCTAAAAAGGAAGCATCGCATCTTCTTTTCGGCGAGGAAAGATTGTGAATAAGGTCGGTTTGTACAAAGTATGTAAATCGACATAACACATTCATCAAAGAATAGACTTAATGCGTTAGAAATTTTTTTTAATTCGTGTATATTTTAAATCAACCATTCATTTATATATATATAATTATTAATAACGGAATATAACTCAATTAAAAGGCTTAGTTAGAATTCGACAAAATATTTTATTATTATAAAAATTAAACCTATAACTTTTGCTGAACATATTTATAGTTTTTTTTTTTTTCTTTCAAATAATTGACGCATTTCAATAAAACTGTTTCGTGATTTCTTATTTATTGCGAAAATTTCCTAATTTTGAGACAATTTATATTTTTCGTAAATCGAATTTGAAATTATAATACATATGAAAGTTAATATGGAATACAGAAAATTGGATTTACATGCTCTATGAGTTTCATAATGAACTTATCTTGAGGCCATTTACATAAATAATACAATGAAATATTTTATTAAATAAATTCTCTAATTATAAACATAGAACACATATATGCGGGAAGTTTTAATTTAATATCGGCAAAATAAAAATAGTGCAGAATTTAAATTAATAATTCCTGACTTATCTAAGTCCTTCTAAGAATATTGTGAAAAATCAATGATTCATTGAATACATATATATGCTTAACCATCATGTCAGAGTGAATCAGGTTAATTGGAGACGAAAAATCTAATAAAATATGTGCTTAAGAGAATTAAAATTTAAAGAAATAAGCTGTATGAGAATTTTTTTGTAAAGCCTGTAGAGGAAGAAGGGAAAGGGAATCATTTAGTTCTTGAAAATTCTTGAAGATCAAGCGGAAGCATCGAAGGATGAACTGTTGTTAAATAATAGGTAAAGTAGAATTATTAAATAAACGGATGAGATGGATCACAGGTTCAGCAAGAGTACAGGTAGCGATAAGTAAAACCTTATTTAATTATTTTTAATGATTAATTTTATTCATAAATTCGAACGTATCTCTGTACATGATTTACGTACAAGATTGATTTATAATATTTTAAACTCAATCGTCAATCATTTTTATACTTGAGTTTACCAGGCACAAAAAACTAATTCTAATAAATTTTCATTTTTAATTGACGTGTATGCTAGTTTTTAATACTACGTACTTTACTTATGCGTAGAAACTTTTTCACATAAATACTAATAATATGTATATATATAGATTTTTAAAATATTCAATCTTATACATAATTTTATAATTTCATTCTTCAAATTTTTTCCATTATATAAGTAAAAGGATCTGTCAAATTCTTGTGTGTGCACTCGTGTGACCTATTTCGGCCCTATGCGACGATTATTTGTTAAATACTTTATAAATTTAAATTAATGCATGAAATTTTGAAAAAGAATGTCATCTTATTATAAAAAAAAAAGCTCGGGATTCTGCAGAATCGATTAAATAAAATGAAATATTTAATGAATTAATTAGTATAATTTAATATTATTTGCTTCCTTCTTTTACGTACATATATATAATAGGATTTTATTTATGTCAACAAGAGCTATAACTTTTTTTTTACTTTTTACTTGTTATCAAAATAGATTAAATTAATTTGATTATCTAATGGTTAATGTAGTTGGCAGGAGACATTAAAAACCTGTCAGAAAAATCTTTTATAATGCGCTTCGTTGTATTTGCAAATGTTGTATGAGCCTATTTGTCAGCATTTGAAATCAAGGACTGCATTCTCTTTTGTATATTTTGTCCATAAATATGCAGAGCTTTCTGTTTATGGAATCTATTGTAAATCGAAGGCAATGCAAGAGAAGCTGCATAATGTACGGTAAATATTGAAAGAGATTAATGAGAACTTGCGGGAAAGAGATAGAGAACGTAATGCTCGTAAAAGAGTTGGTACACCGACGAAACCTTGCATAATTTGTTGAATTTATTGTAATGGGCATTATTCCGGTATTGTATGCCCGACTCTATGCGAATATATTTGATCAGATTTTTCTTTATAACTGAAATGAATAAAGCTTGCACATACTTGCGTTAAGTGAATTCAGAAAGAGTCGAAAGCACGAAATTAACAGTCCTCTTCGTTACCTCAATACCAATCATTCGCTCAAGATTAACAATGTTCATTCATTTAAAATATAGCCAACGGCATTGTAACTATAAGAGGTTAACTCAAAGATCTAATAAAAAGAGGAGCAAGGAAATTATAGAATTAATGATGCTAGAGTAAGGAAAAGTCTCAAGAATATTCGGAATGATTTGGAATTAATTTGCCATAAAAATCTAAAGCTTTGTATAATAGAGTAACTCACTGCTGCCGATCTATACATCAAAGTCTCTCTGCAGCCGCTGTAACGGACTCGTACGTATGTGTACCTCTGTCAGTATTGTACGTGTGGATCTGATCAATAATTTTTAAATAAGCACGCCAGTAAGTTCGTATTAATTACAGGATTATTATTAAGCACCTGTAACTATAAAATTTGTTTAAAGAATAAATTGACTTAATCTTACGTCGGAAGTAAATAAAAACAATTGTTCGAATGTTTCCCGTTATTAACCGAATTGATTTATCCACGTGTACGTACGTATAAATAATACATTATACCGCATAAAGTATGTATTGATATAAAATATAATGTCACGTTCGTTGTTTATCTTAAAATTCCGGGATAAAATTAGTTTGTATAAAATTAGTAATATATCGGAGAACATGCGGTTGTTGGAATAATGCATAGGGCTTCGATTATGCATTGTCACCATTCATTATTAGCGTTAATAAGTGCATGCAAATATAATGAAATTCAGTGATAATGGCGGATGGGGGTTGGGGGGTTATTTGGGGTTGGGAGGTGGGGTAGGGGGCTGCGGTCGCTGATTAATACCAGAAATATTTTCGTGCTGACAGTCGGAAATTCATGTGAGAGGAGGGGCTGAGGCAGGAGGATTAATTGATCAGCGATAAATTCGCGCCAAACAGCTTACGAACATCGTCCAAGGGAAAATAGGCAAAATTTTACGCCTTCTTTACCCGTGGAAATGAAATTATTCACGAGTAGAATGAACGGCCGTTTCGTGACGCTCTGTCATAGTACGCGCGCGCACCTCCCTCCTTGCCGCCACCGCCGCCGCCGCCGCCGCCGCCACCGCCCCCAACACCGCCGCATTCCTAAGGCTCGAGAGCCGCGCCGACTTGGAGGCCGACGCTAAGGGTTTACTTCCGAATTTGGACGTAACTATTAATCAGACCTCATCCTCCTTGGAGAATGAGGTCTCCCTTATCTCCGAGCGCCTCGTACCCGAGCCTCTAATTAATTTACAATATGACCGACGTTTCGGTAAATGCGTGCCCCGCGACTGTCGACCGTTGCTTGCTCTCCTTTCCAAGAGGAAGCGTCCGGTGTTGAACTCGCATTGAGCGATTAGATCCGCGAATCGCGCCCTTAGATCGTAATAAACGCGGACTGCTCACGTCTTCTGCTTGGAATTCCCCGAGAGATAGATCTTCATCGAGCTCGTGAGAGTCGCTTCTCCACCCCTCTACCCCTCCACCCCCCCCGGCCACAATATCCCGCCCGTTTCTCCTATTCCGTCCGATTATCCATTCGTTATCCTCCCTATTTCAATACGTTCGAATTTTCCAAGGCCGGCATTTACGTAAGCAGTGACTAGAACCTTCATCAAATGTTCTAGTCACAAGAGCTTCTAATTTATTAGCTGTATTACGTGAATTATAACTCAAAATACCGAGAGCTTTTATTTTCCTAAGTCCTTGTGAGGCTCGATACGATTCAGCATAATCTCCGAATTTGGTAGAGAACCGTTGGGAGCCATTGGCAGTGCTGGAATATAATACGGAGTAGTAATTGTGTAATTGTGTAAGGCCACAGATATTCGTTCGCCGGCTACCTTCTGTCCTTTAGAGATAATAGATTTTTCGATCGTATGGGCGCTCGTAGAAAAGGAATCTGAGCTAACACTTTCGCTTGAGAGCCGCGGGCGGCGACGCAGACGGAGATGATCCAAGCATTCCGCACCACGCAGGGAGACGGCAAACAATCCGAGCGAATCGGGAGGAGGAAGTACGCTAGGGATATAAGGGAGCATTATCTTAGTTGGATCATGATAAGTGAGTGCCGTGAGCAGCAGCTCCGCCACGCGGGATCTCGGCAAAGCTCGCCGCTCAAAGTTTGCCCGACCACGCGGTGAGAGACGGAGCTCGAGCCGTAACGAATCCTCATTACCCGGAGATAGAGACGGGGCCTGAATCCGACGAGGAAGCTACCACTCCTGCACAGACTTTGCACCGGAATTCACCAGGAACAATTTTCATCCAGTCAAGGACGACTTACGCCAGACTCGACATTCGCTCGAACCAAACTTTACCTCCTACCGGATTCAAGAGCCATTGTTTCCCGGCGATGCTTTTCCCGTCTTTACTCCCTACTCCCCGCGCCTTCATTTATTTATTTATTTATTTATCACGTAGATCATTAATCCCTCAAAGCTACCTACAAATCTCATACTGGATTTCTATTTCACATTTACTATTCACATCGCAGATTACTTACGGATAAAAATTTTTTCAATTTTACTTTACTTAATGTTGCCATAAATTATATAAAAAAAAAAAAAAATAAAATAATAATAATAAAATAAAAACTGATCTTTTACTGAAAAGTTCATTATAAAAGATTCGAAAAGTTTATTATCCTTAAAATATTTTACGCTTCATTTACGATTAACAGAAAATTTTCTACATTAGTATCGGAATTTTATGCTTTACTTTTTAGAACGTAACGATAATTTTTTTTAATATCTCTGATCGTAAAGTAAACGTCAACTAAAGTTTTATCTTATTAAATGTATAAAAAACGTCAACTTTTTCTAATCTTTGAATTGAATTAAATCTTAAATATTAGTCATATCTACAATTCCAGTTTGCATATATTACAATAGGCACTCGATAATTTATAACCTTCGCATTCCCTTTTATTAAATAGAAATGTTTAACAAAGAAATAAAATAAATTATCATACTTTAAATTCAAAGCTAGAAAATTAAATCACTGTTCATCCAGCAGAACTTACATATTAACAGTATAATAGAATTGAATCATTAATAATTGAATTTCGTTATTGTTACAAGATCTATGTTAGCAATGTTAAAAGTGTAATTAAGATCATCATTGAATTGTCCAAAACTTTTTAAGAAAAATGATAGTTAAATTTTACTCTCAGTTAAAAAGATTTTCTAAAAATCTTTAGCAATTAATTATAAGACAAGCGGCTACATAGTTAGGCAGAAAGAGAGACAGAGAGAGAGAGAGAGAGAGAGAGAGAGTAAAAAGAAATTCTTCTATAAACATGATGGTATCCAATCCATATCTTTATTTCTCAATTTCGATAAAAATTCTCTTCTTGCTTTTATTTTTATTCATATCGAATCAAATTTAGTATCAGATAAAATGGAAAAAATAAAGGAAGCGCTTGGAAATCTGCATAAAGAAAAACATGGTAGTTAAATCCTATGAAAGTTGATAGTATGATTTCATACATTTTTTTTAGCAACCTTATATAAATTTACGTGTATACGCGAATGAATAAATACACGCGCAAGAAATTAAAATAAAAAACAACTGTAGCCAAGAAATTTTTTATCCTTTTCGAAAATAACATATTTTCAAAACTATTTTATTTCACCGGCTCCGTTACAAATATTTCTTATAATTACATTCTGCACATCTATTACATTTAAGCCATTTGCGTCTTTATATTCTGTTGTATTCGATTATTCTAAAGAAAACCTTTAGAATATTTCTGCCGCTTTAATATTGTATTTGTATTTGTATTTGTATTTGTATTTGTATTTATTTACTCTATGACGTTATATTACGTTTCCTTTTAAATATTCAATTTTTAAGTTTTATTTTAAATATAAAATTTCAAAAAACACTGACAGAGTAAGATTGAGTTTGTAATTAATTTTGCTTGTATCGAATTCTGTAGCACCGTTTTATGAAAAATTCGACTTATAAAATTTCTTTCCAATTTTCATGAAAATCTAATTGTTCTAAATAAGAATAACAGACTTTCTTTTATCAATTGAGAATGTTTTTTTAACCTAAGCGATTTAATACACTTACACCAATAGTAAATACGCCTTTAGTTTGTACTATTTCGTTATAAGGGATGTTTTTTTTAAATTTGATTGGTACGGAATGAAAACCAATAACAGTGTATATTGTATTTACATTGAAATTCTTGGTTTGTAATAAAAAAATTCGTCTCAAAGCTACAGTGTTAACTGGATTTCTAAAGCTTTTAAATATAAATAATGTCGATTAATTATTGTATTATGAATATAATTGATCATAAAGCACGCAATGTTTTGTCAACAAGCAAGACTTGATGAAAAAGTATTTGTAATAAGAGCGGTTGGAAAAAATTCTCGGTAAAAGTAGAGGAAATAGATGTGTGAAACAGTGATTGTAGAAGTGATATTTCAAATATTGCTTTTGCTGCTTGTAAACAATAATAATTTGATGATCGAGTTTGTAAACTTATTTACTCGTGCTTTACGGTAAAAAGGACTTCTGCAGGTTTATTGAAGCTCATAAACAAATAAGTATCGCAGTTTGTAGAAAAAGCAAACTAAAGGAAGAAAATGGAATTTCGCGAAGAGTGTAAAATATACCGAGCGAGATATAACAAACATTTATACGAACTTGTTTACTTCTTACGGCTGTCGATTCGAGCAGCCCTTATGCATTAGAATAAAAATTGAAGCATTGGAGCTTTTGATGTAGGGCAGCGAGCGCTGGCACAGAGACCTGCACTCGTACGTTCTTATCGCAACAATCCCCCCCCCGCACCCGCACCCTTCGTTTACCTTGCCGCTCATCTTCAAGGCTCGGCACGTGCTGCTGCAACTCGCCACTTTTTTCCTCAGGCTTCTACGTACAAGCCGCGCGAATAAACCAAATAAGACAAAGCCAGAGCTTATGAAAAACGGCCGCGAAGGAAAAATCTTGAATCCGCTTACAGCCATATTAAGAATCTATATTTATATTAAAATATATTCGGGGTATATTTACGTTATGGTCCGAGCGACGGCTCCGTCGTTCGAATTACAGTCGAGTTAATTGGAAGGACGAAAAAGATAAGGACATTTGAGTTTATTAACCAAGTTCATCAACTCGGAATAAGAAGAGAATCAGTTTTCTCCCCTCTTTTATATATATATATATATACATAAATAAATGGGCCTTTTATCCTCCAGGAACTTTATCGTACTAGCTATAGTGTCCCTTTGTTACTTCGTTTCGCTGCTTATCATCGCTTCTACGCCTCCTTTCTTTTAAATGGCTCCTCGTACATCGTTCGACTCATAAACCTCAAGTCTGCAGCACTACATCTTCCTTAGCACGGCCCGTGAAATGCTGCAGTACGAAGCTTCATTTTTCAATTGTACTCGTCAGCTCACAGTGGGATGGGAAAGTAATGCCGGCTTCCCTCCGCTGACATCCTTATTATCGGATTTCGTGTATGGACACGTATTTCGCGTGTATGTATCGCGGAGTTTATCTCCTCATTACCTTCAAAGCACAATTTATTAACGGCATGCTCTTGGTCGGAAATGTGAAAGACGAAGGGAAGAAAGCCAAAAGTCCAAAAGTGAAAATAGCATTAAATATTCCGTTTTCGCATATTATTCAATCCCATGGATTATAAGAAGATAGCCCCGTAAAGCCCACGCAATTTATGTTATTTATTCACTCGTTCGCTCGTTCGTTCGTTCGTTCGTTCGTTCGTTCGCTCGCTCGTTCATTTATTTATTTATTTATTTATTTATTTATTTTACTTAATATTATACTTGAGACATTTTCATTTATCGTGAATTCATAATGCCATTTCATAAGATAAAAGAGCTTTTCCGTTTTAAGAACTGCGTGCTCGAGATACTTAAGGTAACGTCGCTTACTCGACTAGCCATTATCGATATTGATTATGTTTTACAAATATTAACAATTCCACAGGCTATTGTTTCTGTTTCTTCAATATAGTGCTGCGGTGCGCAACTTTTATATTACCCTTGAAGGACCCATAATACTTTCTTATACAAATTAATTAGTTATAGTAAATATTTGTTTCATTTTCCTTCCATATTTCTCTCAGTACAATTCAATATGATTCAGCGGCGATAGAAAAGGTTTGAAGCAAATTGAAAACAACGAGTCGGGCAAGCGTAGCGACGTAGTGTGAGGTCGCCTTAAAATTATTTAAATTTGTTTCATATTTATATCGGCTTTTTTATTTAAAATTTAGAAGAATCGCATAAGAAATGAGGAATAATAAAAGTCGCTTAACAGCCATACGCGGAGTGAGAGGCATAAAGTAGGTTAAAAAAAAAAGGGAGGGGGTGGGCGATATAAATATTTTATGGCGCGAAGAAAATGACGAGGAAAGAGCTTGAATCGGTAAAATAGTAATGCCGAATATGAACGAATGTGAAAAAGTGAAAAGTTTCCAATGAGGCGGCATGTAGAGAGGGAGAAGTGAAACGAGATACGTAAATGCAGTCTAATGTGCACAATTAGGGATTGCAAGCTACTCGTGGTCTCGGGGTCTGAAGGGGCCGCGGGAGGACACGGGGGTGGGGTGCGCACCAGCTGTGGATCCACCGACGTTATTATGAATAACAGGGCTAAAAAATGGCCCGCGGCAAATCTTCTTCTATTTAGATGGAATTATTAATTCTTTGTAGGTACTTTAAAATAATAAGAAGGTATAGAATTCGCTCACACAATTCAATGACTGACATTTGCCATATTAGAAGATAAAAAATTTCCATCGACGAGCCTTACATCTCTTTTTATGCACGAGTCATTATATCGAGCTCCCATTATTTATACCTGAGTGATTAATTAAAGAAGCTTTCCCCATCCTTCATTTTCGTCTTCGTGAAAATTTTCGAACGATCGACCAATTAAGTCTTCTACTTACATGATTTTCAATTGCAATGCGATAATTAATAAAGGTCGCACGGAGATGGGGGAGGGGGGAGTGCGGAAGGGGGGAGGTCGGGCGTGTGTTGATAAATTTTGACATTATTATACAAGGAAGGATGTTAAAAAGAGAGGATTTACTTAACTTACAGCCTTAACGTCAAAGAATTGAGGACAAAAAATCTTTGTAATGATAAATTGACGCAGCGGAGGTTCATCAAGATTCGATCAAGATCTAATTTAGAAAGCTACGGCTTTTTATTCGATGTAATTTTCTTTTTTACGTTTATATTCTGCGTCACTTTTTTCGATATTTATTCATACGTTCGATGCAGCTTTAATGAAATTTGAAAGGCGATCGATTTACCCGAAAGCTTTTCACTCCCATTCGAAAGCAGCCGTCTTCATCGTAAATACATATATAATTTTGTATACCTTGACAGTACTCCTTCCATTACCGATTTTCACGAGCATATTGTAAATTTTTAAATTACAAAAAGTTATGCTTCAAAAAATCCATATATTAATATTAATAGAGAGATTGAAAGAGTTTCAAAATTCTTGAGTCAACAACGTCTTCGATTTAATATCAATAATTCTCAAATAAATTTCTAACTCATTTTCAATTAGTTTTCTAAATTTCCTATTTTAGAATAGTCGAATCATTTTATTCGTTATTTGATTGGTAACTAAAACCTGGTAGTTAATAAATACTTATGAGTATAGATGTAAAGTGATAAAATGGCTGTATTTTATAAATTAGATTTTCGACGGTTCTGTTTAAGTGTGAAAACCAAAAATAATAAAATAATATGCAATGAAAATGAGTAGAAATTCACAGAAATATATTATATCGTAGCATAACGAAATTCCGGAGAAGATAAATAAATTCTTTTATTAAAATACACGACTGAATAATCCTTAGATTCGATAATATTGCATGTAATTGCATGTCATCGTAGCTACTAGTTGCAATCTAATTATCTAAAAAGGATAATAAAACTTTTTGTATGAGTGAATTTAAAGGTCAGGGCTGCTTTTCTTTTCTATCAATCTATATTTTTATCTATATTTATAAATTATCTTAAATTAAATACAGACCTGGAGAAAAACAAATATTATCACATGACACTCCACTTGGTTTGCATGTGAAAGGTCATCCGAATCATTGAAAATCACGCTAGTAATCTTAGCCGACGCTGTCCGTTCAATTTAAGCTTTTAAAATATTATTCAAGCGAACCTATACAAACTTCAAAAATTATACGATTCATAGCATTTCTTTTTGTCATTTTTATTCCTGCTACATCAATATCTTTTATATTTTGTCGTACGGGACTATTGTTTCCCAGTTCGATTACGTTTTATATTCTTTTCGCAGAAAAAATTGACCACATCGAAATATCTTAAAGCCACGATCGATCCTTGCTTTCTTTTCATATTTACATTTTTTTAAAATATTTGTAGATATTAATGAAAAGTGCAATCCGAGTGTTTCTAACCTTCGCGATAATTCGAATCGACGATCGGCTTACTGCTTACGAGCCTAAGCAAATTAATGACGTCCTCGTCATTGTTTATGATCTAAATTACCTCATCATTGATATTTATTTGCACGTAAAACTTATAAAGCCATCCATACCGGTCTATAAGAAATTTTAGTGATTCTTTCGTACACTTTACGATTGCATTGCTGCCGGAAATTGATAGTTGAACGATCGCAGTCATCTATAATAACAGCTTCGATGCAGCTTTCTGAGTTGATCCCATCGTCCAACGTGATTGCTCAACCACCAACCATGGAAAAATCGACATTCTTCGTTTTATTTTATCAATAATACTTACAAAACTACTCGTAGAATCATTCGAATAATTAAAATCCAAGATTTTTACGACTAGTGAATCCTAGTGACCTCTCGAGTTTTGCCCCCTTTGATGAATATTTCTTGAGGACGCGAACCTCATGCTTTAATGACAATTCACGTTGAATACGAACTAATCCAGAATTTCATTTTAACCATTACCTATATACCGGCGGATTTATTACTTTCCATTCGCCGAAACAAATACCTTTCTTGTTTTTATATACTTTCGGCAATATTTTATAAGCACGCTTTATAAACAGTACATATTTAAATATATATTATGTATAGCGTATTACATGGTAGATTATATTTAATTCTCGAATATAATCTGCCTCATTATAAAAGCAGAGATCCCTCCCTGTATAAAAATATAATAACGATAAGAAACGAAAAATTTATACTTACGTAGGACACTTTCATGCAAATATCATTTTATTCCTTTCTTTAGGCTTATAAAAATCCTCGTATTAAAGCATCCGGTAGATAAATGACATGATAATAAGTACTCGTATAATAAGGATTTCGGTAAATATAAAGTAAGAATTTAAAATTTAACTTTATACGACTAACATATGTAAATTAATAAGAAAAAAACTAATTCATAATAATAAATAATGTACTAGAGATTTATTTTTTAGAATCGATGTGGTACGTACATGAAATAACTCAGGAACTAATGTACGTACTAAATAAATTATAAATTATAATACATGACTAAAGTAATTGTATTGAACTTAATTTAGGAAAGCACAAATGTTTAATTACTGAAATTTTAAAAATAAGAAGTTGGTGTGCCTGGCTTTGAGAAGGAATGAGTTGTTTAAATAATTCAAGTATACCATTCACGAAATAAATTCATGAAATAAATTTATACAAAAACCGCTAAGCACGCGAAGATTGAAACATTTGGAATCATAAATACGTAAAAATAGGTAAAATGCATAAAAAAAAAGGCGTCATCGATGGTAGGGGGAAGAGGATAGGATTAGGAAAAGACTCACAGGCATCTGGTTACTTGTAATATCTTTTATAAAAAAATTTTATAACCGGAAAAGGAGCGTTAAGACCATTTTAAATGAAATTGGTCTTGGCCGAAAGCATAAATAATTCCTACATTAATCTTCAAACAAAAATGAAGCAATTTCAGGGATGAAAATTTCAGCGGAAAATATCCGGGAATATATTTCTCAATGTTTCAACCCCTTTTCAAAAAAAAAAAAAGAAAAGAAAAAGAAAAAAAATCCCTTGTCCCTTTAATCACTTGTCGGGAGAAGCTGCGTCGGCTTCCAAAGTCACAGAAATAGAAGAGACCTTAGTAATAAATTCTTGTCCTTGGTCCCTTCTCGAGACATTTGCGTTTTATGAGGGAACGGCAATCGATATTCGCAATCGGAATACGGCGGCGTAAGTTTCGGGCCGATTCAAGTATCAAGATGTCCGACCCCCCTCCCCCTCTCCCTCCCCCAATCCCCATCACCGTTGCCCATTTTGCCGCTGTCAATGAGCGGACAATCGCAAACGCTTCTCCGGGGCTGCGTATAACATTTATGAGGAAGCGCTCGTTAAACCGACGACGAGGCAGGCAGGGGAAAAGTTCACCAGGTGGAGCAGGAAAACTCGTGGCCGTAATTTTCCGCCTTATCAGCAAGTTCACGGACGAATGGCTCCCGCCCGGGACAGATAGGAGCGTCGGGCCGCTTATACAGAAATTCGAGACCAAGACCCTATTCTCACTCGCGTCTTTTACTCCCGTAAATGCTCAGAGTCCGTGGCTTCTATAGCCGACTTTTTTTTTTCTAAGATCGCGACTCGTGTCACGCTATTCTATTCGATTCATCACTTCAGTTCGCCATTTCTCTCATTTCCTTTATCCTTGGGCTCATCGACATTGTTTTATTGTACGAGTCGAAGTTTTCGAACATTAATAATCTTTGCCACTCGGTAGATTTATTCGATTATCGATAATGGATTTTTAATTGTCAGCTGATTTTAATGAATGAAATAACGAGTAATTCCATACGAATAAGAATGAATGAATAAAAAAAAAAAAAAAAAAAAAGTAACTCGTAATCACGCGTAACGTATGCTATCGTTAATTAGCTAATAATGATACAGCTCTTAACCATTATTATACTAAAGGCTTTAACTCAAAACTCACTTTAAATGTTCATTAGTGTTTAACACCAATAGCGTTTAACCATTTTAATTTAAATTAATCATTTCCAATGATTTTTATAGAACAGGTGATGGAATAAGACGAAATAAAAATGACAAAGTCGACCGATGAAACATTTTTAAACTTGTTACGAACATAGTTTAGTAAATACATACATGTATATAAATCTTACAAACTGTAATAACTAAATTAAGTAGGTATGGACTATTTTAAAATTTTAATATAAATTGAAGTATTTTAAATCTTTATTATTCTTGAAAGCGCGGTTAACGGGTGCATTCATTTTGCGGCTTGTACAGAGTTGCAAAACTACTTCAAAGTAATACAAAGTTTTTAGATATTCGAGTTCGTTTCCACCCCCTTCTCCCAAACCGCTACCACCACCCCCCCTCTCACTCTTGCCCTCTCACTCTCTCTCACTTTTCCCCCCCGTTTGTCTGTTTCTGTCCACAGCTGTCGCCCTCACCAACCCCTCTCGCCCCGCTCCGCAAGCCAGTCAGTCGCTTAGCGGCTTTCGTACATTAACTTGCTTTTTTCTCGCAACCTTTGGCTCAAGGAAGTGCGTCATTAAAATTCCGCCTAACGGGTAGCATTATACAAGTACACTTTAGGATTTAATCCATGAATTTCATTGCTTCTCTAGTACCAGTTGTTTGACTCTTGCCGCGGTTTAACATAAACTTCTAAGTAACTCCATCTACAATGTATTACTGCATGAAAATAATTTCTCTCATAATTAAGTTTAAACAAAAAGTCCTTGCGGATCTGTAGATAAAATTAAAATTATGAATTTACGATTTGTACTTTGAATATTTATAAGCTTCGGTCAAATATGATTAAAAGATTCCATTTGGTAAATTATTTTCACTCGCCTTTCCGACTTTTTATTAAATTACCAATACTGCCAAACAATCTGAAGATTTATTTATTCATAGAATAATTATAGAAAAATAATAGCAAAATTCTTTTCATTTCATTTACAATTCATTAAGATCTATTCAGTTAATTTGAAAATATCTACGAAAATTTGTACGTAATAATTATTGCAATTATTTCCACTCGTCGGCTCAACTCTGACTATCTTCAGGATAAAAAAATAATAATGGACACAATAAGTAAATAGCTTATATTATTTCCTAGTTTATTTATATATGTATATGTATAATATTCAGATACATTTTATATAAAGTAGATCTCACATTATTTTCTTACCCAGTTTAACGGATCATTTCGAGAGAAATTTTACTTATTATCGTAGAATTTTACGTGTAAATTGTATACATATTCTGAATTAGATAAAAATTTCAATGATATTATAATTATTGTAAACAATTACCTCGAACTCTACGATGAAATATTTATATAAATTGGTAAACAAAGAATATTGAAGTAATTGAAGATATATCATACGTGATATATTAATATATTAATTCCTTTTGCAAATGTCTCATTACTGGTATATTTTTCAAATTAATTTATGTTACAATTTTTCATTTGCAAGTACACAGTAATCATAAAAGTTTTTATAAACGTAAGACAGTATTTACGAGTAAAAATCTTAGAGTATTCAAAACTATATTATTTATGTTTGGAATATTAAAATAAACTATCAATTGAATTCGAAACAGAAAATAATAATAATAATAATAATAATAATAATAATAATAAGGATAAGGATAAGGATAAGGATAAGGATAATGTAAGCATGAAAATTATTTAAACATGGATAGTTGTTTTGAATTGAAGTGACCCGTTGGGATGACGGAGAAAGAACTTTCTTGAAAGCAATATTGTTTCAATTCAGCTTTTAACAGCTTAGCAGCTTTAAAAGCTGAAATAAAAAGCTTAAAGAAAAAAGCAGCGAATTATTAAGAAGTGCAATAATACAACGCCCGGAAATGATACCAGAATTTTAAAAGTGAATCCTTCACTAAAAATGTGTTAATAAAAATATGAAATACAAACCATAATGCAGCCGTAAAAAAAGATGGAATGAGTATATCAAAGTAAGACGATATATTCTTGAATTTTTTAACGTATTAAAATGAGATCGTTAATCTGAAAATTGCCTTCATGTTTAAATTTTCAAAATAACCTATTATCATAATACTTTTTAATACATCAATACTAACGATATACTGAATTTCAATATACAACTGTTTTTTTGGTCAAATAAAGTTATTTTAAAATTTCATTGATTTAACTTCATGTTATAAATTGCCATTTAATTGACGGTAATATTGAAGGTTTCGTGTAAATACTTGTTATACATTTAATTAAAGCTGATGGAGTAAGTGGTAATAACTTATCGAGTTCCGAGTCATGGTAAAATGTCGTTCGACTAGTTCGTAATCATTAGAAGAGTCTCTTTGTATTTATCACTATTACTGTCCAATACTTGTCTCGAAGTTTTACTCGCGGATTTGCCACGGGCGAGAAAACCCGTTTGAACTTGAATGATATAACCGGCCTAAACTGAGCAAAGGCTCCTTTGCCGGCAAAGGGAAATCAGTAGATTTAATCGCAGTCGTAGTATACCGTTCTTCCACGATAGGGACAGAAAATACCGAGAGGAAAATTAATACGACGGATGTATAGGCGAGATGAAGCTGTGTAGGTTAGGACAAGAATGATTTAAGGGTTTTTATCAGCAACTCGGAATCACGAACTCGGAACAACCTCGTCAGCAAGACCTTCCTATCGATTCTGCATAGGATCCGCGTCATCCAAATATCCGATGGTGAACAGCCTCCCCACCCGCACATCTTACCGGGGAGTATACGGCGATTCGGCTCTCGAGCATCTACTACATGTTAAACGATGAAGGCTGGCCATCGATCAGTGCTAAAATCGTCAATTCTTAAACCCTTACAATTAAATGTATTGTTGAAGCATCAATTATCCTATCCAAGGGTAATGAGGTGTAAGGGTGTATTACAAGTCGTATGGGTAACACAAAATATTCCTGGGTCTGCTTTCGCGTTATAATTATCCGGATACAGAGGAATCAATGTATGAATCGTGACAATAGGATAATTGGAGGTTAGATAGCCGATAAGTTGAAACTGTTAAATTTACAGTAAAGTTTGGTTAATTTAATTCATAAAACCTTTAAAGCCTAGGGTGGATGTTAATTGTTTTTCATAATGAATTGTGAGTTATGCGAGGACATTGACTCGTGCAAAATCAAAGTTCAGAATGCTCAATTAGGAGAGTCGAATAAGGAAGCGGAATCCAGTGCTCCTTAAGTACATCCGTCCATTAGGATCTATCGATTAGGCGCACGTGCGGCTCCAGGTATGCGATCCATTCGATGCGCATGCAGCACGTAAGGTGACGGAGTGGGGGCGGGGGAAGGAGGGGGGGGCGGATGGCCGAAAAGATCGAGGAGCCACCATAGGGGATCGAGCCTCTCTCGACACAGGCTCCTCTTCAGACCTATCGATTTAGCGACTATCGGTTCGAAGTCGTGTCGTATCTCGAGTGCGGCTCCGATTGGTCTCGCGCACCAATGCCCAGCGATGAATTGGTAATTCGGACTTAATAACGTCCCGAGCTCCGGAGTCTTGATTCGAGATCGTTTGAGCGGGCCGATCCTCGGTCCCCGCACCGACTCCTCGATCCCTCTCGGCTTTCCGAGCTATTGCTCCTCAATCAAACATTCATCGAAAGCGTTTAGGCTAAAAAGACGAAATCCCTGGCCGGATGCGTACCAACGCTTACCGAAAAATCCAAAATCTCGCTTGTATCGATAAGGATGTTGTATCGATCGACTCGAGAATCTGGCCCTTTTCAGGCCCTTTGACTTTTAAGCCTCCGAAGCTTAATAAAGTTTCGTAAAAAGAGTTTACAGCACTGTGATCGGATATAATATTTTGTTTTGTATGATTTTGTTGGTCGTACATGATCGCTCGGTAAATCCGAAATCACACGAATTTACTTCTCTACAAGTATGGGTAAACACGTCGGCTGGACGTGTCAATTTATGTCGAGCGTACACTGCGGGACGCAGAGTTAGTCCACAGCAAATTGCTTTTATGATTGCTATAGAAACATAAATGATCGCGTAGAGGGCAGTAAAAAAATCTGCATAGATCAGTTTCGAGTTTCGAGTCATTACACACAAGTGGCAGTGACAAGTACTAAAGCTTCGAATATCAGTCAGAAACGAATGAACTTTGTTGTCAAAGTGTCAGAATAACTTTGTTGTTTCATTGTACCGATAGTCCATTTTTTTAGCTTTTCTCACGCGATTGTTATGATACTTGCTCGGGAGCTTAAGGTACTTTCGTCACTTAAAATCTTATCTTTCGCCCGGTATTACCGTCATTTACTAACCTAACTTTAAATGCTCAAGCCCCTAATGCATGGAGCTAAAAAATTTTTGTCAATTCGATGATTTCCCGAAAGATTTATGGGTCCCGTTAATTTTATCTTATTCGACGTAGTTAAGAACGTAGCTTCAAATCCTTAGTAATTGCTAAGGATTTATTATTAATTAATCATAGTTGAAGGCTTGGTAAATCATACGAAATTATTTATAAAGTCTATTTATCAGCGCATAAATCCAATGGCAATGGAATCAATATAAGCGCGGCATGACGATTGATACTTAAATTGAACAATAAAATACGCATTGGGTGGATCACGTAAATCAGATGAGCTTTCATAGTTGTAAGTGTTGCCGGATATGATCGACAAGATACGTGTTATTGCTTTATAAAGGCGAAATGCAATGAATAAGTAGTTGATGCAATGAATAAGTATGAGCAATAAACGAATTTAGTATGGGCCAGTGAATATTATTAGGCTGCTGTTTCAAAGAATATTTTGGAATTTACATGATAATCGGATAGAGACGAAAGAGAGTGTTTGGTGATCGAGTATGAGGAGTTGATTTTGAGGAGGATATATGAGTAGGGAGAAAGCGGTAGAGCGATGCGGAGGGTAGAGTGGGGAGTAGAGGATCGGGAGGAATGAAGAGAGGCTTCGGATAATTTAGCGAGTCGGTGAACACAGACATGGAAATGAGGCTTCAAGTGTTCAGGATAGTTTGGCTGGTTACTAATGTCGAATCGGCATGAGCGCACTTGACGACAGGGCGGCACGGGAGAGGGAAAGCAATACATAGATCGGGGGGAGTGAGAAATGCGCGGGGACGCGGACACGGCTGACGAGTTGAGAGTTATTGCAACAGGAAGCCAACTGCTGGAGCTGCTCAGTCGCCCGAAACATAGTCCTGGATGTGTGCAACGAGCAATTCCCGCTCGAACCTTTAACGCAATACCACTTCTTCCCCCCCCCCCCCCCCTCCGCGCCCCGTCACACCGCCCGCCCCTTTCATATCCTGTTTATCTCTATTTCACCGGCTAAAATCTGGAGCTGGTGGGGAGGGGGGTGGGCGATTCGAATCTCATGCGCTCAATAATACTACGATCCCTTAAATCCCTCATCTCCGTGCATACGGGCTTGCATTGAACAAATAAGCATCGCGCCACGAAATCCCAAGGAAAAATTGACTTCGATTTTCACGTCACGCTGCTAAATAGCATCCAACATGCGCATTATTATAAAACTGCACGCAACCGGAAGTTCTATCGCTCCTCCGTTTTAAATGCTTTTTACCAGCTTTGAAACATTTCTTTATTAAAGCGGGTGTAGAAATTGCAATCCGAAAGTCGGCGAGACACGCAAAGACAACAAGACCTCAGATAGAGTAACATAATACTACAATAACAACAATGTCATATAATTGTGGATTGTACTAATGCATCGAAATGAACGTATTATATTATATTGAACGGAGGCTTCCCTTATTACATTCTCCGCAATTTCCAGCAGAATATATCCCGCTCCATCCCTTCTAGGCCCCTTAATTAAATAAAGAGGTAAATTAAATTTCCAAGCATTTTTACATTATGAATAATGTCCTTTTACTCCTCTTCTGAGTGATTAGGCACTGACAAAAACGACCAATAATGTAATGCATTCAGAGGTGAGAGTGTTTAAATTTCTTATAAAAATATGTATTCCGTCGTTTGTCGAATGGACGTTGAAAGCGATCAAAAGAAATGAACTGAATTTTCTTATTTTGCTTCCCGTCGAGGATGCACCGACTGCACTTTCCTTTGTGTCTGTTCATGCGCGGCTGCCTGTTGTTTCGCGATTCTCTCGAGTGCTTTGATCTTCTGGATCCAACAACTCACATCGAGTTGAGCCTCAGTCGAGCACGTACCAATCAGCTCTACCTCCAGCACAATAAGAAAAGTTATTTCTCCCTTCCGAACCGTTAGTTACTCTTCTCACGTGACTGACGCCTGGACAATGATTCTCTCTCTCTCTCTCTCTCTCTCTCTCTCTCTCTCTCTCTCTCTCTCTCTCTCTCTCTCCCTCTCTCTCTATCTCTCTCTCTCTATCTATCTATCTATCTCTGTGCGTGCGTGCCTGCGTGTATCTACATACCCCACTCCCGATTTAATCAATAAACATTCCGAAAAATTTAATTAACAGCTCCGACTTAAAAAAAAAAAAAAAAATTAAAATACGCAGAGTTGCGAACCGAGCTTTTCTCGTATAGAATTTGAACGGTTAATTATAAGGCGAGTCTGTAAAGTTATGCTGCGTACCTTGTACTTCTGTACATGTTTAAAGTTATCGATTGTAGGTACACAATGTAACTCATGCGAATAATGGCATGGGCGTTACAATATTCATATAAAATTAATGTCCAATATCTTTACAATTATGATATTTAGAAATTTATATACTCCATCCATCAAAGCATTCGACACTAATATATTTTACGTCATTTGCTTTTTTATTTATAAATCATAAATCAGTCTTTCCATACACTAAATAAATAGTTTATTAGTCCTATGTATATATTTTGTCTGTCTAGTTGTTACCGATCATTCGTACACAGGGGTCGTTAAAATAAATTATAAACAATCAATAGTGATATAAAGAAATCAACATGTAACTATAGTAAATAATTGTAAATATTGCCGCCGATACACAGCTGTTTACATTTTCAATAAATTATCGATTAGTGTGTACTTTCGTTTTGAGAGAAAGTCAACTCAAGCAACTCTATGCGTTGAACGTATAATGAAAAGGTTCATTATGCCTTGAATAGACGTAATAAAACAAAGGGAAAATAAACTTTAATAATCTGAAAATCTTATCATTTAATATCTAAAAATTACCATATTCTAGCATTATTTTATTAATTTCGCCATCATTTTTCTCACCCCCCTTTCTCTCACCATCCATCTATCAAGCTATTCGTCTACCTAACGGTGCGCAGTCCCATCCTCTTGGCAACTTTTTCGTCCCTCGCATCCAAGTGAGATGAAAACTGAGCGATGAGTTCGAAAGGTGCTGCATGGTGAGGGACGAGGGGGGGAGGCGTAGATGGAGGGGGGGAGTCTATTCTTTCCCAGCCGCCTTTCGCCCCTTATAAATTATGACGACTTCATTGAAAATGGGAATGCATAAATATTCGCAAAGAACGTCGTGCTCCTCCCCCCCCCACATCCCGTAGCCGTTCTCGGCCAATATTTTTGCTTCGTAAATTCGTAAAAACGCCTCGTCAGACTTGCAGTCCGTGCGCTCCCATGGCATTTATGCGCGAGCACGAGTTAAAGCCGAGGCCACTTTCCTATCCTCTTCGTCCCTCAAAGTACGAACAAAGTATGGAAGGAACACTTGTGTCTCGCTTAAAATCGCCGCTCTAATGGATTCCTCCTCCGGCAGGCCCCGGACAGTTCCTCGGGAACGCGATCCCGAGTAAAGCCTCGCCAGGGACGGTTAAATTATTCACTCGGCCCGAATCATCCGGCTTTTTGCCTCAAATTATAATAATAACATATAATAAAATATGCGCTGGACCGTCTTGCTGGTGAGACGCTCCGCCTTATCGGACACCACCACCCTCCCCACACCGCAACGGGACGCGTTATTGGTACGTAAGAGCCGGATGAGCGAGGAGGCGCCTCCTTGCCTTGACCAAAGCATAATCGACCTTTGTGCATTGGTGCTTATAAATCTTTTGCTCGTCGATCCATGTTATCAGACACATCGGGCTGCCAGTGTCAAATTCCAGAGCTTTGCCTCTATTATATATCATATATCCATAATGCTCTTATCATTCGATAGTTCAACTAACAGTATCTTTACGATTTCAGTGAAAAGCCAATGCTAAAGTATAGTTTCTTGGAGAATGACTTGAAAATTTAAGAATAAGAGCCTCTTCGGTTTTAAGCAATACAGACAATGACGCAAGACTGTGGGAAACAACTAGCAATACAATTTCTGAGTGAGGGTGAGGTGAAATTTCGTAATGTGAAAAAAATTGCGGAATTGCGGATATTGAGGCAGATAAATTATAAACGCCAAGGGCAGACTGGTCCAATATCCTACCTCCCTCCTTCTTGTTTGGCATGACCGTCCCCCACCCCTCCGTGCTTTAACGTAGAAGTATTCTTCGCACGCGCGAAAAAAAGTCGCGGAGTCCGCGATGATTTTTTCGCGTCCACGCTGACAGCGCAAGGACTCGAAAGTGGGAAAGTTCTTGCCCAGGGGGACGGAACCGTACATCGAGAGCATAACTCACCCAACTTGCCCCCCCAACCCCTCTTCCCCTCCCATCCCCTCTCCGCCAAACACACGCTCACACTCCTTCAACCGACGAAGATATACGCTCCCCCAAGACTTGTGCCTTCTGTCCAGATAAGCTGGACCCTCTCGCGGCCTCCGCGACCCATCTTATCCGACCGATTTCTTTCCACCTCATTCTCTTTTCACTCAACTAATTCAACTCATTATTCACATTATTCATTTACCTTTTACTTTTTCCGTACTAAAGTCTAATAAATCTACGTCATTGAAATAGGCTATTCTAATTTACCTATCGCTTGTAAATAAAAACTTCCAGCTGCAGCTCTGCGAGAAAAGAACCTGCAGAGATCCAACTTATTAAGAATATATGCGAGAGTAAATAAATACAGTCAATTTACAAAAAACAACTTTTTATATACCAATAACGGAAACTTATTTTATATAAGTATAAAAAAATTATAGAAATAAATATCGGTATACTCTACTCACGTAAAAGATATTGCAAATACTAATCTTGGAACGATTAATTTAATAGGTATAAAATAGGTATAAAACATACCCGATAAAATGAGAAAAAAGTAAGTCATAAAAACAAATGAATGGAGAAAATTGCCAATGAAGTCAATTTTTCCTTTCAAAGCAGTCCCAACAAACTTTTGTGCATATAGACATGAGCATACAACGTTTATTCAATGATCCTTGAAAGCTGATTGATCAGTTTCCTTTACATATTCTGTTACGTACATTAGATTTTTATAATATTTGAAATTTTCTTCAAAATTTTATTATTATCTGCGCGTTCCTTTAAAAAATCTTAAGTTTTTCTTCAATGATTTTTGGAGAAAAAATAATCTTTGAGTGTGACTTAAAAAAGTTTATTTAATTAATTAATCTGTGCGCGGCTTGAAATGATGGTATATTTAACAAACACTTTTTATTTATATATAAATTTAAATTATTTATAAATAAAAGCTCAATAGATAATTCCAAGTATACGTAATTAATGGAATTTCGTGTTGTATGGTCGTATGTGTGTGTAGGTAATTAGGTAAGATGGGATAATCAGTGCGGGCATATATAGACTGATATGAAGATTTATGCATTAACATACATGCATGAATATGACTAGGTATATGTAGATAAATTAATCTTACTCGTTACTCTGCATAATAGCATTACTTATTGAGTAACAAAGTGTGTGTTTAATAATTTCATGACTAAATAAAATTTAAGAATTTTATAGAATTTGTGAAAATAAAATTTAATAATATTTACTATTAATCTATTAATTACTCTAATCTGAGTCATAATTCAACAAATTGATAACAATAAAAAGCTTGTATGCATGCAGACGTGCACGCATATGCAAATTCATGAGACGCAGGATAGTTAAATGCATATATAAACATAGAAGAGAGAGAGAGAGAGAGAGAGAGAGAGAGAACAGTCCGTATAAAATATATATTTAATTAATTTTCAAAATCGACTGTAACAAAGTGAATAATGTAACGAAATACAATAGAAGACTTTCCTCCTTTCAGGAATTGAGAGAGCCCGCGCTGTCAACATACGTATGTTGCCGAGGGACTGTCCAAGGTCAGCGGGTCAGTAGCAACGAATGCCGTTAAGTAAGATGTTTTCAGTTGGTAAAGCCGAAGGACACGTGCACTCGTCGTCCTCATATTTTATATTTACCATCGAGTTTTATAGATATGGCTTTCCGGTCGGCGGAGAGACATCCTTACTCGAAGCCCGTGACCGGCCTGCGCACTGCTCCAATATTCCCCTTCCTCGTCCCTCGCGAAATCCACGAGAGCGCAATAAAGCTCGATTTAAGAACGCTCTGTCCTTATCAATCAACGCTCAATCAGGACTCAATGAACGCTCCTCATCCCCAAACTTCCCCGAGAGTCTCAACTTTATTACGCGGCCTCGTCCGTCCATTCCCATTAGCGCTATCTCTTTCTCTCTCTCTCTCTCTCTCTCTCTCTCTCTCTCTCTCTCTCTCTGGATCACTTTCAACGTGGGTTGTTCGAGTTCACGGTTCATTTTCACGGCTCGCACATACGAGTCTTGAGCTATGAAACTTTTTCTTGTTCGTGTGCAACGGCACAGCTAGACCCTCGACTCCTGGAATGGACAAAAGAGACAGAAGATGCCAAGTAAATACCAGATATGGCGTCGGTCAATTGTCCAAGACAAATACTTTATAATAAAATACCACAGACAAAGGATTGCTTGTTTAATTAAATTTCGAATACGCCAACATTTTCCTGCACTCGAAATATTTTTAATATTACTCATTCCCATCTTGAGAATGGTCCACATAAATTTATGCAATTTATTTATTATTTACCGATTTACTTCTGCCATTATAAAATTCTAATAATAAAATATTTGCCATTCCATTGTTATACTGTATTGCATAGTAGTAATTATATATTTTTCTTGCCTACAGAGTTTAATAAATACTTATTCGATCTGCTGCGCTTACTAAGGCATTCATTACATCAAATACATACGTAATCGCTACATCATAACATACGTATTATTCGATCATCTGTAAGATGAAATATGTACATTAAATTAAATTATTGATCATTTACGGATGATTCCGTGATGTTGTATTTGTTGGCCTTCGCCAAATAGTCGCTTCTCCTTTTAGTGACAAGAAGCGTTCGGGCATTTTTGTTATTTTAACTCCGAAACGTAATGGCCGACGGAATGACACGGTGTTAATGTCAGTTGACTCGTCTGCCTATCGAAACGCAAGAGTCTCTTAAAAAGGCGCGTAATTTTTACGCTTATACTCAATGAAGGATCGAAGACACGTGTATTCTTCACTTTCGTAACGAAATGGAAAAGTAATTACTTACGTTATATTTATTGATAGACTTACGCGTAAAGCTGAGGCTGAATAAAAATTAAGCCCTAAAGCTAGAAATGAATTAGTTGGGATGCCTAGGACATATAAAATATACAGAATACCATAGCAAAAAGTAATAAACACGTCAGGAATTATTAATGCGCGTATCTGAAATATAGATGAGCTTAAAGCAGATTGCATATTAACGATGGAGGCTCGTTCTCATAAATCACGGAACGGCCTCGTGTTTACGTAAAGGCGCGGGATTAATCCATCTTTAGGTGAGATAAAGGATCGGATCGAAAAAAAAAAAAAAGATGAGAGGAGCCATCGAAATATGGAAATGGGAAATCACTATGGTTGTAAAAAACTGGAACTGGAAATCTGGCTGGGCAAAATCATCTGGGAGAAATGTAGATTTCCACTCGAGAAGATATTTCCACTTCAATTTTTTTTTTCCTCTATCCTTCTCTTTCCCACATAAACGCACCCCCGACCTTTTCACGTACCACCCACTGACAAACGCGCGCGCGCGCGCGCACGCACGCACACATATTAAGGTGCATCGAGGCAACTGGGTCGGGGAGGAAGCGTGGAAGAGCTGTTTGAGTCATAATGTAGTGGCAGCAGCCACGCAGTCTCGCCAACTTGAGAAGCGTCAGTTTAAAAAATATGGATTAGCCGAATGATGGAACGCGGCTGAAGAAGTTTGAATTATAGCGAAATGTACGTTAGTGTATTTAGTACGATAGCCCTACTCGCACCTACGATTCCTCCAATACGTTTTTACATTTGCCTAATTTCAGTAGAGATTCGGCCTACTAATTTACACATATTTGTTTAATCCGATATTTACGTGATCTATTTGAAAATGATCTACATTTAACCGTTATTCCTTTAACTAAGCATATTATGTGCGTATAAGCTTTCATAAAATATTCCCTTGTTCACTCGAAAGTACAATATTTTATTAACGTATATAAACAACTATTATTTATTATCAAGAAATATTTTAATCTAATTAGTCCTGAGCTCAAATAAAGTTCTGCTACTCTTTAATTTTTAAACCAAAGTCTATATATATATATAGATTATTATTATTTTATATTATTTATAATCTATGTATTATGTTAAAACGATAGCTCGTGTAATTTATATAATCAAGTTGCAAGAAGCTTGTAATTGAGCAATGCCTTTAAAATTGTATTTGAAAGCAAGTATTTTGATTTTGTAGTAATATTACATGATTCATCACAGGTATTACTTGTTAATGTATGTAATAAATACAGCGTCTACTAAGGACAAAATTTCAACAGAACTTGTACAAGGTGAATGATATAAATATTTTATGAATACCTTCCATCAAAAACAAAAAGATAAAAAAAATTAATTAAAATGTTAATAAAGAATATCATTAATTTTGTGTACGCTTAATTTTTATGGCGCATAATCGTAAATTCACATAAAAATCATTGTAGAAACTTTATTAATTGAGATATATAAAGCTCCACTTTTTATCCGTCGTAATTTAAAAAGCAGGTCTTATATAAAAGAAAAAATGCTAAATAAATAATTTTTCGTTTTCAGTGAGCTCAGGATATTCAAATGTAGGAAGGACAAGTGAGACAAAAAAGTTTTAGAATATATGTTTTGTCGGATGACAGCCATTCATTAAAAATGATTTACAGGTAAATAGCATAGAAAGCTCAATTTGTTTGTCTGTACAGACACGTCAGACACTTGTTACTCAAACTGAGCGAAACAAACGCTATTAATAATTAAAATAACGTATCGGGAAAAAGGTACATTTCTTGCAACTCGATTCATCAATCTGATCTTAGTAAATGGATAGACTATTGCAGTTGTCTGAAAAAATTAGAATAATTAAGGTCAGCTGCATTTACAAGGATTGTGAAGCAAGCCGAAACAAAATTACCCGGCTTGGCAGAATTCAGAGGCTACGAAAACTTTTTTACATTATTAATTATATAAATTATGTTTAGTTTGGAAGTTGAAAAAAAAAATCCGACGAAAGCTTGCATCGTTTATATTTGCGTAATATACGGTATAATTGATCCTCGGGGAGTGTAGTAAGAAATTTTGTTTTGAATAGGGCCCGATCCAATCCAGACTTTCCCAATGCCTTTATTAACCACCTTTATTAACGAAATACGTTTCACATAAATGTTTCTATGATCTGAGTGGAAGCTCTAAATATATTAAAAATCGAGATTCCTGAATTACGAATCGATTAGATTTAATTGGCGCTCCTTAATAATTATTAATCATTAGTCCTTAATACATTGATATTGTATAAGACGGTCTTTTGTATGACAAGGAATGCCGATAGATAAAGCGGTAGCATGAAATTGTACGGGAATGTGAAAAGTGTTACGAGAATGGAGGAAAAGCTGTCCTTGAATCGTTAAATCGCTATAGGTAACTTGGCGAATGGAATAAATGCATGCTGGACACGAGTTCGTAAATGAGTGGAGAGGTAAATTACCGAGATATATAAGTGTACTTTTGATTTCACGTGCGTTGGCAGTGCTGCCGATTTTTTTCTCGAAATCTGTTGTTTCCGTGAGACAGTGAGAGTGGAGAAGCGGATTCGAGGAGCGGATTCGAGGAGCGGATTCGAGAAGGGAGCCGAGAGCCCGAGCGAGATTTCGTATAAAAGGTAACTCGTAAAGAGTCAATCGGTATATAGGGTTGCCGGGCAGCGGGGCGGTGTAAGGGCCGGGCGCATGCGCCCGGGAGTATATCGCAACCTCGTTAATAAGTAATGCGAGGCGGTAAAATTTTAGAGGTCAATAAAAAGTGGTAATGGTTATCCCAAGGCCGAGGGCCATAGACGCTCCTCTCGATTCCACGGGCTGTAAGCGTTCGTTCATCCCTCGGCTCTCTTTTTAGCTTCTAAAAGTAGAGGAGGACAAAGGAGCGTGATACTATAAGGGCGGAGCAGTGGTGGTGGCGGGGGAGGGGGTGGAGAGTCAAAGTGAAGGCCCGAGCAGGATCGTAATACGGGGCTAATATTTCGGACGCGGGTAGAAAGAGCCGAGCCCGAGTGGGAGGAAAAAGGATGACGCGCTAATGGGTATGAGACAGGATGGGCCAAAGTGGTCACGGTGGGCGGGTCGGTGGGTGGCATGCGGTGCGGTAGGAAAGAGAAAATTACGGATAAGATTACAAAAGTAAAGGGAGATCGCCCTCGTATTTTAGGAGCTTACGGTTAAGCTTACGGCGCGCAGTTTGTTTATAATTGTTCATCCTGGGAGATCAACTGGTGAAAGAACCGTTTGGGTTGATTGTCATGGATCGCGACAAATAATCACTTTTGCTACCTTTCAGCTCTCATTGCTCATCATCTGGTGTCAAAAACTGTTTTGAAGCAACTATAAAATTGTTTTCATAGCTAATCTGCTCTCAGAAAATCTCAATGTTATTCTTCTGTATGAAATTTATACGTACACGTACTTTATTATACACATATGTTATATAAAAATTTCATTAAAAAGAGACATGTACTTTATGAGTATTGAGAAAGTATTATTACTTAAAAAGAAAGATAGAGAAAATTTCCCCTTCATTAGGTAATGATTTTTTTATTCTTCCTCTCCTCTCTCTCTCTCTCTCTCTCTCTCTCTCTCTCTCTCTCTCTTCATTTTATTGTAAAAGGTGAAATGGCCTGGCGTAAAACCCAATAGCATTGCTAAGCCATCTCAATTTTTATTTCTATGAATTTATATATTCAAATCTAGCAGGGTAAACAGCTTGAAAAATATTACAAACGGGCTTATGGAATGAAATAAAAGTCCTCGTGCCATGTTCTTTTAAAAGAAAAAAAATTTGAAACTTCAGTTGTACGTAAAAAATAGAATTAATATTCAATATTTGGAAAATAAGCAAATTAATGAAAATACTTTCTTCTGCGACTTTTCTTCAATTAATGCAAAAATAATTAAGATAGACATTGGGAGAGAGTGAGAGTGAGAGTGAGAGTGAGAGAGAGAGAGAGAGAGAGAGAGAGAGAGAGTACAAGAATATAGGGTGTCATTGTAGTATAGTAATATAATACAGACTTCATATTGATTGAATAAAATCGTTGCTTTTAAGTGCAAACAGTTTGGAGATAATGATAGCGAGAGAAAGAAATGAGTGAAAATACGTAGGATCGATAGGAGCAGAAGCATCGCGTACTGAAAGAAAAATTACTTTTTTGGTAATCAAGCAAGTAAAGTGAGAGCGAATCCTCATAATCTCCAATAAGAGATAATGAGCTAAAGTAAATGAAATAAATGAAATAATGAAGTTAATTAGTAATTATTGGCGTAGTGGGGCCAAGGATCGGGAAGCACGGTTTTTCAAGAGGGAGGGACTCGTTACCACTGGGAACTGCAGTGGCGCAGGAGGAAGGGAGGAACACTCACATTATAAGACTCCATAGGCTACGACGACTGGATCTCCTGCCAATGCGACAGAACTGAGATACTGAAAGACAACGTTTCTTCAAAAATTCTTCTATTTTTTAAAGTACCTTTTTAACTCGTCGTTCTGCAGAGGGAACATATTTCTATTCTAAATCTCTAACCACCTGTTATTTTTTAATACTATGAATTATCTTAAAGCTCCATTCGATAAAAATGCATGCACTATTAGTACTTGCCACATTTATGCCACAACCCTATGCATAAGAATTTTATTTTTAGCTTAGGTTCTTTTCCTAAAAGTACACCTCCTTTTTCTAATAATAATAGTAATACGTTTTTTTATATGCAGAAAATATTAATCACTATTACCAACATTACAAAGTCAAATAAGATTAGCCTATGTAATTACTAAATTTCTTTCTTTAATTAAAATGATTGATTCCAAGTTCCTTGAAAGTAGTGTGTTCCGGCAAGATGTGAACATAACAAATGTTCATTTCATTTTATGGCAGGTCGGACTTAAACTATTTCATTGAAAACTGTTACTCCAGTTTCAATAGTCTTTTATTCAAAGATATCGAATGCCAGATAAAAATTTAATACCTTAAGGTATAATAATATTATTCTCTTTTAAGTTTTTACTACTTTTTATCAATCCTTTTACTAATAAAGCGATTCCGAAAAATAATTTTCCTTCCACTGCTTCTTAGCCGAATTATTGACTTTATGAACTCAACAATTAAGCTCGGCTTTTCAAAGTATTATTTTAAGTATATAACGAAAAGTGCTTTAGCGTTCGGTAGGATATCGGATCGATTTTTCCTAACAATGAGTTTGAATAATATAAATACGCAAGGGTCAACTTTGAAAAATACCATTTGAAAAAAAATAAATATATACGTCTTTGAATATGTATATATATATATATATATATATTGCCGACGGCTAGGGGAATGCTCGGAAGCTGAGGGAAAACGAAGGCGAATGATACTACAATGCATGATACTACGAGATGATACTACAAAGACACACGGACGATACGACGAGCTGCGAGACGAATAAGACTCGGGCGGCGGGGAGGATGCATAAGAGGTAGGATAAGAGGGGTCAGACGCGGGGTCCCATACGCATGCCTAGGGGGAAGGGAAAGACCTCCAGTACACCCGGATAGGGAAGAAGGGATTGGAAAAACAAAAGACTCTCGGGGGGGGGGCGATAGGGGAGGGAAAGCTTCACTTGAGCGCAAGAGAGGCATGAAGACAGTCGTCGCCAAATTATTCGTCTTGAAAGAAAGGAACGCGATAGAGAGAAAAAAAAGAGAAATCTGATACGCGACAAGATACGCGAACCGAACTCAATGGTAACATCGCGATGTCCAGCCGCCAATATCTGCTGTGGACGACTCGTAACGCTCTAATCACCCTACATCGCGTATGCCGCGAGTGAGCGAGGGTGGGGAGACTACCACGCGCGATTCGCAAGACAAGGACACGACGAGCCGCGGATGCGTGGTACCACGCAGCAGAGGGTGAAGTAGCCGCAGATTAAACGAGGACGCCAAAACCAAAATCGGCTACAAGCTGACGCGTACGAGCACGAGGAAGCGACGCTTGCGGGGACGTCGCCGGCAACATCCCCAGCTATCATGCCAGCTATCCTACAGGGACGTGCCGAGCAGAGGGACCCAAAGGTCTATAGTGGGCACCGGAGCACCGACGCGACGACGTGCAACCAAACATCAAGCCGGGACCATATTTAAAGCGGCGACGGCGCTGTCGTTCGCACAGCGTCCAGCTGACCGACTAAGGTGAAGACGATCCGGCTGCAGCTAAGGCGACGGGAAGGGACTCCAGCCGTGACTACATCCGATTAAATAAAAAAAAGAAAGTGGAAAGTGTTTATTTCAATCTCGCCTCCCGCCTCCCTTACTTCCTCTACCAGCTTCTGATACCGCAAATAACAATATATATATATGTACTTTTTAATTATATTCGGTTCAATATTTCCATATACCATTCTCGATTTACATTTATTTAGAGCTCATTTTCTGTTTTTATTTATTTGTATAGTAATATTTTCAATTATAACGAAGCATATCTGTAAATTCAATAATTAAAGTAAGAGATAAAAGTCTATTTATTCATTTTATTTACATTTCTTCTTTCATACATGAATATTTGAAGATTTCCCGCGTTTCCCGTGAGACACGGAATCGTGAGAGGGATCTGACTTGAGAAAATTTAATAAATACTTTACGCTGTACTATTCTGTTAAGCACAGCAATGGGTACTTATTTTATTTGTCTTAAAAAAATAAACAAACGCAAGTGACTGTGAGTTTATTATCAAAAATGAAATATTAAAATGCGAGAGCGGAAGCGTATTATTAGATGAAAAAATCGAAACTCAAAAGAAGCTCAGCACATATTGCACTGCGAAAATAGTTGTATAATTTACATTGGCCTGACTAATGGGTTAATTCGACAATTAACAGCCATACGGAGAGAGAGAAAACGCTTATGAGACAGCGTCAGTAAGGCAAAGATGAGTATCATCACCATCAAAGAGGCAATGAAGGAGGGAGTGAAGCTCCTTCAGGGGCAACAACAATTCATGGGAAAATTTCCAGGATATAAGTGCCCGCTCGGTACCATAGCGACGTGGCTGGATGGCCCGAGACAGGGACTGTCCTGGACAACAGAGAAATTTAAATAGCCGTATACGTGGTAAGTATTTGACATCTACAACAAAAATGGATATAGTTCCAAACATTTTTCTCATTTCCATGGGTTTCCGAACCCTGACACCACTACCACCAGCGACTAGAATAAAAAGTGAAAAAATAATATTGTTAATTAAGGTGTAACAATGTAAATCCTTAAATTAAGAATAAACGTAACATCATACATTACATTATAAAGTTAAACACATATAAAGCATGAAAATGATCTTTATATCGGTATTGTTAATAACATAACTTCAATTTTTAAACAATGGAGAAATACTTTATATAATATATGGTTCAACTTTATGAATTTAATTGAATTAATACTTTACTGGGGGGGGGGATGATTTTGTTTAAGAAGATGTAAAAACAGTGAGCCGAATGTACTTACGTACATGATGTCAATTTCATGAAATAGTATCTAGTATCTTAATTAACGCGTATATATCAATACGTGTGCGCTCAGACGATAATTGATCAAATCCCTTTGAGATTTATTTGGATATATTCAAATTCAAGGTATTAAAATTTATACATGAATTTATAATTTTATTTTCTACTTGATACAGGTATATGGAGATCACTTGCAATTCAATGACCTCTGAATTGTTTGAATAATTTGACACCCGTAAGGACGATGATTTGATTACTTGCCATACGATGAAATCTAATAATAGGGAATAACCGGAAGCGCGTTCTGTCAGTCAAATAAGAAATAAGAAATCGTTCGACAAGGAAAGAGTCTCATCAATATAATGATATTAGTTGATTCGGACAGGAGGACGCGAGCATCCAATACAAAGTTCTCGTAATTTCCGAAACGCGCACCACCGGCCGAGGATGAATAAAAAAAGCTGTAGCCGGTGGCGGAGAGGTGGCGGAGAGGTGGCGGAGAGGGGCGGAGAGGGGGCGGGAGGAGTGACCGCGTCGTATTATTGATATTAGCCATATTGTAGGCGCGATCCGAGGAGGATAATGAAATAGAGGACAGGTCGCCTTGGTATCCGCACAGCCAAGCCAGGCCCGAGCCACCCGAGATCATTAATCACCTGACCTTTAACTTCGGGGAGATTCTCCCCTTTACATTATTTTTACGCTCGACGCTATCGTCTGCACAGCCGGTGCAAATCAATATTAGCAGGTGGTCGTGTGTGCTCTCCGTGCCGATCCCTACGCTCCGAGATTTCAAATCGATTTACGAACTCGCTTATAGATCATACGAAATATCGCGGCCAGTGATACATAGCCGAACCCTTCTTCTGCTTCTCCGCAATCCCGGCTCCGCGATACATTCCCTCCCTCCCTTTTTATCCTTCACAAGCCTACGTCCTCTTACATTTATAAGAACTTTTTATTTACGATAAGGATTATCCTGCACTTGAATTATTATTCTTATGCCCTGCATTGCTTGTAGAATTTCATTCGTTTTTCTTCTTTTTTAATAGGCTGCTCTCGATGATTGCGTATCTCTTTGCTGTACAGACAAGAAACACACGTATGCACACTTTCGTTCCAATCTAGATATTTCTCGCGCCATAAGTTTCTATAGAATATAAAATACATCGATAGGGAATTTATAGATCTCTTGGGCTGTGGATGCGCGTCTCTCTCTCTCTCTCTCTCTCTCTCTCTCTCTCTCTCTCTCTGTCTCTCTCTCTAAAATTCACAATGCTCTTGGATCGCACGATTTCATTTTGAGGGAAATATTAAAACGTTGATAGAAAAATAATAACAATATAAGTTTAAACGTTTAAACGGCGGCTCATCAACAGTACATTATTGTCCTTGTTATCGATCGACTACAGTCCACCTACGTAGAAAATATTCATCTAGACAATAGGACAGTATTCGCTTAAGGTAATGCGTAGGGATAAAATAGCGGGTTAGTATGTTAGTAAGAACAAAGTCGAAATGTTGTCGAGTGCAAGGGTGAAGGAGGGTATATTCTGTCGTTAAATAATAAATCCGCCGCTTCATGATGTATCCAGTCGCAGATATTCCGGGTAATAAAGTTCTGGGGGAGGGGGAAGGGAGAAATAGTGGTAATAGTAATATAGTAGTTGGACAAAAGAATTCTGAGGCAATAACATCGTGGCCGGATTTTTCAAGCTATAAGCGCGAATGCGATTATATTAATAGGGTTTGGGCGGAGGGAGGAATTCCTATCGGATAATCGCTCTTACGCTCGATTCGTCAATCTTGATTCTCTCTCCTCGATTCTCAATTTAACCGAATCCCGCGTACAATAAAAGTGGCGAGGGCGAACGGCGCCATAAACCGGCCGTCGCTCGGGGTGTCCTCGTAAACCAGACGATTCCATTCATACCGTACGCGCTTTTGATCGGCCGCGAGCCGTGAGGCATAAAAGCTCGGCAATGGCGGATAAGGTGGATGGGGCCGGGATACCGCCGAGGGCCGAGAAAACGACGGAGACAAGATATAGTAGTCGTTGGCCGCGAGCGGACGGCCGCCCGGGCCGAAAAGTCCCTTCCGCGAGATTCCTGGCCGACGACGGCCTCACGGAATACCCAAAGTCCCCTAATGGCCCCTAATCGTAAAATCACGTGGACCCGGTGCCCGGCCTTTCGCCTCCCAGAATAATCATGAATCCAGGCCCTTCGGATCCATTAGCCGCGCGCAGCTCGCGTATCTTCGTAGCTCCGATCGCCGTATCTAGAGATCCAGCTCCGAGGGCTTGCTCGGCCTCCCCTCCTCCTTCAGCCTGCAATGCAAAAAATTAACGAGAGTCAAGTGACGGGCTAACATACAACCGTTATTATCTGCGATTTATCCGCGACTGAAATCGCGTGGAGTTGGTCATTATAAAAAGTTCCGGCAATCTATCGACGGATTTTCAACTCGCCGTGATTATTGACTTATAGCTTTATGGCTATAAAAAAAAAAGAAAAAAAAGAAGAAAAAATATTCGAAGCTTCGAGTTCGTACAAGCCAATACGAAGCAACTCGGCCTCCGTGAAGTATTACACGCTTCTAGTATTCACGCTTCGATCTGTATTTTACTTCGACCTCGGTCAGTTTAAAGCCAGAAACGCTAGCTATTCCTTACGAGATTGTCGACATTGGTTTTTCATCAGCGTTGCCCGCATTCCTAATCGTCATATCTTTCCATCTATTCGGCCAATCTAATTTTCTCAATTGTCCATTGACTATAATTGACGATAAATGACTATAAATAACTGTATATGACTATGATTGACCACGAGCGACTGTGAATGACTACGAATGACTACGAATGACGACTACGAATGACTAGAGAATGGCAGGATGATAAGCCGACCATATTTGTTTCCGGGCCATATTTGTTTCGTTACAATAGAAAAAGCTGCTTTTAGTAACTTTTAGACCGGAAAATATTTTATCAAAGTCTTCTTTCCGGGCATATCTTTACGACCTAATAATATACACGCGGCACATACACGTGTACACGTAAGACTTCGTTCTTCATGCATCGATCGCCCGTAGTAGAGCTTTTCTTATTACCGAGCATCTACCGAAATTCATAGATCGAGGGCTCGCCGGGTATATAAAGAGCGTCATCGCGTAAGCTTTTAAATCTCTTGTCTAGCTTCTATTGGGAATGTATTCCCGCGTCCATTATTTAAAATACATCGTTTAAAATACAGAATGCTCGATGCCAATGCTCTTCAATACATAATGTAACATGTAGTCGAGACGACTCGATCTAATTACTCCATGTGAAATTGATCTACTTGTAAAATCCGGCAAACATAGTCGTGTAATTAAAGCAATTATCAAGTTCCCTGTATTGGCAATTGTACGGGGATGACGTAGGAAGAGAGTATCTACGAGGAGTAAGAAAATGAGAGCTCGTACTTCTTTTGGGGGAATATGAGTGCGGGTAGGTCGAGTGCGGGTAAACTTGAATAATGGTCCCGCAGTCTCGTATCGGCGGAAGCTCCATTCTTCGAGGGCTCGGTCGAGAGGTCGGCCAAGACATCCGATCTAAGCGTATCCGAATCCTCTCCCGATAGCGCCTCCTCGACTATTTCTGATTTCGTGATTGCCGGGATGCTGTTGCTCCCGTTGTGATTATATATTATTAAAATGCTCTGCGGGTCGGAACGGTCGGAGATTACTGAAAAAGAAAAACAAAAAACAAAAAAAAAAATTACCAATTCATTAGATGCCAAAAGCTTAACGATTATCTTTTCTTATTAATTGAGATCATTGTAAAGCCTTCTGGCAAGCGACTGCAGCCAATTATTTTATTCTCGGCCGAGGCCGTCGAGTTCTTTTTTCTTTATTCTCTTTTATCTTTTATTTTTTATTAAAGCTTGCATATCTCTGGCAGGTGGATTTTTATTATCGAATGCATTATTGAAGATCGGCATAAGCTGCTCAGGTTTTATATCATGAGTTAGAGGGTCGGAAGGGAATATATTATAAATGGGGAGAATGGATAGAATCGGCGAGAGCGCGAGTACATTTAAAATCGGAATTTAAAATCGAATGAATATCGATGAAAAATTGGAATGATAAGTCGTATTGAAACATTGGCTCCTCGGCAGCTTACCCGCTTCTGACGGATGGAGTCCGTCCTCGTCCGTCGAGCCGGCCTTGAGGAAGTACCAAAAGTCATCGTTGGCTCGATCGATGGTTGATCGCGTCGAGCCCCCCTCGATCCCGGTCCCTGGGATATCAGTTCCGAGGCCGCCGGCATCGTCTTTATCTAGCCCCTCCCCGAGATTGCTGGCCAAGGTCACGGTCGGAATGCTTTGATATTGCACGAAGTGAGCTTCCCTTTCATTTCCCGTGGAAGTTGTCCGAGTATCGGGGCTGCCGGTAATATCGTACGAACGAGCCGGCGCACTCTCTTGGGAAAGATTTGAAAATCTATCCTTGGAATCGAGCTTCAGCAGTAGTCTCCTCGTGTCATTCTCCGTTCGATCCGTTAAATTCGGCTCGGTGGAGGCGTCGATTAATTTATCCGTATTAAAGCTGTTATTCACTGGAGTTTCTGTTTCGCCCCGCCTCGACTCGAAGTCGTGAGAATCCGCGGGGCCCGTTGGGTCCGGTCGATCGTTAGCGATCGACTCCGTGAAGATGGAATTTTCAGTCAGAGTACTCTCTGCTTTCGACAATCTCGAGCCGTACAAGTCATTCGTCTGTTCCATAGCTTCCAGCAACTCATCCATTGACTCGCTCGTGCTCTCGTCCCCTTCGCCCATGTACCACGAATCATTTTCCATCACTGGGCTCGTACTCTCGAGTATCTTACCGTTGACCGAGTCGGTACCGTTGACCAGCTCGGGGAGGTACGACGAATCCAAGAAGTCATGGATGCTTTTGGTTAACAGCTCCTCGCTGCTCTCGCCTCCTGAACTCTCGGAGGGCCGTGGCTGGACCTCATTCCCATCTAAATCCGTATTATTTACAGTATTTGGGGCCTCGGTAGAATCGATCTCAACGTCCTGGCCGCCCAGGAGTTCGGGCTCCTTCTCTAAGCTAAGCAACGAGTCTGTTGCATTTTTATAACGAGTTGAGATATCTCCAGGGCTTTCGAGCAGATGATCGCCCATAGTTTCGTCGCTGAGATGGACACTAAAATTTCCGTCCCCGGCCTCCTCCTTATTATCCTTTATCCATAAACGCGAGACCACAAAGTTTTCTTTACTGCGCTCGTGTATCGCCTCGTTCTCCCAGCTTTCGTCTTTGCTGTCCTCCTCGCTCGGGCGCGCCGATGCAAGACCATCCGAACGAGTATTATTCGCCTCCCCCTCCTCCTCGAAGCCGTTAGACCGGATCCGATGCTGGATCAAATAAAAGCCATTTATAAGATCCGTTATCGTCACCGGGCTTGTCCGAAACGATTCATCTTCTTCCTCGTCGGGAGCCGTAGTAGACGAGTCGCTTGACTCGCTTTCGCTGGTATCGTTATCCTCTTCGTAGTCCTTGAGAACTGAGGAATAATTGAAATTTACCAGGAATTCGTAATTAGTTGTTGGAGAGTCTACGTCCTCCAGCTCCACTGAATTCGATGTAACATTATTTGCCTGTTGCTCATCTATGTCCGTATAGAGGGGAGTCACCATCGCCTCGTCGCTTGTCGTCCTTTCCGTGCTCAACCTGGAAATAGCCGCTCGTCAGTCGCTCGAAGCGCTTGTATTGCGAAAGCGCCGGAATATACGCGGGGCTCAAGATTACCTAAAAGATGAATTTTTTAATAAGGCTATACTAAGAGATCATTGCTTTTTCAATAAGACTTTTCATTCTTACAATGAAATTCTCGGCGTGACTATAAAATTATTTCAAAAGTCAAGATATGAGGAGTCCTCAAGGCGTACTTTGTGAAAATGAAAAAGCAATTTACTCGTCTAGTAAAATTTGGTGAGAAAATCGAGTATAAAATGCTAATAGTACCATTAGCGTGTTTAAGCAGGTCTATAGCTAATGTCATAAGTTAAAGTAAAAAATGATTATAATAATTAAAGGACGTTGGTCGCGTGAGAACTGAGCGAGGAAAGCTAGAAAGGATAAGAGGGTACGTAATTACCCGAAGTAAGTGAAGGAATAAGTTTTCAGCTTAGAAGGAATGTAAAAATAAATTGTAAGGTGAGAGCGGAAAAGTATAATCGCATCGAGACAATGAAAATACCGTTAGAGCAGCATAATGGCCAATTCAGTTGGTAATAAATGAAACCTTTATTGGAGAAACGAAAGGGGCGAAAGGGGCAGAGGGAAAGAAGTTAAAAGAGAAAAAGCTCGACTGGGCATAATGGGCTCCCCACTCGGGCAAAGCCGAGACGGGGAATCGACAGATCGCGGATAATAAGAAGGTGACGACGATCCCGAGTGGCAGTGCTCAAGACTTTCAATGGAATGTCGATGATGCCGGGACAAGAATTTTACTACTCCTAGAGTTAATCACGAAATTAACTCCCTTCCCTGCTTCATAGTAACGCGCCCTCTGCAAGTTCATTCCTCTCAGCGCCAGCTCGACACGCACCAGGACGCGTCGCCACGTCTGCAATCTCTCCCTCGGAAGTAATATAAGCGTCGCTCGTACTGACGGAGGAGGAGGAGGGTGGTCGTGGTCGTGGTCGTGGTCGTGGTCGTGGTGGTGGTGGTGGTGGTGGTGGTGGTGGTGGAATAGAAGGAGTAGGAGGAGTAGGATAGGACCAAACTCTCCATGCATTTGGTAAATTGATGAATAAAGGATGATCTAGGAGGATGCGAGCCTCTGAGCCTAAGATCCTACAGCAATATTTGATTTTATCGGATTTCGCTCGTATTATTGTATTTTTACAGGCGACTCCAATCTACAAGCTTGACATGTGGCCTTGAAAAATCTACTGAAAGGAAAGGACATTGTCCGAGCTACACTCTGACTAAAAATTTAACGATCAAAATTAAATGACGGGGCGCTCGTTACGCATCCCTTGCATAGCCCGTAGACATTTTAAAGGGATATTTGAAGAAATTAGAAGTAAAGCGAATGCGCGATTGCCAAAACCGTAAAGTTCGTTGTGATATGTGGAAGAGGAGATACGAGGCGATCGACTGGATGACACGAACCGTACGAATGAAGAAATTGCTGGTCGAAGCGGCTCGTCGTCATGGCAAAGCGCCCGGAAAAACAAAAATAAGAAGAATTCGCGTGCAGAGGGCAGAGGCCGCGAAATCAAAGATACGAGCCAAAGTGGATGAGAAAGAAGAACAGGTGAGTAGACGTAAGACTCCTACCCCGTTCATCCCTTCTTTCATCCCTTTGAGGAAGTGACTGCTGAATTATTAAAGAAGCGTCCATCTCGACCTTTCCAACATCTGCCAGAATTTCATGAGTCCTCCCCCCACTCCACCGCCACCCCGTCGCCAAGAATTTTCATTCCCGTGCAACCACTTCCTTCCGTCTCAAGGCCATTATTGCCCATTACGTAACGCGGCCTCTTTATCGACTGATACTTCCGATGAGCTCACGCCTCTTGGCTAGAATACGTGCCTCAACATCTCTCAGTGGAATATACCTTCCGATGGACTTGTACGTACGAATCCTTGAGTCGCTCTGTGACGCACCGAAACTGACAAAGACGCTTACCTTCCGGATAATTTGAGCTATACAACATTTTCAGATAGAATAGGGAGCCCTCGATGCGTTGCCTCTCCATTTCATTATTCTGCGACAATTATTGTACATTGGAGAACCCTCGGATGGAACATTCCTGACAAACTCGAAGCCGAAGCTCTACAATTCTCGTTTATACATTTGTAAAGAAAATAACATTATTTCCTTTCTCTTTGCATTACAAAAAATCTTTGTTGGAATAAATGATGTGCCGATAATCTACGACCACTCGCAGCTATTTTTTTATTTATATTCCGATAAAGAGCCCCCGCTCTCGAAAGCTTAAACATCGTTATGTTGAGGGATCGGAGTGAGCCGGAAATTAAAGTGTTCGTGTAAGATATCTTAGCTAACGCTGTGTAAGCAATTAATCAAACAATAAATGTATACAAAGCTCTCTTAACTGAATATTTTTATGAAAATATAATCTTTATAATGGCGCACTTAATATTCATTTTGCCACGTAATTACTTTTGAGCTTATAATTATCATATATAAGAAAGAAAAAAATCATTTTCTGCCATCAGAAACAAAAGGAAAGTACCGAAGATTATTGGCAGAAGGAGAAAATCCCGCGAGCGGTCTTATTGAAATATTTAAATGAATAAGTAAGTATTCGTCGTTGTCAATCGACGCGAATTCGAAAAATATTCGATTAACGAGACAATTATTTCATATATTCATAGACAATGTATACAAATTTTATTCCTGCATTTTGATAATTTAACTCGTTTAATTCTTTTTAATTGCATTTTACTGGAAATGTCAGTAAATATTTAACGTGACCGAGGAGTGATACTTGTAAATTAAATTATATTATTATTAAAGCATCATATCATCCGTCTCATTGACAGGTTTTTAAAAAATTATTATAAAATATGTAATAAAATATCTGATGCCTTGCTCCCTTGTCGGGAACATTTACATAAAATACTTCCTTTTCAAGCGATAAAGCGGCTGGAAAGTTTATTTAAAATTATTCAGCAATTGCGAATATTTTTCAATGACCTTTTACATATTTTTGATAGTGTAAAATATTCATCTTATGCGATTGAAAAAAAGCGTAATTTCACCCTGAAACTTTTTTCTCTCCAAATTATTAATGTAAAAGGCTAAAAGGTTTGCCGTGTCATTGGGCTCCCCTTTCTAACCAAAATCAAATGTATTTGTAACGTTAGTTTATATTTTTTGAGCTTTTGTATTACAAGCGCAAGGAATTCACTATGATTTCGAATATTACAATTGGAAGGGTGCTTTAACCGACAAATTCATGATGAATCGATGTAAAATCAGTTGATTCGTAGATAATTCACGCCTCCTTGCGCGATAAATCAAATTGTTTCAACGAACAGCTGGATTATAAAAATTTTTAGAATTAAAAGATTTATGTGTTGGTGCTTTACCACGTGGTAAAGTGAAGGGTGCTTTCCGTGTTAACTTAAGGTATCTTCTTAGATAATTGAGCCCGTGCAAACAAATGAAGACCGAAGAGTGAGTGAGGAAGGCCAGATCTTGAAAGAAATATCGATTAGCGAATCCTTCGGCCAATTGAAGAAAACGAGGAGGAGCCTTGTTGCGGCCAAGTGCAGTCGAGGATCGCCATGAAGAATCGGAGCTAAGCAAAGAGTTGAGCAACTTACGCGTAGTCGTCCCAACCGTGAGGTTCCTGGCTCTCGAAGTAGCTCGCGAGGATGAGCCGCGAGAGTCTCAGAATGCTATCGTGGAGGGCGGGGGACTTCGGCTGGTGATTCAAAAGGAGCAGGAGCCGCGGCCAATCCGAGGCCAGGGTGCCGAAGGGCAGAAAATCCTCCCCGGCGCCGAGGTTCGTCTGGGTCGCATATTCCTGGAAGAGCTCGAACTGGAGTTTCGCACAGCTTTCTAGACTGCAGCTGTCGTTGGTTCCTGAAATTTTATCACCGAGGAGTAGTAGCGAGTAGAGCTACCTTTATCGGTATTCGAAATCGCTGACGGATAAATATCTCTAATCCAGGGAAATAAAAATTTACCTCCTCTTAAGGGTGAGGGGCCGCGGTTTATTGCCACCGGAGTTATTTAATTGCCCAATGCTCGGCTCTTAAAATAAGTACGGGCAATCGTAATGTCTCACCGGCGATCAAATTAACATTTCATTAGACCGCGACAACGATAATTAACTACTTCTTTCATTCGTTTTCAGAGCGCTCGCGCGCGCGCCCTCTTTCTGTATAAAGCAATATAAACTTTATTAAGGGCACGAGCCCTAGAAAATTGCCGATTCGATATCGAATAAACCTTAGCCCTCTTGGAACTAGTCTACGCCAATTCCAATGGAATCGTCCATGCGTAAGTCGAAAGATTTTTCTTATATTTTTGTTATTTAAAGTGAAACGTAAGCCGGTAATTGCGTAGACGTAATAAGACATTTTTCGATAAACAATCGCTGCGATATCATTTTAAGCAGATTTAACGAGCATGGAACATGTTTTGTCTCGTTGTTCTGAAAAATATCAATAATTCTTTATTCGACGGAAATGAATGATATCAAGAGCTGATGAGTATCGTAAGTCCAGGAAATAGATATTATATTGCACTGCTGACTTTAATGTCATTCGAGTGGTATCAAATATTTTAATTCTCAATCGTCCTCCTTTTACTTCTACATGCCCTATTGAAATTTAAATCGTCCCATAAAAGCATTAATATTTAATATCGCTCAACTAATATGCAAAACGGTTTTTATAAATTATTTTCAATTACCTCGCATATAACGCGCTATTCTATAATTTTAAAAAAGAAATGCAGAAGTATACATACAACTCTTATAAACCATTTACTTGAAAAAAAAAAAAAAAAACTAAATTCTTAAAATATTTAATCGATCTTACGTAGCGATTTATCGTATGTGTAAAGCTAATGCTCATTTTTAGAAAAAGAAGGAACTACTTAATTATAGAATGAAAAGAACGTTGCCCAAGAAAAAGATAATTGTATAATTAATTTTCGTTTTAAACGTAAAGATGATGTTTTACGTAACATAATGCGGATTTAGCGGCAAAAACATAATCACAGAGTACTGAAAGATTTGCAAATAGATTGCAAGGGTAAGTATAAAATTAATTAATTATATAAAAACCTTTCTCTAATACGCTTTACTTATTATTGTTATTATGCATGTTGAATTTTCTTGCTTTCATTTTAGCTGCATTACTTATTAATTCTTGCTTGACGAGAGGTCACGAAATTCATAAAAGTTAATGACAAGTGCTTTACAAATACATATAATAATTTCTTTTTAATGTTTACAAATTGTATAACGTAGGATTTAATAAACGGTCTGCTTTTAGTTTCACGAACGTTTAATAAAATAATTTCATAATGCCCTTTCATAAGTTTATATGCGACGAATAGAAATCTCGCTCGTTCAATTATTAAAAAGCGGAAATGCATTTGTTCCTCGCGTAAGTATTTTTTTTTTTTTTTTTACGACTGGTTGGCGAAAAATTTGAAAGGTATAGGAATTAGAAATAATAGGAGTCGGAATCAATATTTGCGGCCTCATTAATATTCAAATATTCAATTGGTGTAATTGAAATAGAATTGATCGATAGGTCGGCCGGATTAATCAAAAGTAAAAAATTCGAGGCCACCCGAGCTGGAAGCGCCGGCGAGGAAAATTAACTTTTCCAGTCCGGACAAGGGCCTGTCAATTTTACGAATAACGCCTGGAAAACCGATACTGGATTACAAGGTCGGCTGTAAGGCTCGGATAGATAGAAAAACATAGGGAGCTCGAATTGTTTTGAGGAAACTTAAATAATGATATTTATGAGAATAACAATAATAACAACAACAACAACAATAATAATTAGGCGAATTTTAATGAAGGCTGAAGGAAGGCAACTGGTGGAGCGCCGGCATCTTACCTACTGGTACGACCGAAGCCTCCAGGACGAGCAACGGGGGCAGCATCAGCAAAAGCAGCAGTGGCGTCAATACGGTTCTCGAGCTCCGCGGCATGACTAACGTCGCTGACGGAAGATTATATTCTGTTTGCTAGTGGGCTAAACGCTGGCCCTCCTCGAGGTCTTCTTCTCCCGACACCCCCTCCAGGCCCGTATGTGTGTCCAAGTGTGTTCACGCGAAGCTTGCAAAATCGCCTGCTCCTCGACGAACTTGCATCTGTGAAAACAGAAACGATTTAGCGATCCTCCCTCCCGCCCCCGACCTCCGCCGAGGTCCGACGCTCATGATCTTGAATAATTGGCTTGGTGCTCGGTTGACCTGAGCCGAGTTCGGGATTTCCGTCTTCACCAGGAGACGATTTGGAAGCCATCGATGTCAGCTTGATTAAAGTAACGATTAATCGATTTCCGCGGTGTCGAACTCTTCGATTTCAATAGCGAACAGTTCACAATAGCCCGCAACTGATATGGACTGGAGGAGGGAGGGGTCAATGGGCTTGGTTGTTCCTGCTCTTACAAGACTTTTCCATTAAAATACTGGCCTACATTTCCAAACCCAACGATTTATCCGCTATAATAAAAATCGAGGAAAGTCGCGACACTGATTAGCCTCAACGGATTTTTATTACAGTCCCCCTTGGCAATTATAATTATTATGACTAGTAATTAGCAGTTATAAGCAGCACCAGTTGAGATTGAAAAATAATTTCAATAGCTTTGGGTATTTAATTTAGGTAATGGGGTGGTTCGGAGTCGAGTGCAGGCAACGACATGTTCCCCTACCCTACCCCGCCAACAAGCCGTCATCGCAACCCTCTTCACGCAGGAGGGACGGGGTAGAAAATATTACAGACCTCTTCGGCTCTCTCGGTCTTGCCCCGACACCGCAATTCCACCAAATACCCCCAGCGTAACTCTATATCATGAGCGACAGTCATCGCGTGTCGTGAGATCGCGAGCTTAAATGAAGAACCAAGTAAGCAAAGTTCCAACGGATAGCGCCGGTCCTCCTCTAGCAACTGTTTTCGTTTTACAGTTAAGCCATTCAACTTTTTCGTTTAAATATCAGCCTTAAAAAATCCGGGTTATATGAATTATAATATACTTGGGTAGGTAATAAAGCTTAAGCGAATAAGTCGATGCGTATATGTACGTGTATAATATGTATGTGCAGTTACAGTAGGTACAGTATCGGGTGTTGCAATCACGGCTGCATGAAAATGGCTGAGTGTAAAAGGTAAAGAAAGTATGTAAATAAGAAATTCGCGAACGTTAAGTATTGATTGTGCAAGCGACGAGTCACCGATACCACGAATTAATAGTTGCGAGTATTAAAAATATTTCGACGCGAAAGTGGGAATAACTTGGCTCGTACGTCGGGGAGAAAGGATCTTAAGCCCGGGAATGTAAATATTCGGAAGCTTAAGGAGGCGGCGCTCGAATCGAGCCAAGAGAGTGGAATTATAGAAATAAAAATATGTAATTAACCGATGGGTTTGTGCGAGCTCAGGCCGGGGCGAACATTTGGATGAAATTTCACACGTTATCGTATTGAGAGAGTCGCGCGCGCGCGCGCGACGAACACGAGCTTAATAACGATAAACAGCGAGTACGGGGCGAGAGAGGGGGTGAGGGTGGGGGATATGGAGGGGGAGAGGGAGAAAAAAAAATGTAAAAGTAAACTTTTCGGCTGACGCTGAATCAGTTTATTTGGATCCCTTTCCCACAGGTTCAGCGAGCGTCAACCTCGTCCGTGTGAATGAAGCGCCGTCCGTGATGGTGAAAAAGCGCAGAGTAGTCGCGGCACTCGGATTTCGAGAACCGGTGCCACGTGCATAAAAAAATCGGTGAAGCCTCGGCCTCACCGCCCGAAGAATGCCAACGCGCGGAGAAAGAAGCGTTTATCCGAATATTACGGGGCCGCGCGATCAGCTGGAGAGCGAACTTTCATAGAAAGCCAGAGCAAGCTGGAAATTTTTGGCAGGCTTTTCCATTTTCCGTTGCTGGCTCCGGTCACTAGCGTCCATCGACTAATCGACTCCGTCCTAGCTAATGTTTGCTACACCCGTATATTCCTTCCACTCGCTTCGACCCTCCTCCCCTCCTCCACCTTATCCACCTTCTCCACCTTCTCCACCTTCTCCACCGATAATCATCATCTGACCATTATTAATCCAGCACTTTTCCCATTAACTTCAATTATCGATATGCACTGATTTTTACGAGACTTCTCGTGATCTTCGTCGAGATTTTAGATTACTTAGAAAGCCGTTTCCCTATCGCTTCACATAACCTCACTAGAATGAGGATTAAAAACACAAGCTTCTTACCCATGATCTTTCTCGCGTAAGCGACTTGTGCAGATAAAGAAAATCCATTTATTTTATTATCCTACTGAACTCTGCCAACTCTCGGAATAAAATATAAAACGCACAATCTCCCGAGAGAGCATGTGTTTTTAGCAATTTCAAAATTTACCTTGCCCTCCCTCCCTGCCCCGCCAACAATACCATTTACCTCGTATCACGATTTATTATCAGACCCTTATCAATATTTTTATTTATCCTTCATACGTCATGTCTTATTACATTGGATGGCTCGACAAATATTAAATTTAATTATATTGAAGTGCATGCACTCAATTATTACTATTATTATTAAACTGTTCGATTAATTGGATTTTTTCTATTGAAGAACTTTGAATATTAACAATCACGCTGATTTTTCATGAAACATAATTTTTTAAAGGTCGCAAAAATTTACGCGATTCTTGTAACTCGGCATAATTTACTTTTATGAATTAAAATATTAAATAAGAGTTCTATTTCAATTCCCAAGAATTCGTCAGTGAGCTCATTTCGTTCTTCGTATAATAATGTCTTTGGCAGATATTATGCAGATGATTGTCTAATAATCTGATAATCTAAGAATATCGACGTGTTCGTATAGATAGAAGTACCGACCGATTGAATGTATCGATTAAAAAAAAAAAAAAAAAAACGACAATGTAATTCGCCATTTGATTTAAATTAAAAGTAAGTATAGCGATAAATACTTATTATAATAACTATATCTTTAATGCTCTTAGTGAAATTAAATCCGATTATGAGCTTTATTTTGTTATTATAAATCCTGTTGTGCATTTAAATAACCTGCATCCATCATCAAGGGTAAAAGTAAATTTTATATAATATTGTATTGTAAATTTGTTGTATTGTATTGAATCTTGCTCAATGCCATAGCTGTAATTAAAAGTTCGAAGCATGAGGATGAATTTGAAAATTCCTCAATTTCAAGGTTTTCTCTTATGCGAGATACAATACCCTCTTAATCCTTATAGTGAATTCCTTTAAGATATACATTATAAATAGAATTCCGAGCCTAGCCATAATCTAAATTAAAGGCTTATTTCAATAGTAACTTAGTTAAATGTCATTTGAATAATAAGCATTTAAAATGAATGGTAGCTGCTATAGAATTATAAGGAAGAGCAGAATATTGCAATAATTATAGGTAATTAATTAAAAAAAAAAAAAACAATAATTTCAGAACCGTACAAGTGCATTATTGTGAAAATGAATGTACTTTGTCGAATAATTGTCGAATTTTTCGTGCTGAAGTAGCAATAAATCAGAAAAATCTGGTCCCGATCGGATCTGCGAAAGTGGTAGCGAATCTTTCTCGATATAAATCTATAAATAAAAAGGCTGTGAAGGGAAATTAAAGGGTAAATAGAGGAAGAATTGGTAGGGCAATATCTTTGCAAGCCTGGCGTATTTAAGATAAGGATCACCGTTGAGAAGCCGAAAAATAAAAAATGCGACTGGATGATAGTCAATTAGACTTGCATTACTAACCGAGAGTGAGTAGAAGTTGTGCCATTGGAGGCAATTGTCGCGGAAGCGTAAACAGCGGCACTTACCGCGATGAAGAGCATACCCTGAGACTGCCCCTTGCCTCGCGGTCCAACTTGCCCGGATGCCACGAGACCAACACAAAGCACTAAACGACTGACTCTAAAATGTAAACAGCGCCACGAGGCGAATGCGTAGAAGAAGACGCGTATTACGTGCCGAGAGACGCATTCATTTTCCAAGGCCGATAAAGAGATCGACGATACCGGGAGCCGGTTAACGGTACTCGTTAACTAACAATGTCGGCATTACTTACGCACTACTTAGTTTCCTCTTGGCGTATCATCGATTATCAAAATCCCGTCGCCATGGCTACCTATTAACGAGTATCATGTCTAACACCGTCTAACCCGAAATCCGGGTCGCCGATGACGATTAACCCACTTCGCGGACCCCGTACGAGGCCAATTTCAATCGATTCTTTAATAATCCCTTTAATACTCGCGCTTTTCCGGCTCCATTCCCGGCCGATCGGAGCACACCCCTCCCCTACCTCGCTCCCACTACGTGACTGCCAAGATTTATTGTACCTAAGGCGCGCTCGACTCCGAACTCATGACTTTATCGGAAACCGCGTCCCTTCCCGTGTCCCGAGGAATCGATCACCGCCGGCGCCTTAACTAAGAACGAAATTACCTCGAACCTTGACTCAATTACGTCTCGTAGCATCTACTCGCAGACTAACTTTCCCTTCGCGCACTCCTCGGCACTTTTCTCACGACATATTAATATTCAAAATATCGCTAATAATTATTATTTTGTTTTTTCTTGTTTTTTTTTTTTTTTTTACATTTCCCTGACATACGCATTAGACAATAAAGTATCACTGAAATATGAACAAACAACGTTAAGTGATTTATATAAGTCAATTTGAACTCGTTAAAAACTCAATTAAATATGTTAAAAATGTTGATTAATAGGTACTAATAAATAACGAGGCTCCCCAGCGACATTCGGTCCCGAAGCGCCTTCGCTTTCGCGTTCCCTTCAACGTCCATGACCCCGAGAGTGAGCTCCAAAGCTCTTTCATCTCGACGCGTACTCAAAAGACAAGCATGTAGGGGTCCAAGAGGATAATTACGATAAAGAAAAATAGGCCCTTCGAAACTGAGCACGTGCTTCACACATAGTGCTAAACCATCGACTGACATGGCCAGTGGTGAGCTTATTAGTTGTCACTTACAAATATCGCTATCGATAACTGAAATGAATTTATTTTAAGGCGGAGCTACGTAATGTAATTCAGAATTTTTACGGCTTTTTAAACGCTGAGAACGAAACGGATTTTTCATTGTAATTAAACTTTATAACGTTGATCCTCGGAATCGAGAATTACAAATTTAGATATAAAAATATTGCATAAAGCGTACACGTAATATAATATTAAAAAAAAATGTGTATATATATATATATATATATAATTACTTCTGGGAGGGGCTTTGGGGGGAGGTAGGCGAGAGAGTCGGTGCATAACCAGCGGGAGCGTCAGTTCAAGTCCTCATCATTTTTTTTTATATCCTTTTTATTCATTGTCGCTTCTTGTCATTTATTGTTGTTTATTGTTGCTCGACATACTCTTGATCAGACAACACAGAACCTCGTGTCTCGTGGCATACCTGCGTTGGCAGAGAAAAGCTTCGTACGTCAATCGACGCCGATTCCTTTACGAATACCTATCGGAAGCGGCTTCCTCCACCGAGACCCCCCCCCACTCCCCCGACCGGCAAAGTCGCTCCTGTGGAAAGGGACGGGTGACCTGCTATCCTTACTGGATATTTTTTTCATATATTTTCAGAAAAACATTCAAACGACTCTCAATTCTGATGACTTTCCTCATTTCCGATTCACAAAAAATAATTTACTCTAACAAAAGAAATCTATGTAATGAAAAATTAAACGTTATTTTCAATCAGCTAAGACTCTCTTTGTATTTATCGATCGAAATTTTTTATCCAAAATGAACACAATATTACGTATTTGGAATTTAAATTGACTGTAAAAAAAAACGGTAAATCATGGCCTGTAATTATTTTCACGGCCGAATTTCTAATTTTTTTTATAATTTAAGTTTATTTTTTTCCTCCATATAGTAATTATATTTATCAAAATAAAAATAAAATAAGCTAATGGAGTTCATTACAAAATTCCAACGTAAAAATAGAGTTTGAATAAATATTTTACGATTCCTTAATAATGATATAAAATATTTTTAGAAAAGTACTTTCACACTTTCAGTAACTTAAAATGTGCTGGGTCTCATTAAATTAATTGTTTGTAAATACAATATAAGAAAATTTTACTCCAAATTCAAATTTCAGATTCGTAAGCGTTTTTTATGGATTGGCAATTATTTAAAATGCGCTTTATATTTTGCGCAAATAGAAATAAATATTAAAAAATATATCAAGAGAAGAAACTCATTGAAGAAATTCTTTATGTCGAATCTATGCAAATACATAGATTGAAATGCGTTAGACTTGAACGAATCCGTAAATCTACGTTACATAAAGGATAAAAAAAAAAATGAAGTGTAAGACGAATATTATTATTCCATCAAATGCGTTTATTTGAATTGTCTCGATAAAGAGTGATGCCTCGTAAATACAATCTTCTTCGGTAAATTCATCAGAGAAATACGCGCGTGTGCGAAAGGTCGAGTTGCGCAAACTTTTTTATTAATTTTATGACGTTCGCTTGACTTTACAACACATTATTACTTTGTTGCATTACTCTCGTATGCTCCAACTTTATGTATACATGCTTAAACTTTGTTAATATTTATATAAAAATTATACATTGGACTGCTGGGATGTAATAACAAAGTAACTGCATACATATTTATACTTAACATTAAAAGGAAAGTTCTCTAAGCCTTTGGCATGAGTTTACGTCGACGGATTCGGGAAGTTTTTATTTATTTATACGTAACGATGATATTCCGCTTGTGACAAATCAAAGTATAGATCGGCCCCCCTTTAAAATACTTTCTTTATTAATATCAAATAATTCGCACCACTACTGCTGCTACTACTACTGCTACTACTACTTCTACTACTGCTTCTACTACCACTACTTCTACTACTACTACTACTACTACTACTAATATTACTATTGTTATTACCGTTACTATCGTTATTATTATTATTATTATTATTATTATTATTATTATTATTATTATTATTAATGCACTTAACGATTCGGCTTTGTTCAATTAACAGTCCCGAGTCCGCGATGCAAACGTCGGCCCTTTTTCCTTTTCAGACATCTCGAAATGAAAGCCGATACATATAACGTATAATAATTACATGAAGAATCTCGCTTTGCATCGAAGACTTGCGTTACGCGCGTACCTTCATAATCGTCGTTATGAATTTAACCATTGACTGCAACGAGACGTTAGAAAAAATGTGATAAAACGAAAAATCTGACTTCGTTATTGAATTAAATCTAATATATGCACGTCAATCAACTTAAAATTGAATTCGCCACAGTATTACAATACTATTCGTATACAAATTAGATTAAATGGGAAGAAAATTACACTCTATGTAAGTGAATAACGATTTTTTACCTTACTTTCGCCTTTCGCTAAAGCAGCGCGACAATCTCCAATATACATCGTTGAAGTTTAACGTAATAATAAATATATTTTAAACAGGAGTTCCCTGCAACAGCTTCTTTAGAATAGAATGATGTTAGCCTGCCCTTTTAATGAATCCTCTAGGATGAACGCCAATGCGGGAGGATTTGTTAAATAGCACCGATAGATGCACAGACGTCCACGTCCGAGAAAACTCTATCGGGCTTTTCCAAAGGGTACGCGCGTTTTTCTCCCTTATCTGACTTCCTTTCAGGACCATGTATCTACAACATCCACTTCCCTACATGAAACGGCATATTTATCATTAATATTCACTAGAGATTATTACCTTGGTTCACTGATTCATTTATACCTCTCTATGTGATTACTTAATTTACGTTTTTTTTATGTTTGCTTGATTTTCATAAGTAACCCTGAGACTATGAAACCCGTAGCCACGGCGAACAATCGCTTTTTCACAAATTCCTCGATAGACTTCCTATGAAAATCGCAGGGAGATCAAATTCGCGAATACACAATTCTCTCTCGTCTATATTGCTACATACTCTTTTCCACCGGAGCAAAAAAAAAAAATTATTAAAATAATAATAATATTTGAGAATTTGTATTCTAAAGAATATATTTATAAATAAAGCCTCATGAAATTTAAACGATAATTGAAGGATTAAACGTCGAAAATAAAGAAATAAAAATTAAATACTTTTGCTAGTAGCACTGAAGTACCATTGAATCTTTACGCGACTGAGCGAAATGCAAATTAGATAAAGAAACGATCGTAAGAAAATTTTAATCTACCACTAAACGTCATTCAAAGCTAATTTTGTATTGCTAAATTAGCAAAGCCCAGGCCTTGTACGGACAATGTACTTGATAAGAAGATAAGAAGAAAATCAGCACTTACGTATTTAATAAAATTATTTACTACTATATTTTATATTTATATACATAAATAAGTGTATATGTACTTCATTGATAATTTTTTTTTTTTTTTTTTTTTTTTTTTTTTTTTTTTTTAAAGAAGCTAATTCTCGACTTCTATGTTATATTTGCATCAATACCTTAGTAATGAAACTATGAGCATCGGTATAGCTTAATAACCTTTTATACGTAATGAAATTGCAATCGCAAAGCTCAAATTTTGATTTATTCTACATCCTAGTTAGTAATATTTTAAGCACAATGACAACCAATAACAGTATTATTAAACAGTATTAAGTTTTACCTTTCTTTGACTCTAGTGCATTTACGTTGAGCCAATAATTCTCCTAAAAGTTGCATCATCAAACAACAATAATAATAACAACAATAGTAATGATGATGATGATGATGATGATGATGATGAGGATCGTGGGAAACGACGAGCGATACTAATTAGCGACTGAAATAAATATTTATCACCGTAGAGCCGTAAAGACTATTGTCGTGAATCGATTGCTTTAACGATTCATCAAAAGAAGTGCAATTTAATTTGCTCCACAACAAATTACGCATATCGACATCCGTGAATTGCCGGGTTCACGAGTGAATTTAACAATACATAAATCATCCTATGGAAATGACAGACAAGACGGCAAAGATACTTTGTTATTTTCATTAATTTATAAGCCTATTTATTTATTTATTTTTCATTCGTGAAATTAATTGCTCCCATTCGCGTGATTTTTTTCTTCGAGTGATTAATTATGCAAATACGCGTTGACAATAAGAATCTTCTGGTGGGCTTGACAATGGCTATGCTGCATTCTGGCAACGAGTAGACATGCGCTACGTGTATGTTACGCGTAACGCGTATATCACAGTTCAATACAGAAGCTCTAAAGTAGCTTCTGAATAGAAGAAGAAATCGAAAAGCAGAGAAGAAAGAAGAGCTCGTTAAGATAATCATGTTGGCGTATTAAATACGAAGCTTAAATTTAATAATAAATAAGTGCATGACTACAGAGAAGTAAAGGCGCTCCTATAAGCTCTTTAACGGATTTTAATCTCTCTTATATAATAACAAAGCTTAGTATGTGCACATATATACATATATATGCATATAAATAGATACTTTACGCATTAAATTTTCAATTTGCATCTTTACTCTTTAAGATTAAATTAAATTGTCTTTTTTATTGTCAAAATAAAAATATAAGCAGATAATCTTATTCACAATTTTCATTATTACAAATTTTTATTATTTTATTTCCTGTATCTCGATTGAATCGAGATGGTTACTGTTACTTTAATTTTGGCATGTGCTACATTGAACTCATTAATTGATGCATTCGTTCGTTTTTTTTTTGTTTTTTTTTTTTTACAATTTAGCAATATTGAAAATATGCTCTTCTCCGGTAACTCTGATTATGCATACAAACTGACGGTACATTGCAATATTATTTTATTATTTTAGTGCGTCTAAGCTATAGTAAAAAAAATATGATGAATTAAAGAAATTGCGGATGTAGTTTATTGTGTAGGTTAAATTGATTTCTAAATTAAAATTATATTCCTGTGCTAAAGCAAAAAAGAAAAGTAAAAAGTAAACAAAGGTCATCTACTAAAAAATTAGCGGAGTTTGCAGCGAAAATCGCCGTGGCCCAAAAACTATATCAATTTCTTGACATGCCTCGTAATTATTACGTCTGCTCAATTTCAACGTATCTAAATGTACATATATTATAGATATTTTTTTTAAAAAACTTTTTTACATAATTGATTTCTAACGTGAGAAGTAACAACTAAACAAGATAACAATTTCTCTCTTAACACGCTGTCTGAGTACAAGACATTAATCATTAATATAAAGTAATTTTATTTTTGAAAAATATAATAAAAGCTAACATGATTCTAGGTGTACACATGATTGACGATTTCGCGATATCATTCTTCAATTTAATTTATTTATACATGAATCGCGAAATTTGGTTCCTGGTTTTTGTTCCTTAATAAGTAATTATTATTTATATATTCATTTATTTTTTTAAACTGAATATTTACTTGGGCACTCCTTACACATTTTGATGTTATTTTGATTTACAATTAGAAACAAAACATTAAATTTTTATTACATGATTTTGTTATTTGATTAATGAAAATCAAAGAAAAAAAACTATTACTTAAATAATTCTTAAGTAAATAAAGAAGATAGTCCAGACTAAATCCTGAAATAAACACTAATTGAATAATTCTACATACGTTCACTTACATACTATTATAATTACAAATGAGACCTATTAATCTTTTTATTCCTGAACACTGTACTGATTCGACTAAGTAACAAATCTTTTTATTTGAAAAGATATATCACAATTTGAAGTCGAAATCACAAATATTTTATGATCTTTTAATACATTCACATAGTTATTATTTGATTTGATACTTCATACATAGGTTTATTTTACTCGGATTATGCTTTACTTATTATAGAAGTACAGTATAAGTCACTATTATTCGATGTTAGCAATTAGTCTTTAAAACTAAAAGAACATTTTGCAATCACACGTTAAACAGACGTTGATTGAATTTGTTTTGTAACAGAGTGGTCTCATATAATTTCTGTCTTGATATATAATTTCAAGTATTAACATTTTTATATTTGTTGTTTTTTTATTTATATTTCGATCGATTTATTTCTTATTTAATATATTCTTTTTTTAAAAGCAAACATTTTTCGTCAAATCATATGTTTGCATGGATTTAAAGCCATTTCTCAAATCATTACCTCCCGAGGATACAAGATTCCAATTTCAACGCTTTTTAATTAAAAAAAACATCAGATACAATTGTACTTATTATTTTTTTTAAATTAAAATTCAGAATGTATATTATCAAATTGGTGAGATTGGAAAGCGTATGTATATTCAGACGTTAGAATTTCAAATATTTTAAAATCTAATATTTTTATTAAATTCGGGAAATAATGTCTAGTCGTTTCGCAATTCATGAGATAAACGTAAAAGATAGAAATCTATTTAACCGGCCATCGGTATCGTAACATTTTTTATACTTATTCAAAAAATTGAGACCAGTCGGAATACTTAACGTACAAATCAACGGTAAATATAAAATCCGGAGAGCCCAAGTGGATTTCTGTATTATAATATGGCAAACGACTGGTAAAGTGCCGTCAGCTCGTGACCAGTTAACGGGATCTCTTGTATCAACAATAACGTAATAAGTATTTTCATATTGATAAATGACTCAAATTCATTCTCCTACACGTATGTATTGTGGCACACGCGAATAACAATCGTTTGGCTACGTTGATATAAATGTACCTTCAGAGAGAGGGGGGCGGGGGGTAAGAATAAAAGACCGAACAAAAAGAAAAAAAATCCTCTGCAATCGTTGTCTTCACTATTATACAATTTTACTATTTTTGGATCATTCGGTGTTATTAATAGAAATCATGACTTTGATTCCTCTTACCCGAATCCTCTATAATACATAAACTTCTTATGCGTTCCTGTAACTAGTAATCACAATCTTGCACATAGTTTTATATTTTATTATTATACATCACTGAGGTTCGATTATCTCACTGGTTCAAGTTACTCATTTTTCATTATTCCCTCTCTAATCTTCATCGCCGCACCCTCTTCCTCCCTCTCTCTCTCTCTCTCTCTCTCTCTCTCTCTCTCTCTCATTTATTTGCACTTTTACCACTTTCCTTATTACCTCCATCTCTTGCATCACGTTTAATGCTCTTGTGCACCCACCCACAAGCTCGCATAGATTCGCACAAGTTCTCTTCACACTTCAGTCAGCTTTAGTTTCTAAATAAAATCAGTTTATAGAACTACATTCGAACCTGCGCGCACTTGTGATCAGGTATGCCTGTATATGTATATATTGTATTGTGGATTGTGTAGAGGCTTGTATAGAAGAATACAGGATATAGTAGACTTGCGTGTTGGTGCCGCGATTAAACTCGACTGCGACGGAGGGGGTAGTGGCAATGGTGATTTCGGAAATATGTCTAGTTTGACGTTTGTGTTTTGCGTATTTGTCATTAATGCAATTCATTCGATTTTAAAGGCATCTGTTTTGAAAAGCAGGATGTAAGGTGGGTTAGGAATGGCGGGGGAGAGGTGGAGTATGACGATGAGTGGTGCAAAGTCCGAGAAATTCGTGGGATTGCGGGGGCTCGAGCGTCCGAATCGTCGATCCTCCCCGTTCCGGTGATCCACGATCGCTGGTCATTCTTCTGGTTCTGGCCATGGTGACAAGTTTGGGCTCGCCGGGAAGGCTGCCGGCCCTCTCATCGGTAACTGGCCGCCTCGAGCATCTCCACGAAGAGCTTGTTCATAGGGACCTTGCCGGTACGATAAATACTGGACCAGAACTTACGGACGATGCAGTCGGCCTGACGGAGGCCCGGCAACACTAGGAACATATTCTGGTTAGCTCGGAGCGCCTGACCCGGGCGCACCGCGCTCACGCAATCCGAGAGCGAGCCGAGGATGCTCTCCCGAAAGCGTTGAAGGGCGTGGGGCTCGTCGAGCTTAGCGTCGCTGTTGGTCAGGATGAGGGCCTTCAGGACGTAGAACTCTTCTCTGGCGAGACCCAACCGTTGCAGCCTCTCCACGATCTGCATGCACTGTCGAAAGAGAAAGTAGTAACTTTTGGGAATTTTAGTAAGGATACCCACGGCACTTCAACTGGAAGTTTCGCTGACATTTCCCACCAATTATTGATAAATTTATGGAATACGGGATAGTATATATATATAGGATCATATAATTTCTCGAAATTCATATAGTTTAAGTTCACATAACTATTTTTTTTTCTTTCAGTATACTGATACTGCGTTATTACTAAAAAAGAAAAACAAAAAAAAAAAAACTAAACAAGAAAAAGAAGAACTATAAAAAAGATGGCAAACTTAATAACAAAAGAATAAAAGGAAAATATCATATCTCTTGCCAAGAATTAAACCAGAATAAAAATCAAGCTAAACTAGACAAACGTGCGACAAATTACGTATCAGTGCTTACATGGGAATACAGCTCGTGGCAATGGCATTCGCGAGCAAGTCTCTCGTCGAGGGTGAAATCCTGGGCGAACCTGAGCTTCCCGCTGTTCGGTATACTTCTCCAAGCAAGGCTGAAGGTGAGGATCTCGGCCCAGGTGCTCTGAAGCAGTCGCATCTGATCGTTCAAGGGTAAACTACTGAATCCTGGTATTTGTTTCGCCCAGCCTTGGGAATAAATGAGAAACGCATCGTCAGAATGAGTCGTGCGAGTCTCGTGGTAATGGACATGTTCGCACATGCTCTCTTACCGACGAAATTCCTTTTTTGATTACAATGATTTATAAGCCAGAATCACATCCCCAGGCTTATAGAGTACATAAATATATATTTATCATAGGGCAATATCTCGAGAGAAATTTTTTTTACATTTTTTATATTTTATTAATTAGAATTCTTCAACATACAAAATGATAATTCACGTGGATTTATTATGTTTTCGAATTACATAAAAAATAATTGTACGTGAAAAATAATTGTTAACAATTATACTTGTAAGTCATGCTAAACTTAAATAATTGCATATTTTTTTGTCAGAATGTACAAATTAACAGCTTACACGTACTTTATAAGCTCTAATTAAGCAGCACAGAATTGACAGACCTTCCACTTAAACTCTTAACAATGATAAAGTAGTAAAGCACGTAAAGAATATTTATAATTGTCATTTCCGACCCGATTATTTATAACTTACCTATTATTCCAACAAGCTCACGATCATAGAGATCGGACAACTGACCGAGTACTCGCTGGTCAGTATCCAAAGTGTGTGATAAGGTAGAGACCTGCAACATGTCCGGCTCACATGCTATCAGGGCTTCCACCATCTTATTATCTGCAAATAAGTAATCGCGCTTAGAATCACTTGCATAACAAATCCATCCGATAGAAAGAAATCAATGAAATTATGTAAAGGACATTAAACGAGCATGCTTTTCAGAATAGATCATTACAATTTTTACAGTTTCATAAAATTTAGAAGATTTTCTTAATAAAACAATTAAAAATATATTATAAAAAAAAAAAAATAAAAAAAAAATATATTCAAAAGATTAATTACATGAAATTCTTTATTTATATGTTTGTTAATACTGTTGAAATATTGTTTAGTTTAGCCATCACCGTTAATTCATTCACTTAACAACCAATAAGAAAAATGATGATAAGTGACGATGAAAAAGACGTAATGGGAGATTAAGAAGCTTTTTATGGGCGAATGTTTGAACGAAAGCTCACTTACTTATTGCTTCCGCATAGCCTGTCGATCCTAAGTTAGCTTGAAACATCAAAACAAAAAAAAAAGTTTTAATCACACTATTGCTAATTGCTAATATAATCTTTACCATGCTTTTAATTATAGGAATTACATTACATTATATAAGCATCGAAGCAATTAGTTGAACACGTCAGTGAAAATTTGTTCGCTTATTTCGATAAATCTTTCGACCAACGTTCGTAGTACATTGAATTTGAAAAAAAGCTTAGGGTAAGTATTGTAAAAAAAGCGAGCATAAACGAAATAGAGAAGGAAGAATTTACAAGAAAATACACTCAGAATATTAGAAAAATAAAAATGATTGGCTTTGGGCATTGGTTAAAAATTTCTTACGAATTACTTTCCTAATATGCCAATACATTAAGACTTATTATTATTAGGAAATGCATGTAACAAATTATATTATTTATATTTCTTTTTCCTAGACAAAAATATTTAAAATCAATGCTTTTTTTAGAAACTTCTTTGCAATCGAGTACTATAACTTTTTTTTATTTTTTAATGTCCAATGTCACGCTTAAACGGATAAAAAAGAATTTGATAAATGAAAACTAACTTCTTAATTAAGTTTACATTATACATTTTTTCAATCGAGAAATTATTCTGACACTTATACGATATCGAACACGTACCGCTTTAATTTATGAAATTTAGTGTCGGAAAAAATCCTATAATTTAATAATAAAACACAGACGATTTAACATGGAAAAGAATATTTTTAAAATATCATCTTTTTTTAATTATAGTGGTGAAGATAATCTGAGGAATATATGATTCAATGAACATTTTTAAAATCGAATTTTACGTAATTGAATTAATCTGTATAGTTATAATAGTATAAGTTAATCTTCTATTTTAATAAGTCATATTCTAGAGCGTTAATTTGTCGAAGTTATTGAAGCTTGAAACTCAAGGGAAAAAACAAGCAATGAAATATGTAGGCCAACTCGGAATCAATTTAATAATTCTCAATTAAATAATTGAATAAGTAGACGAAACTTTAAGTTATTTAATTAATAATTAGAAGAAATTAAATAATTTTTTATCCTCCGCTTTACGAATTTATCTTTGAAATTGCATTAAAAAATGTTTATTGAAAAATGTATTCACATAAGTTTTCGATTATAGAAAAATAATAGAAATATTGAGTTTATCAGAAGGGAATTTATAAACAGTAATTGAAGCAATTGAATGTCATAATGTAATTATTAGAAAAGTTTAAAAGTTAATGTAAAACAAAAAAAAAACAAAAACAAAAAAACCTAACATAGGCTCAAAAGTATTTCTATTATGTAAAATGTAAAAGCAAAGAAGGTAAGATTGAAAAAAGCTCGGAGCTGCATGCAAATAGTCGATAAAAAAAGATGTTCGAGTGCGGCTGTTATTAGCACTGATCCCTAGCTCGCGAGAAACGAGATGGCGAGATACCGGGCACGAAGCTTAAAGATAACGATCGGTATGAAAGTTAAAAAAACTGCGCGATTGCAATGCTTACATCGCAGAGGCTGATAGCTGATAGCTGATAGCTGATAGAGAGGGTGCACGTTACCTTCGAGTGGGATCGTCTTTCCCGGTACGTATGGATCCGTGCTCCTCCTGTACTTCTGTCTGCCACCTCGGACGCGGTCCAATCGCACCCCTTCCTTAAGCATCCCCTGCCTCAGGCACTTTTGAAACCTGCAGGCCTGGCAAGCTTTCCTCCGGCGTTTATTTATCTCGCACTCACCGTTCGCCGGACACGTGTACTCGATGTTCCCTGTGAAGTTACTGGCTACTTTACCATTATATTCGCAGTTCTTCGCCAGATAGAACTGACACACACACGCACACCCACACATTGTACTTTGCCTGCCTCTTATATCAAACAAAGATCCATCGGCCTCTCGATTACCAAAATATTATTTCGCTCTGGACTTTTCAATACCAATACGTTATTCGTCAATTGTAAAAATCATACAATTTGCTTCTTATCGTTGCTTAATTTAGGCTAAATCTTCGTTACTGCGGTCGAACATACTCGCAAGATCCATAACAAAAATCGAAATACTTGTATAAAAATTAAAAGAAAAAAAAATGAGCATAATAAAAATAATAATAATAATATTAATAATAATGTTATTATTATTATTAATGATATTAATTAATAATATAAACTATTAATAATGTTATTAAATAGCCATGTTATATGACAAAATTAAAAAAGGCAAATACTTTCACTGTTTTAATTTATTTGAACCGTTTCAGATATAAACCCTTATCACAAAAAGATTTTAAAATATACACACGAGCATTATAAAGTTGCTCGTTTCGCATAAAAACAAATACCTTAATAGTTGCAAAATTTAAATTGAATGTTGCCATTTATGGGTACTATACGTATATACCGACATGTATGCCTATATCTGTATGTTAAATTTTAATCAAAATTAGAGCTACAACTTTGTACTTTTCGTGTAATGGACGTAGATAGAAAATGGAAACATTTACTTTAACTACTGGTATTTAAAGAAGGCCATAAACTATTTTATTTTAGTAAAACAACATACATGTACATATATGATAAGCTACATGATTTTTGTTTTTGTTTTTTAGCCACTAAAGTAAAATAACACATTTATAGGTATCGTTCGATATAGTTAAAACGATAGATACAATTGATAAAATTGATAAAAGAAATTGACCATTTCAATTGATTGACAAAGTAAAAAAGACTTGGTAAGTAAATATGCTTGAAAATATGATTTTCGTCTCATTTGCATAATTACAATAGCGACGATTTTTGGTTTTAAAATAATTTAGATTGTCATAGAAAGACTATTCGCGTTGTCCAGAAAAAACATTGAAAATACAATTAAGCATCCGATAAATATTAATTCCGTAATAACACGCATTAACCCTATTAATTTAAGAAGTTTAAGAAAGTTAACAATGTCCGCAGCGCGTTTTTCTTAGCTGCTGTAAGAAAATAGTAAATTATTATTATAGCGGAAGGACGAGGACAGACAACTAGAGAGAGTATTTGGTATCGTGGTAAGTAGTAAGGCCAGTACAAAGCACATGTAATAATTTAAGGAATTCATTTATAATCTATCTCATTAATAAATTGAGATTAATATTGAAGTTGAAGGTATGTCTATTGAGGGTCAGGTAAAGGTAAATAATAAATCGTAAAACAATTAAACCAGAGCGAATATGATTATTTTAAGCGAGCATATTGTTGATAGTGGTTGATAGTGGTTGATAGTTGAGGCAGGCAAAACTGTTCAGTGCTATCTGGAGGAGCAATAGGAAACTCATTGAAAACACGATCGAGGGCTTGTCTTACCTTGTATCGTTCTTTTAAAGAAAGCTTTGCAAGCCTCGCAGGACGCGACTCCGTAATGAAAACCACTTGCTACGTCTCCGCAAACGAGGCATAACCTCCTTGGCATCATGTCTTCCTCCTTGATGCCGTCCTGCAATCACGTTTTATTTTCAATCCTTCAGAAAACATATATAACATTAAATTCGGCTGTCGCAGCTACACATACTTCATGCATTAATACTTTTATAGCAATTATTAGCTCTTTAAGTTGTTTCTTTCTCTCTTTTCCTGTTTATAAATGTATACTGTTTATTATTATTATTATTATTATTATTATTATTATTATTGTCTTTGGAATTCCGAATTTTTCATCAAGGAAATATCGAATATCGTTATGCGTGCGAAGAATGTACAATATTTTAAATGTTACGTAGACAAAAGAGATAAGTAATAAATTTACTGAATTCCTTGTGCAAAGAGTACAAAAGTATTTATGAATCAGGTAGAGGAACGAAGACAGTCTTTTATTTTGACTAATGATATTTTTATAGACTTATGCATCTACGTTATAACGTTATAAAGTCTCTTTGCCGTTAAAATCTGACAAGTTTTATAAAACAGGGTATTAAAAATAATTTATCGATAAGACGGTTATTATATAAATATTACAAAGAACCGAGGGAGGGTCTAATTATATGTGGGGATAGCTTATAAATAAGACAGTCTATAACGTAAATTGTTTATAATGTCTTTTGCTTCTAATGTACATTTTATTTCGACCAAAAAGTTATGAAAAGTAATTTAGCTGGCGAGGCTGCAACCAGCAACGTGATACATTGTATCGATAGGTGAGAAAGTCCCACCCCGGCTATGTCAAGCCCGAAGGAACACGGCAGACTTTGTAACAAGGAGCCGAATGGCGGTCCCGATGGTTCTAATATTACAAGAGAGTAGGAGGGGAGGATGAATGAGATCCTTAATTAGATGAGCCTGGACATAATTGGCAACGAGTCGGAACAGGTGCGTTTCGCATTTGACTCCTGTACCACTCGTCGGACCCTCCACCCCCCCCCTCTCGTCATCCACGGATGGTACTGCGCGGGTGTACGTTACCTCCGGGGTGCCGAGCGGTTGCGTCGTCGAGGAACAATGATGCATCTCCGGGCTGCCGGGACTACCCCCACTGCCACCGTAATCCGGCACATCCATCTTCGTGCATAACGACTGAAACAGCAAAGGTCAAATGGCTCATTCGAATGAAATTTATGACGAGATAAGCCGCAATGACCCCCCGCCCGCCCCCCCAAACTACCATCATTACGTAGTTAGTAGGTGTACTAGACACACCGTCGGTCCTATCCGTCGCTTTCTTCGCTTTAAAACTAATACCAGTACCAGTACAATAATTACGTTAAGAGTAATAACGAATCAATCATTCGTCAATCATTCAAACCGTATAATCATATAAAGACTTTTATAAATTTGAAAATTAAAATCCAATTTATGTATTAGATAACTTGCGGAGTCTTAATTCAAAACACTCACTTTCAGAATATCTTATTCCAAGTACGTGCCACGCAACATTATAATATCAATAGTACGAATTAAGTCATGAAATAAAATCCTGTCTGAATAAAGCCATTATATACTTACAACCACACTCACTTATCTAAACAAGGAAATCAATCTTCTTTAAGTTTATGTATAATTTTACAATTGAATCAATGAAACCAAAACTATGCAAATACCTTAAAAAAAAAAAATTCAACTTTACGTTTGAACGCTTTAAATACTTGTGAAAAAAGAAAAAAATATAAGCTAATTTCGAAAGCATCTTAGTCATATACGAGGATAATTACTTGAAGAACAAACTTTAACCCATAAATTCATTAAATTATTTCATTTGCGTCATTGTATACGAAATTTTAAAAAACTTACTTCACCGAGCTCCAATAAAAATTTTACAATATTTACAGACAACTAAAATGCGCAGAATGTATTTATTTCAAATTTATTATAACTAGATGAAAACAATTCCTTCCACCTTTCAGATTTACACGTACATACACGTTTCAGATATTTATATTTTTGTCCAGGAGAAGTCTACTACAGGAGCATATTTGGTAACTTGGAGCAAATAAAATATAGAATTAAATTATTAACAATACGATTAAATGCTCCAAATAATAATTGTGCACGTTCAATGCTTTTATTATTGGAATTACTTGAAGGGGAAGTATTTTCACCGTAGACTGGCTTTTACGGTTATCCACATCGACATGAAACGTTAAATCAATTTTTACGAAGAAATTCTTATTTTCTTTTGGCTACTTGAAATAATCATGAGATGCTGTTCTATAAATGTTAAATTTAATATTTACATCTTGTTGCTGCAACGTAGTGGTTGGCGAACAGACTTGATAATTCTGTGTCGGTGTCGTAGTGTTGTCGATTTCTTGTTTGATACTAGATAACGTTCTATTACTTCCTATCATACTTTCAGCAGTTGTACCGGACATCATGCAGACCTTTGAACATAAAATAACAATGATAATGTTTTCCGTCCAGCGCTATAAAATTGATTATTAAAATGAATCTGTAATCTGTTACTTAAAAAAAAAAAATAAATAAATAAATAAATTAAATGAAAAAAAAAAAAACTTAAGCAGCGCTAACTTATTATTTTAAATTCAATATAATACTCAATCGAATGTTAAAACATCCTTGTAAGTTGCTTGCATAATAAGATCAATATGAGGATCAGCGACTGTACATGTAAATTAATTGTTCAAATGTTAAAGACGTGCATGTGTTGGTAGGAAGAATAATAAGAAATTCTTAAAGACGAAGGAAAAAATGTATTTAAGGCAAATCGATTTTTGTAATTTCAACAGATCCATTAACACATAGAAATCAGAGGTTGCACTTTTTTCCCGCGAGGCCTATTTTTAAGTTAGACTAATGCAAAGACATTTTTAGAATCGTCCTCTTGGAATCTGCGAAGCTGCAGCCATTCCTCTTAACGTATACAGTGTTTTCGTTGCTTCGAAATAGAAACGTCTGTATCATTTGTTATTTTTCCCCGACGGCTGCTTCGGCTGCAAAACTCGGTCGCTTCGTCCGTTTCGCGAAGCATCTTATACAATTTCAATAAATGACTCTCTGGATCTTTCGTATCTCGGTTTCGCTCGAAGCTGTGCTACGAGAATCCTGAGACTGATAATATAATATTTCCATAATGAACTTGGCAGACTTTTGTGTTGAAAAGTCAACCAATTCAGCATGTTTCGGTTATCTTGAAATATTCCCTTCTAGTCAAGAGTATTAATTTAGCTCGAATGGCTTTTTAAAATTCATATTCTTCGGTCGTTTTAGGAAGTCGTCATTTAGCCACCATGACGTCACTACACCTCTTAATATTCGTATTTGGCTTAAGCTTTAATTCGCGCAATTCGGTAATTGATAACAAATCGCAGATAAAAGAATTACTTTTTCAAAGACGTTTTATCATTTTAGGTTAACGAACTATTATACTCTGATTTATCACGTCAATAAAGAATAACATTATATTCTGTGAATCCACAATCCACAAAAATGTTTGTCGAGAGCGAGCGAGCGAGAGCGAGAGGGAGAGTGAGAGAGACTCTTTGAACCCAATGATTGCGTTCACTTAATATTTCCGCCTAATTTATATTTTTAACCTGCATTTATTATAATTGTCGGCTAGTTAGTGATACTACTTTTCTTTTTACTTTTTTTTTTACTGAAAGCTTATGTAAAATCTGCCATTAACCGCCCCTGACATATTATATTCGGATTACAGTAACACTGCCCTGACATATACAAATACCGGATAAGCATGGCTTATCTTAATAATATTATTCTATTTAAGCCAGGAGAGTGAAATGACAATTAGCTCAGATCTTAATTAAAACGGTACGAGTATGGGGCAATAACGTAGTTTGATTATAGAAGCAAAATATAAACAATGACTGGAGACACAGTGCGTGTAAAGAAAAATTGACTCGGCAATCGTGAGATTACGGCCACAGCGACCCTCGACCCGATTACATCAATTGCACTGGCATTACGGGGGTGGGGGTGGGGGTGGAAGGGAGAGGGAGCGGTGCTGTTTGGTTCAGGGGGCAATTTCAATCACGGCAAAGTAATTGATAAACTTAACTGTATGGCCTGTTAAAGTTGTCGGTTCAATCGAGGTCGTGAACATCTCAACCTGTTTTATATTTACTTTTTTTTCCAAGAAGCGCGAGCCTTAAATTTTAACTCGAACTCACGAATCCCGTAACTTAACGTCCGCCTTGCAAAGCCTTAATCATCAAACATTGCAGTCGAAAGGCGTAATTGCATCAGTTGTTAAAAGGCATTTGCTCAGAAAATAAATAGATTCATTTTAAATAGATCTCGTACGATCGTATTTGTTATTATTATATATCTAACTTGTTGTTCAATATGCATTCCGCATAAAAATTCCTCCACTAAACGAAAAGTTTTTTTCAGCCTCGGCCACTACTACTGGAATGAAAACTTACTCGTAACTTCAAATAATATACTTAGAAAAATCCCAGAAGAAAAAAAAAAGGAAAAAAAAAATTAGTTAGGTAATAATTTTTTATTCAAACTAACCACGTAATCCTGAATAATATTCTATTTTTAAAAGTTAAGATCATTTTAGCAGCAAATGTAAATTTCCTGATTACATTACCAAACGTTCATGAATAATTTTTAATAATATTTCATTAAGCGTAATTATAAACTTTACGACAATGTTTATAAAAAAAAAAATTAGAAATTTAAATATGCCACGCAGGAGACAATGAAATGAAGCCGGTCGATAAATGTAATAAATATATTGTAAATACCATTCCTCTTTGGCACTTTGGCACTTTGGCACTTTGGCTACTACTCCTGCTACTTCAGCAGGCTTCTTTACAAAGATGATAAGCGAGCGAAGGCCTCTAAATTCATATAAATTAATATAAATTCATATAAATTCATATAAATTCATATAAATCAAAACGACCTGGGAATGTAAACAAACTAATATATGCTTTGTAAGAAAATGGAGAGAATATTTTGCGTGCCGATATCCTATCCTATCAGTATCGTAAGTGCTTACGTGATCGGGGACATTGGGGTGAAAAATATTTCCCGGCTTTTCTGACGGCCAATTATAGAAACGCTATGTACGACTATGCGACAATATTCGATGAGCCGCGGGGTAGGGGGAGGCGAGTTTAAAAAATTGAAATTCTCAGGCAGACGGTGCATATTAACATTGACCCTACACTCACGAGTACAGATTCATTATTGAAATTATAAAATACATCGAGATAATGACATTTCAAACGTACGCACGTCACAACAAAGATTAACAGAAATAAAAATATCGAATAAACAACAATGAATAAAATTCTTGAACGCTTCGCAATACCGAGTCATAAAATTTATAGATTTTGATTTAATATTATTCAGTTCGCAGTGTATGCTTATCACTTTGCCCTGACTTTATCGTAAATGTTGGGAAGGCACATCCAATGCCCGAAGTACGCAATAAAACAATATTTACTCAGCATAGTGAAATACAATCGAGACATATGTATAAAAATTTATGAGTATTTATTTTTATGCCTATATTTAGCTTGCAAGAAAAGAAAAAAAAAGAAAAAAATAAGTAAAATGTCTGTCTGTAACGACGACGCAATAACTTAATGATCAGGTGGCAAGATAAGCAAGAGTATTAACAAGGAATTCGACAGGTTTCGTCTAATCGATCAAAAAAAGTAAAGGAAAAAATCATTAGCATCCGCACTGCAATCCACAATCGACATCTGCTGGCATTTGCATTAATTCGCTTGTAACGTGGACGAGACCGGGGGCTCGATGTCTGGGCCGTAAAAAGCCATAGGCGATGCCTAGACGAGACAAGTCCGACCGAAACTGACCGACCGGGACACCTCTCGGCACGTTAAAAAGAAGCGTGTAAAACTTTAAAAAAGAAGTTAAAAAATGAGAAGGGCGCTCGCGAGTAAAAACGAAAGTTACGAATAAATGCGGAACGGAAGGGAGTGAGGGGGAGAGAGAGAGAGAGAGAGAATGTCCCTCGTACCGGACACGCAGCGGTGAAAGTACCTCCTCCGTCTTGGTGCGGATATAACGGTAGTGTCGCCCAAAGGGTTGCATAAGTCCAGGCCCGTCTCTTTTAAAGACCGTAATCAACCTCGTCCCCTCAAATCTCCCTATTCGCCACTTCAGACGTCTCCTACATCTGCTGAGAGAGAGGGGGGGGGAGAGGAGAGAGAGAGAGAGAGAGAGCCTCAGGGCCATTTTCGAGCCCGTCGAAAATCCGAGGGCGAGTCTCGCGGGCCAGCCGCCGTGTTCGCACTCCCACCAGTTCCCGGGGTCGGGTCGCGCGTGGCCTAGTCGATGACGAAGAAAGACGTCAGGGAAGAAGGGAGGGAAGAGGAACACCGCTGCTGCTGCCGCTTTTGCGATCGACGGGGGCTCGAGCTGACAGCACTCCGGCTGGCCTTGATCTTGACTTTCCTAAGAGCTCGTGGCCGCGATCACGAAGGCCGAATAAAAGAGAGAGAGAGAGAGAGAGAGAGAGAGAGAGAGAGAGAGAGAGAGAGAGATCGTGCGCAGCGAGCACAAATTTAGACGGCCGAGTCGTGGCGGAAACGGCCGATGACGAAAGGCACGGGCGCCGAGATGCGGCTGCCGCGGACCGGGAAGGGGAGCGCGTGGCCTTGGGAGGGCAGCATATACACGCGCGCGCCCGCTCACACACGTGCAAACGCAAAAATATAGACGTAGAGGCGCGCGCGTGCGCACGCGAAAAAGTGCAAAAGAGCGCGACGCCGATGTCGCGTCACACGAGCGACCCATCCCCCTCCCTCCAGTCCCCTCACTCACACTATCTCTCTCTCTCTCTCTCTCTCTCTCTATCTCTCTCTCTATCTCTCGCTCCCTTATATGTGAGCCGATGGCAGACCTCGCCGGCGTCATCGTTTGTCTTTTAAATACCGCGGAGCTTCCTCCGCCTGGGCGCAACTTTGGGTCGCTAATGCATTCCTCTCGGAACTGAGGGAGAGGGGTCAGGCGGCGGCAGTAGTAGTAGCAGCAGCAGCAGCAGCAGCAAGAGCCTTGTCTCGTACTATCCGTAGAGAACTCTACACTAGTTTTGCAGACCCGAGTGCGGGTATATTCTCGAACCGAGCTTTTCCGGGAAACAAGGCCACGACTCGATAACCGCTACGGACTAATAAGTTCCTGCTACTCGTCTAAATTTTATTTAGCTCTTCTAACTTCTTAGTCTTAAGCCACTTGATCTTCTTTGTTAAGGATAATATTATGCGCTTTGCACACCTTTTTTTTCAAACTGTACACGCGCACTTTTATTGCTCAAAGATCTCCCTATACCACTATATTCTATTGCAGTGTCTATCCCCCCACCCCCACCCCCACCCGACACTGATTATACTAAATTTTATGGAAACCCATCGATTTACAAGATCAAAATTTACAGGTTTTTCAAAATGCTCGGAATTTTTTTTGTAAAATAATTTTTCCGTTTCTACAAGGCTTAATAAAAAGAAATGGCTGCTGCTTCGTAATGATTGAGAAACCTGTTTCATAATTAACATTTTTCCTTACAGATAATAACGTCATAATTCAATTTATATATATTTTTAAAGAGAATATTTTAAATATACGCGTCTGGTATCGTGTTTCTCGGAGATTCATTGTGATTAAGTAGGTGACTTTTTTTTATATGCAAAACAGCATCGTTTCAATTATTTGCTTAATTGCAAAAAATATAATCACTGTCGTCCCTATTAAATTTCATAAATCTATTAATTTAAAATTACTAATCAAATATATTAGATGACATGGTATTCGAAATAAAAGAAAATTTCGATGTGCGTTCAAACGGTGCGTCAACCGTAAATTTTAGAACAATACAACTTCGTTTTTTAATAAATAATACAGATTCTCAATTATTACTTAATTAAAAACATTATACATTAGCGTAATAACGATTATGCCGTTGACTGTATTAATTAAAAATGAAGGTGAACAATAAATCTTGTTTACTTTAATGAAAGAAGCAAAATCCATTACTCAGCTGATCTATATAAATAATATATTACATCATATTATCGCGAGACTAATTCTCGTGCATTATTGGTGTAGGAGGGAGGCTGTTGTCGGGACCTGAGCGTATATTATAGATGTATATGTATATGTGTATGTGTGTGTGTAAAATAAGGAATAGTTTTGAGCGCGGGATAAGGGAATAATGTCGGGAAAGGTGAGCCAAAGTAAAATGTATCGAGCTATAAAAGCATTTTAGGAGGAACGCGCGGGAGAGGGCGGGAGAAAGGGGTTATTGCATTTGGCTTTAAGAAACGTATAGATAAAGTGATACTTGTGGTTATAAGGCTCGAAACGGTTCGAACAAACTGGCTCTCGCGTATTCGCGGATGTTGTTGTTGTTGTTCGCAAGTGATGGGGAATGTAGTAAGAGGAGAAAGCAAGCCCGTGCGAATGAAGGGAGTTTTCTTGAAATCCTTTTTCCTCGGGAGCCAGCCAAGGATTACGAAAGCGAGCGGTGGGCTGGCTCACTACGCCAATGGTTGCAGAGCCAAGTCTGCGGCAGCTTATAAAATCGAGCCTCGCCCCTATAACTATAACGAAGCTTGGCAACGACGTCACACGTGCGCGCACACGTTCTCGGGGCCAACGCCGCCGTTATCCTGTAATAATCATCAGCGCGGTCCCGATCGGTATACACGGCATCCTCCTAAAACAAGGAGGAGCTCTCATAATCGATCCTTAATTCCCTTAAGGGACATCCGTTCCCATCCTCGAGGGAGGGGAGGAGGTCCGCAGACCTTGTCGTCTAAGGACGCAGGGAATAGAACGTAGAATGGAATAGATGGATTTTGGATTATCGAATATCCATAGGAAGCCGGATAGACTTGTTTTCCAATAATAAACTAATTACCGGAAAGCTTCCCCCTTCTCTCCCTGCGAGTTCCTCGCCTAACAGAGCCTTTAAAAAGCGCCACTCGAGCCTCTCCTATTACATACATCCGATAATTTAATCAAGCCTTAGCGCAACCTGACTTCGCAAAGATACCTGAATTTTAAAAGGAACATTGACAGAGCCGCCGGGCACGATTTTTACTGAGGGGAAAGAGGAAAGGTCGCGTAGAGTCTAAGCCGCACTTTGCAGATAATAATATCGGAATATCTGCGTTTGCGCGACTCTCGCGGCTCATGAGGCGAACGGGTGAAGGCGAAGGCATACTGCTCGAGTGCATTTTGCGGTTCTCGCGCGCCCACGTCTCTCGCTCCTCCTTCCTCCTCCTCCTCTCGCGCGTTCTCTTCTCCTTTTTTATTATTATATTCTGTCCCGTCGTGCCACATGCGCGCTTCACCGCGGCGAAGCCTTAACAGAAATATCCGCTCGTCAACCTGTCACGCAGGCGCACACACGTCCCTTCGGGCCCGTCAATTTGCCAGCCGAGCCGACCTACCAGATAATTACCAATACTTATCTCCAGCTCTAAAACGAGCCTTGAGCTTTTTCAACCAGCTAGCTAAGGACTCCCAGCTAAGGACTCCCAGCTCCGGGTAAAAACGAGAGCAGGGCTCTTCCTCAGTCGAATCCACTCAAGCCACGAATACCTACACGACGTTGCCTTTCACGTTGCTTCCTCAACTATTCGATTATTTATAAAGTACTAGCTTTACTACTCAACTACAAAGTACTCGTCGTCAATAGCGACTTCATTCCGCTCGACTAAATATTTATGATCCACTGAATTCATTCGCCGCCTTTCCTTAATACCGCATTTATTCATACAGACACAGAGCGACTAATTTCATTTAGCATCGGACACCATTGCCTCTCAATGACTTTTATACGTAATATTGCGTAGATTTGTTACTTCGCAGCTATAATATATATATATATATATAATAATGTTTGTTCCAGGACAGTATTTCTGCGGACCTCCTAACCTGCTTCATAGTCGTCCTTTATACGTTCGGAGTTTTTATTCTTTTCCTTACCATGAAATGCTTTATTTGCTTTACTTTTAATGCATTAAGCCTCGGTATAATAGTTTGATTTATTGCGAGGATCGCAAAAGAAACACAACTATAAATCTGTGACTTTGCTGAATAAAGAGATTAATTCTTTTTGGAATTCCAATTATTTTTCCCAGACCATTTCCACTTTGCTGCAGAAGCCCAGGATTTAAATATTTCATCTTGCTTTTTCATTTAAGAAAGAGAAAGCATTCTCACTCTTAGCGCCAATTGAGCATAATAATTAAAACGTTTCCGATATACTAGTCTTAGTCGTCTCGTTTTATTTCAACGTGATCAATAATATTTTTTCCTCTCAGTTAACTCGCTGTTGCAATTACTTGACTAGGAAACGTTTTCCTTCAGAACAAACTCCCATATAATTGCAATATAAAAATAAAATTTTAAAACGTTATGCAATTATTTTTTATATATATAATTTTTTTTTTTTTTTTTTTTTAACATTTTTGTTCTAGTTTCGACGAGTCATCAGGATTTCTGTAGAAATCCTTTCGATTCGTTAGCGTCTTAAACATTTATTTTCTTATAAGTTTCCCACGGCCTACATCATTTGCTCGCATTTATCGAAATAAATGATCAATGTGGGATAAAAAGTTTTTAAAGCATGACTTTTACACATTCAAGACAATTACCTTTACCCAGTAGCGAGGAAGAAAAGTAACGATAAAACAAAGTATTCCGAGATATATATATATATATATATATATATGTTTCGCATATGATCGTGAGGCGTTTCCGCAGACGACCCCTGCGGTCGTCAAAAAATTCAAGGTCCCCGAAGAGGTCGATTACGTAGGCGCAAAAAGCATTCGCTATATGCGCGTAAGACTGAGGCCCCGATGCAAAATCGTCTCGTCCTCGTTTCGTCGATCACTATTAATCCTCGCTCACTTAAAATTCCAACTCTTAAAAAAAGCGCTCAATTATCACTTTGCAAATTAAAACTTATTACCGGTAGGACTTAATTTCTTTTCGAGCTAATATTTTTCTTATAAACATAGCGGGTGATCTAATAAAACGTTTGCCGAGCTCTACTAAAGCAATCAGCTCAAATTTATAATAAATAAATAAATAAATAAATAAATAATTCTAGCCCCTCCTGACGAGCCTTTTATTTCGAATTTATTAAAATCCGAATTTCTAACAATATCTTAATCTGTAAGTCATATATAATATATCCTTAAGCAATCGCGTTTACCATTGCTTATATGTTCTTATCTCTGTTATAAACATTATCGTTCCTTCGAAACAATTGCAATAACAATTTTTTAAACGCTTAGATTAAACGAACGATATGCGTTGATATTATTTTTTTTATTTTTATTTTTTTTTTTTTTATGCTTATATTACGCGTGAATGTATTAATAGTTGACATGTGTATGTATGTAGTAAGTTCAAAGAACCGATAAATAATGCAATAATTATTTTAATAATAGACGGAAAAACTTTCAATTATGTTGGCAGTTTTAGTACTTAATTGAATTTACTGATATTTATATGAATTCTTCAATATGCTTTATGAAGAATATAAAAGAGTCTGGTGAATTATTAAAAGACCGTATTAATAGTACTGTAATGTCGTAATACATTAATGTCGCATGTGAAAATTAATGCCCAATTGTCCCGGAAAAATTTATTTCTATTTGAAATAGAGCCAATTTGTAATTTAAGACACTATATTTTATATAAATGATATTTTTTAAACTAACTTTTAAATATGAGAAATTGCGTAATATAATAATTTAGAATTTTACACTTAATGTAAATATTAGTGATTGGAATTTACAGTTTTATTTATTAATATAAGGGAATTCGCTAAGCTGAAATTTATAATAAAAAAATATAATAATTATTAAAATTGAATTTCTTAATGACCTTATGACCGCATTTAAAGTTTGATAGATGGTATCAAGCTAAAGAAGTTTTGTGTCTTTCATTACTATTCATTCCACGTTTCCTTTTGGTTTCCATTGTTTACACGACGCAAGAGTTCACTTTTTAAATTCAGGATATCAAACATCGCGATCTCAAACTTATATAAGAAAAAACGAGAACGAAAAGTTAGTTTCGCTTATTGAATTCGCCGAGCATTCTTTTTCACCGTAAGAGCAGTATGAATAATTCATCCTTAAAAGCTTCGTATTAGGTTAATTTGAGTAGTAGCGGAGAATTTTCAGAATCCTCTCGGCTTGGTTCATAGGCCAAGGAACGCTATATTTTTTCTATACATGACCCTGACCCATGCTACCCTCCGAAACGGACACTCATCGATCCACAAGGATAAACTTAGTTGCGTAAAGACGAGTGCGTACGCGTCGCCATAATATGCCATGAAATCTTCTGCTTACACCATTTCATCTTCTTAATGATCATAGCCAATGTTGAGGTATGAAAGGCTTTTAATTGCCTCTTCGTTTTAAAATATTCCTCCTATGCAATCGAATTTTATGGCAATTAAGTTTTATCGTTTCATTGAATTAAAAAAATATCTCCCTTGAATACTTAAAACGCTTTTAATAAATCATGTATTTATTATTTTCTGTTAAAAATATTATTGCATGAAAATAAGACTCAAGAGAAATGTAAATTATATAATATATTTATGATGCGGCATAAATGTGTCATTTCGCAAGCACGACGCTTTAAATTTTTTAATACTAACAAATCAATTTTATTAGATGTGGACGGTATTCCTTTTTAAAAATTTAATTAATACATAAGGAAAGTGTTAGATTAACTTACAAGATAATAATAATATACTAAAACAGTCTTCAAATATACGACACAATCGATTTTTTATAAATATGCGTTTTCTAAAGGCCTCCACAAGTCTACGTTTTTTTTTAAAAATCAATTCAGCGGACTTTAAAAAAATAATTTAAATACGATGCTCGAACTTTTAATGATAAAATTTTTTTGTACTTAGTGTGTAAAACAACAACAACAACAATAATAATAATAATAACAATAACAATAATAATAATAATAATAATAATAATAATAATAATAATAATAATTGAGGAAAAGGATCTAGTCGAACCTCTGCATACGTACATGTTTGTGGGCTATAATATATATATACTATTATTTTTTATAAATTAAAAAATAATATTAAAATGCCGTTTATTTTAAATCTTCTAATTTAATATGAGCTTTAAAAAATATTGAAAATTCTTACAGTAACGGAAATACAAAGTATCGACCGAAATTATAAAATAAATTTTTTAATACCGTAAAAGACTATGACTTGCGGCTATGTGTTATTCCTTCTACCTCGTTTTTAATTAGGATCTATACAATTGGTCTAGCCTGTAAATAAAGTAGCAAGCGCACCGGATCCAAATTTAATTGGCCCTTGGTAATACGATTATTCTTAGAAGAAATGTCATTTGAAATTTTTCTTAAAACCATTGCAATTTATTAATTAGTAATTAAGAAATTAACTCATCACTGACCAGCAATAATTGTATTAGTATAACTTTCAGTGAATTTTTATTATTATTATTCTTATAATTAAGATTGCAATTACGTAAGCAGTTGCTACAAAAATCTAAAAAGCTTTTTTTTAAAGCTTTTCTTTCTTTATGAAACTTATATTATAAAAAATAAAAAGTAATTAGAGATATCGTTAAGTGGGGGCTAAATATAAGTGACATTTTCAATAAATATATAAGTATAGTTAAACAAAACTTGCTTTGGTTGACAGAATATAAAAGAGAAGAACGAAGAATTAATTAAATGGCTAAAGAAACGATAGATGCTACAAAGCATACTAGCGCTTCACTATTGCAAGAATATTCCTTCACTATTATCCGTGAATGCGGATGGTAAAAACAGATTCGGATTGTTTCATTATCCAATAAGAAGGAGCATTGTTTATAAGAGTATATTGGGAGGAGTGAAAAGTTGGCGCGGCTTTGAACAGCTGGTAATAGGGTTTCGCTGACGTGTCGCGAGGTAGGAGTCCGACGTCGAGCGATTATATCACGAAAAGTAAGAGAGAGAGAGAGAGAGAGAGAGAGAGAGAGAGAGAGAGAAAGAGAGAACGAGGAAGAGCGCACATGTCTGATATGTAGAGTGAAATCGATAGATCGAATGACGAGGCAAACTACAGGGTCAGGGTTGCGCGTCAGTGATGAAGGCCTCGGACACGCTTCGATCTGTAATTGGCGCATGCAGCTAAAGCTAAGCTCACTATCATCTGTATATAATACATTCGATAGCGCTGCTCTTCGATGAAACATTCGCATGCGCTTGTAGATCCGCCATACTTTAAACGTACTTGAACACCATCCAATACTCGAATCGATTCATTTCACAAAAATATATCTTTCGTAAAAAAATAAAAAAAAAAAATAAAAAAAAATACATACACTTGATGAAATTACATTACTAATGAATCTAGTTGGAAATTTTTTATTCCAATTCTAAATTTTCAACATTATTCTATTCATTTCGATACTCAAATAATCAAAAAAGTGTAATAAAACATTTTGTCTAAATAAATTTTATAGCACCGATAATGAAAAATATTATTTACAATCTATTGACCCACGCACAGATATGAAAATTAATATTTATGCATAAAATTTTTATTTCAACATTTTTTTCTTCCTTCTAATTTTAGTATCAGAACGTATACATTTTTTTTTACATAATTCACCAAAATATATATTGTATTTAAATTGAATTTTTTCAATCAGTCGCGCAGAATATTTTATTATTTGTTCACAAAATAGTTTAAAATTTCTTTCATTGAAAAGTTTAAATATTAAAAAAAAAAAAAAATGTGAATGTAAAAGTAAGTTATTCTTATAATAAAAAACTTCTTAATTGAATGATTAGAATTCCAAATTGTAAAAGAAAAAAAAATATATTAAACTGTTAAAATGTTTATTATGAAACTTTGTCATAATATTGTTTACAAATTACCGTAATGAGACGAGAATGTTTTATTGATTCACGAAATATTATATTTTCAAATGCTAGTGGGTATTGATTATCCACAATTATGTACTTATAATGTGTTAAATTAAGCGATTCCTTCAACCGATAAAATTTTATACATTAACATGAAAATGAAATTGGCGCAATTACACGATGTTTTCTCGAGTAAGAAAAATCTAGTACAAATGTAGGGAATAGCAATTTCCATAAGAAGTCGTGGTCCATGTAAGAGGCCGGCATTAACAATAATGCACAGTTACAAGGAATATTACGAACAATCCATTAAGTTTAGCGGGAGCACAAAAAATGGAGGCATGCATTGTTGTCGAAGGAAAAGGAATTAGGGTTGAAGGAAATAAGAGAGAAGCTTGAAGAGAATGTGAAAAACGTAAAATGAGAAAAGGAAACGCAGGGGAAGGAAGGAAAAGACACAGACGCGAACGAAACTCGCAAGAAATGTGGCGGTCTCGAGAAGGTCGTATTTCACTGTTTGGAGTGGGGAAAAAAGAGAAAACAATCGATATCTCATTTTAGATCACGGTCAAGGTCAACGGCTTTTCTCATCGAAACGACAAGAAGCGGCGAAGAAGCGACACGACGGTGTCGGGGACGCCGTGGAATTTTGCCCGATTCGGCTGAGCGAGACAGACACTTTTTTTCCTCGACCGAGTGACGAGGACGTTATATTCGGCAAATCATTTCTTATCTGATTTTACCGAATGTGTGTATGCGCGTATTTACGATGAGCCGGAGTCGTGTAAATTCACTCCATCTGAACAAATAAATGTATGGCAATAGGAAACTTGGACTGTTTTTTTTTTTTTTTTTTTTTTTTTTTTATTATATCCATTCGTAATTAATTTTCCAGAAATACAATTCAATCGCATAGATTACAAAAACGACAGCAACAATAATACAAACGCATATACATGGACGGACGGATGGACGCCCACACGTACCCACAGATTCTATTATTATTTTACAGTGTCAGTGTATCAGCAATGTGCCAACTTTCGGAAACCATTTTATTTTATCCAATCGAATAGAAGAGAATATAAATTCATGTCGATCGATACAATATTCTGCGTTTGATTTGCTAAAACTTTATCGATTTTATAAAGTTTTCCAGTATTTATATCTTCAGCTACGAAAATCCAATCGACGATGTAGTCAAGCAACAACTATGACTGTATAAACTACAAAAATGTACTCTTATCGTATACGTGTAAGCACGCTTATGTATAAAATTCACGCTCCTTAGGGGCAAATTCAATTAAAATACTCATTTTTAGCTTTACTCCGCGACGAAATACTTGGAGTAACATTCCATAAAAGTAATGAACGATAAGAGGCCAAAAACCGCTGCTGAATCTTGGCCTTGATATCTTGTACTCGACAGTAAATGCTCGTGTACATCACCGATAAAGACAATATCACATAAACAACAGTTACATTGCATCGTAACAATATAAAAGGATTATTAAGATTTTTATACGTAATGAAGGCAAAAAATAGCACGAAAACTCATTATTATATGCTAGTAGTCAGTCAATAGCATAGATTATTAATATAATTAGATGAAGAGAGTTATATTGATATATTAAACTTGTTAAGAAAAGGAGAATCGAAGAGCATGTATTTTTTATTTATTATTGTATTTGGAATCTAAGAGCAAGCAGGGTAAAAACGAAATGCTAAATAAAAATACATGGCTGACAATAATAAACGGAATTTCACTGAATTTTTTAACTGAATATACTCAATATTTCATAATGACTTTTGTAATGAATTGTTAGTTTCGTATTTTGCATGTTAAAATGACTTTCTGTTTTTACACCTATAAATAATTGTGATTTGTACGTATGAACTTTTTTTGAAAAAAATCAGAACAAAATTATCTATAAAAATAGTAGAAATTGTAAAAATTACTTGTTTTTATTTAGACCCTCGAGTCCAAATTACTGTACATCTAATCTGCGTTTGGCATTTACTGTAGCATAGACAATTATACTTAATGGTATATACCTTTTCAGTGCATAGTAATGCAAGAACAGTTAAAAAGAAAAATCCAAACTTCATTTGAGCGTTCTCCTCACAAGGGTCAATAGATGCGGTTTAATGCCGATTAGACAAAAATGAGTGGAAATTTCACTCGATAAGGAAAGAAAATATATTTAATGTTTAACTTAAATAATGTACTATTTTAAAATATCCTGATGCAATAGGATTACAATTTAAACAAATGTAGCATAACTGTGTTAACGTCATTAGCAAGAATCATAATTAAGAGTAAATATACATTTTCAATAATAAAAAAAAAAATTTGCACGTATTATATTGTTATATTTTTAAAAACTTTCGGCATTCAGATAATGATGAACTAAGCAAGTTGTAAATATTTATTGGTGTTTAAAAAGAATATTTGCTAAAATATCTCTACTTTATTTATGAGAGAACATTTGTAAATATGACATCCTTGAAAAAAGTATAATACATGTAATAATAAAAAAAAAAAAAAAAAAAAAAAAAAAATCCAGCTAATTATACAAAACGATTGAAACAAAAAATGTGTTATCATTTCTTGGCTATTGAACTTTTTCACGCGATAATATTAATTGAATAATTTTACATTGATGGAATTTTTTTCTATTTCAGATCAATATATTTTGTTTATATTTACAACTTTTCAATATTGATATTTAAACTCACCTCTTAAAACATTTATCAACATATTGTGTAATACAAATGCATGGAATAACATGAATATGTTTTATTAATGTATAATAATGCATAAGTAGGAATAGATAGAAAAACAATAATATTGAAAAAATTTTTAAAAATCGTCGATGAAAAATAGTTTGTAAGAGTTGACAAAAAAAAAAAAAAAAAAAAAAAAGTATGCAGCGCTACATATATTCATGTAATATTATATAAATCACATACTGCCAAATCTACTTAAGCTCGGGCTTTGCAACGTTGCTATTAAAAATAAATTATTTTTCAAGTTAATCAATAACAATGCAATTAAGTACTATCACAATGGTAATCATTATATTGACGAAATACGTGATTTGTATTTTTGCATAAGATTAGACGTAATAACGAAAATGAAAATTTTTTGCCGAATATAATAAAGCTGCGAAGCGTACAAAATACTCGACTCTATTTAAGTCTATGAAGAGATCTAAAGAAGAATTTTAAATACACGCGCAGTTATATTATTTTAAAAATTTAGAATAATATTAATATCAATCGCTTTTAAAATGCTTAAAGGTAAAAGCGCTAGCTGTTCGTAATGCAAGGAATCTTAAAACTAAGAATACTAACTCGTGTTAGTACTAACGAAACCTGTTTTTAGATCTGTATCGAATTTCTTTTCGCTGAGTAATTGACAAGGCTTACCAATATTACATTAAAATTAACCAACGTTAGGCTAGAGATTAAAATAAAATCGTATTATGATTAATATTTACTTTACTAAGAGATACTTTGCAATGAAAGCTTCACCAGTACAAAGTTTTCAATTGTATGTCTTACGTAATCATTTACAAAACGACAACAATACCGAAAATCTTATTGCTTTATTTTATAATATAATACACCAATTCGTTCGGTTCTCGAGACAAGTTAAAAGCTATTCCACATACAATAATAATTATAAAAATATCAGAAAATATCATGCATCTTTTTATAAATGTATGCCTTTGTTATTTATATTATATTAGTTTGTAATTTTAACCGAAATTAACATTAACAGCTACGGCTTTCAAATTTATGATACGAAATAAAAAATTTAATAAAATTTAAAACATACAGATTAGTTTCCATGACTAAGAATTATTTTAATTTTCGATCTTAACTATTTCTAAATAGAATTCAATGCGTATTATAATGAAACCATAAGCATTATTTTTAAGTGCAGTGTTAAAATGTTGTTTAAATATATTAATTGATATCATAATACTTTATCATGAATGAAAATGACCAGTGCCAATTTCTGATTCTTTAAGTAACAATGTGTAATATTCTAACCGAATATTCATTTAAAGTATACTAAAATGGAAATTTTGAAATTCGTTTAAGTTCATGGATTTATTATATAAGTTTATAAAAAGAATTATCCTTGAAGAAGAAAGTAAGATTAACTGAATGTTTAAAAGAATCTGTAGTCAAAAATCTGATTTGCAATTTTTTTTTTGCTAGTTCTATAGAAATAAGAAATAATAGTTCCTTTATAATATTTTTTCAATCTTTAATTATTTAGGAAAACGAATAAAGTTTCGTAATCGGATTATATTAATATCACATAAGAAAATCTCTGTTATAACGTGATAGCGAAACTTAAGTCTGTAAAAATTTCTGTCTTTTTCTTTAATTTTTTTTTTTTATTTTCTATTCTTTAATATATATTATCTGAGCTATAAAAGCCGAAAAGTATTAATTTTATTAAATACATTCAATTTTTAGCCTTGAAAATTTTTCTTTAAGGTAAAGTCGGAAAATCCAATAATATGATAAATAATCATATTGACAAAATGACCGAAACCAAGGCAATTCATTAAAAAATTTCCTTAAGTAGCATAAATATAAAAAAAAATGATACTTTTTCATGTAACCTATTAAATGTTTGTGCATGAAAGCCATGCGAAGTATCAAGAAGTTTTATAAAAAGTAAAAATTCTTTGCTGCAGAAGAAAATATGTAAAAATAATAAATATTCAATAAAAATAGATAAGTGTAGGATTTACGTATTTATGAATTGTGTACTTGTTATGCTGGTAATCGAATTAATTGCCATTGATTAATGTAGTCGATACATTATTGAAAATTCTGATTGTACATCTTTATATCGAATGGAAAGGTGACGTCATCTGAGCGACACCGATTATCAACTTAAACAATTATACGCCATCCTCGCCCCCACTACTACCTTTGCACATAATACGTATTTGCTTTTATTGCTTATACAATAACAATTGCCCACGTACTGCATTTAAGAAACTCGAAGAATATCACTCTCCCCCTCCCTTTTATTTTTCATTGGCAACGTTAGCTCCGCCTTCGACTTCTCCTTGGACTTGGACTTCTTTACCCCCTCCAGCGGAACTCAGTGACAATTAATAGATAAGAGAAATGCGATGGCACGAATGATAGGAAGTCGCGCAATTTACTGCACTGCGTTTATCTTGCCGCTTTCAACAGCGCATTCAATTTTCACGATGTACACTCCGGCGCGATAAGTTTATAATACGAGATACAATGTATATTGTGTCGTGTATACGTGTGACCGCGTGTCGCACTCGGCATACAACCTCATTCATTCTAACAATGGATACTTTCCATACAAATTTCTGCGTATGAATACATCTAACTCGAAAGTTTAGCCAGTCAAATGAAATTTGCTAAGCTGGCTAAAAGCTTTGCCAGTCTCGCATGGCTGAAATCTCTGAAAACCTCCGAATCTTTTCACTTTTTACCCCATTTAAGAGCATAGAATTTCAATATTTAAAGAAATTCAATAGATCACTTTTCCGTAATGTTCGTGATCTTAATTTTAAATTCTTTTTATTGTTATTGTTATTGTTATTATTATTACTACTACTACTACTACTACTACTACTACTTATGCTGCTGCTAACACTACTACTACCACTATTATTGTTATTGGTTCTTATTATTATTGTTGTTGTTATTGTTAACGCTACTTAATTTAAAAATTCAAGTAAGCTTGTAACAGAAATATAGAACACGAATTCAAAATATTTTATCTAAAAAGTATTCTTAATGCTCCTGAAACGACGATGTATTTTTATGTTTGGAGATAAGAATATATTTTATAAAATAGAATTTTATAAATGCCTCAGATTCATATGATTCGAGTAGAAGAACGAAAAATATCGATGAAATTACTTTTTATAATTATTTTTTAACGAACTGCTTTCATATCTCATACTAATGAAACAATTTTTTGTTTGTATTCCAACCCAATAAAGGTTCGTTTAATTAAATTAATATATTAATCTAATTATCTGTTATATAATTATTACCAATAATTATTACTGATGTGCGTAATTGAATGCGTAATATATCAATGTTTATTTAAAATTTTTAAAATTCTAACTGTTACGAATCAATGATTTATATTTGAATATTGTTGTTCCATATCTTGCTCTTATACCTCTCGGACAAAAGAATTAGTCTATCCTATTCTTAGGTTTTATTACCTTACAGCATACCTGTTTATTTTGAGGATTCAAAATCCTCCAACTTGATTAATAATGTAGTCATTCTACAATCTAAGCTATCTCGATTTGCATACGATTTATATGTAAAATATAAATATTGAAAAAGAAATGGTAAACGTTGACTTGAAAATTTAGCACACCTACAGTGTATAATGATAAATTCATAAAATATCTTCAATACTTTCATTACATAAGTTATTTTTAGTATTGCTATTGCCGTTAATTAACCGTCTTTTTTTCTTCTATATTTTTTCCAAAGTTTTGACGTATACGTTAAAAAAACTTGCTTGTCTTTGCGCTAAAGAGATGACCTGCTTGAAAGTATAGAAAAGGCAAAATCATGCAGTTCTCAAAAAAATTAATTTTTTCCTCAACGATTAAGTAAGAAGACGTAAAAAACAAAAAACAGAGTGAAGTATATTTTTGATCGACTGATTCATCAAAAGCCTCTAGCCATTATGAGTGCAAATAAATATATCAATAATACATATAAAAAGAGAATCAAATAAAAATCTATATAAATCGTTCTAATACCTCTAATTTTTTACAAAATACGCATTTCATTTTATCTATAGGTCATAGAACGATATTCGTCTGCTTAAAAGAACAAAGAACTTATAATATTCGCTTTATTATAAAAATAACTGTTAGATCTTCCATGTAAGTATCGGTGCTTTGAGCAATTATTGATGTTTTATATCAATGTGAAACAGAATGAAAAAAATAAACTGTTTCAAAATAAATCGTGAACAATTTTCCAAAAATTTCCAAAACCTGAGTCGTACTAAAGAATAATATTTTAGCTTTCCCATAAGATTATAAAAAAAATCTATACAAGAAATCGTATTTATATCGTAATGTGATTACGATATAATTATATTGAAATGGCAAATACTTGTAATTATAAGGTAGCCGTCGATGAGAGCACAAAAGACAATATATATTTTACCTTTTTGCGTAAAAAGAAAAATGTTACTAACAAATTTTATTTAATAGGTATTATAAGTGGTAAGATATAAGTTATCTGAAGATAAATGAGAGGCCAGACGATATATAATAGGTCTAATAGGTAAAATCATTCATAAGCAAGAAATAGATGTATGGTAAAAGTATTAAAATAGGAGAGAGTACGTGTAACTTAACGAAATGGGTAACCATTAATCTTCCCATGCCAGGCAGAAAATAACCAGAAAGGGATACTCGATCTGGACGAGTCAGCAAAATTCCGAGCTCTCTCGAGGTCTTTGGTGTCACTCAAAACGATGCACTCCTTCGCTCCTTCACAGCCTCGCTCTCTCGCTCTCTCTCTCTCTCTCGCCATTCGAGACGACAGCGCGCGATTCTTTCCCGGAGCCATACGTAAGATAAGTTTGCAGTGCTGAATAAAAATCAGCTTAATTAAGAGCGGCTAATTCTTACGAATGGTCCGTCAATGCGATCAGGCATTCCGATACGTTGTTTCTTATTTCCTCGTGGGATTCTTATTCGTGTCAGTGCGACACTACTCGCCCCATCATCAGTCCGAAATATTTCGATTGCACTCAGGCTCCAGCTGAGCTAGAATAATAAATTCCTAAACCCTTGCTTAGTCAAACATGAAAATATCTAAGGAACAAGCCCTTTTATTAACACGCACTATTATTTCCATACGCAATATGACTTCGTAATAAATGGCACAACTTTTTAAAGGCAATTACGATGCATCAATGCATGTGGCTTATTGTGACCGTGGAAATATAATCCAAAAATAATTTCATATTTTTACCGAGTCAAGAGAATCAAGTAAAAAAATGATTAGGATAATTGGCTTTTCTAAACAAAGCTCTTAAACTAGCTAATTTAATCGAATGATCGGCAGTCGTTTTTCATTGCTTATCGCTGATACTTCACTTCCACGAATTAGCTTTTAATTTTTTAAATTTCGTGCTTGCCGAATAAAAAAAAATCTCGCGTGCAATCGATAAAAGGCAATTGAAAGAATTATAAATTTTTATAATGCACTTATATAAAGGAGACTAGTACATATAAAAAAAAATTGCTTAAATTTAACGTTGCTTGGCGTTGAGGATTACTATAATCACGTGATCGGTAAACGGTATGTCCTAAATAAAAACATTGATAAGTCTATGTAAAAGTTTAATTATATTGAGGGACCAGGCGCTTTATGGCAGTTAGAAAAAAGTTGGGAAATTCAGTAAGTATTGAAGGTATTTCAAAAAGCGGCTTAAAGTGTGGCGATTATCGCGGAACGGGTGAGTTTTTCAAACTCTCGGAACATTTTAAACGAACTCAACTATAACAGACTTGCTGACTATTTCAGTAAGTTGGTACGGAAAGACAAGTAAACACCGTTTCTCAATATCCCTTCCCCGACTATTCTTCATCTTCTCATTGTACATTGTAAATCATAATATTTCTAAATGTTGATTTTTTTTATGGAGACGGTAATCTTCGTATTTATTGCAAGAAATGAATTTAACAAAGGATAAATTTGTAATCAATTTTTTCGAAAAATAAAAATATACTATTGAATAACGAATCGATTGTAAATGTGAACTATTGCTTCTATTACTGAAATTAATGAAGTAATGAAGAATTGGTAAAAGGTAAAAGAGTTTTTTATGCTTTGCGTTAGATAGTAACTTTGTTTGACATTTTGAAGAAGATAAATATTTCTTTAAATGCTTTACGCAACGACGAGAAATGCATAAGAAATTTCAGTGCTAATTAAATGCAGAAACTATAAAATAAAATTAAATTATACAATTGTATTTTCGGCCGCAGCACTAAAGAAACGCCAGGCTTTTTGCACCTTTCGTCTATAAAACTAATAATTAAAAAAAATATTTTTTTTTTTCATAAAATTTAAAACTCTTAACGTTTTATGTCGCAAAAGTAACATGTTAATATCTTTCAATCACTAGGATAAAAAATTTATTTTTACGGAACGTAGTTTTAGTAAAATCCGTCGATAATTTAGAATACAAATATTACGAGAACCTGTTTAATTACTCTTTATTTAAATATTATTTTAGAACCTCGATAAATTTTATTAATATTTAGAAAATATTATTAAACAAGATTCAAACTTACAATTTTTTAAATTGTTATAAAATACACATCCATTAATACACACTCAATTTATACATTTAAAATGAATATCTAATACAAAGCGCTCCTTCGATCTAAAATAATTGCCGGGATAATAAAACTTCAAAATCTTAAATAAGTGTATCTAGTTCTCGTTTTATGTCTAATGAAGTAAAATAGAGAACTTTTTAAAAATCTACTATGTTTATATAGCTAATTATTAATAATTTTTTACTTCGTTAAACAAAATGGAGATCTATAAAGAACAATAGAGAAATGATATTACAAAAAGCTCTCATTGTTTGTTTACGACTTGGTCTGTCAATAAAGTTATTACAGCTTATAAACTAACGTATTACAATTTTTTTCTAAAAGTATCATAGATCATTTATTATAGTATAATAAAGTACTGTTGTCTCTCGAATATGATATATTTTCGAGCTTTTCTAAACGTATAGAGACTATCTTCCGGAAGTATATGTTGTATATGATTACGAAAACATTCTTCATGGAGTATCAAAAAAGCTTTTCAAAATTAATTAAATGAGTAATTTAAATGATAATATGTAGTTAGCTCTGTAGATAAAAACTAAAGATATAACAAAGATTTTTTTAATTGATATTATATAAAAAAATGAAATTGTAGGTATAAATTAAAAATTTTTTTACGATAAATAATAAATACGAAGCGAGATAACGATTAGTCTGTCGCATCTTAAACAATTAATTTAATGGTAGTAAATTACGTATGGGTATTTTAAAGGCGTAACGCGGAAAGTAATTTATAAATAGAAAACTTTCATTAGGGAAAGTAAATCTAACATATATCTGTGCTTCTTTAAACTACATGTATTAGCAATCATTCAGGATGTATGAATTATTCAACGCAAAAGTTATTCATGAAAAAGTATTCAGCAAATGAATTGAAGCTATTAAAGCACCGAGCATTCCCCTCGTACAATGTAACAAAGAGATTCAAGTGATATTATCACGAACGCTTGCAGTATAAGTTCAACAAATATTCGTACTATAAAATTAAAATTGCTCAATGTGAGTACTTTAAAAGCAATGACGTTGAGTCAATAAACTACGTGAATTGGCCATGTTACAATAGTAAACTTGCCCTCTTCTGTACTTTTCCAGCATATCCCTTTTATAAAAACTTAGTTTATGCGCATAAATCTTTGCCCGCTCTACATTTAATCATACAAATGCTTGCACGTAAAATTTAAGATATTTGTAAAAATTATGAACAATAAAAAATTCTCATCAAGTCTAAGCACTAATTCGATTTTTGTATTATATTTTTTGTAATTAAATATATTTTCACTATATTTCATAAACAGATTCGAAACAGTTTTGCCTAAAATAATCGAAGATGCATTCACTAAATGAATATAAAAGAGGTTGGTTAATATTACGGCTTGATTTATTATCCGACCTGTATCAATAAAAGCTTCAAATTTTCGAATTAATACTTTAAATAACAGTAATACTGCATTTATGATATGGGGATGTATTCAACAATACCTTTGTATGTATCTCTACAACTTTATTCGTATATATAAAATTGATCTTGGCCTAAAATGGGATAATATTGTCCACATGTAGATTCGAAATTTAATATAAATTTCAAAGGAATACAAAATATATTTGGGCACTAGAACAATTTAATATGAAAATTAACATAAAATAATATTCACTAAATATTTTGCATTGCTTTCTCGATTTTTATTTTCAAGTTATCAAAGAATTTCACCAAAAAACAAATGAGTCGACTAAATAAACAATTACATGACTTTTTATATTATAACGTTACGGCTATGAATATTATAGCATCATAGGTATCATAAAAATTTCAAATCATATAATAAAATATTGATATTAAATTTCTGTACTAAATGAACGAGACACTCCAACTCAAACTACATGATTCTTCGATTAATTTCCTACCATTATTTAAATTCATTGGCGATAATTCAAACTTCCTTTTCACTTAAATTGCATTCCTTTATAGGATTTTCATTTAAAAAAATAAAATAAAATAAAAGTAACAACAACAACAACAACAACAATAATAACAACAACAACAACAACAATAATAATAATAATAATAATAATAACAACAACAACAACAATAATTTATACCGCTTGATTTTATGAACTCAATCATTAGTCTTTTTCCTGTTTGCATTACTAAAATATTCACTAATTCGTAGTAATACACTCATAACTAGTTTGAATAATGATGACTCACGACAAATCAGGAAATTTTCATCAGCATGGATTCAGACAATTTACAACGCGATGTAATGATATCTAAGCTATAAAGATGCGAGAGATAGTGGAAATTTATTAAAGTTTTAAGCTGAATATAAATAGAAAAAAATATTTTTACATGACAAAAATTGATAAATATGCGTTTTTATTTATCATTGCAATGATAGCCGATTAAAGATTACGTACTGTATAATATTAGTTAAGGCTGTGTGCAAGAAAATGAGGTTACTCTGGTTCAGCTAGATGAATTATAAACGTATCCGAGCGCGCGCCTGTGTATGTGTGTAATTTTCAACTTTATCTACAAATCGCAGAAAACACGAATCTTCGTAGTTTACACAGATAAAGTAAAAGTAAAATAGGATGCGCGAGAAGAGCTAAATTCTTAAAATTGAAGCGAATGTAGATTATTTATTGGTGGCTAGGCTGTTGGCAATAGCCCCACATACCGCCTCGACGTTAGCGAAAATTGTCTTGCAAGCATTTGGCCTTCAATACTTCTTATCAGTAATGACGCACTCGTGACGGTCAGACTCGTCAGCAAAGTTCAAGAGCACAACACTCCGACGAAAAGTAACACCGCCGTCGCAACCGCGCCACCACTACTAAACCTGAGCAGATCGAATCGTCGAATAATAATTACGAGCTGAGAGCGACGAAACGCGACGCGTGCTACCGCCGCATACAATTACCTGGCTCACCCCCCCCCAACCCCCCAGCGCTCCTTATTATGCTTGTGCCTCATCACCTGAGCTTCTAACGCTCCGACGGTAGTGCATCAGGGAACCCACGTGCTTATCGCTAGTTTATTGATTGAAACGAAGAAAAGCGTTTTGAATGTTCTCCCCCCCCCGCACTGCTCTAATCTATAGAGAATGATGAGCTTTTATACTTTTCGTTTTTCTATTGCCTGTTTCCGTCTCTTTCCAGTGGTCGCTCAATGAGAGCTTCCTCGACTCTTCAAAGTGGGACCAAAGGGAATTCAAAGGCGAATTATAAGGAATTTAAAACTGTCCGCTTTACGTGTACGCGTAGCGTTATTTTATGAGTATAGGTGAGGCTCGACGAGGACAAAACGTCACAAAGCTACGAATACATAATACGCGAGTCGAATTGGTTTCAGCAATTTTAAACGAAAATTAAGTGTCATTTAGGAATAATCGGTGGGAAGGGAATGGAAGGAGGAAGGAACAAACATTTGAAATGTGAAAATGACAATGTTGAAATTGATTGGGTGAAACACTTCTTACGATACATTGTTCGCTCCACTTATTATTTATTGTGCAAAATATGTGCGCATTAAGTTGTCTTAGCATTATAAATCCGGGGATCTAGAAATAGAATGTAAAAGGAAATAATCGCAGAATCGATCTGGCGACGTCAGAAGGCACTAAAACTCAATGAATAATAACAGAAGAAAAGCATGAAATAACAGTAGCGGTGTCGGTCAATTCTCGCGAGTCAAAGTCTAGGTTAACGAGGGGGTTGGCGTGAGAACGAAGTTGGAGGAGGAGGGGGAGGGGGTACAATCGGTAGAATCGAGCAACGACGAACCGAGGACGAAGGAGACGAAAGTTATCGGGCCTGCAACGAGAGCCACTCCTGCCTCTCTTGGGCAGCACGCTGTCCCTGTCTCTCTCTCTCTCCCTCTCTCTCCCTCTCTCTGTCCCTTCTGCAAGTCCTCCCGTAATTTTAGAGAGCAACGGAGGGAGGGCCTATTTTTAAAATGGGATTGGTCATGGTTCGGAGGAAGAATGGCTTCGTAAAACGCGACGACACTCTTTCCTTCCTCTCGGTTTATTCGCGGGCGCCCGCTAGCACGGATAAAGGGAAAACGAGACGAGTACAGGGGAGGGAGGAGGTAAAAAAAAATGCGCCTTTAAAATGTATGCGGCGATGCTCCTTCTCGTACGGTATGCCCCGTCAACGCTTCCGCCGTCACTACTCCCGTGGCGTACGACGACGGCGGCGGCGGCGGCGCGACGGCGATGGCGGGGGATTTCATTATAGACGTCGAGCATGACTCCAGTGATCGATGACACATAAGTGTCTGGTTTCGATTGCATGAAATTTTAATTTTTTTCTTTCCTACACTTTTTGTTTTTGATCGGACCTCTCTATCATCATCGAGCCTGGGGATATATGACGAAAATAAGATTTTTTATAACCGAGTTTTTATGGAAATGGCCCGACTCGGTCCATTCATACATGAGAAAATACTGTTTTCACTGTCGCTTTCTAGGATTAAAACTAACTATTTTATAAACCATCCCATTGTCATCTCTACCCGCCCCTCCAACCTCGTCTCAACATCCCGCGAAAATTTTCTTAAGAATTTTCACATTACATTTTTTTTTATTCTTTCTGTCTTTTCTTTTTTTTCCCCTTATAAATTTAATAATAGATCTGTTCTGTTCTTACAATACCGATGTGCAAAGTTTAAAGTAATAGATATTGGAAGAGGCGTTTTATATTCCACTAACGACCCTATTAAAAAATTTCTGTATACGTTTAAATATATATTTATGCACGAGATGTGATTCTTTCGAATAATAATACATTTTTAATTTACAATTCAAAAATATAAAATCAAATTATAAAACTCAAATTTATTCAACTACTTTATTTGGAATCTTTTTATTTTCGGCAGCTACGTACCAGTAACTATATTATTCCTAACGCAACATTCATCTATGTTATCCTATCAAGATTTAAAATAAAATTATCGAATGGGAAAACTTTAATAAAAATAAATAAATATTGTATATTTGTGTGATCGTGCATGCTGCCGCGCATAATAATCAGTGAACATTTGTTTGTTTGTGTAATTAGTAATAGTTATAATTGGCGACTAGAAGTAAAAGATTAAACGTTTTTTAATAGTGTAATAAATCAAGCTTATAAGCTTAATGTTTAAAGTACTCGCATAAATTAAAAAAATCGTTTTCTTATAAACAAAAAGCTATAAGTTATAGAAATTAGAATAGAAGTTTTATCTAATAAAGCAGTGGTATAAATCATAATATCGAGAAAATAATAGTGTAATAAATTTGCTCTATTAACAAAACAACTTATCCTGAGTGGTTTATTATAATGATAATCTTATTGGAATTATATTGAAATTGTTGCTGGAATAATTCTAAAATAGGCATAACAAAGTCGGTATTAATAAATAAATGCCTAAGAGTTTAATAAAAGTAAGGGTATATTTTAATGTGAAAATATAAAAGTCGTGCATTGAGACATTCGAAGAAGTAAAATAATCCTTTGGGTGAGACAGTAAGAGAGAGAGAGAGAGAGAGAGAGAGAGAGAGAGAGAGAGAGAGAGAGAGAGAGAATACGAAGAATTTCCAACAGGCAGCTCGGACTTTTCGAGGCTTTCATTGTTATTCAAAAAGCCTGGAAAGTACGCGAATGGTTGGTTGCAAACAGCCATTAGACAATAATGTTAGTTAACCTGTCGGCAGTATTTTCAAATTTTTCTAAGAAAGGCGAGTTAAAGCACGGGAAGGCAGTCAGGCTACTAGAGAAGGAAAAGAACGACGCCGAGAAATACTCAAGATATTGTCGCACGTGCGCGGTGGTACAAGTCGAATCCCGGTGGGTACAACTCTCCTATGCTCATCAAAACAAACACTTTTTTTTTCACAGTCTTGTGAGGCTACGAGCTCTCCCCTCGCTTGCCCCTGCTCGGCCGTGCCGTGCATCAAGTCCAATATCATAATCTACATAACCGAAGAAGACTTTGCGAGTACGCAGGCTCGCACCGAAATTACAGAAAAGCAAACAGCTCACAAGTTGATTTACTTCAGCTATTTTTTCCAACGATAACCAAGGGAATTTTATTTGTAGCTCGTCATACGCTTCTTTCTCTCTGCTCGACTTTAAGCGACCTTGAATTTTTAACACGTACGTCGATATTTTAATATATTACATTATAATACAATCGTTTATTATGGATCAGAAGCGATGTTATTGTACGGACTTAAGCTTCAAGTCATTAAATTCGAGTCCCTCCCTCTGTACTTTAATCGTTTAATATTTAAAAGGCACTGTTTTACACATTTGCTCTAAAAAAAAAGGTAAAGAGATTGTATACATTTTATATATATATATATATATATGTTCCGAGCATCATTTCTTTTATACTATTATGCATAGTCAATATTTATTACCGGAATCAATACACAATAAAAACTTTATAAATTATACAACAGCCATTTTGCGGATTATTTTACAAATAACTGTTACTTCTTCATTGACATTAAACCCTAAGATACATCTAGATTTAAACTTTTTTAAATTAATTCTCTTTAAGAAAATTAACGGTTTATATATAAATGTATTTATACTATATGAATATATATATATATATATTGCGATTATTTTATATAAATATGAATTTTCTGTCACGAAACTTCTTAAATAGACGTCCGCTAATTAAATGTGAAAAGTGAAAGTTTGTGTTAAAATTTCCAGAATTTCCTTAAATACCGACGGCTCGTATATTTTATTATAACACGTATATATCCGGAATATATCGGAAGAAAAGAATTAGAGATTATATTTAGTAAAGTTTATTTTTAAGCGATCGGCAGGAGGGCTCCGCACGAGGGTTGCGAATCTGCACAAGAAGAGTTTTTCAATTAAGGTCAGTAATGTCGAGAATTATGAAAGCTTTCAGCACGAAACAATTTCATTTCTTCCGATGCGACGTAACGTCGTAAAACTAAATTAGCAATAAAAAGCCAATAGTGTTTAAACAAAGTTTGATAAACCTCGACTTAAAGTACCTTTCGCCACTAGAGAAAATTTCATCTTTATATTAAATCATTGCGCTTGATATTTTGATAAGACGGATAAAGTTTATCTCCTTCACCTCAATATTAGGCTAAAAAATTAAATTTCCCATCGAATCTGCGCGTAAATGTTATACAAGTACTCTGAAGGCTTTTGAAATTTTGCTTAACCAAGAAAATACTTTGAACTTTGCAACTCGTGAATCGAAAAAGCGAAGATTTTCTTCTGGGATATAACCACGTGAGGGTATGTGATAGAATAAGCTTAAGTGTACGAATACAACTTAATACTAAACTTACATCACTATTCACTTTTGATGTCTACAAAGAAAGCTTTTAGTTGAAATACATTTAACCGTTTTCCTTAAAGTGAGAGAGAGAGGGGGGGGAGAGAGAGAGAGAGAGAGAGAGAGATAGGACTAAGTTTATATAAAAATTCACTTTAAAAAATTTCTCCCTACATAATACGATAATTGCTTTATTCATTTGAGGATTCTAATTACTTGAATTATCAAATATTCTTTTTGTTACAGCATCTGCCTTTCGAATACATGAAAATAGCCAAAGTTTTCATTGCTAGAATTAAAACAAAGCCCAAGTAAATTTGAAATTGTTGATATTTTTTCAACTCTTAGTTATATAATAAAAACACTACTACGGATTACTTCTCATTTTCAATAGTAGAAATGCAACGAAAAGCTTCAAGAGAATAATTGTTTTTTAAGAAATTTAAGAATATAAGGACATTTTGGATATTGGCTATATTGAATACTCGTAATAATTTATTAATATATAGTGGGTTCTGACGTTTAAAAAAGGAGTTAGCTAGACTTTTTCTTCCCATATCGCTTGGAAGAGTCGCGTGTCGTACATTCCACATTTCAATATTCTACGGAATCGTCCTTAAAGTCATACAAAGAGAGGGGGAAGAGGGGAGGACAGGGAGGACAGGGAGAAAGAGAGAGAGAGAGAGAGAGAGAGAGAGAGACGAGTGAAGGTGACAAAAATAACGTTGGAGAGATGCGGGACGATCTACTTCCTCGGGACCCCAAGAGAAGTTGAAAAATTTCCATTTCTCGATTTTCGCCGAAGAAAAATAAACGCAGGTAAAGAGATCCGCAGAAATAAAGTAAAGAAGTAGTAGGTGGTGGTGGCGGGGGGAAAGGCTCCTAGGACTACTTACGGTTCGACAACAGACGGGCTAAAAGAGGAAGCTGGTAGACACTCGATAAAGCGAGGCGTTGCGCGACCTTGTCCGCGAATGTACACAACATGTGTAATCGCGGCCACGCAACGCGTACGCGTCCGTGGATCAAATTCAAAAAAAAAAAAAAAAAAAAAAAAAAAAAGAAAGATGCAGAATCGTGCATATGTGTGTAAAGGCGCGAGGGGCTTAGGGTGTGGATGGTCGTAGTGTAGTTCATGGCTGTTGGGAAGGGGTGAGGGAACACGCACACGTACCACGTCATACATCCAGGCGTCCATGGCCGTTTCGTACATTACAAGTTCGGCGCGACGGTGTCTGCCGTCGAAGTTGGTTGGCTCGCGCCCACCGGAGCCCCGGGCACCGCAAGGGTTCGGCCGCGGGGCGGGGAAGGGCTGCTCTATCCAACCGAGTTGGGCTGGCAGTTCTCGTAGCTCTTCTAGTTCTCGTCCTCGTCGTCTTTGTGTTCTTTTTGTCGTTATGGATTGTATCCTGATGGGGGCGGGGGCGGGTTAGGGGGTATAGGAAGACAGAGAAAGAGTGTGCGAGAGGGAACTGGAGATACCGGCAGAGGTAATGACGGGCGAGCTCACCTCGTCCTCTCCACCGCCTCCTCTCAGTGCTCGACGCAGCCCGCGCAAACGTCACTCGCGCACGTGCACAACAACGCGGCTTAACAATCGGTATCAGACGCGCGCGATTCAGGAGATAATCATCATCCCGGCCCGAGGGCTAACTCCTAGATCCACCCGGTCGGCCATCGCCAATAGGACCTCGGCGCATCCGCATACACACACATCCGCCCACGCAGACAGACGCACGCACAGCCGCGGGGCGGGCAACAAACCGATATACAATAGGAGAAAGAAAGTACGTAAATACGATGCTAACGGCTCCGCGGGCCGATCGCAACTGTCTCTCGGTCGCAACGTCGGCGCGCTCTCTCTCTCTCTCTCTCTCTCTCTCTCCCTCTCTCTCGCTCTCGCTCTCTCATTCTCTCCCTCCCTCGTCCTCCCGCCCTCCTTAGCACTCGCTCCCTCTCGCGGAGCCGCGCGCTCCGAGCGCCGAGAGGGTTGATGGGCGGAGCGGAGGACGAGGCGAGGGAGGCGCTGGCGTGGCTCTGGGTTTGTCTAAGGTAATTTTATAACTCGCTCTCCTCCTTCTCCTCCTCCTCGTCCACCGCCGCCGCCTCCGCCACCGCCATCCCTCCCCCCGAGCACTCGTTAAAAAAGCTCTACGCATCACGACTTGCATTCGGCCTTTTACACGAGCTTCTCATTACTTCAGCCCAGTGGGTTTTTGGACTTGTGAGCCAGGCTGCTTGCTGCCTCCCGCACGACAAGCTTCCCCCCCCCATCGCCCCTTCGCCCCGTCAGCGCTCACGTTAATTCAGTATAATTAATCCTTGGATAGGGCTCGCGCGCCTTTACCACCAAGTTCGCTCGACATTATTTACACTATTTCCCGCAGCCCCTGAGCGACGGCGAATTCGCCCTTGGACCGACCAAGATCTTTCGCTCGACGAGGATCGCGTGTACGAGGGAAGCCTCTTCCGATAAGGGACGCGCACACGCTCCCTTGTTTTTTACCTAAAGCTTTAGCTGAGACTCGTCGTGTACTTGGAGAGTCGTTTGTCCATTCTTGAAATACAAAATGGCTATTTTTTTGTTTTGTTTTTTTTTTTTTTTAAATTACGACGCTCCCGATTCTATCGAAAGAACAAGCATTTGACAATACAGATGTAGATAGTATAGATAGGATCTGTAGGGAGGACTTAGGCCACCTTAGCCTATCTTTCTCCGAATTATCCGTACGTGTATTTATTGTTCGATTTTCTTTCTCCCGCTCTAATCTACATACTTGTCCCCTAATATCGTTTGGCCGTGTGCGTCCCGAATATTAATGCGACGCTTCGGCGGGAGCGAGGGAGGGCTAACAAGTAGCAAAATCAATGCAATTACCGCTTCATCGTTAAGATTTCAGTTGGCGGACTCGTCATTTTCCCCGATCTTTCAAAGAGATGACCCTCTCGCTCTCCACCCTCCGTTCGTACACAGAATTTTGGCTCAGTGCGCTTGACTCGTATCGTTAGAACGGCTACTCGGCAGCCGAATAATATCACAATCCTTAGGACCTAAAAAGAAAAGCTGGGGGAAAAAAAAAATAAGAGGAATTGAAACGCGAGATTCAGGAGCGAAAAAACGGACAGGAAGTGACACGACCTTTAAACTCGATACTATGACGGAAGAGACAATACGGTCTCTGCGTTTTTTCCCTTTCGCTTCTCGGAGGCACATATTAAATGCATACAAACTACATTCATTTAACACATGCTACACGAGTGTGACAGGTATTAAGGTGCGTGTGAAATCAGAGATACGAGCCGACTTCGTCATACGACGAGACTTGTAACTCAAATCCCTCCTCCCGGCGTTATTCTCCTTATTTGAGTAAAAGCCCCTTTTCAAAAATTTGTAAAATCTCTATTATTTCGGACGATTTGGAAGCTTTCTGCCCTCACGAGCTCCATCATTTATAAATAATATGGGTAAACGTGCGATCCAGCTCAAGGATTTATGGATCTCTTAAAATTCGTAATGCTAATTAAGCTTAATTTCAATAAATAAATTGCACGTGTTTCAATATTTCTCTCAATTCCTACCCTCAAGCCATTCCACATTTATAATTTTCTCTTGTATTTTTATTGAAAACTGTTACCTACACTGTTCGACTCTCTCGATTTATTTATTATTATTATTTATATTAAATAAAAATATATTGCACACGAGGTAGAGTATAACCTTAATATTATTAGTCTATTGATTTTTGTTTTAAAATAGCGATGGTTTAATAATACAAAAATGGATTTCAGTTAACGTACGAGCTTCTGATAAGATAATATATAGAAATAAGATGAAATGAAATGAAATGAAATGAAATTAAATATCGAAAGTAAATAGTATAAATTTACATGTCAAATATAAACATATTGTTTTCTAAATGCATGCCTACAAAGCTCAGACTGTGCTCAGCTTTTATTTACAAACAAATAAAGGTATTGATTCCTCGCTCTATCGATTCCATAAATTTTTCTCTAACATTTTTTTAAAATAACCTCCTCACATTTTTAACATTTTTTAACCTTACAAAAATATTATCTTAATTATTTCAAAACCATATTTTCTTTTATTATTTATTATAAATCGTATTTAAAGGAATTGGAAGCATAATTTTTAAATATATTACCACGGGAGTATTTTATTTTGAAAAAATCCATACGTACACGTGTAGGTGTATATACATCCATAAGCACACGGACGCGCGCACACATAGCCATGCACAGAGGCATATATAGCGTACAATAAACAGTCGGTGAAATATTTTCTAAAATATATATTAATCTACTAATAAACACAGAATGTAAGCTGAATAACTATTTCGAATGATAGCACACTAACTGTAATGGAAGGAGAAATTTTCATTTACAACTAAGTGAATACTTTTATTGTTGTTTAGTTGTGCGCATGAAAAAAAGGGAAAATTATGTTGTAAATTATATTAAATTCAAGCAGGACCAACGAGCTCATGTAAATCAGAGTGTCAGTTACAAGAGGATTAAAAAAAAATTTTTTTTAAATATTATATTAAATTCGTTTAATTAGATATTTATTCGACGTTAAAACTCAATGTAAGAAATAGTTAAACCTTGAGTTGTAAGCTAATCTGTTGAGAAGTAGAAGAGAAAGAAGAAGAAATAAAAGAAGAGAGGGAGAGGGAAAAACATAAAGGCCTACTACGGGTTCTTTTTATTTTTAAATAAACAAATGAGCAATGTATTACAATTTAATGTGTATTGAATAGATAATTTGTAAGAAAAAAAAAAGAAAGAAAACTTTTTACCAAAGTTATTGACGTTTATTCAAAAAATTAAACATTAAAAATAGAATATTATTGCCATTAAGAAGTTTCATAGGAGAAAATTTCTTGGGTTATTAAAAAAATATAGCTTCTTTTCGAAGTTCTTTGTGTAAATAATAAAAAGTGACTGTTTAAATTAGAAAAAAAATATTTACAAAGAGTCAAGTATTGAATGTGTATTAGTTTGGAAATACGATACGCCGTTCCAAGAGACGACGATGCTACAGTTCGACTACATTTTCTTCCCTACTCCTGTTGCCATTACTGTTGCTATTGTTGCTGTTGCGATTGCTATTGCTGCTGCTGTTGCTGCTTTGGTACGATTACTAAAAGCAAGAAGAAGACGAAGGAAAAGACGGAGAAGAAGCGTTTGCTCGTATGCGTCTTATGAAAACGTGGAGTTCCCTTCAGAATAAGAAGGCTGATGTCGCACTCGCATTTGCACGTGTGGCCCGGAGGCGTTCAGGAGTTTTAATTTGAAATTAACGATTTAGCGGGCGACTATTAACGTAACCCGAGTGCAAGCTCAACGTGGATATACAGGTGGCGAGAATCGCGCGGCGCACAATCATCGCTTAATTACCATACATAATTCAAGATTTAAGCGCACGCGCGCCATCGCCAAGGCTACATTTATTGAGCCGAGACTGCGACTTGTGCCGTTTAGCAAGTAGCCGAACACGACAGCTTGGATTACCGTGTGTGCTCGAGCCTCTCTCTCTCACTCACTCACTCACTAATGTACGATTCTCATCTTCCCTTCCACCGCCACCACCGCCGCGGATCGCCATAACCGAGGAGCGGATACGAATGCTTCGGCGCTTTTTTATTGCATTATCGAGGACGCTAATGGCGGGGCCAGAAATTCCCGCCGGTCGGCTCGCTCGATCATAGATCCGGCTAAGCCTATCAGATATTCAAGATAGGCCAGGTCGCCTCCATGCCCCTCCCCCTGCCACCTAGACCTATAGATCCTAATCTACGCATCCACTCGGCGAGCTCGAATTTACGAATATGCACTCGCTCAGAAAATAAAATATCCCTTACCTATGCTCCTTAATAGATATTCAAAAATATTCAATAATAATATTATTCCGAGAGCTGAGAGGGAAATAATCAAGTATCTAATAAATGTCATCCGTGCCTTTAGGCTCCTCGCCTGCCCGAACCATGTACCTAACGCTCTTTTTTGCATAAAGCAGTTTTTAAGATAAATATAAAGCGTAAACACGCGCATAACGTATGAGCAGCTTTAATTAAAGATAAACTTGAACTTTAGTAATATTGAAAATGTAAATTATTAGTACGAATTATCAATAAAACTTTTGATTGAAGGCAAATACTTTTTTTATCTACGTAAGGCATCGTTATTGCATGAACAAGAAAAAAAGATTACACTTGTACAAATATCGAAGGTTTGCTCTAACCTTGAATAATTTATTACTTTTGGGAAACGATTCTTACGGAATTCGTGCACATACATTGGCAATATTGCTCTCAATACGAATCAAATGGGATACGTGCCATTCGCTAATACTGTCGACTGTTTATGAAAATCTCTTTGTTAAAAGAAATATTTATGAATAAAAGAAGAGACGACGTTATACACAAGCAGGCGATAATGTCTGTGCGCGCGTCTATGTTCAGACGAGCTTCCGAGGGAATGGGGTAACGTACATGCAGAAGGAATATGTATATATCGGCGTAATCGCGGCTCGATGTAATCAGCTATCTTACTCCCACATATACATATGCAATTGCATCAGCTGTTGATGAGCCTTATAAAATGATGTCATCGGCTGGGCCGCATATCGGTCATTAACGTATCTGCAATTTACCTTGAAGCAATAACACGTTATCCGACCCCCCTCCCTTACCTATACGAGGATTTTTTGTGCATGCTTCAGTGTATGTTGCCGTCTGATTGTATCACTTTTGCAGCTCGTCACCTCAAAATCCATATCTACAGAATGTATACACAACGCTCGCGCAAGTAAATGAAAAAATAAAGACCAGTGCCGCCGCTGTTGCTGACGCCCCGAGACCGAGACAGTAAAAGAGAGAGAGAGAGAGAGAGAATACTCTATTTATGACTATGGTTAAAATACAAGGGAACGTGGCACTGTCCGTCGTATCTTTATATTATTATTATTACTATTATTATTGCTATTACCGTGTTGTTGTTTTCGTTTTCATTTTTCCTGCTGATATTGTTTACATTACACATTATCGATAAACGTGAAGCGTATGGTTTTGACTATTGAGTTATTATTTAACATGTCTTGCTTGTATTAGATGAAATAATCGAAAATATGCAACAGGAATAATTTATAAATTAAATTTTTACCTTAGTAAAAAAAAAAGAAGAAAAAATACACGAATTGTAAATTTATTATTTAAATAGACAAACGAATAAGTTATGTGAATTCTATAATTATATTATGAGTATAACAGTCAGTTTTGATGTTTTTATTGCAAGTTACGAACTGAAGAGAATAAAAGAGTTTTCTCGGAAAATAAAATACCAATATCAAAGAGGTAGCAGTGAATATTTTATTACAGAGTAAAATGAAAAGTCGAAAAATGAAATGAAAAAATATAGTAAAACGAAGCGAGAATCAAATTCCCTGTCGAGTCTATTTTACAATACATTGAGCGAATGAACAAATTGCAATGTTATAATTTTATACAGAAATTTTGCATACATTTTATGGCTTCATTATAATAATTTCAGGCTTTATCTTAAGATACAAATGAAAATTATTACGAATCACAAAAACTATATAGTCTATTCGAATTTGTTAACTTTATGCTTACGTAACTAATAAGATTAGACTGGACGTTGTCATAAAAATATTTTGAATACAGTTAAATCTATTGTTGCCGATGTATCTGTCAGTATTGTTTATAAAAATTAGGTAAAACCAATGTCCATCGTAACGCTATATAGCACATAAAATTTACCAAATAATCGATCCAAAAAATTTATTACAGTTATTAAAGAAAAACGGTATCCTTTTGCATCGGTATCTGCAGATACACGCAGAGAGAGAGAGAGAGAGAGAGAGATAGTTGAGAAATAATTTATAAACGCAAGAAAGTTTTAATAAAAAGTAAAAAGAAAAGGAAAAGGAAGTTTCGGTAAAACATATCTTGCTCTGACGACGGAAAATTTACAATTCAATAACGCAAACGTCGGATGAGAATAATTTGCATTCGAGCAGCGCACGTTATACTCGCTCAGCTAATAAACCGTACGGAATGAAAAAATTAAAAAAATTTAACGTAAGCGAACAAAGAAAAATATGAATTATCCGTTGATCTGCGAGTTGTACGTCCAAGTTGGCGATTAATATAATGAGAGCATGAGGATGGAGATGTGGGTAACGAAGCCGATGACGAGTGGCCGCCGGCTAATAACAAATTATATAATTGTTGATATAAACAGAAGGTTTTGTCTCCCACTTGACTCGCCGCTATTATCTTATGGCTATTCACATCTGTCGGCATTGAATCTACTCAGCGCGGAGTAAAGAAGGAACTCGGGATGAGTGAAAATAGGAGCTAGAATACTAGAAGGGGTCAGGCGAGTCAAAAACACGAGGATTCTTGTGTTGTTTCGCGGACTCCGAAGGTTACGTAAAGCAAGAATACCACCGAGCGTTAAAATCATACGGCGTTCAGCGGTAGATAAGAGCAGCGTAATTGGATTGGTTATTGGGGTTATTGGATCGGTGGCACGATTTTGCCGGATAAAGTAAACGGTCCAGTGGTGTGTTTCTGCTGGCGGAGGTAGTGATGTAGCGAGGATGAGGGGGCGGGGAGTGTGCGGTATAGAGGGTCCAAACGATGGCGGGGCCTGCGCGGACGGGGTTGGGGCACAACAATAAGGCAGGGAATGAAGTCGAAAGGGAAAAGAAGAGGCGGCGGCGTCGGCGACTCTGACCGAGCGTTTGCTTTTGCGTTTGCGTTTGCGTTTGCGTGACGAACGTTTGCGCTCGAGCAAAATCTGCATAATTTGCCGCGGTCGTTATGCGTGAGAGAGAATTATAAGGCTATAATTTTATAATTTGTCGAACAATAAATAAACGAAGCCGCATTCCAGGATGCGAGTGGTTGTGGTACGGCGATGGCGGTGGTTCGGGAGTTGTGGGGGGGGGGGGGGGGGGGGGGGGATCGCGAGAGGGCAGCGAACGCGCGAGCATATTTACGAGAGACAATTAGCCAGAGTTCTCGTGGAGTCCTTAATGGCGATTTTCAAAGAGTCAACTTGGCGGTGGGCTGGAGCGATGCGAAAATCCGAAAGGCTGACTGACTGACTGACTGACTGACTGACTGAGAGAGAGAGGGAGAGAGAGAGAGAGAGAGAGAGAGAGAGAGAGAGAGAGAGAGAGAGAGGGAGCAACGTTTCTAACAAGGAGTCGCGCGAAACGTCAGGGCCGTCGCGCTAGAGCCGCGAAGCCGTGCGGACGAGCGTGGATCCGTGGATCCGCCGTTGTCGCCGCCGGTGTGGGTGGGGGTGGCGGAACGAGCATGCGTGTGCCAAGCGCACGCGTGTATTACCAGAGTCGGCCTTGAACTTGACTGGGAGCGTTTTTGCTCGACGCACGAGCGGCATTAGCTACATAGCGCAGGCGCTCTACATATCCTACACATATAGCGCTGTACTGGCGAGCCGAGACCGCCGGCTTAGACCGAGGGGTCGTGCACTCTTTTACCCTCATCGCCCGGCCGGCCGTCCCTCCTCCCACTCGCTCCCACGTCCTTTTTGCCGAAGCCGTATTTAGGTGTGCCGGGCGGCAGCAACACCTCACCGAGCAGAGCAGCTACACCACTCGCGGGAACTTGGCTTTTTCTTCGAATCCACGAATTTTATATACGCGGACACGAGACTACTACTCGTTTGCCGGTTGCCAGCCTTTCTCTCTGGTTTTTTCTTCTTTTCTCTATTCTTTTTTTTTACTTTTTATCACCATACGTATTGCGAATCACGTGCAACCGCATTGATCGATATTTGGGCAAAATCAACCCTACACTTTCGTTTCTCCGTTTCTTATCTTATCAAGTCAAATGTAAACTATGTATTTAAATGCGCTCTTCTTTCAATGTACCGAACGTAAGTACATCTGTTTCTCGAGAAATGAACTTTTTCTTTATCTTTTCGCTTTATTGCGATCCACGTCCTTCTTCCCCCAGACTTGTTATATCGACGTAATACAATATTCATTGTAAATCATTTGTCATATTTCATTTATTTCATACGTTGAAATATAATATTATCTTATGAATCTTTGCGAAAAGTCAAATACCGAAAAAAGATATCAAATATTAATCATTACAGTTTGTTTCATTATTTTAAACAATTAATTTTTATAAAAGATTTAATAACTAAACTAATCGAAATAAAAACAATGTTTTTTAATATCAATATTTAAGCCTAATTATTTTAAATCAATGTTAATATTAATTATATTTGATAATAACTATCGCAAACAAAAGAGATAAAACATTTTCATATGCGGTCAAAATGTATTAACAAATTGCTAAGATTAATAGTATAACTGTATAAAACTTTACATTTATAATTAATTATAACCGTATTAACGCCACTATACAATTATTTCATTTAATTATATAATCAGTATGATATAATTCATACGTTAATTATATAAAATATTATCATTTTATTTCTAATCTTCTCATTGGTAATAACGAGAAGTTATTACCTTGTTTTCAAAATTATAATAAATAAAGAATGTTAATTTTGACAAAAATTAATCGGGTACCTACTTGACAAAAAAACAAAAAAAAAATAATGTTAAATGAAATGTGAACGTAATGCGAAATTCTAATATTTTAAATAAATTTTGTAAAAATAAGATTATGGATTTAGTAGTTTTTGAAATCTATAAATTATAAAACCTATCCAAGTCGTATAATATTAAACAGAATTTACTCAAATGATTAAATGATTAAGGTTAACGAATTTGTTTTAATATCTCATAAGGCTACTTAAAATGAAAACACCTTAAAATAACTTAAAATGTTTCAATAGTATTCAATAGTGCCTCATAATTTTTATTAAAAATTTATAGATTTTCTTTACGCACACCTAACAAAGTTTTTATAAATAAAGGATAATTTTTTTTTAAAAAAACTTTTCGTGTAGAAGATATTACAATTGATAATGTATTATAAATAACTGATTGCATAATTTATTGATTATAAGGGCTTACAAATATAAAAAAAAATAGCACAAGTAACAAAACTTTACTATATTAGATGAACACAAGCTTAAATTTCCTCAAATTAAAACTCTAAAGTTGTAATAAAATATTACATTTATATTTACATTCATTTCATTACTTGTTATATTAAATTAATTTCATTCGTTCAATAAATAATCTTGAATTTTCTTAATCTTACCAAAACCTGTTTTACGAATATTAAAAATTAAGATAAGCATTCTGCATATAGTCATAAATGAATATTGGAGTTAAAGTAAAATTTTCAATTTGAAATGGTTAATTCTAAGGGACGTGCTTTAGAAAAAAAGTTAGAATAAAGTATATAATTTTTTTGATTAACTTAAGCTTTATAAATATTGTAAATTTCAATAATTTATTTAGTGAAAAGCAAATAATTTTTCATCTTGATTTAGTAAAACATTCAAATTTTATTTCATCCATAATTTTTTAAGAATAAAACATGTCTAAAGTTATTTTAAAAAAAATGAAATTACAATAAACTATTTTTAGTATTTATTCTCTTAGCGTCTTGATATTGTTTATTTCTTTTACTGTCTTAATTTTATGATATCTGTGCAGCAAATTACTAATCAATTGAAAAAATAAATAAATAAAACAATTATTTTTTATCTAACTTATTACTTTATTATCGCCATTTTATCCAAAAATAAATCATAAAATAAAAAATAATGATTAATAAATATCTTCTAGATTTTATTAAATTAAGAAAAAAAATTACATTAATATTTATTTTTGATTAGCATCTAACTATAATTTATGAATTCCGAATGTATAAATCTATTTACTGGAATTTTTTAAAATTACTAGTAATAATAATACTATTTTTTTTAGTATTTGAAAAAAAAGTGACAAAATTGAAAATAATTTAATATGTTTTACTTAACACTTTCCTATGTAAATAAAATTTAAAAATGTTCCAATGAAAAAAACATCTTTCTCGTATATAAATTAAAATAGATTCCCGAGCGTAGAATTATTTATAGGTTTTTATTAATCTACATTTAATCATCTGGTATAAATAAATGTCAGGTAAATGTAAATTGTATTAAATTATAAAAAGTTTAAGAAAGATTTAAAATGAATAAAACTTATTTAATGCAAATAATTTTACTTATTCATATTTATGGAACGTTTAACAAAAATACAATATTTGACTCTTTTAGAAAATAAAAATACATAATGTTATTATCAATGTGTTTCTATTATTGTTAATATTATTATTATTATGTAATTAAAAATGAACATGTATAATTATACACCTATATGCTTTGTAAATTCATATATATATATATATACATATATATATTTGAAAAAAATGTAAAGCAAATGTTTCTTACAAGATTGGCCTATTTGCAATGCTATAGATCTTACATTATTTTTTTTACAAAGATTTCAGTCAAATGTTCGTAGAATATTGTAAATAGAAAAATGTAAATTTAATCATTTTATGTGTTTGCTATTAATGTCAAGGTAAATGGAATATATTTCAAAAATATTTTTAATATTCATAGAATATCATATATTTAATAATTTATTTTCTGTTTGTATTAAAGTATATTAAAATATTTTGCCTTATTAAAATTAAAACATTTATATTACATTTTAATGTAAAAATATTATAAGTAAAATTTTAAAGAAAATTTGTTTATATTTGATTTTTACGATTTATTTTATTTACTTTAAAGTTCTAATATCTAGTAATATAAGATTCTACTGATTTCGAAAATGAGTATCACAGTAAATAAAGCCTTTAAAATTATTCCTTTACATACGCACATTCACTTAAAGTGTTTTTTTGCATTTGCAAAATAATAAGTACATCTGTAAAATAATGAATATAATTAATACTTAAAGTATAAAAAAATCCTATTATTATTTGATATTATGGTATCAATAATACATCGAACGAATGATAAGAAAATGAAACAAAATAAAATAGTAATGCAATATATATAAATATATATGTCATTGAAAAATTATTTTAAGTATTAAAACAATAATTCAAACTTTAAAATACTTCTCAGTATTATCAAAAATTAATTATTTTAAAATCTCTTTAGTAATCTTAATTTATTTTATTTTAATAAAAAATGTGTGCCTAACACGACTAAAATCAGAGAAAACAAATATTAAGTAAAATTTTTTTTTAAATTCTAGTGTATAACCAACGTTAAATGTGTTAAAATTTAACTCGAGAGAATTAAAAATACTGTAGCACAGTATTCAATGTAATAGAATTCACTTGATGAAGATAAGAATTTGTCAATAATTTTAACAATTATAAAAATTTCTGAAATTAATGTAGGTAAATAATTATAATTAAATATCATGTAACGTGAAATTATTAAATAAATTAATAATTTCCATAGATTGAAATTTCTTACAGTGAACTTAAAAATATATATTAATTACCAGCTTACTTAATTTGAACAGAATTTCTTTGATATTTATAAATTAATAGTTTGAAGTATTCACGAACATAAATATTATCATATGATTAATTTAAATTAATAAGAATTCTTTATTCGAGATGGAAATAATTTATAAAAAAATATTCATTGTCATAATTCAAAAATAAGAAAAAAGGTGTAAATACATTTTCGTATATTTATTCTTAATTTGTTATGGAACATAAGAAATGCCTTTAGGGTATCACCCTCCAAAATCCTTGAAATTAATCTTATTTTCTGACTGTGCGAATTCTATTTTCGGTTTCGTAATCTCTATCCTCAGATATACAAAATAGTAAACGTCCAAACTAATATTTATTTAACAAAATTTATACAAAAAAAAATATATAAAATATAGAGATGATTAAAATTTTTAAATGAAATAACGAAAGAATTTAATTTTAGATTTCCACTAAAACATTTAATGCGCTTATAATGAGTCACACATGCATCGAATTTTTAAGTAAAATATAAATGAAAAACATTACAGTACAACATAACAAAATATGTCAATAAGTAATCTTGATCGATAAAAATGCATTATATTTATAATAAAGTTAAAGTCATGCAATGCAACGATAGCTTTATTATTTATAAAATATTCAAAATATTATCTATACATAACTACTTAAATGAGAAAAATACGATCAATGTAATTATGGAAAATATACATACAAGTTAAAAATAATAATAAGCTTGTGAATTATTAAATAACTATCCAGAATATCTTTATATAAAATATTCTATGTATTTGATTTTAATTTTATTGCTTAAAGATAAAATATTGAGAGAGGAAAGAGTACGAAATTAGTAAAAATATTTTCTTATTAACTACATCAGTAATGAAAATACTGAAACTTATTTTAGTAGATATATTATTAGAAATAAAGTATTCATATCAAAAATTATCAATTACTATCAAATATATTTCTAAATAACAAAATGAAGCTTTTTTGCCGATATATTTACTGTGTATACAAATTAAAATTAAACTTAAAATCAATATTTACAGGGGAAAAATTGCACAATATCGGTAATAAAATTTCGACGAATGTAACATATTCAATTATTTTACAATATGAATCAGTTATTTGATTTATATCCTTATCCGAAAAAATATGATACACTGAGATCGAGGGAAGCTACAGAATTCCCATTAAAAATAGAATTACAAATATAAAAATTTGTTTAAAAAGGTAAGCATTACATAATTACAAACAGATTCGAATTAGATCACAAGGATGCCAAGCTAAGCTTTTCTAATAATAACCTTTAGAAAACAAGTGAACATACATATCACAGCAAAATTTTTTACAATAAAATATTAAATGTATTTATACGCAATAAAAATGCATGGTATAAACTTTTATAATTTATCAATTTAATTTTATATCATTTCACTAATATTATGTACATAATTAAAGTAATAAATTTTGATTGCTTATATCATTACCATTATTTTTTTTTTTTAAATTAAGAGAATAATTATGAACATTATAAGAGTAAATTCAAGAACATACAGAATAAAAGTTTGAAGTAAATATTTTAATTGTAAATAGAAATTTGGAATGCACACAGTATATTATTATACGATTGAGAGATAAAGAAACTAATTTTATCGTTCCATATTGAAAGGAAAATTTAATTACACAAATTAATAAAACCGGATCGAGCCATGAAGGTGATAATAACCAAAGAACATTAAGTTAGATTTCTTAAAAAAATAGTACGTAACGGAACATTTCAGACGTTGAGTGTTAAAAAAAGTCGCATTTATATAGCAATTAGCTTTCATTTTCAAGTATTATATAAAAATACTTTTAAACTAGAAAAACAATAAATTTCGTTATATAAGATCATAGACTAATAAGAATTTCAAGATATTCCTATCATGTAATAAAATATTAATAAAAAAATGTAAATATGTTCTTTAACATTTTTTTTTATTTTATTTTTAACTTTCAATGCTTTTTTTTAAAGGCCCACTAATTATTTTATCTGATTTTACTAAAAATTATTTGAATTTGTAATAACCCGAAATAAAAATAAAATAGTCTTTATTAATCTTTAAAATATGAATAAAATACGTAATCGACATTTCAGTAACAAAAATTTTTTTTTAGACTTTACCGTTTTAATATTTTATATTATATGATATTATATTCTTAGATTCAGAAAAATAGGTTATTCATGCATTAACTTGTCATAAACGCAGAAAGGAATTTCGTACATGTGATCCTTATTTTCATAATTTTAATTATATTGCATACGCATTTTTCATATTAATCTAAAATGCTGTCACGTAAGAAAACTTGTAAAGTTAAAAGTAAATTTTTAATTACATCAGAACTTTCTGAAAAACTTAGTTTACTACATTTAGTTTATTTCATGCCAATGTACTAAGTTTTAAGCAAATTTGATAATAAATATTGTATAAACGATAATGAATCGATAATATAGTAAAAACAATAATGTAAAATAAGGTTAACTAGCAGTCGTATGTACATATTCATAAACATAAACTTGAATGCGCGTATGCGCATGCGCGCGACAATTTGACTTGATTTAACGAAATGCATACAATACAGTAATTTTGAAAATTGATTCTATATTAACTTTTTATGGTTTCAATTTTTTTTAAATAAACTTTATCAATTTATCATTAATTATTAATCAATGATATCTTATACATTCTAATTTTATATTAGTAAATATATATATATATATGTGTGTGTGTGCGTTATGTGTCAAGCCAGAATTTTTTAGTTTTTATTTGAATAAATCTGTATTTATTTCTTGTCTTTAATTATTTTAATGTTTTATAAGGCATTTTATTTATTAGCAATTTTTTAAACGAACCATTAAGAGATTAAAGCTATGGTTTATATTTAAAATTAAAAATGAAATTTTTCTGTGAAATATTCTAGTCGGATTTTAAACAATCAAAATGAAAAAGAAATTTTTAAATATACAATTTTTGAATTATGGGAAAGGAATACGTACAATTTTATATATTTAAATTGTAAATATCAAATACCTTTGTAGGCACATACGAGTTTATTTTTAAAATTTAGAAATTTTACGAAAATTGACTAATTTTTAGTATGAATACTTAGCAGAACAATGTGCATAATACCAATGACAGCAAATGATTCAACATTTCGATGAAAAAGTATCATTATATAAAAATTAAGCGAAACCAGACAATAAACTCGCATGAAAAAAATCCTTACTATTCACGCCAAATGAAATTTACAAAAATTTATTGCTCAAGCAGCTTTTTAAGGAACAATTTTGAACTTCAAATATTTTGTCAAACAACGTAATACGATGATTTATAACTTTAAATTTTAATTATGCTTAAATCTGTTCTTATAATACGTCTTAAAATATTCTCTTTATTTATAAATTCAATGTTTTTTACAATTTCTGCATTTTAATTTTACTCAATATTGCGTATCAATTTACATAAAAAAATATATCTTCATGTAAATATAATATTTGTTAATTTTGTACATTCGACAGAATTTCATATAAGAAAACGTCATATTTATAAATCACGCTAGCCAGACAATTATTTTAAAAAGATTTGATAAAAATATACTTTAAATTTATTAATTCAATATGAATTACTATTATTGTAGTATTAAATATTTAGAAAGAATGTAAAAGATATTTAGTACAGATTAATGGAAATACCATAATTACATAATGTATTCAAATCTGAATATTCTGGTTTTTTATATATAAATCAAAGGTGATGAATTTTCTAGATATGTTTAAATATCTGTAAAGATAAAAGAGGTGATCGGGTATAAAAAAAAAAAAAAAAAAATTAAAATTTGGACAAATCTTTTATATTCGTGCATGTAAGATTAAAAAACTGTACAAGTTTAAGCCGATTATAAAAATATTACATGAATTGTTTTTCATTTAAATATGTATGGTCTATTCAATGTAGACAAAAATTTAAAGATAAATTAAGGATCATCGATTATATTTTTAATTTCCTATTTACAAGTTTATTTTAATATTAATAATTTGTATTCACACAGGCAGACCCGTCCGCACACAGCCTCACAACCACACACCCACACACGTACGGAGCTGCACATATGCACATACGATGAAGTTTCTATAATCGCTAGAATCAGTAGATTACGTATATAATCAATTTTATCAACAGTATATATTCTCATAATTTTCTACTTTAAAAAAACCATATTTATTCCGTGATCCTTTACATTCAAAAAATATTTATCAGTTAATTTTATTATCTGAAAAAAAAAGTATTTGATTCGTAATATTTACATTTATCCTAAAAATACCATTTTATTTATTTCCTTAATTTTTTTAATTTTAATTTTCTGTACTATTTTTTATCAGAAAAATGTTTGTACGATGATTATTTACGTTTTTACAAAAAATATAATTTACAGGCATTGCCAAATGTTCTCTACTTTCTGCGTATTTGAAATAAAATAATATTTTAGTATAGGACTTTATTATTGAAATTTTATTTTTTGCTAAGTTAAGTGTCGACATTAATTATTGAATCTATTAAAATTTTGATTTATAAACATGAATCATGAATTTATTAATAACAGAGTAAATGTTATTATTGTTTGTTTCAATATTAGAATTAATCTATTCATCTCCAAGTCTTTCACTGGTTATGTTTTAGAAAAGTATTTTTACATTTTCTCGGTTGTTAATTAAATTCTTAATCTTTTTACAACAATTCATTAAATTAATTTCTGTACGAAATAAATAATCTTAATTATACCTATGAACTACTAATAATTATTCAAATTTTTATCTTCAGGTGCTCCTCCTGTGTATACTCTAGCTTTCGAATTTACTTGGAACGAATTTTGCAATGAAATCGTCGACCTGATCGAAAGTCGGCGTTGTTCATACAGCAAATAATCGTATTTACAGAAAAAATTGGCTTCACGATTCCAAGTTTAATCGCTAATCTGAAAATTTTAATTTTGTTCCTCGTTAGGGTACACGGTACAAAAGCCCCATTCTGACCATCCAGATACCGACATGTACGCTATCAATCAACCGACTACCTCGCCCGCTGTTCCCGAACAAGCAAATGATGATCCACAAGATCAACATTCTCATATTCGAAGGGAGAAACCAAGGACCGGCAATTCTAGATTTAAGCGCGATGAAAGTTTCAGAAAAAAAGTTGGAACTCATTTCGATCATGATTACAGACAAGTAATGAGTGACAAATTTACTTCGAATCTGCCAAGTAATTTTGAAAGTTGTCTCATCTGCGTAGACTAATAATTATGTTATACGATGCAACAAAAGTATAAACGAAGTCTTTGTATTCTTATATTGTATATTACATTTTATATTTGTTTTCTTATTTTCAATATCGAAGGTGAATGTCAGTACCCTAGTGATTCGTTATCCAAGTTCACCCTTAACTTTAGGCAGATATAAACAAACAGAGAATTTGATTGACTTAATTCGATACGGAATCAGACATAATGATTTCAGTTAAAAGAACGTGATCCCTTTTATCTACCACTATTTTAAAGACAGAAAGGGCGCGTTAGAAGAAGTCTGGGGTTTCATGTAGTTACTATCGGCATGAAAGGGGATGTTATTAAACCTTCAAATCTAGTAGAGATTACATAGAGTGAAAAAGACGTCCCATGGATAGAGAACAGAAGGACCAGAATCAGAGATGGACTGAATGATTGGTCTCTTACAAGTCCAAGTAAGTTACACAACCTCTCAGTTCTGAGTTATAAGTATAGAATTAAAGAGAGACTATTGCCTATGTTCAAAACAATGGGATCCGTGTTGGCTGTATACCCGTCTGATTCCTTTTACGAGTGTTGGGCGAACAACAAAGAATTTATCATTATTTACGCAGTAGATATGTATTTTTTTTCTTTTTTTAATTTCTCACGCGCAATCAAGCTCATCTTTGCATTTGCACTTTGAGATCAAGATATCGTGAATGTGCAGCAATATAGTCTTTGGACACATATCGAAATTATTAAGTCTTCCCGATGAGTGCTACTTCCTAGACTGAATCCACACAGAAAAATTGACGTTATTCGGAGGAGAATGAAGAGCTAATTGATGCTTCTTAGTTTCTATATCAGACCGATTCCCAAATTATTTCAATGTTCTACTACTCGACAAATTGAAACGTCCACAATTATTTCTTAGTTCACGCCGTAGGTACTCTAATAGAGTCGAGAAGATCTAGAAATGACGTTATTTTTTCAACTGTAACATAGTGAACACATGCAAAGGCATTATCTATATATATATATATATATATGATACATACTGCGTTAACAGTCTGAATTTTTTAAGTGCGGATGAACTTTGTACCACGGCAAACAAGTTTAAACTAGAATATGGTTTCAGACTATATTATTCTTCAAGAAAGGCGTTAATTTCCCGAAGCTTTTAGATTTTCATATACAGAATTTTTCCGCTTTTCTAGCGATATTTATCGTCAGCGTTTTTATACAATATTTTCGGTATTTAGACAGGAGGAGCTTCCATTCCTATCGTCAATACAAAATATTTCGAATCCAAATAAAATTCGGTTGAAATAAAATAAAATAAAAACTAAATGTTTACAAAAAGTTATGGTTTGAAGAAGACATCAATATCACTGATAGATCAAGAAGCTTGGCTAATTTATCAGAACGTTTTAAATTTCTGCCTTCAAAATATTTTTTCCCTAATAAATACTACTATCAGTTATTGATTACAGCTTATAATTCATTGTTTTAATGGTACTTGCTAAAAAGGAATTCGTTATTGCGCTTGATATACAATTTTCAACTTTATTGCATTGAATAGGCTGCCTATTATGGAAGTTGCACTATTCGGATAATGGTGCAGTTAACTTAAATATTCAATAGTGTTAATAACTGAAATAATGAAGTGTTAAAAGAATACCATGTACTAGTGAAAATAATAAGTAATACATTTTTAGGGCAAAAATATTGTTTTACACATATTAAATAAAAAAATTTGTCTCATCCTCTATAAAATGTGTGTGTGTGTGTGTGTGTGTTAACGCCAGTACATTTTAATGTAAATATATAGAAACCTAATTGCTTGAAAGTAATAATTAAATTGCAATATTATTTTGTGATATTTACTATAAAATATAATATACGTTAGTACAGAGTACAATAAAAATTCCCTTTACGTCAATTGTTATTAAATTATTTAAACTTCTGTAATTGACTATGGTTTAGAATAAATTGTCAAAATTTTTTGGGAAATTATGATAACAAATAAATGGTTTATCAATTAGTATTTATACTAAATATTTTGTACTAAGGTACAATTCTTAGGTCGTTTTTTTTTTAAACGTTCTTGCTTAATTATTTAATTAACGTAAATTCGTTCGCCTAAATAATTCAAATATAAAAGGAAAAATGAAATAAAAAAAATTCAATAATGAAATAAAGAAAGAGACTTTCTTTACAAAAATTATAATTAGGGCACGAGCTTCTTTTTTCATTTAACATTAGTCGTTGACTGATTTATTTCGTTTTGACAATTGCGAATGAACGAAAAAGAAAATAAACATCAATTACAATACATTATTAACAACGTATTAACCACTTGGTCTGTCGGGGAACGTGAATTATTAAAATTTATTATCTTTGGATGCTTCGCAGCATGTCGACTGACGTATTTCTAATTAAATTCGAATTATTAGAATTATTTTGGGTAATGAGATTGCTCGATTGTCCTTGGTAATTACTACTTCCCGATGCGTGCCGAATCGTGGTACTTTGCTGCGGTACGTTCACTGCAGATGTTCGATGTGAAAATTGCGAATGGGATGTTGGTTCGGCAGCCGAATTAGTCGTCAAGCCATTTTCAACGACTGATGTGTGACTACCTGTGGTGCCATTTAATGTGGAATTAATACTTAACTTATTTACGACTAGAATGCTACTTGTATTCTATACTATTTAGATCTATTTAGATAAAGTGAATGACATCTAAATTAGAAAGATTGATGCAGTTGAACCAGTGTATATGAAATATAAATAGTGTTTTCTATAATGCTTACTAGTATTCGATGGCGATGTTAATGGAATTGCTAGCCTAGCGTTAACGGCGAGTAAATGATCTCTCCTTTGCAACAAACTATTAACATTCTCCTCGAGGCGTAAGTTCTCGGCTCTTAATTGATGCAAACACGATAACAAGGAGGCTATATCGAAGTGCTGAGCTTGATCCATGAGGAATTGGCTGCCCTGCTCCCACTGACGTTCCAGCAACTGATCCAGCGTCTGAGGGATTGAGCCGCTTCCCAATACTCCGCTGTTACTGGTCGTGACCGCGGTATTGTTTGCAGAGAAGACCGAGGAAAAGGAAGGGGTCGTCACCGCGTTCTGATTTGCTTTGGCCGAAGCTATCACTCGACTATGGAGCGGCGGCCCGACTAAATTCATCCCCGAATTACTCGCCTCGGTGAAAATCGAATGGGCCTTTAGTTCCTGAGAAAGTGTGTCGGACATCTTTTGCGCCATCGAGGATGTCGGGTTGAGTTGATTGCCGAGCATGTGAGGCGCGCTCACCCCGTTGTCGAAAAGCTTCGATTCCTTCTCTTCTTTCGGCTGATATTTCTGATCCATTGGCGTATACTGGGAAACGTGGGAGAAATTCTGTTGTATCGAGCTCGAGCCGCCCGTTTCGTTTCCTCTCCTCTTTCGTCTCCCCGAAACTACGCTGCTCATGCTCTCTGATCCAGGACTACTTGGAGGAGAATCCTTTACGGTTGGCCCCATATTATCGCTAAAGCTAGATCGCATTTAAGTAACTAATTGTCAGAATGAAATCTTGAATAGAATTTGGTAACGAAGCCACGACTAGTGACCACGGGGAATCTCAGGACCACTGACTCTCTCTCTCTCTCTCTATCTCCCTTTCTCTCTTTTTATCTATCTAACCACCTCTGCCTCTCTCTCTCTCTCTCTCTCTCTCTCTCCCCCACCCTTTCTATTTCTGCTCAGGACTCTCTTTTCTTTACCGCTAGCACAAAAGATTATCGAACCAAGGATCCAAAATTATATTCGGATTTCACTCCTGTCTTCGGTACTTTGATACTGCGCCCTAACGATTGACGAAAATCACTTTCATCACTGACCAACACGAGCACCCCAATTTACGCAGATCCGCAGTTAAGTCCTGAAAAATACAAAAAATATAAGAATCAATGATTTTTTTTTTTTTAAATAAAGCAGCAGTTATAAGAAATTATCTAGATAATACCATCGCGTGAGTAACAATTGAAACATTGCTGAACCTTTCACATTCGTAGCTACTTTTATTTCATAAACACAAACGTCTATGGCCTCGCTCACCGATAACCCTTATTTCCGTATAATTTAGATGCACCGTCAAAATTTATCTATCAAAATATTAGTTATTCAAATTTTTATTTCAACTCCAACAACATTTTTATAAAATATTTGAATGAATTAAGCTTATACTTACTCTTTGTATGTCTTTCAAGGTGCAGTTTAATCTATTATACGTTTTGAAGAGTCACTAATACTTTTCAAATCGGTTGATTGAAAATTACATCTGAAATGCTACGTTTTTAATTACATCAATCAGTATAAAATAAGTAGAACATATAAAGAATTCAAAAAGTTCAGCACTGTTTTAATTATTACTTTAATTCATAATTTTCAATACAAACAAATATTCGTGTCTGTGTAGTTATGAAAATATAAAATTACAGTAGTTGTCCCAAAACATTTATTATATGGCCATCCATTAATGTAATAAATTTTTATAAAAACACTGGTAGAATATAAAAAATTAATTTTTCGAAAAATTTTACCACAAAGAACTTGCCATACTTTTATTCATTTATATAAAAAATTATATCCGACTATGTAACATTATACTCAACAAGACGAAGTTGGTATTCAGACCACTACCTTACTGCTTTATTTAAAATAATATTATTGAAACTTATTTTTTTGCATCCTTCAAATTTGTATGCTAACTATTGTAATAAAAAAACAAAAATATATTGCACATGCGTCAAACATTTTCGCCTATGTCACTCGCTAAAAAAACTTCTTATCGAGACCTTTTTTCACTATTCAGATTTCAGATAAATACCTTAATTTCTTTGTCCTAAAATAACTTCATAATTTTTTTTTTTTTATTTATTACATCAGAATCTTAATTTTTTTTTTGCCATTTCGTATGGAAAACTCGCAAGGCTAAATAGAAATAAATACACTTTGTTTGTACATTAATCATAATAATAATCGATATTATTTATTCTATTATCGTAACTTATGAACAATTTACAAAGCAGCATTATAAAGCATATTTTTTCAACCATTTAATCTTGCAGTCTGTAAAGATATTCTGTTACGTTTACAAAGACTCTATGTACAGTTATGTTTTATCTTAATATCGAACGTAACAATGATAGAACACGCTGATGTATAGCAATAACAAATGTCTTTAGTGATTTTACATTTAGCTTAATTAAAACGTCGATATTTATAACCGCATTTTAGTCATCTATGTCTTACATACGTAAGTCTACATCGAGGCGATGATATTGTAAAGCGGACGATAACAATATCGCATTTAAAGTATTTTTCCTATTTATTAAAAATATTACGATTTATTAATAGTGTTTAATTCGTTAAATAAACAATACGATAAAAATATTCATTACAGCTACATCAAGTAATGAACATACTAATTTTTTTTTTAGATATTAGTTTCGTATTAATTACATTTTTACGATATTAATATTACAAAATTTATATTTATCCTTTTTCTTTGATCCCATAATGTTTACTTTTTAATGTTTCGTAGAAAATAAATCTTAACCTCTGAGTAATACTAATTAATTTTTCTAATTACTTTCGAATACGATGTTGACAACAATTTATTGTGAGCAAAAATTAAAATTAATTTATAAACGTTAAAAATTAAATAATATTTCAATACTGGCTTCTTCAAACTTTATATTTCATTTCTATTTTGAAAGCTTTTCCCACTATAGCTGAGCACAAATTTATGTTACAATGCTGCAATGCTTCTAAAATACATTATTTGAAAATTTACTGAAATGAATCTTTATTTCAGAATATTTTTACGTGTCGTCAGTATTCATTTCAATTCAAGTTACATAAAATTATACAATTTACATGCAATATATAAACAGTTGACTGATTATATTTTTGACATATTAATCGATTATTTTCTAAATGAATTTTCTTATTGATCAACAGAAAATAAATAATTAGCTGAAAAATACATTATATCGATGTATCTTTTTTTATTACAGATTTTTGTACTAAGTTAAAAAAAAAATAAAATTACGAAAATGAGATTTTATATATATTAAATTTTTTTATTATGTAACGTCCAAATAATAAACATCTAGATATAATACTGTTTTGTTTTCATAAAAAACTTTTAAATCTTCAATAATAGGTAAATAAATTCTTTTATATCTTTTTGTGTAATTTTTTAAGCGACTATTATTAAGTTTGCTGAATTTTTGGCTTCAAAATTACTAAAAAAACGACCAAATGTAGTTTTATTAAATAATTTCTTTTTTAGGAATGCTCATTATTTCATGTAAACTTAGGAAACCTAATGAAGAAGAATATGCATGGTAAAGATCCAGTATAAAATAAAGATACACATAAAAAATTATTATAAGTAAATAAATTATTCTTGCATACAAAAATAATCATTCTAAAAACTACTTGTATTACATGAATTTGTAATAAAATATTTCAATTAAAATCAAATGCCTGTCAGCAAAATGGTTGATAAGGTTTTATAATTTATCTGAAAATACATTTAGAAATTTTGTTTGCATCATCATTTTTTCATGTAAATATAATTTATTTTTATATTATTCTTACATATGTTTATGTATGATAATGAAGATCAAATTTTATGTGTTACTTGCAAATTGATAGGATAACAAATTGTATTCTACACACATGAGTGCCTATACAATGTGATACTTTATATAATAACAATATCTAAATTAAAATGATATTATACAATAATTTAGAAACAACTAAATATTATTTTATACTCTTGAAATCTACAGTAACTATTCAATGTAGTTAGATCTTTCATAATTTCCTATTTCTTCTTACATATTCAACATTTTTATAAGAATGGATAATGAAAATATCTTAACTATCTATTAATAATAATGTTGTATTCAAAGATAGAGGAATAACTTCAGTAATTAATGAGTGCTATATGTAAACGTACAAGAGTGAATAATACAAACAACTCAAATTAATAAACTTTTAAAAAAAAAAACCCGATAAATGTTATAGATAAAGTTGTATCGAGTAAATTGTATGTAAATAAGTTGTATAAATATTGTTTCATGTTGAGAAAAAAAAGAATATGTATATTCATATTGAACTTATTATGAGAAGCATAAAACTGCTAATAAGATTTATTTTTATTAATTAAGGACACAATGAGTAATATTAAGAAATACAAAAATAAATAGTAATAATAATTAAGTGAGAATTTAACGGTTAAATGGTAATGATAAAATAATGGCAAAATATTAAAAACGAAAATAAAATAATAAAATATGTAAGATACGTAGTTTATATATAGGCAGCTAAGATAATTTTATTTTTAGAATGTCATAACATTTGACAAGTGCACAGAGGTCGAGCGGAAAATTTGTAAAGTAAAAGAAGAAAAACACAAATAGTTCATGTTAAAAATGGGTAGGAGTATAATTCTATAAATATTGTTTTGATAAAGATAGAGGATTCGCGCACAGCTAAACAAAAAATCGAATAATGAAGACGTGAAAATTAAGAAAATTTGGCAACAGTTATTTATTTTAATTAAGTGATTGTTTAGAATTGACGAATATCAGTTGAATGAAATTGTCGAATAAAATATAAAGAAAAAGTAAAGAGCTGTTTTAGGGTTACAGGGAATGAAAATGTGATGCAAGAAAGTAAAGCAAATATAGAAACAATATAAAATAATGGAAAAGCGCGTTGGGCGACGGGTGGTGAACATGGGAGGAGGATGGGGAGGATGGGGAGGAGGAGGAGGAGGAGGAGGAGGAGGAAGAGGAGGCGGCGGCGGCGGAAGAAGAGGAATAATGAGAAGTTGAAATTGTTGGGAAAGTTGCGGGAAGCCTGAACCGAGGGAGGAAGGCCGTCCAAGAATAATAAAGGGGGAACGCTGACGGCGCTCGATTCTAAAATAAGCCAAAACAATAAGAATAAGACGCGCGAGACCTAACCTGCAATATCGTCGCTGGCTGAGTAAAAGCGGCTGGCGAGTCGAGGCTCGGGCAACTTACCTCGGTAGCAGGGACTCGTAGTCCATAGCGGAAAGCCTGATTAAATCGAAAGGCGCTTGCGAGTCGGATGGGCGCGTTAATCCCCCGCCAGAAATGTTTGCACGTTAAACGACAATCACATTACGCTGGGAAGGTAAGATGGCGTCGCGGAGAAGGCGGCAGCAGGAGCTTTTATCGGCCGCGACGGAGTTGCGCGTGAGAGCGCGCACGCACCCGGGGCCCGAGTCGTCGCGGGCCCCAGCAGTCGCTCAACTCGATCGAGAGGACTCACCTGGGCGTGCGGCTGAGCCCCGGATTCGCGTTCCTTGGTTCCTCGGCAACGGAGGCGGAGGCGGCTTAATCCGGCCCTTGACGCCAATTTCTCGTACGGGGACAATGGCCCGAGTTTGGCTGAACGCAGGCCGGAGAGGCGGAGGCTCCGCGAGTTGAGAGGACCCGAGCGCGCGCACCGGACACACACAGACACCCGGAATCGCGGCGGCCGCTCGGACGTTTGACTCGGCGTTTTTTACTTGGCGGGGAGGAGGGCAGCCCTCTCGACTAGCTACGGAGGTGGCGACATCCTGCTCGGTCCCCCGAGATTTCTTCGGCTCGTGCTGTCATCTGACGACGGACACGCTCGGTCGACGCTCGATGCTCGACCTCCGTCCCCGCTCCCCTCGAGCTTCCGCGACTCTTCCGTGACTAAGAAGCCGAGTTTTTAACGGGGCACCCGTTTCCGGCTACGGAATAATCTTCCAGCGGTTCGCATCGCACCTCCTCCCCTTCTGCTGACCCACGCTTTGTTTTTTTTTAATTTTTTTTTTTTTTTAGTTTGCAATTTCAGTTCCTCTCCCGACTTGTATTGTCGGTGCGTCTTCACACAGACTCGAGCTTTTGTACGCCCGATGTCTTATCGTTTCCTCAGCCTAACTTGGGAATTTTCATTTTATAAATCTCTCATATGCTCAAGCTCTCCATTACACTAAGTTCGAGAAAAAGATTTCTCTTTCGAGATAGTATCTTCGTTATCTTGTAATAACACACAGAGACCCACATCGGGTTCTAACGTAATATATCATAATTGTTGTTGTTATCATTATTTTATTGTTGGTGTTCGTTTTTAAATATCGATAATAATGCATGTGCGTTCAAACGATTTATTACGTTGATTTATTACGTAATAAATTACGTAGAAAAGTCATGGGTATGTCTAAGACATCCAAAGTTTAAATTTCTCGATTAATAACATGTATTTGTACTTGGGCATTGATATATTTTTTAACAACTAAGCATTAAAATTCTACTTGTAGCTGATTTAGCAATGCGCGTCATCTCACTATCGAGCAGCTCAGTGTCCCAAAACAGTTGAGCTCATCAGATATGAAAGAGCATTTATCATTGTAATCCGATAACAGTGTCCGGCGATACAAGATAGACAAGAAAAGACCCCTCATTATTATTTCAGCTGGTTGTATAATAATAATAATAATAATAATAATAATAATTGTGAGTTGAATAAATGCATTTTAATAGTAAAAAGCAATGGAATCCATATTTTTACTAGAACAATGTAAAATTACTAAATATGAAAGATTGGCCAGCGATGCCTATGAAAATTATTTAAAATTAATTGACATGTGAGATACACGACGCATCGCTACATGCAATTTTAATCAACAATATCAAGCAAATAAGAAAGAAAACAACAATTATATAAACGATAAAGATAGGATATAAAAAATTACGGCAGTGCTAGAATCGTAATTATAATAAACGATTCACGTGCACGTAAATAGCCAAAGGAAGATTAAGACTACCGAAATGACGGATCGCTTCTCAAACAATAACAATTCTTTTTTTATATTTCTTATCCACTCTTGGCGTAAATATACTTTACTGGCCTAAATTTAAAAAAATTACTAGTAAGAAAAAGCCAATCGATTATTCAAAGAGTACCGAGTAGCCTGTTTAAATGAATTAGAAATGCATAATTAAATCTAACCTTGTTTTTCTCAAATTTATTTCTATTTAAGAATTTACTGTAAAGCATTGCAAGGCAATACAAATATTTTTATTTTTCTGTCACAATTCAAATATTGCAAATTAGGCGATTCTAATGAATTTTGAAATTACTTCTCCAACGACTAAAATAAATAAAATTTGCTTCTTATTTATTCATCGTTCTTTTAATCATCAGAAATGCATGTTGTAAGCTCGCTCTATCGTTTCAAAGATAAATCCTTTTTGCTGCTCTTCATATTTTTCGTATGCACTCTCTTACTAACAAATATTCAAATGAACTCTTTCTTCGTTATGTTACGACAAAATAATCATTTTCTAAGCAATTTTTTTTTTTTATCATAATAAAAATTGATTGAACAACTGAAATTGTGAGACAATTATGAGAAATAACGTTTTAGATTAATTAACAATTAAAAAGAAAACGTGTAAATTTTATAAAAACATTGTTCCATAACAATGTTGTGTACTATCGATTCTATTGTAAAATATAAATATCTAAAATTAATAACTTTTCATGCCGCGAATTATATGATTGTTACGAGAATTACAATATATCAATTAATTCGCCGAATTATAAATCAGGGATGCCGATGAGGGACAGTATAATTATGTTTAGGTTTAATAATGGTAATTAAAATAATTTAACACCATGGCAAATTTAAATTATAAAACATTTCAGTGTTAATTCAGACGAGAGTAACATTATTGCATTGTACACAATTATTATAATTATAATTACAAGTAAGAAAAATAAAAATATCAATAATAATAATAATAATAATAATAAATAAATAATAAAATTGTTTAACAGCGATTGGTATTTACATTTTAATAACTTCGCACGATATATTATCTTGTGTCCAAAAGTCTTCTCTACAAGCGCTCACATGTATTCTGGCGTAAGTACGTTTACTTAGCCTCTCTGGATTAATAATAATACATTCGTTAACGTGTTTGCAAAAATATCTCATGTCCGATGGTAGTAACAAGATATGCGGTTTCTCCTTTAAAAAGGCATACTTTTCCCAGAGCTCCGAGTCGATGTTAACCTCTTTGGCCGGTGGATAGAGTGGATAAAAGCAGGCTTGGTTTAAAATATAATTTCCCAAGCGACTGAACTTGTCCATTGCTGACGCTCTCCTGGACATTGACAATATCCGTAATAAATATAAATGCGACAGGCAACGTTAAAGGCAACGGTCATGGAGGACATTGCTTGTATCTTGTATCATTGGGCGCGTTTGATATAACGTTATACTTACACCACGACTTCTTGTCGGCCAAGGTGCATCAAACTATCGATCGACGTCATACCCAATCTGAAGCCCTCGATGTCCAAATTGCAGGGATCCGGCAACGTAAAGACGTTTTGGCTCTGCAGAGACTTTGGTAGAAAGTACTCTGGGCTGGGGTAGACAGGATGATGGTGAATATCCCGACTCGATGCCACCAGGACGACACGAGTGCACTTTCTACGAATCGATAATATACCTTTAGTTCTCACTAATAGGGCCACGTGGGTGAAAGGGTGGGGGGGGGATCCAAGCTTACCCGGCGACGTAATTTTTTATCTTTGCGATCAACTTTTGGAAGAATTCCTGATAGGTGCAGGTGATCTCGTCGCTTTGCAGGTGAGGGTGAGCGGAGTCGAGGAAGGGCCCAATGAGAACGAGGACGTGGGGTTCCTCCTCGGCAATTACGCCCATTAGCTCCCAAAGCGGTTGGTAATTCAAGTCATTGGAGAGGGTGAATGGACCGGCAGCGACAACGATCCTCAGATTCTCGCTTAGCTGAGGCGCTTTCGCCATGGGGATGAAGCTGTTATTAAAGATGCTATGAACCTTCAAGAGGTCCTCCGTAAGATTTAGACCCTCGACCGCGACCAATTGACCTGGGAATACGCAGCACTCGCGGAGTTCGCTCAAATCGAGCGCGACCTACAAAGCCATGTCGTTGTTTTTATTGTACAGACACTATTGTAGCGAGACGTATGTCCAATCTCCTCTCTATCTCTTTCTTCTTGTCCCCCCGCTCCTCCCCACAACAATTGACTGTAGATATAGGTTAGATAAACGTTCAGATATCGCTTCGATGGCGATAAAACAAAGTCATCAAAGACTGAAAGCATCTGCTTGCGTTATTATAAATCTTTAGATTCGTAATGAGTGATCGAGTGGCTATCAAGAAAAAGAAAATGCTAGGAAGAGCGTGACGTGACGCAATGTGGCGAGCGATTGGTCGATCCAACCAACTGTATAAATATCGTGATTGTCCTCACCTGCGGCCACAGCTTCTTCTTATTGTTAATCTTCGGAGGTTTTTTGTAACCCTCGAGCAAGACCGTGGGATTGACCTGTTTAACTTCGGACTCGAAACAGACGCGACCCCAGGTTCTGTAGCTTTGCTGGTGCTTTGCCCGGACGTTCCACGTAATGACGACGTCCTCCTTCTGCTGCTTGCACCACTTGCTGATCATTCGCATGCCGATCACCCGACAGACTCGCGTTCGGACATCCGAGATGGTTTTCAGCAGATCGAACATGTAGCGAGCCTTTGCGGGGACGTGCTGCCCGGCGAGTTTTATCGCGAACGTCTTTTCCGTATTCCCATTCTTCCAGGAGGTAATTTTGGGCCCGAGGGACGCTAGTACCTTGCTACCTATCGTCGACTTGTTCAGCCTTGCACTTCTGGAAAAAAGGATAAGCGTTTTGCTGCGTATATTGCTGGAATGCTCTATTTCTGAAAATTACCGTCCCCGCCCCAACCTCAGCCGACGAGGCGGAGTACGAAATTACGGAAGATATGCCCCCTCCCCCCTCACGACAATACCGCTGTAAGTAGCATTTCTTCAAGACTATTGCATTTTGTATTAACTTTGCAACAAGCTCTTCCGAACAACATCTAGACCCCTCCCCCGCCTCTCTCTCTCTCTCTCTCTCTCTCTCTCTCTCTCTCTCAAGAGGATAGCATTATTATAAAAAATAACATATCTTTGCATTTTATCAGTTACACTTTCGAGATTATATAAAATTTATTGGTGATTTTAAATACTGAACATAGATAGATTCGAATGTAACAGTCGTAATAATTAATTCGATAAGCGAAAGAATGACGTACATTTTGCAAGAAGTTGGGGGTTGGTCTAAAGGAATTGCTTGCCAATAGTCGAGTTTAAGACAGATTTCCTCTAAAAGGCAAAAGATCTATCTAACATGGCAACGATTCATTTATATATATAAAGTCTGGCGTATCGATCTTTGGGGGAAAAGGTTGCGTTACAAGGAGAAACCCGAGTCCGGCAAGGCGTTGCTTACCAGCTGAACAAAGTAACTACCGGAGAAACTTTTATTTGGTAAAAATAAAATGCTCATATATTATGGATAGTTAAGCTGGGGAGCTAAGCTTTAGTCGTCCTAGACAACAAATAGATGCAGATTGTAACTACAACAAGTTAAATGCATTGAACAAAGTACGCTTTGAACTTTTTTTAGATAAAGACAAGGGGAGAAAAACTTTTTACTTGAATAAAAAGCTCGGAAATGAGGATAAGGGAAAGAGAGCTTTACTCGGAAGTAGAGGGAGAAGAAGAATCGTGATAAATTTGAAAAACTGAGGCCGATTCTTTGAGGGGCGAAACTTCTTAAAGCCAAGATAAAGTATCCTCGAGCGTGCCCACGAGTTCAGTCCGCGAATAAAAAGTCCAGTGACCGAGGTAAGACGTCGCGGTCAGAGGAGGAAGAGGAGGAAAAGGGGATGTCACGGGAGGTTGGAGTCAGACTGTTCTACTCACGACTGCGAGGGGCCGGGGGTCTCCGTCGTGGTTGCGGCTGCTGCGGTGGCATCCTGAGAAGTTGCGGGTGCACATTCCGCGAGCCCGGCTTTGCATCCGCCGGCGTCGGAGCTTCCCTTTGTCTGCTTAAAAACGGAAAAAGGCCGGAGCCGGTCAGTCGTGTTGTGACGATTTACCCCTCCCCCTGCCGTCCCTCGCGCTACGAGGCCATTCTATCGCAACTCCAACCACGTCCGACGACGAATATTCTGTGAATGTCCGAGGCGAGAGACACCTATGCGTCTCCTTCAAGGCCAAACGAATCTTTTCAACGGGGCCCACTGTCTCGACCTGGTGCTAGCTCTTCTTCACTTACTTTCCTCGTCGACGCTTAGCCAAGCAACAATGGCCAACGGCGATTCTCCTTAAAGTTCTTCTCGCACAGTTCTCCGCGTTTTCGTTAATATTTCATATTTATGAAAGTAATTTCTGGCTGTCGTCAAAGGGGCTAGGGGAGAGGAAAATGTGAAAAGGGGGCGGAAGGCCCCGATGCATTTACAGAATATTCGTCATCCACGCTTAATGAAAGAAGCTAAGCAACCTTCATGGGAAACGTAAATTTAGGATGATAAATAATCTTTCCAAGTCTACAACAAAGTTCATTTGTTATTATTGAACATATTAAGGTTGTCCTTCTTCCATTCCTGGCTTTAAGAGAGTGATTTTAACTTCAATTGAATATTAGAAAATGTTCGATTGGCTTGTCGTGTTATGGTATTTGTAAAATCTGGTATAAGTTTTGAAACATTTGAAAAGCATTAGAACTTAATTTTGTCGTGTTAAATTTATCCCTACCAATGTTCATTAGTAAATTTAGATTTAAAGAAACAAACTGTACAAGCAAGGCATACACGCAGCTTAATTTACATTAGTAAATTTGAATAAGCGATGGCTCTGGCGGTACGATGAGTATAAAAAAGAAAAAAGAAAATTATTAAAAAGTTTCGAGCCCAACAAACAAAGTGAGGCAAATGTTAATTATATTTAAGATAAGACAACAAAAGATCTATCGATTAACTCTCGAACGCTTCAGAATGGGCTGTCGTAGACGAGTGTGTATCTAGTCACGTTACAATAATCATCCGTGCACCAAATTCATACTCGTCTATGGAAGCTTCCGTCAGCTGTAAGAGATGCTACCGTGATCATTGATAAATGCGCTTTTCCCACGCTGCTGGTAACGCTGCCGGTGTTTGAGGCCGAGCGTACTTAATGAGTGTGGATCTAGTCACAGATCGGTAAACTGCACACTAGACCATCACTCACTCAGTACAGTCGGCCGGACTTGTTGCTCCACGACTTCCGCTTCGCCCTTCTTTTATTCCACTTACTTCTTCTTTTTCTCATTCGCCCCGTTCGGTGTCTTCGTCGTTTCCCTTCAATTTTTATCGGCTACCATTCTCTCGTGCTTATCTCGCGCGCCTGTATTCTCAAGGCTGGCTGCTGTCTTTCGTTGCTTCCGTTTATCATCTTCAATTCCATTCCACGCCAATAAGCGAAATACAATTCTTACGAGTCGATTCCAGCTCTGTACCTCGAAAATCTTCATCATCATTATTCCCTATTAATAACAATACATGCCATTGCTTACTTTTTTATTTTTATTTTTAAAGTAATGTCGGGCATAACGTGTATAACCATTCAATATAATTATTATTTACTGTAAGAAATTTCCAAATAAGGAGTTAGCGGGGTAAAACCTATTCAACAAGAAAATAAAAAAAAGCTATTATACAAAGTGCATTCGATGTGAATACACTTAAATATTTGCGAAGAGGGCGGGAACACGCAAATCAAATGCATTAAAGAAATTGAAAAATTAATAGTCTTTTTTTAGTCAATGTTCTTTTATCGTCTGTAATAACTAGACATTGAATTATTTAAACTAGAGTTTAATTTTGATGAATTTATTACTTGAGACATTGAATTTGAATTATTTTCCCTAATAAATGAAAAGCCGTTCATTTAAGAACAATGAAATATTACTTGAAACTGTACTATAATACTAAAGCGATAAGGATAATTGATAAATGTTATCTATTAAAAACGTTGTGTAATGTTAAATATTTTCAAAAATTGTGTAAGCACATGTAATCAAATGTTAAAAATTTAACGAAATATATTATAAGAGTGAAAAAATATTCAGAATATTTTTGCGGATTACAATTGTTTAGCAATATTATTTCGATATTGCTAATTACCGGAATGTTGTAGACCGATAAAATTCGAGCATGAATAGTAAGTCGGAAAATATATGCAAACGATTAATATACAAGCGCCCATAATTATGACAACGTTAAAGCAGTTATATCAGTACTTTGGAGCCAATGTGCTTCACAAGATAATAAATCTAACGGAGAGAAATAATAATTTATAGCTTTATAGCATAAGATATTTAATACGTGATATGTTTATTAGGTTGCTGAAAATGATATTTAAAGGAATACATTTTTACGAGAAAACGACAAAGGCAAATAAAATATAGAGAAATAAATCAGGCAATTAAAAGAAATATTACAATGCTGAAAATCGCGTAAAAAGGCCGTTCTTTATTCCAATATAAAATAGCTTAGAATGATTGTCATTGTAATCTCTCAACATTCTAGCGATTGTTTAAATTTGCATAAGAAACTCTATTGAACCTAATTACACGTAAAGATATAATTTTTCGAAGGAGGAAAATTTTTTTTCGTATTAACATATCAGCTATTAATATAAATCGATTTGTTCGAAAACATGATAAATAATATTGGAATAAATTAAATACTCAGTACTTGTGCTCAACGAGATCGATTGGAGAAATAACACGAAGGAAATGAGCTTTGAATGATGATTGAATAACTATTGTAATAAGTCTATACGAGTAAGTGATTATAAAATAAGAGCGAGAGAGCAAGACTTATGGTGAAAATTTACATTACGAGTTTTCTGAAGTTTCGTGAATCATGCTTTCCGAAATAACGAACACGTAAATTTATAATAGCTTGTGAATACGCAAAGTAGCGAAAAATCCTTAGCTAAAACGATTATTGTGCAAAGAATTCCTTTATTATCAGAATGGAGATTTGAAATGTACAGTGGCTCGTGCATTTGTGTACAGTAAAATCGATCCATACAACATTCCTCGAGCGGTCGAACTTTCAAATCCACGTCCTCAACAATAAAATATCTAAGCTTGAGCTCTTGGAATCATAAGCTGCAGATGATGCAAGGCTTGAAAATACTTTCGATTCACGGGTAAGCATAAAAGAAGCAAGAAAAGAATTTCGCACGCGCACTCACAGTCGATGACCGCGACCGAGCCGTGAGACTGAGAGACTGAGAGAGTGTGACAGAGAGAGAGAGAGAGAGAGAGAGAGAGAGAGAGAGAGAGAGAGAGAGAGAGAGAGAGAGAGAGAGAGAGAGAGAGAGAGAGAGAGAGAGAGAGAGAGAGAGACACCAATAATTATTCGAAGCCAGCACGTGATATCACTGGAGGATAAATTCGCCCGACGGACTGGTTCACGCACACCGTACTAGCTTACGCGGACTCGTCGCCGCGATAAAAAGCCCCGTCGTCTCTTGCTATTGCTTTCTTCATCTTCGTTCCGATCGAGTAGACAGAGAGCTAGCCAGTTGGCCTGAGCGAGCACGGGACCGAGAGAAAGAGCGTCGACTGAGGTATAGGAGGGGCGAATGAGGGCGGAGATAGGGGCAGGGTCAGGGGTAGGGGGGCGAGGAAGGGGGTCAGTGAGGGTGGGAGGGAGGGAGGCAGAGTTGTCATCAGCGATCGTCGGGAGTCGGTAGGTTGCGCGCGTTCGCGACTACCACAAGAAAACGCTAACTCGAGATAAAGCGAAGTAGAAGGGGAAAGGAAGACGATCGCGAGCACTTCGTTAAGATGTATCAGAAGGCAGCTCCGCCGACCGAATGGGGGTTAACTGGCGCTTTAACCTGGCACTCTGACTGACTCTTCGTGTATTACGCACGCTTTCAATTAATTTTGGGGGGCCATCCATTCTCTGGACAGCTCATTTTATCTCTCTCTCTCTCTCTCTCTCTCTCTCTCTCTCTCTCTCTCTGTCTCTCGCGCGCGCCCGCCCGGATACAAACACCCCCCCCCTCAACGTCGCGCTACCTCACTCTTCTATCATCGCTACTTAAAAATGCGTATCTTTTCCAAACTCCACCGTCTCGTCATCATAAAAATTCTCCTCACCTCTTTTATTCGTCATTTTATCGGACTCGTTCCTTCGCATAATTAAAAACCACCTGCTGACGTCAACTAAATAACATCGAATAACAACAATTATACGAAAGCCGAAAACGTTTCTCGATACTGCTCATTATAAAATGAGCAAACTCTTGCTTAACTTAAAAACTTCAGAACTGAATTTCTTTGTTCAATTATATAATGTATATATACATATACATATATAATTGTATCCTTGAAACGAATGAATGTACATGTTAATCACGTACAGAGATTTACTAAACAATAGTATTCGCAGTATTGTTAAAATGAACGCCGTTAAAACTTTGTCGATTTTCATAAATTCCTTTGTATTAATATATATTTACCCATTCTAAGTTTTATGTATACAATTTGAAATGGCTTATCTAATCCAGCTATCGCATTTAGAAATCTAATTACTATAGCTTAAAATTCTCATTGTACATTACGCTTATGCATCGAAGAATCAAAATAAAAAAAAAGAAGTTACAAACAAGATGATAATTATTGTAAATCCAGCCAATCAACCTTTATTTATAAAGCACAGTCATTTGGTTTGTTGAGAAAAGTCAATATAAATGAAAAAAAAAAAAAAATGAAACGCTCATATTTAATTCGTATGAAGTGAAAAAGAAAAAGGCTAAATTATTATTAGAAGTTGGTAGTTTGAAAAAGTCTATGAATAAATATTTTCACGCCTGCTTTCCTTGGTATATTTTTATGGCTTTGTTGATTATCTATTAGATTAACCCTCGCAATCAGCCACATCGTATCTCTGATTATTTATGTTTCACTATCACTGGTTCCTGGCCCTCGTACCATTTCACACCTTCCCTCCTACACTTCTTGTTGTACTTGATATATTATGTCACATTACTCCGGGGATGTTTATCTTTTTCTCGCACATACGCGCAGACAGACAGACAGACAGACAGGCACTCGTCATATTTCGCTGGCTTACCATCGCCGTCCGTTTCCTCGTAATCGATCCCAAGAGCGAGGAGGAGCGAACTCTACTCTACTATTCTGCTCATTTTGCGCGCGCGGACCACGTGATTATGTTGTACGGTAGCATTGCGATCTCGAGACGCGGCTTAATTGTAGCCGGCCGAGTCGCGTCAACGGTGATTCGCGCTGCCGCAGCTCCTCGGCTGAATACGCGACCGAGAGCAAAGCCAGACACTCTCGGCCCTTCTCAGGTTCCACGTTTTAATTCAGCGCGTCGACTAGTTCCGGAAAATACGCGAGCTTAATTATCTATGAAACGGCTCCCGATAACAGCGAGTACTCGAAGATTAGGCGATTATCCCCCCCCCACCCATTCTCCTATCTCATCACATTATATTGGTAATGTGAGCAAACGTTGGCTATCCTGTGCTTAACCGAGTTCGTTCAATGCGTCATTTCTCCACCTTTGAACAACACTCAGGGATTGCTAATAATTAAAAAAAAAAATAATTAATCGATAGCTGTTGCTACAGGAAATGAGGCATTTAATCAAGTCGAGCTCTCCCGCCTCCCCATCTGTCGAGTCTTACATTATTAGTCCTACATACATATTTCGACGCACAACGGGTCCTTTAGCGGTTAAGTAAATTAAATTATACCGATATTGCAGACAGGATTCATTAGCCACTGCAAGAGGAAAAGCGTAACCGTTTCAAGCCAATCCTTCAGATCAATTTTTAGGTAGCGCGTGCAAATATAAAAGATAATTGGTAGGAGAAGAGGGGCGGCGGCAGGCGCTGCCGCAGGACGAACGAATTCGTGTTTATTGGCAGCGAGTACACTCGCGGTCACTAAATTCTTTGTACCCGTCCCTTCGCCGCCCCGGGACGCCGTTCGAGTATCCGCAAAAATCCGCGGCACCGCCGTCGTCGCGTCGCTCCGAGGCAGAGGCTCTCGGCGAAGCCTCTGAATGACGACTATTGTCGAGATATTTACAAGGATCCTCTCTTCTTCCGTCTCGTCCGTCGTCTCGCTCCCCACCGCCCCTTCTCTAGGCTCGTTCTTACCGGGGCTCGCCGCAGCTTCCCTCCCCACCCGTCGCGCGGCACCAACGTGCACGTCTTCTCGTCCCGCCACTTTTTTCCTACCCGATCCCAAAGCGAGAGAGCGTGCAACAAGCAAGAGAAAGGCGCACGCACACGTACCCACACGTACGAGGGATCGCGCGGCTCTGCAGCGCCGATTTTTTGGCAAACACGGACGAGGAACACGTGCGGGGATGTGGGACCCGCTTGAGCTAAGAGTCGAGACCCACGCCACTGGGCCCGTCATTCAACCCCCATCGATTACTCGCTCACCCTGCCTTCGATTCTCCTGTGTTCCCCACCACTGTGTTCCATCGTCATTCTTTCAAGCACGACTATTCCTTCTTTTATCGCTGTTGTTGCTGCTGCTGCTGCTGCTGCTGCTACCACTGCTACTGCAACTGCTACTACCACTACTACTATTACTACTACTACTGCCACCACTACCACCATCACCATCACCATCGTCGCCATCAACACTACCAGCACCAGCAGCACCACCACGACTGCTGGCATTATCGCGAGCGCGCCACTACTACTACCATCATCGTCGTGCCAGAAGCTAGGGAAGAGACCGTGGGAAATGACGCTGAACTTCTACAGGTCGTGCTGCTCCGTTCTCGCGCTCACTTTTACTGTCCCGGTGTGTCTATCGCACGCTCCTTTATATTTCCCTTCCTTCTCTATCCTCGATCCCTCACTCTCACCCTGTTGTAGCTGCATCCCCTCGCCACCTCGCCACCGCCGCTTATTTTTTTGCATGCATATAATGAGGTTATGTTGCTTTTTGCTCTGATACTTCGCGTCATACATCGAGATCGCGCATTATTATACGAAATTCCCTGCACCGTTTACTTACGTCTGTCTAATTCGTAGGAAAGGAGAACTCGTATGCCGCTGAAAGAGAATAATAAATCACGCGGGCATGAATCATTAGAGAAAACGGATTTGGTTTTTAAACTAAATAACATGAATGATATTTCGAATTTTAAGAATATTTCTATATTAAATGTACGAAGCCGAGGCCGACTATCGCATTAGTGCATTCTTTCTTCCCGAGGCTTCAATCTTCCAGGATTATCGAATTATTTTATTCAAATCGACTCCCAATTCACGTTTCCACAATTTCTAAAGGCCACTATTATTTCATTTTATCTTTGAGAAAATATGGACTAGTATTGAAAAGAGCCATTATTCTTATGGATTGAAAGATAGAAATTTAATACATTGGCGACAATAACGTTCTAAAAGATTTTAAAAGAATATTATTAAATCAACAATCAAGAAATGGTGAAAAATTCAAATTTTTTCAATTTAGCCATTTCAAAAGAATCCAATGAATCTTATATTTGCCTCGAAAATCACAACAAACAATAATAAAGTAGCTTTCGCGTAAGAGTCACCTAGTGATAATTAAATGCGGCTCTTCCCCCTTCCCTCCCTATATAGATTACGCCAGCCACGACTCTTACGGCCATTTATTAAACAAAAATACGTCTATACTCGGGAATATTTCCGCAAGCTAAGCATTGGAGTTAAGAGGCCCCCTTGAATCCCGGGATTGCTTTCTATCGCTATGTTTTTCGTCTCGTCGAGGTGTGCAAAAACAACACGAAATATCATTCGCATTGGAAATTCAAACACTTAAGAAATAACGTATACACCACGTGTCACGATTTGCCTTATACGCCGATGCTCTCTCTCTCTCTCTCTCTCTCTCACTCTCTCTCCCTCCCTTTCTCTATTATACTGGCATTTCCCTCGCCTTCCAGGGATCTACGATGATATATCCATTTTGGAATATATTGCAGAGGATAGCGTGCAAATATTAATTTTATTTTTACCAGCCGGAATTACTGACCTTTCATTTTATGCAAGGGAATATTTTTATTTTGTAATTTATGCGTGAGCATGTTAGATTACATACATGCAGACATAAAAGTAAATTCAACTGATAATTTTTTTAATGAAATGTAAATTTTATTATAATTTACAGACGGTACAATTTTTATTACACTCGTACTTATATCATTATAATAATTATAATTAACATTTTTATCAATAAATAATGTTAATTACTGTTAATAATGTTCATTTGCGTTTAAAAAATAATTTGAAAGGAGTTGAAAAACTTAAAACTATTGAAGTGGCTGAAATTATTAATTAAGCGAATAGTCGAAGAAAGAAAACAAATCCCAACTAAAGGAGGTCGATTCATAATTTTTCAATTTTTGATTCGCTAAGCTCTTTCGATTTTATTATTACTATTATCACAGCGCGACGATTATCACGGTTTGGACGCTGATTGAAGCGTGAACAACAGAGCTAGCAAGTACTAGAAGCACGAAAGAAGGGTGAGCAGAGAGAGAGAGAGAGAGAGAGAGAGAGAGACACGCGTGCGTAAACTTATTGAGGGGGAGAGAAAGGGAAAGGGAGACGCGTACACGTATGACTGAAAAGGCAAAAAGAAAGAAAAAAGAAGGACAAGAGGTTACGCGACATTGGGCAGCCGGCAATTCGTCAATTGCACTTAATTAAACGAGGCAAGCCGAACAGAGAGAAGCCGCTAAAGCGCGTGTACACTTATTGCTAAACGACGGAGCATGGAGAGAAAATTTCATCGGTACTCGTAAAGATGTGCTGCCAGAGCTGCTTTCAAGATCATGACCCGCATGCGGGAAATTTCAGTCGGTTTAGTCAACGAAGGGTTCGAAATCAAGCTCTCACTCCCTAGGGAAGCAAACCGCGACCGAACTCATAAATTATTGTCTACAATAAGACATATTATTAAGAGCATCGATGGGCTTTTATAATGTCGGACGAACGATCCACGCACAATCGTCCAACGTTAACTCCACGATTTTATTTATCAGTCAACAATTATAACTATATTAGCTTTACTTGTTTTTCTAATTTTACAACAGAGAAAGAGAGAGAGAGAGAGAGAGAGAGAGAGAGAGAGAGTCTCGAAGTAATAATAAAATCACGATTGATTACCAAAGAGCCTTTCTTCAAAATGTTGTATTTGCAAGGATCGCGCTGGGATTCATTCCCATCGATCCTACCTTATCTGTTGCAGGATGTAAACTTATAGAGATGCAGGTGCATCAATTATTACTTCAGCTACCGAATTACGCGATTAAACATCTGGGCTCTTATAAAGATGGGGTTAGTTAGGCGGGTCGATTTTTTAATTGCTAACCGTCAAATTTTATCATCACTATTTTATATTTGACATTAGAAAATGCTATCTAACGAGCACCCACGCAGCGCAAAATAGCTCGACTATTCCCGCTTGAGGTATAATTAGCAGGTTTAACGTCCTCATCGTCTAAGTCTAAATAATTTATGAGAAAATAATCAGTTGAGGCTTCTCTACACTTACTATGAGCTTATAAAATATGAAACTACTTATCTTACGATTATAAAGCCGAGAAATTATTGCAAGAAACGAACGAAAAGAATGGCGGCCGAGAATGAAGAAAAAAAAAAAAAAAAAAAAAAAAAAAAGAGGAACGAAAAGGAATGAATAGAAGAGAAGAATAGTCCTATAATTTAGTTAGGGATTTTACTTTTACTTATTGCATAGCTCATTGAAGAAAAATATTATTTCATTTTAGGATTCATGGAATGGTTTTGCATAATTTTATATAATTAGACGCGCCTTCTCTGGCGAGATCAGGCCGCGCTGAGCCAAATGAAATTGAAATTCCGCGAATTTTTCTTGCTTTACCGAATGTAAACATCAATCGGCTCGGAGCAGAGTCTTCTGTACCAAAGAGAGGTCTCAACCGATAATTCTATATCCTGAATTTCTATGGCTCTATACGTAACAGCGGGGTACCGCAAATTCATGAGGAAGGCGGAACCCGCTCGGCATCGGGATTAAAAATTCGAAATTCAAATCGACCGAGCAGACCCGGAGGGCCAATAGAATCCAACAATGCTCCTCGAAACTGGACAAAATAACCAACCAGCGGTCCGCGACGACGCCAGCCGCTACATATAATGAGAAAATAAAGATTGCGTGCGCCTGCGCGGGAGAGCCCCACTTGTGGGCAAGTGAAAGCATAGTGTAATGGCCTGCGGTGGGCTGGTGACGTGACAGGAAACGCGAATCCCCATCGGCATAAAGCGAGATTGGCCTACGGGACGCCGATTTCACATTTCGCGTATTAAATTGGCTCGGTCAGAGCGGCCTTGCACTTCATCTGCATTACACAACATACGCAACATGCGCTGCGCCCGAATATCCCAAGGGCGAATCCTCGTCTTGCCGTGCCTTCTTTATTACGATTTCTGGACCGCTTTTGCCGCGTTTATACATCCAGCCAGAAGAAATTGTGCGAACCTTTCCATTCGACAATTATTGTTCCTTGGAACAATCCGTGTGGAAGCCGTGTCCCCCGATCGCATCGCATCGCCTCGATTGAGCAAGCATTTTACTTAATATGTATGAAACCCCCTTTTTGTAATTTAACCTTCACTTCATCCTTCCATATATGTGTATCATGAAGTTACGAATAACGCGTCTGGGCCGAATTCTCTCGGAATTGCCCTACTGCTTCAATACACCGACAACGAGTTAAATAGTATTGAATTTAATTTTAAAATAAATTTTTTATGCCAGATAAACCAATTATTGTTGAGCAAAGTTAAAATTAATTCCCAGTTCCAGGGTGACTCGTCTGATTTTTAAGCCCATTACAGCACTGCTTTTCAAAATTATAAATAAAAATGGAATAGAAAGTCCGCGAAATCGGAGCAAAACTAAATTCGAAAACAATGATTGTATTGGTAGAAGAGTATTTACTTGGCAACGGTGAGAATCGAACTTACCAACTACAGACCCTGGCTCCTCCTTATCTTCTAAACATCCATACTGCATGGATGTTTTTTCGTCTCCGGTATTCCTTATCTGAGGTCCATTCTATTGTCTCCGGGTTACTTATCAGACAGGAATAGCTGAGATAACCAACCCGCTTCTCAAGATCGTGGTGGAAAAAAAAAAAAAATGCTGAGCTACGATAGAGGAAGGTGATATTACGTATTTAGGTAACGTATCAAGTGGCTTTTGGGACACTGCGAGGCAAATAATCAAATCCTAGCCAATATTCTGCATATCTAGCGTAAAACGAACACAATTATCTTACGAATCTCCTACAATCGGTCGTAGTCTTATTCTCAGCTACGTGGAGCAGAACATCAACAACTTAATAACTTAATAAAGACATACAAGTGAATTCAGCATACGTAAATAATACCAATAATTTGATATTCCTCTACACGCCACGCTATTCGATTTCCGTAACAACTTTAATCGTCCCATACCCATTCTTCCCTCCTTCCTATAACTTCACAAAACTCAACTCATGCTCAAACTGATAAAACTATAGCTGACTAAGGTGAATAAATCTCTCTTTCCGCTGATCGATACTGATCTGTACAGTTTGAACTTTTAAAAAAGAATACAATTTCCCAGTCTCAGCAATTTATTGATTTTAAGCAACTACTATAATATACTCTATGCGGATGATCACCTTCCTCCAATCCGTTGCTTCCATCTCTAATAAAAGGCTTGATTGCTATGTACAGAGTAGATGTCGCTTGCTAGAATATCTCTGAAATCCTGTCATGAGAGGAAAAAGTCTAGCAGATGCCGCCCTCAAAAAAAAAAAAAAAAAAAAAAAAAAAAAAAAAAAAAAAGGGTAAGGAGACACAGATATCTCATCTGAATCCGAGAGAGTAATCTATGTAAATCCTGCTTATGTGAGGCTTCTCGGGGGTTATATGAGAGATGCCATATGAAGTTTCCGAATCAGAGTGTTTGCGAGTATGGGATTCTGATGAATATCAGTATAAAGGCCTTCTTACTCATATTGATGCATGCAACTTCATTTTAAATATCGACACAATTAATTACCGTAATATATGTAAAGTAATTTATAGATAAAACTTGTATACGATATTATTATATTAAACGGAATAAAAAAATATAATTGAAATAACATTGTAAACAACAACAAAAATGTATATATACAGAATTAAATTTAAAATATTTTATTAATTTATTTTTTGCTTCTACAAATAAAAATTCGGAATAATGGCTTTAAACGTTTTTGTTCAGATAGTTTCAATAATCATTCCAATTGAAATATACACAAAGCTGTATAATTTTTCATATAAATAAGACCCGAATAAAGCAAGTGTAATAATGAAATAACAATTTTTCTAGAATTATTCTTAAATGCGTAGTGAACATTTTTTAAACATCTATTGCTAAATATATAAATAATTATTTCAAATACATCTATTCATATGGTATATAGAGAATTTTGGAATTCTAACTATTTAGTTTTTGCGTAGCAATGGAATTTTAATACATTAAATAGTTTAAACCCACACCAGACAAATGACATTTTTTAAGTATTCTTGGTATGATTTTGAAATTCATATCGTAAAAATAAAGATTATTTTTATTTCCCAATGTTATAAATGTGTTTATGTCTTCAACGTCTATATAAATATTAAAGCTCTAAATTACATAAATAGACAACAAATGAAAACAATTGTATTTAAGCATTAACGGTTATATTTATCATGAAAGTTTTGTTGTTTTTTAACGTGTAAGCTACAAATCAGTTTTGGCGTAATTAGTCACATTTCACTTGAATAAGATGTTAGTTTTCTCTTTTTATCGATCAATGTAGAAACAATAAAGTACGAGTGCTATTAGTTTTATCGTTCTCATAATGATTTGTTATCAAAGCTTTTATGATTCTTATTCTTGAGTTCAAAAATGTGAACTTCATAAATGACGCTAAGGCCGCTTGGCAAATAAGAAAATTTAATGTCTCATACATTTACTAGCTTTTATATTACAATAACTGCGCAATAATAAACTTTTTTTTCTCTACTTATTGTAAATGAGTAAGAAACGAAATATCGAAATGTAATTAAAAGTATGTAAGAGTTGTCTAGATTAGATACATCAATATGTAATAAGTAAAATATTTTCCAAAATATGACCGTAAATTAACTTACAAACACTATAAAAGTTTCGGAATATTTATAAATTCTTCGAATTATACAGAATAAAAACTCAAAATTAATCGAAGTACATAAATCCATATTGCGTAAGGTATTTATTGCTCTATTGCATGATTGTATGAAAATATTAACTTTCACAGACAAAATATGCAATGTTAACATTACAAGCCAACAGATAATGAGGGCTCTGTTCATTTTAATTGGAATTACTATTACGTAAATATTACGATCAAATAAGTATTTTCTGACAGGACTTTCACTTTTTAATAAACTTCACTTTATAATAAGAAACCCAATTCCATTGATATAGCGACTCGTTATGAAATTCTTTACATCCCTTCATCGTATAGAAATTGAAAACTGCACAAAAAATTCTAGGAACCGATAAAAATTACGTTTTAAGTTATAAAAAGTTTTGTGAAGCTAATTCGCTTATATAAACGTAAGATGAAAGCTTCGGAAAGTCTTTTCATCCTATGAATATTTGAAATAACTTGCGTTCATCTCCATATAGCATTATTTTTTTCTTCGTAATTTCAGAGATCTTAAGAGAGGCCGATTACGTTTATCTTAATCTGTGAAATTAATTACACAAGTCTAGTATTATTAAATTGAAACATAGACAGAATTTTTTTATACTTTCGCTACAGAATTCTAAATATATGCAGATACACTGGGTAGAACAGAAAAATGAACGTTAAGAAAATTATTTAGCTCTCCTATACAAGGTAATGCCATTCGTTAAGTATTAGTAGGCTTAAAAATATTTAGAACGGTAATGTAAAAATTGTATTGCATGCTTTTATGATCGTGAAGAATAAGAAAGTGTAATTAAAAAATGTTTAATTTTCCCAGAGTGCTACCGCAGCTTTCCCCTTTAAGTGAGGTTGAACGAAAATAATATCCAAGGCCTTGAGGCGTTAAAAATTCCACTTTTTCAAATAATAAAAGAACGAGCCATCAGCCATAACGTCTTCTAGGTATAAAATGAGTTTGTAGTATAGCAAAGAGCTAACGACCGAAAGTTATAATGATTTCATAAATTATAAAGGGGAGGAAGAAAAAATAGGAAAAGAATTTATATGGCCGTTTTGGAAAATTCAAGGAAAGGCGCGTAGATGAAATCTAGCCGAGCGACTCGGAAATCCAGTGATTGGGCGAAGCCGCTTAACTTTGAGCATAAATTTATAAAATCTAGTACTCGCATAGAGTATAGAGGTATTAATGTGCGCCGGAGCATGAACGTTATATGGAGGACGTGTGTGGGAGAAGCGGGTGAGTGGTGGCACACACGAGGAGGGTTTTTTCGCCAGTTAAACAAAGGAGAGTTCAAGCTAGTTTTTAGGCTACATTGCCAAGCAATATTGTGTGTGTGTGCGCGCGGGCGCGCGCGCGTGTAGGTATGGAATAGAGCGAGTGAGATCGTGAGCTCGTGAGCTGCCAACAAACGACTGGTACGGAGAAGGGATGACCAGGGAGGGAGGGGAGAGAGAGAGAGAGAGAGAGAGAGAGAGAGAGGGAAAACTAAGAGTCCAACGTACTCAGGAGAACCGGAGATGGGAATGCGAGACGTGAATTCGCCAGTCCGTAACTTTAGTTAATTCAGACTCGATCGTCCATTCGTTTTTCTAGCTATTTCCACCTTATCTAATAATTTTTTAGTTTTCATACAGAAATCCTTATGGCCGATTTTTTAAACAGATTTCTGTTTCCGTTGTGAAACGGTGGCAATACATTCGTTCACGTTCCGATCGAATGGTCAGGCGCTTTCGTATGGTTTTTTACTATGCGCAAAATTATTTGATTTATTAAATGTTTTTAATTTTTCTTCCAATTTAAAAGCACAGTTAGAATAAAATTATATACAAAAATCAACAAATTATTGTGCTTCGACAGATACTGTATTACCAATGAATTAAGGGGAGGGGGAAACGAGAACAAGATAGAGGGTGGATAAGAAAGGGGCGGAAGAGGGAGGGCGAATTGAAAGCGATGTTTGCTACATCTCCTATCAGTTTTTTTTTTTTATCTATTTACGAGTCACTATCGCCTGAAATTAACATTTTAGGAAATTCCGCCGATCGGCCGTATGTTAAAATGATTAATATTCGTATAAAAAGAAAGAAAAAAAAAAAAAAAAAAATATACGGACCTCAGACTTAGTACACGACGAGTTGAAAGAATCGAAGTAAAAGAAAAATATATTAAATCAGAAGCATACCTCGTATTATTCCAATCACGTTACTTACGAACCTCAGTAGACTTCCAGATTAACCAAAGCAGAACTTAATTTTCTTTAAAATATAATCCTTCGTAAAAAATCCAGAAAGTAGTTTTCCATTAGCGTTGATAATCAAGTGAAGGCATTAAAATAATCGAAAGCCTAGACAAACAATCAAACGTTTAAACCATTTTTTCTAATTGGTTTACAAATACTGGATCATCACTAGGGATTGTCGCTTCGATCCTATCTGAGTTGGCCACATGAGAAATTATGATCACCGTTCTATGACGTGTGGGAGACGAACGGAGGCAGATGGGACCCGTCCAATCAATAGTAAAAATTACTTTAAATCTGTCGGCGCACAAGTGCGTTAATTATCTGCCATACGAAACGATCGAACTAAGATATAACAGCGGATATTTCACGATGCATCATTGGCAGTAGTAACAGCAGTGCCAAACGGAGCTCCGTTAACGAACTCGAGACCCCCGCCATATAATAATTACACAAGGTCGCGGTGGCGCCATCATCATCATCATCATCATCATCATGAACATCGTCGTAGTCGTCGTCGTCATCATCATCATCAGTAGCAGTAACAGAAGCAGCACCAACATCCATCCACCACTACCACCACCACCGCCAACATCACCATCATCACAACCACCAGCACCGCCGCCACTAACGGAGCAACAGGTTGCCGCAGGCTTCCAGCTGCGAGGCATCAGCCAAATAAAAATTACCCTCCGATCTCATCCCCTCGTGCGCACTTGATCGTAATTTCGAAAAATTAATCTTTTCAATAATATAATGATTTTGCACACTTCTCTCCGACTCTGGACTCTGGAGGTTCTTACGGAAATTCGCACCGGCTCACAATCTCTGCCGAAAACTGGTGAAAACTAGTTATCCCAAGGATCAAGATGAGAATAAGATCTAACGACCTGAATTGTAATGGTGGTGGTCGTGGTGGTGGTAGCGGCGATGACGACGGCAAGTACGACGACGGCGATGACGGCGATGACGGCGAAGACGACGACGACGACGACGACGACGACAGCTAGGATGATATAAGCAGAACGAACCCAGAAAACGGACAGCCGACAGGACGCCGAAACTCCCGGCGCTGCTCGTCCTTTTTTTCTTTATTTTTTCTTAGCCCGGATGGCGTGCGATTGCCACGAGAACGGCATAGCCGTCTTTTCTGAAACGCAGTCCGATTGTGTTTTTGTCGATCAAGTGCCTTGGGGAAAGCGAACCTACAGCGCGCGCACCACTTGCTCCTTCCTTCTCTCCCTTCCTCTCGCTCACTCTTTCGACCGGGTAGGCCGCGCGCAACCGACTGCGACTCGCGCGCGCTTTGTTCGGACGGCCGAGGCGCGTCCTTGAAAACTGAAATTATGCCCTTTGAAAGAAATCTGGCCGTGCGGCGACCGCTTCCCTGCCACCCCTTCTCCCGCTTAGACCGCCAGTACTCGTCGGCAACGGCTGGCCCCTCGCTCGGAGTGGAGGGGGGGGATATATGGGTGGGAGGGAGGAAGGGCGGGGAGGGGGAGCGACTCCACTTGGCCGGCTTCGACTTACCCTGCCCCGATCTCCGTCTCACGCAACGCTACCTCGAAGAGACTGAACAGCGTATCGCGCGTATTCACGCCTATACGCGACCGCCCCCTCCTTCCCGCCGTCGCTCCGACTCCCTTCCTTCCACCTCCCAGGCACCGAGCGTGTCCTCTACCTCCTCGACCCTTATACGCCGATCCCTGCGCCAACCTCTTTTGATCGAATAACGCTTTTACGCTCACTCCATTATCTCATTGCGACTTGCATTGTTATTACACATCCTCGCCCCCTTTCCCTCCACCGCTCGCCGCCGCTTATATTTTTGTCAACCTCGGCAATGACACGTACGATTATAATCATTCGAGCCATTATTTCGTCATTATTAAGGACACAAGGGGACAGTATTTAACTCGCAAGGCCTCCCGTTCTTATTTTCTCGTAGCTCCAGTTAACACCCAAACTACAACTCCAGGCACTTGATACAAAAGCCGCTTGACTGGCAACGTCACTTAATCTTCTCATCGCACTTTGTCCTGACCCCCCCTCCCCCAAACCCCCCCAGCCGTTGCTATTCTCCCCATTCCTGCTCAAAATTTTTCAATATTCAGTCGATCGTGGATTTTTCCGACGAGAATGCCCAACGGGAATCAGTTTTTATTGTGCCTTTTACCGAGAGCAAAGAGCGCATGCCCACACTTTGCTGACCAACGACTTTCATTCTTACACATCTGATTATTTTGGTTGGAAGGAGAAATTCTTTTTTACGCTAAAGGTTTTTAATGGCTCGCAAAATTACTAGCACCTCGAATGGCACCACTTACGCAATTACGCCCTGCAAGAGAGAAATTCCTGCAAATAACCGAGGGCAGTTGTAAATGTTAAATAAAAGAAAAGCCAACCCCTTCGGCATCTCTCCGCGAGAAATATCCAATGGAACGACGGCTTTAAACGATCCTTCTTTCGGCTTTAAGCTACAAAGTCCAATAGTAAATAAGCAGAATAAGGTAGAAAAGCAAAACCGGACCCAAAGCATCAGCAAAAGCAACAGCATCAGCAGCAGCAGCAGCAGCAGCAGCAACAATCCGCTTCCCTTACCTCCCTCCCTCTCTTCCCCGCTGCGGACCTTTCTAACGCTCTCTTATTCAACGGAGCAGAGACCCATTGTAAGTGTAAAGGGGGCCCCGTCTCACTCGCGCCGCTTCCTCTATTCCCAAAGCCCCTACTCCACCTCCGGAACCCTACTCCCACCCTCGCGGCTCCACGGTCGGCAAACCTAAGCCAGTCGTTTTGTCTTCATGTCTCTCTCGCTCGCACTCCCGTTCACCGGCCACAGCTCTCGCTCGACCTTCTCTTTGCGGCCGCTCCGCAGCGCGCCGAGGGGCAAGGTAGAAGAGAGACCCGGCACGCAATGGCCCAACATCTTTGGGCGAACGCTTGGTTCTCTCTCTCTCTCTCTCTCTCTGCTCTTGGTTGCACTACTTCGGTCCCTGCAACCTTCCCGAGCAGAGATACAATGTCCCGGCAGTGGTGACGACGACGACGACGACGACGACGACGACGACGACGACGACGACGACGACGACGATGACGACGACGACGAAGACAGAGATGGCAAAAACTGGTGGGCAATGAAGGCGAGAAATCGCCGGCAAAGGAGAGCCGAGGTGGGGATAATGCCGGGGCAATCTATACCTGGACGATTTTGCTGCGGGAATTACCGAGGGTCTTCCTCCCTTTTTACGTCGAACCCTTGACGCTTCCCTACGCACAACACAAGCGCACTCCTTAGTGCTTCAGCTCCCGATGCAGCAGCCCGAGCCGAGGATCGCACGTGTGCGTCCGACGTGATGACGATGCCGTCGCCGGTGCCAGGCACATCTCTGAATCAATGATTGGTACGGCTGGCCCCAACCGTAGATTTGTATGCCACTACTTGCTTTTGACTCTGCCGAACTCGTGAAGCAGATTTTTTTCCCCTTTGTAGAAATTTTCAAAAATCTGACTAAAACACGACGGGGGCATCCCCTCCACCGTTATCACTTCACTTACGACGAACGCGCAATGGGCTTTTTCGCTTTACCGACCCTATATGTTGTGCAGTGATCTTACACATACTCCTCACCCCACCCCATCCCCTTTCCATCCACTCGATCCCATTCTTCCCTCCGCCGAGTTTTTCTTACTTCTAATATTTTCTATTTTATATTAATTATGCGACAACTGCTTTTCGTGCACACTTCCAGTATTTCGCCTAATGACAATTCATCATTTTTAATGAACTGAAGTTCCCATAGGAGGCATCAAAATTCAATCCTCTCGTTCAATACGTAATCGTTATATTTTACAAAATATAAAGCAATTACAGCTTGTAAGCGGATTTATTACGATTCGGAAATATTTCAACTCGTCTATTTACTCTGGCGAATAAATTGCTCGTAAAAGTATTGTGTGGAAGCATAGTATTTTATTCGCCATTTGCAATTTGATATTCTTGTCAATGCGCTTTCAATGTCTTATAGAATACCAAGACGCATTGTATTGAATAAGTTGAAAACGGTAAATGCTTTACGATTTAAGAATGCTAGTTCAGTCTTTAAGAAAAATATTAAATTTAAACATTTTGAAAAGACCAAAGCCAACCGGACCGGGAAATAATGAATTTTCTCTAAAATTACTTGCAATTTCTTGGCATTGTTTCTCAAGAATGACCAAAACAAATAACCTTTTTATGCTTCTAGTTAGTGTAGAACCGTTTGTATTCAACAAGCGTACTATTCTAACCCTCTACTATCTTTAATCATTACAAGTTTAATAACGATAAAACATTGATAAAACGGTAAGAGCATCGAGTAAGGCTCTTTATATGTTTCCTACAAACTAAGTAACATTTTTTTACATACGGCAATGCAATAAAATTCATTATCCACCTCATATATGCCTGACTACGTATTACATGTTTCAGAAAATTTTTCAAACAAAACACTTAGAAATTACAATTCAAGTTTCGTGATTCGAAATGAAACAACTTCATACATAAATATACGGAATGCCTTTGCATATAAAATCTCTACACGTTAGATTACTCTATCAGAGTAGGCGAGCCATAGGCTGTCGAAAGTATAATTTTAAATCGATTGACATTATTTAATCTTTTTTTTAGTTCTTCTGAAAGACACGTGTCAAATTAATAATTATAACATTATTTATTTAAAAAGCGCTTAAAAATTTCTGCAATCCTATCTTTTTTTCTTCTTTTTTTTTTTTTTTTTTGAACTATAAACAGATTTTGACTTTAATAATTAAAATGTTAAAACCCAGCAGATTATATTGATTTTAATTAATTTTATAAATTATATTTTCTCCTGAATTTGAATTACATGTATATATGTATTCAATTTACACATTTATTTTATTTTATTTCTCAATCAAAATGTATAATTAAATATAGTACTTGAAATTTCTTTCCCTAGCTGTGACCTACTTCATCGATTTTTATTTTATAAAAATCTCCTCAAGTGCGAATGCCAGAGAAAAATAAGAAAGAGTAGAAAGAAAAGAAACCTAAGAAGAAATAACATAAAACAAGAAGAGGAAACAAGAAGAAAAGGGAGTCCCAGAAAAAGAAAAAAGACGGTGAAGGAGAAAAAGATATATAAACATGTAAATAGAAAAAAGTACATAGATTAGGAGTGCATGTTTGTCCGTCAACTTTCATCAGAACAATAGAAAAACTTTATGTTTAAAAGTTTTCTTACGAAAGATGGATTTATTCTTTTTATTTCATAATTTTTTATCGATGAATCATTTTCAATCAAATCATCTTTTGTTTAAATGAGTAATAAATGTAATGTGAAACATTGAGTAAAGCCAAACATCGTGCCAAGTACAAAAAATAAAATTTAAGAGAATTTCATGTAAGTGTAAAATTTTCTTCTTTAAATATTATTTTCAATTTTATACATTTGTTACCTTCCATTAAATACGATAAGTCGCTGTAATTATCTACATATTATATAAATATATATTTTTTTAAAATCTATTTTAAGTTTATATAAAGCCGTTTTTAATTATCTACATGTTAGTCTATATGTGAATTTGTAAAATGATAAAGCTCTTTCGTCATTTGCAAGTATAATAAAAAAATATTAATTGGAATGACGACCTTGAGAAAGATTACAAATTATGATAATATACATAAATGTTAAATTTATGAAATTATAAAAAATACATAGTAAGAAAAACTGATGTACCAGAAATAGATAAATATAAATTAAATATTCTTAAATCACTTATACGTAATAAAAATTAAATGCAACTGATCCGTACCAAGACAAAGAGTATATTTTATAGTTCAATTCATATGATTAAAATTTAAATAGTATTATATCGGCTCAAAATTATAAATTCAGTAATTCGAAAAATTATCAGTTCTTTATTTTAATTCAAATAAGGCAAAGAAAATCCTGAAAGTATTTTTATTTAATTAAACAATAATTACTTTGTTTTATCAAAATCATACAATGAAAACTTTAAATTAATAATAAGGCGATATTATGTATGGATTACGCAATTACAAAAAATATGTATGTAATTGAATAAAGAAATTAATAAATCGAATAAAAATACTTTCCATTATTTTCATTGAAATTCTAAATATTTTTAAAACTAATCTACACTTTATTTATCAAAATGATATGATTATGTATTTGAAGCTCGTGAATAAATTTTAATAGTAAAAAATAATTTTCCCAAATTCTGTAAAGACTCAAATAATAAATATTATTTAAAAAACGATCAATATATTTAGAATATTGTGTACAATATTATAAAATACATTTTTAACTAGCAATGTAATAAAATAAATTATTTAAAAAAAAATAAATCAACCTTTAAATAATAAAATAGATGACACTCTTATTCTAAATAGTTTGTTAAAATGACTTCAAACTATATATATGAAATACGAAAATTATGTAAGTACGTATGAAACTTTGAAAGTTTGTAAAAAAAGGAACGTCTAATTAGCTTTCGGATATATGTGCATGTACGCGTTGGCGCACTTTTAATGTACTTTGGCCATAATTATTGAGAAAATACTTTATGAGTGAAAAAGTAATTTTTAAGGCAATTAAAGCATGGATTTGTTAAAATGTATAAAGATTGTTAGATCGATATACTATTCAACGTTTCGCACATGAATATCAGTGTAAAGGAGTATAAATATTAAGTGTAAGCCTAAGTGTAGTGACTAGTGTGCCCGCATATTTGCTGATCCCTTAGTACAAGTCAGCTTTTATAATTTAAAGACAGACATCTAGTCATAATTAATGGCATTATTATACGGGCTCTATTGAAAATATCGGTAGAATAAAGACTGGTCACTTTTATCGGATTTTCGTAACATAAGGCGGGTGAAGTATTCGATGCAACGACTACAGGCTCGGAACTTTGTAATTCGTCCGACTTACAACTACGGTACACGACACGAGTGAGGGAGGCCAGTAATGCTTGTGGGGTGGCCTAACGAGATAACACACATGTAGCCGACGACACCCACGTTTGACTCCTTAATCGATCGTTCCCCAGTCTCGTTTCTCCAAGAGTTTTCCGTTGCAACGTACAGTACACTTAGCTCAATTACGCACTGGCGGCGCAGCATTTCATGTCTTAAATGTACCATGCAGTGGTGTAGTCGTTAAAACTATACTACCTCAACGCTTAATAGAGAATGACAACAATAATAACAACAAGCAAGAAATAATGATAAGGGCAACAGTGTCTATCAGCATAGACACTGCAGCATTTATAAGTGGTAATAGTAAATTTAATAAATAAGTAAATAAATAAAAGTAATTTTAAAACGTTGAAAAATTAAGGAATAAAAGTGGCTTTGCATAAGCGTCTAAACGAGACTTTGTAGAAAAGTCCAAGTTATCTCGGCGGCATTATTAAACATTTCGTTTAAACCGGAAAGTACAAGTGAAATTGAATTTTACGCAACAAAGTAGAAGAATACACGAGCATTTGTGTCAGCTCTAAATGTTTTTGTTTCATTTAAGTGTTTCTGCAGAAAGCTCAAACGTGTATAAAGGGATCAGAGCGTTTAATAAGGTTTTATGATCAACTCGAATTTCAAATTTGCTCGTCTCTTAAAGCTCGGGTCGATTTTAAAATAAGAATCACAACGCCAATTTCCAAGGATATTTATAAACGAATAAATAAATAATGGCGTGTATAGGCCTCGTCGGCATCCCTTCGCTTGGCAATACATAGAAATAGTCGATGCATTTGTACGGAGAGCCGTGCGACGTTTGAAATTTGAAGGTAAGAGCTGGCGAAAGTGCGCCTACGTTGCGCTATAACAAAAAACGAAAGAGTGGGTTTGCGCGTCTCAGGATGACACCGAGCGAGAAAGAATTGCGGTGAGAGAGGAAGGGTGGGAGGGCAGTGGTGAGTAGCGCCGTTTGTCGTGGTACGGCCGTGGAATGGTCTAAAACAAGGGGCTAAGGGGAACGGGGGGAGGGAGGATTGACGACACGAGGGGTCGGTCGTTGGTGAAGGGGCAGGGATATCAGAAGTGGCATGGGTGACGACGTAGGAGGAGGAGGAGGAGGAGGAGGAGGAGGAGGAGGTGGAAGAGAAGGAGGGGGAGCAGGAGGAGGAGGAGGAGGTATGCATCGTATAAACGCGAGTGAGTTGTGACCGTCAACTTGACTGTCCTTGAAGGAACGGACAGCCTCGTGGCAATGGGCGAGCGTTGCCGTCGGTATCGGCGACGCAGGGCCGTACATACAATCCGACGAGTTCCTCTACCCTAAAACCGCTATTCGTGCGTTTGACTCTCCTCCGGGATCATAACTTTCCTCGCTTCGAGCGCTTCGACTAGCTCTGCTGCTGTTACCTTTTATCCATATCGTCACCGGTTTCGGATTTTATTCGGAACTCAGACTCACGAATTCGTCTAAGCCTCGATGATTAACATTATCAATCTCCAAGCTTTGAGGCTTTCCGATCTCCACGCAACTTTATCCTTAAAACTCTTAAAATCATATATCGATTGCAAGTTTTCGCCATTATAATAAAACCGTCTTTAAAATAAATTTTGCCCTTCCAATTATTCCCGTTAAATGAAAGTTCGATAATTCTAACAAAATAAAATTACCTTTCCTTTCTTTCATACCAGTGTTTTATACAATATATTATAACAAAAATATATTTCTTATCGTACACCCTCGATGCAATGAATCATCAATATTTTTATACATTGTGGTTTCGTTGTTCCTGTTTTTATTTTCATTTTAATTTACTTCGACAATGGGCGATTTCAATTTTTCCTTTAAACATGCGTATACAGGACGTAAATATAAAGGACGGTGTACTCGGTGTACGCGTTTTAGAATATCCGAACAAAAGCTCCGCTTCGCGTTCGCTTACGGGCCCATTTCCGTTCCTGAATATCAAATAAATCGCACGAAGGCTGCTGCTCCCAATGGATGCTCACGCTCTGCACGAGCATCGATTCTCGTTAATTAACAAAACAATAGGCGCACAAGCTTAGAGACGAGAAATGGACAGAGAACAGCGTTTATCTCTACCGACGTCCTTCTTGGATCTTCTCGCGGTAGAAAAAGAAAATAGGCTTTCAAAATGTTATCCGAGACGAAAGAATGAGAGAGAGAGAGAGAGAGAGAGAGAGAGAGAGAGAGAGAGAAGAAACAAGAGGCAAAGTGAAGTTAGCGAAACAGAAGAAGAGGGAAGTATTTAGAGAGGAATAAGTGGGAGAGGGACAGGGATTCTCCTGCATACTCTGAAGAGAATGGCAAAGTCCGCCATTATCCTGGCACTTTTTAGCTCCTGCATGAATGCGTGCTTTCGTGAAGGATCGGATTGTACGAAGAAAATATTATGGAAATGTGTAATATTTTGAAAAAGTTATGGACTTTAAAATTTTAAATCTCATTTCACCATGAAAAGCTGAGGATTCAAAGTTTTACTTGTAAAACCTCACTTAAGTCAGATAAAACATCTATAAAAATAGAATAAAATATAATAGAAATGTAAAAGATAAAAAGATTCAATGTATAAAAAATGAGAAATCAGTCCACAATTTATTCTAAACATATAAAATTTATTTTATGAGTTCGAAATTTATAATTTATATAAATTTATATAAATGGATACGTGAAATAATACACAATGTGTATATAAACAAAACAAAAATCGATTCTGTTCCTTGATCAATTTAAATTAAATCACTATATACCCATAATATTCAGTAACTAAATAATTAAAATTTGAAAATATCTTATTCAGCTCATCCATCCTTTTATTAATATCATGATTATAATTGTTATTTTTTTAAAGCCCTTTCGTGAAAAAGAAATTTATAAAAGATTTAATGTTTAACAGAACTCAATGTTATTTTTTTCGTAACATTGAAAGCATATTTAGAAAAAATACATTAATTGTAAACTATAAATATACTTAAAGTAGCGTATAGTTTTTTATAATTTTAGAAGTCTTAAACAAATTACAGATTTTGAAAAATAACTTTTCCGTCAATTAATTTAAAGGAAATTACTAGAGAAATTTGATACTTTCTGAGAATTATCTATTTAAGTAAAATATTGAATCCAATTCGTGTATTCACTTGATGGATAATACATAAGAACAAAGCGTGGTAAGGATGATTTCATAAGAAGAACATCGTAATTTGAAGAAAACACATGATTTCTTGTAAGAGGCTATGAACCTAGAAGGGGTCAAAAAATCCTGTATACGCAACGAGTATTGCTCTCCTTTTAATTCTCTGGATTCTATAACGCTCAGGAAAAAGAGAATTTTAGGTTGAAAAGAATTGGGTCCGCAGGTAGACTCGTTACGTCATTGCCAACGTACACACGTAGAAGGCCCTATACAAATATGCGGACGCACACAGAACAAACGTTGACCGCGAAGAATGCAGTGTTGCCAGCGCGGCGTAAATCATCCTCGCATAAAAGAGAAAGAAAGGAGTAAAGGAATTAGAGATTCTCAGATATCTTATGGCAGAAATTTACAATCGCTACCGCGTGGTGTGGGGCGATGCAACGCGAAAACAGCGAGAGTAGAGCGTGAGAGGCAGACATATTCCTACATATGTACATTTATATATATATATACACATACATACACACCTATATACATAGATAAGTACAGAGAGAGAGAGAGAGAGAGAGAGAGAGAGAGAGAGAGAGAGGAAACAAAGGAAAACGCTTCCTGGGGAAGGATTGACGGTTTAAGATTTGACGACGGTTCTTTGGCTCTACTACAATTTTACATTTACTTTTTTATTTTCCACTGCGAGAACACGATTTATTTCTTATCTCATCTATTTAACTTCTTACTGTTCCATGTAATTCTAAATTTAATTTTTATTTATAATTCAAGATTGTATTATTATAAATGCATAACAATTCAAATTAATTTTTATATAATTAAAATAAATTCAAATTCGAGTTAGGCGATTGTGAAACTTCATGTCGAACCTTCCACTTTTACAATAAAATTTTGATATTGAACCAAATATATCCTGCGTACGGAGTAAAGGACAAACGTTTTAATTTAATTTGATGCTATTGTTTTATGTTAAGCGCAACGGAGTATTAATTATGTAATAAAATACTTATATTTGCTCTTCTTGATGCAGAGTAATTTTTAGGTGAAAAAGAACGCGCGTTTGAAATATTTTACTTGTCGCATAATACTCAACTAATTTGACATGGAGATATTTCACCGAATTGGTCAGACATTTTTTATATTACAACTTCTTCATTACGAATGGATACGCACTAACAAGACGAGATTTTACAAATGTCATCAATAATTGTAAAGATAATCTAATAAAAATCTTAAAATTCCTCTGGCTGCTTAAATGTTTTTGCGTTCATAATTGCGTTAATGTAAGTTTTTTTAAGTTGTAATAATTTTTAATACTTGACATTATTAATAGTTGACAAAAAAAAAAAAAAAAAATTTATGTATATAGTTAAGCAGTGTGGTCATTTTAATGATACATGTTCATCATTCGTGTCGCAGAATAATGTATTGAAAAATCTTTTTCAAAATAAGCGAGAATTCAAAAAGCTGATGGTTGTTTAATAATAAAAGAAGCATATATCTATTGGGAAGCCGTAATAGGAGTAAATAATAAGTAAGTCGTTGTAATTGATCGACCGGGAGGAAAGGGAAAGTCCGTTCTTCGAAGTTAAAAAAGAAAAGAATTCTTTGTTTCAGATAAGACAGATAATACATATTCCCTCGATATACATTCGTCTTTATTTGCATGCGGCAGCTAAATACGTATACGTAAATCCAGTTTGAATCGTTCCGGTAGAGAATGTTTTCTCTATCGCCACAGTTTCTACTACAATTCCGAGCCTCGTCGAGAGGAATAAATTCTTTCGGACGAGCGCGAGTACCGTTTTACGGTTAAAAATTATCTCCATAGCGCGTGGGTCTACTCTCTTACCGGATTCGCTCGGCCCTTTCCGTTTACGTTCGGATCACGCGATCTGTACGTTATATGCCTCTTACTCACTTTTATTACTACACATACACTAATGTTATAATTTTTAGGATATTCATCCATTTAAATTGATTTGTACGACGTGTAATCGTAATGCCATCACATATGCTTAAAAAAATATGTTTCCTTAATTATGAATTCGAGGACAGGTACATTTTTAGCTTGCATAATGTATTATTTAAGAAATGCTTCTTAGCACTGATTTTAAATTCTAAGTTATTCAAAGAATATGCCTTACATATCAGCTACAAATATTTTTAAAATTTCCATCATTTGCCAAAATACAATGTCAATTTTAATTCCTATTTATTTATTATTAATCGTTAATTTTCTAAATCTGTTTTTTTGTTTCTCTTTTTTTCCATTAATAATATCTATGTAAATATCAATGTATACAAACTTATTTTAATTCAATCGATTCTTTTAAATGTATATTATTGATCTTTTGCATATTGCATTATCGATATAATACAATATTAAATCAAATATTAATTTTTATTAGTTATATTTAAAAATTGTTAAAGTAGAAAATATTTAAACACATGTTACACGAAATAAAAATAGATTAAACAAAAGTCAAGTTTATTCGAGAAAATTTAGGTATGCAATCAATGGTACAAGTAAATAGAACATTTTCTTATATTTATGAATAAAAAATGAATGCAGTACAAATTAACTATTAACAAAGTATTTCTTACCGTTGAAGATGATTCATCAAGATTAGTATAGATTCCTAAAATTTCATTTTCATTATCACTAATTTTTCGTTAAGAAAAATAACAACATACAATAAAATGAATCCTTGAAATTTATAATTATATTTGATTTTGAATGATATGTAATTTTATAAATTAAATGTGTTCGAGATATAGTTATTTGATTTTGTGAAAATTTTTTTTTAAATATAATGTGAAGGTACGATTCTGCTTAGTAGTGATTATCAAAGCTAAAATCAATATCTTATAAATAATAAAGGATACATCCAATTATTGGAATTTGATGTATTTAAATATATGTTTTTTTCTTCTTGCTTTACAAATAATTTTTCGTATTGATCACCGTTATTTTTTAAAGTATCAAGCTTTAGTTTTTCTAAGGTTTGTAAAGTGGGCTCTAAATTACCATCTAGATGATTTATACCAAAAGCAACCCACATATCTATGAATTCTTCTTCATCCTTCTCAAACATATGACATAGTTCAACGCCTGCAGAATAAATATTTTTATGATTAATTAATACTTTATGTTAGGAAATAAAAGAACCAATTTTGAAATTGAAACTGTATGATTATACCGATTGAGGTTAGATCATTTAAAAATTAACTTGAAAGAGAAGATATCTTAAAGAAAAGCGATATGAAAATTTCTTTATACTCTGAGAAATTGACAGTATCGAAATCAACGAAATAAAGGGTATTTTAAACTTCTTGTCTGAACGATTGATAGTATAACAGTTAATCATATTTCATTGTACGTATAAGCTTATGCTTATATTGGATTAAAGTAAGGAGAAACGCAGAATAAATAAAAAATACACTTACACTTTTGTAAGACGTCATTACTAAGATCTTTGCACCCAGTTATTTCGAATTTTTCAATAAGATTCTCCAGCTCTACCATTTTATCTACGAATTACACTACGAGTGAGGATTACTTCGCGCCAAAAATTTCAGCCACAACGTGGTGCCCGCGCTTTTACTGCCAATGATTTCTTCGATCTTTCCCTTTCACGCATTGGCGAAGGCTATTGGATGTAGTTTGTAAGTACAAGTACCCGGGTCCCCGATCGATCTTACCAAATACCAATTTACGAAATCTTACTAAATAATCATTGGATTATTTAATTTTACTACGTCATTAAAATAATGAGATGTAAACAAATTAAAGAAGTATTTCCCGTAATTTGATATCAAATACGCGACTTCGATCATCAGAATACTAATGTTCTTTCATACATTGTGGATAGAGGGTAAAGTACCCAATATCCAATTTTATTTTTATTTAATCAAAGCATCACATGAGACGAATTCCAAACTTTGCAATTGTATTGACGAAGTCCTAGTAAATTAATTATTAAATAATTATATGTAAAATGTCTATTTAAGTTATTTAATAGTTTATTAAAATATGTATATTAGTAGTATATTAGTATATTAATTAGTATATTAGTAGTATATTAAAATAGTATATTAAAATAAAAGTTTCTTTGTATATTACTAGTCCTTTCGCTTGTATTTCTTAATTTAATGTTATATCAAAATTATTTTATAAACCAATGTTGATTCAACAAGCTTTTTGTAATTTTTTTTTATATTCAATAGTATAATGGAACGAAATGTAATTGATTTTTCGTATTAATTTATGAATGTTTTATTTTTTCTTTAGTTTAAAATCTAAATTCTAACTATAATTGATATAATTCTTTCAAAATAGTCATAAGAATAATAAAATTAAAAAAAATTTCTTATTAATTATAATACATATCTTCAATTTGATTAATATAAATATGGTTTCTTATATATTAGATAAAAAATGTTTTACAAATATTTTATTAAATAAATATAAAGCAGTCGTAATTAATTTACGTACTTGTATTGTAAATGTTAATAACTTCTTTTTTCATGATACAAATTATAAATACATAATTTTTTAAATCTATCTTTATTAAAATAATGATTACATTACTTAAGACGATTATAGAAAAATTAATATACTTATTAGTACTTATAAATAAGCATTACTCTTATTTTCATATGATATTCCAGATAATCTTTATACAAAATAAATAAGTACAGTAAATAAACATTAAAAAATTTTAGAGTATATTTTATTTAAATGCTCAGTTTTCATACGCACTATAAATATATATATATATTCAAAATATTTCTTTTGTAATGAAAAACATACTAAAAGATAAATTTTAAGATCATTAAATTATAATCTGTATTTTATTAAAAATATAATTAAATGCTTTTCAGTACGATTTACGACATCTTTTATCTTAATCTCATTCTTTAAGAGAAACTGGAGTAAAAAACTTTTGATCTTTCTCCCATAATTTAATAAGGTTTTCAGATACATTGTATGATGGGAATCTATCCATCCACGATTGAATTAATCCTTCATAAGTAGCCTCATAATCCTTCAATACAACATTTCCAGATTCTGAAAAAAGTTATTAATTTGTATCGGCACATATATCAATTTATTTCTTTTATAATTTAAAGTTTGTATATTTAAATAATTTATATTAAAATTATTATCAATAGATTAATATAAAAAATTTAATATTGTAAATGCATACCATCAACAGTTGTATTTGATTGCACAAATATTTTTCTAGGTTGTTTTCGTGATAAAACGATATCTCTCCATTTGGCCCAAGGGTATGGACCAGATTCAGGTACTTCACTATATTTATTATATAATTCTTCTGCAGCTTTTACATCTGCTGTACTTTTATAATATTGCAACTTTTTCAAAAAGTCTGCAATAGCCTTTTTACCAACTGTATTTATTTTACTTCTATCCATAGTTAATCTTAAATCTTTGCCAGGTTCTGTTTCAACAATTTTGATAAAATCTTCTCCAGCCTCAATACAAACTCTAAGTAGTACATAACGAGCTTGGGAATGAGACTGCAACCATTTTTTAGAGGAAGGTTGATACATTTCTAAAGCTCTTGCACAACCATTCCATAATAAAGATAACCAATTTACGTAAATAATATCATCGGCATCAGTACCCTCATATCCAAATATTTTTATTACATCTTTTTCTAAACTTAAATAAAGTCCAACAGCTTCAGCTCTACATTCTTCGTAAGATGATCCGAGAGGTCCAAAAATTGAATCATAAGTTTCTCCTTGTAAGTAAAATGTTGATACTGGTTCACCAGTCAAGGGATTTTTAACTTTATCCTTATCGAAATTAAATGAGCCATCTTCTAATTTCATGAGTAATTTCCCACTTCCATGACCAAGTAATTCATGCAAGCCTACTTGAACTTCAAAGCTTGTAATTCTATGTTTATTTAATAAGTCTTGATCTTCGTCTGATAAGAATGGTATAACATCTTGTTTCATTGCAGCTGGAATAACATTTCCAAGTGATACATTTTTAAAACCTTCTGATTGCCTAATTTCATCATAGTTTGGAATATTAATGCCAGAAGGGATTCCAGATCCTGAATATGTTAGAACGTCAAGAGATGTAAAATCAGGTCTCAAAAATTGATCCTTTTCAAATTCGGACCCCCAAGGTAATTTCGGTAATAATTTTTCTGCACTATTGACAAGAGTTAAGAATTTTTTAGACATGTCTCTGTTTACCATTGCGACAATTCCTTCAAATTCACCTCGTTGACCTGCTGGATCTCTGTAAGTTTCAATAAAACCTATATAAGTTTCAATAACAGGTCCTTTGTCTTTAATCCAATATCGAGAACCATTTTTGTGTTCTTCTAATGAACCAGTTACAAAATGCTCTATATATTTTGTAAGCATATTAACTTCAGTTTCATTAGCAGCATGTTGTTTAGCTTTTTTTAAATTTTCAACTACAGATAAAAGTAATAAATTATAATCTCCTCTAGTAATTTTAAATTGAGCATCTTTAAAAACCTCTTCAGGAAGTGTAATTTTAGAATCTTCACTTGTTTCCGTAGAAGCCAATCTTATTTCATATTTACATTTGTAATCATCGCCTTTTTGATTCGTTTTAAAACATCTGGCATTGTAGGATTCTAGACGTTTTTTCTGCATAAATTCATTAATAAGTTTAGCATCATCTTCTGTACAATTTTCTGAAAAATATGTGGTAATGCCTTTACTTCCTAATCCTAAGGATTTTACTTTTTCTTCCAAAGAGTACAGTGGATCTTTTACTGAATCCCAAAGAAATTGTACTTTCGCGGAATCATCTTTGTAAGCTTTCGAAGCTTTAATTATCAATTCAAGTCTATCTTTGGGCAAATTGGGTATTATCTTGCTATCTCCAAAAGACTTATAATTACCAGCATTTGAAAATACTCCACATGTATATACTAAAAATGACTGAAAAGTGATATATTGTAACAATGGATTTTGAAGTGTAATTTTAATTATTTAAAATAATAAATAAACTGCATAATAACAACTTATTTATATTAAACATACATATGTATATAATACTTACAACAAATTCATCTTCTGAAATACCATCTAAAAGAGCAGCTTTTTTTAAATCAGATATTGATTCACTAAGAAAAACTTTATGCAATAAAGCAAAAATTAATGGAGACTCTGGTGATGTTTGTATTAATACTATAAGGCCTCCATTCCAAGCTGCTTGACTAAGATAATGTGCATATAATTTCTCTTTTACAGACAAAGAATTAAATGCAGATGCACATTCCAACTGAACTATTGGTTGAGTATTTGGTAAGGTATATAATGAAAGATCGTCGCTCATTTTTGCAGATGTATGAAATGGACTGTAACAAAACAAGAGTGTTGTATAGCAATTAGAAATTATATTTACTTTAATTAAAAAAAATTTAAGTGATTATATTCAAATAAATCATAAATATTTATAATAAATTTGTTAAATTAAAGTGAAAATAACAGTTTCAAATAATTGATTAGTTTTATATAAAAATAATATTTTTTTCTGTTATTTAAGTTTTCTTATTAAACCTTAACAATAAGCTGTTAGTGGTTCCATCTTGAATTAAAAATAGTCAAATGAAAAATCTAAATACATGTATTGTTTGTATTGAGTTACAGATGTTTATCTACATTAATTTTAAACGGTAATAAAGCTTATATCATTTTAAAATCGTTAAAAAATTAAGGTTTTTAAATAAATTTTAAATTGAGGTTAGCTGCGTTAACCTTAAAATTTGATTTTAAAAACCGGAACTTATTGTAAAAATGATATTTTATGATCATTATTCTAACCTCAAAAATAAATTAAAATATAAATTATTGGCAAATGAAATAAAGATTGTAATTTCAAGTATAAAAAATAATATAATACCTATTGGAAACTGTTATATGAGGTGTGTAAATTAAATATTTATTAAAAGTGTTTGAAGCGAAAGTACGAAGATAGAATTGACGTGTCAAGTGCTTGTAACAATGGGTGGTTAAATTTAAATTTAACTTGCACAGTTTCAACATTTTTCACCGGCAGCTTCAAAATAAAAAATTCTACGAAAAGACTATTTTGTACCGCAAGATGTCAGTTGCGCTTATAAATTTGGCCTTAAGAGGATATTGTGCATGTTTTGTACAAGTTGTTTTTTATCTAAACAACGATTTTACTTAAATCACGGCAAGTATTACGCGGCGAAAATATATAAAAAATAATGTCCAGCAAATTTACCTGAGGTGCGTGGCCGACTAATTAGTAAAATCTTCGATCAAGAGTAAAAGTTCAATTGTTGGAAAGATAATCAATCCGAGGAGTATGAAAAACACTTGCGCCACCAACGGAAATGCTGGTCCTTTTATATTTCCTTAGCTTCTGTCTCTTTCTACCTTTCATTCTTTTAACTTTATTTGGAATTTTGTAAAACCCAAGTAAGTACGTACCACATCCTTTTGTTTTGATGTTAATAATCGAATAATTTTATCTATTAAGATAAATGGAATAAATTACATGGTATTTTAAAAAGCCTATTATTAAAATGTAAGTATATTTTTGGCAGAGCAAGTGGCATTCATTTCCTCGGTACAAAAAAATCATTCCAAAGTTTAAATTTACTTCTACATACTTACTAGAGAGAGCATTGATGAGTAGGTCTTGACATTATACTTTTATGTACACAAAACAATTTATATATATATATATATTGTACATAAAACAAATATATATATTCGATGATAAATCACTGTCGTGTTATGTCACCTTCATTGCATATAACGAAACAAGCAAAAACATATTTTTTAAAATCATTGATATGAGACAAAAGCAAAAGTTACTGAAGATCATGACGTAGTAAATGAAGTAAGGAAGTCCAATTAACATATAATCACAATAAGAAATGATTACGAAAGATGACCTTTCAACCATCCAGCAATCATCTTCTATTACCATCCCTTGATAGTCAAATTTAAGCAAAATTGTATGCCCCCTCTGTTTAATAAGCAATAAGTATAAATCACATGGGATTGCATTCGACAGGTAATCCGACTTGAGTACTCAATTAGGCTTCAACTTCTTTAAATTTAATTTAAAGTACCTCTAAAGTACCCGTCTAGTATTGTAACGTTTTATTGTTGACTCTTAATAAAAAATTGTTAAATAACGTAAAGTACATGTATATTATTGAGTTCAATTTTCATTTATTTCCGATTGCGGAAAATGTTAGCGAATCCGCGCACTATTACGAAGGTATTCAAGGCAGAGATCTTCAATACGCAGAGGAAATCGTCAACGGAATTCTCCAAAATGAAGTAAGTGCGATTTATACACTTTATATTAATTAATAAAGATTGAAAATCATTCTGAATTATTGGGCTAAAACCCAGGCTCAAAACGAGCACAGCAAAATACGTCCGGTGAATATTGTAATTAAAATATTGTAAAGCCGACGTTATTGTCAATATAAAAATTTCATGGGAATCATTTATAATTAGTAAAAAATAAAAGTTCAATATTTTCTGTAGTTGTGCTTATATTTAGAGATGTTTAATTAATTAATAAATCAATTTTAAAACTATAATTAAAAGAAGCCGCCTAGCAGTTTTTACATTGCAGATATATTGTCAGCCCTTTACATATTTTTTCTCTTACTGTGTTTATATATTACATTTGAAGGGCAAGAACTTTTAAAATAAAAGCATGTTATGCAAAACTAACGAGTTGTTACTAATATATATAAAAAAAAAAAAAAAAAAAAATAGTTTAAAATGAGGTTATTATACATTTACCGAGGTCTGTAACATTATAATTATAATTATTATAATTTGTTTGAATTTTTCAAAGGATGTCTAGTTTTAATTAAAGTATTTGTTATTAAAATGTTTTTGTTTATTCATGTTTAGAGGAGAATCTGAAATTTGCAGCCACAACATTTTCATAAATATTCTTGGGATTGATCGGAACGTAATATTAATAATAATAATATTAATATATAAAAGTAATATTAGTAATAATATTTTACTAAAAATCATTTGATGTAATGTAAAGATTATGAAGAATAAAACATTTAAAAAATATATTTACTCATAAAAAGCTGTGTTCTTTTTTATTTTTCTTCGTAAATATAACCGTTTTCAGAATTAATATTTCATTTTTGTAATCATGAAAAAACTTTTTATAAATAAAAATTTCTTTATAGTCGTTATTTTTAATAACTATCAAACAGGAACAAAACGTTTATTATGAATCGCTTAAATAATAAAATCTTTAATTAGAGCTTGAATTTTGATGAATATTCTAAAGGTATAATCATAATTAAGGATCTTATGTAGTAATATTTAATTTATCGCATAACGTTATTACCTTCACCATAAAAAAAGTAGAAAAATATTCAAAACTTTGAATTTTTTTTGCACTTATATTAAAATTGTAAATAAATTGTATTAAAAATTATTAAATTTCAAAATCAAATAAACTTATAAAAAATTATAAAAAAAATTTTATTTTTTTTTTATAATGAATCAGTTCACGAAAAGAGTAATAAATTTAATCTACTAATTTTTACATTAAACAATACAGTAAACAAAACTATTAATTAATAAATTTAATTTTAAATATCAAATTATGTATTTTCATATATAAACAGAATTATATATGATTATTATTATTATTTTCAGAAAAGTATCGACGTAAAACTACAATCATCTTTTTTAATGTTAGTTTTTTAAAAAAGTATTAAGCTGATATTACTATTATTATTATTATGAAATAAAGCATATCTTTGGAATGAAAATATTAATAAATTCAATATATAATTAGAAAATAATACGGATACTTTAAAATCTATTAAATTTAAAAGGGTTAATACGTTTTAAAAATTTATTGTATTAAAAAAATACATTTTCTTATAATATTGTATACATTTTTTATACAATTTAGAATTTTTATACATTATTCTAATATAATATTCTATAATAGTTTTCAGAACTATATATTATTTTATTTCTTTTTAGTTATAAATTAAAGTATTATTAAAAATGGACAATGATTACTTTTTAAGTCTGTTAATTATATTGTACAAAGCTTACTTAGTACTGAATCATTAATTTATAAGACAAAATTATAAATTATTTTTAGTATATAATAAAGAATTTTTTTACATAAAATTAAAATGAAAATGGTTATTTAAAACTATCTTTAAGTCTTATGTTTTTAATCTAATAATTTTTGTATTAGTAATTAAACCTTTATTATAGTTACTTTATTAAAAATTTGAAAACAAAGAATTTAACAGATGTTTAGTGTGTTACGTTAAAACTTTAGTAATCTACTTAATTAAGCTAAGTAGTAAAATAATAGACATTGCTATAAATTATAATATAAATATATTTATTACAATAAAATTCGCTAAAGTATTATTTTAAAATTAAAACAGATAAATTGTACTATTTTTTATAAATATACTTTTCGGTATAAATAATTTTTTCTATTATAAAAATTTCATAACTGTGTTATCTGTCAATATGTAATTTATTTTAATATGAAATTCTATTCTTTAACATCACCAATTCCATCTGCGTTTATAGAAAATGTAGCTTCACTTTCAGGTAAGCATGGGGAATCATATATTTTACATATTCTTGTTTCACCTCTTCCTTTACGTAAGTATAATCTAGTTGTACTAGAATGAGCTATAATATTACCACCAATAGGTTTCTTTTGATCACCACCAAACATACTAGCTGCTCCATCAACTTGTGCAACAACCTGATTCGTAATTACTACTGCACATCCAAATTCATCCGCCAATCTAAGTAACAATCTAAGAAATTTGGCTAAATGGCTCTGACGGGCCTGCAGTTCACCTCTGCCGATATAATCAGTTCTGTATAATGCAGTTGCGCTGTCAACGATCAACAGTCCATATCTAGATTCTGACATCATAGCACTAGCTTTTATTAAAAGTTTAGTCTGATGATCAGAGGTAAAAGCACGAGCAGTTGCAACATTGTCAAGAACACAATCGCCATTAATATTATATCTTTCAGCAACAGCAATTAATCGTTCGGGCCTAAAAGTACCTTCAGTGTCAATATATATACATTTGGCTTCAGCACCTCCCATATCAACAGGTAATTGACAATTTACAGCTAAAGTATGGCAAAGTTGTGATTTGCCAGTTCTAAATTCTCCAAAAATTTCAGTAATTGATCCAGTTTCAATTCCACCTCCCAAAAGTCGATCTAATTCTGCAGAACCCGTTGTGATATAAACTATATTTGCTCTAATCATATGCACTTCAGCTGCTGTTTTAAATCCCATAGTGACCAATTTAAAAGCTTCTTGAAGAATTTTGTCGGCTTTCCCTTCGCTAATTCCTTTAATATCCATCAGAATTTTTTTTGGTGTATATGCCACAGATTCAACAGTATAATATCCAGCTTCTTCCAATTTCTTAATATCACTAGCTGTAATACCATTTCCCTGAAAAATATTTATAGTATCATTCATTTATTAAAAAAATTCCGCATTAAACATGAAAAGTTTGTAAATTGATAAACTTATATATAAATAAATTTAAAAGCTGTATATTTTACTATTATTTGAAATATTTATATTGTAATAGAATGAAATTCAAAGTTACACACAATGACAATAAAATATGAATCCTAATTATTAATAATTATTCTTGGTATTAAACAAATTAATTAGTTAAGTATTAAATTTAATAAAAAGAAAATTTGTAAGTCTAGTACTGTAAAAAATTATGAACGTGTGTTTGAATGATACATGTTTGTTATGCTTATACAATAAAGCAAGTATAAAATTTTACTTATTTATTGAAATTTCAAAGAACATTCTATGACAAACATGAAGAGATTAATAGAATTATCCGTATATACGGAGAAATAAATACACTTTAACAAGAGAGTATTGACAGTATTGACAACTGACGTACGTACTTCCAAAGTTTTTATAAGTTTGGCTTGCCCTGAGCCATCTCCCAAATCTTCCTCCTCGACAACGGTACTTGCAGCTTCGGTAATCATTGTTTACAATAATTTGAAAACAACAAGAACAAACTGTACGGATGTAATTCTAACACGGGTTTCTTTGAATATTACATGAATGAATTTAAATGAGTATTAGAATTCATTAGCACACTTGAATCGCAACGGCCATACCGATCACTTTTCACGTCGACTTGCGAACTGAGAGGAAAACCCGGCCGGTCAAAATGTTTACGCGGTAAAGCGAGAATCCGAATTGAATCCTCAATGTAGACACTTTTCTGTACATTATACAATTAGGATAGATTTCGAAACGTTGACTGGCGCCCTCTCGCGAACCGTCATACAACAACAAAAGCGAATCCGAGCATTAGTACGTAAAATACGCTGAAAATGGTGTTGGCGCAGTGTAGCCAGAACAATATTAATGTCCAGAGCCGAAGTGTGTATATATGGCGAAGCTGATTGGTTCCCGGGGCCTCACGACGTAAGACTATCGCCAAAGAATTCGAATGAGAGGAAAACTCATCGATAAAAGTAATTGAATGATTTTTAATCTATGTACAGTCTATGATTTATTCTTACTTTACAAAGAATTTCATAAAATTAATTAGGCTTCTTCAATACTTCTTGATTTTTTTTTTTTTTTTTTTTTTTTTTTTTAAGTATAGACAGAAACATAATTTATGGAAATTTATTTACTAAACAGCGTTTAATGATAATATTGAAATGAATCGAACTGTTATTAAAATCTAATGTCGCTAATTTCGTTAACTGTCGTCTAAGGATATTTTTAAAATTTTAATACGAATTTAAATACGCTCTCTCAACTTGTATTTTTCGTACCGTAAACAATATATAAGTTGATAAGTAAGTAAATGTAAGTTCTTAATATTAGTTCGTTATTGTTTCAAAAATATTCTTTCAGCTGCAGTTAATGTAATTTTATTTTAGTAATCGCCATTTAAATATATATAGTACTAAATATATAAAAACAAATAAATTTCACATTCCGACTATAATTATATATATATGTAATATATATTAATCAAAATAAATATACAGTTTGGTCGATGTAAATGTATGCTACAGCAGTTTTAATTGTGAGTTTTAATTGTGCAATTGTGATTACGAGATTGATTTAGAATCAAACAGTATTTTGATAAAATAAAAGTGTTTCGTTCATGATTTAATATACCTTTTAACATACATTATATTACATAAAAATAATAATATCGATTTGTATTTAAAAAAAAAATATGTTTTTAAATAATCAATTTAATAGATTATGTATATTACAGATCATTGATTATAATAATAATAATATATAATATAGGCAAGCAATAAGAGTTATTTCAGAAAAAAAAATTTCTATCATTCTATAGTTCATGTTGTAATAATAAAATTAACCACATAAAAATATATAAATTTGTAATAGTATGAGAAATAAATCATTTGTACGTCAACAAATATTCTGAAATATTAAAATATACGTATACATCTGAAATTTTTCTATTATTGAAATTGACAGTCATTTGTTTCTATTTTATTATATTTAATTAAAACTTGGTTAGAATAATAAGTAAATAGATTAAAAATTGTATTCTATCGATGTTTTCTTCGATTAATTTAATATTTCAAAAAGTGAAAAAATAAAATATAATGTTTATTGGAAGTACTCATCATTGTGGATTAGCTAAACCATTTGATTTAAAAAAATTATATAAAACTAACTCTATATTTTATAATTTAATATTGCCATGGATAATTATTCATGAAAATCATCCAAAATGTAAACAATTTTTAATCAGTAAAGCTGCTGTAAATAAGGAGATAAGGCGACAATTACTAAATAAACATTGGTGGATTGTTCACCCTTTTAGTAAATTTAAGTAAGAGGATTTTAATTTATAGTATTTATTAAAAAACTAGAAATTCTATTTTAATATGTATTTATATTTAATTATTACAGTTTATTGTGGGAAAGTCTGATGATGATAGTGTACTTTATTGCATTGTTCCTTATTCCATTTTCAATTTCCTTTATTATATTAGATTATAGAACTAAGAAATTGTTCCAATTAAATCCTGTTATTTATGGATTTTGTTGGTTTGATATTATTCATAATTGTATCACAGGATATCGTGATGAAAATGGTGATGTCATTTTAAATCAACAAAAAATTTTTAAGTAATTACAAACTTATTTACTTTAAATTTTTAACTTATTACATATTATAATTATTTTTAGATTTTGTATATGAATAAATTAAAAAATTGATTATTAATCATTACAGGAAATACATGAAAAGTTTTATGTTTCTTGATGTTATTACATCCTTACCTTACGATTATATTACAATATCATGGAGAAAAATTCCAGAGCCTAAAGAGCTATATATTGTTGCTACACTTCTGAATCTTATACCTCTATTAAAATGTGCTCGCTATTTAACTCTAAGATTAAGTATAAAGCAAGTTTTTCTGGTAATATCTTATTTTTAATTGTTTATAATTTTAAGGCAGTTACAGTTTGAATATATAACTACAATAATCTCATATTGATAGTTTTAAAATAATTATTTCTTAATTAAAAATTAATTGAATAAAATATTCAAAAGTAACGATTTCCCTATTCGCATTCATAATTTTTATATTATTATTGATTTGTTAAATTCTTTATTTAATTGCTTATTTTAATTTAATAATTATTTTTTACAGAGCCTATTCGAGACCTATGTCTTGTTTTTCACTATATATATATATATATCATACATCCTTATTTTATGATTATTTAATTTATATTTTTTGTCACTTGTAATAGAATGAAAAACGTTCAAAATAATTTAAACAGAATAATTTAACATACCCCGTAATACAAATAAATTGATAGACTTTTTAAATAAAGTGTGTGACATCCTTTTTTTGTTGACTATTATTTATATATCTTTACCATTGAAACAATAAATTTCCACTTGATTTTAACTTATACATGGCACAGTTATCTTTATGTATAATTTAGTTGAGCACATAATTTATTTTCATAATAATTTAATAATCAAACCGAACAGTAAAACAGATTGATTTTTGATCCATGGGTCTTAAATATGTTACATATAATTAATAAAAAAATGTAATTTCATGATTAATTTTAAATTAAAATTAGTAAGGAATTATTATATTTTTTAGGAATACAGGAATTATTAATTATTAATAGTATTATTGTAGGAATTATTAATTATTAATAATGGTGGCAGTTAGTTGGTTACTAGTCTGTTTTTAATTGTACTCGGTTGTGGATATAGACAAACAGCGTATGGGAAAGAATAAAAAATAATAGATAATATTTAAAAAGAAAGGATTGAAAACAATAGTAATTAATTTAAAAAGTATCGACAGTGCTCTAGGCTGATGAAACCAGATTCGTGTTCAGGCGGGGGATAATTTTGCGTTTTTAGTCGGGGTAAGCTGAAGTGCGGGAATTTTCAGGTCAGACGGCGACTAATATTAATACTTATATAATATGGTCTGAAAAAAGATTTTATATCGTATTGAGTAAATTTATAATGGATTTCGTTTGTCCGTTGATGTTTATAACATTGAATAAGTTAATAATATATTTCTGCATGTACGATTCCTTGTGTTATACTCTCTTAAACATAATACGCCCTCACCCTCCTATAAAAAGTTTGATCCTAATTTGCAGATTCTTTTAATATTTTGTATACAAAATTGAAATAAAATAAAATAATACTAAAACAATCATTACGTACAAAAAGTTGAAATTATTTAATCATTAAGAAAATGTTATTGCTTTCATTTTGAATAATAATAAAATCTATTGATTATTTTTTATTTTAAATGATTTCTACAAGCTTAAATTAATTTTTTTTTATTTTAGTATTTCAATCGTGAAGATATAGCAAGTCAAATGTTCTTAACTTTACTCGCTTATATCTACGTAGTACATTGGTTTACTTGTTTCAGTAATTGTATTCTACTGCTTAAAATATATGCAAAAGAAGAGATGTTAGTGGTGAGTTAATATTATAGTTAATAGTTATTTTATTTATAACAGTTATACTTACTGTAAGTACACATTAAAATTATTTAAAAAATAATTTTTAGTAATTAATTTAGCGCAACTAGTATATTTAGATAGTAATTTTAGCTGATCTTATTCAAATTAATTTTCGTTACCGTTATTTTTATTATCTGTAACATATTTATCTGTATACTTTTAATTTCACACGAGCAGTTATCTGTTTACTTTGTTTACCGTTATTATGTAAAGAATTTAACGGATTCAATTATTTACTATTATAAAATAAAAATAAAAAATTTAAAGTTTTTTTTTTAAAATTTTCATACATTTTTTTTTATTTATTAGAAAGTTTTCGCGAAATCTAGTAACTTTATTTGAATGTAAGGAATGAGGACTGGGGAGTGAGGAGGAGAGCAAGCTCGAAAATCCAAATTAATATTAAGAATGAAGAAAAATGATATTAGTCGTATTCTCAATGAAAGTATATGAGATGATTTGTTTTTTTTTTTTTTTTTTTTTTTTTGAAGCACATGTCATTCATGGAATGGAATGAAATTAGAGAAGTTACCAATAGGTACGAACGCGCGCTTTTCATTGTGCTTGAAAATTTCTCTGCAAACAGTTACGGCTCGATACAGCCGGACAGCTCAGCTGACATTCTGCTTTGCTCGATACTTATGATTCTCGGCAGATGCTTCGAAAGCTATATAATAAGTAAAAAACAATTTTTAATGAATACTGGATTTTCTTGCCCTAGGCTTAGATGACTATTTCCTTCTTTTTTTTTCTTTTTTCTTTTTACAGTCATGTTCATCGAAATAGTCGCCGACGGCAAGTCATCCGAATCAAAATACGAAGAGATTGTTAATCAGCTTTTGGCCTACGCCAGAGAAAAACAGCTTCCTGCTTATATGAAACGAAGGCTCTTGGCTTTTTACAAATATCGTTTTAGAAACAGTTACTTCCGAGAGAAAAAGATTCTGTCGAGCTTGTCTGGTCAGTTACAATCGTTCTCTTATTAATAATGAAATGCCATTTTAATTCTACTATATATTTATTTAATTTGACTTTCCCTCATTAAATTATTAATATAAACAATAATAACAACGATGATTTATTACGAATGCATCAGATGGTCTACGGAAAGAAGTGATATTGCATTCCTGTAGGCGACTCGTTGAGAATGCAGAGATTTTTCAAAACTTGCCACATTCGATTTTGGTACAGATCGTAACTAATTTGAAACCAGAATTATATTTAGCGAAGGACATAATTATAAAAGCCGGTACACAAGGAGACTGCATGTTCTTTTTGTCTAGCGGTTCCGTTTCCGTGCAAACGTCGACTGGCAAAGAGGTAACTTGTGACTCGAAACGCACTAATTCTTAAGTCGCGCGATCGTTTTTTACTCTCGGCTCTAAAATTATTCATTTTGATGAGCGGGTATAATGCCCACTGTATGGAATAAATTTTAGAAGAAATTATGCACAATAGGTGTGCTGCCTGAAAGATGGAGCGTACTTTGGTGAAGTGGCGCTTTTAGTGCAGGACGAGCGGAGGGTCGCGTCTGTCCTCGCCGTTGAGGTCTGCGAGGTTTACAGACTCGACAGAAAGGATTTTCGAAAGTGCATAGCCGTTCACAGTGATCTGTTTGCGAAAATTGAAAAGGTAGCTACCGAGAGGATGCAGCGGACCGTTTTAATTGAGGAAGAGTACAAACACTTCATGATGCGCTCCTCTTTCACTCGGCTTTCCCAAACAAGTCGTGATAGCAAACAGAAGAAGATCATCAATACATAAATAATGCACTGTTATTTCTTTATCATGTTTAATTCTGTATTTAAGGACCTTAAATAATATTATTGTCCATACAATATAATCGTACAATGGCATTCATTCACATTTGCTTATGCCTTTTTGTAGAATCATATATTAGTCCTTATCCTAATGTACTAACAGTTACAATAAAGATTTGTTGCTAAAAAGATTTATATAGTACTGAAGTGACAATTTATACGTCTAAAGATAATATTTTTCAGATATGATTCATACATGTTTATTTAAAATTTGTTTTTTTTTTTTAATTTCCTCATCTTTACTTCTAATACGTTCTAATGCACGTCTTCTTCTTCTTTTTTTTTTTTTTTTTTTTTTTTTTTTTTTAATCCGCATTATCGCTGTTCTGAAAGTCTTAGGTGGTTTACATCGAAGATATAATTATTTGTTTGAGCACAGCAGAAATTGATTGTTACATATTATTTTGTTCGTACAGCCGAAAAACTGTTGAAACAGATGATGTCTTACAATAATCTATGAATATTGATACGCGAGGTAAGTTCCTGAAGTAAGAAATAAAAATATCCTTGTTAAGTATTTCGTGATCTTAGTTATCGATATTATATGGATTTATATGAATTTTACACTTTAAATAATTACAATTAGACATAAATTTGAACTGCATTTCTTTGATATTTCCTTACATTTTTTCAACAATTGAACTCTATTTGTAACCTGATTATGTTAAATTTTGAAATAATTATAATGTAATTTCGGGGATTAAATTCGATGTACACGACTATTTCTATGTCAGGCGGAGTCGTACAAAAGTAAAAGAAAGTATAAAATAGTTCGGCTAAAAGGTTGACATCTCAGTAGTTTTGGAAGATCGATTTATACAAGTTTTTATCATTTTTTTGTTTGTTTTTTTTTGTTGTTTTTTTGTTGTTTTTTAGTAACTCTAGAGCTATGTATTATAATTAATACGGTCACTGCTTCTTTTGATAATTATATAATTATATTTGATAAGAAAATCTAAAAAAGAATACCAAATGTCTTTCACTTTGTAATGAGACTTAATATGTATTAAAAATAAGGTATATTATATAAATATTTTCTATAAGGTATGCTAATAAAATAAAAAAATTAATACTTTATACGTAAAATAATAAAAAATAAAAAAGTATCCAAATATTCGGTAATCTTTCTATATAATTTCCTTACCGTATCTAATAAGGCACATGAGTTGTGACTGAAACTGAATAACACAGCTAAATATCTGTAACGAAGCACTGAATTATTTGTTACTACTAAGAAAATTATAACTTTTGGATGTAAATGCCTCGAATCTCAGTGTAAACCGAAAAAAGTAATGATAATCCAACAATGGCACAGTTTATTATTTTACAAATAAAATTACTTTAAATTACAATTAAATAAATGTCATATCATAGAAAAATGCAATTAGTCATATTTATTACGCACTATTAATTAATATAATAAATAGTAGATGCTTGTTGGTACTATGTTTGATTTGTTTTTGTTTGTTTTTTTTTTTTTTAAGTTTACACTGATAATTTTTATAAACTATGAGCAATCTTGATTAAAACGAGGAAAAACTTGTGGTATATTTGTGACTGTACTATTGATGCTTCAGGAACAGAATCGTAAATGCGACATTGTTATAACTTAAACATAGCTACTGTTTCGGTCAATTCAATGAATTTACAATAAAACTGTACAGATATGACGTTTTCCTTTCTAATCCAGTTATAATTTTGCTTCTTTAAAGAGGATATTGTTTGTATGTGTATTGTTGTTGACTTTTGATAAAGCGAACATACTATCGCACGTTTAGCAACAATGTATAAACGAGTATTTCCTGGAATTAACGCGTAGATAAAATCCAATATATAATAAACATTAATAGTTTTATTTATTACACTGCAGCAAAGAAGTATGCGCATATAGTTATTACACAATAAAACTATTTAATACTTTACAATATAACATGTTTGTAAGCTTAATACATATTAATGTTTTTTTTACCTTATCATGCATCTCAAGGAATATAAAATATTTATAAAATAAAGAATCATTGGTACTGACATTACGTAAGATCTAAAACACCTCGACAACGATGATTATTATAAAAAGATATTTCACTACAGCACGATAGATTAATTATATTTTTAAAAATTCTTTGCTCATTCTTTATTGAAATTTACTATTTCGATTACAACAGATTGTACTTTATATTCGAGATAATAGTCACTTACGACGAATCTTCATAGTATTCGATAAGTATACAGTTAGCGGTTCAATTTTCATTGCAATTTGATTTTCCGTGTAAGTCGTAATCAGCTGATTTAGAAGACTGAACATTCACGTAAATAATATGTATATATATGTATGTATATTTATCATTGCGTTGTATTCGCAATTTGTAAAATGTCACGGTCGTGCCAGTACAATGCTTTCTAATTAAAATTAATATACGTATATGCATGCGTATGCATGTATATACACGTTCACGCATATCTATTATCTGAGATGTATGGCATAGGTACTGCGGTTGCACTACATTATCAACTACTATAACGATCAAGAACGTTTTAATTCATGATACTCTCTTTACGCTTTTGTAGTAAAAAATTGTAGATCAGCTTTTTATTTCTGAAAAAATGACCGAGCATTCGAAACATCAAATTTTCAAGCGACTTGTTTATTTTTTGGAAATGCAAAAGCCTTTTCTTTAATTTTTCACTCGATTATGTTTATTTTCTAGCCATTGAAACCTCTGTGGTGATTGATGATTTTCGAAGATTATAAAGGTATTGTGAGTTCTGTTATGGAGGCAATTCTGGTAGCCTCGGAGGGCCTACTTCCTTACGGAACGAACCCGTTGGACTAGGAATCAGCATTAGATCAGTCTATACATAGGCGCGTACAATTAGGTACTACTATTAAACTATTAAACTGTAATAATGCTGATGCTTAAAAAAAAAAAAAAATCCCTTATACTTTGCTTTCCAATAATTTATTGCTTCTATATATAGACGACCCAAGGCTTCGGCAGTGTGCTAAATTCGATTTTCCGTCATGCTCTATGCCAAGCGTAATAAGTATTTTCAATGGGTTTGGGTTCAATGAAGTTTCGAGGGTTTTCATTCATTATTTAAGTTGTGCAAGCTTGGCACCGGGGAAAAACGATTCGCATCCTTAGAATTCATGTTTATTCTTATTAATATTATTCTTATTATTATTATTATTATTTGTTTTTTTGTTGTTGTTGTTTTTTTTTTTTTTTTTTTTTTTTTTTTTACAGAAATGAAAACACGGACCTATTTACTCTTTTTTTATAGTAGGCGGGTATTAGCGTACCTCTTGATGGCAATTGTCCAGCAAGGGTACAAGACCTACAACAAAACTTGGCGTAATATTCATGTTGGCAGTATCTCGCAGTGACGATGAGGCTGCAGTTGGCTAATTCCACGTTGTCCTGACAAAGTGGATCAATGTAAATACCTGTAAGAGACATTGTCGTTAAGCTCGAGTCTCATAATGGATTTATAAATCCGAGTATGTTAAAGTCTCGGCTATTATTACCAGCTACGCTGATTTCCACGCTTTCAGAACTACTTGAATGCTGATTAACTCCTTCGCAACGGTAATTGCCGGTATCATTGGAATTCGAACGTAAAATTGTTAGCTCATTTGATTCTGAAATTACAACGATTGAATTATACCTTCAATTCCCTTTTTGCAATAACCTTAAATTTCCTTTATTTTATTTGAGTAAGAGGTAAGTAAGAGCTCTAAAGGTAAGGGGTGTCAATTTACCAGATATTCTAATGCGTTCATCCGTGTCTATTGGAATGTCATTTTTGTACCAGGTAACTTTCGGTGTCGGATATCCTTTAACGCTGCAACGTATATTGATTACACTACCTTCGGAGAAGTTGAGTTGCGGCGCTGTTACGTTGACGTCAACCGGAGCTGTTTTTCAAAATTAAAAATAAAAAAAATTTTATACAATCGTTGCTTAACATTGATATAATTTAAAATACAAGTACATTTAGCTGTCAACATAAGTGTTAATTAATTTTATTTCTTATAGTCGCTATAATTATCATCTGTAAAAAGGAAATAATTTTAATAAACTTATATGGAATTCAAAGTCTTGTTATAACTTCAATGTAAATAATAATAGATAAAACCATAGGAAAGGATCATGCATTGAATTAGTAGGATGCCGTATATAAACGTCGTATTAGTATCAATCGAATGTTACACCCTAGGATTATACGAGAATTAAATAAAAGCAAGTGCGGATGCTGTGCGTATAAGTGGTGAATAGTGTCAGCCTTTTAGCTCAAATGCTGAAGTAAAATTAAAGTAAGCCAAACACCCGCTTATGAACTTACTTGGACGTTGGATGTAAGGTGCAGGCGTGGTCACATTTATTGGTATGACGTGTGGGATATTATATCGTCTTGTCGTGTAGATCGGTGCGTAAGTCTGATTCTCATGAGTTTGCGTTCTGTTCGGTCGGTAAGGATAGCTCGGCCTCTCGGGCTTCTGAGGAGCCTGGACTAAGTACTTGGTGTATCTCTCCTGGTCCGGTCTGACATTAGCGACGGGCCCGATCGCTTGTAAAATCGTTGACCACTCGGCCGGCTTGCCCACTCCGTTAAAAGCGTGACAAGTGTATATACCGAGACTGGTCAGCGTTACCGATCTAATGCGCAGTGTATTGTCCGATTCTTGCTCGTAAAGCTCCGACGACAAAGGCAACATGCTATCGTTTCGCCACCAAGTGACGGTCGGTCTTGGCCAACCGATGGCGAAGCAATGCAATATTATTGGTGAATTTAGGGTGACCGTTATAGGTCTGTTTGGTTCGTCGATTATACCAGGTGACGATTCTTGAGGTTCTGCATTCCAAGTGAAAGCATGCCCAAAGACGTTTGTGTTTAGCATTACAGGGTTAGAATAAATCTTTTTTCAACTATTTTGTTATTTATTTGAATAATATGTTATTACTATTGAGCCTACATCTACTCTTTTAATATTACTCATCTCCTAATACCAAAAATATCTTATTTGATTTTTTCTCTTCTTTCTTTTTTTAATTCCGTTATAATAATAAACTTTACTAGTTTTAAAATATTTGCTAATAATTATTCAAATTACATAAACTTTTTGTTAAACTGTGCCATTAATTGTAATTTGAGCTAAAAATTTTTTAATTTTATGAATTAATAACAATTGAAGTTGGCGTGATATTTTATGCGGTAACAGATTAAATAAATTGAGAACTTAACACGTGAATTGTTTGATGCGTTAAGAATTTTTTACCAGAGATGAATTGTATTAAAAGGTTGAGACCATAAGGTTAATAAATACTATCCACATCATTAGTATCGCATATAGTGCAACTTTAGTGATATGCGTTCACACAATGAGCCCACTAATACCAGGAAAGGCGTCAAACCGTGCTATTATGTACTTACCCACAACATCTAATTGGTACTCTATTCTAACTGGAGCACTGATTCCATTATCAGCTGTGCATACATAAATTCCCTTATCATAAGGATATAGATTAATTATCTGTAAGGATCCATCTCCGAGGATTCGTCGTCTATTATCATGGGAACCGATCTATAGTGATAAATTATAATTCATTAAAACGTTAGTGTACGTTTCGATTTTTAGCTTAAGGCCACTGTACTCACAACTTTGGCATCTTTTCTCCAAACAGCAACTGGCAGAGGATTACCGATGACAACGCAACGCATAGTCACGTATCCTCCTTCCTCCCCGACAATATTTGGCTGTTCTGGCTGCTCGATCTTAGCAGGAACGGATCCAGGTGGTAAATAGTCCTGGCCACTCAAATACGGTGACGTGGTAGTGATAATTTCTTCTGATGCCGGGTTCAGGCACGACGTCCCACAGCCGCTGTTGCAACATTTCTGCTCGCCACCGCAGTCAGCATCCGTATAACATTCTTGGTCACATCTCGTGCTATTCGAAACGGCCGGGCATTTTCCAGGCTTGGAAACTACCGCAATTGTAATAATGTAATTAATTTATCCGCTTTATCATTTTAATGGATATTAATTCATACTGTACAAATACTAATATAATGTATTTATTTAAATATTAAATAATTTTTTTACGTATAATTTTGCCTGTCTTATTTAGTAAAGAATTTTAACGAAGATTTGAATTATTTACCAGAATTGCAAACGCCTCTGTATTCCGTGTTATCATTTGCTCCAACAAGAGTAACGGCACATTTGTATCCTTCAGGGCATTCGACGGACTGGCAGGGCTCGACGCAGCGACATCGCTGACAATTCTGCGAGTCAACGAAATCTTCTTGACCGTAAGGGCAATGTATCTGATTACAATGTTCAATAGCTTCCTTGCAAGGGTTTTCCGTATCCTGTCTATCCGGGATGGAATTGACTTCTGAAATATTCAGTAACAGATGATGTAGCTACATTACAAGCCCCCCTTAACAAGTTTATTTAAGAGGACAATTAATAAATAATGTCAAAAAATTTATATATTTAAATGTGTATTATATACAGCAGCATTTTTGATGAAACTCGTGATGCAACCATAAATTAATAGCTACAAATATATAAAACATAGCGATTAAATGTAACTGAAAATAATATATACACATGAGTGATATTTATGATTGACGTGTAAAAGCGAAAAAAAAGAACCAAAAAAAAAAAAAAAAAAAAAAAAAAACAACGTAAATTCGTGAAACTGGTATATGCACATTTTTTAATAACTTCTTTAAGTCCAAAAACCTTATACTGTGCAATTGCCATGTCACTTATTAAATTAAACAAAAGTATCACATTTCTACTGATAAACTTACGACGACATATTTTAAGACACGAATCAATAGTCTTGAAGTTGTTACGATTTCCACCACAACCGGTGTAAATAAAAGCTCTGCACGTTTGATACTCATCGTCATAATAGAATCTCTTGTAATTTCCAACAGAACAAGAGCCAATATCAACAGGTTCTTTGCAGATTGCTAAACGGCAGCAGCATAACACACTCGTTATGTGATTATCATTCGGATATTTGTACAATGTATTTGTAAGGCATTTAAAATTTAAGTTCAACGAATTATATGATTAGAGTCAATTACGCGAATTGTTTATATGTAATGATACGTACTCAGGTCTGAGAGCGCAGTTTTGTTGCCAGACTGTGCGGGCTCTTCGTGATGAATACAGACGGATTCGCACTCATTACGTGAACTAAATCTATTAGCATTTCCGTTACAACCACCGTAAAGAAATTCTCGACAAACTCGACTGGACTGGTCGTAATAAAATTTGGGGAAGGCTGCTCGGCAAGGACCTTGGTCGACTTGTAGATGGCAAATGTCTGTAACAATTAGTTTTGTAAATACGGCGATCGATATCGTTTCGCATGAAATGAATGGAATATAGATTTTGCGTTGTTTTTTTCTTCATATAACAGAGCCTTGTATTTTATAAAAAAAAAAAAAAAATGTATCTAATCGTTATCTTAGGTTTGTCCTAAGCTCGTTTAGGGCCTGACCTTGGTTTTGGAAGGATCCGCAGAGCCGCTCGCATTGCTCCTCGGTCTCGTATCGGTTGGCGTTGCCCTCGCAGCCGCCGTAAACGAAGGCCTGGCACTTGCCGGCCTCCCTGTCGTAGAAGTAGGCGGTGATGTCGCCGTCGCAGGGCCCAGCCTCGACGGGCTCGAGGCAAGTCGGGCTTTGAGAGCTGGCGGGCTCGACCAGGGCTGGCCGAGTCGGTTCGGTGCTGGACGAAGTCGACGTAGGAGGCCGCTTTCGGCACCGGTGCTCGCAGGTGCGCAGGTCGTTAAAGCGGTTCTTGTTACCCTGGCAGCCGCTGTAGTCGAAGTCGTAGCAGGCGTCCGCGCGACGGTCGTAGTAATATTGCGGCACCGAGCCGTTGCAAGGACCCACCAGGACGGGCATCGTGCACGGATCTGAAAGGTTGAGATTTATATATATATAACTGCTTGGCCTTACTTCCGGTTCAATAATCGGATCATTAATTTGCTTCTTCGTATTACCCTTCTTATAAAAAAAAAAAAATCACAGACTTGGGTAGCCTGACGATAAAAATATTAAAAATTGACGCTCAACACGTGGAATAACTTGAAATAATAACTTAAGGAATCATAATTTTTTTTTTAAAACGCAGTTGCTTATAATGCTCAGACTTCGAAATAATGTTTGTGTTATTTCGAATAAATAACACCGTCCCGGCCGAGATTTCATATCAATACCTTGAACTTCGCCACATCTGTATTCACATTCTTCGCGAGAATTGAAATTATTTCCATTACTAGAGCATCCCCCGTAAACGAATTGTTTGCAAATTCCTTCTGCGCTATCGTAGAACCATTTAGTCTGGTAATTCTGACAGGAGCCGCGTTCGTCGGGCAGGAAGCAGAAATCTAAACATTGAGTGTAAATTTTTTATTCCGTGCCATTAACATTTTGTTAAATAATTTGTAATGAATTAATTAAAAGAGAGAAGATATTAGCTTGGCGCTAAGGGACAAAGACCTGTTTGGAATTCAACATCGGGGGCCGTGGGCGAGCTTCCCGGGTGCTCGCACCTATTTGTGCAATCGTGCTCCGTAAGGAAGTTGTTGTCATTTCCGCCACATCCGCCGTAGTAGAATTGTCTGCATCTTTGTTCATAGGAATCAAAGTACCAGCGCTGGGTATAGTTGTGACATTCGCCAAGAAGCGCCGGCAGCAAGCATTGGTCTTGTTCTGCATGACGAATATTATTTGATATGAATTTATGATAAGGACAAGATAAATGAATATTACATTGGCATTCCAATATTCATCAATGCAAATAAATTTAACGTTAAATTAATGAATAATTACAATTTCCATAACCACCTTCGTGTGTAATTAATAGATAAATCGATCGCGCTACCTATGGATAGCAATATTGAAACAATGATAATTATATTTATAATTATATAAAGCTCGATGCGAGCAGAGCTTGATGCGAGCATGCAACTACGTGGTAAAAATTCAACTCTTGGATGGTTATCGAGGAAAAAATGCTCAAACGCAAGAAGCTTTATTCAATGACGGGGTGGATAAATTTTAGTCTCAAGTAAAAAGCGATTAGTTCTAAATAATCTAAGTAAGTAACATCTTACCAATCTTGGGTGGACAATCGGATTCACATGCATCTCGAGTGCCGAAATTATTCGTATTACCGCCACAGCCAGTGTAGTAAAATGGCATGCAACGATTTTCCTGCTGGTCAAAGTACCAACGGGAATACTTTTCCGTACAGTTACCCTCGGACCGTGGCAGGGAGCACGAGTCTGTTTGTATTGTAATTTGTATTTGACCATGCGTGTTAGTGTTTAATCATGAAACTCTGAGTGAACTTACAAACTAAATACTCCTCAAACATTTAGCCTACTGTTATTGTTAAATTAAAATGCACTAGCTCTAATTACCTCTAATTACCACGTAATTAAGGAATATTTTTCGTCCCTAGTTATACAAGTACTTGTACGTTCGTTATATCAATAGGTATGGAGGCAACAATACTTGGCGTTACTTGGTGAGCTGGTAAATATAAGCGTTTACGGCAATTCGGTTAATTCGCAAAAGTTCATATAGACTGCCAATGTTCACGAATATTTACCACGTTAAATATTAATCGATTCGGCGTTAGCCTTGACAATAATATCGTTCCGATTTACAGAACCGACTGTTAGAATTGACTGATTCTTAAATGAATTCTTAATTGCGAGTTTAAGGAAAGAAAAAGCCCGTCCGAGTGAGTTGGTAAAGCGAGCGAAAAAACAGACGCGCGCGCGCACAGAAAACATTAAATGAAAACGAATGTCGAAGAGTCCACCAGCACCATTTCGTGTAATTTCGTGTACCGAGCGAAGCGAGCCTTAACACAGTGTATTCCAGCTAGGATGTGTGCATGTACTAGGAACCCAGAGCCACTAGAGGTATCCGAAGCTCTAATAATGCGAAAACTCGATATTGTGTACCTTTGGCTTGACAGCGCTTCTCGCACGCAGCTTTAGTGCGGAACTTATTACCGTTGCCTTTACAACCGCCGAAAATGAATTTCCTACATGCGTCGTGATTAGGATCGTAATACCAGCGTAGTAAAGAGCCAGGACAAGGCCCCGGCTCTTTGTCCAGGGCGCAAATATCTTGCATTACTGAAAATTTATTATTACAAGTACTCGTACGTTTCATTGTCAGCCGTCAGCCGGGTTTTTTCCACGTTCTCATAAACGTTACTTTACTCATCGATCAGCCTCCCCCCTCCGCCCCCCCAACGCCCATGTAATAAATAGTCACGCTAATCCATGACCTTCGTGCATTCATTTCCTCCCGGCCTCTTTACTTTATCGATGATAAATTCCATACAATTGAACTTTATTTTAATGTGCTTAATTTATTTGAGCTCCGAATTAATATCATGCCTTTGTAAATTTCTTAACGATCAATTAACTTTCAATCACTTCTAAATCATCTGTCAGGTTTTAGTGTAATTACGAAAAAGAAAACAAAAACAAAAACAAAAACAAAAACATTTTCAATTGTAAAATATTAGTTTTTAGTAGTTTCAAACGTCAAAGATTAAACGCACACACAGTATTGTTATGCAATTATATTAAATCCTTTAAATCACTCATTTGAGAATTAAATCTACTTTTAGAAGCTTACCTCGGCTGCGACCGGGTTGCAGACACTCTTGGCGACAAGCCAATTCCGAAGGATAATTATTATGGTTACCCTTGCACCCGCCGTATTTAAAGACCTCGCAATTTTGGCTATCTTTGTTGAAATGCCATCTTGTAAAGTTCCCTTCACAAGGGCCAGATTCTTTCGGCTGAGAGCACGGCTCTGTAGATTTTGTAATAAAACAAAATGGAACAATGTAATGGAATAACGTATAATGCTTTACCGGATTCAAACTGCAAATGGAATTTTGTAGAATCGTTTCGATAATATTTCGGTAAACTCTATGTATAATACGTATTTACGGATACACAGTAGTATTTTTGATTCAATAAGTAATTAAAGAGCTGATGACCGCGAAGAAAGAAGAAAACATTAGACATCAAGTTATTTTTGATACTAAGAAAAGTATATTATCATTCGAGTATTGTGATTTTTTTTTGTTTTTTTTTATCAATATACAGAAAAATTATATGTATTATTATGTGAATAAAATTTACTCACTGCCTCCAAGTTGTTATCATCGATATAAGGTTTGATATGAGATAAAGAAGAAGAAAAGGAAAAACTAAGTAAAGAAGATAAGGTATGGAAATATATTATTAGCTTGTACGAATGTTAAAACTAATAGGAAAAATTGAATAATACGCGTAGGGAGGCTTGATTAAAATTCAAAGTAAATATAATCAATGAAGGTTGAATGTAATTAGAAGAAGAAGAAGAAGAAGAAGAAGAAGAAGATGATGAAAAAAATGATATTTAAATAAATGCGTAAAATGCAAGGGCGGTATTATTCATGGCCTAGATAAGGAAGAGCAAGCATAAGCGAATATAAAGATTTAATTACCAGACGCATCGGGCTCCGCGCAACGTTGCTCGCATTCCTCGCGAGTTTTGAATCTATTGCCATTACCGAGACAGCCGGAATAAATGAACTGACCACATTGTTTTCTATCGGCATCGTAATACCACATCGTGTGATAGCCCTCGCAGGGTCCGAATATTTTCGGCAGGCTGCAGACATCTGTAACAGGGCAGTAGGGTGCGGGGGATCGAGGTGGAGCGCAATGAGAATAAGAGAGAGAGAGTAAGAGTAAGAGAGAGAGGGAGGGGGAGGGGAAGGGTGAGGGTGAAGATAAGATATTTATTTATCTCAGGTCACGAGTGAAGTTGGGAAATTGTCACGTCGACGACGATTGCCGTCACGATTGAGTCATGAACTAAATCTTTGAAACGAAGACGAAACGAGGGTGTAACGGGGCGGGGGGCGGGGCCGGGGGGGGCGGTTACGGATAATTCCACTCACCTTTGCCTTTGGGCTCGACGCAAACGGCTTTGCATTCTTCTTGAGTTTTGAATCGATTGTCGTTGCCCTCGCAACCGCCGTACCAGAATTTCGAACAGCCGCCGTACTCGGTGTCGTAGTACCACTTGACGGTGAAATCGCGACAAGGGCCTCGAGCCCGGGGTAATGCGCACGCGGCCCCCGGGATCGAAGGCACTTTAAGGCATCCCTCGAAGTTCTCTCCCTGCGCCTCCTCGATCCCGTCTGGACAGCAGCCGTACTTGGAAGCGTCGCAACTGCATCCGGCGAAGTTCGGCCCTTTCGCCGGGGTTCTCTCGTCCGAGCAGCATTTGTATTCCGTACTCTCGCAGCCGCAACCTTCAACCATTACAATAGCTGTATTTCATTTCGACCCGGTCCCACTTTCCCTCCCGTTCCCCTAAACCCATCATCCCAACATACCGTCATCCCACATAGTCGCCACATTTTTTCTTTTAATTTAATTTCATTTTAGTTTAATTTCATTATAACGCATATTATTATATTGTAAGAGTGATTGCCTGTCCCGAATTTATCCGTATAATTAAAATGCCCCTCCACAGCCCTATTACCCGTCGTCACTACCATTCCCGCATATTTATCCGAGAAATTCCGATTAGTCATTGCGATTAAGAATACATCTATTTTTTTAACAATCTTTTACTAATAATGTCATATTAGATAATGAAGTGCTTGAGTAAAGGATGGAAGGAGTTTGGCAAATCGACATCATTGAAAATGCGTAGAGTTGAAACAGCTCGTCCCTTTTTATAAAAGATCGTCGATGCTATTTATTTAGTTGCAGGATAAGGAAGAGCATTTGTAAATATTGAAAAATTCAATACGTAGATACATTTTTCTGCAAATATTGGTGAAGTTGATGCATCAGCCCGCCGACATGAATAAGTAATGAGGTTGTGAAGTGCATTGGATAAATTTATCGTCGATGTATATTTATTATTTCGTCGCCCCAAGCGTTTGCGATTACTCGGTAGCTCTGTATGATCTAACGGGCCTTTCCCGGCGACGTGTATTTTGAATATGGCCTTCACGTACAAGAGATAGAGGAGCCAAGTCAGAAAAAGAGGGAGAATAAAGTTAAGTGGGATCGATTGGCGCTTCTTTCATCGGCACGACTACCCGTAACGTAGTCTATTGGATCCGCAAACGCGGTAAGTAGCCGGAGGAAGTATTCAAATGAAGCTCGATTTCGAATAGAAAAACGCTATGAACTCGCCAATAAAGATTGCAATAAAATTTGCAGCCCAGCGACCAATCAGTATCCAATCAGCAAGTAGTCGCTGCGTATAAATGCAGCCATTTTAATCGTTAAATTAGCTTTATCAAATCACGTATCATCAAGCGATTGGCTCAAGGGCATTCGTAATTAAGCATCGATATAGACATTGCTATTGAATTTACACGTATATCTAGTCTTCCGTAACGGAAGTGGCATCCTCCACGGGTAAATAATTTACAATCAAGACAATCAATGATATGCAGAATAATTCGGTCTTGCTGTAAATTGTTTTCGGGACCGAACGATGCTTTAAATATTGCAAAACAACAAGAATACAGTGATTATAGTAGGCATAAATTATGTATGAAGATACCTCGTCCATTGGAGCCCTTGGCGACCGAAATCCCGTCAGGGCAGCAACCGAATTGATAAGTGTAGCAAGGACAGCCTTCGTAATTCGGCCCAGTGGCCGGTGTAAATCTATTGGGACAACAGCCGTGGGCTGTGTACTGGCAGCCGCATCCCTCGTTGTTGGCACCACGAGCCGCGGTCGTGTTATCTGGGCAGCACCTGAATTTGGAATACTGACAACCGCAGCCTTCGAAATTGGGTCCGCGAGCTGGTAAAATATTATCGGGACAGCATTGGAATCGACTTGATAGACAACAGCCTTCCTTGTTGTAGCCATGAGCCGGGGTCCTTCCGTCATCGCAGCATCCGTAGGTCGTATTATCACACGGCATGTGACATCCGCCGTAGTTTTCATCGAGCGCTAGTTTCATATTTCAAACAATTTTTTTACAAATAGTACGCTAATAAAACCGTATCAATTATAATATTTAGATCACGTACAATCGAATGTTTTTTTTTTTATTATTATTATTATTATTATTATTATTATTATTTTAATGTTTCTAATTATAAAATAATGATTACCCGCAGTAACATTATCTGGACAACAACCGAAGTACGATGTCGAACAATTTCTTGTATTAATAATATCACATCCTTCGAAGTTTGTGCCGTTTGCAGTTTTCTGACCGTCAGGACAGCATCCGTATTTCGAGTTGGAACAATCACCAGTTGGAACGGTTGTTGTTTCAATGACACTTTCAGTAACCTCTTCTTCGCATCCTTTTTTAATTAAAATTAGATGAGTGTAGTTGTTGAAATACGATATACATTTTTATACCATAAAAAGAAAAAAGAAAAAAGAAAAAAAAAGAAGAGATAATTCGGCCAATATTTATTTACCTTCTTCGTTAGAGCCAGTAGCTGCCTTAATACCATCAGGGCAGCAACCAAATTCAGTAGTGTTGCAACAGCCGAGATTATCTGGACCATTGGCGGCTGTTTCTTTATCTGGACAACATCCAAATCTGAAAAATATTTCAACACATACTTTTGTTTAGAGTGCGTAGTCGATTCTGATTTTAGAAGGATTAAAAACTTTTTTCCCCTCACTCTGTCTCGTTGCAAGGCTTTTTACATCCCTCAAAGTCATTTCCTTCAGCTGGAGTAACGCCATCCTGGCAACAGCCAAATAGCGTTTCCATACAATGTTGATCTGGACAATCTTCGTTCTTAGGTCCCTTTGCCGGCGATACTCCGTCAGGGCAACAGCCGTACTTAGTTTCCTTACAAGTGTGCGGGGTCGGACAGCCTTTGCCGAACGGTCCCTCTGCCTTTGTAACGCCATCGAAGCAACAACCGAATTCTGAAGCCTTACACGACTTCTTCTTTTTCACCTTGCATTTACGGATCTTATGCTCGTCTGTAATTGCTTTTTCAATGGGACTAACAGAGGTGAACAAGTCTGTAACTAAAGTACGGAGAAAAGTTAGTACTTACAACATTTATCCTTTACTTAATAAAGACTATAATAAATTAAAAGAAGGGCTTACTGTGTGACTCTTCAGTGACATCAGATTCATTAGTGGAGTAAGAAACGTCTGTTTCAGTTGTTTCAACCGTGCCACTGACCGTACTGTACTCGCTTGTTGATTCTGTCAAGTCAGATTCGCTAGAAATTCCTGATTCAGTTGTTTCTCCTACAGTCGCATCTGACGTCACTCCGCTCTCAGTTCCTTCACTCGACTCTGTTGAACCACTCTCTGTACTACTTATGTCTAAAGAACTAGCCTCTGAAAATCCAGTTTCTGTACTATCAGTTTCTGAGGAACTATCGGATGTTCCAGTTTCTGTCGAGCCAGATTCCGTTGTGCCAAATTCTGTTGTACCGAACTCCGTTGATCCAGACTCAGTTGCACCCGATTCTGTAGTACCAGATTCCGTAGAGCCGAATTCTGTTGAAGCAGATTCCGCAGAGGCCGATTCTGTAGAACCAGATTCCGTAGAGGCTGATTCTGTAGAGCCAGATTCCGTAGAGCCAAATTCCGTTGAAGCATATTCTGTAGATTCTCCGGTCGGTGTTCCTTCGCTAATAGCAGTGGAGATCTCAGAATTTTCGCCAGATCCAGATGGCTCTGTCGTTTCTGTTCCACCTGATATTGTGCTTTCTTCAGATTCTGATGTAGCTGCTTCTGTCGATGCACTGTTTTCAGTTGAAACATCAGTAGATGCACTGCCACTTACTTCTGTTGATTCTGTAATATCACTGGAAGCGCTCGATGATTCTGAACTCATGTCTGTTGTTGGTGATACCTCATCTAGAATAAAAGCAATTAATTTATATGAATAACTTAGATATTTAGAATTTAAAAAGTTTTTAAGATAAATTTATTGCAAATGTGCGATCATGAGAATTGTTATTATATATATTACTTACAAGTAGTTTCTGATGATTCGCCACTAAATGAACTAGAATCAGTTGATACGCTGCTGTCAGATGTAGCCTCGGTATCGTCGGTCGGCGTCGATTCAGTCGGTTCCGTGCTTGATGAATCTGTTGAATCTGATGAAGACTCGGTTGAGAATGAACTAGAGTCCGACGAAGATTCTGAACTGCCGACACTGGCTTCCGTGCTATCTGTAGTGTAATATGTGCTAGAACTATCTGATGTTTCCTCTGATGACTGAGATGTTCCTTGTTCTGTAGATTGTTCGCTAGACTGTTCTGTAGATTGGTCAGTGGATTCTTTGCTTGATTGTTCCGTCGACTGCTCAGTTGATTGCTCACTGGGTTGTTGAGAAGATTCTTCGGTTGATTGTTCAGTGGATTGATCAATTGATTGGTTGGTCGATTGGTCGGTTGATTGGTCGGTCGATTGGTCGGTCGATTGATCGGTCGATTGATCGGTTGATGATTGGTCGGTCGATTGATCGGTTGATGATTGATCGGTCGATTGATCGGTTGACTGATCGGTTGATTGATCTGTAAACTGTTCTGTAGATTGCTCAGAAACTGCACTGGATGCTAAGTCAGTCGACGAATCACTAACTCCAGAAACTGTCACCGTTTCCTCTGTACTGAAGCCTAAGATACGACGTATGCATAAAAAATATGTTTTAACGAATTGCATGACTTGGAAAATTTAATATTTTATCAATTTTTTTCTCTCCTTACTTGATTCGCTTGTTTCAAATTTATCCGTTTGGTCGGTAATTGCACTAGCGCCAGACGATTCTGATGTATCGAAATCTGATGAGCCAAATAGAGTGCTTTCGAAATCATCGGGTGTAGTGCCACTTCCTTCTAGGGTAGTTATTATTGGAAAGCCAGTTTCGTCATCACTGCTCGTGGATCCGCTGCCATATTCCGTTGAGATTGAAACATCACCTCGACTCGATGCGTCGCTGAACATTGTATCGTATATGGTATTACTGGTACTGTCCGTACTGTCTGATACTGCAGGTGAGCTGAGCGGTGTGACATCAGTCATTTCTGACGATTCCTCAGATTGCTATTATTATAAATAATGGAATTTAAAATTTTAAAATAAACTCTTCTTTAATCGTATTCAATATACTATACTTAATGGCATGTATTTCAAATAAAGTATAACTTTATTATTAGCGGTAAATTTTACAACAACAAAATATATAAATTGTAAATAAATGTATAATACATACGTTCGTTTCGAAGCTGGAGCTTACAGTGACGAAGTCCTCTTCATCCTCACAATCGTCGTCTGTCTCGTCCATTAAAGCTGTTACTTTTTCAGATTCTATTGGCATTACTTCGTCTATGTGATCGAACATTGATGAATTATTAAATAACAATATGTAAATGATATCTATAAATGAATCTATTAATATAAATTACCGTCTTCGCATGCTTTTGTGTTACAATCTTCATTTTCGTCCATTATAGTTTCATAATCACATTCAGTTGATGAAACAGTTTTATTATCTTGCAGACATATCACTTTACGTACACTCTTTCCACCCCCGCATGGTTTCGAGCACTGTGGTAAAAATATTATTATTCAAACATTATTACATAATAATGATATTTCTGAAATTGTCTTTATTGAATTATGAGAAGAAAATCACATTAATATGCAATTTTTTTTTTTATTAATACGATTTTTATAAATAGTTGATTATTATTATTATTATTATTATTATTATTATAATTTATTATATTTCCTATTTTGAATTACTTGTTTCGTCCTTATGGATAAATAGTTTATCGCCAGACAGAGTCTCGATATAAAAAATTTAATCTTACATTAATTACAATTTCATACAGATTCAAAGGACTAGGATAAATGTATTATTTAATATTTATAGAAAATTCCGTTGTTTAAATAAATTGACTGCACAATATATTTATTATATTTTATTAGGATACGATATCAATAATGTAAAAAAAAGTTGTAATCGTCGACGCTCGTAATTGCGAGTGTGTGCAAAAAGCATCATAAGTATGAAAAAAAATTGTCTGTACATAGGTATCTAAATGAACGAATTAAAGGGAAGTAAGTACGATTCTTTCTTTAAATTAACAAAAAGAGTAATAAGTATCGTGCACTAAATTTTTATAGTATAGAGATTACTCGACCGTCGTTCCGCCCGTCAGGAAGAGTAATCACGACTACATTGTTATCGTATAGGATACAGGAGAGGCCAGACAGAGGGGAGTAGGAGAGATCGAGAGAGAGAGAGAGAGAGAGAGAGAGAGAGAGAGGTGTCGGGGCGATAAAGAGGCAGACAGCGAAGAAATATCGAATGACGCAAATGAGGGAGACGGAAAGGATGGGTAAGAGATAGAGAAACGGAAGCGTCTGCCTACCTGCTTACGTCCAATAACGGGAGCAGGAAGGACGGCCTATCTCGAGTCTGGCGTCGACATAACCGACAAAGAATCAAAGTAAACCGAGTCGAGCTGGCGTAGACAAGTTAACTATGATGATTAGAATGATGGTCGGTGACCCGAGCAAGTGAAAAGTGCCCTAGGACTCGTTACACGTTGGCCGGAATCTCGTTGGCGAGTTCGTGCCGAGTATCCGGTGACGTCACCGGTATCGCCGTTCGTACGACTCTCAAGCCGTTTATTTTTTCACGCAATTTCGGTTGGGAAACTTGCCGTTCTCCTCTACACTGCTATTCTATAAAATACAAGTAAACACTCACTTGGCTCCATGGTCCGGCGAACCATTCGCCCTTGCATTCCTCGTTCTTGGCTGTACAGTTTCGTGTAGAATTGAACTTTTCTTCGGGATCGCATTTGCTGTCCGGAACCTTCTTCATCGTATCTTCGTCCTCGAAAGTCGCGCAAAAGACTTTACGCGTTTGCATTCCCGTGCCACAGTTAGCCGAGCACTGCAAACAAGCGATGAGGGGTGGCAAGGAGGCAGATGGTAGTTGTGGTGGTGGGTGGGTGGGGTGGGGGTGGGGTGGACGATTAATCCGACGGCAATGTAAAAAGAATGTAAAAGATCAGCCATGCCATGCCATGCCATACCTTGCTCCACTGGGTTTTGATCCATTGGTATTCGCAATTTTGCGAATTCTCACATTCTTTGGTTAATTCCGGCTTCTTCTCGCCGTCGCACATGCTCTCAGGATACACAGTGCCGTTCTCAGTGGTGCACTGGACCGTCCGCGTCTCTTGAGTGAGGCCGCATTTCTCCGAGCACTGCCGGAACAATGTTTTTCATAAACAATTACACTTAGTCTTAAGCCAAGGCCAAAAGCCTTGGCTTATTGTTAATTATTGCTTGGCCAAGAAAGGCCGAGCAGCAAATGATAAGGCTTTTTTAAAACTCACGCCGCTCCATGGGGATACGAGCCAATCGACCCCTTCGCAAGGCCGTAATTGGCAGGTCTTCTCCCTTTCTGGCACCTCTCCCTCGCAACTCGAGTCCTCCAAGACTTGGACCTTCCCATCCTCGTCCTTCCTGTAGCACGTTACTTTCCTCCTTTCTTTACCTTCGCCGCACAAAGTGTCGCACTGTAAATTAATTAAATTGTCTCCGTTATATTATTAGAGTTCGCGTCATTTTAATTCCTTAATTCTTAGTTTGATTAAATTCTTAAAAATGTACAAAGCTAAGGAGAACTCGTTGAGTAAAAGAGGGTCATGCGGAAGGAGTGACAATAATTTAGCCGTTCGTAGCAGTCTACGAATTAAAAGGCTATGAGTATTTATCGGCAGCTTGGGCACGCATTAGACATTGAAGAGAATTAAGCGAAAGATTGAAAAGGACGTGCTCGAGGATGTGCTGGGTGTCCGGGTGTCCGGGTGTCCGAGTGTCCGGTTGATGCAGCCGCAAAGTATAATTGATCATTGAAAAAAGGAGGCGCGATGGATTATACGAGATGGTCTGACCGGTATCCAGGGCCCGAGGTGCCATTGAGGACAGTCGACGTTCTCGTTGCACCGCTGCCTGGTGACGTTCTTGGGCCCGACGGTCTCGTGGCATTGTCTCTCGTCGACGGTGACCGTCGCTCCCCCCGACAGGATCTGCCTGCACTGGATGTCGCGCATCTGCTCGCCGCCCTCGCCGCACTGCTTGTTGCACGGGGTCCATTCGGAGGCGACCCACTGGGGCGGACAGGCCTCACCCCCGCAAGCTTGGGTGTCCGCAGGCTCGAGCATCGGGTCGCAGAGCTTCTCGTCGACTTCCTCGTTCGTGCGCCGCTTTACGCAGCTCACGCGCCTCGACTGGTAACCTGCGCATATTTCAAACTCAAAGAAAGCTCCCTTCCATTCGCGCCCCCCCCTCTCTCTACGTCTCTCCCCTTTCTCTCTCTCTACGTCTCTGTTTCCCTCCATCTTTCTTCAAGTTAACGGTTCGTTAAAGGAGCGCGATCGCGCTCTACCTGGCCTGCATGCAGACTTATTAAGATCATCATTAACGTGCAAAACGCCGTATTAGAGGAGCTTAAGTAACGCGCCACTAACTCATTCTCTTTATGATTTACATAAATAATTTTGATTGTTTCCGTGTTTTCTTGCGTTGCTGCCAGCACGTCTGATATACGCAGCTATTGAGATATACGCGTCACATAAATTTTAATGCAACCGAGACTCGGAAAGAAATATATTCACGCGATAAATAAGTAGTTCGGCCAATCCCCCGCGGCTAAGATGAAGCATTTTCCATTTTATACACGGGGAACGTAAGCTTCCAAGCATTTCCAGACCTACTTTATACATCTACTCATGATTTTCAATGATTTTTTTCATATTCCGTAGAATTTATATTTACCTTGACTTCCGGCAGATACGCGAACGTTAAACCTTAGCCATCGTACCCCCCGCCCCCCCCGCGCGCCATCGATGTAGCAAAGTTATTTATAAATCATTGAGAAATAAGTGACGGAAGCTCATATTTATGAATGGAAGATCGAACTTTCTTAAAAGTATTTGAAAATTGTAAACGTTAAGAAATGTTGATAAACGAAAGAGAAGCAAAAACGATATTTATATTAAACGTGGGTTGATCATTCAAGTGGTTTGGGCGCGGCCGGTAAATAAGTCGACTACGAGATCTAATGTTAAGCGTACCGCCCCCGCAAGTGGTGCTGCATGTTGAGAATTCGTCGGCGATCCACGTGTAGCTGTCAGGATCCGATTGTTGCGAGAACCTTTTCGGAATGCTGTATTGATACTCGACTCCGACATTGTAGTCTTGATAGAGAAGCTGCAAAGTAAGGAAATCAGGAGCTCCATCAACACGTTCGCTTTTATCGTAGCTCTTACTTCTGTTCCCGCGTACTTATCGTCTTTTCGTAGGTAATTTAATGGAATTTGAGTATAAGGTAGACTTTGGCAACTTTTAACTTACGACTATGTAAACTGCTTCGGAGGTCGGCCCTAGGGCCGATATCGTGTCAGGGGCTGAAAATCCTTGTGGTTCCCGGCTGTAATGGAAAATTGTCCCGGCAAAACGAAGACTTCGTGGAAAATCTATTCTCCAGTTGCCGTTCAGGTAGTAGTGCCCCGTCGTATTTCGGATAGCTGTACGTATTTTTTTATAATTCACATGAGTTAATGAATGTCTCCAGCCTCCAATCCAGCCGAATTTCAAGCAATCTATTTATCTTTCTCATACCGGATCAATATAATTTCAATGAATGCAGATAGTTAAGACGTTACTTTCTCCTTAAGAATATACGTTACGCGCACAACTTTAAAGAGCTAAAGTTCGTAAAGATCTTTCTTGATTGAAAGCCCAACGTGATCAACGTATCGCGGAGGATAATTATCCCGTACGCTGCCATTGCCTTATTCAATCGACAAGTTTCAAAGCCGTTATAATTGATAATTATTATTATTATTATACAATCGAGGACTTTTATCGCTAAGGAATTTATTATTAAGAAAAAATTATTCATTTCATTGGGACGTATAACAATTAAAGTAAAGAATTTCTTAATCCATAGATAATTAACCGAGGCGATTCAGCTGATTAATGTTTACGGTTTTATGGATATCGATGAAGCTGGCGTTCGGGTTCGAGCCTTACCAAGGTAATTGTTCGAGGGCTTGCTCTCCTTGACGAGAATATTCGTCGCTCCTTCGGGTATGAGGAGGATGTCGAGGTAGCCTGGAACAAAAATTAGCGTTCAGAGAGACATCGGAATGAAATTCGGTCGGAGCGGTCGCCCGACTGCGTCCAACTGGGTCCTACGCCCAAGTGACTCACCGACTTGCAAGTCATCCGCGTCGAAGAGGCCCCTGACGGTGTTGCAATCGGAGCCATCACCTCCGCACTCCCGGCAGGCGTCCTCTTTGGCCTCACTTCCCAGCATCATGTCGCATCCCACCGGCTGGAAAGAATTTTCGAGCGACACGTTATCATTATCAACACCACCACCACCGTCATCATCATCATCATTACTATTACTATTACTATTACTATTATTATTACTATTATTACGATTGTTATTATTGTTATTGTTATTATTATTATTATTATTACCATTGTTATTATTGTTATTATTAATTGTTGTTATTGTACTGACATTGCATCCGTTTATTACCTTCTGAAATCATTTCACGCACGTCATTAAATGTTTCTCACCGTCCGTGTGGATTTAATTAATCGTCTCGTTATCTCTTTTGTCGTAACTGCTGTGTAGCCTTGTAATGTTATTATCATTAATACTTCCTGGCCGTTTTTCTCTTTGCTTGGCGAGAGCATCGAATCCGTGCAAATTTTTAAAGCCGTCGTATTCGCAAAATTCAAGCGAAATTACATTTTCCGATAATCTTTTTATAACGCTCAGACGATTCGGAGGGGAACCTTTTAGCCTTTTTGTTTTTTATTCCACTTTTTACCGAGCCTCGCCAAAGCTTTTCTCGCGTAATTATTAATTTAATTGTAAAAGTCGTAATGTTCATTTAAAAGAATATTACAAACGAGTATTTCAAACTTTAATCGGAGCGTGATTAGAAAGAAAAAAAAGCAACAAAACGTTGTGTCGTAATTTTTCAAATTTATATTTCAAAATTGCAAAATTGAAAGTAAAAAAATAACAACGATAATAATTAGGCTAAAAAGTAAAAGATGCTTATTTAATGAAGCCGTTGAAACGACGACAAAATAATACATTTTATTCGGACATTTGTACTCACCATGCATTTGCCTTCGACGCAGACGTCATTTTTCTCGATATTGCATAGGGTACCATCAATCACTTGTTCCCTGTGTCTGTAAAAGAATCTCTCACCTCGGGGCATGCAATTAAGCTCACACTTGTTATGTCCACCCGTGTATGGTATCCAGCTGGAAAAGGAAAATTTTATTGCCTAATGTGTTTACAACAAGCGCGAGAAGAAATGGGATTCGTAGCGCAGACTCGAATTATGAATATCAAGAAGAATTTTCACTCGAAATCGGCTCGATTTACATTTTTCAATTTAAACAAATGTTCAATTCATTTATTATAGAGAAATCCAAAAAATACAATTTACGGGCCGATGCTTCAGTTTTCTTATTTCTTCATCTTTCTTTTTTTTTTTTTTTTTTTTTTTTGTAATCTCCATCCAATTACTTTATAATATATAAAATGTAAAGGAAAGTACTTACTCGTAATATACCCCTTCGAAAGGCTGACTGTTGAACTCCGCGCATTGCTCTGCACGAAAGTCCTTTTTCTCTCCCGAGCATGGCTAATCAAATAATGCACATCAATTCATATGTTTAACAGTACTTTCGCATTCGAGAACTTAATTGCATTGAAAAGTATTTTTAAGTAAATTTTCGTTACTAACAAAATATACGTATTTGAGTATTTTACAGCTAATGCCTTCGCATCGCAGTTATGTTTTATTATTTTTATGTTTGCAAATTATGTTAATGTCACATCATTAAATTTATATTTAATATAAAAAAAATGTTTATTTATATTGAACACACTATATTTTCGAAGCGAAAACGGATATTGTATTTACATAGGCATATTTACTCCAGTAGACATTCCTAGAATTCCAGTTGCAAATACAAAACCTAACATTCGTTTTTTCTTCTCCTTTTTTTTAAGAATAGCAGCAAACGCATCTAAATAATAATAATAAATATTTTGAATAATAATAATAATAATAATAATTATTATTATTATTATCATCATATTACTTATATTATCCTTTCAATATTTAACTTTGATTATGAATAAAATTTTGTAAATCTGTTCGAAAAATAGAAAATACCTGCACATGTGGCTTAAGCTATACAATAATGTTCAATGTACAGGCATTTCAAAGTACAAATTATTCATTTTCCTTAGCTAGTAACGAAACAGTTAGATAAAATGAAAAATTCTGATTGAAATAATTACTAAAAAAAATGACATTCGATACTCAATTAAGAATAAAGTATACTGAATGAGTAAGACGCCGTGTATCTTTATTATGACATAATAATGATATTAAAATGAAAATGGAACTCAGCAAAGTCTTACAAGATTCGAATAAACGATTATATTGGTATTTTGTGTATGCAAAAGTAGATTATGTGAAGTAAAGTTCATTCGAGTATATGAGATTTATGATGTAGAAAGTAAAAAAAAAAAAAAAAAAAAAAAAAACTGCAAATCCATAATGAAAGTCAATACTAATAGTTTATTGCATAGTAAATTATTTATCAGCAAGAATTGAATTTGAATTATTTGTATCTCTTTAGCATAATGAATCATAAATTTTTGAACGTCAATTTTCAAAAATTACGTAAACACAATGTTTTAATGAATAGGTTAGGTTCGACACAATAGTAATAAGTTCTGGTGGAGTTCGTTAATTTTTGAATTATTACATGTGCATTACTTCTTCACCTAAAGATTTTTTTCAATTCTGAACACTAATTATGATGTAATTAAAGATTGAAATATTTTACGAAAACTTTGCAGTGAATAAAATTATAACAATTTAATCACTCTTATATAGAATATAATATTGTTAGTATTATATGTATGTATGACGTAGAATGCGTCCGGTTCCATGCAGCAATGATAGGAGGATAGTGTTGTAACCAAGTGCATATGTATTGTTAGATTTAGCCTAGAGGAAAGCGGTTATTGTGAAAACGGAAAACAGTTCCGGTCTTATTTTACGTCCGCATGAAGTTGTAAGCTTTTATTTCATGTCCTTCTCATTTTTGCACGAAACCTGTACGTTATTTCAAGTTAATTTTTACCAGATTTATTTACCAGATTATTCATTACTTATTACACGATTTATATATACCTTACGCTGTAATACAATTTTAATTACGCGTTAACAGGTGTAATTAAATTTTAATATTTAAATGAAATTTTTAGAAGATCCTATTCACGTAGAATTTCCAGCCTTTCCCGAATTCTCGCCTCTCAAAGCTTCGCCGAACGCGCACACGTACCCGCGCGCAATTACAAGGCGTTGAAAAAGGATATGTTTTATATAGCGTTTATATATGTACTTGCACAGAGAGTTAATCAAGATTAAAGTTTCTGGCATTATTAGGATTCACTGGTTCTTCCTAAATGCCCAATGCTAATGAAAAAGACTGAAAATTTCTTCTTCGAAGCCTACGTTGCAATTAACTTGTAACTTCAAAGTAATGTTATTCCATCCATTCGTAAGCATAAATTTTTATATAGTACAGAAAAATTTATCTTATTTTAATTTCAATACTACTCTGGACATGTTATCTTTAAATCAATTAAACTGAACTATTGAAACATTTTTCTGACAAGAACGGAATAAAGTAAATAAAAATAATGGTATCGATTAAGCTTTGAAGCTTGAAAGCAAGTCGGATAAAGCAACGCTAGACTTTTTTATGAACCGTCGACTGAACCGCCACACTTTATCGGTTCGCTTACATAAACTATGAAGAATTTTCGATGTATTAAAGAACTCTCGCTTCTCTATACGCTCATTTATGAATAAGTGCGAGTGTGGTTCGACCATTGAACGAACATTAATTGTAGCTTCGATATACCGAGTGTTTCCAGCAGAAAAGGGAGAAGAGAACAAATAACGACTTGGAGGGTTCCTGATAATTCCACGGGCATCAAAGAGAGAGAGAGAGAGAGAGAGAGAGAGAGAGAGGCGCTGTACATATCTAGTATGAAATTTATGGTTACTGATTTTTCGGTCCTTGAAAAAGGCAGCTTTTTCCTCGCCTACGGACAAGTAGCCTCAGATACGCTCAAGCTGTATGTTACGTAGTAGCTTTCGCGGTTCTATTTAGCGAAGCAAGGAATTACAGGCGATACGAAGCACGAGGATGAGCGAGAAAGAATGTATGCTAAATCATTATTTGTAAATGAATCAAGTGCTACTTATGTCGGTATTATGGCAAAAAAGGAACGATGTTTTTCAAGCTTTTCTTTTTCGTTGAAGATTCTATGAAGAGGAAAAAATATATATGCCATAAGATGCTGGTGTATGAGAATTTTTCCTTTTCCTTTGGATTATGAATATTGCGTTTAGAGCGGATAGGAAAAGTATTCCAAGCATTATCATTAATAATACATATTCGATATACGTCCATTCAACTGATCTGGTGTTTATTTATTTAAAGCATAAAAATATCGATATTCTTAATCAATTATTAAAAAGTATTAATTAAAAAACAAAAAAAAAAGCTTGGTACTAATCCTTAAGGTTATCGTTATACAAGCGTCAAAATATCGATTTAAAATCATCTTATATAAATAATTTTCACTTTTTAAAGGCATCTGATACGCATGTTTTGCAAGCCACTAAAAGGTTGTAGTTTTCCTCCTCTAGAATATTCAAGAAGAAGGATAGTTTTTTTTTTTTTTTTTTTTTTTTTTTTTTTTCGTGAACTACACGAACTGCTATATAAACGTGAAATATGAGGTAATTATTTTTCTATTAGAATAGACATTTGACAAAGCTTTAGACTTAATATTTATAATATGTAATATTTTCTTACGGTACGATAAATTGACTAAAGAAGATATGAAATTAAAAATTTTTTAAAAAAAAGTTATTGAAGTATAGAATGTAGATTTCCAAAATAGCAATAAATGTAAGCAATGGCGTTGAGAAGAAATATGTAATTTTATTGTAGATCGAATGCCTTGGGATTGTTGGGGATTGTTGCTTCTATCGTGACTTTATTACGAAATGGAGAGAGAGAGTTGTTAGTTCGGGATAAGTAAAAGCAATAATAATTTTGTAAAAGGAAGGCATACGCAAAAAAGCTCGAGCGATCTTAAGTATTAAATGTCAATAGGCAAGGTAAAGCTCGCCGGTTTGTATACAAAGCCATGGAGTATCAATATCAATTTAGTTTTCCGGTACATCGTTACAGATCAATAAAACGTCTCAGGACACATCAAACATCTTTCAATTTCAGAAATAGAGGGTTTTTGATGCGCTCCACGTTCGCCGCCCACTCGCCTCTGCAAAAGTTACGTCTCGTGCGGGAGGAATATGAAGCCGAGCTAAACGGGAGAATGAATTATTGAAAGGGAAAGAAAAGTAAGGGCGAGCACCACGAACGCGTTTCGACGTATATCTAAATTATTGAACAAGTTTTAATGGGATGGCCGCGTCGAATTTATGCCACTTTTACGATGTTTATTAAAGATACAGAGTTTACGCGGAGCTCGGACGCATCGTGCGGAATTCTGATGGACACCGGGCCCACTAAATAATTTAGCTCTGATCACGTACGCGGCGTCGCCCTCGCTTTCCTTACGCCACCCCTCCGCACCCCCGCACCGAACCGCACTGCTCTCTCAGGACGCTCGATGCAAAAGTCGGTCAATTTCAAAATTAAGTTCCTCCCCGCCCAAGTCTCTCTCTCTCTCTCTCTCTCTCTCTCTCTCTGTATTACGGGCGGTGCTGTTCTTATCGAAGAGAGCCATCGGCGAGAGATGTCCAATCATTCGTCCGGATGGCGCACGTCCCGTGAAAAATGCGAGGGTATAAATTTAGCATCTGCATTCTTAAGAATAAAGTATCCCGGAGTTAGCGCGCCAGCCTCCTCATCGACATACGTCGCTTCAGAATATAAAATAAAACGACACTGCGCTCGTTTGACCACTAGCAACAAGCCCACTTCAAATTTTTATAATTTTTTTTTTTTCGATCCTTCATCGCCTCCCCCAGTTTCGTGAAATTATTTATTTATTATTGATATTATTATTGTATCCGCTTCCTTTCGTTCCCGTCTCTGTTAAAATTAAACCGAGCCGCACATCCAATAAGCAACACTTGTCTATTTAAACCGAAATTTAACGCATTTTTTTTTTCATCCAATACTCACACAGTAATGTAAAATGTTATCTGGTGTTAATTGCATCTCTTTCGTAAGGACTTGAAAATCAAAAACTTGCTCTTCTATCGGTCATTAACCCTGCTTTTGTCAAATATTATGTAGGTTTTTCATACTTCGTCACGGCAAAATGTACGGTAAAATAAATAAAATAAATAAAATAAATAAAACAATCACCACCGACATTAATTTAAATAAATAAATACTTTTCTTTTTCGTATCGACATCTAGTTGAATCTATATTTTTTGCATAGATTTTAGTTTATTTTATATTGTTAAGAATATTCCACTCGGATATGTAATAAATTATGATTTAAATCCCGTTGTACAAAGAAGGCGCCTCTTACTTTTTTCTAAAATTTCGTTTAAGATAAGCATAAAAATATTCTTGGCTAAATTATATTTACCTAGAATGTAATAATAATTTCGTTATTGGGGTTATAAGCTAATAGCGGCTTCTTCGTGCACAATAAATATCTCCTGTGGTTATAAAGTTTATCGCGAATCGAATGAAATTCCAATATAGTATTAGGGGTTGAAATTGAAGACGCTTCATATCGATTACAAATAGCTAAATCATTTCCTAGTTCCGTAGCCACGAATACCTTGGGTGTGGCGAAGTTGCCAAGAGATGATTTTGGATATCGGAGTCTTAATAAGTTCAGATACTTTTGTCCTCTAAAATTTTGGGAATTCAATTTGCCGAGCTCAGCCATCCTGAAAAGTTAATGTTACTTGGAGTTTTACTGTTCCCGTAAAAAGGATGTATTGGTTTATCTTGAAAATCGCCTCTTCTCTATCTCTCTTTCTCTTTTCTTTTGCTCTTCACCATGTCCTTGTGCGTCGAATGTACATCTTTATTTACCTTTTCGGTTAAAATTGAAGTTCTACAATGGTATTTCATTTTCCTTTACTCTTTCTTTTATGCCACATCGTATTTTTCTACCGAGACATGTGTATGCACAAAGTGAAAACAAAAATATTCGAACTGAAAAATCTACTTTCACATTCGCTACTTGAACAACAAATTTGTTTAACACTAGATCGCATTAAACATGTAAAGCAATCATAAAGTTCAGCTAAAATTACAATTAAATTTAGATATCAAATGTTTACTTCTTCATTTAAATACGTTACATAATGCAAATAATCTACTCTTATTCATTACGGATTATTATACCGTATTTAAAAAATCTCTTAATTATATATGTACATATTTACTTACAATAATTACAAAGTCTTTAAAGTTTTTTATTTCATAGAATATCAATTGCAAAATAGTTTACGAAAGCTCGTTTTTTCTTCAAAATATTGTAACATTTGAAGTTGTGATTTAAATAAATATTAGAGCATTTCAATATAAGTAGATATTTATTAATTTATGAGGAATTTTAAACTAATGAATTTTTTTTCATTTTCTTTGATATTTGGAAAAGTACTAAAAGCTTAAAAAATTTATGAACAAGTTGAACATTTCTTGTATACTCAAACGAATTTTTATTAGTAATATTTACGACAAATCACTTGAAAATATGTATAACGATTTGTATTTTCACTTACACTTAACAAAGCATTTAATAATAAAGTGAAATAGTTTATGCAATTGAGCGCAATTTTTTTTAAATATAAAACATTAAAAACAAAGCATTTTTACTTTTTTAGTTGTAAAATTAAGAGGTGCTTTAGATAATGGCCATAGTAATGAAATTAACTGGTTTATTTACAAGTTAGTGAGTAGTTTAGTGAATTTTTATAGTACGTAAAAATCTTGATTGTATTAATTCATTAATTAGTTATTGTGCACGGGTTTACGATTTTTTTACGTGCACAACTTTGGGAGATTCTGGGAGGGGGGCATGAATGTCAAGAGATTTAAAGGTAAAGTAGAGTGTCATTGAGTTTGGAGAAGAAATTGTCGAGGCCCGTATTCCCTTGAATTTCGTGGATGCGATATGATAAAACATGATGGGCCGATGGACAAGAAAAAGCCCAGTGGAGCAGGACCGAGCGCGTTGCTCGAACGGATTGCGCGGTCGATAAAGCAGAGAGCGGGTTACGGGGGCAGAATTCAGCTCATAAATCTATGGGGGCCGCGTTGACAGAGGACAGCAGTTGGCGTGCTCGGCTTTCGGCAAATTGCTTCACGGTTAAATTCGTTACGCCTAGCAAATTACTCATTTTGCGAAACGGCCTATCGTTAGAGCCGCCGTTGCGGTGCGATTGTTTGGATTTAAAAAGAGCCGCGGCACAGGTGGAGGACGACTTTGATTCCTTTGTTTATCATTGCTTTATTATGGGACGGGCGCCGAGGGAGAAAAAGAATAGGATCCCCCTGCGGCCTACTTTAAGAATGCATTTATGTGCCCAACGACTCCATAAATTTCATTGGTGACAATTGCGATACACCGGCTCGTCAATTGCTCCGGATGCCCCTTTTACTAGTTACGGAGTACGTCTCATTGATAACAGGCCAAGATTTATCGTGCAAGATATATTGCCGAGGAACTCTATTATATTTCTAGTTATAAAATTATACTCATTTCAGCGACTAGTTTATTATTAATGTTTGCGTCAAGTAACGTTAGCGCAAAATTTTTTTTTCATCGCGACATTCGGCTCAGGCTAAACACAACTCGTTACTTATCTAAAGTGAATTCCCTCTCTCTCTCTCTCTCTTTCTCTCTCTATCTCTCTCTCCCCCACCCTTTCTCTCTGTAGTTAAAGTTCGGTTTAACAATGCAGTTTATGTCATATTTCATATTTCATCCTATAATTCCAAACAAAGTACTGGACTGAGAACGTAAAGAATATATATATATATATATAAACATTTATTATCATGTATATAAGAGTTTCATCATAATTAAAAAACTTTCCTAATACGGGAGCCTTTTTCACTTAAAAAATAATAATATAAAAGATGAATTCTCCATTACTAAAAGCATTATATTTCATGCGCGAAGCGCTCCACGTAATTATGAATAATTTACAAAAGATCTCTAAAGCAGCCGCTGTTATCTGTACTAAATTAAGCCGCCAATGTTTTCCCAATAATTTTTTACGCGCTTCACTTTTAATAACATCGGGAATTCAAAATTTCATATACCCTGTCCTTTGTAAAATAAATTCACCTTGCGTATCGTAACCCGTATAACCTACATGCTTGTAGTGATGTTCGAAACATTTAAGCTTCGGTAACTGAAAATGTCAAACGCTGCTCAGGATTTAGTGTACTAGATCAAAGAAACTTTTTTAGCGATTATGTACGATCGAACGGTTTAAATCAATTTCGTAGGAACGCTGCGCATGCTTTCTAAATCTTCAATTTAGAAATTCCATTTAGTAGATCTCATTGATAGAAATGCCTTTTTTTTTTAAAAAAAAAAAAAAAAAAACCTTTACAATCGGTATTTAATAAACAATTTCATAAGCAATGTTTTTCAGATCTTATGCATAATTTTGGAAGATTTTTGAATTATTACGAATGAAAGTCGCGATTAATGTACGGTACATGCAAATTTATTATTTTTTTTTATTAAAATCAATATTTTCTGTAGCCCAGGAAAAGCATTTAAAATGCTATCTACCAGAAAGAGGTGCTTGCTTTTATGAGGGAGAAGTTAATTAGGAGCCGGCCTATAGTCATTACGACTCTCTTGGAAACTACAATCAAACTACTATCAAAATGATTTACTTGCGCTAACTGCTGCTAGTCGCTTCGGAAAGCTATAGACTTGCCAGTTACCCGTATCCGTTTAATGCCGGAACGCCCTGGTATAAGACGCTTAGAATACATACTGCGTATTTACTTGGTTGGCAAGCCATAAAATCATTTTAAAGCCCCACCCCCGTCCCCTCTTTATTTTCCTGTAAGGAAAATCTGTAAGGTAATGGGAGTGGAATTGGCGGCTTTATTACCACGTACGGAAAAATGTTGAGCTCGTTTGGAAGCGAAAAGCTCGCTCGAAAGCGGACAAGAAAAATTTCATTTCACCCCTCTAATGCTCCTCGAGGGAATTAAAGAGGACCGATCGAAGAAACGCACGTGACCACCGCTAAATCAAGCGACTTCGACGGCCTTTTTCTTGGCCACGGTAGTTTATCGCACGAAGCGCGTCGATATCCGCCCCCCTCTCCCCCGTAACCCCTCCTGTCATTAAAAACAACTAGCGTGCGTGCTTGTGTGCGTGCGTGCGCGCGCGTACGTATAATGTAGCGTACGTTAGGGTGTGTACGTGCTTTCAAAGGCGACGTTTGTAAATAAGCGCGATTACTTGAAGGATTGTCAATAGTGCGCTGCAAGCGAGTCAATACATTAAAATAGAGATCTTTGCGTATTTTTATCTCAAAGTGATTGCTGCTTCTTCATTTTCTATAACCTTTATGCTTTTGCCATTTAGCAAGGTACACGCTTGTTAGCGATGCAAAATTTATGGCTGAAACCTCTTTATTTAAGAAAACTAAGCCAACATGAGCTTTCACCGAGGCAAAATTATTTTAATGCAAAGATTTTTCTCTTCTGATATTCATGATATTTCTTGCCTTTGGAATCCGTAAATTCTAAATGAACCTGCTTTCTACCTCAGCACGTAACTATTGAGCAGAATACGTTAAATAATATTGAGTTACTTTTAGTGCTTAATAATAAAGAATCATTTAAAAATCTATAAGACGATTCTTTTTAGTTAATAATAATTTTCAGTAAAGACAATCGATATATAATTGGGAAATAATAATTTTTAGCAATTCATTTTTTCTTTCTTTTTTTTTCTTTTTTTTTTTTACTACATGCTTCAAGAAAATTTGCAACAAAGATTCGTTCGTATAATAAAAGAATTAGGTTGACAGTAAAATAAAAGAAAAACATCTTTCTTTAAGGATATCTGTCGGTAACATAAAAGTTTATGTCAGGGCTCAAGCGTTTATATAAATGTAAGATTTAAGTCCGAGTCGAATCTGAGCAGAATTATATTTTATATACAGCAACCGTAATAGTAAATATATAATATAAAGACTTATGTTCAGTATTTTAAATGTAACATGCAATTATAAATTGTATAATTGAATCAAGAGCTTTTAGGATAGTTTAGAATTGAAATCCTAACAAGTTGCGTAAAACTTTATGAAATCTACACGGAAGTCGTGTAGGTATATTTATTATTGGGCACCGTTGTAAACGGCCCTACTGTTCCACATTGTTGTCCTACCATAATATGATATTCAGAGCATTTATAAAGCGAGAAGATGGGTATACTAAATATTTTTAAGACAAATCTTCCCGAAGGAATCTTGTGTATAGAATTTATTGTTAATAACAACGCATAGAAATTTCGCATTGAGGCATTTAAAATAAAGGAAAAAAAAGAAAAAAAAAGAAAAAGAAAAAGAAAAAGAAAAAAAGAATAATAATAAAAATATAAGCTTTTAAAATTTTGTAGCTCTCGAGATATTTAAAGCCATAAAGTTCTTATTGAGCCCTTTCTTATGTGCGAGTCCAATATAATGCAGTGGCGGATGGCTTGTCTTGAAAGCTTAAAAAACTGCGAGCGTGCTCTAAATAATTAACGCGTCCTATAAGAATTGAGTAGAGCTGTAAAAAAAAAAAAAAAAAAAAAAAAAAAAAAGAGGAAAAAAATGCATTGGATCTACGAATTAATGTTGAAAGCGTCTGAATATTTAGCTTTTATCGGACAACGCGTTTCGCAATTCCGCTCCGTAAAACTGTTGCTTCGGATACGCTACGTAAAAAAAAAGACTTGCACGGTAATTGTTTTGTGGGTGAGGGGCGGGGGCGGGGGGGGCTTCGAAGCCGAGGCGTCGAGGATACGCTACGGTACGTTTCGAAAGGTCGTCGTCTTCGAAAGCTCGTCGAAAGCGAAAGTTGCGTGGAAATAAAGATTACGCGTGACGTAAGAAAGGGCCTGACTCGACTCGGTATTGCCCCGTTCGTCGAGCCTCTTCTCCTGCGGCATCTGCTTCCCGGCTGCGAGAGCGTGATTTTTACGCGTGTGACGAATACTTTATTGCTCTCGGAATGGTGGCCTCATTGAGCCGAGAGGGTCCCGGCCATAGAGGCTATTTTCTATTTTTGAATGTGACAAGTGAGGAGCCTCGTTGCCTAATCGATCTCGGAGAAACCAACTTTTTATTACCCTTTCGTTTATTTCACGTGCCCCTTTCCCGATGAATTTCACTGGACATTCAATTTCAGACAGTAACCTAGGACATCGTGATGCCGAATCCCCTGGCGGGGTGGGGAGCGGGTGGGCGGAGACGACCGAGAAAGAGCTTTCTTTACACGTACATGCATACATATATATATATATATATAGTTTTGCGCGAGCATCGATCGCAGTGAAGGTGAAGCTTCTTTCAATTGAAAACGGATATGCCGCCGTTATAATTTTTATTACTCGCCCATGTAGTAGGAAATAATTTTCTTAGCAGCTTTGCAATGGCCATTCGTGTAGGAAAAAATCAATTATATTATACTCGGGTAATGGTAATGCCGTAGGTCAGCTTCGTTCGACGCCGTCACGTACCGAATAAGTCAGCTATTTTATTGCGAATTTTATCGCCTCAAAGATTCCGAGCTCTAATTGCTACGAAATGTGACAACTGCTTGATATATTATTTCCTCAAATTATGAATTTCTAGATTGATTCTAGGTATTTCTTGTACGACTCCCGGGAGTAAACGTATTTTTAAAAGGAGAATTAAGCAGTCCGAGCCTTTGATTTACGACCTTATCATTGAATATATTGAATCTATTTGAAAGAGGACGGTAACAAAAAAAAAAAAAAAAAAAAAAAAAAGGAAAAAAAAGAAACAAGAACCGGCTAATCCAAAATGTTGGAGGGTAACATTAATTTGTCTTTAAATGAAGTCGAGGCCCCCGCGCCTCGACTCCCAAGGATGGGGCCGTGAATTAAGGATATCTCTCGGGTGCCGATGGAGGAGGGATTGTACGGGAACGGTAACGCGGCGGGCATTGTAAGCATTGTAAGCATTGTAAGCATTGTAAACAGGCCGTAAATCAGTCGGTCGGGGTGGTCTCTTTCTTTTGAAAGCAGCATCCATCCCAGATCAGATCACGGGAGGCGCGCCTACTAGCACTTTTATTTTATTATTACTATTGCCGGCCTCCCTCGCAATTCCTCATACTCGTATGCGGCTTCGCGTCCCCTTTTTCCGGAGGAATAAACAGGAGGAGCTTTTAAGCGCTCGCACTTTTACGTCAGAGGCAAGGAAGGCTTCGCTTGAGTAAATCAAGACTATTTCGCGAGGGAGAAGGAAAGAAAGAGTTTCGCGCTCTTGGCGTTGGTGAGAAAATTCACGAGGTCAGTAGTGGATAACTTCGTCGCCCCGGCTTGGGGTCGCGAGCACATAAAGACGCCCCGGCAGCTAAAGAGGTTAAAGAAAGCAAGAAGCGTGAACTTACTTTGCTGAATTTCTTTAATACCTTTTTCAGCATGGATTTCTTATGCCTAAGCTCTCGGTATAAAGACCCAGTCAACTCTTGCTTTAAAGTCTCAAGTGAAATGAGATCTTGGCTTGATTAATATACATTTTACTGACATTACGTATTGGCAATTTGTTTTCGCAATACTCAATATGAATAAAAATAAAAATAAAAATAAAAATAACACAACGAATGATTGAAACTAACGCACCGTCGGACGTTTATAAGATCTAAAATATATCTATATATACTCCGATTATTATTATTATTATTATTATTATTATTATTGTTGTTGTTGTTGTTGTTGTTGTTGTTGCTGCTGCTGCTGTTGTTATTATTTACGGCTTTAAAGTTGCTTTAAAAGTCTACACTGTTTCATTCAAATATGTATTAAAAGCAGTAACGTTGAATTTATGGTCAGTCTAACAGACATATCTCGAGACAAAATATATTTAATATATCTGGTATAAAATCAATAGAATTATGACAAAACAATAGTTCACACGGATTTATAAAGAAGAATAATGTTACCGTACAACATCTGCGCTGCTTTGCAAAATTTACTAATTTATTAGGTCAGTGCTTCGATTCAAATGCACATTTTATCCAATACAAATACAGCCTCAAAACTTTAAGGTGTTATATAACGTTTGCAAGCTCTGTAATCTTGTGCAAATTGTGCATTGAACAACTTCAAAGTACACGAGCTTGGTCAATATTATGTTTATTTTAATCGAATTTTTCTCTCTTGCTTCAGTGAATATTCTAATTCTACTCAAATATTTTATTTCATATAAAATCTTCGCAGTATGTAAAAACACAAAGAATAGCATTACAAAGCTTTAATTTTCATTCAACGCCTTACCCATAGAGTCGTTTACTTGAAAATTTAATATCTTACTCTAACCTATTTGATCTTGGTAACTAAGTTGATTAAAAATTAGTTTCGCCCAAGTGCGAATAAATAAAGAACACCTTTATCGTATTTAAAGTTTAAAAAAAGTATAATAAATAACTGCTTATCATGAAGATCGAATGTATAAAAATGTAGACCATGTAGGGTAAAGTATTGGAGGAAAATAAGTGAAAATCATAAACGAATGCGTATGAAATGGAATTATTGGAAAAATGCTGATCTCACCTGAATATTGCAGGAGAAGAATCGTTTCCGAGAGCCAGTGCATCTTTCATTATTATAGTCACTAAAACATAAAAGTAATTTTTAAAAATTATAAAAGTAAATACGTAAAGCAGGGGTTTAAAGAAATTTTGTGCGACAATTCTGTTGCTAAAGTGTACATAATGAAATTTTAGGAAAATGTTAGCTTTGCAAAAGAGAGATTAGAGAGATAATAGAGGACTCGTTAAGAGAGAAATTATTTAAGGTACGAGTGTCAGTGGCAATTAGTCAGATAAAAATACGTTTGCTTGGACAAAGTAGTTGGGGGTCGGAGGGGCCTTAAAGGCCACTGAGTTTGATTAGAAATTAGATGCGTTTAGTAGGTATCGGGGAACGTTGGCTCGCGGAAAGCGGAGGATCCTTAATCGGATTTTACGGCCCGTTTAGTCGTTAAATGCATTCGAGCGCCCTGCTCCGTTGTCCTGCCCCCTCCCCCTCCCCTCCCCCTCCCCCTCATCACGCTCGACCATGTAGTCGCAGTCGTAGTCGTAGTCGTAGTCGTAGTCGTAGTCGTAGTCGTAGTCGTAGTCGTAGGTGGCGTCGACGCTCGACGCTTTTCTTCGCTCGGGGTGTGCAACCGAGTGGCCAAAAAAGACAAGAGAAAACAAAAGGATCGCGGCGAAGTACTCCTCGTACTCGAGGGGGTGGAGGGAGGGAGGGAGGGAGGGCGAGGGCAGGTAAAGTTACGCTCGTCGCAATCGCGATAAAAACTCGCGAAACGTTCCTCGGGATATCCGTTTAATAATTTGAAAAGCAGGGCCGGGAAAACTATGTCGGCCCGTATCTAATAGCCCTTTATTTATCTCGACCGCGAGTGGGATGGAACTTTTATACGGGCAAACAAAAAATGGGGGATCGCGGCTCCGACGAAACTTTCCATTAGCGCGCGTTCCCAGTTCGCGCGTCTTTGCCAAATACACGCATACATTACAACGGCCACGTACGAATAAATCAGCCTACGAACTATTCCATAATAATGCTCAACGAAAAATGGATTATATTCTTTATGCGAGTATCGGATAGCGATTTACGCGAGTACGCCTCATATTATTTATCTAACTTTTATATCGCGTTCCTTGATAATATGCTCGAATATCCTTTCGATATATTTCTATGCCGTCGATAATACTTGCAAATGGAAAATAGCTGTCCTCCTCCTCCTCCTCCTCCTCCTCCTCCTGCCACCACCCCCGCCCCCGGGAGAACGCTCGCGCATACGTAAACGGGGAATGAACGTCTCAATTGGTATTTGATCAATATCGATATACCCACTCACTCCTCTATACTGCATTAGAGCAATAATAGTAGGTAAAAACGTGAGCTATGGCTTATCGTTGATTTTTAAATTGAATGCCATAAGCGCTTTCCCAAAGTCGTTCTGGAGCTGTAAATTTATTCGACCTCCCGATTGGGGATATCTGCCATCGGAGTGGCGCCAAAGAGGTTCGCACGAGGGTATTGTCGCCTACTGTTGGGAAAGGAACTTACTCTCTGTCGAGGCACTCGCGGCTCTGCTGCGCTACGCCACCGCCGCAGGTCCTCGAGCAGGAGGTCGGATGTGACCAAGGACCCCAGCTGCCTCGCTCCGGCTCCTCGTTCTCCAGGACGAAGCTGCCCGGCGCGTAGCTCTCGCCGTGTTGTCTTCTGTGCCTGTCATGGCGTAGCCGTATGTGATGCTGGAACAGAGAGGAGAGCTTACATTAGATTAGCGATCTTAGCAAGCAAGCACGCGAAGCTCCGCGTCAAAGGCTCCGTGTCTAACGATTTATATCTATCTATTCGTCTATCGGCTTATATGAAAATTCATCAGATCCCGAGAACGCTTACTGGATTGGATGTTAACGAAGCTATTTGTGCGGCTAGTCAGCGAAAATCCGTAGCGGCAAACCTTTTAATTACTCGGATTTCTTTTAGCGATCGAGTTAGCTTGAAGTCGAATTGTGGGAAGAGCGTCGTCGAGTCGTTCGGCTTTAAAGAGACGGAAAATCGTTGAGGGGCTCGAGATTAATTTCCGAGAAAATAGAGCTACGTAGGGCTTGGTCGCCCAAGTGGCCCTATAATATTTCAATGGCTCGGTCTTTCTGGCGCGTGTCCAGACCAATTTGCATTCGTTGGCACGAGAACTGCAAGATGCCAGGATGCGCCGCTTTCTTTACAAAATTATCGCCCGAGACTCGTTAAATCGGATATTTTTGAAACATTGATCAATTCGCCGATAGCGCGATCCCGATAGCGGCCGCCATTTTTCAAGAACGACCGATCAACTCATAAATACGCGGATAGATATCCCGTAGTTATGCATTTATGGCAAGCTTATCACGAAAAGCCACTTTATTTTTTTTAGCGAACTTACAGCCCCACAAACATTAATTTTTCCATCACATTAACCCATTGCCAAAATACATTTTTCATTCTTTCTGTGTTTTTATGTGGATTTTTATATTAATTTAATTTAATATCATCAGGCTTATAAGACAGTGTTGTCATTGACATTGGTATAAGACCTGTATTACAACTATCACACGAATGGAAGAAATGCAAAATCATTACTTGTGCTACAGTACAATAGGTAATTGAACGTAAAAAACTTTCTTAGATAAATACAATCAGTACGGATTTTTAACCCTATATTTATACGGAAGTTTTTTCTCCCAAATGACGAAAGTTTGGTTTTTTAATTGAAACAATATTGATAACGGTGCAATTATGGTACATTAAAGTTCATATTATTTCTACGTCAATAAGTAATTGAATTCGTTACCGTTTAGAATACTACATACAATCTTTTAGTATTGAAAGACTCAGTGGCAGCGAGTAACTAACTACGTTACTTTATAGCTTTAGACAATATAAGGACGAGCGCTAAACCGTAATCTTTTAAAAAAGTCTTCTTCATTTTTACTCGTTCGATTCGTTACGATTTATTTTATCCGTTGGAAAATTTATTTTCAACTTCAAAATCAACTTCCAAAGACTCACTGAATATTGAGTTACATGAAAGAAAAAGAATTTAATTTTCATCAGGAGACTGAAAATTATGATAATTTACATGGAAAGTTTTGTTGAAAAATCGTTTTCGTTGCCCGTGATTTATAAAATAATTTTAAATGATCTCGACTGGCATAAAAATCCGTATCTTAAAGTATACATTGTTAATGGAATTTGACTTTGTACAAGTAAGCCATCTATTTCAAGATAAATTTCAAGACATATTATTTAATCTGCAATGCTATTCTGAATATTTCGTTAGAAAACAATGAGAATTATTAAATATAAATCCAGAGCAACGGCTTACAATAATCCAAGGAATGCTTTTTAGATAATGATGTTAATGATGAACGATGATGATAATGACGAATGATGTCGGAGCGAAATAACAATATCGACAAGTCTAACTTCAGTGCGACTGGCCAGTGGAGTGGCAAGAGGCGAATAATGAGTATTAATAATATTAAATAGCAATAAAAGGTAAAAGATGGAATAATGGGGAGTCGGGGATTGCATTAGGTGTAAAATAGCTTTTGAATAAGCAATGTAGGCGCAGAGAAAGCTAATGAAATCTTATCCATCAATGGGCAGATGCGTGTGCTGTTGTCGAGATCAGTCAAACGTTACATCAGCGACTCATTCGACTGGGATCCGGGGGACGGTGGGGCGGTAGGTCGGGTGTTGGGTTCGGTAGGGTCGGCCTCGGGGAGAGAGGATCGCGAGGGCGAAAGCACGTGTTAGAGCGCGATGGGATGAATAAGTAATTGCTCGTCTGAGGGGTAAGGCACGTGGCACGTGAATTCATAATGGCCGAAGCGGAAGTTCTCCGGGCAAAAACCTTCCCGGCAAAAATGCCGTGCCCGTGCGCGCGCGCGCGCGCGCATATCATCGTGACTTTGAGTGCAATTGGAAAGTGGTGCCGTGGCCGTAGATCAACGTCGTGGCCAGTATTAAGGTCCGGATGGTTGAGAGCGAGATGTTAATGCCGTCCAGCGGAGCTTAGACCAACGCGGCCGCAGCTGCGCCGAGGTGATTTTTATCGAGCGTGGGAGAGCACATGAGGCATTTCGATGAAAGCCCTCGCAGTCTACTTGGCTTCGGTCCTCTTTCCCTCCCTCCCTCCCTCCCGCCCTGACGACTCCGCTCATCTCTCAAGCGCATTTTTTATCCGCGTTTTCCCGAGGCGCACATGTGATACGATACTACTACTACGGCTACTACTACTACTACTACTACTACTACCACCTCCTGTCTATTCCCCCGGGTCTCTCCCTGTCGCACGGCCCGCCCTCCCGCCTTTCTCCGTCAACGCATCTCACGCTCCCCCCGCGCATACACAATTTCAGTAGCTCCGACACGCCGCTAGATTCCTAGAGAGCTCTAGATTACGAATATTACGAGCTGCGCGAGCTTTCCCGCTCACGTCCAAGGCTTTCGTGCTGGGCCGAGCTTTTGTGCGGCTCCCTCGCCCTCGCCACTCTCCCATGTATTCTTGTCCGAGCCACAAAGGCCATTCTCTCATCCTCTTTCGATTTATTTTCAAGCCCTCCGCGAAACGCATTTTCACTCCGACAATGGGATTTTTCTGAAAATTAGTTTTTCCAAGTTTTCTTTACTCCTCACGGGAGCCAAAGCCTCTAGCACTCCACTCCGCTCCACTCCGCTCCACTCCGCTCCACTCCACCCCACTCCACCCTCCACTCCACCGCCCATCTTCCAGCCCCCCCCCCCCCCCATATCCCCACATCCCACCACCCATCTCACATGGCCCAAGTATCGCTGCCCACGAAACTTTAATTAAATTCGCCTCCATTGTATTATCCGATATTTAGCAAAAAATTTCGCAAATCCACTATTTATGGAACATTAATGATTAGGCTACGATACCGGGAGCCTCGACCGTTTTTGCTTCCTCGCAATTTTCTCAAAAGATAGAAAAAAAAAAAAAAATGCTTCGAAGCTTTGATGGTTATAATATTTCTAAAGCTCCCTATAAATTTTTCGGCTAATTCGGCCAAATAGTTTTCGCGCCCCTCCCTCTCCCCCCATCCTCCTCCCGCCACCATCGCTAAGCCGATAATTTTCAAGTTTAGCCTCAATTTTCTGGGCAAACTAATTATTCAAATGTGTCTGATCGTATTGTAGACGATATGTAATTCCTTGAAATTCAATTCCTTAGGCCAACAAATGCAAACCTAAAAGCTTATACTATTCCCAAATAAGGTACCGTCGAGGTACTTCTATTTCTATATGTAAAATTATTAAAGCTACACGACTGTTGAACTTGGCTCTCGATTTATACGACAGTTGGCAAACTCAATCCAAAGCGGAAATCAGTGACAAATTAATTTGCTTGTATGACACTGAATTTCCTTATCCTATTGTATAATCGATTTGATAATTATGTTAGAATTTACTTGGCAGTCTATAACATTTACAACATTTACAGTTCATTCGGTTAGTTAATATAAATGTCTTATATTAGGTGCTAGACCAAACTGTTAGAGTCTGTTAATTATTCGTGCCAACGATACGATTGTGAATACATTAATTTACATTATACTTAATTGCCAATTAATCAGCATATGTATTTTAATAAGCAGTTAAAAGGAATTGACTAAATATTTTATGAGTGCAAAAATTGTCCGAGTATCGCTCAAATTAATTATATTCATTAAAATTAATCAGTGTCACGATGCCACTATAGTAAAATATACAAATGAAGAGCTGAATTTAAAGGCTTTATTAGAATTATCAGACGATATGAGGAATTTGCGTCCATAAATCAATTGTTCAATTTACTGCTTAAACGGTGACTAAGAGAAGCGAATGGACAATACGGTGTAACCAGTAAGCGTCTCTCTCTCTCTCTCTCTCTCTCTTTTCTTATCTCACACTCTACTTAGAATCATTTATGTTGAGCTGGAACATAATTTTCTTGTGACTATTTTGAGCTCAAAATATTCATTTGCTCTATTACGGTATTATTAAGACTGAAATGTACTTTATGCCATTGTACCCCAGATAATATACGCTACTCTCATTAATTGATAATCTCAAGTCGGTATTTCGTGTAGCGTTCTCAATAATATTATATTAGCTACATAGATTTAAGAAAAGCATACTGTTAATTTTTGCTTAGCTCTGATATCAACATAGAAAAAGTTATGTCTAGCAAATTTTTAACTGCTAAAAATATTCCATGGTTGCTTATATAAAAAGTTTTTACGAGCTTATTCATTACTGGGCCTTTTTATGATTCTATCTTTAATGAACTATATGTCATGACAATAGAAAAGGTTTACAGCTACTAATTCGCATGTACTTATGGCATCTGTGAGCATCTAATTTATGCTAATTATACTAGATTGTATTTCAAGAAAGTTCAACGACCCCAACAGTTTTCATAATTTTCAATTAATTTTTTTTATACATACATAAACATGAGATTTAACTTAGAATATTAGAAATTTATTTAATGTACATTAAAGTGTTTTCTCATTTTCTTTAATTTGTCAAAAGAACAACATCATTAATATAACTTTAAAATCTTATATTTATATCTTTTTATTAAGTTATTTATTATATACATTTTATTATAAATAAATCGTACATTATTCTACAAATATTTTATACAATAATTTATTTTTATTAATTCAATTAATAATAATCATCAATTGAATAATTAATAATTATTATTAATTGAACATTGCCTAAATAATTGAATTATGAAGAATTATATTTTATTTTATTAATTTAATTTTATTCAAACCTCTTCAAATCATCAAATTATAACACACACACACACGCGCGGGCGCGTACATATTTTAACAGTAAATAATTTCTTTCACAAATGATTTTAAATATTTATTAATTATTTCCATATTATATAAATTTTTCTTCTTATGTAATGAGATTTATATAAAGTAATTTTATTAAGAATATTTTTGTTATTAGGCCGATGTATATATTTAGATAACTGATAACTAATATTTTCTCTATTAGTTATTAAGTAAACACGTGGGATTAGCTAAAGCATTAAATAATTTAATTCTATTAAAATTCTATTTAATGGTGGTTATGTATTCTTGGTAAAATTTCAAATTTACATTATAATTACAATTTATGTGTTCCAAAATTATTAAAAATATTAAGGTTATGTTTTAAACGTAATTTTTACAATAACAAATGTGATATGATATTTCAATAACTTCTAAATATTAGTTTTTCTTGTATAATCTCGTTTGATTCATAAATTAGAGTAAAAATTAACTTGCTTTAATGAAACTTATTTTTTATTAAAACTTGTTTAAATTTGATATTAAGTTAGCTTAAAAGCATATTTAATAGTGATTACTTTTTCATATTAAAACAAAACATTTTTAATCTCTTTCCCCAGAAAAACTTGTATATTTGTAATTCTATGCATTTACAATGCTTACATGCAAATAAAAATTGTGTAATTAATTTACTTAAATAAGAAAAACATTGGTTTACCTCATAAAAAATATTCATTATATACTTTAAAAAAATGTAATGAAATCTTTATGATTCAAATATCTAATCGGCCTACATAAGAAATGTAGTTAAAACACATGTCTTTCGTCTTTAATTAATGTATTTTTTTTCGAAAATTCATATTCAAATTTCCGGGCAGTTAGCCGAGTAGACGATATTATCCCTCTCTGAAATATCACATGTCTACATAATTATTGAAAGCAGTTAGCACTCTTGTTGTAGATTAAACCGAAAATTCGGTGCTGGTAGAAAAGATTTTTCGTATAATTCAAAGCCGAATCGGTAAAAGGAGTTGTTAACAAAGTGAGAACGAGATAATAAAAGTATATTTAAGCATTCGGCTCGTTTCGAATAAAATTTCGAGTCTTGAAAGAATCCGGTTGTATAATTTTCGTCGAGATGAAAGGAAAGGGAATGGCTATATATGATTTTAAATTTATCAGGTCTAGTGTTAGCCGAGAGACACGCCTGGCATTCACTCGGCGTTACGTGATGTTCAAGCCATGAAACGTAACCTTGAAACGTTATCCGGACTCGAGAGCGATGATCGACAATATTGACTTGTACAGTCTAGCGGCTCCATGACACGAAACTACTTTCATTTACGGAAGATAAGTGTTCTTTTATCTCAAAATTACTACTCAAGCCTACTACGACACTTGATCTTCATCTGTACGAATCAGTCGACATATCCTTACAATTGTTTGTGCCTTGTAAAATGTAAAAGACCTTCCCACCTCCCACTTTTCAAATATATATATATATATATGTACACACAAATTCATTCATCATTTGCGTAATATTTATCGCTTATTCTAATCAATAATAATAAATGAATATATATATGTATATATGTATATAAAAAAAAAGAAGCAGAATAAAAAGTACATTTATACTTAAGTTTGAATTCTTGTTATTTCATGTAAGCAACAGTTAACATACAACGTGCTGTTTGTTTTTATGTAAAATTAAAAGGCTTGTCGATAGATTGACTTCTTGGAAACAAGTGAAGAACATTACGAAAGGCGATTTCGTCGACTTCCTATGGAAATCATGAAATAGAGCTCCACGGGAGTCTTTCTCTAATTGTAATTTACATTAGCTTGTCCGGAAGTCTTCTCTCGCTCCTGCTAATCACGATTTAATACACGCACACACGCGTATCATTTCAGAGATTTCGCGCCTTTTCTCAGCGACGTAAACTTAGGCTACTCGATTAGTCGGGAGCTGGTGAAATAGCAATTTATCGGGTGTAATTGACGAGATGTTTCATAAAAAACGCGCCTCACTTAGTTTTCTTTCCTTTAAGTTTTGTATTCAATTTTTCTCGGCGTCATAAAACTTCCTCAATTCCATCCAAACTTTCCTAACTTTCGTTTTTCTTGCCGCGATCTTCAAGTTCTTACGCTTCGGATCCCCGCGCGCGTCTCTCCCCTCCTCCCGCCCCGCCCCTTGCCGTTTTGCGCTTCTTAAATGTCGTTCTCGTAGCGCCGCCCAAATAACTTTTCCACCTAGGCGCCCTGACCGCGGACGGGAAGTTATTCCCATGGAGGACGAGTGCCGTGAATACAAAGCTTGAGGTAACGAGTCGGTACTCGGGCTTAACACTCGCCGCTTCTCAATTAGCGCTTTGAACCAAGTTGGAGTAAATTCGCGCACCTCGTCCGTCTCATCTCTGCCATCGTCCGCAGGCATAGAGCTACGCAAAAAAAAAATAAATAAAAAAAAATAAAAAAAAATAAACCCTCTACCACCACTGTTCGTCCCTGCCCTCTCCACCTTTTGTTCCATTTAGTCCGAGAAACAGGATCCCTCGGGCGACTGCACGACCTACGCGACGTCCAGGAGCGCCCGCAGATTACCCGACGGGTTCTCTCCCTCATGGACGTGATCCCGAATCTCGGCACCGGTTCCCAGATACCGGCTGACTACCTATGCCGGAGCTACAGTCTTGACTGAAAGTTCCTCCCTGGTTATTTCGAATTATCTGCGATGATCTCGCAGAGCTCGGCCAAGGAGGAGTCGAGAATTTCATTTCGGCTCGAGTGAATTTCGCCGCTGATCGTTTGAGAAATAGAGAATGACTTATCAAAAACAATCGCATACAACGTAAGCATATAACTAAGGTATCCTTGTCTTACGTGTGCCTTCTCGTAATCATCTTACGCAATTTTTCTAAATTACGTGGCTCGATTCTACGGATACGCTGTGGAGAAAAGCGCTCTTAAAATTTTATTTGCTAATGTTTACGTCTTTGCATTTTGCCCTCATTCCGTCCCCTCCCCCTTTCCCCTCCCTACGCCTTCTTTTTTTTTTTTTTTTTTTTTTTTTTACAAAAGATTCTCATCAAAATGACAAACAGACACAGCATTTCGAGAAATAAAAACAAATTAAAACACTCAGCCTTTTCAATTCTTTTGAGGCCGTTCGGTTAAATAAGAACTTTGCGAACGTAACTTATAAAGCAAAATATGTGAATTCACCATTTGTACGTAAAATTAAATAAAACATCATTTTCATACGTCTTCTACGTATGAATACCTCTACAATGCATTATTTTCAGTTGGCATTCTGTAATTGTCTTATTTGAGCTAGGAGTATGTGTACAAAATAAAAGATATATATTAAAAAAATATTAACCTTTTTATATACAAATCTTCCAGTTAACTCAGCTTTATATTGTATTGGGAATATAAGGGCTATATATATATATATAGAATAAAGATAAATAGCAGAATTATGAACTTGTGAGCATTTGTCGACTTTAATGATTTATTTAAAAAATTTTATAAATATAAAAGTAAAACTGTTATAATGGCATAAAAAATTAATTTTTATAAAAATTCAAAAACATTCATTTAAAACGTATTTAGGATCATTAAATTGAATAACCGACTTTTTCCGAAAGCCATTAGCAGCGTATAAATTTAAAGGAAAATCTTGATATGCCAGAAAACTTTTAATCTGTAGTGTACGCAAATAGTTATACCGGATCTTTCTTTTGGCCGCACTTTACTCCTTTTCCTTGTCTCACCGAATGAAAGAACGGACAGCGTACTCGACCATACAGAGGTATATTTTCAGATTTTTTTATTCGCTGATATATTCTTAAAAATACTTGAGACTATGAAGGTATAAATTTATATAAAATGAGAAAAAATAGAGAGAGAGAGAGAAAGAGAGAGAGAGAGAGAGAGAGTCGAGGAAAAATACTAAAAAAATGAAACAGAGTTACAAAAGTTACAAAACAAAAAAAAACAAAAAAAAAGGAGAAAAAGAACGGAGAAAAAGAATGCGGATTATAAGTATTATATGTAAAATTAATACAATAGAATGGTATACCTACGTATTCAATAAATAGTATAACCATGCCTTCGTAGTTAATTTATTTAAGCGTGGGTTTCATTTCCATTAACAAGTCATAGCAAATAATTACGTATAGGTAAAATATTCCTATTTCAGTTGAATTCCTTCATTCATACGTCTCGGACAATTTGAGTATAAATGATCAAATGCGCTAAAGAGCCTGGATCTGAGAGTACTTGACCCATACTTATTTGTTTAATACGTGACTGCCGCATAATAATAACCGGCTTAAGTATTTTTCAAATTAACGTTTTTGTTTATGAATAAAGGCCTTTTTCAACATTGTAAAGCAGTTAATTGTATTTTATGAAAAACTTAGAAAGGGAAGGCGTAATAACGTTTGTTGATCGTGTGATTGAATCAAGTAAGAAATAATGAACGATTAACGAAGTGCGTATTAGCAATAATGCCTTTGCAGTCGGAGGGACACGTTATTTTATTCAACGCTATTTTAGGAAGTAAATTTCAGGTCGAAGCGCTGGAGAATCAGCTCGATCGTCAAAACAATGGGCCCGAAGAGAAAAGAGAGATAAAATAAAGAATAAAATAAAATAAAATAAAATAAAATAAAATAAAATAAAATAAAATGAAATGAAATGAAATAAAGGAGATGGAGGGAAGGGCAGTCGGAGCTGAGCATCCCCGAAAAGTTGGGACGTGGGGCGTCTGGAACGGATAAATGCCAGGAGAAGGGAATTTAGTTGGGCAAGTCGGCGACTCGCGTCGACCAACAGCAGTCCGTTTCGCTCTTTGGAGATGCGGATTGTCGCGCGCGACTCTCAGAATGCGGCTCGCTTTTGTACACGTCCCTCCCCCCCCTCCCGCCCGTCCATCCTCCACATACGGGTACTGCACGCCCACGAATTTCTGATTTGGAATAGTCCGCACCTGACGGCATGATTGCGGGGTATTGTTATCATCAGTGAAGCATTGTCGCCTGTACTTACGTATCGTGCTTGGGTATTTGTCACGTGCGAGGCCACCAGGACGAGGAGCACCAGCAGCGACCTGAAACAATCAGCGACGTCAACTATTAGGTTTGGACACTTGGACAATCAGAGCTAATTTCGGATCGGGCAATTGCCATTATTGCCAATGTTATTGGCAACAACGTTGTATAATTAATCGGATGGGAAATCGATGATTTACCAGTCTGAGACATTCGAATCGCTGTTACTGATGGACTCATTAATCACTTCATTAGCAACTTAATTTTACACTTTTGAACCAGGTGCTTTAATGGCCCTGGCACTCCATGCTTACCATTATTACGAAAATCGATTCTCCCATGAAAAGTCTTTTCTCTTTCATTATCTTTCATTCGTTATCTCTCTCGCTTTTATTTATTTATTTTTTTTTTCCGGCATTTGCATAATATTTTGTAGAGCATTCGTGCGTTAGTGTTAGGAATATCTCTACGATTGCGCGGCCACGCACACACAATGATATTTTAAAATTGAATGGGCCGCTTTACTTTATACAGGGTATGAAATTTCTCGGTATATCAGTTCGGGATTAAAATCTCACTTTTTTAAAATTTTTATTCTGATATCTATTGTACTTTTAGCCCAGTTGTGTCATTCAATATAATTTTATAACCTATATTATCTTCTTTTCTGACGCAAATTATTACCACATATTCTTACTATGATGGATTATTCTATTTATAAAATATAATAAAAAGAGAAACATTATGAATCATATGCGTTTATTTTCTAACTAATGATCTTATTATTATATTACTGGATAATTGTCTATGAATATTTCATGAAATATTAAATACATATATGTATATGTATATGTATATGTATATGTATATGTAAATGTAAAAAAAAAAAAAAAAAAAAACTGCTAGTTTGACACAAAAATTATACATGTAAAACAGTATTGAATCATTGTAAGTGGAATAATTTGCATAACGGTTAATTATATTTAATATCGATTCTCATAATTATGAAATACAAATGTTGAATAAAAAATAGATAGGATTTCGAAGAAATTTCTTTTATTATTATATCGAAAGTTTTCCATTTCATTACAGTATCATGATAAAAACAATCTGTATTTTATGATCTACCTTTTCTATTTTATTCTTTATTTTACTAATGAATAAATCGTTTTTCTTTTACCATTTTTATTGCCTTATATAAGTAATATAACTAATTTTCATTTAGCTCATGAGAATAAAAGTTATTATAATTTTTATTCGAACTCATAGCATATAATTAAAGTTTGCAACAGCTTAGCATTATTCAATGTAAATAATTATGTAATGAAGCATCAGTTAGTATTTTAATGTTTTTTCCAATTTCAAGTATTATGTAGTAGATAAATAACTTGGTTAACAACGTACGAATAAATTATTGTTATGCGAATATTTCGAGAAATTGTCCAGATTAATTTGTTGTGATTGAATTTAGTAGCTAATAGAGGGAAACTAGTTTTTAAATAGTCTATTAAATATTTATTAGACCGGGTGCGTATAATAATAATAATGATAAAACATAAACAATGTTTCCCTCTTGATCATGTTATTTTAGCGATTATTGATTTGCTGAGAGCTTCATTAAAGACTCGTTGTAGGGCTCGGGTTCCTTCGATCTGCGAATTTGTCATAAATAACGTATCGATTAATATCTCATACAAAATGATTAATAATAATCTCGGAACGATTTTAGTCGAATTGATTTATGTTATGCGAGCGCCTCTCACAAGCATTGGCTATAACAGCGTATCGAAGTTCATTTATAATCCAAGTAAAGTACTTTAAGTATTTCGTAATGCAGAAATTAATTTCACGGGGTAAGAAACCTCGTAATCCATTAAGTTTCCGGAGCTAATCGTAATTGAAGTCAAGAAAACCCAAGGCTATTCCCCTTCACTTCAAAACAATAAGCCATAGAGCAATGGGAATTAATCACGGGGTAGTAAATACATTGGTTTCAGCACCGACGAGTGCTTTATTTTTTTCCCTAAATACGTTGACGTACAATTTGCTCCGAAAGCGGGAACGCCCACCGGAGTACCGGGGCGACCAACTCGATACTTTTTAGCGCCCCGTCGACCCTACCAATAACTTTATCTGAAATATCCTCCCGCAGACAGTTCGAGTGCGGCTTTATAATAACAATAACCCGAATGGCTCACATCTCCCGGCTGTAAGTCATTTGATCGCGGCTGAATCTATGGGTCGGGTTGTCCTCGGAATGATTTCGGCTCTGTCACCTCAGCCCCCGCTTTTCTTGGCTGGATCCCCTCCATCCCGCGACATTAAGCTCTACCGTAGTCCAAGTTCTTATCATGTTAGCTTGGTTGACCCGTGCTTCGGGCCCCTCGCGTTCAGTGCTTCCCTTCGAACCTCTGCCGCGCTCGTGAGCGACCCCACCTCCTCTCCTCGTCAAGCCTTTTTCGTCCGCGACGCGTGGAACGTAACAATGCCGTTCTTGCGATCTCCGGTTACGAAAGTGCGCAGCCGTAACGGCGCCAACTCGTGCAAGATGCTCGTCGAAGCGGCCGTCTCTCGTTATCCTTTATCTGACCGATGCTGGATTAACTTTTTCAGCTCGAATTCCCGTAATATCGACCCCTCATCGACCTGGCATAGCTAGTCACATTTACGGGGAACCTGGGGCTGCTGCCCACTACACGGAAACTTCATATTCCAAAGGATCTTCAATGGCCCATCTACACGTGCACGTTCATACGCATACGCGTAGCTTTAATAATATATTACTAGCGAAAGAGCATGTCGCAGCTGTAAAATTAGAGCTTAATAAATAATGATAGATAAGAACCCTTTTCTGCATTACGCTTTCGAGTAGTTTTCCTGTACAACTTTTACGATGCAGCCTCGCAAAGTGTGAAAAAGAAAGGACGGGCGGTCGGCGAGTGCTGCAGGAGGAGGAGGAGGAGGAGGAGGAGGAGGAGGAAAGAAAAGCTACACCCGGCTCGAGCATACTTTTATTGGCTTCGAACTTGGGTCTTCTGGGACTATCTTTCACTGCGTCGCAAAGTTTTTTTTATATAAAAGTCAAATATCACTCAAATTAAAGTACGACGAACGGTGAAATCCAGATAAAGCTGGAAAAGCTTTATGAGACTCTGGAGTATAAGACTTTCCGAGTATGTCATTCATAGCGCATTGAAATTAGAAGGGGGGGTGGGGAGGGGAGAAGGAAGAAGAAATCGATATTAGCGTATTAATATAAAAAATAATATGTCCTGCGGATAATGGATAATTATAAACTTTATCATTTTGCTTGATGCGAATATTATGCAAAATTAATGGTAAATATAGTTGTTATATACGAGGAAGGAGAAAATAATATTGCGCTCCCAATAATGATTAAAGTAAATGAATCGTTACTTACTTAGGGAAATAAAGTTTGCCTTAGGAATCATGTTCGGGTGCCAAAGGAATTAGAAATTCTAATTACGCTCTGCGATGTTTGAATAAAAACCGTTAAACTCGAAAGCGATTGAAACGAAATAGCCGAATGCTAATTATATTATTTGGATGTTTAGTTGGGGGTAGTACGAGTCGGGGAGAAATGTTTTTGACGATAAAATCCACGATCCCGAGTTTCACGGGGGAAACAAAGGCTCTGGGAAAAAAATGCTCTTTGGGTCTTCGAGGACTTCTTTGGGTTAAACATTTTGCATTAATTGTCGTAAGTACGGACGGTATTCAGTTTTGGAAGGGAGGAGGAGCCTCTTTATTAACTAAACAGTCATTTGCAGTTCGAGCGCGATGCTTAAATCATTTCTCCCCGAGGGGATAGCGTGGAATAATGATAACAGCGGCCACATATCAAGCGGATAAATTAAATTTAATATAAATTTCCTCGCACAAAGAGGCTGATTGCGCAAAATTAATGATAAATTATTCGAATTAGAAGAGGGATTAATGGCACTGGTGTATCGGCTGTAAAAGTATTTCGTGCAGTGCAGTTTATAGTGGCAAGTTTATGCGCGTGTACATATAGCCGAGTCTATCGAATAACAATTTCTCTGTATTGTTCATGTAAAAGGTCAGGCAAAGGTATGCCGAAGGAGCGAGGAGCGTGGAGCGAGGAGCGAGGAGCGAGGAACGAAGAGGAGAAGCGTTACATACATAATAAAAACGGGTAATTCGTCCAATAATGCAGGTAAGGCCAGCTGCCGCGCACTTATCACAATGATTGTCGATCCTTAAAGTCAAGTTCTCATTGTCGTCGGACGTCGATGAATGAGACATTTGTTTATGGAATATTTAACTGCCGGATCGGGCCCGAAACTTTATTATTACGATACTCTGGCAAGCAGCGCCGCTCAATAAACTTAATAGCGAGCGGCAGCCGCGACTGCAGTCGAAGCGCCGACGAAGGCGTAGGTGGATGCGGAGGTGGAGGCGGAGGTGGACGCGGAGGTGGAGACGGAGGTGGAACCACCACTACAGCAACTGCCACCGTCACCAGCGGCAACGGCAACGGCAACGGCAACGGCAACGGCAACGCCATCGGCAGCAACAGCAGCAGCAACAGCAGCAGCAACAGCAGCAGCAACGACGCGACGAGGATGCTGACGACGACGGGGGCTTATGAAGCAAAGTTCTCCCGGCTTCGGAACATGAATATGTAAATCCTGGCGCGGCGGCTCTCTCCCTAAAGAGCCAGGAGGGTAAGAAGAGTCCATCGACGCGATCGCTCGTAACTCGGGGCTTCATTGGCTTTGCGCGGCATGGAAATTTTCAGTCCCCACTGCCACCGAGCTCTGCCCGTCTTTCCTAAGCGCTCAATTCAATTCATTCCCTGATGATTTCTGCCCCCGATGTGTCCCCTTCCCTTGCCCCCACGCGGCGCCTTCCTTAACCCACCGTACTCTCTATCCCGTTATCCATACTTTCTTCCATAGTCCGATCCTCGATCCGAATCGGTCGAACTCCGCCCCCCCCCTCAGCCCCTAGCCCCGCGCGATAAACTATAAATTGACGAACCGCATATTGTCGCCGATATGTTAATTATAAGCCTCTATGAAGCTCGCCTCCTCTTTATAGCACGAGCTCCCTGCCTTTATTTCCATAAATTCACTTAATCGACATTATTCAATAAATTTACAATGGGACGTAGGATAACGTCGCCTCTGTCGCGCAATACTACCGCGCAAATCTTTCCTTTAAGCTACATTTCATTTTAAGTTATTTTAAGTGGGAGAGCGGACCGCTTTATAAAAAAAAATATCTTTATATAATAAAACTCATACCGTAAATTGAGAATAATAAAAAGACGCAGCAGTAAATTATCCTCTTTGATGAATTATAGAATCGTGAAGGTAGTATATAGGAAGAATACATTAAGGAAAGAAAAGATCTTCGGTCTCTTCCATAAATGTACGAGTATGCTTTTAGCCTGAATTTCGATCGACTGTAATTTCATCAGAATCTCTATTATTGTTGCGAGGTGGTCGCTAGAAATAAATTATTTGCAATGTAGCCCAGCAGAACGCGAAAGCTTTTATTATAAATTATCGAGGCGATTTAACGGCTGCGCGGGTATTTAATGAATTGCGGTAATTATTACATCTGGTTTTACCAGTCGAAAGTCGTCTGCCGAATAATGGGGCAACAATTTAAAAGGTGCGCACGCCAACTCAGCGCGATAAACACAAAGGCTTTTACATTTATTTTCATTTTTATTTTCATTTATTATTTTTCATCCTTTGTTTTTTATTCTTCGTTTTTTTTTTTTTTTTTTTTTTTTTTTTTTTTTGAACTCGACGAGGCCGAAATTCGGTCTAGACTTTTCCACCGAGGGAAAAGAGTTCACGGGCACGTACACAGGCACGTACACAGGCACGTACACAGGCACGTGGGCAGAAAAGTACCCGGAGTCGTAAAGTTTGAGGTGGCGATAATAGCGGCGGGTGTGCACCGGCGGCGCACCGAAAACCTCCTCGACTTGGTGAGGCATAACAAACGACATAACGAGTCGGGCCCATTCTGCAATTTTCCAAATGGTCTCCAGTCAGCAGGCGAGGCGCTCCGCGTACGGCCGGCCGCGCTTACGAAACGAGGCTTAATTATGCAATCGCTAAGTAAAAGAGCGTCGATATATTCTTTTCCCACGAGAGGCAGACTCGAGCTAGATGGGTAAAAGGACATTTTTCCTATAATTTCCCCCGACTCGAGCATTGCAAAATGCAATTAGCCCCGCCGCTAAATTGACACAAAATTTCCTTCGTCAATTTAAAACCGAATTTCCAAGTAGCCGTCGCACTTTTCTCTCTCCCTCTCTCAGTCTCTCTCTCAGACTCTCTCTCCCCCCCTTCCCCCCTCTCTCCGCGTTAAGTTTATTAGCCCGTCTCTTTAACTTTAAGATAAGCTGATATCGAAAAATACCGGGAGCGTTTATAAAATGTCGTATTTGCAAACAGAGCCTTCGACTTTCGGCAACGGAATGTCACGAGACTACAGTTTTACCGTATACGTATATATTTGTATGTATAAGCGCAACGAGCATATTAAAAATAATTGTGTATGTTCCCGTGAGGGTGGCCGTTTTAAATCCACATAATATATCTCGGCGAATGAATTAAATTCAGCTGCGTTAAGAAAATTGCAGCAGAGCTTTAATTTTAAAAGGTGAATATCCTATTATTCTCAATGTCAAAGCTAATTAAAACCGAGTAAAATGCGTTAAGAAAGAGGATGAAAAGGCTGTAGTGCTTTCCATAGGGGATCGTAGTCGCGCGGCGCCAGCCAATTCCTTAATTATAAATATTTAAGAGCCAATTAGCGTATCTAGCCGAAACTTTCACGTTCACCTGCTGTGCGTGAATCGATTAATTATCGATTTCCATTACAGTTGCGTAATGACCCTTTAACGACGCACCTCAATATTGCACGCCTGACATCATAACTTGTTCCCGCAAGCTGCCTTTTCATATTTTTCTAACTGAATGAATTTAATTTTCTATAGCATCGACAATAATTGAGCCTCGAGACCCCCCGCCTGCCCCCCCCCCCCAATATTATTTCAAACCGACTCACGTAACGTTAATTTTTTTTTTTTTTTTTTTTTTTTTTTTTTGTTAATACTTATTTCTGCCGTTATTCATCAGTCGCTCCGTCACTACATTGACGATGATTACGGTAATTTAAGATTAAATTGAATTATACCGAATAAGAAGGAATTAGTATTAAATTAATGTCGCTTTTAATACAGAATTAAATGCAATGCTTGGCATGGTTTGGGAGTATGTAGCTGTAGAGGGAGATATGTAAACCGACAAGACCTTCATCGCCGGTTATCAGTGTTTGGCACATACGACCGACTGGTACATTGAGTTTTCGGATAAGAATTTCTAAGTCCCCTCCCCGCAGCGCGCGACGATCGTCGTTCGATAACCGCGAGCTCGCATTGAGGCCAACTTTACATAAGTCGCCCACGCAGAATGGGACCAACCAGTCAGGCAGTAATCTTCATTGACGGCTGCAACTGGGCGGAGAGGCTTTTTTCCTGCAAGGATAACAATTTTCCTTTACAGGATACACGGGAAGACTTCATAGGGAGTTTGTCTTGTACTTCCTCTCGATTACTAGTGCATTCTTGACACCAAACAGATCTATCGATCGCGATAATTAGTCCGTGTAGATACAGATGGACGACACGCCATCAACTATGCTTAATTCCGTTCGTAATATGCATATACAAATACACCTGCACGCGCTGCATAGACACATTCGAGGTCAGTTCGAATGGAGAAGTAACTCGGCGGTGCCGTTGCTCTCGTCACGCCTTCAATTATGAAATTCCAATTTTAAACACTTTCAAAAGTAATTAATACGTGTAAGTTTCATTATCCATTGAGCTCATTATAGTGAAGGGAATTTTGCATTTATATCTAATGTTTGCATTTTAGATGCCAGAGTTGCTCAAGAATATTCTACACATAATGCAATTTGCATATACTCTTATAAGATAAGTAATTATTGAGTAGATTAAAAATTAATTCATCAAGGTACATCATTATATTGCAATTATAAGTTTACTTTTAAAAAGTCGTGCAAAAGATCTCGTCTATTGATAATTTTGATTTTCCAGAACACCATTTGTGTTATACATTATATATCATATGTACATGTACTTGAGGGACTTTAAGAAGCTTCGTCTATTGCGACTACGCTTGCGCATTTACGCGCATTTGATCATTCACGCGAAATTGTAATGTTCGAAACAAATGTTTTAAAATGAAATGCTAATAAAGGTAAATTTTAATTGATTTCCGACATGTTTCATTTTAATTATACTGTATTAAAATGTACTGAAGTTTAATGACTATAATAACATCCCATTAGGTTGCAAGAAGAAGAAGAAGAAGAAGAAGAAGAAGAAGAAGAAAAAGGAGGAGGAGCAGGAGGAGGAGGAGGAGGAGGAGGAGGAGGATGAGGAGGAGTAGGAGTAGGAGAAGATGAAGAGTAGAAGGAAGGTAACGAGCAGTGCTAACGAAGCCTAAGCATATCATTTATGGGAGTGCAAGGTTGAAGAAAGGCGAGTAACTGTAGTAAATTCGAATTCTCGTTCATAAATTGATGCGAAAAAGCTTGGCACTGATTACAGCTGGCACTCAATACTCGTTTATCAGCTCAAGCACGCCGTTCACGCACTCATAATGTATTGAACGTGAGCGCGATCGCGATGCGATCACAAAAAGCTTCCTCTTTCGTTCCCGCCTTACTGATCCACTACGTTAAACGCGTTAATCCAGTTTCGAAAGAAGTAATTGCAGATTCCTATCGAACGCGCGAATACGAGAGGCATATCAGAATTCGTATAGATTATTCTATTCGATTTGCTGTTCGCCGAACTTGTAATCATCGATCACTCTTTCCTATTTTTATCGAGCTGACTTTTTCAGCTCCAGTGATCGATTATTTATATTAACTAAAACCTTCCCCTACTCTTTTTACCTCCTCGACCAACAGAGCGACTGCAAGATTAGCTTAGCTAATCTCGTGCGTACTTTTTTAATTTGGAATCGAGCTTTTACATGCCGATGGGTCCTAATAATCCCGAGGGCTGTAAAGCCACCGAACAATACAGTTATTGCTATTGTTAATATTGTTTTCACATACGCAAAAGAAATGTCTTGTATGGGAATTGAAAATCGATTTACATACAGCATAAATCATTTCAATTTCATTGTTCGTACCTAAATAATCTTTATAAAATACGTCTCATTTTCAACTTACTGTTCAATATATTTTAAAATAAAATCGACCAGTTAATACCCTCCTAATTGTAAGAGATTTTTTTTCAAATCTTGTCTTTCTATCATATTATTAGTAAATTAATAATATCATGATTCACAATTTTGTTATACGTTCACGATAATTTTCATTTAATTTTAATATAACTATAATGATTTATTAATTATAAAATTCATTTGATAACTATATATTGGAATTTCTTCTATTTTACTCATGGGGATGTGTAAATTAAAAATTTTTATTTTTATTTTTTTTTTTATTTTTAATAATTAATAAATATTTAAATAAAATCATTATTTGGTTATTTAAAACTAAAGTTTAGAGTAATTCATTCGGCCATTTCATCAATTCATTCCTAAAAATATATATAGAAATATTACAATCTACGAATACGGCAAGTAAATACAATCGGTACAAGAAGTGAAACTAGAAGTGGATTTCCTAATAAATTTATATAATTAGAGGGTTATTGAAATAAAATTATATTAAGCACGTACAAGTTAAGCAATCGCTAAGAATTATTCGTGGTGTAGAATTCGTTAATTTATAATTCTTTATAAAAGTGTATAATAATATTTAATTCTTTTAGTAAATTATTTAAGTTTAGTTAAATTAGTTACGTACTTTCTTCAAATTAAATTCGTAGATTAAATATAATAGTAATTATAATAATTCGAAGACATAATTTCCGAAATGAAATTGTTTATAAAGCTGGAAAATCTAGATTGTTTAGATTAGTAAAGGTCTTTTATACAAAATATTCGAAATATTTATTTAAGTTCTGTGGATATAGATTTAAATACATGTGAATAACATTTTATTATGTTAAGTAAAAAAGTTTTAAAACCAAACAAATTGATACTAATAATAGTTTGATTATACTAATGATTCGAGAACCTTAATTAATAAAAGTCTTAAATATTAATAATATGAAAAAGAAGAGTCATTAAAGATTTAAGAAATATAATTATAACTATTTTGAAAAGTGTGAGTATTAAGAAACATTTTTCAAAAATAGAAAGAAGTTGATTATTAAAAAAATCTGAACTAGAGTTTCAATTATTTTTTAGTAACAGCTGCAAGTAAAACTCTAGAAATAAGTAGAAGAAACAAGTAGTTGGAGTTCGACTATCTTTGTAGACAAATTTATCTTAATGAATATAAAAAAAAAAAAAAAAAATGAAAGAAGAGAGGTTTGTATAAAGTTAAAATTCATAACTAATTTACGATACTTGATAAGTCATTAAAGTATTACAAGATAAAATTAACGGTAAGTAATGATTAATATCAGGAATATAATAGAATAGAGTCTAAAAATCACAGTTAGATTCAAAAAAAGTTCTTAAAATACGAAATTACAAATGATTTTCTGTATTAAAAACATCATAATCTCATTTTTAGAAATAGTTTAATAATTCTATATAAATATTTTTAATTTACAATAGCTTTCCCCGGAAATTTATTTTTAAGTTCATAGTCAATTTATTAATATTATAAAATTATTTTTCATTTAATTTTAGCAATATTTTTTTAACGTATAGTACATAATAATATTAATAGCTCGACGAATAAAAGTTTTAATAAAAGAAGACTTAATATTTAGATAATTGTTTAAAGATATTTATAATAATATTTTATTCGAATTATTTAATGAAATTCTAATTTATTGCATAAGTACGTTAGACATATTTAATTAATTGCCAATCAATAAAATTATACGCATAATGCATTAATGGTTGCACAATAGCTAAGAAATAATGAAATAACTTGTCGTACTTATGTTATAATATTAATATATTTCTTATAAATCAAAAGTATAATTATTCATCGTTAATTTTGTATTAATATTATAAAGTTTTATATTTCTGTAATTATAATATTTAATGAAATTGACATATTATAACAGTTATAGTTAGAAAAAAGTTGATCCATATCCAATATTAAAACATCGTAACATATATTGAAATCGTTTCGGATATAAAAAAACTCTAATTAAATAAAAAGTTTATTTAATCGTTGAGATAAGTAGCTATAAAAAGACTTTATTTTTATGTTTGGCTAAATAATAGCAGAGGAATTAAGAAAATGAAGAGCCGTCGTTAAGAAATTAAGAAAATTCATGTGTACCTATTTTTTAACGGTTTCCATAATTCAGATCTTCATTTCTATATTCGTTTACTAAGTTATTCCCTACTTATAAATGCATACGTTTCAAATATTGTTTTTCTTTAATATATATAATAAATATTCAAATAATTGTAATGATCAGTTACATTCGATATATTATGAATTATGTAAAAGCTCTATCAGCATTCTTGCAGTTATAATTAATTTGAATGTTAATAATTTATAATAAAAAACTTATTTTATTAAAACTATAAAGATTTTTTTTGTCTCTTGTCTTTTATCTCTAATTTTTACAAATATTAATAAACTTATTTCTGTACAGTATGATTTTTATTTATTAATCTAGCAGTTGCCCAAGACTTAGAATTCTGGTCTTACTTCTTCTTAAACCCCATTCAAGCTTTTAACAGCTCTTCTATTTTATTCTTGATATTAATCATTGCATTTTTATTCATTTGATCTTGTAATATTGCAGCGAATTATATATAAAGTACATTAACGGACAAAGATATTCGGATTTAATATAATTATTCATTACAAAGAATTTTTAATATCCTAAATTAAAGATAGTCGAACGAATGGAAAGCTATTATGGGATACAAGTATAACGACACAGAGGCACGTATTATACACGAAAAGATCAAATAGTTTCCAAATGTGACTTAATATATAGCTTTAATTATATTGAGTAACTGGATTACAGACTTTATATAAGAAATGGGTCCAGTTGGGTATCCAGTTTATGAATAGAATGAAACATGGATCCGCAGTTTTATAATTCTTATGAAAAATGATAATTGTTTAATGAAAAGTAAGTATGATTTAAATAATTGAAGAAATATAACCAGAACTAAGTGAATTCATTTTCAAAGACATTTGTTGCATGAAGAAATTTTTTAATCTTCAATAAATAATAGGAAGAAGATTACAAATGAATTTGTAATTATTAGCTGTAATAGTCAGTATGACTGTTGAGTAATTTGAAAGTCATGATTTATAGTTTTGTAATATCGCTGAATATAAGTTTGGAAATTTTGAGTCTTCATAAGTTTAAAGAAAGTACATTTATAAAGTATAATAGTAAGAATATTACGAAAAATGCTTTGCCCAGAAGAAAATAGTAAGTAAAAGAAATAGTACAGGAGATGGGAAAATATGAAAATATACGTCATACAAAGAAAGTATACAATTTACATGAATAAAATTGAATTATTTTATCTAAAATAAATGGAGTTATTAAATCACATTGACAGATGGTCGAGAAGCAGCTAGAATAGGTTACAAAAATATTATATGGAACTGCAGAAGAATGTAAAGATGATGGAGTAAAGGGGGGTGGGGGTGGTATGAGAAAAAGTAGAATTTACGATTGATGTTAGGAAAAGTGAAGTAAGCGAATAGAAAGCAACTATAAGAATCTCGAGCGCTAATAATGATGTTGTATAAGTTATGAAGAAGCGAGAGTTACGCAAACAATAAATAAGATGGCATTATTGACGAAAGGGTTGGCATATGTATATTTTGCAAGAATAAGCATTATAATTTCAATTGAGTAAGATGAAACGTTGGAAAAGTTGAAAAGTTCGAAGTTGGAAAATTGTAGGCGTTAACGCGCGCAAAAGTGTTGACAGTTGCGATATTCATCATCTTTAAGGCGACATCTTCATTAACTGGCGATGATAAATGCTAAAGAGAGCTCAAACGTTCTGAAAGTTCCTCGAAACGTTATTAACACTTAGCGAGCAATAGGAGGGGATGGCGCGGGTGAGGGGGGGGGGTCACTGGGCTCGTAAAATTCATTGGCAAATCCCCGATATAAATTTAAGAGCCGTAATAATGGAAATGTCGTTGTTCCAGTGCGAGACCGAAGTTGCTGGTGTCGTCCGCTGCGAGCGTCGATTCGCCCTATGAAAAAACGGTCCCGGCCCCGGGGTCGCAATTACACCTAGATTTGCCAGCCCTGGTGTCGGTGTTCCGAATAAATGAAAAAACAAAAAAAAAAACTAGAAAGCGCGTTGGACAATAACGGGGGCAAATCGATCCCGGCTACGCTACCTCGGGCTTGATTTTTCTGACCGCAGCTGAGCCGTCGGGCATTTCCCATCGCGACAGCTGCTCGAGATTGGCCACCGGGTTTACGTCGGTCAGGCCAGACTCGATAATATAAGCTACGGGCTCAGCCACGAGTTTTGCCGCGAATTTCGCCACAAATTTTACCTGGGTAAACCGTATACTCTACCAGCCCTCTCCTCCTCGAGGACTCCGCGACTCCGCGACACCTCAGCTCAGTAGTTTGGGTCCACGTTATTATTACTCCACCCCACCTCCACCCTCACCCTCACCCTCCACTCCAGCAACCCAATCGCGGTCCCGGTAATGAATTATTCATTTTGCCAATATAAAGTTTTATTACGTTTAATACTGTGAATGGCTTAATCAGCACTGCCACCGAATAATCCACATTGATTTACTAAACAGTTATGCTTGATCAAAACCGCTTTTTAATTATTATCTCAACAAATTCTCCTTCTCCTTGGCTCAATGCAGCCATGATTTCTTGATATTAGCATTGCGACCTCGTCGACCTTAATATTTGCGATTTCCTTAATATTTGCGAAATAAAATTAATTATAAAGTCAACGGGCTCCTGTTAAATCGATGCTTTAAACATTCAATAATCGTTATAAATATTAGCAAATACCATTCGTTGTATAAGCGATTTGCAAATTTCCACACATTTTCCGACGCTATTTTATATTTATTATTTCATTATTCATCAAAGCACGGTAATACACTGCACTATTGACGCTATTATTTACAGCGTTAATTTCAAACAATCACACGACAAATGGAATGCATTTAATGATTAGTGTCTGTTATTATTCACTTAATAAAAAATTGGATGAAAAATTATTTGACGTACAAAAATATAATAAAATGGAAAGGAAATTTACGAAAAATTAATGTGCAAATTTTTCAGTAATAAATTAAAACTAAGCTAGATATGCTAATTCTCCAGCGTCTATTATAAAAGGATTTTATTTTAATGCCGAAGCTCATTTTTAAAAATAAATATTAAAGCGGAACCGTATTATTATTTTTAAAAATATGTACAGTCCTTTTAAAAAAGTTGAAAATAAACGATATTTTGAAATATTTATCTCTAAAAGGGTGAATTTTTGCCTTTGTGATATTTTATTCATTTATTATAAATCTTCAATGGATAATGATTTATAAAGAAATTTCAATGGAGCCGAAATTAAGTGAGGCTTTGCTACTACGTTTTTATTTATATACAAACTCAAAATAGTCCTTACTAAAAAATATTCATTTTAGTTTACCATTCTGATAAATAGTTTATGTGACGTGAAGAGGAGCTAAAAAATAAAAATGTGAATTCAGATAATTTTTTTTCCTTATATTATCTTATATATGTTGTATGTAGATATTAAATTGAAAAAGAGGAAACCCGACAATGTTAGCGTTTTTGTTTTAAGGGTTATTTTTTCTATTTTACTCAGATTTATAGCTTTAAGGAAGGTAACTGAAATTAATGTCTTGAAAATTTTTCAAGTTAACAAACTCTAGCAAGAGTTTGAATTTATATGCAGACAAAATTAGTTAACCTGCAGGAATATTTGTGGGTAAATAATTATTTTCGTATTTTAACTTGTCTATAATACTGTTTGTAGCGTGCACACAAGTGTTGTTGTTATACGTATTCATTTAAAACAAATTCCCCTTCTCTCTCTCTCTCTCCCTCTCTCTCTCTTTGTTACCTCCCTCTGCCTTCATTATTTAGATAAATATTCATTCCAACATTTAGAGGACTGTATATATTTCATAGAAAGGCATCGTTGACTATGTAAAGCTTACCTCAATGTATTTGCGGATTTCGATTTAATCTTTAGCATTACAAGAAAACTAAAAAAACGTGAGTGAAAGAATAAAAAGGGAACGAGAGCTCGAAACAAAGTAAAGATAAATAAAATGTGGAAGAAAAGGTAGTACTTACAAATCAAGAATTTACTCATACAAGTATGGGTGCAAGAGATTTTATTTATGCAGTGTGATGATCAATGTAAACCGCGATAGTAAAATGTTGATTCGCCTCAGACACTAAATTTTATATTTAAATAATTTATTGTACCCATAAATTTTATTTACTCGTATTTCAGTTTTTAATTAAAAAATTGAAACTTCCCTATTCATTAGGTTCATTAGCTGAAGTTACAAAGGGAAATGAAATTGTTAATTAGTAGATTATGGTTAACTTCTTATTGATAGGCTGCTTACGATTAGTTAATGTTACAAGATATGGTTTAATATGTCCGTATTAGTTTATTTAATAAATGTTTACCGGAGTCGATAAATATTAGATGGTTTTGACATTTTGAAATGATGGATCAGTTTCTTTGGAGATTACAATTTTTTGTACGTATGTCGGTGAGAAAGTAAAAGAAGCGGGAAGTAAAGAAGAAATATAGATATGTATACAGTGAGAGAGAGAGAGAGAGAGAGAGAGAGAGAGAGGGGGAGAGAGAGAGAGAGGGGAGAGAGAGAGACAGAGAGAGAGAGGAGAGGAGAGAGAGAGAGAGAGGGGGGGGGGGAGGAGAGAGAGAGAGAGGAGAGAGAGAGAGAGAGAGGGGAGAGAGAGAGAGGGGGAGAGAGAGAGAGAGAGAGAGAGAGAGAGAGAGAGAGAGAGAGAGGGGGAGAGAGAGACCTAGACAGAGAGGTAGAGATAAAATTGACTTAAAAAATTCAAGACATTATTGGGAAAGCGTTATAAATTATTCGCGTGAGATTGTCGTAGAAAAAGGGTTAGAAAAAAAAGGTAGAGAGATTTCTCAAACATATTATTACTTTCTATACTATTAGAAGCGCGTGATTTGAAACGGTGCAGCAGAGAAATAGCGCATTTTCGAAATTTAAAGTAAAATATTCCTTTGATCGGGACGATTTTTTTCGTTGCGCGCGTTTCCATGTAGATAAAGGTTCGGGCAGAGGAGAGAAATCGAGAGGCCGAGCTTTCAAATTAGGGATACGTAAAAAGTGTCAATAATTCGTTGGGGTTTATTCCGGGAAGGGGTCCGCAAGCTCCGGCCCGGATGCGTCGATGAAAAGATCCTTAGCCGGGAATGCTCAGCCGCCGGCGGACTCGTGACAGTTAACGATTTACGGGGACGTAAATAATCCGACGCGTCTAATTACGAAGCCGTGCATGCTATCGACGTCAAACAGTTTTGACGTTAGCTTGCCTTGGTCATTCGTAGGCCGCGTAAATGATCCTGTGAGTCCCGTCGTAGATCACAACGAAAGCCGATGTAAAGCACGAGGAGCGAAACGAAAGCCAATCATAGATTTTCCGCGGCTGACTTAAATAGCGATTTCCCTAGTGCTTAGAATAGCTCCCGTCCCGCCCCACCTCCATCCCTCTCCCTCCCTCCCTCCCTCCTACCCTCCAGCCCGCAGCATCATAAATCCACAGACTTGTTGCTAACCGTAAGACAATTGCTGTTCTCAGACGCCGAAACTCCTCCCTATCGATTCTGGATTTACAAGTCCTTGAATAAGGCCGACCTCACTCGGGAGTGAATTTCTTCCTCCAGCTCTTGGGTAGAACGAGCTTAAGGCCATATATTTCAACAGAGAAGATCCGATCTATCGAGTAAGTAAATTAAATGGAAAAAAAAAAAAAAAAAAAAACTGCAAGACTATCGGCACGCTCATCCTTCTCACATTATTCGAGCCTTGTATTCTTTCTTATACTTATTGAATATTCGACTCGACTCGCAGCTCCTTAGACCAACTAAGTGAATTATTCTCAATTCCCGGTTCTTTTTTAGCCAACCATTAGTTATGTTGATTAAAAGTTTTAATGAGCCTCCTCCAGAGGTCAGCACTGTCGCCCCAATTTTCCCCTCGGAGTATCGACGAAAAATATAAATTCCGCTCTCAACTTCTTTATTTTCGATAATGGGCGACTTATCTGACCCATTTAGCTTCTCGAAAGAGATTAATTGTGAATTAATCGTGCTTTTAATAGTTCATGTTAATAATAATGACGACGTGAAGAGAGAAAGTAAGGGATATAAAGTTGCAAAAAGTTTGTGGCTCTCGAGAGTTGGTCGTATTATAAAAAGTAAAAACTTGATTGTTTTTGACAGAGAGCAGCGACCTATGGACATAATGATCAAGATGAAGGAAAGATAACAAACAGCACATCGCCCGAGGTAAAAGGAAAAAGGTAAATAGGAGCTACAGCGTTCGAGACAAAAGCACGGAGTAATAGACGCTTTCTCGAGACGAAAAAAGTAGAGACAGGATACCTTGGGGTACATCCAATCTCGCTTTTCCCGATGAAACCCTCCACTTCTTGAAAAATTTTTTGTTTCTTGGTATTCGCCAACCTTTCATTCGACCGGGGAGTAGAAATGGGCGTACCGTCGAATTCAGTGATAGAGGCAGAGAGAGGCAGAGAGAGGCAGAGAGAGGCGAAGAGGAGAGAGAGAGAGAGAGAGAGAGAGAGAGAGAGAGAGAGAGCGAGTGCCGCGTGTGCCGGGCGGGTGAGGAACGGGGAAGGGATACAGGATACGAGTACGAGTGCGAGGAAAATGATTTCTCTAATGTAATCAATGAATTCACTCTTTATCTTGAGAACTAATGAGTCGGGGTGTTCATTTCGGTAAAAAATGTGCTCGATTTGTAAGGGAAAAAGGAGGAGGAAAATACTATTTGGCGATTGGGTTGTGGCGCTATCGATAGTTGCTGCATATGAAAGTATTCGTATGTGAGGGTGGTTCGGCTGAAGCTCGCCAGGTCGAAAAGCTCTTACAGGTCTATCGCGAATAGCGCGGAGAAACGTGATTGCGAATCGATGCCCCGTAATTAAGAAGGAAAATTAAATTCGGCTCTTAAAATCCAGACTGTCTTATTAGGAAGCCTGTCTCCCGTCCTCCCGTCCTCCCGCCCTCCCGCCTACTCCGCGAAAGTTGACTCTGCCATAGACTCCGCCGGCTTACCACTAAGTTTTTCTTTCAAAAGGTACATGACCCGTTGGCTCGAGGCCTCCATACGCGAAGGAAAGCTTCCGCTTTGAATCCCATTCTTGCCACCTTCCTTGTCCTCGGGATTCCCTTGTCTCACGTGCACTCGCAGCCGCCCATGGCGCCATCATCCCCCGTCAATTCAACCCTGGCAATTCATTACGCAGAGTCGAGTCACATCTCTCCTCGGCCCCGGGGATTCGCGGGGCTGGCGCTCAATGTCGGCTCGAGCGGCCCGTTAAAACGCCATCCGACACCTCTCCGGCCTCTGGGAATCTTTTCAGACCTTGGCGGGGTGGGGATGACGACGGTGGGCGTACGGGAGCATGAGCGGGAGCTGGTGCGGGGCAGGGACAGGGGCAGGGGCAGGGAGGCGGACGGAAGCGGCTTCGTATCTGCAGAAGGGAATTAGAGGCCGGCGTTTTTTTTTTTTTTTTTTTTTCATCGCTGATAATGACAGCCCAGGGGATCGGCGCGGGGGGAAAGGAGGCCCGGGCGTCAAAAGCCGGGTAAGAGTCATCAGTCGGAGAAGTCGGAGCCGATGAAACGAACGGCTCGCACGAGGAAAGCCTTGCACAATGAATTGCTAGAAGAACCGGGACTGACCTCGTCTCCTCTGCCTACTCTGAATATCTTCTCACGCTCGCACGTTAAATAATACATGCGAATAAAAAAAATGTCACACAAAGGACGATTACTCTTTAAATAGATTATTATTATATATGCGCGTGTCACTGTAATTGACAAACAGGACTACGGAGTATTTAGTAAAATTTTTAAAACCGGTATTATAATCTTTACAGGAAGGCGAATGATAGATTACATGAATGAGCGTAGGAATTATGGGGATTATACAAAAATCACATTTAAAAGAATATTGCGGAGAAATGATAAATTATTTTGCAATTAAAAGTTTTCTAATTTAATAATTTCGTTTAATCCGTCTAATTGCTATTGTGCCGAATGAAAATTAAGTTACAAGGGATGAATATGGCAGCGGGTGAAGGGGATTGGTTGAAGGGGGGGGGCTGGTTGGCTTATCTGCGAGAAGTTTAGGATGTTTCAAAATTTAAAGTACAAAGTTTCTTGTGCAATGAAAAAATTCTCAGACTCTTCGGTTCCTTATATATTTAAGATTAAAAAAGCCAAGTACTTACTAAACGATGAAAATATTGTAATAATAGTAAGACGTCAATTAAATAACGATGAGAATAAAATTTAAGTTTCTGAATTTCAGAAGAAATTAAGGGACTTTAATAAAATGAAAGGATAAAAATTAGGAATAACTAAGTGAAGTTTACCAGGAACTTGAAATATAGGTCAAAAGTAAGAGGTACACGCAATACGTACCCAGAAACGTATAAATGAGCGTGCGTGTGCGCCCGCGCGCGCACATGTATTATATGGTAGGAGAGGAGAGCTGACTGACAAGGATTGAGATAAAGCGACGGTAAAAGAAATATTTAGTTCTCGCGTTGGAATTGCCGAGAATGATGAGAAATGGATGTTAATGTAGTGGGGAAGAAAGCTCGGAGGTGAATTCCAAATGGAGTGCGTCGAAGTAAGTAGCGGAGTAATAATAATAATAATAATAATAATAATAATAATAATAATAAGGGAGGGTCGGTGTGATGGTCCGAAATACAGGGAGGAAAGTGGCTTAGTAGAGGTGGCGAGGCAAAACCAAGGGCGCTGGGTTATACCAGGACGAAACAGTTTCTTTCGCTGGCGAGGAAATACGGAATTACAGGGCAGTCTTGCATCATTCACTGTCAGAGCCGAGGCCTCGAGTTTATCGGACAAACGAACCCGCGCATAGGCAGCTTGATAAATTTTTCCAAAAACCATCCTCGTGGCGTCTATACGTCCATACGCGCGCGCCCGTGCATGCGTGCGTGCGTGCGTGCGTGCGTGCGTGCGATAGAGATAGATAGAGAGATAGAGAGAGAGAGAGAGAGAGAGAGAGATGAAAAAGATCGAGCACTTGAGACGAATTAATCTATGTGGAAGGTTTGAAATTTGTCCCCCCTCCACTACCCAAATATTTCACTCGGTTGATTAGCCCAATATTCGGCTTAACGGACTAATATGTATTATTGGCTGAAGTTATCAGGAGACAGGTATGAATACGGTATTTAGCACAATCGATATCCGGATGAGAATGATATTTAATATTTCCAAGTCGGGTACTGTTCTCCCTTCAATTGTCCTTTGATGAGCATACATTGTTACGAGGTTTGCTAATTGTCATCATCATTTATTCATGCATTATTTCTTTAGTCGCCCGATCCTGCTCGCTCATGCAAATAATTGTAAGGCTTGGGAGGAAATGGGAAGGCTTTATTTTAATACCCATTCAAAAGAATCTCGAGTTCAAGTTTAGTCTTTAAAGGCTATTATTAAATCATTAAATGGTTCTCTATCGGCCATTCTCTAATTCAGCGGAGGCTCGCTGGGATTAAGGAGAGTCGCTCTCCCACTCGCTCTCCCACTCGCTCTCTCAGTCTCTCAGTCTCTCTCTCTCTCTCTCTCTCTCTATCTCTCTATCTCTATCTCGATACAATAGCGCTCCGATTCTTCGCAAGCGAATGGCCAGAGGTAATTATGCATTTTGCGAAAAAAAAATGGGGGGGGGGCGCGAAATAAATAACGCGGTTCCGTAAAAGTACAGAGATGAGACGTCGGGGTGGGGTGGGGTGGAAAGGGACGAAAGATATTTAGAGCGCAAAGACGTTTTGAAATAAGAAAGTCCTCGGATCCCTCAGTCAAGAGTCCTGTATTATTTGATCGTCGACAAAAAATAATCTATCGAGTGCTCCTCCTGCGAGGGCTAATTGAGCCGAACTCGACTGAGGATCTCGACCTGCTTCTTGAGCGCCCGTGCGTACAATACACTCGTCGTAACACGTGCCGCGGAGGAAGAAGGAGCGGGGAGTAGTAGACGACAACCAGTTGCGCGTCTCGTCGTTGCCCTTGTGTGCGACCGACCGCGAAACGGCCCTCGACTAGCTTCCCTTCGAGGCTGACTTTTTGGAATACTTGGCTCTGGCCACTCTCTACCTCTCTCTCTCTCGCTCTCTCTCGCTCTCTCTCTCTCTCTCTCTCTCTCTCTTTGGCCCTCCTCCCCCACCCTCTTGCCCCGGCTCTTTCTTAGCGGACCCCGCAAGGTCCACTGCGGAAGCCCTACCACGTCTTCTCCCACTGGCTCTTTACCTCGTAAAATACCGAGTCGCGGACGTAGGACATATTCCATAGTGACTTTGTCGCTCCGGTAATCTCGGCTTTCGTTATTAAATCATTATTCTTCGGTCAACAATAATTTTGCTTTTCATTTAGGAAATGCCTTTTCTCTAGAGCATTTTCCCATGTTGTCGATCTTGGGACGGTCGTTGGTCGCCATCTCTCTTACCCGCTATGACACGCAGCCCCAACGAAATTCCGGGACCCGGATCCTTTATTTTTAGCCGATCGATTGGTTTACATCGTTGGCTCATTTGACGACTCGAAAACAACTGGTCCACCTCCTTATCACTTATCCATAAACTTATATCCTATTCTTGTTTATATCATCCTCAGTTTATTTATCAATTTGCGCGCCCCATGGCCGGCCGGCGATAAGAGCCGCCACTGTTAAATAGCGGCTAAGCAGATGCTATATAGACATATAGGTCGATTTCTCAGAATCAATAGCCATTGAATGTAAACCGATCTGCCGATAAAGTCTTCATCATCCGAGCCACCGCCGACTTCGTCCCTCTCAAAGGGGGACGCCTCGGTAATGCAATGCCCAGAGCGAGTAATGCATATGATTACGCGCTTACAGATAATACAGATTTATTAATATTATTCGATTACGTTTGCCCGTCATTCGCTTTGGCCTATAGAATCATCGAGCCAAATTATTTTTTGCAATTACGAAGACGCCGTTCCGTGGCTGTTTGAATTCCCGACAAATTCTACCGAACAAACAAAAGGATGGAAGCAGCCAAAATAGAAAGAGCAAAAAAGAAATAAGAAAAAATAAAGAATAAAAGCGACTATTCGTAAGAGTAATAATTAATGCCAAGTATCTCTGGCATAGCAATTATGTTTGCTTTAAATTTCTTCCTTTTTATCTATCCACGAATAAATTATCGCTGATTTCTTTGCGTACGGGTACCCCGGCGCGAAGTTAAAGAGCCTCAGTCAGTCAGATACGGCGCAACTATTCAATTAATATAAATAGGCATGTCGAGAAACTTTCGAGTCAAAGGCTAAAATTAAATCCCCATTCAAAGTTAAAAAAATTCAATACCGAATTCGTAGGTGAAAAACTAAAGTTAAAAATCACATTACTTCAATACAAAGTTCAAAGAAAAAAAGAAAGAAAGAAAGAAAGTAGAAAATTCAAAGCCAAAGTATAAATTTGAAAATTGTCGAAAATCAAGCCAACTATTTATCCAATAACCCCAATAACCTTATTTAGCTTTACTCAATATAAATCTAGCCTACTTTTAAATAAAATTAAACTACTGACGTTTGCACAAGTTATTCGATCCTGTCCAATTATCCTGGACAATCGGAATAATAATCTTAAAATCTCGTTCCGCCATGCTCCACGGATACAAAAAAAGAACCTATACATATTTTATTACTATAAAAAAAAAAAAAAAAAAAAAAAAAAAAGAGAGAGAGAGAAAATAACCGAAAATAAGAAGTGCTCCTCTCATTCTCGTCTTACGTGGTGAGAGGGAAAAGAGAGGAAAAATACGACTTTTCACTTTTCGGAGCTAAGCTAGCATTTTCCCCGTCCAGTTTTTCATCTATCGCGGACAAACTTTTTATTCCACGACTGTGAAATGAAACGGAGAATATGTTGAGAAAGGTTGATTTTTAAGAAAGATTTTATAAGTCAGAGCGATTTAGAGCCGTCGAGTTGAGAATTTGTTTGTTTGTTTGTTTTTCTTTATCTTTTTCTTTTTCTTTTTGCAACACGGTCATAAAAGATGCTAAATAAGACAGTGGTGATTCGGTACTATCCAAGACGGGAAAACGTTTGTTCCCGTCAATATGAATTTATGCTACGTGACCTGTGAAATTGTTCTGCCTCTCGGTTGCACTATCGAACACCGCAGGAGCATGTCGCATCATAAACAATGAGCTTAACTACGTGTTATATTGCGAACTTGACAGAAACCTGCTCGAATCCTATCCCATCCTATTATTATACGTGTACTTTATATAAATTCATCGATTGGATTTACTCATATTTTCGTGATATCCAAGCTTTTTTCGCGCGGTAATTCGAAAAATTAATTTTTATTATCGACACGTAAGACGCTCCCGGGCTCTTACCTCTTCGATTTCATATACTCGATGAAATATACTTACATTTTTCCCCTTTTCCTCGCTCTCTGAAAATTATATACCCTCTTGCTGGCCACGCTTTCTCATTAGTAAATTGAAAAATGGCGAGGGAATAAGAGTACTTTTCCAGTTTCAATTAAGCCTCCGAAGTCTCTCTGTTACAAATGAATGAGAAAAATGACGAACGAACGCCTGTACGACTATGCCGAAGCCAAAATGAAAACCGGCCGAGCACATACATAAGGAAATGCGGGGGATGGAAATGTTATCAATACCACGTCCGGGATGTCGCTCTTCTTGTCTAATCGAACCTTCCTTCTATCTCTGCCTACGCACAGATTTCCATTTGCTCCCTACCAATCCTATACGCATTCTCTCTCACACTCTCTCTCTCTCTCTCTCTCTCTCTGTCTCCATTTTAACGTTTCGTTAAATACCGACTTCTAGCGTGAACTTTTAATATGGATTCTTATTTATTAAGCTCATTAGATAAGTAAACTTTGGATTTTTTATCTCGCATTGTTGAAAGTCCAATAAGAACTAATACTTAACACGTAGTACTGGCAATGGGAAAAGAGTTACTCGTAAAATTCCTACAATTAATATATTATTTTTCTCGTTTTATAAAACTAAATATAGACAAAACTAGAGTAAACTTCCTCGGAGCCTTGCTTTTGTTTTTTGTTTTTGCTACGTTATACATTATTAATACGCGTTAAAATAAGTTCTTAGCAACTTCTGTGACGAGCAAAGTCGCCGTTGTTGGCGAAATGTTCTCGGTGACTTGTTTAAATTTAATTATCCTCGATTTACGAAAAAGTAACTTTGTTAGGCTTACGTGCTAACGACGTATTTCATACGATTATTTAAAATTTCTAATAGCTCCGGTAGGAGACAAACAGTAAATACGAGGGGCCTCGTGGACATGCATTGAAAACTATCGAGCCGAAGGGATCCGTAATCTTGTAGGGCGTGAAGGAGAGGAGGTCGATGGGTACCGAGTGCGTCTATATCCGTTTCACTGACATATAAATTACCTGTTTATCGCTAGTTACGGGAGTAAATGATTATGCGTATACATGTCCCGCATTAGAGCTACGAGTACGATGGTTTTAGCTCCCATCGATCACAACTCTTACCTAATAATCCATAACTTTAGCGTCGCGTGCAATTCTTCTGACAAACGAGTATCGCGGTGACTGATAAAAATTAGCCGGTGGTCTGGCACGAAATCTCTGAATCTTCCGAAAAAGATAATGAGATGACGAGATAAAGGTAAGATAAATAGGAGAGGTGAGGGGCGCGTGAGCGTAGTTTCGGAAGACTCGGGCTCCGTTCTGTATTTCCTGAGGGTGGCAGTGGCCGGTTAGGGGGGGGGGGGAAGGTGGGGGGCGTAGAAGAACCGGACCACCGGCCGCGTTGAATTCCCGACTCATCGACCGCGGCCTCGGCTCATTCGAACTCCCGGCATCACGAGACAACTAACGGGGGGGCCGGGTGCTTTACTCGGAGCAGCGCGAGGGCCGACGATTGGCCCGATTGGCCCGATTGGCCGTCCACTGGCCCGTAACGCCGGTAGCTACTACTGGTCCTTCCCGAACCTTAAGCTCAATAATCAAGCATAAGAAGACGCTTAAACGATGATAACTGTGTGCGCTTATGCTCTAGCAATGCCATTCTTAGGCTATTTTAATTGCTCTTCTTGCTTCTCGTGACTTTAGGCTCGGCTGCTTTTTCATGCTCCGGCATGACCGCTCCAGTTGTTCCTTCCATACTTGGCATCGATTACAACAGCTTAATAATCGACACATAGGACTCGTACTTATTCATGGCAACACTCGCGCAATTAACCCTCGCGGCCCACGAGTTTTTTTTTACGCCTATCGGTCCATTGCCAAATTTCACTGCCAAGCCTATATACACCTATACCATCTTCATTATTATTATTATTATTATTATTATTACCATTATTATTGTTGTTGTTATTTGTTGTTGTTGTTGTTGTTGTTGTTGCTGTTGCTGCTGCTGTTGCTGCTGTGCTGCTGCTGCTGCTGCTGCTGTTGATGTTATTATTATTAATTGCTCTTGCTGATAATAATATGACATACGAGAGCTCTTTTAACTGCTTTTCCTTGAACTAAAAGATAAATTTCCAGCTGCCCTAGAGAAATAGTTGGGCAGGGTGAAGTCAATTAAAATGACGACATGTGCAGCATTGAACATTGTGCGGCTAAAATTCATCCGACCGCGTGTCAAGAATCTTTTTCCAATCGCCTCCCTTATAATAGAATCATGTATGCATCTGTATGGTCTTTATTTTCTTCGGCAATATATCCGACCATGAGATCCAATCATCGCAAGGTCTCAATTCGCTACTCTTCTGCCTTCCGCTAAATTTTCACAAGCTTTTCCGACTACAATCTCCTTACTTGACTCCGCGTATTTTATATGTGAGATGTGGAAATTCCTTTTCTAAGCAATCACAATCCAAAGTAGATGCAACACTTTTCTATCCCATCGTCGATGATAAATCGATGCATTTCTTCTCTATTTCTAAACGTGTATTTCACATTCAATATTGGAAATCATTAAATGAAAATGACTAGGCAAGCTTTACTTTACACTCTTTTTGGGGCAGGCAGGTCGACCTGGTGAAATGAGTTGGCTTGGTGCATCGAGTCGACCTCGTGCATCGGGCGGATCTGGGAAGTCAAGTGCGGTAGTATCGAGACAAACGGAGGAGGTGCGACTCATGAGCCTAAATAGTGCAACTCACTAACCGATCCTACCATATACGTAATTGGTTCTTTTTTATTTTTATTCAAGTATTTTTCTATTCTTTTAATAAGATTAATTCTATAGGCTCAACAATAATAAATAACGGCCTCACGGACTCGAAGAACAAAACTTATCTGAGTCGTTAGACGAGGGAAGTAAGGGGGGAGGGGAGAGGGTCATGAGATAAGACCCACGAGCTCATCCGGCCCGAAAAAAGTTCGTGTCTTACATTCCATTCCATGAGCGATAATTCCCAAAAAATTAATATGTACGATCTGAAAACGTGATTTAAAAAATTTCGTCCCTCTACGGCTCCCGACCGTTTTCCAAAATATCGACAAAATTGCCCGTATTTGCTGAAAATCTACTAAAAAGGCTCGTAAAGTGCAATAAAATGCGTTATTTAGAGTTTGGAGATGTGCAGGAAAAGTGACCGAAATTGGGTTTTTCCGGGGGGAGGAAAAGAGTTATTGGGGTATGAGGGATACGTATGGAAGTGTCAAGTCATCGAGACAAGTTGGGAAGATACGAGGGAGATCTGGAGAAAAACGTCTCAGAAGGACGTGATCGGCTATTGGGATGACCTGTAGCATGGGGTCGACCTGGCGCATAAAGAAGACCTTGGGGACAGAGTCCACCTGGTGCGTCAACGTCATTTTGGGCGCCGAATCGACCTAGAAGATCAAGTGGCCAAAATCGTTCGAATTCATTGAAAATCGATTCTTTGTAGCTTTCGATGCGCTACAAAGACTTGAAAAGGGCAAGAAAGCGCGTAATTTTGAGTTTGACGATGGGCGGAGAAAGTCACCGAATTTCGGTTGTTTCGGGGTGGAAAGGGGCGCATTGCGAAACGAGGGAGATATATGGGAAATTCGAAACCAGTTGGGGAAGAGTCGCTTAAAAACCTTCAAAATTTTCAGGGCGGCGGGGCCGACTAAGGGCACCCGATCGGACCCAATGGGTTCATCCGGCCCAAAAATTCAGACCAAAAAAATTTGTTTCTCGCAATTAATTTCATAACCAATCGATTGCGCGTCGTTTGCTCCTTTTAAATTCGTTGTGTAAGTCCCAAAAATATAATATTTACGAACACAAAATATGATTTAAAAATTTTTGCTCCCCCCAAGCCTCTGACCATTTTCCAAAATATCGCCAAAATTGTCCATATTATCCAAAAATCGATTGTTTGCGGCTCCCGATACGCTAAATAGTCTTCGAAAGTACAAGATAACGTGTGATTTCGAGGTTTGTGGTGGGGCAGAAAATTCGCGAAAATTGGGTTTTTCGAGGTGGAAAGGGGCGCATTCCAGATCGAGGGATATATATGGGAGACATCGAGATAAGTGGGAGTGGTGAGGGGAAAATTCAGTGAAAAAACCACCAAAAATTTTCAGAACTACTTCGTCGACCTGGTGCTTCAAGGTGACCTTGAGCACTGGGTTGACCTGGAAAATCAAATCTCCAAAATGGGTCGAATTTGTTGAAAATCGATTGTTTGCGACTCTCGATGCGATGAAAACACGTTATTTTGAGTTTGGCGGTCGGGGGAAAAAGTCATGGAAATTAGGTTTTTCGGGAGAGAAGGGAAGGGAGGCATGGAAGGATGTGCAGACATCGGGATAAGTCGGAGTGGTGAGGGGAAAATTCGGTGGAAAGTCCGCTGAAAATGTTCAGAACGACATTTCTGTTCTTGTAATAAACTTTATTTAATAAGTTTTATAATAATAATTAATAAGGCATCGCTGACTCGATGATCCAAACATATTGATCTTCTGAAGTATGGTGAGGGGGTGGTGCTGCTGGGGGGGGGGGTAGTTCGGCCAAAAAAATGCGTAAAAAAAAATTCATTTATCGCAGTTGTTTTCATAACAAAACGATTGCGCGTCGTTTGCTCCTTTTGAATTCGTTGTGTAAGTCCCAAAAGATTAATATTTAGGAACACAAAATATGATTTAAAAATTTTTGCTCCCCCCGGTCGCCGATAAATTTCTAAAATATCGACAAAATCACTTGAATTTGTTGAAAATTGATTGTTTTCGGCTTTCAATGCGCAATAAAGACTTGGAAATGATAAAAAAAAAGCGTAATTTTGAGTTTTGTGGTGGGGCAGAAAATTTGCGAAAACTGGGGTTTTCCGAGCGAGAAAGTACATTGCGGAACGAGGAATACATATGAGAGACATCGCGATAAAGATTCTCTGAAAAGTCCGCCGATATTTCGAGAACGGTTGGGCCGGGTATCGGGAGGACCTGGTGCGTCGGTTCGACTTGCGTGTGCCAAGTCGACTTCCACCTCCTACCCTCACTCACCCTCTGCTAACTCACGTAAGTTTACAAATGTCTCCATCCATTTGATATTTGAACAATGAAATTTGTTGATTTGGTAAGCTGTGATGTTCTTGTAAGTCTGATTCCTCAATTAATCGATATAAAGATAAATACGAATAAATTTTTCTTATCATTTACTGTTAGATACAAATGTCTTTACTTTGAGTAATGGGACTTAACACTGCGGTAGCTGTTAAGTCTACTTTTCATTTGAAATATAGGAAAATTCGATTGGGGACTGCGAATGCGATAAAAAGAGTTGATAATAGGTAAACTTTATTTATTGTATTGCAAAGGGTTTTAGCGTTTTAATAAATGCGAGGAGTAAGTATGAAAGACATCGAGACAGACGTCGAGGGCGACTTGGACGGGTATTGGGATGACCTGGTGGGGGCCCAATAGTCGGCGTCTGACGCTCGGTGCTTCAGCTCCAGTCAGAAATTCATGTATAATATTCAGAGCGGCGCGTTTCTAGATGAGCTGCAGATTACAAGTACTTACATGATTGATAGTGTAACGGGACTGGGAAAGTGAGCATTAGCAGGGGCAGGTAGACTTGAGTTAGGTGGGCGTACCATTAATAACGTTTCAAGTAAGCCCTCAAATTATCCTTTCATTAGAGTCTTCCATAATATTGATTTTATCTTTTGACTTGGCGCTATGGCAGCAGAATGCAAACTTAATTTAGAATTCCGGATCGTTCACATTGGTTTGTTATAACGGATATAGGAGCGCTCTCGAGGAGGGTGGATCACCAAGTTAACATCGACGGCGCTCGGGTTTTCAAGATCTTTTACATAAGATTTTCCAAAGTTCTCTCCGCTCTTCGTAATATTTATAATGTTATTAGAAGTCATGGGGATTTGTGACTAAGGGATTTCTTACATCAATGGGCATAATTAATGATCTAGATTCGGCATAAAGTGCACTCGGGTGGCCCGATACGATTTTGACGAAATAATATTTTGTCAAGGAGTACAGAGGCTGACCGATGCTTGCATAAGTAATTACGTTTGATCGTATTTGCGTTTATATGCTAGATCAATAAACGGGTTTACGACTACGGCATCGAACCCACACTGGCCAACCAATTTACTCCCAATCATATTTTGTATTAAGGAGGACAACAAATAGAATTTATACAAACATACGGACAACGGAGCGCTTTGCAACATTAATATTTATAAAATGCTCGCACGGCTTCTGCTCGCTAGACGTAATGGAGACGTAATACTTCGAAGGAGGGAGGATGGATACATAGATTATTCGTACCCTGTAATAGTTAGCATGAGGGTGCGAAACTATTAAATATTAGGCGATGGGTTAATTCGTTTAGTGCACAGGCTTTTTATCCCAAGAATTTGAAGAATTTATGAAAGCTCGTAAAGTGTAAAAGTAAGAGTTTCGCATAAACTCTGTGTGTAATACAATTTCGTGGCAATAAAGCAGTTTAGATCTTGATGTCATTTACACTGTTGGCTTAAGTTTACTTGGGAGAGCGAAGGGGGAGTATTATCGGCACTTGAGTCATAAAACGTCAAATGCAATTGCTATTTTATCTACGTTTTACGTAATTAACGCCTACCCGCACAAGCGAGATTGATTACGTCCATTGCGCTGCGTAGAGAGCTGAATACGAATTATCGTATTTGTGTTGGGAGTAATTTATAAGGCATGATGGGCGCAATGCCACGGAAGCAGCAAGGGATATTCCGCGATGTTCTGCAGTGGCGAGCTATAATAAATAATAAACAGTACAGTCTCCCTTCGTTCGCCCTCGGATGAATACTCATTAAGGGCAGAGTAAGGTTACGATTTGGGGAAAACCCAGGGAGTCCAGCTTATGATGATTGTATTGACATGTCAGTCGGGCTTTCAAGTTCGCGAGCAGCAGTAAATTTTTCTTTCAAGGGGGTTAAATCGACAAGTCCATCCGCCATAGCGAATCTCGAATTGCGATAGAGCGCTCAGAGGTACAGGTATCCAGTACCATGAATTTCATTCTCCGACATTCCGCCTCACCGTTACGTATTCAAGGCTGTCAAAAAAGGCCGGCCTCGGGCTTGAACTTTAAAGTAACCGCGAGCCAGGTACTTTATAATCACGAGTAGAGCATTTAATTGCTTCGGTTTCCTCGCTAAAAATACACAATTTCCTCTGGATACGCAGGTAGGGTGGGCTCGGGCGGGAGGAGCCGGGGAGCGAGGGGTAAGTGGGGGTGGGTGAGGGGGGTAATAATAATAAGTAATTAATTCTTCGTATTTGTATGCCAGCGTTATTATTACAGGAGTCTTTTGCTTCCTCGGCTCGGAGTAACGACGTAACGCAACGTTACGTCCCAACCGTCGCTAGAGTGCAAGGGGGACCGTTCGCTCGCGCGCTCATTAAATTTAGAGCGGAGATTCAATGGTAATAATTAACGGGGACCTGGCCCTTTATCCCCTATGTAAAGTATTTGCTATAAAACGTATTGTATGCAGAGGGCAAGTATTAGCGATTCTCTATGGGAATATGAAGAGCTACTGGATCCAACTACTCGTGACTTCGTATACCGTAATCATTGTCTTTAGGATCGAGTGCCCTTTGCGGTACTCGGCAGCCCCCTCCCCCAGCAATACACCTTTATATACAATCACCGAAGCTCCTATGCTTCCTACACTTGACGATCCCACCTGTTTCTCTATGATTGAATGGAATAGCGGAGGCTCTCCAAGCCATAAAACATGCAACTCCTCTTCTATATTCCCCGTTCGATGTTTACTATCCTTCAATATATTACAGGCCGGTATTTGCTAAGCGACTTAATAATCATGCTTTAATTTCCTCACCGCGACCAAACGCTTCCTGAGCCATTGTATTTCCTTTTCGAAACTGCTTACATTGAGATTCACAAACAAAAAAAAAGAATAAATAATATCAAGAAGAAGAAGAAGACGAAGACGAATAAGAAGAAGAAGAAGAAGAAGAAGAAGAAGAAGAAGAAGAGGAATAAGAAGAACTATAATAACAATAACAACAATAACAACAACAATAATAACAGTAATAACTCGGAGCGAGGCTTTTAAGCAGTCGAGCATTTAAAAAGCGTAATCGTATTTTCTGCGCCAGTTTGTAAAGGGGATTAAAATAAACATACGTAAAAGATTTTAATCGACGCACTGTCACGCGTTTCAATTTTTATGTAACTTATAAAAAAATCCTGAAATACTGGAGGAAAAATTCTAACAGATCCTCCCGGTGGACTGGCTCTTTATGAGGGAACTCGCAGAAATAAATCCAGAAAGTGCTTAAGCTTATGCAAAAGTCGAGGGATAGATTGTTTAAGAAGTGAAAGAGAGGGAGGGAGGGAGTGATGGAGAGAGAGAGAGAGAGAGAGAGAGAGAGAGATAGAAACAGAGATAAGAAGAGCTTTTGTCTGTGCATTAGAGAGGTACATCCCATATGTGCACTCCGGAAAAACGGAACATTCTGATATAAAGGCTACAAAGAAAAGTAAAACTACTCTGTTTCGGTGAAAAAAGTTTTAAAATTATGCATATGAAAATGCTTTTTGCATTGTTTGCTGTTAAGCACAGTCGCATGCAGAATAGTTTATTTCAAATAGCGAGACTCGATGTACAATTCACGTGAATCTTAAACGGTTTTGCGAGCTAAAAATTAATATGTCTCAGTTTATGAAAATACTTGAATACTTTTTCGGTTTAATAATACTTTTAAATGTAAAAAGCTCGTCGGCATCTGTTAATGGCCGCGAGAAGAAATACAAAAGGTTTCGTATATTTATAAAAGAATGATAGAGAGTGAGATAGAGAGAGAGAGCGAGAGAGAGAGAAAGAGAGAGAGAGAGAGAGAGAGAGAGTTAAACTACAAAACTATAATTATAATAGTTTGAAATAACTTTCAGTGACCGGATAAAAATATTTTATTACGATAGGTTTGATAAAGCAGTGGGAGAATCGTTAATCTGAAAAAATTTTTAAGCTACGGCCGAACTATGCAGAGCTTTAAAAAAGTTGAGAAGAATAATACCAGTCAGCGTAATAATAAATCATTAATATTGATTATCAGTTAAATAAATAGCATTGAATAATTCATAAATATTTTAGATAATTTACCTTTGGTCGCATTATACCACTTTATTCATTGTATATTAAAGAGCTTGAAATTTTCAGCTTCTGTACGGGACGTGAGAAATTACGCCCATAAACATTAAAATAATATTCACATTTATCCCCCCCTCCCCCCAAACCCGATTCCCCTCGACGTCCATCGACGCTCCTCGACGCCCGACTCCTTCTCAAATAACAATAGTCGCGGTAATATTTTTAATAATAATGACAATGATAATGTAAAAAAAAAAAAGGAAAGAGAAAAAGGTTGATTTGATGAGTTATATAAGTAAAGGTTAAAGATCTGATTGTTCAATAACATTTTAACGAAGCATGAGAAGCGTGCGATAGTTTTTATGTTGTTTGTTAATTGGAAGCTTTGTCGATAAAGAGCGAAAATAGAGGATTTCATTGGACTTAATTATTTTATCAATGGGACGAAGGATCGATGATCCTTTTGACGAGGAAGATGTAAAGTTGTGGTAAAGACTATGTATTAATAAATTTAACGCTTTTTGGCCAATTAATCTGGAAAATGGTATGATTTATAATGCCGGGGTGATTAGTATCTTGAGAGCGCCGAGAGCTTCCTTGGGGCTCTCGAAGTCCTGGGGGTTATTGGGGTCGGTAAGAGCCACCCGAAGACTCGATCTCGTATGGAATGCGAGGGCAGCTCTTCATTACCGGAATGAGGGAGGCATCGCGTTGGCAGACCCGGAAGCCCTCGCCCTGGTCAACGAGGTCGAGTTTAGCGCTCTCGGTTTTTCTCCCCCGGGGGCCGGTGCCGCACCGGGCTAGACGACGGCCGGCTGCTCACCCGGTGGACCGAGGGTGGCGGTGACGGTGGCGGTGGCGGTAGGGGGAGATGGGCAGAGGGGGGGAGGGGAGGGATGCGAGGAGAGGGGGGCATTAGTCAAGGCTAAAGGCTGTGCCGGGAATCGCTTACGCGGCTCCGTTACGTGGCGGGAGACACGGGCGTTCCCAGTGCAATTGAAGGCCGGTCAAAGCCACCGCCGGCCGAATGGGAAATTCAATTTAAGCGAGGCCGCGCGCACTTGACCACCGCCGAGCCCTGCGCGTGCCTCCTGCTTACGTAAACTCTCGACATACGTAATTCGCACGCCCGCTCCCAGATGAATGACCATTGTAAATTCACGCCAGCTGCCGACTGACTATCTGGAGCACTGACCTCCAACGACAACGACTCCATCCCGATGACTCCCGAGGACTCCCGAGGACTCCCGAGGACTCCGAGCCCCCCGGTTATCTTTTACCCCTCACCGCCCGACCCGTTAGTTCTGACAGCCCCCACTCCCCTTGATAATCCTTCATCGAGTATCGTCGACCTGCGCTCATTACACCTCGCTCATCGTCTTCGAGATCTAGGCCGGGACTCCTTATTACGCATTATTCCTCCCCGTCACATTCTTGCTGTGCGTCGGCAGCTCGTCAATACAGATTTTTGTATTCGAAATTTAACTAAAAGGAAGCTTAAAAGGCAACGTGTAGGCTTGAATGGCCGAGTCGTTTCGATTAGACGATATTAGATTATTAATCCATAAAGCAAAGGAAATTATAATAATTCAGTAACGTATTTTATTCGGTAAACGTAGCCTGCGACTTTCAATTTACATTAGCCGGAGCCTTTTATTTTTATAAATTACAATTAAAAGCCAGTGAATTATTAACGTAATCGTCCGTCTTTAGAAATTTAAAAATTACTTCATTAATTTCTCAAATCTCCTTATTATATTAATTATAAATTTTTTATAAACCGAGCTCGTCGAAAGTTAAAGCATCTGCAATTACAGCATCGATATCATCCATCAATTATTTATTCTTTAACTAATTTATGAGATTGTATTATCGAAGCTACGTCAACCCAAATAAGACTACGAAGTTTATATAAAAATCTTTGATGTTTTTACAAAAGTAAATACTTAGTGTATTTAACTCGTCGAGTTATCAAAGCAGACCAAAGTATGAAGCTCGATAAAAACTGAATTTTAAATTCTATTATATTTACAAACAAAATATCATTACGGTTTACGAAAAAATATTGTAAAGTTACTGAAATATTGTTAGCTTATTTTGTAAAGTCAACTTCATACTGGGATGGAAGGCTTCATTCTACTTTATAATAGAATCTGTATTTCTATTTTCCACTACTTGAACAACAGAATTAATAAGCTTTGTTTGTTATTATCAAGACATATAATTGAGTTTATTGATAGAAGATTTAGTTTCGTGAGAGTTGCTTTGAACTTAATTTAATTCACTTGAGCTACATTCATGACTCCTTTTAAGACTCTTTTATGCTCTATAATTCCTTATATAATTAATAGTATTCGGTACTTTTTTAGAATATATTGTTTTTTTTTAAAGAAAAATTTTGTGCAATTAATGTAAATTGTGTAGTGGGAGTATGCGCCGCGAGTTAATAGTTTACAATAATCGATCGCGGTCAATCGTATGGTATCAAATAATATATCAAATAAATATCTTACCTCATACATAATAAAGACGGAAAAAGCAAATTATAATAAATAAGCAATAATTGCGTATTTAACGATTCTATAATCATTTGAGTATGACGACACGCTTATTCATGCGAAAGTGAGGCTGTACAGATAAAGTGAATTTATTAATAAAAGCGACAAAAGCAGCTCATAAATAACGGGTAAGTATTTATCTGTAGGTAAGGAATGATGTCGGTGTCTTTAAGATCCATTCTGGAGAAACATCATATTCTACATGCATATCCTTTGGCTTACCAGGGGCTTACCTTTCTTCGCCTCCTTTTGTTCCGCGTCGAGATTGAAAGTCGCGTGCATAGTACGTGCCGAGCGTGTTCAATCATAACACTTCACACGTTGTTCATTCTTTCGGTAATTACAAATACGTTTTAACATCCATTTTCTCTCTTATTTACTGCATACACAGCTTACTTTAAATTTAATTGCGGTTACCTAACTCTAATTATATACATATACACGCGCGCGCGCGCGCACACACACACACACACACACAATTTACTATTTCTAAAAGCAAGTTATTAAAATAAATGATTATATTTTAATTTAAAATATAATGATCGAAATCTGTTTTTAGCTTTAAAGTGCGATATATATTTAGATGAATATCCCTTCAAAACCGAACATTTTAATTTATCATTGTAGTAAATCAACAACTCTCTGCATAGATTCAAACCCACGAATAAACTCGATATAATTAAAAGCTCTAAAATGCTTATGAAAAATTGCTGGACTAATTTCGAGTAAAAAAGCTATAATTTTATAAAGTTCTCTTTACCTATATATTTTTAACGTTATTGATGGAGAATTACTTTAAAAGTGAATATAAATCATTTAACGAGATGATCTATTTGATGATCTCACGAATTTATAGGATATTTAAATACTGACGTTCTTTTAAATTGTAATTCGAACGTTTACAGGAACATCATAATCAACTATAATGATATATATGATACCCGGAATCATTAATAAAATCTATTGTGCTCATCATATTGAGTTATGAAGTACTAAGAAATATCTCCATTTATAGTACATGATTTAAAACGAGATGTTGCATTCTAGAATTTATGAAAAAAAAACAAACAAAATAAAGTAAAATAAATAATAATAATAATGATAATAAAGCAGATATATCGAAGATTAAAGGAAAGAAGAAAAGGAAAAGAACAATGGTTTATTCAGACAACTGAAGAATAGTCTCGAGCTCGGTAAATATATAAAGCAGCGCTTGTTTTACATCTTGCTTTGGTTTTTGTTTTTATTTTATTTTTTTTATTTATACGGTCTTTGAAGTCATATTTTTTTATTTGCCAAGCACACTATAACGTAACACATTTATACATTTTTCTCAAGTCTCTTGTATTTCTTTTTGAAATAGCATTTTTTTTTTCATTACAGACGCTTTACAATCCTCATGCTAAAATATCATTACAAATGTCTATATTCAGTTCCATCGAATTACTTTCCTCTAAAATTTTGCACCTTTCACACTAAAGATCTTTTCAATTATAATTTCAAATCCCATTAATAAGAGAATTACTCACGATGCAGCTTTTCCTTTTCATTATTTGTAATTTGATACACTACTTTTGTTACTCTACATTTTTATGAAATTGCATCGAAGAGAAGATTTAAAAATTATTTATGGGATAACAATAGTAATGAAGGCACGAAGAACCTTTATTTATTTGTGTAAAAGGTATTTTTAATTTGTCGTGCAATATATTTATGAAATATTGGCGGCTTCATAATGATGATATTATCGTAAATAACATCAAACTTTCCGAATATCGAATGACTAAACATTAACTCGACTATTTTCAATAAGAATTTGATTAAAAGTAACAGAATCGTAAGCATGTCAATTATAATGTTAGATAATTTTTATCGCCGATGCAAAAGGATATTTAATAACGACGTAAGGGAAAAGTATTGCAAAATTGATAATGTTATAAGTAAAATTTGGGATTGGTATAAGACATTTCTTTAGTATTATCTATAATTTGTCATTTAATATAGGATTGTTATTATAAGCTGCCAAGTCGTAATCGATACGATAATATTTGTTTTGAAAGGGAGCCGAAGTTTAATATCAAATTCACGTAAACATACAATAGGTTATCCAAACGGTATGAAAAAGTAATAAAAAAAAAAAAAAATGAAAACCATCCAGACAAAAAGGAATTCGAGGCATTTATTTCTCACGCAATTTTACGTAGGGCCATTATAAATAAAAGAAATAGCGAATGGGGGAAAAGAGAAAATTAAATTTGCATTTAAGCTGGTCGAAGGTATTGTTGCAGGTGCATCGCTGCAAGACGCTCCGGCAAGAAAGTGAGAATAATTCATCCGACGAAGTGGGCAAAGCGAGCCACGGAGAAACTGACGGCGGGGCGGCAGGGGTGCGTGTAAGGGAGAATGGCGAGCAGACAGAAAAAAGAAGGGGAAAGAGGAAAAGAACTGGGATCCGGCATGAATGCTACGTAGGAGTCTGCATCTTCGCTCGGCAGGCCGATATCAAAACGAGTCTTTAAGCTCTTTTAGGACTATTGTTGAATAATTTTAAGCAGCTCAACATTTCCTCTCTTATTTCGTATGCAACTTTCTTTCCTTTTTATTTTTACCTTCACCAGTACGTGCACCCCTCGCCCGCCCCCGCCCCACCCCCACCCCGCTGCCTCGCTTACTCCCACTTACTCAAATATTTAGGAATACGATTTAGGAAATTGATAGATTTTTCATTCAATTAACATTTAGCCGTTGAATGATATTTGATAATTAATAATTGAATTTAAAAAATAAATAAATAAATAAATAAATAAAAGTACATTACATTGGAATATACTAAAATGTTTAATGAGGCATTATGTATATAACAATAATTTTAATTATAAAGCTTTTCATTCATTCGTACGAATATAAATTCCGTTTACATTGTTATTTAAATATTTTCAGCAACTTGAAACATTCCAATCGTGCTTCATAAAATATTGCAAAATGTTATTTATGTGCTCTTTAATAATGACAGGATTATATGCAAATATTTATAAATTAATACATTTTCTGAGTTTGCATTCTAACTTATGAAAATAATTCATTTCTTCGTAATTATGTTTCTTTGTTATTTTTATTTTAAAATAGAAACTTAACTTTCGTTACTCAGATTATTATGGGCTGATCGTTTTTGTTTATAATCACAGGATATCCATAAATAAAACTGTTCATAAATAAAAGTAATCTTATTTAAAGACAAGTACAGTAGAAATAATCCCTTGATAAATAGATATATACTTGAGGATATTAATTGGCGAGTCGTTTCTATATATATATATATATATTACTTTTTATTCCGGGAAAACGTCTGCGAAATGGCATTTTCTTGCATTTCTAGCCGATATTGAATTGAATTCTAACTGCCATGCATTTTCTTTAAAAAAATCTTACAGAATAGAGAGGATAAAGTCGAAAGATGCATTATCAGATATAATAAAGGTGTTTAATGAAAGAATAGACAAAAGCCAAAAGATCCGCAGATTCTATCCTTTTGAATACTTACGGTGCTACGGGCATTGAAGTTTTTATAACTTCGACACAACGTATATGTCGTGGTTATATAAAAGATTTTTTGTATAGCTTGTATTGCCTTCAGTAGGGACTGTTAAGGGACTCTTAGGATAAGAAGGTATAAGCTGCGGAAGCCATAGAAGTCCGAGATTTTTTTTTTTTAGTATCGGTATTATCCTATTATCTATCGGGCAAATGTCGATACGTAGCGTAAAGGCTTAATAACGACTCGTTGTAATTAGGAGGATCGGGAGTAATTATCTCGTCTACTCTGTAAAACGCAGTAGAATCGGGCTCGTTCTCTGAAATCTCCACGCGTTCCGTTTAAAGTTCTCTGATATTTTTACGTAATTACAAGGCAGAAGCGGCCGATGGGACGGCCGGTCCCAAAAATGTTCTAATGACAGGAGGATATTCGCTCATTTGTACGTCATTCGATTGGTAGGGGATGGGACAGGGGCTATCAAATTGAATAGCTCCCCCTCCCCGCCCGGCCAGCAAGCTGTATAAGTTAACGGGCGCGTTACACGCACAACGAGATGTGAATTTCAGTCGTGGAAAAATGCAAGCGGTGGTCGAAAGGAAAACAAAGAAAAAAAAATTAAAAGAAGCGGCGCTTCTGAAATTAAAGCGAAAGGGCGCAATTAACTTATCGGACCCAGCGAATGCAATAGGTGCTCGAGTCGAGGTGCGGCTGGTGCCGAGGAGAGGAGGAGGGAGTGAATCCGGCTGTCGCGCAATCTCCCGCGATAAATGAAGCCGTCACCAAGGCCCCGGGGCATCTTCCCCTAATGGCGACAGTCTCGTCGTTCTCATCGTTCTCGCCGCCATCGTCGTTCTCATCGTCGTCATCGACGTCGCGTCGTACTCGGTAACAAATACAAAGAGAAGAGCCGAGTCGTCAGACAGCGCGGCGCTCGCAAAACTTTTCTCCTCCTCCTCCTCCTCCTCCTCCTCCTCCTCCACCCCTCCTCCTCCCCTATCCCTACCGCTAACCCTAACCCTACCGATCTTCCGAGAGAGAGAGAGAGAGAGAGAGAGAGAGAGCCGTTATTGCCCCTGGCGTTTAGCTTTTCTCCCGGATGCAGCTCCAAGTGCTGCTGCTCCCTCGCCTCTTTTACCGCGAATTTATATATACGCGCGGTATTGTAGGTGTGCGTGTGCCACTGTATGCCGTGCGACGCGAATTTTATATTCCAATATTGACTCGGGGCGATGCTTTGGAAGCGCTACTCTTTTTCTCCTCCTCGTTAAGGAATAATAATAGCGGTTATGGCATCGGCTTTATTCGGATTCTGTAATCCATAGGCCGAGGCCGCGCCTCCCCCCCTACCCTCACGCTCACGACTGACGAACCACCAGGAGGAAATAATTTAGCAAGATTTTTATTTAAAAGAAACCCTTCAATTAGCGAATGTTGCACTTTTTACACTTATGACGAGCTCACCACTGCTTTCAATGTCTTGATGACATTCCATTTAGCTTTATACCGGTCACTGGTGATTACTGCCTCCGACCATTTATCTTTTATATTGAGAAACAAGTGCAACAAAAACTTGCTTCTCAACTGTAAATAAATCATAATGTGACAACCATAAAAAAAAAAAATAAATTAAAATATCTTTCCATTCGTCCTCCACGATACTTTAATTTAATATTAAATTATTTTTAAAAATTTTTCCATCTCACAGCTTTTGGATAAAAGAATTTGAACAAAATGTAAATCTACCCATAAAAAATTTTCATAAAGGCACAATTATAATTATTATTATTTTGCAATAACGAAAATGAATTATAATTGAAAGAGTGGAAAAGTCATGTATGAGGCAAAGGAAAATATTTATTAGAATGTAATTAGACAAAGAATCGAAATAATAATTACTTTTTACATAAAACAACATTTCATTTAGCACGATTGTACTTTGCGGTCATATTATAGAAATTGCGGAAAGCTTAGCGACGAATAAATACATGTAAAGCGTAAAAAGTAAACATTGCTACATTGTTCACATAAATATAGACGCATACCAAAGTACTTATGTCTTAATTCAATATTTTGATACTCTTTACTATTAAACTGAATAAATTAATCTTTACGTCCATTTCATTATACTCAATGGAATTTTTAAGCTGCAAACGTTAGCCGAACGAAGCATTTTAATTGATAAAAAAATTGTTTGGGAGTTTTTTCAAACTAATAAAAAACTACGAATTGTATTAATCATAATTTTGCAATCGATGGAGATATGAAAAATATTTCTTGATTAAAATGTACTTTCGATCGAATATTGTTTTATTTTCATAGCATTCAGTGGTTATTTAGTTTGGTCGTCGAGAGTAGGGGTGTGTTTCCCATAGTATCGTGTGGATCGTAAAAGCATGATCCTTAACAATGTGGTTAATAATCTCAGAAAATAATTATGAAAATTAATAATGAAGTAGGAGGAGGTAAGTAAGGTAAGTGCGGGTCGACCGAGCCTCTCAAGTTTCTATTAAAATACGTCCCTTTTAAGGTGAGAGGATGGCGGGCGAACTTGTTGGTTCATTAAAAATGATTATCATCCCTCGGTGGTGGAAGATACATTTTCACTTTATGCGCTGGGTATATATAATTTTTAGTATTCGTCGGCATTCAATGGATATCGATATATCGATCGTGATCCTAAATATCCGCGTCCTATGGAAAGCCCGTAGCGAGCGTTAAGCGCGATTAAGGCTTAAGGAAATGAAGGGTCGCTGCTCGCCTTCCCTCTGAATTCGCAAGTAGGACAGAGTCCTGGCATCTGCGCCGGGGCAATAGGGGATAAGACCTCCCGGTGACCTTTAAACGCAAGGCAGGCTATAGGCGGCCCCAATAAAGTGTAAGTGCAATACACCTCGGCGGCAGCTAAGTACCAAGTTTTACAACGACGCATGCCAAGACTCCGCGGGGTGATTTAAAAAATCAAAAAAGAAACAAAAAAAGGAAAAAAGAAAGAAAAGAAAAGAAAAAGCCTCCCTCTATCTTTGGTTGGGCTTTTTGTTATTCGTTCGTTACGTTGGAGCGGCTGCCTCTCGCCGTTTCCCCATCCATTTCCATCCATTGCCAACCGCCGCCGCCACCACCGCCAGCGCCGACACCATCGCCGACACCATCGCCACCAGCCCAAAGAACGTTGGTACCCAGTGCGACCGGCGCGATGAAGAGATTTGCATTTGCCGTGCCGGGCGCAAAATATTTCTGCACCCACGGGAATATTTACCAGGGGACGTTATTACCTCGACACGACTGAGCCAGCAGCTGAGCGCCGAACGAGCGGGGGCTCCCTTATTGAAATTTCGTTTTTCGGATTTCGTTTTATTATCCCCTCTCCCCTCGTCGACGCTGCGACCCCGACGGAAATACCTTGGTGTTATTGCACCTAGACTTTACACATTATACTTTCCATTGAATGGCCTCTGCCAGCCGAATGACCGAAATCCAGAATAATTGACATTTATAAATTATTCGTTCCAGTAGAGTATCTTCTTCCTATAGATCTACGGCCAAAGGGATTAAGGCTCCGTTAAATGACTTATTAACTTATTAAGGCCATCTGAAAATAGTGAAGCTTCCGAGATTCTATAAAGTTTATTGACTTATCAAATTTGTTGCTATTAAAGTATAGGAGATTAGTTTATTGGAATAGTTGCCAGTCTTGAGAAAATTAATTACTCTAACTTACTTTTTCAATTGCCGATATAAATCAATTTTCAATATAATACATCGTCAGAGGCGAAAACAATGAAAATAAATAGAGATGGATAATCACTTTAATTAGTTCTCCTGGCTTACAAACAGCGACTCGAACCCCAACAGTTATAATACACATAAAGAAATTAATTGCTGAAATATACGTGCCGTTTATATTTCTTAAAACTGTATCGGCATCCTTTATAGTTGAAAAAAAAAATATTTTCTAGCCGACTATACAACTAGTTGAATCCAGCTGCTAGCCAAGTGATTTCCGAGAAAATAATCTTCTATCGTAATACTAAAACTTTTTCGGAGCGATTAATTGAAAATAAAAGACAAAGTTTTCAAAGTTCAAAAAAGATTTAAATGGGTTGACAATTGCGTAAATCCGACTCTCATCATATCGTATGTAATAATGTAATATTTAATTAAGCTTATTTATTCCATGCTGCCTGTGTACAATCTTAACAATATTTATTAACTGTTCCACAGAAAGAAAAATCATAAATTACGTATTACGTATTACATATATCATAAATTGCATGAAATCGTAAAATCCTGACTTTATTAAGCAGCATTAAAAGTAAAATTTTTGCCGAAATTCTCAGATAAAAAAGTTGTATAAATAAAATTCTTGAGTAATTTATTTAGAAATTTAAAAAAAAAAATCTACATTGAAAACACATTCTTTATATTTAATTAAAAAGTTATGGAGAAGAGCGTAAATGATACGTATAAAATGAAGAATTTTATTCCATAGTTATTTATTCCGTAGCTATTAGAAGATATACATTTTAATAGGCGAAGGGCGGAGAGGGGGGATCTTCGTTCTCTGTATAGTGAAGTAGTGCAAAGTAGGAATCGAATAGAACGTTTGATAACAATATCGGACAAGATTCATAATCGTCCTCATATAGAGCAAAGCTCGATATTTATTATGAAAATATAATTAATATTTACGGTAGAAGTTTTATAATTTGGCAAGGTTAGGTATGTTTAATTATCAATAGAATGCTTAAATTGATATGGTATAAGGACGTGATTCAATTTATAAGTATGATAAAAATTCACCTGCGGTATTGTGTCAATTTTACGACAAAAGTAGAATTTTTATTAAAATTCTGCTCCGAAAATTACGATTTAATAAACGAATATCGATCGATAAAGAAAGATACCTGAGCCTCGTACAGCTGCTTCGTACTTGATAAAACTTATAATTTGTCGGCACGGCTCATTATACTCATTACTAATAAGTACTCCTAGTAAAATTACACATTTTTATTGTAAAATTCAGCAGAAATTAAATTATTCCAATTGAAAATATTAATTGTAAGAAGATTTTTTTTTTTTTTTTTTTTTTTTTTTTCAAGCAAATATTTATGAAAAATGTTCGTACTCTCGATGCACGAGTTTTATAATAATTACTCGTCTTATTATTTGCGATCTATAATCTGATTGATTGGAATCGCGCGCGGTTGTATTTCGGTAGGATAAGTCATCCGGGCTTTCTAATGCATGAAAAACCAGTGGGTCTGGAAAAGGGCGCAAGTCGATCGAAGCGGCTGATTACAGAATGTTATTGATTTTCAAATCAGATCTGGCGATCGTGAATCCCGAAATGGATTATATCCGTCAGCGGTCGGATGTAACAATCCGAGTAACGCGTTGGGCTTCAGTCAAGGGAGTGACGTGACACGTCGGATGTCAACGTGACTCTCGCGTCTGTATATATTCTCTCCTCTTTATTATTTGTTGCGCTTGAGTCTGCACGGGGAAAATAGCTTTCGTCGGCTAATAAACGGACTGCTGCTACATGCGAGCGAAGCAATAAGTTCTGACACGCATGAAGCGTAGATTATTTTTAGAAAGCAAATGACAAGGTAATCCGTACGAGTTCGAGTTCGAGTTCAAAATAATAATACTCTATGGTAATTTTAATTTTCTCGCAAATATGTTAACGAAAGGTAATAGATAGGAGTTCTGCTGGCTAACATCACTATCATATTGATAAATTTCTGTTGAATCAAAATTATATAATGTATATTGTAACGATGTTCATTAACACCCTCATGTCCTATAATTGCAAAGACATCTATTCCCTATAACCCCAATAACCCCAATGACGATTTTCTAAATTATTATATAATTTACTCGCCTATTTAGGTATCGCGTTTTTAAATCAAGTAACATTCACACCTTTATTCTTATCTATCTTTCTGTAATCTCTCCTCGGTACCCCCTCTCCAACACGCAATGAATTGATGAATACATTTAATATAACGAATAGCACGTACGCTGTAAGTTCTTCAATTATTTAAACTTCGAGTCACCATGGAATTGCAAGCAAATATAAATTAAATGAAAATTAATTTAATCCTTCGTAATTTAATAGCAGCGTATGTCTTAACAGATTTACATATAAAATGTATACGGTATAATTAAAATTAGTTGGTACAGCTTCGTGCGCACGCAGAAGAACAGAGCGAAAAGTTAAATAAATGGATTTTTATAAGGGAATCGATAGAGAATAATCTACCGTTGAATATTACAAAGAAGATGATAAGATAATATTAAATTTCAGTTGAATGTAATAATCGTCATCGTGAGGAGCAACGTACTTATGGCTTGGCTTTAAATTTCAAGCTTCTCAATATTGTCAAAATAATAATAATAAAAGTAACGGCTCTCGATCAAATATATTTTAAGCAATGTATATGGGAACGAAAAATTTGCAATTCTTCATAATTCAGTGGGTACTTTGTGACACTAAATTACTAACTCGAGCTTTTTTACGAATCCCCATAATGATAAGAATTTAAATTAATTTTATCTCCCTTTTGCTTGAAAGATTTACATTAGGAATTAGTGCTTGTAAAAGATCTTTACAGTGGACTGCATGGTAAATATAGGCTTTGTAATTACTATCTAGTAAACTACCTTAAGCCTTGATGAATGTAAAGAATTGAAATAACGGCCGTCGTAAATCTCGGGAAAATTAGAGGAAGATTTACGTCTCAAAAAACAGTTTATCCATTCGACATCTACATCAAGAAAATGGAATTTACTTAATACTTACTTAATCGATCGGTTTCTACGCACGAATGCGAACGAGTAGCCGAACATTCATAGGGCATTTGCACTTGTAACAATATTTGAATAATAAAATTATCGCGAACCGTGGCTTCCTTCGCGAACTTGCGAATTTGTCTTTCCGAGTAATCCGATAGTCTTTTAAGTTTTTGCAAAAAGTAAGCACTTAACCGAACGCGAGTAGTCCTTTTCTAAATAATTCACCGTCTGGGAAGTGAACATTTTCAATAAAGTATAATACATTTTTCCGTTTATCTATGTAGAAATAGCCTACTCGAAATAGCTTCGAGTAACAAAGTCGGTGCTTTTGTATGTTTGGATTCGAATCTGAAAAAATATACGGACTGTTACATAGAGCCAATGCTTGCAAAGACCATATCTATTTATACCGGTTACGTTAAAAGCTTTTGCCAACTTCATTTTTATAAACAATAGCAAAATTTTTGGTTGTTTTTTTTCTTTTTTTTTTTTTTTTAACTTCTTTTTTGCATAACCAAGTCTACGATTAATCACTAACTAATGCTTCCATAAAAAATTATTATTATTAAAAGTCTAAAGCTTATTGTCGGTCACAATCTTTATCACTTGCTATGTTAATCAATTCTTTTTACGATCCGTAATTTTTACATCTCCAAAATGTACTTTTATTATTCAGTATCGAGTGCACGATGAGCCTTGTCATCTATCACGTATCAATTTGCATCTAATATTTAATATTCCATATATGTTCTTCAAAATTTAAAGCTTATTTCAAATAAACGTTAAATTGAATTTTAAAAGTGCATAATAAATGCTGAGCCCCCGGCCCGATAAAAATTCTTTGGCTTCTGATCTTTAAGCTCTAATAAATAATAATTAATAACATTTATTAGATACAGCCGACCAGTAATTTTTTTCTTTTTTTTTTATGTAATTTAAATTATCGTATATCATCTGACCAGCTTAAAGAAACATTACGATGTATAATTTAATAATTATTATGAATTGAAAGGTACATTAGTCCGCGAAGCCGAGAAAATAATATTCTCATTAGTAGATTTATTAAAATGTCTACTACGTAATGCGAAGTTTACCTTATTTGGATAGTAGCGTTAACAGGAGACTAGCAGGTATTGCAGTTCTATCAAGCCGGCACTTTCTTTTTGTCGATTTTCACAAGGATTATGAGTATAAGCATTTTTCGATTAATACTACCTACTCGATTTGCATGCTTATTTTGTATTCGTTTTATTTTTTTTTTTTTTTTTTTTTTTTTTTTTTTACTAAGGAAAAATAATTATTAATGTTTTGTTTATATATATTTCTTAAATACGTAATATCATGGATGTGTTAAACACACATTTGAATGACCTTTCAATATACATCTTGTTGTGAAGTAAAAAATAGCTTTACAATGTAAATAGGCTTATATATGTAACTAGGAATGTATACCGAAACTATTAAACATTAAATTTATGCAGAAAATAATAATTTAGTTATTCCTTTTGGAATATTTTGATGTTTCGTAAGCAGTGACAGTGCATTCCAATTACATGATGTCGAAAATTCCATATGGCTCTGTGAGGTTAAGCATTTAAAGCTTTATTCCGGAGTATTCGATATTAATATTTATAACGTTATAAATGTTACGCTACATTTAATTCCCATGTGCATACGGTCGTCTGGTTTTTTGTTGTAAAATAAATATGTTTGGTTAATTGACAGGGTTTAGTTTATTGACGCACGAGACAAAAGTTCAATATATTATAAAAAAACAAATGTCCGAGTCTTTGTGTAAAATAAATGTAATACAGGCTCCGCAGGCTTTCATAGTAAATGTCGGGTGGGCAAGGGGGGAGGAGGTTGAGGATGAGAAGGTTGAGGAGGTGGTAGGGGGAGGTGGAGGGGGTGGCGACGCCGGGAAAGTATTTTTGATGAAAATGAAAATATTTTTATGGATCCGTGAGTTAATTGAGCGCCTTAGAGTAAGTTAAATTTTGCATAATATTTTTGTTTGCCAGAGTTTTGAGAGAAAGATAAAAAGTTGGAGGGCCAGAGTCGGCTTCGGTCAATTTTCATTTAACGATGTATTTACAGTATAAATTACCGTAAAAGAAAAATAGGCTCTGAGCTTGATGAGCATGCGAGCGCTTAACAAGAACAATCAGTGTTTTGCGCGCGCTCGCCATAAATCCGCGTACATGCGCTCGACGGCGTTCAAAGGCGAAGGCGCACCAAGGGCATGCGATACTTAGCACGCACACACCACTCGAGGGGAAAAAGTCCGGCGCCTTATCTTCACACCGAAATTCCAAATTACACGCGCATCCCATATATAACATAGTAATCTCGAAAGATTTTCACGGCCAGTGCCTCCTTTCGACCCCTCCCCCTCCCCAAGGGCCCCTCCTAACCATCTCGTTCCCTCGCGGCCGCTCTTGCTCCCCCTGTAGGGCCCCCTTTCACCCCATCGCCATTCCCCCGACTATTAATTCCTTTTTTCAGCGTTGGTCAATGTGGTAAGGCACCCACCGGAGAGTGTCGGGCCCTGCTGATGGGGTGGCGGTGGCTGCGGCCTCGACCGTCGACGCGAGCTCGACCGGCGATCGGGGGGAAACGGGACGCGCGACGGGGTAAGGGGCGAAGTGGTGGGGTGGATGGATCGGGGTGGGGTGGGGGAGGGCGAGGGGACGTGGAGGAGGCCGAAGGAACGGTACGAGGGAGAAGAAAAAGCGAAGGAGGCGCTCATATACGCGCCGACTTGTTATTAGCGCGTCGGCATAATCACGATCGCGCTGTAAAATCCTTGGAGCGCGGGCATTACCTCACCTGCCCCTGCACGTGTATACCCGAGAGCCTGTGTTGGTGTAGCACCTCCGAGGAATGCTCGGCATCGCGGAGAAATAGAATGCATTTTTACCTTTGCCGAGCTTATGAAAAATCTAATGAGTAATGCACGAAGCGTTAAAGTTAAGTGTCCTAAGCCATAAATTATTTTTGATCGTTTTCTGCCTTTTCTCGGAAATGGAAAGTTTGTTAAATACACTTTTCTCTTTTTTATTCTACATCATAAATACGTTATGCATTATTCGAGCCCGGAGTTATTATTTATTGGATGAAATTCGAAATTTTATCAAGTCGACCGTGACGAATGTCAGTTGGCCGCATGTGAGTTTAAAAAGAGCACACACTCATTCATTTGTTGACGACGAAAGTAAAAAAAAAAAAAAATTAAGCGAACCGCATTGAAAATGTTAGAAGAGCGCTTGAAATACGCATTGGATTATAATTCGTCATGGAATTATAATGTAAATAAAATGAAGGTTATTGGGGAATAATTGATGTGAGGGTGGATCGAAGGCCGAAGGACGGATGCAGCATCCTTGGTTTGGTGAACTCTACCGCAATGGAATATGGCCCATGAACATTTAATTTTATTGACCATTTTCATAAATAAAATTCGTGCGGCTGAAGCTGCATAATTTACGGGAAGCTAGATATCCTAGCGGCACCAAAAACATATAAAACTTGTTTTACTGTACAATAAATTATTTAGCATTTCATTAGGGCTTCTTACTTTTGCAGTACATAAAGTATAATTAGTAAAATGGGCAAATGCCAATATAAGGCTAAAGCAGAGAAATAAAATTATTAATTAAACCTTAAGTACTTGGCTTTTAACCGGATTACGAAGGGAAATTATCACCGGCGCGAATTACCGAGCAGACTACGACGACGAGGACGACGACGAGGACGACGACGAGGCTCAAACGAAAGATATCATGAATAGTTATAGACCGCTAAAAGGGATTCAATTATGAGGCTGTATTGTAGATGCACCACCTGCAACCCGTCATGTATACAGGAAATGAAGGAGGTGAACGAAGCGATGCACCTAAGGCCGGGAATATGAGTTACATGCATTCGGGCCAACTTGTTTTACGCGACAATGGGCTTAGTCTGCACTTTCCTATCCTTAACTCACAACTCCTTTATGCCTATATACATGATTATTATTAGTTTTTTTTTTCTTTTTGATCGGCTTCTTTGCCGTACTTGTATTAGAAAAGCATTATTTCTATAAGCGAGAAATTGTTAAAAAATTTTTAAAAATCTTTTTCAACTAAACTTGCCTCTGCATTTGACTATTAATAATTCAACGAAACAGAAAATTTTCAAAACAAAGTTCAAGTCCTTAGATTTAAAGTTCTGCTATATTCACGTTCTAGAGTAATTATCATTCAAAGATGAGCTAAATTTATAAAATACTTTTGCATGCAATTATTCATTATTCCAACAGCTAACATGTTTTTTTTTTTTTTTTTTTTTATAATTTTCTCAACATATCCAGGTTTTGTAACAACACAAAGCACATTTACACGCGTGCACGCATTATTACTTATTTTTTTTGCATTAATAATACTTTCATCATTATATATTTTCTATTTGTTAATGAATTATCGATTTCATCGACTATACTATCCATAAAGATTTTTAAAAAAATATATATTTGGCCCGGGATTTTAAAGTAAAAAGCTATTTAATCATACATGCATGACTTATAAAAAATATAATAATTTTAATTAAAGAGTAAATAATCTTTTGCTTTTAAAAATAGTGTTTTTTTTTTTACAACAAAACTGCCGTTGGAGCTGAAAACGAAAAGGTAATTCCATCCGATATTTGAGAATTAAAATTTAAGTGTTAACACAGCAAGGTCATGATTCTTTAATTAAGGCCTCCAAGATTTTAATAGTTTTTTTTTTTTTTTTTTTTTTTTTTAAATTGAAACACAAATAAATGACAAATTAATGAATCAATTCGAATGCCAGTATTTGTATTAGAGATAAAATCAATGTAGATCTGCTACAGTCGGATTTATCTCGCAACAAAAAACTATCCAATTTTAACGGGCGATTATTTGAAGGCTAGAAACAAAAAAAAGTTTAACAATCTTACAATACAGATAGAATAGAAAAATAAATAGAAAAATAAATACGTCTGTCTGGTAGGTAGTATTTCACAATGACTTTTAAGCTAATTGATACTGTTAATACCTTCCACTTTATGCGGTCGACGTTGTATTGAAAGGCAAAATATTGTTGTACACGCTAGTCAATGAAAAATGTTAAAAATAATTAAATCGCAGTCGGGTGGGGCTGTTAGTTTAAAAGTAGCATTAAACGATTAAGTTCGAAGTAGGCGATTAAATAGAGGCGATCTATCAATGGCATTTGCCCGTATCGGATGACTATCAAACGGCCAACTACTTGAAAAAAGGGACACTTAAATTGACTTAATTTGTAAGGACAAAAAGCGACTAAGGGTTCAATTTCGAATCTACCGGGTGTCAAGAAATTTTCTTGGATACGCAGAGCATCGGCTGCTTGATTGCTTCGGGTGCGTGCGCCTGCAATTCCAAGGAGCTTCGCGTAATTAAAGACTAAAGTGCTTTTAGGAAAAACTACGGCTCCGTTTCTCTTTCTCGCTCTTTTCTTATTTCACGTCAACTCGGCTTCCTTGCGGGGGGAAGCTCTTTTTCTTTTGACCCGGAATTTAAATTAATTATTATACGGCGAGATTTTACTGTTGAAATTCCCAGTTTCATATAATTAAGCAGCGGCACATGTTTACTTATACGTCTCTGTAATATTATTAAAAATATCTTGATTATCCTTGGCATTATTATTAAATTAAAAGAGATCCGTGAATTCCGACACCAATGCTAATTCATTTCTTTGTAAAAATTTGATAAAAATTACTTTCACTTTAGATTTACGGTAATACGATGGCAATTCGTATAAAAATAATGTTATGATAATTAGATATTGTGAATAATAAAGTATTTTACAACCGGTTAATAAATAATGGAGATGCATTTAATGGCTCGAGTGTTTTATTATAAAATCATAAGCAATAATAAAATTAGTACTCGGAGCACATAGATATTTTAAACATTGAGGAATATTTTATTAAGTATTCCAATTTAAATAAGTATTTTATTTTGTCATGCGTACAGACGCAAAAAGATGGTAAAATGAACTTTTTTTTTTTTGCAAAACAAATTATCACTTAAAATTCAAAAAATTTTAAAATCCAGTCTCAATTAAAATTTAATTAAAATTCTAAGGTTCCGTTGCTTTGGCGGAAACTTATCGCGGGTAAAATATAAGCGAAGAAACTCGAGTGAAAAAAGGCTTGAAATATAAATATTTAATAAACCGAATCGTTTTAGAAAATCTGAGATACGGACGGAATAATTATACGTTTTGAGGTTAAGTACAGAAGGATTAAATAGGGGCTGTACTATTGATTTATCGAATGGATGAATTGTGCAAAAGATCGAAGGGATTATCGGGACCGCCAATCAGATCGGGGCTGAAAACCTTACGAGCTGATCCCATCGGAGTAGGTTCTTAGTCCTGGGTTCATTCGAGTGGCGAATCGGCGCCGAGTAAAAAAGGTGCAAATGTAGTGGAGGTGCCGGACGGGTGGCAGAGTCCGCGAGCCTCGAGAAAATTAATTAAGACGGGTGGGTCCGGGTGGCGGGAACGGCTCATGCATATACGTCGGCGACAGACGCGAACGTGTCCGATGACACGAATCTCCTCCGGGACTCGGTCCGTATCTCACGTACGCGCTAAACATCAATTATATTAATTACGCGTGCCGACAGAATTCGCGCGGGGGCCACGTGACATCGGATACGCGCTCGGGGCCCAGGAGCTGGAGCTGCGACGCCAGAAGCTCTTCGAGCTCCGTATAGATTGGGGCTGGAGGAGGAAGGGGAGGCTCGTTAATCTGGATCCACGAGGAAGCGTCACACGGACCCGATCGAATCAAATTCACCCCGTGAACTAATGGTGATTTACAAAGGTCTCGTGGTAGTGTTTGTTGACGTCTGGCCCACATTGATCTATCAGTTAGAAACCGCCTCCCTTTCCCTCCCGCGCTCCTCAACGGCGTATTTATACAATTCTTGGCAGATTTTTGATTTACGGCTCCTGCCCTAAGCGAGCTTTCGTCCGAATGGGAGGAGGCACGTTCCCCCTTCCCGCAGCCCCCTTCTACACACGAGGCGCACTCCTTTTCTATTCTTCAGGCAAATAAAAAAATCGACATCGAATTATTATGACCTTTTGTTTTGCTTCATTTTTAATCCGACTCCTGAATGGACCAACCTCTCACGTGCTTCATTTAAAACCCGGCGAACTTCTCCACGGCCCATTGTCCCTTCCCCGCCTTGTATTTATTAGCCATTCACATTTCCCTTACGTAAAACTCCACTTTATTAAAGCCAATTTCTTTAAGCCGCGACTTTTTCTCAGAACTTTGGTAGCTAACGATACGGAAATTACGAGACGAGACGAGACGAGACGCTTTGGTGGCCTTGCCTACCGAGTCCGACAAGTCTTCTTTTTACCCTGCAAATTTTGTTTTGACTATATCTTATCGTGCCATATTACTTGTTTAGTTACTTCATACGTACACATGTCTGTATAATGAATGCTTAGGAAGGACTGAAGATCAAGATCAAGTATGTCGTAATCGTAATAAGCGTAATACAGCTCTAGCTCATTAAACAAATCGGCCGTCTGTCTTATCCTCATAGCCTCTCCTAACCTTTTATCATACTTGCTTAGATAAAACTATTTACAAGCTAATCGATTAAATTACATTGATAAATGTAATAATGCTCGTTTCTGGTTAGAAGAGATACTTGATGTATCAATCATTCGCGGTAGAGATGAAAAATTCCTCTCCGACAGGCTTACTCGTAAATACGTTAAATAATAACGATAAAGATAATCTTATTTCCCAACTCATTAGCACTACAGTATTTTACCGTACTTTTTCTTTTTCTTTTTTTTTCTGATACTTGCTCGCTAATGATGTAATGGGGATCTACAGCTTTGTTTGTTTTATATCTGCGTGGGAATGAAAAACGGGATTCAAATAAATGGCGTAAGTCTTGATAGAGCACACAATTTATCAGAGTTGCCTATTTCAACATACCGAGAGCCTCACTCGGATCCGTAAACTGACAAAGATCTCAAGGGTTTCGATTATCAAATTCTTTTAATATTAATCTTCAATATTGATTAAACATTGTCAAGCCCTGCGTGTAATAATTTTTAACCCCGAGCTAAATCAGATTCAATAATAGCTTATTAAATAGACGATGGAGCCCTAGCTTGGCCCTAATATATATGCACATGTATATTATTGGAGCTAGGAGTTGGGGTATAAAGCGATACCCGGAGTATGTATACGTCAGTTGTAATCTTTATTAATGGATGCCTCGTGTCGCCTCGAGATGATGAGATCAGCGAAATGCAAAACAAACACGTGAGACCTAAACCAACATCGAGCTAGTCATGACTGCCGAGCAAATTTACCTGACGAGCTTTTTGCCACATTTGACGCGAATCCCGAATTCATCACACAAACTATTTGATCACTCCAATTGAACACTTGACGTAACAAATTCTGTTTTTCGCAACTAGTATTGCAACCCCGTAACAGTCGTATTCTATGTCGAAGTTATATGAAAGGGCTCGATTTTATAATTAAACGACATCATCCAAAATCGTTACGTTATTTATTTATACGTAAATTTTTATTCGAGACCTAAACAGTAATATTAATATTTATAAACATTTTTATTGTAAATTTAACAAAAATATTCATTCATCGATCATTAAGTTAAAAGAAAATGTAATAGAGATTGAAATATTATTTACAGACGTAATTTCAAGCAGTTTGTATGCCTGGATAATATCCTAATTGTCTCCAAAGAATATAATTTCAAAAATTTTACGGAAAAATAGTAGCGTCGATAATGTATGGAAAGTAATAGATTTTAAAATTAACAATTTCTTAGCGACGCTTAGTTTTATAAAAAAAAGTATAAATATTTATAAGCTGCTCTATCTAGAATCTCTTATCCATTTGTCTTCAGCGCACTTACTTATGATTATCGTAAATAGTGATAACTGGATACGTATGTCTTACACGTCTCTCCGTACCTTGTATTTTGATATTACGAAACGAATATTAATGTCGACCTTTGTCCAGAAATAACTACATTATTAAGTTGGAATATAAAAAAGAGGAACGATCATATAAAATTTATCTCACTATTCATTGAGAAGTTTACAGTTTTTCTAATGTTTTCTGAAGGCTATCCTCCCTCAAACTTTTTCTTTATCTTTTTTGTTCCGTTACGAATGTTCTCCGAAGATCATCAATAAGAGAGCAATTCAATGTGCATTTATAATTATTTCCAACTCTTTTTCAACTATCTGCAGTGCACAGAAACATGCTCGCTCGCTCACAATCCTCTTATCTCGCGCTATTGACTAGAAAATAGTAATACCAATCATTAGTTCGCTAATTGTTAGTTATTTAAGTTGGAATATTGAAACTTCGAACTAGTACCTTAAGAGATTATAAATATTTATATAAATAATGAGTATTAGAAATAATGCATTAGTTTATACTTGTTGCTAAAACAAGATTCGATAATAAATAATGAAACACAATTACGTGACAATTTAAAGGTCTACAAAATACTATTACTAATATCTTATTATAGTTTTTCAAGTTATGTGTTTTTTAAATTCGTTCGAGATTCATTTTAATTGAGTAAAATAGTTATTAGTTACTGATTAATAGTTGAAAAATAGTTATTTGGTTTTAAAAGAATTTAAATGTTTGGTATAACTCATCCCAATCAGATTGTGTTGTTTCGAAACTCAACGTAAAACTTTACTTGATTTCGTGATAATTATTTTCCAAGAAGGACGACAACAGATATACATTTTAAGATCTATTCAAGCTGTTCGATATGCGTACTATAGTCTCATTCTCTGATTTTGAATAGGAGCATTTATTACTTACGCGTTAATACATCTACATTTACATCTACATCTTTCTCTCTCTCTCTCTCTCTCTCTCTCTCTCTTCTCCCGTTTCTTTTTAAATATATATATATATATATATCGAAGGGAGAACGGTACTTCTATCAAATGCACTCACCTGATTAAAGACATAAATGAGATGGAAGGTAATCGAGGTGTGAATGCATTAAGAGCAGAATTTTACAAATGTTTTTACTGTTATAATGCCAATAGAAAAGTAGTTGGATTTAAGACCTTTCTTACTAATTACTGTGCAATTAGACTCGATTTAGTTTGAATTGTTTATATTTAGGTACATCAAAAACCGAGAGATAAATTACATCCGGAGGATGAAGGTTGTCTGCATTATTATAAAAGTTGAATACAAACATTATAGAATCTACAATATATATAATAACTATTATTGATGAGATAATTATATTTGCCCATCAGATTAAAATAATTTTCGTTTTTAATGTTACATTAATGTTTAATTCTCTCCATAAATACATATATACAGATATGCCTAGCAATCGGTATATAAATGTTCTAATTTCATATGTAAAAAATTTATATGCCATTTCTGAATGTGAAATATTATGCATAAATTATCTAAGCCTTTAAAGAAGTTCTTTATAATCATGCGCAATTAATACTTGGGCCATAAGAATTTGGCAGTATAATCATTTGAGCAGTTATTAGGTCATAAAAACCATTGCTTTTGAGCTATGTAGTTTAGATTCTCATTTTAAAAGAAAATTCTCTTTGATGATTTGATGGTTGATACAGAGGATTTGCCCATAATTGAAGAAAGGCATCTTATAATAAAATGGCTGTTAAAAGTCCCTATAAAATTTCGATTAATAATCAAATTTTACGTATTGCTGAGCGCCAATAAATTCTTTCAAATATATAATAATATGTGACTTTCTCCGAATTGCGAGTAATTCGATTTAAAGCGTTTATACGCGTCGGAAGGTCGGGCGCCGTACAATATAAGCGCTTGTGGGCATTAAAGTAAAAAAAGCGCCCTTTCTTCGTATAGAGCGCGATCGAAATTCTCCAAAATTCAAATCTTACGAATGCGCCTTGTCCGCGCGACGGTCTGTAATTTTTCGGTTCAGGCTCGTAGGAAACGCAAGAAGAAAAACAACAGGGACATAAAGCGGCCGCAAAAGACGTCTAAACATGGCTTACCGTCCGTCCTCCTCCCGCTGTAAATCGTACTCGGAGCTATACTACACCCACGAAAATTTCGGGATTCCGGAGGCTTTACCGACTCTCGACAGGATCCACATTAAATAATGGGAACGTAAGGGCATAATGGTTGAGAAAGAAATAGGTAACTAAGGGCAGGCTGAAAGGTGAAACGAAATCGTGAGGCTGCGATGCGGGGACGCAGAGGGGGAGTTAAAGTATGGGCTCGAGGGAGGACCGTACGGAGGAGTAGGAGTAGAAGGGTAAGATGGAAAGAAATGTAAGAAGGCATAGATCACAATGTCCTGAGCTTCTGAGGCAGGAAGTACCGAGTACTTACACAATTTCCTATCGAGGTACTTTTGTGTGCCAATGCTCGGCTGTGTGTCGGCTCGTGCCAGTCTCTATGCGTTTTATTCGTATCTTACACTTTTCAGTTAACGTGATTGACAAAGATAGATGGCGAGAAAGAAAGGCGAGGAGGCACAATAAACTTCAGGAAAATATAAAATATATGGAATTTTCAAGAAACAGAAAACTTATATAGAGAATCTCTTATTTTAATATTATTAAATGCGCAATGACCTAATTTATTATATATGACAGAGAGATATATATATTTTCACTTAAACTTATTCTTAATCACTTTAAAGCATTGAGTGGTAAAGTATAGGCAGATGCATTAAAGCGGAAAACGATAGATTCTGACCAAAGGAACTTTCCCCCTCGAGTTTCTCTACGCATCGTTTGCAAGTGCATAAACAAGTTTAACAATCGCCTTTATTTAAATAGAAATTTAGATAAATAAGATTATCGATTTTTCATAAAATACATGTGTTCAGAGATTCTATTCTCTCGATGGCTCGTGATAAGTACTAAAAAAAATCAAAAGACGATAGAGGGAAACTTCAGGTGCGCACTCGTAATGCCGTTTTTATTCGAAAACTGCTTATTTAGCAATTTACGAGTTTTCTCTCTTCTGTTTAGATTTTTATGATTTTCTTTTTCGTCTTTACTATCGTTATAGCGTAATACATTTTGAAGACCCTGAAAAACACACGGGCAATATTGAATTATATAAAGGGAAATACATACATTTCTAAGGATAAAATAAAAACTTTGAAGTAAAGTTATATAGAAATATATATTGGATGTCATAAAAATGTTATAAATTTATTCACATATATTTATGCGTGCCCGTGTTTGTTTGTGTGTTTCTTCCTCCCTCCCTCCCTCCCTCCCACTCTCTCTCTCTCTCTCTCTCTCACAATATCTCTCTTTCTCTCTATATATAAGCGTGTGTATTTCAAAATTTAATGAAATGCGGGACACGAGAAAGAAAAATCGATATTAGCTGGGCAAGATATATAGAACAAGTCCCTTTTAATTATGATTCCTAAGCACCAGAAAGTTTTAATGCACTTTGAATGGCTGCTTTTTAAAAAGAAAAATTTTTTACACAATATAACATATTCCCCAAACTTATATTATAAAAAATGATGAAAAATATAAATATAATTAATGTGCTTAATAAAAAAAATGTAATAGAATTTCAATTATAAATTCATTTGCATCTTGTATATATAAAGTTACAATTTGCTACTGGTTTTAAATATTGCCCCAAGCGATGTACTAACAAGTAAACTAAACAAACTCAACTATTCAGTTGAGTGAATCGACATTTGCCTCTGGAAACTTATAAGTATTTTTTTCTATTGTTTTCATATTTTTATACTCGTATGAGTAAATAACTTTTATTAATGAATTTTTTTATTAACACTCGTTACATGTATTTATATGTAAATACATATATTAAAAAGATAAAAATGTGTATGTGTATATATATATATGTATATATGTAATGTTAAATCTATTTTAAATAGATGTAATTGGATAAAAAATAAAATGTTCTATTTATCCATGATAGATATTTTTTTAAATTTTATAACTTACAATATTTATATTTATATTTTATTGAGAAAATTTGATTAGTAATAGAAATTTTCATATAAAATAAAATGTAATATTTTATGTTCTGTTATGTTATTATTACCATGAAATATTTAAAAAAATTATCATATTAAAATATATGATCATTATATTCTATTAATCCTATTAAACCTGAAATGCTTGAAGTATTTTTTCAATATATATAAAAATAATAAGTAAAGATAATTTTTAAGCAGTTTTCAATAGTATCTGCACAAAAAAAAAATTTCAATAAAATACTTATTAATTTATCTGAATATACTAATAATTTATAGTTAAGGAATGCTACATCGAATTATTATAATTATCGTTATACGAGAGAAGCTAAGATTTTTCCTGATATTTATTGATAATATTATGACTTGTAGTATATTATTAAATAGAGTTGACTTTTATAAAATAATTTCTTTTTACGTATACTTATAAGTCTATATGATAGAGCTTAGTTTTCGGGTTATTAATTTATTAAAATATTTATAGAATAATCGTGACAAGAATATAAATTACCTTATTAAATAAACATGGACATATCATTTAAAAAAATACAATTTTTCTTATGAAATGCATTTACCAGTTAACTTTAAACTAGTATTATTTTTTATATGACAAAAAGAACTTTATTCTTGTAAGTGAAGGCGATTTCTAGTTAATATTTTATGTTAACTTTATGTTTAGATAAAATTAGTTTGTAAACATATAATTTATATTAAAATATCGAGGATATAAATTGTCATTTTACGAGTTTTTATAAAATAAATGATATAATATTAAACTAGAAAATATAACTCAAGTTAAGTCAATAAAGTTTTTCCCCGAAGTTTAAAATGCATCCGTAAATAATTTCTATTTAGTTAATAAATAAAAATGATAATTATAGAAACGTCTTCAAATATTCGAAAACTAAATGCGTTCAAAAGCCTGATTAAATTCAATAAATTTTAGCTTTTCGATAATAATTAACATTGCCCCCTTTATCATGACAATAATTCAAGAAATTTCTTTAAATGAGGAACCTAAAATTTCTACGATAAAACCTGTATTTACTATAGATCTTCATGATCTTAGCTGCTTAGTGGAGATGATGTCGCCAGAATAATATTCAAGAGATAAAGTTACGCCGGATCATTTGACGTGTATAAAACCATATATACGCGCTCTATGTAAAAGATGAATGAACGAGTGTATATCTGACCTTTGCAAGGACGACTAGAGAGATAAGAAAAATAACCTGGCTACAAATTCCAGTTAACTACGTACTTATTTACTTATTTTACGAGCAATAAAATAAAATACGTACGAATTCATAGTTATTATTGATCATCGGTTAATAAAATTTATTATGAAATAGTTATAATACTGCATTGTTTGTAAGTTAATTAATATATTTTTCTTAAAGCTTAGTTTCATTATAATATCAGATTACTTTGGCAGGTTTTTTACGGTATTAAGGATTTTTGTAACATTTAAAGTAAAATATTCATTCGTTAGTAATCGCATAAGAAATTGTTTAAAATCATCCGACTTTATTCATTTCCAATTGGATAATTACATATAAAATTGTTAAGAATAGTGAACTTACGTCTATTGGTCTTTTTACCAACAAGTATTTTATTTTGCAAATTATCAAGATTTGTTTAAATAATAATAAAAAAAGTAATAATAATAATAATAATCAGAATAATAATGAAAATAATAAAGGTATTTTGTACATTCTTTCAGTTTACTTTTAAATTGTGGGTTTCTTGGTAATACAATTAGAACAATGAAAATTGTAAAATGATATGAAAAAGTAAAGAAAAATTGAATATAAGTAGAACACTTATGCATCAAGAGTTGATTATCTAAGTAAAATAGATATTGATATGAAATCAAAATTTTCCGTTTTGTGGTTATTGATTGAATTAAATATGTAAAATAATTATGAAGGGAAAAACGAGGAGTAAACAATATTGAGAAATACAAGTATTCGGTAATAATAAAGACATTATGATTTCCATGGGAGATAATTACGGGAGACCTGACTGACTTTGGCCATTGTCCATAGGTAAGGATACACGATAGTGGCTAGGATTTTATGGATAGCTATAGAACAATCGTCTGATGTGCAGGTAATATATGGCAACCCCATGGGAATATAGTCGTGCTGTCCCCCGTAAAAAGCAAATACGAGATAATACCACTATTATCCCGAGGTAATTTATTCATAAGCAGATGTAAGGCGATCGGCTTACAATACGTATCCCCTTGTTAGGTCGGGTAGAGAAGGACTCGGTCCACAATCCCCTAAAGCGAGCCTTACATGCCCAGGTGCGGGCATCCCCTTTAACCTATCGGAACACGAGCCGTTATCTCGTGCGGCCAAGCTGATTTCATTACAGATTAGAGTCGGCGCTTACAAAGCCTACGGGAATTTCCCGGAGATCCGTCCGCGGCTGCTGCGGGCCTTCAATTTTTTTTCCCCGACGATATTCCCCAGCACTCCCGGGCTTCCTGCTTTCTTCCACCCCTCCACCCGCGATCCCTTTGTCTCCTTTACTATTCTTTTTTTTCCTCTGACCTCGACTCGCGGAGAGCACTGATTTTGCAAAAGTTGCCCCGAAAGCTCCCGGCTCTTTGGACTTGCCGCTCTCATTGTCCAAAACTTGTACATCCGATACGGCGCAACGGATTTTAAGGACCTCCGCCCGAGCATTCGACCGCTACTCCGATTCATTCGACTCTAGACATAATGCGCGTCCGAAATTCTCTAAGCGAATCGGCCTCCCGTTCCAAAAGTTTTATCATCATCATCATCATCATCATCATCATCACCATCATCACCATCATCACCATCATCACCATCATCACCATCATCACCATCATTATCGTCACAGTCACCCTAGTCGGCCTAGTCATTTTCCTCATAAATATTATTATCATCAACATCATCAACATTATTATTGTTATTATTATTATTATTGTTATTATTATTTATTTTGTTAATGTTATTATTATCATTAGCGTCAGTTTAAGTATTAGCGGTGTCGGGGCTTTAGATGAATTGGTAAGTGGATGATCGAGGACTGCATGATTAAAAAAGTTCTATATAGCAAAATAAATGTCTGGTGCTTGGAAAACAAGGGGCAGTGGGAATAATGAAATGGCTACACATGTTCCCTTTCTAAATACTCTTTTCTACTTCGCGTAATTAAAACTATTCACAAAGTAGCGAGAAAAATTAATCATTCCCCGTCTAACTCAAAATTTCTAGGACTAATTACGTACTTAGCACTGAAACGCCTTTCGTATTCAACCCATCATTTTTTCATCCCTTTTCTTTGCTATTATTGTTATTATTGTTGTTATAATAATTTATTATAATAATTTATTATTATTATTACTATTACTATTATTATTATTATTATTATTATTATTATTATTACTATTCTCAACGTTTGTATAATTTGAGACCATAAAAATGCTTCATTTTTCGACTCACGTACGTTACTTTTTTATTGAAAAAAAAAAAAATTATAATCCGAATTATATTGTCTGATAATTATCATCTCGCAAGACCATATAAATTTCCGATAGATAGTCATAATAAACAAAACAAACAGAGCAAAGACTTTTATTTAAACAAAAATCGTGCTATGCACGCCAAATAACTGAAAAATTTACTACCTTCTATTAAATTAAATTCCTTTTACATTTTAGAAATGCACTGAATGATTGAGAAATAAAAAAGAAATTTTACTTTTAACCATTATATCAGCTGTTAGAGTTCGATGGCTAGCACATCAGTTTAAAATAGAGGAATGTAATCTATTCTTACAAAATTTTATTTTTATAATCAATTTATTGACGGTGTAGGAACGCCATGATATATTTACGGATTTTTCAAATATCCTTGATATAGCTCGAGCTTTGCATTTTAAATATAAAATACGAGAAAAATGGTTAATAAAGTAGAATAAGAGGAATGAAATGGCATTTGAAGGTAAAAAGTTCATTGTCGTGCTTTATCATTAAATTTACAGGAAATATAGATTTTTGTCATTGCATTAGATGAATGAATTTATGGATAACATTCTATCGGCTTTATATTTCATTGTATAATTATTGCTTATTAACTTTTGTAAACAATGGAAGATTAAAAAGAAACTAATCATGCGTAAATCACGTAGAAGAGTTATGGCAAAAGTAGATGAAATTAAATATGTAAAAAAGAGAAAAGGAGGAAAAGTAATAAAAGTTTTGATGTACAAGTGGTGGTAAATTTTAATTTTGACTACGCATATTAAAAAAGAAATAGAAAGGCAAGGAAATATCATTTTAAAAGGACGTGCCCTATTGACATTGCTCGTGCAATAAATATAGTTGAGCGCTAGATTATTGATTTCGAAGGAGATGAAAAGGGATGGTGAGCCGCAGATATAATTAAAGAAAATTAAAGGAAAATCGTTGGCCACGGGTGCGCGGGTCGCTTATAAGACAGACAAGCTGGTTTATTGATATATTGAAATAAAATTTAAGATCTAATGGTCCTGGCCGATCATAATTAAAGTCACCGATAAAGTGTCTCTTTAACTTTGGCGCTTACTTAGAGGTCAAAGTGGGCCAGTATTAAAATAAGCTCCCGCAATGAATGTATTGATGCTGGAGCGTCTGGCTCGTTGATCTGGAAGGCCGAGCGAAGGGAGGAGTCGATGAGTAGTATCGGCGTAGGAGTGGGACGCGGGACGCGGGACGTGGGACGCGAGACCGAACGAATACACGCTCGGCGAGGATAAATCCGGCAGTTTCCTTTTACAATTAACTGCGCAACTCGCAGCCCGCGTTTCCGGCCCTCGAGGATACTAAATCGATAGCCGGTGAAAAATATGGGTCTCCGGGGCTCGGGACCAGGAGCCGCCCGCCCCGTTAATTGTCGAGAGATAAGAGTCGAACACACGAGCCTCCCAATCGCGATCCCCTTACCCTTTTCCCTTTTTTTTTTCGTTTTTTTCTTTTTCCCTGGCGAGCGCATGACCCTCTAACGATTTCGCGGTTAATGCACGCATCGCCGCGTCCCAGTGTGGCTCCAGGGGGGTGGCGGCCGGGGTAAGGCTCTACCGCGTCCGTGCTCTATCTCCCTCGAGCGGATTCGTTCCTGCTATCCTTCTCCTCGCCGCTATCCAATCCATGCAGACGTACACGTCGCCGATGTTTGCTCTTTCCTCGTGTGGGCAGAAGACCCGACCCGTGAAAGGGGATGGGTGGACGGGATGGGAGGGAGGGAGGGAAAGCGAGCGAGCGAGCGAGCGAGCGAGCAAAAGAGTAAGAAGGAACGGGGACGGGGACGGGGACGACGACGACGACGACGACGACAACGACATCGAATACTCGCCGCGGGTTCTTCGGCCTTTATTGATCACTTCTCAGAAATCTTTGGCTGAAAGTATGCACTCGGAGGCTCCTTTTATCGCGAGCCACCCGCGCACATGGTCGCGCGCTCACCCTCCCACCCTCTGACCGTCTGGTCTGGTTTCTTCTTTCACCTTCGGCTCTCGAGCCTTCCGATTCCTTTATTGCTTGAGCTTTTAATTTTCATATTTTTATCTTTCGTCACACGGCTCTTCTTTCACCGTAGACCGTCGCCCCTATATTACGCGGACCGAGCCCCCAAGATTTTACGTCCTCCTGCCCATTAAGTTTCTGCTTTCTTGCGGCTATAAATGAAGGTGCTACCGCGATAATGCGCTTTTCGGCATTTTTATTCCAGCCACGACAGTCCCATACAGTAAATAAGATTTCTCTTTATTTCTTATTACTTATTTGCTTCTATTACTTATCTTTTTTTTTACGTTCGTTTATCATTCGTTCGTCAATGATTGGTAAAAAGTAAAGCGCCAACCTCGTAATAGAAACCCGAGCCTCGTTATTACAATACGGATTTATTTATTAATTTATTACGGAATATAATGATATAGAGAATAATAATAGATTAGCATCGCGGTTGTGGGACCGAGACCAAGAGCTCATTTACGTATGAGTAATTGTAAGTGGTTAGTTAGGGCTTAAATGTTTCTAAACTATTTTAAACATATTACAACGTATTTGTTACTTGGCTAAGCTACTTGAAATATGAATATCTTCTATACCTCGATTTGCTTCGCTTATTATATCCTTTTATAATTCCCTCGACTCGACGGCCTGGCATTCCGACACTATTACTATATATTGTTTATTATTATTATTATTATTATTATTGTTGTTGTTGTCGTTGATATAGTGGCACTAAAAACGATTTGTGTATAAAATATAGAGTAAATGGCAGCCGTTATTTCGTTAAATAATGAGGGTAAATGAGGTAAGGTAGCCAGTCAGTTGGTAATATCTGAAATTAAAAATCTTATATAATATTATGACCAAACACAGAGAGATTAACGCAGTTAATATAAGGTGTACTGGCTAATCTTTATTCAATAAAAATCGTCCCGGTTATGTATTAAATTAGGTATAGTGGGTAGAATTTTTTTCAGACTGGATCGAGGACTCAGGGTAGGGGATACATGTTCATGCTCACCAGCGATAAGCGTGTATCTCTCATTAAGTTAAGATTATCTTACCAGAAGGGAGAGGGAGCGAGGCCAGTAAGCGAGGGTTAGATGGCGGGGGATTGCGCGGGGGTGCGGGGGGAGGGGGAAGACGCGGTGCCACTGCGCCGAATAGATGGCAACGTGTGCGCGCCACTGAGAGGAAAAGAGGGAGGAACGAGACATGGAAACAGAGAATATTGTCGACTTTTTTTCGCCGTGGCCCAACTTCCCCCCCCCCTCTCTCTTTCGGAACTAACCCGAGCGACCGCTCTTCTCCTATAGATTATACAGCCTCTTTTCAACGGAGCAGCCTCTCGGTTTTTCATTTTAACGAGCGAAAAATACAGTTTACCGCTTCTACATGCGCTTACAAAATTAGGCATTTTAGCCGGTGTCCAGTGCGCTTTCGGCTTTAAAAGCTGCCAATCCTCCGACCTTACCCACCCTCCACTCCAGCTTCTAGATTCAATCTAAACGGATGACCTTTTGCCAAGCAACCTTTAATACCTTCCAGCTATCCGGGGAGGAAGAATCATGCACCGCACAGAGTGAAATAAACTAATACTAATCGACGAACTTGAAAGCTTAATTAATTTCTCCCCACTTTTTTATTTACTTCCAATAAAATCACTGCGAATTTATTTATTTCCTTGGCTCAAGCATGAAAGTCAAGCATCTAACCATATTAATAGAGTCTCGTCACTAGTCACTATATGTCACCATAGCAGTCTGTGAGTGCTACTATATATTTTCGTACTCGGAGCCGCGTATGGTATTAAAGTCGACATTGCAATTTAACACCAATTCTGTTATTTAATTAATTCCCAACAAGCTTTCCACGCTAAGATTGGCTTTTAATTCTCAAGTCGGCATGGTCTGCTATTCTGTAATTTCAGAAAAGCCCGTAATTTCCCGAGTGACAATTATATTTAAGACTGGCTAATGTTTAAAGAAACTTCTGCCTCTTAATCGCCTCATAGCAATTAATACGACCGCAGTCTCAAGGCCGTCCTCAGTCGAATTTTTTTTTTTTTTTTTTTTTTTTTTTTTAACGCATAGAATATAATGCGACCTGGAGTTTCAGAAGCGACTTTTAAGCTCAAAAACTTAAAGTCTCGAGTGTAAAGTTGCAGGATGAAAAGAGCAAGAGAGAGAGAGTTAGAGGAGAGAGAGAGAGAGAGAGAGAGAGAGAGAGAGTGGAGGAAATTTCGCGCGGATTCCTAAAATCTTGCTCTGGTTAAAAAGACGTAAGTTTCGAGGATGGCCGTGGGCTCGTAAAGATTCCAATTAGATAAGAGTATTAACTAGGATGCCTTCATTAGCTAGGATAATTGCACTCGTCATCGCTTTAGTATTTACTTATTCCTTCCTACTTTCTTCCTCTTCACTCTTCACTCTTCACTCTTCACTCTTCCGTATCCGTCTTAGAATTCCGGTATGTACAAAACTCGTAGACAGTTTCACTTTTAATAAAAGCCCGTACGAAGCCCCGGGATTCTCAACTTGGGCATTACAAAGATCATATAATTAAAAACTTTGAATGGTTATAAGCGAGTGTATAAGCGACTCGGTCATCCCCGGAATTTCCTTTACTTTTATGCTAAATACTCACGGCTCCAAGTGTTCCCCGAATAATTGATGGGTAATGATGGAACTCGAATAGTTTACCAATAAAATTAAGAAACTTGCTCCCTCGACGACAAAGTGAATCAATTAATTGGCGGGCCGCCAAGCTGCGGGACACGAACGAATCGAGAGGATGTAACTCGGAATAAAGGAGGGAAAGAAAAATATCGATAACCTGGCATTAGTTGGCTCAGCAAAATGCGGGAGAGAGAACGTCCTGATAATGAGGACGTGCGGGTAGCGCGCCCGAGAGTAGATTTAGGATCGAGGAGCCACGAATGAAAAACGGGGCGCGCCGTCCTTGATCCTTGTAATGGGATCCCTAACATTCTTTCTGTCCCAAATACTTGGGACTCTCCATTTTCCAGGGCGTGCGAGGGTGAGGACCTCTCGCACGCGTTCGGCTTTTAATTCCTCGACTTACTTGCCTCAGGACCTCTTTTCTCCTCCAGAAGCTTTTCGCCGACATGGTCGTTGGGAAAAAGGGCGGAAGGGGGGAGGGGAGGGGGGAGAGTAGACGAAAACGCTTCTGAGGCACTCGGGAGGAGCGAGAACGTCGAGGTCCTATAATATTCATGTACCTAGATCGATTCCTGTTCCTTCTGCCATTCCAGGAAAAGCCGACTTGTAAATTTAATGGGTTCGGACCATGCATACGTCTCGTCCAAGTCTCCATGGGTCCGCCGATGGGTGTAACTACATACATTATGTAAAGTGTTTTGTGTCTGCGGTAAACGCGGTGGATGTGCCAGTGCTCGGGTATTGGCTCGACTATTGGCTCGACTATTGACGGAAGACTGGTCGACACGAGGTTGGTCGTCGGGGGGGGGCGAGAGGGAGAGGAGAGTGAGCGCCACGTCCGGGATTTCGGATTATTTGTTTCAGCCTGGAATCTCTATCTGTCGGCTTATGCTTGACCTGCGTCGTCGAATTCGCTTCGGCGATCCTAGCCGGAAAGAATCTTGCGTGTTAACGGCACGGCTATTGATAATCGATCCTCGACCAATAAATACATGGAATGGACCAAGACTATATGGGAATGATTATTGCATTTCACAACGGAGCGACATAGAGTTAGAGTTAGAGGGAGGATGAGGCCGGGGGACGGGACGGGGAGGGGAGAGAGAAAGAAAGTAAATGCCGTGCGGTTGAGCGAGCCGCGAGGGGGGAGGGGAGGAAATACGAGTGTGAGTCTGACCGAGCTTATCTGTGTTAGTTAACCGTGCCATTTAACTAGCGGCTAATTGAATGTGATCGGGAAATGAACAAATACCTGTAGCCTATGATTTCCTATGAATTAATTCGAGTGAGAATTGATTTACAAAAGAGTTTGATGATTCAGCAAGATTTTAACTCTCGAATAATCCTACAAATATTCTTTTTCTCTTTTTCATTTTTTTCTTTTTTTTTTTATTTTTGAATATGAAATTCTCAGTCGCGTAGTTTGATGTATTTATTTTATAATTTCACCACGTAGCTTGCACTCCTCTACCATATCTCATTAAAACTTAAAATCGTATTTACGGCATTATATTAAAATAATTTGCCTTTTTTTTTTTAAATTAGCCGCACATTTTGTAAATAAGTGAATACGTATTAAAATAATTTGCAAGTAAAAATTACTCTCCACTTTCCAATAAAATGAAAATTTATCTAAGACACCAGAAAATAAAGTATTTCGTAGTAAGTGCTTAATTTCATTAATATTAATAATAAAGTCGCCTTGAAATTAAGTGCAAGTTTTTCACAAGTAGTTATTGTAATTCGTCAGCTATAAAATTTTAGCCAACGAAATATGTAAAAGAAACTTTTAAGTCTAAATTAATTTCCATAATGAACAAAGTTTTTTTTATAAATTTTTTTTGGAAATTTTACAAGCGTATGTTTTTTTTTTTTTTTTACCAAAAAGAAAACAAAAAACAAAATCAAACTAACAACCAGATAAAGAGTAGAAATATAAAATGTATCAATTAGGTGACAGAAATACTTAAAGTAATAATCTTATGTATTAATAATATAGATATACGTATGTATATGATTATAGTGCTGAGGGCTGAAGATCAAATATCTATTAATGCTCTTTATATTGGAATATAAAGAGGTAGCATGAGAAAGTCGTCATGAGTTGTGTCGTTGGGTTAAGTTGATGGGTTAAGTTAAAGAGCGTATAATTCATTTCTGTTAGTTTGCTTTCATTGGCATTCCGATAGGGGACCTTTTGACTTTGATATTTCTCAAAGACAAGGAGCGTTCCGAAACGTCGCTCGTCGTAAACTCGTAAACTATTTTAATCAGAGGAATCAATTGCGTCATGAACGATCTGATCAATTTGTAAATGTAATTGTAGCGAACGTTCGGTTTTCGAGGATTAATATTGGCGAGGAAGAAGCTGCTGCTCCGTGGACGCGATGACATTGATCGCGTAATCATCGTATATCATCGTTTCGATGGTACAAATGACGATTATCAGTTTAGCCGGAATGGCCGATATTTGGCCGAATTATCTTAACGACGTTCGCGAAGAGAAGAATAGAAAATAAAATAAAGAGATTTACCGTAAGTCGAAGGCACGAAAGCCATTTACATTTTTTTTCTGTCGATTATACTCCACAGAAACGTAATCGCTTTGTAACAGTTCGAATCTATTTAGCTTACTCCCCCCCCTCTCCTCCTCTCCCGGCCATACGAGTGCAAGAAGCCATTCTCTGTTAAAAAGGTAAATTTAATGATAAAATTGCATTAGACATCGGCTCCCATTTGAAATTATATAATAATTATAATAGAAAGGTAACGGAGATAAAGTTTCTAAGTTGGGGTGTAAGGATCAATGGCCAAGATCGATGTTGAAATGTTAAGGCACTTTGGAACATTAATTTTGTAATATATCAATTTGGGGTAGGGCACTGTCGATTACAGGAATCGAAGATAATTCGGTAGTTGTATTGGGTAGAGGTCGAGTGAGATTAAGGGAATAAAAAATGGCACAAGGTACAAGATGGGGACGTAAAGTAAATGTATAAAACACAAGTGGATGGGGTAGGGAGGGTGGGGTGGAGCGGGAGCAGGGGCAGGAGGTGGAAAGGTGGAAAGATGGAATGGTGGAATGGAGTTGGCGGGCGAGAGAAAAAAGTTAAGGAAATAAAAGGACGAGGGAGAAGAAAAGAAAATAAGAGTACGAGGAGGTAGGGGTCATCGATGATTTTCGTCCTTGAAGGAGGTGAGCTTCGACTGCTCAACTGGCCCCGTTCATATTCGTCCCGAAGAATTAAGGGACGTGAAAGAGACCTATTATTGACCATATCCCCATATTTTCAGACATTATTTGATTCTTATTGTTTATTTGCTTCCTTGGATTCCCGTTTCAAGTCATTCGAAACACTGCGAGGGGTCCGACACTTACAAGACTCTTAACACGAGTATTAAAAAATTTCGTACCCACCCCCTCCCTCCTACAACCTCGCGTCCCGACGCTCGAGACTCACCCGCGTTGATGTAGCCCATACCTTATCCCCATCCCAATTTAAGAACACCTTAAATATAGAACTCTGTGAAACCGTGTGGCTGCTTTTGACTCATTGGTTCTCCTGCATCGTTTACTTAGCATCTCGATCGGAGCCGTGATTGAGGTAAACGTAAAAATCAATAGCCCGAGATGAACGGCGAGTCAAAACTGCAAGTCAACACGTTGCATCGATTTTGAAACTGCTTTTGAAACTTCGGTTTCGAGCGCTACGGCCGACTCTCGCTCACATTAACACAACATTTTCTAATTCTTTACGTGTAACTATTTATGCAAATTTACCGACCAACGTACATCTCCGTTGAACATTTTTTTAATAATTTACACGTCAGCTTCAATTTTCAAGGACTTGCTGGATACAGTCATTTTTTATACCCGAAACTCAATGTTTCATAGATTTTCGGCACTTTTGCCAAACAATTTTTATTACATTATAATAACCCCAATAATCTTTAAATGATAATTAATTATTACGCGATTAGTTTACGATGTTCTTTTAAAAATACAGCAGCTCTTTTATCTTAAACTTACGTAATGTTGATGATATAGCAATATTGTCCTTTTTGTTACTCACCTGCAACATAAAAATCGACAATTGATATATAAATTTAATATAAATTTAATTAATATTACATACAAATCGACAATTAATATATATCTTTTAAAATAAGACAAAAATCTATATTACTATTGAAACTTTTTGAGTTTTTTATTTTTTATTAAAAATTGCTGAAGACACAATAATAAAAAAAAGGAATTTCAAAAGATATTCGATATTATAAAGAATTCGATCTTTCGAGAAATATTTTTACCGCGTAAAAAAAAACTCAATTTATTGAACCCGTTTGCCCGTTAAATATTAGAAAAATTTTACAATTTAAAAAAACTGGAGCAAATTTATTTAAACATTTTTTAATTATAACTTACTTTTTTACGTATGAGATAATTGTTTATAATTCAGAAAGATTCAATTAGACATAATTATTTGAAAATTTAGGATATGTATGTATATGACTTGAAATAAAAATGAAAATTTTACATAATAATTATGGATAGTTGAATATTACATTCAAAATTATTTATTCAAATTCTTTGTAAAGAATTTTAATTTAATTTAAATTCCTTAGTAATGTTATCGCATTTAATATGTAGACTCAAACGTAAGGAGTATTGTAAACTAATACAATTGTTAACAAAATAAAGAGTTTGCACTTTGAAAATTTATCCTTAACACATTAACGTATTGGCGATTACATGTAGGCATTGACATTATATATGTCAATGTTCTATAAATATTTTTTGTAAATTATGTGGACGGCTGAATCTGATGTTTTTACATGCATATATATGTGTGTGCGAGTATATAAAACGATTTAGCGTATAGGTCACGAAATTAGATTTTTTCAATTATTACTATATACGTGTTATACATATATATATATATATATATATAAATACATAAATACGTTGTTAGGTTGAACTAAAATCTTTTGTAACTATTTTTTTTTTCATTTTTCAATATTATCGGAAGGGATTACCAACATAACTCGTAAAAGTTCGAAATAAATGAAGAGACATTGTAAAGGATAGAGAGTTTTATTTTAATGAAGATACCTATTGATTGTTATGCATAGCAATTTATTTACGATCACCTAACCTATCTAACCTCCTACCTAACATGGGTAAGAAATTATTGGAAATCCATGATTCAAAATACAAGCAAATCGAAAGTCTGCAATAGTTTTCTCACCTTCAGCTCTTGTTCTCACCGACGAAGATATCTGTGACTCTTAAAAATTATTTTAATCCCATTTAGCTGCTTCCAGCTTTAAACATTCGTTCGATTCTCCTGCATATTCTATGCTCTTCTAATATCAATTGCTTAAGCAAAGCATTAAGCAGAAAAAATAAATTGAATTTTATTCTCATAAATACGTAATGACTCAAATGTATCATAAACGCATAGACAATGTAGCATAAATTTTAATTGTACGAAATAACCGAAATTATTTTATATAAACGTAGATCCTTATTAATAAATATTATAATAATATTGTAGGAAAACTTAATAAATTAGTTATTTGTCAATATTTAGCTATTATAATCTTATTTGTGTACGGCGTCACTAGTCTAATTAATGAATCTTGAAATAATTTTTTTTAAATTATATTTGACTTTCAAGAATTAGATTTGTATATATTTTTTGTTTAATGCATGTGAATTTAAATAGAAAACATATGGACTATATCTAAAAGAAAATACATTGGTACGGCTCATATGATTCACACGTACAATGAAAAATTAATTCCATTAAAGTCTTTTCATGATTATTATAATCAATATATATTATTAAATAATGCGATTAACGAATTCAAAAATACATAACCTACTTCATAACATATGAGTACAATATTATTAGGAAAAAGTTCAGAAATTCAGAAATGATTTTCATTAAATTGTGGTTTTGATATTACACCAAGGATTTCTTGTAAAAACATATACTTCTAATTAACAGATAAAGGATCATTAAATATGTAATACGATATGTATGAGTAGGTATGTAGAATATACCGAATGCTTAAAAGACATTATTTAATTAATACTAGGCGAATTAATCGATATTTGGCATAGACTCATTTAATTTATTTATATTAAGAGGTTGATTTAAAATTACCGTCCCGCCCTTAGAATATTAAATTAAATTAGAATAATAATTTAAACGCGTTCTGTCAAATATAGCATAATTTTGGGAGGCTTTAAAAATCAGCTGAAAATGTAGGCCCTGACCATAAATCAGAAAATCTTGCAATAAGGTTTAAAAGCTGCTGGGCCTCTGAAGTTATGGGCCTAAGGATTGGGCGTAAGGTAGGGTGAGGTAGGGAGAAAAAAGTAAAACGCAGGAGGAATACGGAGAGCAATAAAAGTAAAGGATCGGGGCCATGAGGCGGCTCCCGTGGCGTTGGAAACGACGAGAACTCTGTTTCCCGGATAGGGTGCGCGTCCCTTTCCAAAAATAAAGGATTAGCCGCGAGGAATCGAGACCCCGGCCAGTGGGAGCAATAGCAGCAATATCAGCAGCAACAGCAGCATCAGCAGCAGCAACAGCCCGCAGCAAGAGTGCGGTCAATTTTCTGGAGCAATTTTCGCGAGCGAGCCAAGTGGCGGGGAAGCGACTACCGAGAGTACCATCGCCGAGAGTACCGCGGAGCAGACCGGGCAGACCGAGAGCGATAAGAGGACCGAGAGCGAGAGTGAGGTGAGAATCCATCCGCGGCTATTGCGCCGGGGCGCCGGGAGGGGTAATCGGCGGGTGGACGGAGACACGATGCGAAATAATAATAGACCCTTCGGCGTGACCACTCTCTTCTATGGAAGTGCAGCTCGGATCAAGAGATCAGTAGTGAAATGGAGGAGGCAGACCTCCTTCGCTGTCCTCCCTCTCGCCCTCGTATCTTTCGGTCCCTTGCTTCTCCGTCTCTTCGTCGCGTGCAGTCGCGGCGATGAGAAAGAGGCGCGCTCGGCCGATGACGGAGAAAGAGAGAGAGATAGAGGGGAGAGAGAGAGAGAGAGAGAGAGAGGGAGAGAGAGAGAGAGAGAGAGAGAGAGAGAGAGAGAGAGAGAAGAGACGGATAGATGCGGCGCGAGTGGCGCAGTCGCGGGTGCGAAGAGGAGGCCACGAAGAAACGGAGCAACAGAGTGCAACGTTTGAAGCCTTCGTCGCACCAGGAGAGCAGGAGCCGACGAGTAAGAGCTGCCGCCGTTCGCCGAAGGGGCAGAGCGAGTTCGAGAGAACGGGTGGAGGAGGACGGATGGCGAACGAGAGGAAAGGACAGCCGAGGAAAGGAGCGAGGCAGTTCCGGGGAGGGCGGACAAAGCCACAGCGGGCGGAGGGGGACAAGTCGTTGCAACAGGTTGTTTAACAGATACAGATAGTGAGTGAGAGGGTTACTGGAGGGAGGGGGAGAGGAAGGGTGATGGTGGTGGGGGGGGGCAACGACTATGCCGAGGAGGACGAAGAGTACACCGAAGGGCTCCGCGACGACCTCGTGAGATTTCATGGGGACCGGAGCCGCGCGCGGCTATGCTATGTCATCGACTCGATTCGCCAGTGTGCGTGCGTTCTCCTCTTCCCCTTTCCGTCCTTCCGTGGCCGAGTCGGGCAGCCGCCGAGCCGAGGTCCGCGCTTCCCCCCCCCACCACTGCCCAATAACCTGTGCGTGAGCTCGAGGAGCTGCGAAAGATGCGAGGCAACCGAAGCACTGCGCCTCTAATTTCTATCCCTTTTGCACGGCAGGCCAGAGGAATACGCGGGCGCTTATACTTGAGTAGCAATCCAGGATCTCAATTCGACTCTCTTTTCATCGGAACCAGAACGAACGTGTCGGCATGCGTACGTGATCGGGCTTTGTTCTCGGAATGTGCTTTAAAATAGGCAGACTTGTATTTACTTCTTCTCTTCCACACCCTCCTCTCGCTCTCACTCTCGCTCTCACTCTCACTCTCGCTCTCACTCCCCCCCCTCTCACTCACTCTCTCTTTCTCTCTCTTTCTCCGACTACCATATCGCTTTTGGTTCTTCCAGTTTCGCTTAAACTCTTGGCTCTATACTCGTTAAGAGCAGTGACGTCCGTCTGAACATTTATCCGCCGCCCTTACTTACCATTATCCCTTTCCTTCGGAAGCCTTTTATTTCCCATAGATTATTTGATTAATTTAAACGCGCGGTATTTGTGTAATAAGGCTCGAGCGAAAGCAGTAGAATCATACTCGCGCTTTTCAATTTGTTTCAACTCGACACTCTTTTCATCGGAACGAGAACGAACGTGTCGGCATGCGTACGCTTTTGGGCTTTGTTCTCGGAATGTGCTTTAAAATAGGCATTTCAATTTGTTTTACATAACGGCAAACAATTAATTACTGTTACCGCACCCCTCCCTTCGCCGCAACGCGCCGCACGCACTCCAATCCCCGCGCGTTTAAACATCCTACTCCCACGTCGTTATACAATTTTCTTTTTAATTATTAAAATTATTACGTCAGCTGTTCATTCGTGGCCCACTAATAATGCATTGGATTATTCTCCCAATTAAGGTTCGAAGCTTTAGTCTAACCCCAATAACCTCCTCCTACCTTCCTCATCCCCCTTCACCCCCCCCCACCCCCTCTGCCTTTGAATCTTTAAATTTCTCTGTTCTCGTCCGCTAATGCAGTAAAGTAAAACATATACTACGATCTTGTGAATCTTAATTGTCTATTCTGCAGGAGTAATGTTCCATACATAAAATAAACAATGATTTTTCCTCGATAGAGTCTTTAATCATATATATATATATATATATATATATGTGTGTGTGTGTACATATCCAAGCTGGTTCCCCATACCGTTTAACGATAAACGAAAATAGCAGCCGAACTAACTTTATACGAATTATAATTATAAATAGTTTATATTTTCGAATTACTCTTTCTTCATTATTTTTGTTTTCTCTAAATAGCTTGTGAAAATGAGTAATGTCATCGAGCGCACATACGGAATAAATTGAGGCGAGTGTCAACGAAACAATAAAATTGACTACTAGTCGCGGGGAATTTTTTATCGACCAGAACTATTGATTGGATAAGAAGAAGGGAGCCGTGGCTCTCGGTTCGCCTAAATTTAAATGACGGTAAAAGTATATTGCGTGAAAAATTTCAAGAAATAGAACGCGATAATATTTATTTTGAAACTTATCAACTAATAACTGGAAGTAGACTAACTTATTTAATAAAATGTATCTGTTTAAAATCGATGCTTTTGACGTTTTAAACAAATACGCTTTATTCACAGAGAATTAGTAATTTTCTATTTAAACCGAGAATATGTAGTAATAACTATTTATGAGCCTCTTGAGTTGGTTAGTCTACAGAAAGTGCATATGAATATCATGTTATTTTAAAGAATTAATAACATAATTTCTCGCAATGTTTCCCAACATCGTATGAATAATTAAAATGTTTGTAAAATGAGCTAACCGCACTGGGACAATAAAATGAGACCTCCAAAAGTTAAAAATGCGGACGACTATTATTACAAATTCATATTATTAATTCTTTTTCAGCGAAATTAATGAGCGCCTAATAGGAATTCATCAAAACTTTCAAGTCATGCATGTAAAAGTCATAAATCACATTTCACGATACGAACTACAATTAAAAGTGAATTAAAAGTGATTCCATTTTGAAACACATCAGGTCTAATTAAAGATAAATGCTTTAAGCAACTTATAGGATGACTTCCCTCCCAGTTCCTAAGGGCAATTGTTGTTTAATTAGGATATAGAGAGATCATGGCATAAATCATAATGCATAGCAGGCTATTACGTTAGAGAGGCCTTTTATTCTCTTTAAATTACTTAACCTGAAGCTTTAGCAAAAACTTATTGCAATGTATTCGATGCATTTAAGCGATTGCGCACTTATTAAAAATTTACTAAGTATAAAAGCATTTTGCGTTGCGAATTCCAGTGTTATATCTCATCGAGATATTTATCATACAGATAAGTAAGGTATAAATTCGGCTCGGCTATAAAAATACAAAATATCTAGATTGACAATGTATATAATACATTAAAATCATTTCGTATAATGAAATGGATGAAAAGAATAAATAATTTTATTATGCTTCCATGGCATTTGGAAGGACAAGTATTGGAGAATATGTGTCGAATCGATAAGGTTAATGTTTGCCATTTATAGACAGTTTTATGTATATATATATATATATAAACTTCGAAATAGACAGGGATTTCTATACATGTATAGATTCGGTTAATTTTAAATTAATGGATAAAGGTCTACAAGTAATTGAACACTGATTTTCAGAATTACGTGGATATGTACGACAGAATAATAAGACTGATCGAGTAATGTGGGGGGAATATCGGAAGGCCTGCCGAAGAGGTGATTTCAGACAGCCTTACGGCATTAAGGCCCCGATAATGCGATAGGCAGTCGTAGCATTTTCCCATTTTCCGGCTACGGGAAGCCCTAGTGCTGGATAAATCAAGAGCCGAGATGGATGGGAATGCGGAAGACAGCGGGTCCAGAGTTCGTTTGAAGCTATAGCTTCGGGAGGAGGGAACGAGGGAACTTGCGCGTAAATTAAAAGTAATCGAAAAATTTTCAGCGACCCGTTCATTGATGCCTTCATCTCATCGTTAAAAGCGGCAATCTTGACTTTATTACTCCTTCAACCGTCATCCTTCACTCTCGGAGACACGAGGATTTTTCTCAATGTAATTAAAGTCACCTTAAAGCTCGCACGCCATTCTCTTCGCGCCCTCCTCCGAGCATCTTCCGACCTCTTAACAGCCTCTACGTAGGTGGCGACGCTGGCCTGTACACTCTATCCGCGCAGATAGAGCAGAGCATTTGCCAGTGGAGAAAATGCAGTCTCGGTTAACAGCCCTGACGAAAGAACGCGTGTAGTCCCTTCCTTATCTGCGTTCCTTAACTGCGCTTCCAAGGAAGCCGGGACTCCGAGCCGAGTGTCTTGTTCGCCCCGGCAATGTCAACGTGGCCGGAAGTGGGAATCGATTATCCGAAGGAATACTCTCGGGCAGGCCCCGACGAAAAGCCTTGTAATTAGAGGCCCGAAAAACGCAGAGAGTCTCTGACTGCGAGCAACTTCCCTCCCCGACACTTCGGCCGCTCGCTACATGCCTACGAGCGAAATAGATGAGCGCTTTGGACATTTCGGTCTACGAGCTACGTGTGGGAAAGGGGAGAGGGATGGAGGGAGGAGGAGATGAGATGAGAGAGGAGGAAAAACAGTCGCTCGATCACCATGCAAACAAGAAGTTTATTTGCATCCGCTTAACTTGGCTTAGATTAGCTACTCGCCTATGTATGCATCTGTCGAGTATCCATCCGTGCGCCTCGACAGCAACTCCATATACGTTTTATAACGATTTACCCTTTCTTTTATTTCTTTTTTTCTTCTTTTTTTTTTTTTTTTTTAAAAACCGTGTCAGTACGCCGCCGAGGTGCCACGATATCATTTATACCATAAAATTAGCTTTTTTATTAGATAAAAGAAAAAATACTTAGGTGAATTGTGTATGATATGCTACTTGCATGTAATGTCCGTGAGCAGCCGAGAACGCGAGCGTTAATTACGTATTTATAGTGAATTTGAGCTTTATATCAATTATGCACGACGATACGTCGTTAGCCTATGATGGATTACGCGATATTAGCGCATAAATCATTATTTTGAATTAAATAGGCGCGGGTAAAGAAGAAATTGAGAAAGGACGTTATGGGACGTATAAGTAGACCGTTCTGATCTGACCGATTGATCCGATTGATCCGATTGATCCGATTGATCCGATTGATCCGATTCAATGGATACGAAAGATATAATGTATCGCACTCGAAATGATCGCGTGGTTAGATAAATTTTTCTTTTAAAAAAGAGCAGCAGCGGATCGTCGAGGATTAAAAGTAATGAAAAATTAAATGTACGAAAGGCGTCATGGCCTACGGCTGGTTAATTAAATCAAACCAAGTGTACGATTAGCGGAAAAAGTAACGAAGCAAAAAGAAGGAGGAAAAAAACGATTAAGTCGAAACGAAACGGAATTGAAAAAAAAAAAAGGAAACGCAAAAAATATAAAAAATGGAAGGACGGGCGGGTGGAGAGGTGGAGAGGTGGTGAGGGGTGAGGGTTGAGGAGGTGGGGAAGAGGTAGGCGAGGAAGCAGAAAATCGGCGGGCATATATAATATTATGTGGAAAAGTTAATTATAGTCGTGAGAGAAAAAGCGAGTCTCTAGGCTCTTTTTCAACGTGGCTTTTATCGTTAACTATCCGACAGAGGTAAATTAATGTTGGCTTTGAAAATATCAGGGACTGGCCGGGTATTGGATATACTTGCTGTCATTGTATATACAGTCTCGAATCCGGTGTTACCTTGCCATAATATTTATCCAGGGAAGATGGCGGCCAATCTCCGCGCGGCAGCCGATCCTCCGCGTACTAACTCACGGCGAGCTATTCACGCGGAAGGGGCGATAGGATTGTTGAAATGCTGATCGCAAAAATAAAGGAGCAAAAAAATCAAAGAGACGGCCGCTGCGACATCACGGCGAGGGGGGATGGGGGTAGGGGGTAGTGAGGATTCCGCGCTCCTGCCCCCGAATTGTAGCATTAAATCGGTTTTCCATTTTCCTAAGATACCCGAGCATTGTTGTCATCTAATGGCTGATAGTATTTTACCTCCAGACCTTTCTTTAATTTACTTAAAAGTAGATTTTTATCTATTTGCCTGGCCGCTGATTCGCAATCGGGAGACAACTTTTCATCGTACGAATGAAATCTTCCTTTACATTCACAAATTAATTGGTCTTAAAATACTTATTCGAACCTTCATAGTTATATTAGTTATTTGACTTTGTATCTTATACAACATGAAATACACGAATTGCCTCTAAATTATTAAACTAACTAATTCGCTGGAGCAATAACAACAACAACTATAACAACGATAATAACCATAATAATGGTAGTAAGCGGTACTTAAATTATGCAAAATCTCTATTGAAATTTTTTATGTAATAAACGAGATTTAAAAGCGATCGATATATATATATATGTATATTTTTTATAAATTTAATAAGTATTTTGTGCTTACAGTAGTAATTATTGAATATTTATTCTATCGAGACGGAGCATTGTTATTGACTATCATGCATAATTGAATGTTCAGGTTATTTATCGATCTGTAAGTAATAATTGAACGTATTCATTAGTTCAAATAGATAATAAAAATGTAATGGGCGAAAGGCATATTTGTTGATCCGCCCATTGTACTTGTAACAAAAGGATATACGTTTATCGTTCCCGACAGATCATCTGGAACTCTTATCATTTCCTTGGGCGATTAGTTGGCCAAGAAAATTTACTACTTGCAAACGAAGCTTCGTTTATCGGCGAAAAATAATCTACGTCAAAACTAAGGTTAAAAATATCTCCAATACAGATGTTTCTCTCTTGGGCGTATCGATATCTCAATTGCAGAGAGCGATCGATATTGCGGGAATACTCTAATTACGGGAATAAAGCGCACGGCTATCAATCACAGTAGAATGTTGGTAATGTTGTAAGTCGGTTGCCTGCGATATATATACGTAATATATATATATATATTTTTTTTAATGCAAAAGAAAGGGTATAAAAGTATTTGCGAGCCACTTTCGTTGACCTAAATCAGAAGGGATACAATTGGCGGGGGGGGGATGAGTGACAAGCGCTGGCTTGATCGGGGGTGGAGAAGGAAGACGAGACAGGTTAGGTCATTAAGGTTGAAAAATTATAAACATACCCAGCCCCTAATATAGGGTTATTGTGAAACATTAACCTAGATGGAGTTCTCAGGAAAGTTTTTAAAGAGTATCGGAGCTTGCGAGACTTCCGCGAACGTGTCCGGAAAACTTTGGAAATCCGACTTGGTGTTGAGTTTCCTGGCAGAGCGACGGTGCGGGAGGAGCGCGGCCCCGTCCCGGCACGAGCTCGCCGAGAGACCTAATAAATACGAGCGCAGGCCTGCGTCCTCGTAAATTCAAATCCATCTAACCCGGCAGGACGAAACATGGGTGGCTCCCTCCGGGAGGAAAGGAGAGAAAAACCGGCGAGCGTGTAGCCGCTTCGGCGAAAAGCCGACAACACGTGTCTGCAATCTTTAGTGCAGCGGGCCTTCGACGCCCCCCACCCCCGTCCCTCCTCGCCCCGGTAATTGACGAGCCCGAGAAAATGATGATTCCCCGAGGGGGCTCCGGTGGACCCCCGCCCCATCCCACGCGCACTTCAACCCATAGAGAGCCGAACGTTGGGGCGAGTCGGTCGCCCTCGGGCATAGCGATTCGGCCATCCGAATCGACGCGGATTATCGAGTCCGCGCCACGTGCTCATTTCCTCGGTGCGATATTTTACTTATGCCCAGAGCAATCTACAAATCTCCTCTCCCCCCCCACCTTCGACTCCTCCTCCCATCCCCCACCCATCCCCCACCCATCCCCCACCTCCCAGTCCCATAGCCCACCTATTTAATCGTCCCTCCCTCCCGCCCCGACCGCCGACTCCTTCAATTGAGCTGTAAGGAACGGGCGCTGCCGCGCTCCTTCGCTTCCGCCCGGCAGAATCCGACTCACTCTGGTCTCAGGTCCCCGCGTTTCTTCCACTGATCGAACAACCCCAATAACCCTCGCCTCCTTCTTTTACTTTATTATTCGAATCTCCGTGTATTTTTTTTCTTTTTCTTTTTCTTTTTCTTTTTTTTTTCTTCCTTTTCCGAACGATAACTTCTTCATTTCTCCGCTTAGGTACGCGATATCTCCTTCGTAGTTTTAGAGAAAACCGAGAGGGAGGAGGAGGAGGAGGGTGGGCGGCTTACCGTCCCAGCGAACAAACGTAATTTTTCAAAAATTTGATTAGAAAATTTAGGACTCGAGGAGGCCAGTTGTAAAATAGCCCCCGACTCCTTCAAATATCTCTTACACTTTTGAATATTAAGAACGTAACATTTTCAGCTCTTCTCTCGTAAAATATTTTATTCAATACCGGAAGAGGTTCGCGACACTTCAATTAATAATTTCCTGAATTTATCCAATCGATAGCTCAAGCATGTAAATGAGAAGAAGAAAAAAAATTTAATACCTCACGCCGAGGGTTAAAATAATTCTTAAACCATATATATCACTTATGTAACACTTATCTGCGTAGTTTCGGCTACTTATTTCTATTTCAGCTGGTGCAGATGAAGCGTAATGATAAAGTGTAACGAGGGCCTCGATAAGTTAACCGATGACATAGTAAATATGCCTTGATTTTCCGGCCGATATTATTGCGAGTCGCGTTAATTAATGAGATGTAAAAATAGAATTTTCAATGACAGCCGCGTAGCGAGTTTTTTCTTACCACGACTATTTGTGTTTGCAAAACAGGAATACGCGCATATTCTGCAGGAAACAATTATTTCGGTTGCTTCTAATGATTAAAGACTATTTTAGCCCCGAGTCCATTAAGCCGATAAACCGACAGATAATGCTCTGCTATTTCAGAGGTAAAAGGTACTGCCGGCAAACCCCTGGGATTTTCAGCCCCTAAGGTTTTAAGGTACTACTTCCTCTACATACTTTAGTCGCGTTATGCCGGTTCTGCCGCTCCCGATATTCTGCACTTTCACTTATCGCACAATTAAGTTTAACTATTGCCATTAAAATCACAAGTCCGTTCATCAGTTTCTCGCTTTGTTTCTGGATCCCAGGAAATATATACATATTTCCAAAACGCCATAGTTTTATTACATTATACTTTAATTCAATTTTACAACTAGAAGAAAAGCAGTTTGCCTAACTTTACTTTACGTTAAAACACTCTGACTCTGTAATATTAAGGTTTGTTCGTTTCATAAGCATGGAATAGCAAGAGTGGTAACGTGGCTGCAACATACGAGTAAATAAATAACACTTGGAGGTAATTAAGAATTTACCTTTCAAACGGCGTAATACACGTAGCGCATTAATCCCGAGGAGTAACTCAGGGACTTTAGGTAACATATTTTCTTTGCTTACGATAACATTAATTTTTCACCTAGATCGGGTAATTTTAAATTCAACGAATCGCCTTTTCCGGTGGGGAGCGAATGAAAAAAGACTTTCCGGCCAATGTAACTGTAGAAACAGCAGATCCTCAGATGTAACAACACGGAATGTTTTTTTTTTCACTTTCCCAAGCAATAGGATTAACGAAGCCGACGGTACTCGATGATCATTCAACCGATCCTCGACATCCGGAACAGGGAACGTCATCTACTGGATTAGGAGGATCCGGACTGCCCGTGCTCTTGGAAAAATTCGCACGCGTGTCCGAGGTCGACGATATTATTCGCGCGCTTAATGACGGCAACTTCTCATGCCCTTGGCTCTCTCTCTCTCTCTCTCTCTCTCTCTCTCTGGCTTTCGCATACAGCCGGTAACACACTCGCTCATACGTAGAGGCGCGCGTGCATGTCAAATAACACGTACACGTATGTATGGAGACGCGATTCCGTGCCTCTCGGCATTAGAGGAGTTTATTCTTATCTGGCTGGATTGTTTGTACGGATGATGGGCGCGTGCTCGAAGAGAGAAGCGTCTGTCACTTATGTTAACTCCCTGGAAGGAAGATCGATGTCTATTCCTGGATGTGGGAGGCTTTTCCGACAGTGGTCGTATTTTTTGGCCGGAGGAGTCGGGAGGCTCCCGCCCAGCTTTTATGGATTTCCCGAGGCAAAGCTCCCTGCGTCCGACGAACAGCCGGGACGTACAATTTTTCTGATTAATTCCGAGGATTCTTGCGCCTCTCTCACCCTCCCCTCCGCGTCCCCTCACCACACACAGAGTCCTTATCTTAAAAAGGATTTATTACTGTTTGCGATGCTGTATTCTTCCAAGGTGGATAAGGCAAATCGAGTTCGGGCCATCGAGAGTGGTAATGCTAAAATTGAAATAAAGAAGCTCGGCTCTAATGTCCGAGGGAGAGAAAGAAAGAAACATCGAGTCCCGTCCTGAGTGGGTGCCTCTGTCTCAGCATCGTCTCGAATTTTCCCAATAATTTTCGCAGCAATAAGCCGCGCGGGGTGAAGTTAGACGGCGTCATTCAGGGCAGACCCGATCGTAATACGGGCAAACTCTCAGACCGAAATTGAGTTTTCTATAGCAGGTGAGCCCGCGGAAGTGACATAAATCCGACGAAGCCGACAGATCAAAGTTATATCCGGTCTGTCGCAGACGTGCGCCACGGGTCGAGTAAAGTGGCTCTGGGCTCACCTCCCTTTCCCCCATCGCCGGTCTCCTATCGCTGCTTTTCTTTCGTGCTCGCCGCGCCCTTGCCCCGATCCAACAGCGAGACTTCCGCCCAACAGGAGCAATTTCCGAGCGATGCAGACTCCCCACCCCCAAATCCCCGCACCTGCCTCCCCCCCCCCCGACGAAACGGTCCGCGACGCAAAGCCAATTCTTCAAGCCCGAATGTAATTCTTACCCGAGCCAACTTGCTACCTATACACGTCACTTGTACATATTTTATAAAGCCGAATGGGAAATCCCCTTCGGAGCTCGACCCGCTCACCCAAACAATCTCAAATGCTCTCTCAAATAGAGCATGCGGAGCGCACCCGTCATTATTCCTTCTTCCATAAGTTTTGCTTTCCTCAAAGCGTTTTCCAATCACTTACGACCGCGCTCCTACAAATTATAATCCAAACGATTATTCGAGAGATAAGACGGGACGACTGGGCGATCGTGTACTTTGTTAATCGCGTAAATTGAATGGTGAGGAGGCTCGAGTTGATCAAGTGCCGATGGACTGGGCGATTATTAACGATAATTAACGAGGACGCGTGTAATACGAAAATCGACACCGTTGTGCCGTAATTGTAATCTGCTTCGATACTTTTCTCCGATATGAGTACAATGTAAAGTCCGGCAACCGCCGCCGTTCTTTCTTTCGTTCGTAAAGAAGAGCGAGCGCGTGCCGTTGAGTATTGTTGAGTGTCGTTGAGTGTCGTTGAGTGTCGTTGAGTGTCGTTGCTACGCATCCGGAGCTCGTAATCCGAGCCATGGCAATGCATAAGTCGGTAATTATGCCACCGAAAGAGAGGACAAAATGATTTTTAGCTAGATCTATGCGAATGGCTTGGCGACAACCTCGCTTAGCTTTTGAGGTTATTATCGTGAAAGGGTATCGGCCGGCTGATAGAGCTGGGACAGAGAAATTTTAATTAGCCGATGGCTAGTTGGCCCTTCCTTAGTTCGTAGGCCAGACGAGGTAGCCAGGCCGCCTAATAAATCAAAGCACGGCTAAGGAATAAAGCTCCGGAAGAAAGTTTTTAAACGCTACGGATTACTCGGTACCGAGCGGCTGGGAATAAATTTGAAAAGCCGCGAGGAATGCGTATTTAGGGCCGAGCTCGAGCCGCATAATCGGCATCCCGAGTTCGCGCGGCGCTCCTTAAAGAAGATGAGCCGCTGGCTACGCTCGGGGGGTTATTGGGGGTAGGGGGATGCGTGCGTGTGCCCGTGTGTGTACGGGTGGGGGATGGGGGGCAAGCAAAAAGTTGGGAGCCAGAGCCTGAAAAATTCGGCCGTAAACTCTTCTGGCATAGCTCCGCCCCCTCGCGCGGAAGAACAATTGAGGAAGAAAAAACAAGAGGGGACAAAACTGTCCCCTTGCGGTGTCCGGTGAAAAACTCACGGGGAGTTGGAGCTAGATATGGGGTTATTGGGGGGGTAAGGGAAACAGTGACTCGCCTCTTCTCTTAATCATCCTCCATTCGTTATTTTTCCAGATTATCGGATATGGCTGGGTGATATGGATAACGCGAGCGACGGGTTCGCGGGCACTCGAGGGGTAGACAGCCTCCGTCGCTCCCGTGACGCTCACCGTCTCGCAGACGCTCACCCCCTTCTATCGGGACGTACTTTTATTATAGCGCTTATCCTCCGTGGCTCTCGCAATATTGGGATTTTTGGCTTGACAGTCCGGGAAACGTCGAAATGCCTCTCGATCCTCTCTGCCTTTTATGGAAATTGGGTGCTCTTGTTTGAAAATCCCCCCCGCCCCCACCCACCGGGGCTCGGAATATTCTCTGAGACGACGAGCACCGGTCCCATCATCTTGGCGACGAATTAAATCTTTTTAAAGCATTATACAAGAAATTCCGATCAACACGCTCCGACGCTGCTTTCAATCCAGTCAAATTTCAAGTTAATTTTCTACGAAATTTACGTAACGTCTTGCACCGTAAAAAACAATTTCATTTTACGCTTCATCGAACTATCCTAAAATCGGATTTGGATTTTACCTAGATTAAAATTAGTTCGTTAGTGAAATTACCGTTATATCTTACACCTGCAAATATTGATTATATTTTCCTCTATATATGTATACCGTTAATATTAGGTTTTCACCTTAGTTTAAAAATTTATTATCTACAACAATTTATTAGCTAAGTTTAGTTAATATTTTTAAAGCCAAAATCCGTTCAAATCTATTAACAAAGTTTAAATAAAAGTTATAATAATTATGAACAAATAATATTATAATCTTGATGATATTATATCAATATTATGCAACATCGTATTACTATTTGCTCAACATTATTCCAATACTTGTATTTACTGTAAATATTCTCAGAATCCATTAACGGGGATTATACCCTTTTTAAAATTCTCTCAAAGTTTTTTAAAAAAATATTGGAAAGATTTATTATTACAAGGGAATCAATATTTTTGTCCACCCATTTCAATAAATTTATTTCCAAGTTACGGTAAGGAGAGAAAATTTTTAATTGCTAACCAGAACGATCATAATATCTTCGGGAGTATTTAATATAATTATTACAGCTTATCGATAATTCACTTACTTCGGAAAGTTCTTTTAACTTAATTTCATAAATAAATTCTTTTAAAATTATTTTCATTGAAGGGAATGATTTTTTTAAAGACGTTTTTGATTTGTTGTAATTAATACATTCACTTCATTTGAAGAACACAGAGACATTTAACTATTTATTTTGAGTGAAAGATTCTCTATTTATGTATATTTATACAGGAATGTATAGATATGTATACGCATATATATATATATATATATATATATATATCTGATTCAATTAGAACTTATAAAGTTTGATATAATTTTGTTTTTTCAATTTTTATAGTGAGAATTTTTATACAAATGAATGTATAATTATAAAATAATTAATGAAGACCAAGTGAAATGTAATTAGCACAGTTGCCCAACTACAACTATAAATATTTGTTTATTCACAGTACTTTCAACATGCTGATGAATATTTATAACTTGTACTTCGTAAATTGCCATAAAAATAAATTAAATTTTCTACTCTTAAAAATAGGTGTGTTCATAGAGTAGAATGACTTTTTAAAAGTTTTTAATTAAATATGAAACGAATGCGCACAAAAGTTCAGTTGCACTTGTCATCGATTTTTAATTAATAATTATAATTATAATTTATAAGTAAAATGAAAGATCGAAATATTGTGCGAGCATTATGTCATAACGATTCGTTGTAATGGGGGGGGGGAGTGAAAAACATACAATGAAGGTATGTTTTAAAGCTAATTAGGACACATGTTGGAGACTTTATAACAAATTTCATTATCGATATCTCTGGAGATTATACTTTGCCGTTTCAGCGTAAATACAAACGTTCTCAAAAGAGTTCATGAAAAGCAGCGTCATTTTTCGCTCCCGTTCGGGTGCCGAGCCTTCGGGATATAGAGTAAAGTTTTCCTCATAAATCGAAAGCGAGCATAAAGAGACTCGGATGCATAAGCTTCGAGGGAGAAAAAAGAAAATAGAGAAGGAAGGCAATAATATCTTATTTCTCTTTTTCAGACGAGAGTATCATAAAGTCCTGGTCGATTTGCATTTCAGGCGTATTTAGGGTGGCGCGTGGACGGGGCTACGGAGGCTACGGAGGCTGCGGAGGCTTGGGGGTTGGAGGGGGAGGGGGGTGGGAGGGAGAGCGAGGGAGCTACGGCGGCGGCGTCGGCGGCTCCGCTATCCCGAGGCCGGGCAACATTTGTAAAAACAGGAAAAGCCAGAATCCCGACAGAGTCTAGCGTGGAATTAACATGTACCATTGTTCTGCCAAGATGCGGTAAGAGCGTCGCGATATGCTGCTCCCAGAGAAGAAAGCTCTCAACAATGGCTCTGCATTCGCTGCAGGTGGTGCACGTACTTGACAATAAACCTCGCGAACCTAACTTGGCTACATCATCGCGCGCGCACATTCCTACGGGCATGTAATGCCTCTTTTAATCAGCGACCCTCGATTTTCTAATATCCAAGAATCGAAATCAAAACCCTCGTATGACCTTTAGAGTTCATTATTCAATTCCAGTCGACTGTTAATTTGTCCCTCGTGAACATTATCGAGCACTGTTCAAGACAGTCAAGTACATTCGTTTTAAATAAAAAGTATGTTAGCCACTTTGAAGTATATCATATATTGCAATAGATTTACAGTCCTTCAATATAACGGAAAGAATATTTATGTTCTCTTAAAAGAAAAAAGAAAAAAGAAAAAAAGAAGACATTAGTGGTTCGAACGGAATGAAATAAAGTTTCCTTAAAGGAAAGCTCCCCCTTTTAAACAAGTACTACTTGTTCTTCACTGTTTGGACAGATGATACTAGAAGCTGCGGGAACACGTGTTACCCAAATCTTGAGAATTTCAAACTCAATACACTTACACTGTCGTTTAGCTTTTGAACTCAAGGGCTCGTCCCCTCATCCTTCCCTCCGCCACCACCGCCGCCCATCATAACTAACTACATTCGTTTGTATAGGAAGCCAGTCAACTTGATTGATTATTATTTTTTTTTTCCTCAAACAGTCGAAGATTTAAGCTCAGCCTAATCAAGTGTTTATAATAATAATTATTAAGAAAAATCCAAGTCCACGAATCGACCCCTGTAATTTATTACATGATCTGTTTATTAAATATTACAACAACGAACGCGATGATCGAAGAAGCTCCGAACTAATTTTAATGTTTTCTAATGATTATTCGATTCATTTCTTATGAACGTTTCCCGAAGTTCAACTTACTCAATGTTACTACTCGATTAAATAAACTTTTAAAGCCAAGTTATCATAAGAGATAATAGTATTCTTACTTCACTTCCTTAAATTTTTTCTAATATTTTTCAGTAAAATTAATAATGATTGCAGCCATTTAACGTAAAATATATGGAGAATTCAATTTTTCTAAAAATAAAAAAAGAAATAAGAACTCTAATGCCGAAAGATAAAAAGGACTAATGTATTCATAACGTCTAATGAAAATAACCATTTTTGCGCTCATCGGCCGCGATAATTAGAATGGAAGTAGATCGATCAAATTATTAATCCCTACAGATAATTGAACGTAAAAGATTTTAATTAGGCCGGTTAAAGGCAAGGGGCTCGTAGATGACGATAATTAAATCAATCGAGAGAGAGAGAGAGAGAGAGAGAGAGAGAGAGAGAGAGAGAGAGCTCTTGTAATGGAAACGATGTAATAACGATATAACTTTTTTTTTACTTTTGCAGCTCGTGGAGAAGAGTTATTGTGAAATAGAAAATTACGAACTAGTGAATATTTATAAATAACGAGAATATGAATATGTAATAATGCTGAGGTAAAACGTATCGGGGAGTCAGCGTGAACAGTAGAAAATAAGATTTTCAAATCAGGAAATGTGTAAAAAAGTTCAATTTGATTATTCAGCGTTAAATGCTTTTCTCAATAGAAAGTTTCACTCCTGAGCTTGAAATGGGAATGCGCGTATGCTATTCAAACATTAAAAAGCAATTCCATGTCGAAATATGTAAAAGCGAAATTCTTACGTAAAAAAGCAGATAATGATAATAGTATTAGAAGGCTTAAGGAGGTAAGTCGGGCTTATTGGGTTATATTTATTTATTTATTTATTTATTTATTTACTTATATATTTTTAAAGAGTATCGACAGAGGGCGTCATTAATTGTTTAGTTATGGTAATGGGGTTATTGGGAATTGATTTAATTGACATGTAATTTCTTAAAATTAGTGAAGAGTTTGGCCATTTGGTACGAAGTAATGAAGTAATGAAGTAATGAAGAGCTCTAATTGAGCAAGGGAGATGATGAGCTTATTGTACGAAACGTTGGCCCGCTCTCTGCTGGCAATAAATCAAGTCCCGCGAACGAATTATAAACAATGGCGAGCATCTTATCGAACTTTATCTGATTTTCGCAAGCCTCTTCCGGGGTCTAAAGTACCCCAACAAGTCGACTTAAAGTGCCGAGACGCAGCAGCTTGTGTAAAATGCCAGCAGTGACTCGGCCGACTCGCTGTGGGGAGGGCGGGCGAGGAGCGGAAAAATCCGAGAAAGCTTTCCCCCCCCCCCCTTCCCTTGCAGCGCGCTTTGAGGCGATCCTCGTGAGAAGATCCTCTTATGGGGACTCCGATCGAATCAAGGGGAGTCACGCGCTTTCCCGGACTCACGCAAACCAGACAAACATTGCGCGTACATACGCTACTTACTTGGGCCGAGCTCGTTAATGGCCCGATGAATTTTCTCCCCGCGGAAAATCTGCAAGTGCTAATTCGTTTGAGATTGTAGGACGAGACCCGGTAGGGATTCCAGTCTTCCAAACATTATCAACAGCTTCCTCGTTCTTATCGTCCCTTCTTATTACGGTCAAAGATCTATCGAATTGATAACCTCCGAAATTATCCTACTTACGGCGATTTATTTGAATTTATTTTTCTATTAAATATACCATATGAATTTTTCAAATTGAACAGCCTCACAATTTATAATAACCATTTCTCTATGTACGAATCCATAGCCTTTTAGATAAAAAATAACCTATAAATTTTTCATTTCTCTACGACTACATTAAACAAATGGTTTTTATGTATTGTAAAATTAGCTATAGCTTCGTCACTTTTTAATTACTTTTAATTCTATGACTCATGTAGTTCAAGTGTAAATATCTCATGTATTTGGCACAAAGAAAAATTCAATTATGAACAAATTGTAAAACGTCTATTTCAAATCATATTTCAACCCCTTTTTTACTAATACCATTATTAAATAACAACATGAATATACTGGTACTTTAAACTTAAGTTCCTGAAACTCGTATAAACTTTTGCCGAGTCTTGTATTGCGACTAATTTTTTAGTTTCAATTCTATTTACTATAGAATTTAAAATATTAAAATATTATAAGAAATAAGTATCTAAAGAATTACCAGTAACTGATAAAATTGAAGGGTAAATATAGGAGCTGACATATTTTCTAAGTATATTATATTTGAAACAGTAAATGGTTTAACTAGCTAGACGTAAAAATAATAAACATTTGTATTAATATTATCACATCACAAGCTTAACAAAAATAAAATTTAGTTTATTTTTCAAACAACGCCAATGATATCGAGGAATTTGTTTTTTCAAAATGAGATAAAAATTCCCTCGATGAAAAACTTAATACAAATGTTGTGAATATTGACATTAATGCTTATGATTCAATATCAATAATATGTATATATATATATATATTTATTTATTTTTCTTTTGCTATTTTTATTTAAACTCATTAATATTATTAGATATAATGAATATTTTGTAAAGCTAAAAAGTTCTATAAACGAAAATTAAAGTTTGTTATAAGTTTTGGATAAATTTTAGCATAACGATAGAAAAAAAGAACTAATAAAATAAAGAGCAGAGCTCTTAAACAAATAAGCTTATATATTATTATCAATTAGTTTTAAAGCGGGAAGAGCGATTGTTAATTAGTAAATGTAAATCCTCTAAATAACACTGTTGCATAAAAAAATAATAGCATACAATGCTTTTTCTATTTATTCACTTATATGAGTTTAAGTAAATATTACAAGAAGTGGAGCTTGTCTTCTTTAGAAAAAATAAGAGGGAATTGAGAGAAGAGCTTTTCACAAGCTCCGGACGTATGTTTAAAATATTTTTCAATGTTACGGTAAGTTGGCCATTGAATTTTCTTCAATAATTTTGTTATTTTGTTGATAGAATTGTTTTGAAATCTAGCGCCTTATCCTTTAAAGCAGAAGATTCATGTTTTCTCTGATTTGACATTATACGGTGATTTTCACTTGTTTTAAGCGACGATTTAGCTTGAATTTAATAACACTTATTTAAAATATCGTTAATTCGTTAATTAACAAATTACCGATAATTAAGCAATTGCTCTTAAATATAACAAGCTTTTGTCTGGCGCATACTCGTGGTAGTGTAAATAGTCTAGGATCGGTTAAAAAAGGGCGCAATGAATGAGTATTAAGCGTGTGCGCAAGTGTAATTTTAATGTTTAAAAAATATTTTCAAAATCTAAGGTTTGTATTATTGATTTATTCGCTCTCTATCGTCATCTGTGCATATGTGCGTGGGTCCGTGTGCAATATATCTTAAATAAGTAACGTTTAATAAGAATTGGCTTTATAAAAAAACTAAAAAGTTTAGGATAATTGTAGTGCAGCTAAGACAGTGGAATGGAGAATAAAGGTACGTTTAAATAAGTGCGGCAGCCGCTCGAGTTCAAGATTCGTCATGAATGCTTGGCGGCGAATCGAGCGGTGAGTTGGGCGCTTCTTAACGATGAGCGGAAGGTGTCGAAGGATAGATTGGAGGAGGTGTGTACGAATGCGTGATGGAATGCGAACGAAGCTCGGGCTCAAGAATATTAAAGATAATTACCCAAAGTTGTAGACCCTCTGCGCATATATTACTACAAATGTGCGCTGATTTTTGATCTTTGTAACGCTTCCTTAAACTGTATCCTCTTTCGCTCTCCCGAGATTTTATATGCAACAGGTTGTTATTTCGGTAAATGCCACTATTATATTTCGACTTTATAGGGCAGAAAAGGCGCCCTACGTATACCTGCCTACATGCAATGTCATGATAAATTAAACCGCAAATACACGGGACGAAGTGCATTCCGCATAAAACCATATATATTTGCTATTTTTAAAGTTAAAGATGCCGGGAACTAGAGCTAGAAAAGCTCAAATACATTTATACCATCTATAGCATTTATAGAATTTATAGCATTTATAGCATTTATAGCATTTATAACATTTATAGTATTTATACCTGTCAGAAAAATGTGTTCCTTCAATTTTATTAAAACCTACGGAAAGAAGCTAAAGTATTTTTAAAGGATAGAGGTGCCAATTTATCGATATATTTACACTTTAAATGCACTTCTCAACTATTTAGGAATATGATTTTTGTTATATAATGTTATATAATGCGCTGGTTAACGAGAACGAGATGATTATGATATTCATTAATTTCACGTAGAAACGTTACTAGAATATTAAGATTTTTTTATTACAATTTATCGATTTCTACGGTATTCTAGAACAATTTCTTTTTTTACTTCAACTAATATGTGACACGAATTTAGAAAGTAGTTAGATCAGTGTCAATACAATAAATAAATTTAAACTGATTGACAGGGACAATCGCCAAATTTATACCGCCAGCTCTGACTCAAAATAGAATTTGTTATTATTTAATTGCAGTATTCGATTGTTTCCGAAGCATTAATGAAATATTAGCAGGGTCAAAGGTCGATAGATTTCATTGGAATGTATACTTTTGCAATGTTTATGCCACAACTGTACCAGAACACTCGATTACCTACAGAATATTATTCGATTTTATAAAACACGAGCCGCTAGATATTGTTTGTACTTTGAGTTTTAGCATTGGATACTGTAAAAATACATTTACTTAGTGGTTCCTCAAGTGATACGGGCAATCTCGAATAAATCAAAGTTCAAAGAGTTTCAAGAAACGGAAAGTGTTGATATTGAAGTAGCGTAGTATGGTATTTATGCGCGTTCGGAGGAGATAAAGGGATAGATGTTTTATATTAAAGGCTGCTGTCAGTGAATTTTGATGTTCGAGAGGGGAAGTTAAAAGCATTAGCTCGAAATATACCTTGTGGAAGTGTGTGGGTTAAATAAATAGATCGGGATGGCGAATAAATCGGTAAGAGTGAAAAGGTTTTCGATTATTCGACGAGGCTCGTGGTCCGGGCGCGCAACAGTCGAAATGTTGAAACGTGAGCTGTCCTTGGTCCTTAAGGCGGACCATGCGATTAAGGACCGGAGGAGCGCTCTAAGAAGTACGTTGTGGGAAGGGATCGAAAGAGAAATAATAAAAGAGGACGAAACATGGACTAACCACGTGCTTCTGACCGGCGTCATGGCCCCGACGAGGAATACGGGGGCCGTCGGCGCCGCAGCCTCTCCTCCAAAAACCTTCCCGCGTCTCCGCGCCGGAACTTTGGCCGTTCACTCGCTCCCTCCTCGTGAGAGGGGAGGGTGGTGGGTCGGGAGGGCGAGACGGGGTGGTGGGGCGGCGAGGAGGCAGGCGGCCTTAAAACAACAGCAGTAGCAGCAGTAAGATCGGCGGCGTCGATGGCGGTACTAGCGGTGCTGGCGGTGCTGGTGACGACGACGACGACGACGACGACGACGACAATAACAAAAACAAGGGCAGCAACAGCGGCAACCAAAGAAATAATGAAAAGCGGGAGGCGAGGCGCGGGGGAAGCGCGGGCGCGTGTCTTTGCCGATGCGATGTAAAACACTGATCGAGAGTCCCGAGCACCGTTTGCGTATATACGCCTCTGGTGGTAGCGGTGCGCACGCGCGGCGAGCTTCCGGACCTTTGCGGACGGGGGTCGGCGAGCGACTAAGCCCGCGTCCACGAGCCGCAGGAGGACCCGCAGGAGGAGGCTGCGCGCGCTCTGGATCCCGCCGAGGGCCGCTGACATACACGCACACCCTGACTTCAACCCCTCCCCCCCGGGCTAATTGCTCTCGTCTCTCGTCCTTTCTCTCCCGTCCCAAGCTTTCCTTCTTATTTCCTGCACATACGTCCTTTTCCTTCTTCCGTCCCTCTCACTCACTGACCGATCATTCGATTCTATTAAAGGACTCCCCCTGAGCTTCGGGGACCGATCCACGATCGCCCTCTCGTTCTCCGAAATCTCTCCGGACTCGACCCGTCGATCGCTACTCGCTCTCCTCTACTCCTTGCCGATTTTTCTCCTCCTCCTTCTCCTCCTCCTCATCCTCCTTCTCACTTTTTATCCTCCCGAGCTCTGTTCCTATAAAAAGCTCCGTTCCATGTGAAATTCCCTAGTATTTCGGCCAATTTTCGGCTCGATAATTGTTTCCTCGGCGACGCTCACATTAATAACCGGATATACAATGACTACAATAACTTGTTTTTCCTACGTATTCGATAATGCTGCTGCGATATATAATAATAAGATCGCTTCATGAGTCCCCTGGTACTTCGCTTGAAGAGCAATCGATTTCTAACATAAGAGCAAAAGGGATTTCTTACTCAGGATCTTTTCAACAAGGCTTTTACATCCCTTCCAACAAAACAATTCCAATGAAGCAATCGCTTGCATGAGACGGACCGACCGACCGACCGACCGACCGACCGACCGACCGAGCCATTCTACATTAGTATTATTAATACTGATGAATCTTACTTACTTGCACTTCCATTACTCTGTTATTTATCGTGCACTCGAGATCATACCGTTCAAATGATTTTTACGATTTTTATAAAATTGATTCGAGTAGTTTCTGAGAATCTTAGTTTAGCTTGACTAGCGCACATTTTCTTCATTTTTAATACCATTCACAACCCCGACGATTTTCCCTAGCCCGAGATTTTTATCGATAATCGATAACCCATGTAATTTTACACATTTCTCGGCTGCAATAACTGCGGGCCTAAGTGTTTCGAGCTCAGGACCGATGTTAATACAATATTCATATCCAATATCGATTAATCGGCAATGAAAAAAACAAGGTTCGAGCGGGGATAGGGGAGGGCTCGCTTTATCTTCGCTAATTAATAGTGATTTTAAATTGGCATGGTAACCGCCATAGTCAGACTTTAATTATCTCTTTGTTATAGATAAGAAAAGGGATAACGAGATGGATGCGCGATAAAGAAGCTCGTAATAACGATGGGAGGGAAGTAAGGGGAGCTTGGTAGGTACTGTTTTAACGAGGGTGCAAGGAATTATTGAAAAATGTCTTTTGGGAAATCAGTTCGATGTTGGCGGCAACCCTCGTAGAAACACTTGGGAGGGCAAAGGAAATCGGGTGCCACTGTAATATCCGCAAGGGGCAACAACCGCTGCATAACGATAACAATGTGTATACCCGTGTTTCGACTATGGTGGCGTATGGCGTGTGTCGTGTGTCGTGTGTCGTGTGTCGTGTGTCGTATGTTGTGTGTCGTGTGTCGTGTGTCGTGTGTCATGTGGTTGGGTGTTTAAAAGAACGAAATTTCACTGACCGAAATGACCGCGTAGCACCCATGATGGGCAGTTAGTCCGGCCCGCGGACGTGGTCCTGATGAATCTGGCGGGCCGTATCCTGGGACGCAGCGTCCTCGCTCGATTCTTGGAGTGGCGCGACCAATAATGGTACGGAGAGGCTTACCGGTCGGGCGGTTGCGACGAAAACACGCGCGCGCGCGGCGATCCACGAGAAACTGACCGCCGGTTACCGCCGTCGTCGCTTAGGCTCGTCTACCGGAGAAGAGGGAGACCGAGAGAGCACCAGCGCGACAGACGTACGGAGAGACAGAGAGACAGAGAGAGAGAGAGAGAGAGAGAGAGAGAGAGAGAGAGAGGAAGAGAGGAAGAGAGGAAGAGAAGGACGAGCCGCTTGGGAGGGAGGCCAGCCCGAGCGAGGGCTCCTTCCTCATTCATAGAGAGACGTTGCCGCACGCCCCCGCAAAGCCTCCCGCGCTCCCCACCAGGCAGCAGAGGAAGCCCAAAGTCCCTCCCGCCGAACTCGCTTTCGCCGCCTGCGAGATTATTGAATTCGACGGAGCCGCGGGAAGATGATGTACGCGCGAGGCCGTCGCCTTTCTTACGGCGACCTTCTATTCTCTTCGGGGAGTCGCGAGTTTCGTGGCCCTCCGGCTCCGAGCGTCGAGATTTTCGTATCACTGAGGACCACCGCTTCCCTCCTGTACCTATACTTACACCCTTAAACGAGGTGGTGCCACGCTTTCGAAGCCGTGTTATTTACAAACCGAACCGTAGCCCTTCCCCGCCAGTCGACTTAACCTGTTATGCCGGTAATGCTCCTATCGCTCTTCCGAACCTCTCCGTACCCTCGCTCCCTACGCCGCATACCACCCCATCCCACCCCACCCCACAGTCCGACTCGTACCAATCGCCGCATTTCTCACATTTCCATACTGTGTAACGAATGATTAACAAGTGCCCGCGAGGGTCTCCTTTGACTTTTTTCAATATTCCCTTACAAAAAATTCCACGATCTTTTCCTCCCGAGCGATCCTATGCCTTTATAGATCCTCGGCACTCTGCACGGTATACGAGACGAGAGAAAATCTCCTTTTATCCAAATATCGGACATTCCCAATAATTAATCAATTATTAACCAATAAATTCTCTACCCCTGCAGCCCACTTCATTCCGCAGCTAATAAAAATACCTAATGATTTATTTTCCTTAAGGAAGGGGATTTTTCTGTGCCCGGTACTATCTACAAATACGTAACTGAAGTCCTAAAAACGCAAGCGTATATATACACTTGTACATAATTCAAATTAATTTACTAATTTATTCTTATGTAGTGTAAATACGGCTGAGCTAGATACGCCCTCCCCTTATTATATCTATTTTAAGCATTTTAAAATAACCCCCAAAAAATATTTTACGGACAATTCTTCAATAAATCGAACTCTTTCTAAATTTATCATTTTTTTAATGTCGATATACTGTAATCTCTTAAACTGTTAATTAATTAATCACTTATAGGCTATCCTATAAAACTTGCATATACTTTTTACTGTTAATGAATACTTTTTTTTTCGTAAACATTATTTCATTAATATTTGTCGTGTTCTTTTCAAATTATTTTTCGTCCCTGTATGAAAATACTGTAGTATATATTATTCGCAATAATGTATTTTCTAAATTTATTATTTTAACTTTCATCTATTTTAAATAAACTTATAATATCCATCTACTTTTATTACAAATATTAATCATAAAAACAAGTTTTATTAAGCTGAATACATCATTGTTTGCGGAATTATTTATTCTAAAACCAAAATACTTTTCTTAATTATTATAATATGAATTTATAAATTGCACGATCATTTTTTATATTTTTTTAAAAAGTTATACGAGATTTTTTTTATGTATATTAATGTAATACGTTAAATTTACTACTATTTATAAATATTTGTATTAAATACTGCTCATCTCTTTATTTTTCATGTTTTTTAATCATGTACAGTGAGATTACGTGGTATACATTATGGTAGAGCTTATTACGTACTATTATACATTAAAGAGCATTATTATACATTATTTTCTATGTAAAATATAATTAATAGAAAAGAAATTTATACCAATATACTTTAATTCTTAATCGCATTTGTTATAAAAAAGTTTAATGTTTCATTGCATAAGAACTTAATGTAAATAGAATTTTTTTTTTAATTTATGTTATGAAGGGTAAAATTATATTTTAAAAGATTTCTTTCTGTTTTTTCAAAATATATACATATAAGCATGTATATTGTTCTCCCAAAACTTGCAAAATTCCATCAAAATAACCCATTTTCAAAATAAATCATCTTAATTGCTAGTATCCGTGAGTGCATTTTACTACTACATGTTCATTCTCAAAAAGTTTTCGGTATTGCACAAAAGTTCAAATAAACAATTTCACATTTTTTTAAAATGGTCCAATAATAGTATCATTCAAATAAACAGTATCGATAATTATGTATATACTAGTATTATTTGACCGATAGAATATATAAGCAAATATATGGATATAAAATAATTAATAATTATTGTGGAGATTTATTTCCGTTTTCTTTTAAGTTAGCTGTCTACATAAATACTGAATTATTTCTTTGTATATATTATTATTTTTCATTACAGAAAAATAAAATACTTCATTTATTTGTGCTTAAAATCATTCAATAATGGTAATTGAAAAATGGAGTATCCTCAATTGAGTCATCTTTTAGTTAATCATTTAAAGATGTACATAGTTGAGGAAATTTTATCAAAATACTTGGTAATTTCAAAGGAACAATCTAGAGAAATATAAAAAATATTTTATATCTGACATAATTTTAATAACAAATATCATTTTACGTTGTTACTTTCTATAATTATTTTGCAAAGAGCTTAAAACAAATCAATTTTTTAAATTATATTACGTAATATATATTATAATATTATGCATGTATATATAATATATATATATATATATATATATATATATAGTATATACTATTAAATAAAAATATCAGTTAATAAAAGATAGTCTCATGTATATATTATTTCTAAAGCTTAAAATAATTTTCAAAATTATTTAAAGACTATTAGATTTTAATTTGACCTAAATAATACCTTTGTATTGGACCACACAATTTTGATTGATGTTTAACCTTTTTTATTTGTTTGAGGCTTCGCTTTCGACTGACTGTACAAGGATGAAATGAATGAGAGAGAGAGAGAGAGAGAGAGAGAGAAGAGAGAGAGAGAGAGAGAGAGAGAAAGAGAGAAAGAGAGAAAGAGAGAAAGAGAGAGAGAGAGAGAGGGCATAGACTTATTTTTCGTTTTTACCAAGTCTAAATCATTGGAGAGCAACGGTGATTTATATAGGTTATTATATTCTGCTCTGCATCGCTACCGATGTTCACTCTGTCTAGTGCAATTCAAAAAAAGCATTTGAACACACAATAAAAGCATTGGACGGAAGAAACAAAACTTTATATGTACGTTGGGGAGAGAGAGAGAGAGAGAGAGAGAGAGAGAGAGAGAGAGAGAGAGAGAGAGAGAGAGAGAGAGTGAAACTTACATTTGCCAAAGTTGAAGTTGATGAATTATATATGATTGCTTAAGACTCGTCTAATTATTATATTTGATAAAATACTTTTAAGCAACTTTCACATTATAAAATTTGTTTATTAAAAAATTAAATCGTTTTTAATTTATATTCATAGCTCGTAAAAATATTATTTAAATATTTTAATTTGTTTAATACTATTCGTTAAGTATTTATGATTTCGAAAATATTTTTTAATTCATAATTTTAATTTCTGGTTTAATTTTTATGTAAAATTTATTGTTTCATTTTTATACAGAATATTTACGTCCATTATATAAAATGATTATCTGGTATCTCATACTGATATTGTTGAACGAATATTATAAGAATTTGATAAAGTTTGAATTCTTTTACATTTTTTTTAGAAAAGATTAGCTTACACATTCCTAAATTTAATTTCATGCACCCACAAAATTTTATGAATAAATTTTACTTTAACATGAGAAATATTTCTAAAATTACAATTTATATTTAATAAGCACATAAAAATTAATGAACAGTGTAACTTAATCTATTTATTTAAATAATGAGTTAAAACATAGAATGCAAGATAACTATGATTTTTCGTGTTGTGTAATGAATATTGGATTATATATATATATATTTGGGTCACGAAGCCATTATTTGTCGAACAGCGGAAAGAAAACTTGTAGTAAGTGAAGTGAAAATTCAAGGCAATAAACATCAATTCTGAAATGGTTTTCAAGTTTTATTTGCTATCAAAAACAATTTCTGAGTAATATTTCAAAATATTTCAGGGAATCCCAATGAAATTAGCTTCGTTTAATTGCAAATCTCTGTAAAAGTTGTTATTTTAATCATCATAATTAAAACAATGAATAAAGTCATGAATTTAATTAAAAAATATATTTCAACTGAATAATATTTATTTACCTTTGTAAAGACTTTATTTTTCGCTTTGAAAATAAAAAAATTTATTTTGTTCCCGCTAAATTAAAATTAATAATGCATAAATACACGTGAGCTTATGCACGTATATAAATATTTAAAGGGCAATTGTATGAGCGTGTAAAACCATATGAGTGATTGTGAGCATGGCCCTTGGAATTTATGAAAATCATAAATCAATCATTGCGTATCAATTATTGTACAATGGCAGCTCATCCATCAATGTTTCTCTTTCTATCTCTCTGTAGGTCTATTTGTCTGCTCTATCTCTCTCTCTCTCTCTCTATCTCTCCCTCGCATTCATTGTCTCAAAACCTTACAGTTTTCCATTGCAACTCAATTAATCTATTTATCTATTCGCTGACTCTCAGCTATTCGAAATATGCAATCAAAACAATTAGAATGCCGGCTGAAAGTCCTCAGATATTTTGGTATTTAAAGACCCGGAACATTATTGGATTTGCAACAACTACTTAATAATCAAATGGAGAAAACCGCACTTGATATCGCAATGCAGCAAAAACTGTAATACCGAATTCTGCAGTATCATTCTCTGAGCTTCTTTAATAATTAGCATAGTATTTTGCTCGGGTGCAGGGTATTATATCGGGACTGCGGATGTAGCTTAGCGTCAACGTCCCTATAAATAATCTAAATATCGCGCACATGTTGGACGTTATCATTTTCAGCACTTGACACACTTTAATCCAATCGCTCGGTCGCTCTCACATTTTGGCATTTTAACTTCGGCTTCAATTCCTAATCCCCTAAACCCTTATTTCCCATACTGTGCGAACATTTCACCTCACACTTATACCTCGTATTTCGACCCATCAAATTCAGACGAACGTTTATTCTTTACGGACGACTTTGCCGACAGCATTACCTAAATCTTCCGGATCTTATCTCGGATGATCTCTTATAAATACAGACATAAATGCCACCCTAACTCAAAGCTCTAATTAAAAAATTAAGCTACTAGTTTCTTCATTTCTTGCTTTCGTTTCGGCTCAATGCTTACTTAACTGGCGTCCGAATCGCTTAGCAGACTTATCCTTTAAAAAAAAAAAAAAAAAAAAAAACTCACGCCCGTGATAATATAAATAATTTATTCACTAGGCTAAGACGCCAAGGAGAAGACTTCTTGGACTGAGAATTTAAGACATGGTATTCGGGCTCGGAGCTGCTGATCTTACCACCCGAATCATTCTAGTACTCATAAATTTTATAAATTTACTATAACCGTATTCGAAGCAAGAAATACGCTAGTTTTGTGCAATACGTATTGACTTGGATGCACCAAATTCTTTAACCTACATAATCAATACATAGCAATAATTTAAACGAGGATTGTTTAAAATTTTATTACATTACTTCTTCATTGTAAGTCCTATGTATGTATTCAAGTATGTATACAATAATTTATCTCAAAAGCTACAATATATTAGCTGTGAGTTAGTATTAGACTGTCAGTTGATAAACATCAGTGGAAGGTTCAATCGCCGCAAGTCATATAGTACGGTTTCATAAAGGAAATATAAACAAAGTGTATTTAGATAGCGTATATAAGAAGTGAAGCCTTCAGAGATCGGCGCGAATTTCGAAAGAACACGCAAAATGCAATACGCGCGCTTATGAAATTGGCGCCCATATGTGGAACTTATGGAAAATATAAATAGATATAAAGTAATGAAAAACATTTACTTAAGTCAGACAGGAGGATTTTATACTGGAACAATTAACGCAACCTAGTTAATCGCGTATCCAAGGAAAACAGTCATTTAATAGTAAATATAAATTGCTTTAATGATTCCTCCTTAAAATATATATTATTTGATTGATCGAAGTGCCACAAAGACTTCATTGATAATATACCTGAGAATCAATATGGTTAAGTTCTATAACGAAGAGCTTAGATTAACCAAAAAGAAGTTCTTTCTAGCCGTTTCGAAATAACAAAGTATCAGAATTGAATAATTACCAGCTGCATTCATTATTAGGTGTCGTGCAGTATTGTAAATTGCGATTCGTAAACTTTCCTGTACTATTTGCAATGAAGAATTGGTTATCGCGAAGAATTGGAAAGAGTTATTATTATTTTGGGACTTCGTAGTTATTTTAGATAAAAGAAATTGTAAAAGTAATTGTAATATTTATCCATGTATAGTTAGATTCGGGGATCTCGATATTATTCTTATAAAATTAAAACCAAAAAATGGTGGCTAACTAATTTAAGCTAGAAAGCAAAATTTCAAATAAGATAATGAACTTATGATAATAGATGATGGCAATAGAATTTCGGAAATATATATGCTGGAACAATGACGCACGATATATTATTAACTTTCTTCAGTAATTGACTTTTAATATATTTTTAAGCGCACGAGTATAGAAACAAAATTTCATTAGCTTATAGAAGCGAGGAAATATTAGAGGTAATCCGCACATAATATTTACATAGTGAAAGATGAACAAAAAAAGTATCTGAAAAAATATTTAAGTATTGACAGTGTATAGACTGTATAGATTGTGGAAGGGCACAGAGTTAAAAAATTCTATCAGGTATTATTAAGTGAGTGACGCAAAATGTCATTTATAACGCAAGTAATGATAGTTTAAAAACCCGGGAATATTATATTTGAGAAAAAGTATAGCTCTCATAGCATCGATAAATCACGTTAGAAATCCGTTTTTCGACAATGTGTTAATTGGTTAATTAATACTTTTATAAATAGGCAGCATAGCTTCGAGCCATGAGCCGTATCGTGGGAAAGACATAATGGACATTCACAAATTAATGGCTTAGAAAAATGTTTGCATATCAAGAGGAGGATGAAAGTGCAAAATATAGGAAATTACGTTATGTGAGATAACGATATTCGTCGACAGACAGTTCATTCAATATCGCGCATGTATTTAAATTGCGCAGATGCGGTTGCTCATGCAATTAAAATAGTAAATAAAAGAATATGATGCGTAGATTGTTTTAATAAAAATAAAAATGAAAGAAAAACCGAGCGATCACGTGCCATTAGATAGTCCATTTAAGCAGATATAGGAAATTAATCGGAAATTAACAGGAAATTAATGTATTAATGCGATTTAGAGGATAAGTGCGGACGTTTAAAGTGAAATCTGCTTGGAGTTAATATTGTGCATATGAGTGCGTAAGGCTCAATTGAAACGCACTTCTACTATATGAAATTCATATAAGATTCGAAACGAGAAAGTGTTTTCATTGACGGACGACTGCAGCCTCCTTATTCGCTTTTATTGAATGATAAATCTCTAAGGAAATTGTGCGAAACTCTTTGCCAAATTTATCGACCGTTTCGTAAGAGCGAAGAGGTAGAAGGTCGTGAAAAGGGCGGAGGGAGCGTCTTTGGGGGGGGGGGGCTTTGTGTCGGAATGGAATACGGACAGAGGATTTTAAAGTTATGTAGAGAATTTTTGATACTTTTCGATCTTACGGCTAAGTGGATGACGTATCGAGTGGGTGTAAAAAGGAAATGAACAGTGACCTCGAGCTTCTCGTATTCAGGCCACCCGATACACGATAGTCTAGCTTCAGGATGCGAGCTGATGCTGATATACAAGTCGGCGCGTGTATTCATTCCCCAACTATTTCATTCATAAAACAACGTACTAGATAATGACATTATCGCGTGCCCAGAGATTTCCTCGCAATTCGATGTTTCATGATTCACATTTTTTTAATTATCTATTCTTGCATTACGAATCCCATTCGCTATGCTATTCAAAAATGCGACTCGGCGGCGGACATTCGTCGCGAATACTTCATCCGAGCGCTGTAGCGACAAAGAGTAGAGTCTCGCGCAACTCGTCGCCGAGAAGAGATTTAACGCTCACGGTTTCAGAACTTCAATCTGGACCGGAGCTTCATTTTTTTTCTTTCTTTTTTTTTTCTTTCAAGCAACGATACAGAGAGAAAACCGCTGCCCGCCTATTCTTCCAATCGTCTCCCTCCCGCCCCCAATTTCTCCCTCTGTCTCTATGTTTACTTAATAGCATATCGTAAGCGTAATCATCGCGTAATGGCGGCTTTCCTTATCTGAGGGAGGAAAAATACAAAAAGAAGAGCAGATGAGTCAGAGTCATTGATGCGAGGCTGAAACTTGGAAAGGTTCCATGGAACTAGCATGGGACTACCGGTCACTCCAATAGACCAAATATCGATGAAAGACGCACCGAGAGAGGTTATGGAAGGGGTATGCGTGGATCATTACGTTACAATGTTCGCCGGGTACTCCGCCATTGGTCTCCCGTTTTCGTCGCTTTCGTGACCGAGCGACTTCCGGAAGTAGCGAGGATCGAACGAGACTCCTCCTAGCGGAAGCGGTGGGCCCGGACACGCGCCGCGCTTATCGCCGCTATCATAGAGCAACGTTATTTTTAGGGCCGCGTTCGCGATTAGACAGCGTCTCCGCAGCGAAGCTCGACCAACAGCTCGGCGAACGCGGGAGAGATGCTGCGCTTTGCCGCAACGGGGGGCGGGACGGGGGGCGGGACGGGGGGGGGGGGTTTGGGAGGGACGATTGAAGATTAAGCGATCGATAAAGCCGATCCCCGTTTTTCCGGTCACGGCCTCGGACCGACAGCCGAAAGTCGCCGGGCGTCGGGAGTTGCGCAGCTACGTTCGCGCCTCTTGCTCGATAGGTTTGATAAAAGGGCTCCGGGATACTAGCTCAGCATGAGATAAGTAAAGGAAAAGGGACGCAGGATGACGCGGACGTACGACATTAGCGAAGTCGCCTCCCTCGAGGATGTGCCCTGCATCGAGCGCGAGGCCGAGCAAGCCAAGCTTTACTTGCAAACCTATTGCCCTGAGGCCGGTACTAACTTGTGAGTCTTTTCCCTTCTTATTTCATTCGAGCCCCCTCCCCCTCTACACTCCGATCCTCATTGCTATAAAATACAAGGGAATCGAGCGATGCTCGGAACTCGCTCCAATGCCGAATCACCTCGAGAAAACTCCCCCACTCGCCCCCTATTATCATTATTATTCATCGTAACCATCCATTTCCGTACTCGTCAACTGATTTTTCTTCTCTCTCCTCTCTCCCCCCCCTCTCTCGGTAACCTCTCACCCGATTTTAAGGTACGACCATATCAGTGAAGTATTGAGCAAAATACTTTTGGAGAGACCGCAGAATGTGTTCGACTCCTTCGAAGAGTACAATAAGAAAGTACGATTCGACAAATTCAAAGCCTTGGACAGTAATCAGTTATGCGACGTCTACGTGCCGCCACCCCCACATAAAAATGCAAGGAAGCTCATTAAATTATTTAAGGTAAGAGTATTTTGCGTCTTCTGCGTGAGCCAGCCTCGACACGATTTTGTAAAATGACAAAAGCTTACGTATGCACGAACAAGGTTATACCGCCTGTCGCCGAGGCAGCCGAAAGCATAGAAGAAAGCACGGAGTCCGTCTTCGAGGTGAAAGCCGAAATACCAAATATGTTAGATATGTTGTATTTTTTCGTAGAGGCTGATATTGGCTTGCCCCGCGCTGACATTGTAATTTTAAACTTGAGCATCCGAAAGTTCATTAGCGATACGAATCACACGGACGTACGGTAAGCAGGTGTAGTTGAAGCAAGTCAGTCATACCCGTCAAAAGCTATCGATACGTTTATCTAAAGTACGTTAAATTATTTAGATTTTGGGGAAAAATTTTAGGGCGGCCGCACAATTATTACGTGCTAGAGGTCACTTTATCAGCGGCTGAATTGCAAGAAAGATTGGAGGTAATCTGTTGCTGCTTATTCCTTAAAGCCTCGAATGAACGGTTTCATATTTTTTCAATTAATATTAGTAGATACTGAGGGGAGCGGAAGAAGTGTCGAAAAGCGAAAGCGAGCAGACGGATATGAAGGACAGTGATATAAAAGACCCGGAATTACAGGCCTTGGATTCAGCAATACCGATTAAATCGTACGGTGGGGAGGGAGAAGACGAAGAAGAGTCTCTACAGATTGAGTATCCACCGGTTCCTCTAAATACCTGGACGCCACCACCGGAAGTGACTGCAGAAGAGATAGGAACTGGAGCCAATGCAAAAGTAAGTCCGAAATCACACCGACGGTCGTTTTCATTCTATTCGCTTCATCTTCAACTGCTAAATAATCCAAAGAGTACATTGTCATGTTAATGCTTTTTTTATTCAGTTTTCAGTCAATTCATTCAATTTATTCAGTCCAATGGCTACGTAAATGTCAACGTGTTAAATTCATTTTTTTTCTAAGCCAACATTGATTTAACATTCAATCGAACGTATATTAATTCCTTGCACATTCGCTCGCTTCTATTATTAAAAAAACAATAAACAATTTTCTGTTGTAAAATAGCTTTGGTAAAGTTATTATAAGACAAAATGTTTTACAGATTTACTATGTTTGCAATTCACCAGGATTTGATAATTGGGTGGAACTTCCTTCAGTTACTCCGCAGCAAATTGTTGTTGCCCGACAAACTCTCCACATATTCACCGGAGATTTAGATAGTCCAGTAAGCAAGAAATTTTCACGGCTATCGTTAGATTATATTATATTGAATTTATTATAATTATATTAGTACTTTTATCTATACAAAAATTAATGAATAGCTTTACTAATTAACGATTGAGTGACTTAAGGTCAACACTGTTGGTGTTTTTTTTTTTAATCTTTTTGGTCAGCTAACGATTGACTATTTTACGGTTAAAAAACCGTGCCATTATAATGAATATTTTTAAATTAAAAACAACAGTGTTTTCATATTATTTATTATAATTTACGCTTTTTTACAATTAACTTTCCTTATTAGATAAATTACAGTTGTTTTTCTGTTAGTTTTAAATGAAATTTCATATATGTTTTTCCTAGTATTTCCAAATAAATATAAATCGTCTACGCATGATAGCACTTTGGCTGATACGGTCTGAAAGATTATCATTTCATTGTCTTTTACGAATCTAGAAACGCATTCTGAAACATAATTTCGTACAATAGAACATACTACAATAGAGCGTAATGTAAAATATACATGTTTTGCCCTTCAATAGACTGCATAATATATAAAACAATTACGTCAACTGTATTGTAATGATTGGAATAATGGCATAGTCATTTTTCCAATCCACATTAAATATTAGTCTAATTAAGGTAAAAATCATAAAAAGATCATTCTAGTTTATTTAATAAAATTATATATTTTACATGTATTTTTTTATCGTGATTTTTCGATTTTCCATAGTTTAATTATTATATTGATAAGGCATTACTGATAATACAGATACACTAATGTAATATCTAGTTATTTCTAAATATTGATTCGGTTATTACATTTCTGCAGTTTTTCTGTATTCACATTCATATATTTAACCTTTGTAATGATGCATTTATTTATTGTATATAATGTGTTGGATACATTAAAATAAATATATTATCAAATATATGGTAGTGAAGTTGATGCAGTTTATCTCACAATTGATTTTACGTTAAAAATATCCTAAAAATTTTAGATGATACAATTATCTTCTAGTAATTTTCTTGGAACGATTTTCTAGATTCATACATTTCCGCCATTTCCCGGAAACGAAAAGAATTATCTACGAGCCCAGATTGCTCGCATTGGCGCAGCCACACATGTTTCTCCAATTGGTTATTTTAAGTTTGGCAAAGATATCGAGGAAGATGATGGAGAAGAAGAAGAAGAAGAAGACATAGATCCAGATGATGAAGATCAAGAGCAAGAAGACGAAGGTAAAGATAGCGATTCGTTAATTCTTTAATTCTTTGTAAGCTTTAGAGCTTACAATATTATTTTACTAATTGTTCGTCCAAAAGTTTTTGTCGTAAATATAATATTATTTTTTTATCCATACTATAATCAAAATGCGGCTGGTAATGAAATTTTTAAAAGTCAAAATAAAATTTATTCCGATTTCCGATAAAGTTATTTCTAATACTAATTTTTATTTCTCGACGCTATTTCGAATATTAATTATAATTGCGATATATGCTTTTCACAATAGATACAATGATTTGCTAGCCACTGTTAATTAATTTTCTAAAAAGTTTCTCCAGATTTTGAAATTCTAAATTTATTATATTACAGACATTATAAATTCAAATACCGTATTAGGAACAACTTGAAAATGATGTTGTTAATTTCTCGTATAACATGCAGCGGGTTTACATATAATATAATGAATATTCGGGTAAGTGGTATAACAGAATCAGCAAGACTAACATATTTTTATTAATTAGCATAATTATAAATCAAAATTTTCCAGAGAAATTATCAAACAAGTTTACAATAATTAAAAATCATATAAATATAATTACTAATGTATAGACAATTTAAATACGCACATTGTTAATTAACGCTATATTTTATGAATATTGTAAATACTGTAAACTATGAAATATAATACGATTAAAAGAAATTATAACAATCACGATACCTTTCGTATTTTCAGTTTTTTTTTTTTTTTTTAAACAATATATTTTGAAAAAATTATAAAAATATTTTAAATCTCATTTTTTACGAAACTAAATATTACCAAAGTATTAATCTTTGAAGCATAGAAATTGATAATTCAGTACGTGAATCCGATGTAAAAGGATAATTAAATTATTAATGCGATGAAAGGAAGATGCTAATTTATGATAAGCAATGTATGAATGTCTGCTAACTTCCATTGTACGTGCATATGTGCATGAATATTTGATTCAATACAATATTATCAAAACTCGAAACTATTTAAAGTTTTAAGTATTGCGTAACAATAGTTAAATTAATAAAAACTGTAATATATAAAAATACATACGCGTTTGTTTGTTAAGTCTCACTCGATAAGCTTCAAATGATTCTAATAATACGAAAAATTTCTTAAACATAGTGCAATTTGTTTGTTTTGTTCAGTTGTTTTGTAAAAGCTCGATTGACTAGAAAGAATAGAAAAAAATTTGAAAGTGTCAGAATCGACAAATAGAGAGCTTAGCAGTTAAAAGGGAATACAATGGCGTCGATGGATGATATTACTATTAGGTTAAAGTCCTTATACGTATACCGAATATCATCGACATTGTCGAGAGCCGACACAAACTTCCTCATACTTTACATATTTGACTCTGGGTTCAAGGAAATAGGTGCTTTTTGAAACATTGAATGCTCAGTAGCACTTCCCCGGCAATGACGCTGTATATACATTTATTTCGTTGTCGAGTACATGATCGTTTTTTCGGGCGAGGGAGTCTTTAAAAGCGATCAAATGCACCGCTGAAAGCTTATCTGCTATAAACGCTTAGAGATTCAAGTGCTCTTACGTACGACTTAATCTTATCTGTTAAACTTGAAACTAAAATATCTTCCATAGGCATAATATCATGTTACAATAATAGTTGTATGCAATAGTTCCTCTATTATATACAATAAATTTATATTTAAAAATAATTGCGATTAGATTAACTTTTAAAAGTAATTGCTTGTTCTAATTATCGTCTCTAGATTAAAAATCTTTTGGTTTACAATGTTGCATAAGAATCTTGAGTCGTTATCTGTATAACTGTTATTTATGTAATTAATGTTTCTTACGTTAACCTTACTAACAAAATTCTAACTATCAAACGTCACCTTAACATTGTAAATTGCAACAATATATTTTCTACGATTGGTAATTCATCGGTAATTTAATTTAGGATATGTTTTATCCTCTTTTTATAATAATAGCTACCATCTGCTTATAAATCTATAGCATTAGTTAATTTGGTTATGAAAACCGGATTTTCGCATTTTTCTATCATATTTGATAATGTAAATATGAAAGAGAAATCAAATAAATGTATTTATTGCTCCGGTATCAGACAGTTCGTTGAAAGCCTTCAGTTGTCAGTTTCAAATTGTTGATTTAAGCAGCTCGTATGTAAGATTATACCAATGATCTCAAGCCAAAATGACGTAATTAAATATTTAAAGAATTCATCGACTCGTTAAAATTATTTATATTTTAAATTTAATTGATGTTTCTATTTATATTATGAATTGGCGATAACGCTTTATTTTACATTACTAAGGCAATCGTGAAATCGTAAAGAATCCAATGTACGATCCATTACCACTGGTGGATCTGATTGATCCATCAATGTCGAGCTGGTGTCACCACAGTCCTTACATATTGAAGCAGGGCCGCGTTGTATTTCAAGACCCTACGAAAGACGACAATGAGGTACACGAGGGAAATTATATATACTTCAATTTATTTCGATTTATTTCTTAATAAGTTTAAAAAATTCCACGCCCTTATGATCTTTTATCGATGTTTTATGAAACAATATACGTATTAGGTGGAAGACGATGGTGAGGGCGAAGGCGAGGACGAAGAGGAAGAAGACGACAAGATTAAGTCCAATGACGAGGAAGAAAACAGCGTTAAGGGGAATGAATACGAGAGGGAAATTGGACCACCTTTGTTAACTCCGCTATCGATGGATTTAAAGACGCCATTCTCGACTCCCTGGACGGCTCGTCAGTCTTCGAACGTACAACCGGACACGGCAGTAGCTCTCATTCGATCCAACATTTGGCCAGGCGCTTACGCTGCTGCTAAGGACAAGTAAGTTGCTCATTGAATCCGCAATAGAAGCACCAACTACGACTATAACAATAATAATAACAATAATAATAATGGTAATAAGTAGCAGTAGTAGCAGTAGCAGTAGCAGTAGCAGTAGCAGTAGCAGTAGCAGTAGCAGTAGCAGTAGCAGTAGCAGTAGTAGTAGCAGTAGTAGTAGTAGTAGTAGTAGTAGTAGTAGTAGTAGTAGTAGTAGTAGTAGTAATTATTATTATTATAATAATAACAACAACAACAATAATAATAATACCATTGAAAAGCGAAATTACTTGGGAATAATCCCCTGTTGCTTATGATGCCGTTCCGATACTCCACTTAAATTTACTTTTAATTTTCCCTTTACCATTACCGAAGCTAATAATAGCCGGTTTCCATTTCATACAAGAATCGCTATTAATTAATAGTACAAAGACTTCGATTTTGTGAAAGGTAATTAAGAATTGAATAACATAAGATGATAAGGCCTTTCGAAGCTTCGTTTCATGTTTGACGAGCCCTTTAAAAATTTTGTTACCGCTATCGTAACAAAATTCAATTACAATTTCTTGAAATCAGCTTGAAATCTCTATTTAAGTTTTATGAAATAAAAAATACCGATCTACAGGCGCAATAATAACGCTAATCCCTTTCAAACGTTCAAAACGAGAGTCCCAAACCGTCCAATACGCTGACACATTTTTAATCCTGTTATAAACAATAAGCAATAAAGGTTGACATTGGAATTTCAATGTTAGATATCTCGTAAGTAGATAATATTTAACCGATCGTTCATTCATACGCGCCTAACGTATTATTATTACTATTACTCTTTCCTATCTAGGTACTCGTACCTAAATAGGGACTAACGGATGAAAAAATTATCATGCCAAGGAATTTTGACAGGCCCCTTTGTTTTTATGACATTTTAAATGGCCAAATATTTTTTCTGCGTACTGGGTAAAAATGTTTGCTTTTCGCAGTTTATCTCGGATATATGATATTTACAAAGGCACTTTCATGCAATATAATTCTCTTGAAAAGAGAATTTGAATAATTCTAGGATTTCCAAGGGGGAAAAATATTTTTCTACTCGTCGTATTTATTTGAAGAATGAGATAAATAAATCCATTATCTTACATTATCTACTTTGTACAAATAATTAAGAAGCGGTGAGATCGGCTTAGTAAGAGCAGAGCATCCAAGAGCAGAGACCCGTTGATCGATGTAAATGATAAAAACGTTTCTGCCATCATAATGTGTATTTATCGACTTTGTAGGAAATTCTTCAATGTGTACGTTGGCTGGGGCTGCAAGAATAACACATACAACTATAGTCCGCCGCCGATGCCGGAAATTCAGGAACAATACGTTATTGACTCGGAACTTGTAGAAATTCAGGATCCAAGTTTCGAAGAGGAGGAAGCTTATCGCATTGCCCATTTGCCCGTCGTCATAGGTGAGTTTATCCACCCTCGCGCGAATGCATCTCGATTATAACTTGGGAAAGTCCCTTAATTATGCAAAATTCCGTACTCGTGCCACCTTCTCTTGACCTTGTTCCAGAGCCCGAAGGCGAGGAGGAGTTTATGCGCACAGAAGACGACAGCATTGATAATCCTTAGCTATGAAAATTAGAGAAATTAATTGGATGCCCCGGCGTTTAATCAATCTTTTTGGATAATTCATCGGAATCGTATTTAAAGTAATATCTTCTTAATCCTTCAGTCTTGACAATCGCGATTCTTTCATTGTACTTCTAATATTATTAGTGCTACTATTTCATCTATAATCAGAATAATTATTAATTTTATGTTTACAATCATTGTAATTAATGTTGTCAATACGAGTATTATAAAGATTCCTGTTGTTGTTTATGTTGTTGTTTTTTCTTAATCTTCTTTTTATTCGTTAAGCGTCTTATTGCTATTATTAGAAATACTAATGCACGGAATAATTTATCAAGCGGAGTGAACGAACGCTACGTCAAAAATTCTTTTAAACTATGCATATTCGATAATTAATAATTTGATTTGTTTTAACTGAAAGTAGCTTCGTACGAGGAAAAAAATGGCAATGACATAGCTGCCCTTTTCCTCCATTCTGTTGATCTTCTGAAATCCTGATCCATACACTTTCTATTTACCATACATATAAATACATATAATTATCACATGTTAATATGTTATAATTTATAGAAACCTTTTTATTGACGGTAAACAAAAAGGCTACTCTGTTAAAACTAACATACATTCGGTAGAGCTCTATATTATCGATACCTTGATTTTCTGCTTTATCGACCGTTATTTTATGCAGTTGTACATTTATCCGCCTATTAAATTTTGTCTCCACTAGTGCACTAACACTAATACAGGCATAGGCTAAGTAACAATGTTATATAGCCAAGTGTCTCAAATATAACCTTAAATTTTTTGAAGTGTGTAAGTTTTTACTTTAATTTTTTACTGTAAAAATGACAGAAAGTGGATATTCGTTACGTCCACTAAATTGTGAATTAAATTATTTATCAGTACCGGATGGCTCGGCGATGCTTATGCAAGGTAATACGTGAAAACTCCTTTTACTATTTCATCAATAATATTGCATTTTAATATCACGTATATTAGTGTAATGCATATTATTTCCTCATAAATTTTGCTTATAATAAATAAAGGAATAATAAAGAGAGTTTTACATTCTAATTATTCTTTTGTTTAAAATAGCTTACTTAAAAACCAAGTAATGATTTTTAGGGGACACAGCTGTAATAGTTGGAGTATATGGTCCAGCCGAAGGTAAACAATACAAAATGTTTCATAATAAAGCGAGCGTTGAAGCGAATTTTGGAACAATGAAAGGGCTTTCAAGTAAGAATCAAAATTATATTATTTTTATTTAAAATAATAGATTTCTTATAAAATTCTACATATAATAAGGTATTTACTCATTATTGTATGACATAGGTATAAACGATAGGTTTATGGAATTATATATAAAAGATACCTGTGAAGGATCATTGCTAACTAATTTATATCCAGCATCAACTATTTCGATTCATATACAACAGTTACAAGATTCTGGCGGTGTAAGTTATTAATTCTTATGCAAGAAATAAGAGATTACGTTCAGAGGAAATTTTTATTTTATATTAATATAACCAACTATAAACATTAATTTACAGATATTAGCGTGTGCTATTAATGCTTCTTGTTTAGCTTTGATCAATTCTGGTTTAGCGATGAAATTTACTTTTGCTGCTGTATGTTGCATGATTGACAAAGAAACTAAAAATATAATAATGGATCCGAATAGTAAGCAATTGGAAGTAAGTATAAAATGTAGTATATAAAATATAAGTATGTAACAATAATAATAATAATAATAATAATAATAATAATAATAATAATAATAATAACTAATTTGTATGATTTTCATAGAATGCTAAAGCAGCTTTCACATGTGTTTTTGACAGTGTGAATAAGGAATTACTTTGCTGTCAAACCAGTGGATGCTTTACAGAAAAAGAATTATTAGATTCTGTAAATAAGTGTCGCGAAACAATTCTAACTATTCTTGATTTTTATAGAGACATTGTAAAAAAATATGTGACTGCCATATAAATTTAAATGTACTTTTTGGAACAATAATTCAACATTGCTAAAAAATCAGAAATATATTTTAAAAAAATTTATTTATTTATATATTTCAAATTTTATTTTCTCTTAAATATGAAGTATTGTGAAATCTAATAAATAGATAGTGGAAAATGTTATTTTTGATGAATGCTGTCAGGCCATGAACACTTATACATCCAATACATTTAATATAAATTAATATTATTTATTTTTAATACACGATATTTGTAATGTAAATAATATACATAGTTTGGAAATTTATTTTACACTCAGACTTTAACTACGACTTTATACAAACTAATTTGTTGTGTAAATTTGTTCTAATTTCTTACAAGGCTTGGAAAGGTTCAATCAATACTTTTTAATAAACTTCATACAATAACCTTTAGAGGATTTTAATTGTACTATTAACTAATTGTTATTTTAAATATTTAAAACGATAATTTTAAGTTTGTAAGTAAATTTGTAATATATTTTAAAAATGTTATTTATAATGTTTATTATAAACTTTCTTTTCCTTTTAGTATAATATGTATCAGTCAATAGCAATAGCTTATAAACAAATTCTGTATAAATAAGGAATATTTAAGATTAAGCTAAGGCTTTGATGGATAATGAATTATTTAAGTAATTTAAAAAATTTTCTACTGTATGTAATATAATTATGTAGGAATGAATTGCTATCGCATAAGTATATGTAATTGAATTTAAAAATCATAAAATTTACTGAATATATTTCTGTACACTATAAATAATTAATGAAAGATTGGAAAACCTGTTTTCCAATATCCGTTAGATCTATAATTATGTGAAAAAGAATTTCCAAAGATGTTAATTTCAAACGTATTTGCATTGGTATTGTAATGAAAAATTAATTCGTAGGAGCGGAAGTTAAGTATATCGAATTGATGATCAATACCAAATTAGATTACAAAAAAAGGTATAAAACTGATATTGTTATAAAAAAAAAACAGAGAGAAAAGTCAATAGTAAGCTTTTGTAAATGGAGTGCAATCGCAGTTGAATGGCTCGTGTAAGTGAAAATGTAATGATAATGAGGAGGGGAAAAGAGATTGTAAGGGTCGGCAAAGGGTCGGCAAAGGGTCGGCAAAGGGTCGCGGAAACGTGGTTGGTTACTCATTGGTAGCGGCGTCGGTAGTCAATATGTCTCGCAATGTCGCAGTTTCCATATTTAAGAGTAAGGGCTTTTCGTTGTAAGATAAGAGGAAGAAATCCGTCGGACAGGTTGAGGAAAATTTAAAGGAGTCGTGCCGCGCATACTTTTATTTAGCCTGTCCCAACGAGGAAAATAAAGAGCCGGGGAGTAATGGTTGGTAAAGCCCGGTCGTGGCTGAAAGATAAAAGAGAAATGGACAAGCACGCGAGTGCCGGCGTGAAGGCCTCGGCAAAGGACTAAAGTAAGAAGGAGGTCGCGCGCACGAGAGAGGGAGAGGAAAATAAAGGAGCCCCGAGGAGCCCCGAGGAGCCCCGAGGAGCTCCCAGCGAGGTGAATGAGGTGTTCGGGGGGGGGGGGACTCGCGCGACTCCGTGTACTTTCCACAAATTGTCAGGTGCGTCGAAACGGAGCCACGCCCGATCGCCAATCACGTTAGCATCGATGCACCCTTTGTTTCCGAAGGCCCCGGCCAAATGGTCCTGCTCGCCTCGGCCCTCGGTGGCCATGGCCGCACGTCCATTAAATATAGAAATGAGACTTCGAGGCCCGTCTCTCTCTCTCTCTCTCTCTCTCTCTCTCTCTCGAGGTGGTGTGGTGGTGACTGGTGGCTGGTGGCTGGTGGTGGTGGTTTGTGGCGGAGGAGGAGGAGGAGGAGAGGCGAGTCTTCGACGACGAACCATGGGCCCCGGGGCGGGAGGGGGCCAATTCTCTCCCGCGCCTCCGAGGCTCGACATTGGCGAAAAGGGAGTAAAAATGCTCTGTGTGTGTATGTATACATATATATGTGTGTGTGTGTGTGAGAGAGAGAGAGAGAGAGAGAGAGAGAGGGCCCAAGGCATATAAACAAAGAAAATAATACGCTGTTAGGATCTTTCCTTTATTATTTCAACTTTTGTACTTTGACGTCATGTGCTTTTTACGGACGAAATTGAAACCTTGTCCCGAAGCCAATATTCATTCTTCTCTCTACCCAAGCTCTTCCTCTTTTTGCCATTGTAATTAAATCACTAATACAATTCCCCTCCTCTTTTATACCTATTTAATAAACAGGCTTTAACTACAAATTCATTGTCTTATTTTTATCACAATTTTACTAATAGCAATACTTCATTTGGCCTTCGACAATCCCAATAACCTTTATTCGATAGAAAAAAATTATTATACTTAATACACTTAGCGAAAAGTTATTATTTTATACTTTTTCCACGTTTACTATACTTCTTATACGTTTTCGCAGAAATATAAACGTGCAACTAATATTTCTCTCATTTAATAATTTAAATTTAAATTTTTTACACAAGGTAATTCATTTAAAATTCTCAAATTCAATTTATTTTACGTAATATTATCGTTGAGATTATCGTTGTGATTATCGTTGAGATTATTGCTCACTATAAAGAATTTACTTTTATCTAATTCAATGACAAAGTAAAAAAATTCCGTCTTCCTGTCGGTATTCCTCCTGCAGGAAAAATATGGATTCCAATTCATTTTTTCCGTATTTAAAGAACGTAATTTACCTTATAACTAACCTTTGTAAGATGCGCTTTTACGGCAAATATGAGCGGCTGTAAATTTGTGAATTTCGATGTAACGTGCATTTATTTTTATTAATTAGTCGAATATTTCTTTGCTCGCACCACCTTATTCACTAAATTTATTTACAAAATATAAATAATAATTTTACATTATTATTTTGTATTTTTGCCAAATAACAATATTAATTCTTCGAATTGGTAATACGACAGAAGAAAGAGTAGGAATCGATTTTTTTTTCTTTATTCAAATTAAACGTAAATATTTTATTTTCGCTATTGAATATTTGTACTTCGACGTGAAGTTTCCTATACATTAATAATTATTATATTTTGTTGCATAATTATATAACGTAGGGATGACGTGACTTTGTGCATTCCTTATAATTTTATGGATATTTCTAAATTCTTCGCCCTATTATTTTATACTTTATCGGCAATGTTTTTATTTCGTAACCTTTTACATATTATTTTTAATAATGTATACATATATAATGATAATTTATGCATAGTATTGCAGTAAAATAGAGCTTAGAAATATTCGAGTCAAGGCTTTATTATAGTCAACAATTTAAAATAGTTTGTAAATTACGAAAGAATAAAATTATGAAGAGAGAGAGAGAGAGAGTGGGAGTGGTTTCGCTTATTTTATGACAATCTTTTAATACGCTGAGATATAGTGCATCTTATAAGCTATCGGTACCAGTAGCTTTGGTAACGATTAAAATATAATACGGCTACGGAAAGCTTATGTTTCTTAGCCTCGAATATTAATGAGATTTTGATAAATAAAGTAAAAATAAAAAATAAGAATAAACTTAAAATAACTTGATTCGAATTAGCAATACTTACGTACACGCTTTGTAGATGTGGATTTTTACGTTTCGCCAGGAATTCCGAAGTTGAATTGTGACCAATTAATTTGTAATGAATTATCTTTAAAGTGCCAAGTCTTCGCATGCCAACCCTTGAAATAATGTTGCCTGAATCTAAATAAATTGAAACATATGTACAATATTAACTGCTTAAAAGCTCAAGCTTCATGAACATAAAATAATGACGCTAATTATTTTGCTTTGTTTTGTTCCTCTTCTGTTTTTACTTTAGTTTTGAAAAGCATAAAAATAACATAGGAAATATATATTTACCGAAGTGTAGACGCAGGTTATTATTAAAAAATCTTATTAAAAAAAAACTTTGTTTAGGGAGTCGTAATGTTTAGCGGTAGAAAAATGCGGCGTACTTGAATGGCAAGTAAACCAGTGATTGCTCGAAGCAAGTTACAAGCTCAATAAATGGTAATTATCGTATATACAAGGAATGAGGAAGACTGGGCAATGAAAGGGCCGACGGAATGTTTAATTAACAGTAATGTTTCCGGATGGATATTTGCGAATACGTTGGTGAAGTATTGCACAGGCAAATGTGCGTATAGACAGTAAACGACAGAGATAGCGATAGAGGTGGACTAATAAATAGAGAAATGGCGGAGAGATCGATAGATGGGCTGATGTAAGGTGGGCAGGAAGATAAAGAGAAGGATAAACGAACGAGTGAGCGAGAGAGAATGAGAAAGAGAGAGAGGGAGCGAGAGGGGGGACGTGGTAAAGGTGAAGGTAGGTAGTAGAGTAGAGTCGGGTCAGTGTGGGCCACGTTTAGTTGAGGTCGCCCGGAGGCCCTTGGACCATTAACAAGGAGCGCAGCAATTTATGGACGGGCTCGCTCATTTCCACTTTATTATTATTTTCTCATCTCATAGATGTTTTCTCCCTTGTCCTTTTGTCTTCATGCCTCCTCAGCCACCACCCTATCTCCGCCCTCCCTCGCCCCATCTCTCTCTCTCTCTCTCTCTCTCCCCCTCTCTTTCTCTTCATCGTATATAACTCGATTTTTTTCTCAACCGTTTCTCCCTCTCACTCTGTTCTTTTTTATCTTGCTGCACATCCTGGATTTAATAACGAAAGTAGAATAGAAAGAATGGGGTGGGTTGGGGGGGGGAGGTATGGGCGGAGAGGCAGAAAGCACGACTAGTGGACGAAGATTTTCACATCATGGTGACTTCCCGCTCGGGAAGACCTTACACGGCTGCAAAAAGACCTTATTGCTTTAAGTCCTTCGGCTGATTTTCCTTTTCAGTTACATGAATACTTTTTACTCCTTTGGGTTCGTTGCGGAGATTTCACGGCGATTACTAGTCGTTCAGGCAGTCGCGGATTCTCATTTAACCGCTAATAGAATAACAATCGCCAATGAGGCTATAGAGAAGGAATGAACATTATTACGAGACGATATTCTTCTTCTGACCGGTTGATTGATCGAGTGCAGTTACGATGATACATCATAGACGTGTGAATTTATTCACTTAAGGTGCAAACTATATTTATGATCTAATATATCATACCCTTTATTATAAGCGATTATTTTAAAATGTATGTTTTTCAGATTGAAAGATTAGATACATTTATTACAACGAGGACGAGGATTGCAAGTCAATTGAATACGTTGGCCAGACCGATTAGTATTTCGTATTAATATATTACAATATCATTATTAATGTATTCTTTCCTCATTCATATTTATACTCCCACATCAACATTGCCAACACTTTCATCCCATTATAATATTCTTTTAAATTTTAACTGTCAAAGGATTTCTCCTTGTTTTATATTTTATGCTTTTTCTTACCTGAAATATTTAAACAGTTGTGACAGTTTCACATATAAATTTTATATTCATTTATTTTTAGTTTTATAGCCTTTTCAAAACTACAATTTCAAATGTCTTTTTACTTTTGAGACCTTAATTTATTCTTTTCAAACAAATTATGTATAAATACAAAGTTCGTAAATAAAAAAGATAATAAAATAAGGCTTTTCTTGATTTTTTTTTCTTTTACTTTTTTTACGAATAATTTCGTCTTTAAAAAAAAACCTTAATCTTACTTATTTTTAATAAAATAGTAATATAGATGTGTATTTACTATACTTATTAATGTTTGGACAGTCATTACAAGTGGATTGTCGCTCGAATGTCGTTGCACGGTAATCCATTTGATTGTATCTAATAACATTAGGTTTGTATTGTTCGATAAAACGTTTATACGGGAATTCAGTTTTTGGATTCATGAAAGGTCATGAAAACAGTTGAGGCTGATCAATGTATATGAATATACTGTTATTTTTATACGTCGAGTCGGTCGGGGCGAAATCGCTCTCTTCTGGAGATGCTGGATTCCGAAGGCTCGGAGGTTAGCTCACTATTTATTAAGAAGCCTGTTTAAAGACCATTATGATTCATTTCGGTAGAAGGAAAGTAATCAGCCAAAAATATTTGCTCCCCTCCTGGCCGTTTGCTTCTCTGAATTACTGCGACATTAAGATCCTGTCGATTCCCCATAACTTACAACTTTTAAATATGCACCTACATTAAACGGACGATACGATGTTCTAGGAAACTACTGTGATTTTGTCTCTCTCTCTCTCTCTCTCTCTCTCTCTCTCTCCCTCCCTCCCTCCCTCCCACCCATAAGATACCTCCTCCTGCCCTCCGACCAATTTGTCTCCAAACGCTCGACTAGTCTTATTTTATCTTTTGAATTGTTTATGGACAGAAATCCATTATTATGCGCATTTAGTGGTTTGGCGTAGACTCAGCTTGACCTCTACACTCCCAATATAGTTATGCGGAATTCTTAAGAGCCATTGTGTATAGTAGTTGTAGTACTTTTTATATCCGAATGAGCCTAGAAGCAATGGGAAAGAAGCGGAGCATCGTTATGATAGGGAGATTAGATGGGAAGCTCGTCGGTATCATTAATTTTCTGAAGTCGTTATATTTATTTGTGAACGTGAAATAAATTTTTGTTTTATTAAAATAATAATTGTATCGGAATAAGCGAGTGCCCGAAGCTTTAGATAATTCCGTTACAGCACGCAGCTGCGAAAGTAATTATTTCTTTGATGCCGAACGTCGGTAATGCGCACTGCTTATTACGATTATCCGTTAGCAGTAAACGCTAAAGGCATGGAAGACATTACTTCTCGTAATGAAAGATCAGTGCGCGGGACGAGATGAATGTAAAGGGATTTGATGGGTCCGGCTTATTTTCTTCCCCAGAAAATAAAACAATTAAGCGGAGTTAATAACACAGGCGGAAGACTCGGTGTCTCATTTCCTCGGAGCTTCTGCTCGGCTCTGCCAGGCCTTTATTTCTTCGCACCTTATCGTGCGCCGATTGTGCGCCGATTGTGGGCCGATCATGGGCCGATTGTGGGTCGATTGTGGGCCGATTGATCGTTAATAGCGTCGAACTCGGGGAGTTAACGCGCACGGATTAGTCGTGCCCGGTGTTCGGCTCGTTCTCTTCGTATTGTATAGACGTAAGTTCGCAGGACTACGATTAATCGTCGAGATAACGGTTAATTCGAAACCCGGCGTATCGCCTTTCAGCGCCGATGGCACCCACCCCCGCCACACCCCCACTTCTTCTATTTAAACGCTATCCCCGACTCCTTGCCTAACTTAACCCCTTGCCTCATATCTACATACGCGTGGCCACCAAGTCCCTTATCTTCCGACACAGAAGCTTTAATTCAAGTCAGACATTAAGTTTATCAAATGCACTTTTACATTCAAACGCATTATTAATGATATTTAACAATATTATTCGATCAGTTCGATTTCAATTTAGGCAGTCGTTACATGGGAGTACAAAAAAACCATGTATAGAAAAATAAAAATATACAATTTTTATATCATTATGATAAAGTAAAATAATTAAAAAAGCATGTAATGCTGAACCGGATAATCATCTGCAATTGTATTAATTTAATGAACTGCATAAAATAAAAATGGCGACGAAACAAAGAATTACTCTGTAAAAAAAATTTCTATTACTAAAGTGAAATATTACCTTGGATAATCAGGTTAAAATATTCTATCTAGACAAGTAAAGGTTTCATATCAATACATCGCATGAATGCAGAATAAAATAATAAAGAAGGATAAGAGATGGGGAATTTAATAATTTAAATCGACTTTTGTGATAAGAGTGGGCAGTACTCGCTACTGATTCCTTTTACTGATCAATTTAAAGATTTTATAGAAGACAGAAGTACAGAGCTATTATAAAAGAATAAAATTTTGTTAAACGATAGAGCTATTTACTAAGTTAATGTTTCTTTCTTCTTCTTCCCCCCCCCTTTTTTTTTTTTTTTTTTTGAGAAAAACAAAGTCATGGTATTCATATAAAAGATTCATTTGCGAATTCATTGCGTTGCAGCTACAAATTGATATAGAAGAGAACATCACAATACTGCTGCATCACTTATTCCTATACGAATTGTTAATATTCCGAAATGCAAATGGAAAAACGAAGATTAAAATATTAATAACATATTCTGGCTCTGTCATATTATTTTTATTTGCAGTTATCGAATTTAATGACGAATTGCTACGAAAAAACTGTTATCGTTACGTATAAATGAATATTTATTATATAGAAATATTTAATATAACAATAATCATCGTCTGATTATTAATTTATATATTTTCTTTATATACATCAAATTGATTTCTTTTGCAAAAGCACAATTCTATAGGGCAGGTTTACAAAGGAACCAGAAGAAAAAAGTAAATATTTTAGACGATTGAATCGATCTGAGGCACAACAATTAACATCTCACGCTCTTTATTTGCCTCTAGTTCTAAAATAAAAAAAAAATCCATTTAATCATTTTCACAAGATATATTGTGATTACTTATAGGTATGCTAGTAAAACATATTAATTATTGTAAAAATACAAGTGAAATATTTATATTTTTAAAGCCATGTTTAAAACGAGCAATTTTATTAATTTTAAGACGTTATCGATACTTTCTGCCAAATACTAAAGGACATGCGCACCTGGATTTTGCTTTTGTATTGTCTTCGTTACTTTCTACCTCCGATACCTCCGCTACCGATGAAAAAATATGCGTCATTGTGATCAATAGGACTGATATACTTTTATAAAAAGTTTATCCGTTACGTCATTCGTACGCATAATGAGAAATATAGAGTCAGCAATCTGCATCTGCAATCCAGCCTTTAGTATCCTTGTACTTCTCATTATAGGTATTAACAACATAATACATCAACTTCGCTCTGCGTTAGCAGATTAATTTCCTTCGCGCATATTCGAATATCGATACGCGTACTTTGTCTTTCCTTATCGACAATGAAAAGAGTTTGAAGAATGAAAAGGCTGGACACTCCCAGGTAGAGGATGCTTCGGAAGTTCGAAAATCTACGTACAATGTCTCGGGCGGGAAGTAAATCGTTGTATATGTCGGTCAGTGTAAGGACGGCCATAGCCGTTGCGAAAATTAGTTGAAAAAGAGGTGGTTCCCAGACGAGGTCCGGTCATTGGTAAAAAGCCCGTTTGCAAAAGAAATTCCTTGCTGACTAGTTATTTCGGCTAATTAGTCAATATGAATGTATCGGATGAATTACTTGGGCGCACAAGAGCCGAAAGAGGCTCGACTAATACTTTTTTAATTAAGTGAGAAGTAAAGTAAGTTGCTCGCACATTTTTAATTTTTCGTCTCGCATGAATCATTCGGTTGGATAAAAAAAAAAATAAATAAATAAAAAAAATATAAAAAAAAGAAGAAGAAAAAGAGGAGGAGGGGAAGGAAAAAAATACGGACACGCTAGTCCTTAAATTATTGCTCCTTAAAATTTAATTAATTTCGGCAGTAATCATGGCTGGCCAGGCTTCTCGGAGGCCTTTTAATAAGGATAATCCCGCTCCCGCTTTCCTACCGCTTTCCTACCGCTTTTCTCCCGTTTTCCCCCCTACTTTCCCCCCTCATTATTATCACGTTTAAAAGCAGAATGAAAGAAACGGGGAGAGGGAGAGAGGGAAGCCTAGATCTCGGAACTCGGGCGTAGGGCACTCGGAATGAGTGACAAAGCCGCGAACGTCTTGCCGGCGGTGGGGTGAAGGGGACTTGGGAAAGCGCGTGCAACCGGCTCGGGGGGGAAATTCCATGCGCCGTTAGGATACGGAGGATTCGCTTGAGAAATCAATGCGGTATTATTAATAGGCGAGCGTCTCATTTGGCCTGGCCGCCAATATAAATCAGGCGCAGCCCGTTAGGCCTGAGCGTCCGTAGTAATCCTCTCGCTCCTCTCGTCGAGAGGGACTCGTGAATGGAGGACTCGGCCGACTTTACGACTTGCTCGCCGAGCAAAATAGACTGCGCTCTCTCTCTCTCTCTCTCTCTCTCTCTCTCTCGGTCGCTCTTACTCGCGCGCGAACGCTCTGGTATTATCCGGCAGCTACACCTCCCTCCCTCCTGCCCTTACTGACTCGCTTTCGTCCCTTCCTCGGCAAAACCATTTTTCTCGCTTTTTCGCCTCTCTGCCTTTCTTTTTTCCTCTCTCTCTCTCTCTCTCTCGCTCTCTCTCTCGCTCTCTCTCTCTCTCTCTCAGTCGCTGGCCTCCTCCCGAACTCCTCATTTTGCGCGTCGGGAGAAGTGCACCGGCAGGAGCAGCAGCGGCAGCGGCAACGGCAGCGGCAGCAGAAGCTCATTGGAGCGAGGGCCGTTGTTATGAAATTAGCATGAGCGATCGGACGAGGAAAGTAATCGCTTCCGAGGCCTTAGGATTGGGCGGAGGCCGGAGGGAGCAAGCGAGCCTTTGGAGAAACGCCGCCAATTCCGCCAGCTCCTCGCGTCCTATTGGTCGGTAGATTTACGACGGCATTGCATGACTCTGACGCGAGGAGGCGAAGAAAAAATTTTCTTTCCCTGCCTTTGCCTCCTCGCTCCCTCTCCGGTAAGAGCCACCGTCCCGCTAATCCCCACCGCCCAACTCCCAGAGGCTCGCTCGCATGCTCGAACGGAGTTCTCTCTCTCTCTCACTCTCTCTCTCTCTCTCTCTCTCTCCTCCTTCCCTCGGCCTCGAGTACGCGCGGGACTTTTTACCTTCCGCAAAATTAATCTATAATTGTACCGCGATATTTTTCTTCCCTACATATTTTACGGAAATGGCGCCGGCATTCGCATACCTTGTACGAGCCCCCTACTACACATTCCCCGTCCCAGCCCCTCCTCGCCCCCTCCTCCACCACAGTCCCGTTCCATTCGCGCTGCTTAATTCTATCGTTTAGGAGAACTTTTGCTGCTCTCCATTTTTACTGTAAACTCGAAAGCGAAAAAGTCATTTCGTAAATTGCTACCATCTCGTCATCCCGAGTTTTTCATCCCGTAATTTACACATATCATAAAGTAATTCTTTATTCTTATCGAGTTTGTAAAATATGATACGGACATTAATTTTCGAGATTTTTTTAATTATCATAATTCACCGAAGGTATTTTTAGTTTCTCGTAATTTTTCATCCTTCACAATAAACGCTCATTAATGATTTATGAAATATTTTACTCTATCGAGAAAACTATGTAAGAATTATATTTACCTCTATTTACCGGCCGACCGCAATATATTATATTACTAAAATTAAAAAAAAGGGGGGGGGGAATTAATTATCTTTACAATTGAAAAATTGCACGAGATACGCGCGCGTCTTGAAATTAAGACCTCCCACATCTTTTGTACCTTTTACGATGATCTACGCGTTTATCCGTCGCATACATGATAAATCCTATTCTAGTTTTTAACTGAAATCAACAACAATAACAACAACAACAGCAACAGCAACAACAGCAGCAGCAGCAACAACAACAACAACAACAGGAACAATAATAACATAAAAATAATAATAATTACAATGAAATATGAACAATAGAAGAGTGACGTAAGCTCGCGATAATATTTATATATTGAATTAATAATAATCAAAAACTATTTATCAAATTGTGACCCAGTTTATGTCCGACTCCTTGAATCAGATACGAGAGCGTATTAGTAATAATATTATTTTATTCGCGCTCTCAATAATCTATTGTACGGCTTCTTAAAATTTTAATTTCACCTATGCAGTCGTTCCAAATAGATAAAGTGAGATGGGAAAGGGGGAGAGAGGATAAGAAACAGATAAATAAAATTGTTTATTCGTCTATTTATTAATTTTTAAGAAAAAACAACAACACATAACAACATCGTAGTTCTATTGATAAATGTCGGGAATGTTTTAGTTATAGGTAATACTTAATGTTTTTGTATACAGGAGTTGAGTTAAATTTTGTACTTTTCAGGTAATGTGTCGAGTTATTGAAATTTTTTATTATTTCCATGCTTAATTATGAATAAATTAATGTAATTATAAATATAAAATAAAGTTTAATTGGAGTTTTAAAATATTTCTAATTGACAACATTTGTTTTAGAAATGAATTTTACACCGATTTATTAAATAAAATAATTGATTTAATTTTAAACCGTCTATCAATTGTTATTAAGTAGTGGAAAAAGGATTTACTGCGAACTGTCGACGCGCATCAAGCAGATTATTAATCAATCGCAGTGAACGCAAATATGTTGAAGTGTATAAAAACAAAAAGTATATAGGCGTTGCGTGTGCGTAAATATCGAATGGGAAATATAAGTGGAACGACGGTCAGTGGAAGGAAATGTCGAATAATCCGAATAAAATGCGCACGAAAATGAGATACTCATTTCTTACGGATATGGCGTAGTGGTATAGAAGGCAGAAGACATGTTTACATGGGTTGACGCTAAAGTGGTCGCGGGAGGCTCTTGAGATTCGGATGGCTTTCGAGAAACGATGATGTTAAGCTTTCCGTTGCTGCTCCGTCAGTCTACGTAGTTTTGTAATCCATAAGCAAGCCTTCTCAAGGAGTGATTAACCGATCTCTCGCGGGTCGACGATCGAACCTGCGATCTCTCAATCTTCCGCGAAAGGAATATTGTTCGGTTCGCTACGTATACGTAGGCATACATGCACGCGTGCGCACGTGAGCCTAGAGGTGAGGTCGTATACGCGACGTGTAAGTAAGTCTCTTATAATACATGGAGAGTAGGCCAGATTCAATGTAAAAACAGAACAATCGAAACCCCAATCTTTTCTCTATTCCTCGTCTCTCAGGCATTAATACAGAGCCGCGCGTCGACAAAGAGTCCATACACTATCCTTCTTTCTCCCCTCTTCGTTTCTCTTGAACTTTTTTTGCGTTGCGGCCGCGCGAGGCGTCGGCGATGATCAAAAGCGATGCCGAACGCCACTTCCGACAGTGCATCCATATACCTTGCACGTAATGCGCTTGCAAAAGGTGAAGGTGAAAGAGTTGAGAGAGTCAGGGACGTATGTATATTCGCGTGTATCGAGCGAGACCAAGCGACGGCGCGAGTGGGATACGGCGAGGGGGGCGGGGGGGCGAGGCGAGGCGAGGCGAGCCGAGGCGAGCCGAGCGAGTGCAAAAGTGCGTGTACTGCAGCATGCTGGGAGAGCTGTTTTTCTCAAGCTAAGATATAGAGATGAGAAAGGGTCGAAGTTGAAGTGTAAAACGAAGGTGGAAAAAGAAAAGCAACGACAAGAACACAAAACAGAAAGAAAATAAAATAAAATAAATAAATAAAAAAATAAAAAAAAAATGAAGATGAAGTTGAAGAAGAAGAAGAAGAAGAAGAAGAAGAAGACGAAGAAGAAGAAGAGGAGGAAAAGGAGGAGGAGGAAAATATCTCGACTGAAATGGTATATTGCCGATTAAGGCATGCAGTCGGTTTCGTTAACTTTTTCTTGGGGTAATACAATTCTCCTGTAAATTGTAACTTTCATGCGTAGGTTTATAAAAAGAATAAGTTATTTTGTACTGGCTATACTGGCTTAAGTAGAACGTGTCAGGCGAACTTAGGAGCCAAGTTGTTGCTCAATGTTCTTTACAGGCATATTGATGTAAAAATTTTGCACGACATTGGTAAAAAAAGAAAAAAAATCTTATTCGAAATAAGTAGTAAGAATGCTCTAACTGTGAGAGGTTCATTGAAATGGACACGAGGCAGTCGCTTAAAAATCATCGCTGGCAATGATTGCTTGCCGAGAGCTCGGGAAGTAAATGAGAAAAAACAAATCATCGGTCGGAGCGCTTAGAAATGGCATTGGTCCCGAGTCAATTAATAAATGGCCATACCTTTTAAATAAGGTTCGAGTAAATTAAATTAAAACTATTTGAAGTATACGTACTTGGCATTTAGCTAAATGGCTTTTTGTAGGAAGCTCGGATACTCTGGGCAGTAATAGATCGCGCTAATAGAGAACGAGCGCGCGGCTAAAAGGGAAGTAGGAAGGGGGATGGGGAAAGCAAGGAAGGAAGGAAGGAAAGAAATTCTGATGAAAATGAAGAGTGAATTGGACCGAAAAATGAACGCTTGGCTAAAAGAGGGAGAGGAGAGAGAGAGAGAGAGAGAGAGAGAGAGAGAGAGAGTGAAGAATGGCGGCGGGGTGAGGTTTGAAAAATGAAAGCGAAAGGGGAAGTGTAGTCGAGTGGCGATAAACACGTAGTACGTAGAGAGGAGAGTGGCTCGATTGATAGGGAAACCGATAGCGGCGGCTAGGCCGACGGTATGCGGTTGCCGAGGGGAGAGGGGCAAGGGGATGCGGATGGGGGGGGGCGATGACGATTGGATCGGATCGGATCGGATCGGACTCTCGGCCGCTCAAGATTGATGGCTTCTTAATAAGCGAGAAAAGCCAGCAAAACGATCCGGCCCTCGGGACTCGCCCCGGGTGGTCGCGCATTAACCTCGCGAGGTGCGACTCCCGAGGCGCTTTTCATGCGCCCCGGCTTTTTTCTTGGCATCCGCTCTCCCGAGGAGGTTGCGTACCGGCTGCCCGATCTCACCTATCGCGATTCCTCTCACCTCCCGACGCAAAGGGGCCTCGGCTCCGTTTTTCCACTTCGCTTTCTTTTTTTTTTCTTTCAACGAAAAGAGTTGAATGTAGGCTTACACGACAATCGGTCGGCTAATTAGTTTGCCTAAAAGGGAATTTTACGACACCCACCCCAATACCCCCTCCCCGACCTCGCCCGTCCGACTTATTTTATTTAAAACCTCGAATATTCATGAACTTTTGGCAAACGACTCGCTCTTATCGCTCCTCTCCTTTCGCCCCGGCTAAGAACTCCGTATTTTTTCGTCTATTCAACATGCTAATGCGAAAATCAAGATTGTAACCTGAAGCTTTTATGAGAATAATAAAAAGTGCGCTCCTCCGTACACGCTGTAAATACATTTTACACTAAAGTAAAGCTATTACATAAAAAAATGTTTAAGAGCCCTTGATTAAAAGATACATACATTTTTCAAATATTCAGCCTCCATGCGCACGTATGTAATCTTTTATTTTACATCTATCGATCGAGCTGATAATGTGAGATATTGCTTCTCATTTCACTTTTTCGTTTTCTTTTCGACTCTTTTCTTATTACCTTTAAATCTATCGATACAAAATGGCTTCGCATTGCGGTCACACTCAGTAGCGATCACACACGCGCGCACACACACCCACACCCAAGCCCATCCCACACACACCGCATACAGTACTTACCATTAGCATTTTAATCATTTTATCTTTAGAAATAATCTCGCCTCCCCCTGTATCGCCGCATGCTTCCCTCGTCATTTATAATTCAGAAAAAATAATGAATAATCCTAGATGTATTACGATCAATTTCATTAAATTAGCGTGTGACGCTGATGCGTCATCATAGTAAACTGACGAATCTGAGCAAACGGTGGAAAATTAATGGCCTATGACTTGCAGGAATTTCTTTCCTTTTTTTCTTTTCATTCGCTCGGCTTTATTTACTGAACATTGGTCACGATTGTTGAATACCTCCATCCGATCTTATACGCTTGTTTATAAATACTTATTGTTTTAAATGCCTTTCTGAATCTTATAAATACATCGGAACTTCAAGTATTTTTAAAGCCGGAGAAATTTATTATAAAAGGAAAAATATGCCAAAGCCAAATGAAGTCAATGCATTGTACATTACAATTTCCAATATCCATTTAAATATTCTTATTATTCCATGGATATGCTATTTTACATCATCTTACTATTTTTATAATAAAAATATGAATGGTCTTTATTTATTTCCAAATATAGGGAATTATCCAATTGATTCGTTGTCGTCTCTAATAAAAAATCTTATCATCTACGAAAGGTAAAATATATTTTGCGGTTATAAGAGTCTACTGCTGCAGTCATTTAGGGCATTCAATACTGTTTCTATATTCTGGGAGCGCATCGTTATCAAAATTAGCCATAACTGATAAACTATCGAATGACATAAATATTAATGACTATAATGGCTGTATCTTAACCATAAAAGAAATATAATTTCGTTAATAGAGATGTTGTACAATCGAACTTATAAGAACTCGAGCTTTCCTTTATAATACTTTATAATACATAATCATAAATCTAACGTTATAAATTATTATTATATTATTAATTTCATTTAACTTTGTAAAATATCTATTGTAATAATTAATATAACATTTTACTAAATAGATTCAACTATTCTGATATTTCAATTGGATTTTATACTTTGAGAGAATTTATTATTATATTATTAAGACAAATTTAATGAAATAAACCGAAATAGGGATCAATATATAATTCAATCATTTTAAATTAAAATTATTGCCTCAGAATACTAGTATTAATTGACACATATACGCACGTATCTAAAAGTACAGTTAAGTATCTGAATTATTATGAAATGAAAATTCTTTTTGTACGACAAAGAGTTTTTAAGCCAAGCATATTAATACGGATATGTGAGATTTATAATGGCTTTATTTATTTTTAGAGCCTACAGATTGAATGAATGATAAATAAGTGCGACATGTATAACATGGATCTGGTTATCTGAAGGTACTTTGCATCAGTATCAACGCTCATAATTTCCATTGCCAATATTATCGTGAAATCTTCCGCAAAGATGCAAAATACTACTCAAAGATCTGCTTATATATAAAAACTATTTAATCTTTCATCGGGTACTTGACGAGCCGCCTTTCTATTTACTTCTACCGTAAATAACTCTTATTGACACACGAATTTCTTTAATTTCAGCTAATTTACTATTATGAATAAAATCAAAATAAATAATACGTAACGGAACTTGTGCGTGTTCCGAAGCATTTTTCCATTCAACTAATTATTTGGTTGTTTTTATTTTTGCGTACTTTTCTTTAAATCAAGAGATATTTCGAATGAAAATATAATTTGATTGTCGTAATCCTAAAATTTTAAGCACAATTTAATAGATTTAATAAATGTTCATATGTGTCAGGTTTTGAAATGTATTTCATTCAAATAATTGTAAACTGACTTTATAATATAAATTATATCGATTTTCGAACAATTGATCCGCTTTTGTAAGCATTTACTTATATACACTTGCGGAATATTGAAAGCTTTAAATATATAGATAAAAATGTTGTTTTACGAGTCATGGCATCGTCGTTAATATTAGCGAAAATATATGGGAGATTTTAAAAGTTTTAGATATCAATAACTTTGCTTTAAGTCGATTAGTATGCAGTCGAATATTTATTCAATGATTGTACTTAATTGGCAATTTGAGTGTATATTTTTGTTTACTCGTAAGAGTTATTACGGGATCCGATTGACGTACGATTAGAAAAATAAAATGTCAGGATGAAAAGCTGTTGTAAGTTGTAAGTTGACTAAGTTCGAGAATATATTATCATTGCCTCGATTTACGATACAATTGTCCTTTTAAGTACAGTCAACGAGGAGTTTTTGGGTAGTTTATTTAATACGCGTAAGGGTATTCATTGAAATATTTGCGAATACGAGAGCACGTATAATCTAACCTGTTCAGGCTCACCAAACGGTCCATGCAGAAATATTAAGGGTCTTTAATTTCACAATACTTCATTATAATTTACAATGCAATAAAAAGGTCCCCGTTCTAATTATAATCGTTAGTCTTAAAATTATTATTGCTACCATTAATAATAAATAATTATTATTGCCATCTACGATGTAATGGAGCAAGCAACAATATCTGTAATGCGAGCGATACTAAGATCGACAAGGCTATGATAATATCTGTTATAAAAATAATATTAATGTTAGAAGAACGATAGAGATCGTGACTATGTTATCGGGATAAATGTAATTAATTATTGTTGCTATTCGTTAATAGTGGGAAAGGACGCGTGGCGAATCCCGGAAGAGCCGAAGGAGGAAAGGAGTAGAGGTAGCGTGAAGAAGGGCGGGGAGACGAATGGCCGAGAATAGGCCGAGGAGGGAAGACGGAGAGAGAGATTGAGGGTGGGATAGAGGGTGTGTTGGGTGGGAGAAGACGTATACGGCGGGAAGGGGGGTAGGGTGGGTGGGTGGGAGTGTGCGAGTAGGGCTGAAAAAATGGAAAAGTGACAGGTGACGCGAGGAGGACACGCGTTCGCGGCTAAGCGGGGCTAATGAGGCTCTTGGTTCGCATCGACGCAGGTTATATTTCTCTTTGACGCATCGCTTGTTGGCTTCCCGTCCGTCGTTCGTCCCGCCTGCCAGCCATCCATTCATTCATCCGCGCGGGTAGGAAGGGGCCCCCGAGGGCAGAGGAGGACCAGCCGCTGCCGCAGAGTCCGACCGAGGGAGGGAGCCGCTAGCGATGGATGGCTCTCTGAGCGGAGGGGGCGGCCGATGCGGTGCGGCGAGACGGTTGAGGTAGAGGAGGAGGGAAGGAGAGATTGACGCGGCACGCTGTCCCCGTTGACAAGAATGTGACAAGAGCCGAACTGACCTTGCTCTCGGCGTCAAAGTGGGCGGCGCCAGAGCATTTCCTGCCCGTAGGCCCCTTCCTGTCCGTCGTCAGAAGCGAGTGTGAGACTCCGTGGAGGAGGAGGAGGATGAGGAGGAGAACGTGTCCTATGAGCGGACCTGAAAAATGGCTCGTCACGTTCCGACGTGCGCCACCCCCTCTCTCAGTCTCTCTCGCTCACACTCTCTCTCGCTCTCACTCTCTCGATCTCACTCTCTCTCTCTCTCTCTCTCTCCCTCTCTCTCTCCCTCCCTCTCTCTCTCTCACTACCTCCCGGTGCAATTGTAAAAATTCGAAAGCTTAACTTTTTGCCAAATCCTCGGTTTGGCTAACTCGAGGAGCCGCTCCTCCAACTTTTATTGCCCGGAAGTATTTCGCTTGAAGCCAAAAATCTTCTTTTAACAACTTCAACTCCATTCTTTTAATAACGTCATCATGTCTTATCATTCCTCTTAGCTACTTGAGCACTGGTAACGCTGATTTACACCTCATCTTTGTTTGAAAGTTTCTTTAATCGCTCAAACCTTTCAGCAGTATCTATGTTAGCTGTCAATAGTATCCACGCCTGGATTATCACTCGGAATTTCGTATTTAATCTACTTGTCCTTGGCTTCAGAGGAATGAGGAAAATGTTAATCTTGCGGACATACTGCAACGGCAGCTTTTCAAGTGCTATTACTTCAAATCTCCAACGAAGCAAGAGCGAATGTAAGGTTTAATCTTGCGGCTAAGAAGTATTTGCTCCTTTTAAGTCTTTAATTAAATTATCTTATGATTAGTGAGCGTAAAATTGGATGAAATCGGATTGACAGATGACAAGGGAGCGGCGGGAAGGGGGATTGCTATGGAGGAGGAGGATGTGTGTGTGTGGGGGGGGGGTGAGAAACTGAAGGAGGCCATCGATCCTAAATTAATGGGATTGAAGGATATCGGCAGCAAAAACGCATGCTAGTATACATTGGCAAAAAGCATTAAAATCTCACTAAAGCAATTACCTAAGCAAAATGCGAAGTGCTCCTGCCCCCTAAAAAAGAGTAAGGATAAAGAGCCGCGGTGATCGGTAGGGTATAGGGGCAGGAGGGATGAAATTGGTTGAGCGTAAGAGAGGAAGAGAGGTAAGTTGGGCCGGCAGAGATAAAAAAGATTCAAAGCAAGACGGGTCTTGCGATGGGTAACGGGAGCGAGGGGCGCGGGGCGCGCGGGGGGTAGACCGTGGTTAGCGGCTGTTGGGCTAGTATGGAGGAGAGGGTCGGCCGTAGGGAAGGAGGATGAGGAGGATGGGGAGGAGGTGGTGGAGGGGTTGGTGGGGCAGGTGGGGTAGGACCGAAAAAATACAATAGCACGCGAGCTAATTCATCGCGGAAGGACCGGCGATCGATCAATCTTCGTAAAGGCCCCGCGCGCCAGTAGCATAAGGAGGAGTCGGGCCCCGTTCGGGGACGCGAGGGACATTAATTGACACGGGCCGAGCCGCGATCGTTGTTCCAGCAGCGTACGAGGAGCCGCTTCGACCGGTGAGACAGAAGCTGAATCCTGAGCGTAGAAGGACGTCGCGATCCTGAGCTAACCGAGATCGGCGCTCGGCGGATACGACGAGGCGGGGGAGAGCGTAAAAGAGGAAGAGTCGAGCTCTCTGGCTTTGTATGCTTCTCCGCTTGTTTATATGTACTCGTGTAGACGAGTGGAAGGGGAAGGGAGCGGTCGCAGCTGCGGTGCGGAACGAGGAAGAGTGAAGTAAGTGGGTTTTAGCCAACAGTACATTGTAATTGCATCTTTTCGGTACTTGCAATACCTGCAATGTTTAACATTAGATAATTGCTATAAAAAGTAATGGTATTTGTTGCTCTTCTTGAAACTCCCTTACGCGTTATAAAAGTTTAGCTGATTAGCTATGAATAATTTGGCCCCGTTACGTTTTAAATGTCATTTCATGCAGCACGACTAAGCGAAAATATTGAAATATTTTTAACAGATTTTCACGTAAAGAAGCCCTGGAGCAAGATCGGGGGCGATGTCCTTGTTTAAAAAGCACCGTAATGACGATTGATCGGGAAAATAAATATTAAAATAACATTAAAGACACATTATTTTAAAAATTTTATATATTAAGTGCCGGAGCGGGAGTATCGTAATAAAGTTCAGGAGTTAAACCGAACATGTACATTATGAAAGTTGTGGAAATCATAATTTCCGGCCCTTTAAAAGCGAGTGCACTTAGTGAAATTTCTAGGACATTCAGTCTTTATAAGGGCGGCGGGGGGAGGGGCCGGGTAGGAAAAGTGGCACGGATAAGAGGAGTAAGTAAGTCGGGGATAAGATAGAAAAATAAAACGATACGGAGAGAAGGGAATAAAAGGGCGTAAAGGGAAGCGGGGTAAAGAGTAGTAGAGCGAGAGGGAAGGAGGGGAGGATGATAGAGAATAGAGCAGGAGGGAGAAGAAGGAAAGAAGTTTTGAAAAGTCTGGCTTCTCATACAAGGAGTTTCGTATCTTAGCCGATCACTCGCTCGTGAAACGAAATGCTCCTGTGGAAGAGGGGGAGGGGGACAGAGAAGGGTAAGAAGCCGAGGCGAAAGACGCATGGCAGACGAGTTTGCTTTCGTAGGCGGAGCTCTCGCGAGCTTTGTGTCCAACGCCGCTTCTCCTGTATTGGTCCCTAAAACCCTAGGGCCCTTGGCATAACCTCCCTCGCTCTCGGGCTCGATAAGGACGCGCCTATGCAGAGTGATTCCGTGTCGTCGGCAAAACGAGCTGCGGAGTGCAAGGGAGGAGGGGAGGAGAGGTGGGGAAGGCATCAAAGGAGCCAGCGGAGCAAATAAATAAGGGGCGGGAAGGGAAGAAGTGGAGGTAGAGGAGGTGGAGGAAGAAGGACGAAGGGGACGAGGGGTCGTGGGCCGGGGGCGGGGGGGGGGGGGCGAGGACCTTCCGTCACCCACGTCCGCGATTGTTTCGCGTTTCGCTCCCGTTTTATGCAGCCGGAGAAGGAGTAGGAGGACGCCAGTGAGGGGCCCAGGATTTATGTCCGCGGTCAGTTGAGACGTTTGCGCGAGATCGAATGCGATATCCAGGGGCAGGAGATGGGAGCTACCAAGTACACGGAATCAAGTGACTCGACTCCTTCGGCTTCGGCATCGTCTTAGTCCCTCTATCCCGCCTTTCTATGAGGCCCTTTATTTTTATCCGTACGGCTGACCGGGAGCGCGCCACTGGCCTCCTGTCTATCCTCTCGCGGCCGACAGAGAGAGAGAGAGAGAGAGAGAGAGAGAGAGAGAATTGGCGAGGGGGGAGGGGGAGGAGGAGACATATTTACAGGAGGACCTGATGCCGACGAAGGAGCGTCGTGACAATGCGCCTTGTGTTCAAACGCTAACTGGGCGCTTCAGTCGACCATCACCTTTCCTTAAAGGACGCGACTGTCCGTCCGAGTCAAAGGGATGACCACTTCTCTCCTCCTCTCCTCTCCGCCGTTTGTTTGTTTGTTCCTTCGTATACTTTCCTTTTTCCCTCATTTTTTCCCCTCTTCGTTTCATTTACTTTTCTATTTTTATTCTTTTTACTTTTTTCTTTTTTTCATTGCTCTCTCTCTCTCTCTCTCTCTCTCTCTCTCTCTATTTCTCTCTATCTCTCTATCTCTCGCGTGCGCGCGAGCTCCTTCCCTCCCTGCCCCTCCCTCTCCTCACTTGCGCAGCCTCATCTCGACCGATCCAACTCTGTCGCTCTCTCGTCTCTCTTACTACTGTCGGACGTGCAGCAGAAGCGTCTCGGACTCGTGTGGCGATTGAAAAATGAGCCTTGCCGTCGACTCTGACTTTACATAATTTTTAGGGTTCACTCGAGAGAATGCACTCTTTTTTTGCTCCAGCCTCCTCCAGGCTTTTTCATGATACTTTATAACGCTGGCCTTGTGCCTCTTAAGCCTAACGGTAGAGAGTGGTAGAAAGGTGCTAAAAAATTCGGTTTATTCAATCTCCGTACTGGTTCGCTTGCTTTACTGAACGCAGCCTCCGTGCATAGAGGTGGCGAGCTATTAACATTTTATCAAATCCTGAGATCCTCGCCTTATATGTTAACATTCGCCTTGCGATTAACCTTACGAATGCATACACGCGACGCATAAATTCAAAACAGAAGACAATAAACAGTATGAACTGTTTGGAGGAGTTGTAAGATTTACAATTCCTGCTACGTAAGTATATAAAGTGCCGTGGCCGCGCATACGTGTACCCGTTGGCTATTCCTGATACTTTTAATATTCAAGGTAAAATAATTAAAAAATTGCATCATCTCCGTGTAAATCCGATCTCGGGGCATAAGGTAACGGATGAGATATTCCGTTGACACACATTTTAATTAGTAATGATTTTGGCAGCTGAATTAAAATTTAAGTATTCTTTGAATAAAAACATTAATTTAATCAATTAATCTTGTAGAATATTTATGAATGTAATAAAATGTCGATAAACAAGAGAACAGAGTCATATAATATGCGTAATTTCAGGTTCTCGCACTATAAATACATATCGTCATATAAAATATAAAACCATCCACTTGAGAAGAAAATTTGATCCTTATTATGATGATAAACATTGAAAAAACAGAAAAATAAGATAACCATAAATGTAATCGTTACGCTTGTAATGTCCGAGTGGATAGAGAACGAGCGTAGTAGAACGTCTTTTTTTCTTTCTTTTTCATATATTTACGAAATACCATAGAGATATAAGCGAAGTTTACATAAACTCTTTACTTAACCTCTATTCCAATTTGCCTACATAAAGTCTAAACTTTTCTTTTCGCAAGGAAATCTCATTAAAAATCTCATGTATTCTATTGTCATAAATGTATTCGTAATAATTTGTTTGAGAAGCTTTTAATTGATAGACGCTTTAATTTCATTTGCCGCTTAAGAGAATTAAATTGTAAATAAACATTGAATTATTATACTTAATAAACAGCGCGGGCAATGTAGCAGTTTATTGAGTTGGGCCAGTAAATAGCTTATTCACGAGGGTTTAGAGATTTAGGCATACGGTGACGGATTTGATTTCCTTGTAAGGAAAATATTTTTTCAAATACGGGTAAGAAATAATAACATTTAAATGATTCAATAGAAAATCCTGAGAATTTATGTCATTCGAATGTTTTATCAGAATTAAATTACGATTTTGATAAATTAAGTCTCCGAAAATTATAAGAGTAGTTATTAAATATAATTTAATGAATTATTTTACTTTCAAAAAAGAAGCTTATGAAATGGAAGTGTACAAAAATAGATTCGAATATGTGTTTCAGGCCAGTCCTTAACTGTTTTTGTATAAATAAAGGAAGTGGAGTGCGAGGTCAGGTACGATGGAGTTGTGTAAGAAAGAATAAACAAAGGATAAATGGCTAATATAATAGATTCCGGATGTCAGTATGTCTAATACGCTGCTGAGATATGGCAAATGCTTGGAGAGGCTGATAAACGTTAAAAAAACGAGAAAAAAAAAGGGAAAAGGAAGAATTCAAATGATAAAAAATGTATATACTTTGAAGGAGGCGTATGTGGTTGTATATTATAGCTTTGTTCTTAATCACGATTATGGAATTAAAGGTTAAGGTCGAGAAGAAGAGAGGAAGGTGGTCAGGGACGAATCAACAACTCATAAAGTACTGCAGATATCCAATAGGGCTTACTTACCGCTTGTTAACCATTGCCGCGAAAAACGTTTTGCCGCCTTATCGCTTATCATTATATCCTACATTCATTCGGTCGTTCGTGCATATTATGCACTTTTAACGCGATATCCTCCTCATTCGCGCGAATTTATCGAACGAGTAATAGCATTGCAGGTCTGAGCTCTGCCCCCATCCCGCATCCCGCTGTCCCTCAACGCCAACGATACTTTAAAGCGGTCAAGCTGTTGGGCGCGGGTGAATGTATCCCGATCCGTGCGACGTTTCGACGGCTCCGGTCAAATTTTATAACATGGCCAAATAAAGATAAATCCCTTCGGATGCTGCGAGGCAAAATGTGAGATCAAGTGGGATCGAGGGTTCGAAGAGGCCGGGTACACGGCTAAGCGATTAGCGAGGTTAAGAAGCTATTAATGTATACGCCACTCCGTTTAATCAGCCCTTCGGCAATCGTAGTTACTAAAAGGGGGAGGGGGAGCGGTGTGCGGTACGGGAGCGTAGGTTGGGATGATTAAGTCTCGATAGTAGTCGGTCGTCCGGCTCTTCGGAGGTTAGCGCGGGGGAGGTAAAGCGCGGCCGGTCAGCCGCCAGGTCCCGCGGTCCCGGCAAATAACACGTTCCTTTTTAATTTCAGTTTACTACTGTAAAATTGCCCAGGCAATAACGACAATGGAAGCGTTTCCCCGCGCAGGGCTCCGGGAGGCATAATAGTAATGGCGATCCCCGTCCCGCTGGCCCGTGGCACGCCTCGCACAACCTCTCATTCGCCGCCAAGAGCAAACGACAGGTCTGCGGTTTGCGGTATTGCTTCTTCCCCCTCCCCCTGCCCCTCCTCCTCCACCCCGATCCCAGTTCCTCCTGCCCGCTCGACCCGACTCGTCGTTCCCTCTTCCTTTTGTCTTGGGGAACCCGCACCTCCTGCCCTCCCTCCTGCCCTCCCTCCCGCGACACACCGCGCCACACCGCCGCCACCCTGCGCTCCTACGGCGCGCCCGCCAATTTTTCGGTTTGTTTGCTCGTCGGGACCGCTTCTTTTTCTCCTCGACGGTTATTAAAACATATGCCGAGTAATTGGCGAATTTAAAATCGCGAGGCCGAACTCGTTAGGGCCGTGCATCCATCTTTAGTCATGCGCGTGCCCCTCTAGCTAATATCGGCCCGATCCATCACGCGTTCGTCACTCCGGGCCAGCCTCCCTCCTCCTCCTCCTCCTCCTCCTCACCACCGCTCCCTGCCGGTCGCTAATCGCTAATTATCGCTTTCCCTTAGCAACGAAACTTTCGGGACTTTCGGCTTGAGTCTCGACACACGCTCTAAACGCTCGAGCTACCGACGAGAGGTCGGTAAATATATATATATATATATAGGTATAAGAAGGATTGAGGACGGGCGGTAATCTCATTAATTTGTCGGGGAGGGGGAGATGCAAATATTAAATGGCATCAAATATATCGCATGAGTAAAGCCAAGGATGTCTCTTCTTGTGCCGTGATTTTTAATTTTAAAAGCCTAATGGGAGGAAAGTAACCAAACTGAGTTTCTTAATAACAGCGCTTTAAAACTGATGAATCAGCAATTTAACAAAGTTCGCCGTGCATTATTTTTTTTCTCGTAAAAGGCTCGCTCAAAAGTAGTCCCATAAACGTCATTCAAGGAGCGCACTCGGAGATAAAAAGATAAATGCCTCAGAGCGAAGCCACAATTAAAATAACGAATTCCGGAGAGCGCAATTGAGTCTTAAGCACACGTTCCTTTACATTTGCTCGGTCGAATCAAAGTACTCGATCTCCAGCCTCCAGTTATTAAATTGTGAGCCTTCTTAATTTTCCCTTTTGCCAGGACCAAAGACAGACCCCTCGTCCTACCCTCACCCCTCACCGACGAACCGCGTACCGCACCCCGCGCCGAAACACCCCGTCGCCACCCCGTCATCGGCAATCAATATGCTAATGAGTGACCGACCGACCGATCGACCGACCGACCGACCGACCGACCGACCGACCGACCGACCGATCGACCAACCGACTAATGATAACGCCAACTAGAGAATAATTGCTCCGACAAATATTTTATCAATCCGAACGTATTGACAATTTTTTACGACCTTCGCGAGAAATACTACTGCGCTTCGAAAATAATACCGTATTCATCATATCCATCTCTTTATCTATTAATAATTACTCTCTTTTATAATGAAGTATTGTACGAGCAATGTAGCCTCTCTCACTATATATACATTCACATTATTCTTTTTACATTGTAAGTAGAAAATAGAACTTAATATCCATACATATATTATATTATTGTATATTTAAATATTTCTTATACGTTCCTCTGCTGTTTACTCATTCTCTCTGTAAATACTTATTTTCAAGAGATATTTATAAATACGCGGCCACAATGACCTAATCTCTTTGCACTATCTTTCTCTAAATCTACAATTTATTTAGTCATTTCTTAACTAAAGACTTAGCATGAACTTCTTATTCTTCTCTCGTGATTATTATTATTATTATTACAAATATTATTATTAATTATTACAGTTTTATTTTTATACGTTGATCGTGCAGGTGAATATTACTTTCTTCGCATTCACGCTTGGTGATTAATGTTCGTCCACTGAAAAAGGTTGGAATAAAATTAAAAGCTTAATAGTTGAAATAAAAGTAACTCAGTATGATTGAAAAATTGCTTTATTATTTGATGTAATAAAATAGTAAGTAACTGAAATGGCTAAGAAAATAAATTATTATCTATCAAAAATCTTAAAGTCTTATTGAATTTCAAGAAATTTCTCGTTATATTTGTTATACTAAATAGTTGCATATCTAATTCATTTTGAAAATAGGCATTCTCAATGATAACATTATTTCATCTAAGTTATTCTATCTTGTATATAACAAGCTTTATGACTGTTTTTAAGTGGAAAAAACTTATAATAATACGATTTAAGACAGGAATGTAACAAGACATTCGGAATTTCTTTTAATTTTTATTTGAAATACAATTTGTAAAAGTCCATGTACCTTTTTTAACTTTTTATTGATACAAAGTTAATGAGTTTGGATCCAGGTAATATATAATATTCAATGACTAATGTAAAATACGAAATGGCGTAAAAAAATTATTGATTTGTGCGGTATGGCAAGTACGTAGGGAATAATCTAAGCTTAGTTTTAAAATTATTCAGATTCATTCGGTGGGTAAAAAAATTCCCCTTCGAAATGTAGTTTTCGCAGTGATAGAGAATGAGTAGAAAAATACAGAAGGAAAAAGGAGAAACAGGAGCGGACAAGAAGGAGATCGTAGAGAGGTCAGGATTAGCAATCGGCAGCAGTTTTGCCTTTGCTTCCCTCATCCTCCGCTTTCTCCACCTCCTCTTTTCTTCAGGGATATTCTTCCTTTTGAATGTGCGCCGGCCAATTAAAATAATTAGCGACGAAACGAACGAGAGCGGACTCCACGCGATTATAGATACAGATAAAGAGAGAATCAAAGAGAAACGGAATGACCAAGATAGAGAGAGAGAGAGAGAGAGAGAGAGAGAGAGAGAGAGAGAGAGAGAGACGACGACGACGACGACGACGACGACGACGCGCGAGCAGTCGTGGAGTGGGCCAGGGAGGGCTGGGGGGGGGAGAACGAGGCCTTGTACACGCGTATAAAATCGGGATGTCGATATACGTTCGAGAAGGGTTTTAAAGACAGAGAGATAGAGATAGAGATAGAGAGATAGTTAGATAGAGAGAGAGAGAGAGAGAGAGAGACGTAGAGTAAAGCCGGGGGGAGGCGATTATTTACGAGGAGGCTGATTTAATAACCCACGGAATATAGCGCGAATCGCTGGCGGCTCAATCGTTCTCGCGGTGCGCAAAAATGATCATCTTGCGACTGAAAGGGGCGAGTCAATTGCCGGGCGCCCCGAGACCATTTACAATAAGAAAATGCGAGGATTAAGTCGCTGCTCCGGGAGCTGAGATTCTTACTTCCGAAGTAAAAATACGAGAAAGTCGATTTATCTCGGGCGGAAGGGAGCGACTCATGCTACACCGTAACGAACAAGTCCGATCATTTAACGAGATTTAACGAGATTTTATTTCAATATACCCGAAGATCACGATTCGGCAGACACGTACTTCGGGCCTAGTTATTTATTTATTTATTTATTTATTTATTTTTGTTTCACGCCGATCTTATATCTTTATATTAGTATTTATCGCCTCTTGGACATAGTTTTCGAACGCGTATACGTATACAGAGAGGCAGGAACATCTTATATGCACATATATATTTTTATTCTTGAATTTGTAAACAGTGTCATTACGACTTTAAAGCTTTTGCGATCAATCGCTGATTAGCGTTTGAAATATGATGTTTCACTTTAGTATTTTTATTACCCATAAAGTAAGAATCCGGCACTAAATAAATACGTAGACGATGATACAAAAAGTATTTTTTGTATAAAAAGTGTAATAAAATTGAGGAAAAAGCAAGGAATGAAGAAAGAGGGAACGTAAGGGAATGGGAGAAAAGGAGAAACATTATACGTTTAGTGAGCAGCTTGTTAAGGGAAAACGAAATTCAAAATCGAAGAGAATTGAATTCTAGTATATAACCTTTTCTCTATTTTGTATATCTAAAGCGGAAATCAGATTTTAGTATCAATATTTTAGCTCTAAATATTTTGTGATACATCCCTTATAGGTAAATCGCAGCACGCGCTCTTGATAATAAATAGTCTCGCACGCGCGCTCTGGATATTTCATATATTACAACGTATGTCGTTATTGCATACCTTAGCCTATTTTTAACCTTGTGCAATACTTGTTATTTATTTTATAAGTGTACATGGCGGATAAAATATGCTGCACTCGTATACAAAAAAAAGTTGTATTTCTAAATAGGAGAATAAGTTAAGCCTATTATTCACGTATCGAGAATAATAAGCCTTTTTATAAAACTATTTATCAAAATACGGTATCAGTATATTTTTCAATAGTGATAAGAAACCGTGTATTGCTATTATTTTATATTATGCAGTGTATTATTAGAGTTGAAATCAGTAATGTCTTCTTATAATCAATTAGCGATAAATTAATGGGCCGTAGGTAATCTATCGGATAATCGTATGTTTTTCGTAATATTCGACCTTATCGGTAGGAATCCAATATAAATCTTGATATTTTATTGGAGTTGACGAAGCATAGTTAACTAAAGAGATGTTGATGTATTGTAAAGGCTTTAGAATTTCAGCATAAATCACTTCATTACGTTAGTTTTGCCCGAGCTATAACTGGCCGTCCAGTTTATAAAGAGCTTAACCAGAGCGAGTGAGAGAGAGAGAGAGAGAGAGAGAGAGAGAGACTGAGCGAGAGAGACTGAGAGAGAGTATTCTCTTTTTCTTTTCTTCTTTTTTTTTTTTTTTTTTGTCACCTTGGCTGAGGATAAGAAAAAAGTGGACATATAAATTTCCCGTATTTGCATATCCTCCAATTTAAATGCAGAAACTCCAGCGCGACCACGTGACGAAAGGAGCTTTAAGCAGCTCACTCCGTCATCTTCATAAATCTTGGCATGTTCCATAACGGATTAAGCGTTCAGCAAGTAGTTGACGGGCATTACCATTCATCCGGCCACTCTTCATTTCACTAATCGCATACGAACTCAGATTCATATCTTCTATTTGGTAAATTGAACTCGAAATTTCGTTTTTTCATATAGAAATAGAGCTTTGCCTATCTACCTAAAGACCCAAGTACCTAAGGAAATGTTGTGCCGAGGTGCGCTAAAAACTGCCTTTGGATTTCTTTCGACAAGGATTTAAGGATCGAAGTAAAGACACGATCTCGCATACCCTCACCGCTAAATATTACCTTTACTTCGCCGGGGCATTTGCGATTCCGAATGGGAAGCGAAAAAATAAGGACAATAAGGAAAGGGATAAAGAGTAAAAGAGAGGGATAAAGCAGGGCAATGATTCATCGGAGATAGCGAGGAGCTGGTAAGGGAACCAGGGAAATGTATGGAAATGCGAAGCCTTTGACAATTAATTCAGAAGAGATGAATAATTCAGGAGTCTGTCACTGGAATCGAAACATTTAGGAATAGTCATTAATAAGAGTAGGTCCAAGTGGAGGAAAATCTCTAAGTCGCTCTCTAGATATGATAGATAAATGAGATAGTCGTGAGGGGGTTAAGTGTTTCCTCGATCCGGTCAAACATAGTACGGGCGATGATCGCAATAATTCACCGTGACTGTAAGGTTGCGGGACGGCGGCGGCGGTGGCGGTGGCGGTGACGGTAGCCGAGGTGGAGGAGGAGGAGTGGGAGGAGGAGTGGGAGGAGGAGGAGGAGAAGGAGGAGGTAGAGCGGCACTCGCGATGCATCTCTCCTTTCAGGTCTGTTTAGAAGGGCCCTCAAGTCGCTGCGCCGAGGAAAGATGTACGAGGACACGAAGGGACGGGAGGAGCGGTTTCGGCGGCGTCCGGGTAAACAATGGCCGGATCGGCGACAATGGCGAACGACAATGGGAGGCCACTTGCCTCGGTTGTCAGCGTCTCTGCGATCAGCTCAACGGGCCTCTTCTCCAGCGGCCAGAAGCCGGGGGCTGCCGTCGAGGAAGACGGAGCGCCCGGAGGGAGCGAAATAATTTATCGGCCAGGCATCGGCCAATGAGTTGTGGCTCCGGAGCTTCCAGTCACTACGGAATCTACCGATTTCTGGCAGAACTCGACTCCGAGCTATGTCTTCGTCGCAGGGGCTGCGCACTCCCGGCAACCCCGACAACCCCGACAACCCCGACAACCTCGGCACTTCCCTCCGGCCCCCCGACGCCCCTTAACTCTTAGCCTCCGCGGCTCCTTCCGCGATATTTCCATTAGCCCCTCCCCCCTCCCTGGATTGACTGGGACTCGACCTGTGCGACTCGCCGACTCGACCACTCCAAACCACTCTTTACTTCCAACTAATAATTATTTTTCACTATTTCACCTGCTCACTCCCAGTCCGTTCGCCAACAACATATAAGATTTTTATAGCTTATCTATCGCGCTTTTAACCATTCACGTTTTTTTTTTTTTTTTTTTTTTTTTTTTTTTTTTAGTTTTTTAATTCATTATAATTCGGTAACAATTGCTATATACTATAAAAATACGTTCGACAACGAATATATTTATTTTCTCCATTATTTCTTATATTTTATCGTCCTCTCTCCAACTTAGCATAAATACTTGTTCAGAACAAGTACGGAAAAACATTCTATTGCCGCTATTGCGAATTACGTAACATTCCAGCATCTGCTTGATTCTCTTGGCTATTCCAGTACCATCTGCATTATATTTAGCATTTTATTGTATATGCTTAAAGTTCTTGAAGATTAAAAGAAATAGAAACAACGTTTCTCCCCTTCGCTGTAAATTTACGCAATATATTGAAATTGTAGTAGTGAGTTTTAATCAACAAAGAATCGGATAATTTTCATCTTTTCGTTTTAGCCACGTAATTTAAAGGAAACAAAAATAAGGCGCGCAGGGCCTGTTCACTGACTTGCACCTCATTCCTTTGTCTGAGAGCATCCTTTAGTTTTACATTAATTGAAAATATTATTTTTGCTCGTAATTAAGTTTGAGTTGAATGTCGAGTATGAAAATGCAGATTATTTATTAAAACGATCGAATCTGTTATGACTGGACTGGACTAACAACGGTTTACCAAAATTAAAGTTATAATAATGTCGCGGATAAGTTGTTGGCCGACGAATTTTGCGGACACGTTGTAAAAGACATGAAAGCGAAAGGTGTGTTAGGCCAGTGTTATCGCGCCGGCAATAAATAAAGAGGGAAAAGCAATGCAAATACGCGTAGAAGATAAAAGGAAGGAGAAAAAAAGATAGGTTGTAAAGCGGCTCGGTCAGGAATCGCCTCTGAACACGAAGAGAGTCACGGGCGCCTCTTCCGCGGGGCAGACAGCACACGTACGCGGCCTCGGGTAGAAGTGAGTGAGCGAGCGAGTGAATTAGGGGGGGGGTTAGGGTTGGAGGAAAGGCGCATGGGTGTGCAGGGGTGGTAGGAAGGAGTCGGGGGGCAGTCGGTAGCCAGGGCACAAGCCGTTGCCTGGGTGGAGTCTTGGGCCGATATCGAGGCGAAAAGTGCCTCGCATTCTCTTTCGAGCAGCATTATCGCGTGCGACTTTCGACCCCCCGACACCGCTATAATGCAGAGCCCCTACGAATCGCTGCCCGGGACCGCTTCTCCCGGCTGCAAAGGGTGCCGCTACGTAATCGCACACGACGGCATGGGTCTTTGACCTCTGGCGCGGACATCGGCGGCCACGGGCGAGGGTGCAGGCTGCAGGTGAAAGGGGGTGACGGGGTCGGAGAGAGAGAGAGAGAGAGAGAGAGAGAGAGAGAGGGAGGGTCAAGAGGGTCGTCGGGTGGTTGAACGACGGAGGCCGAGGGAGGAGGGAGGCCTGTAAAAAAAAAAAAAAGAAGGAGAACAACGTACTCCTTCTCGGAGGTAAGTCGGCGATTTGCCGCGATTGCGGCGGCCGCGTGCGGAATTTGCATGGATTAATGAGGAATGTAATTTAATTTTATGTTGATGCCTCGATTGCTGGTTTACGCGCGCGATTTAACTGCCGGTAAAGGATTACTTTGAAGCTAATTATAATACGTGGGTTATATGGGTGCGCGCGGCCGCACGCCGTGGACGCCGTCGAGGCTGCGCTGCCCCTTTTCAAGAGAGCGACTTTAATGAATGGCTCTCTCGGTCTTTTCAGTCGCGAGGGTTTTTCGTCTTGCACCTCTCCACCCCCTTCCCTCCCCCCCACCAATCCCGCCCCATACCTACCCCCGCTTCCCTCTGTCCCCTCGACCACCGAACGTCCTTTTTCTTTTCGTGCGCCGCCACGACGAAGGTCTCTCGACCCGACAACCCCCCTCCCCCCTCCGCGCCCATACCCCCCCCATACCCCTCTCGCCGCCATTACCCACCCTACACAACCGAATCCCACGCCTTCGCCACCACGTCCCTCCATCATCCTCCCCCGCCGCTCACTTTTTCCAAAGTAACTGCACTTTACTTTTAAGTACTTGCCAATGGGAAACCATTATTAATTGACATTGCGAATAAGAAAAAATCCTTCATCGGTATATTACCGAAAGTCAGTTTACCTTGATCGTTGCTTCCTACAATGCTCTAACTTCTCTTACCGAAGATTTCCCTAGGAAATCAATAACATCTTCATCGCACATCATATCAAATAATAAGCCATCATTTCACCATCATTCTACTTCCACTTTCTTTTAATGTCAATTTTATGTTTATTATTCTGATTCATTAAACAGCTTTCGTTTATTATTGCACCCTTGTCGGATAACTATAATTTTTTAATTGCTTTCACGAAACATTGATCAACTCATTTAAAAGTGAAAAATATCTAAAGGTTTAAAATAGAACTATTTTACAATATTGAGTTAATTTTCATGCTTGGAAAGTTATCGAAGGAAAAATATCGATGCGGAGACAAAGAAATTACGACGTAATGACATTAACCGCCCTTCTTACTTGAGATCACAATTTGTATCAAGAGCATGTTATATTAATTTGACTTATACACGCTTATATCTGCTACCGTTTAACATAAATATCGCCTTATATATATATATATATATATATACCTGGTAATGAGTCATTACGCGAGTGGCTGGAACACATTAATCACATAATAGTTTGAGCTTCGTCTAATTCCTCCGTGGGCTTGCCCCATCGCCCCGTCGCCGCGCCGCCCCTCGTCCTCTTTGTCCAAAATCAATTTCGAAGATTTATATAATAAGGCGGCGCGTCGGGGCGAGTGAAAGTTCTTCCGACCTTTGGGAGGGAATTTCTTTTAAAGGCACATCCAAAGTGTTTACGCGCATTATATAAATAATGCCGGCGTCGCATGCGGCGCGCTACAATTTCCGTCGGGCGTCCGCAATTTCTCATAAAGCAGCGACGGAGCGATCGAGGAGCGGGCGCGCACGCGCGACCGCGAATGGCCTCTGAGGCCCCTCCCCTCGCACCCCGCATAAAATCATCCCGTCCCTACCCACCCACGCCTCCCACCTCCGATAAGAGAAAAGCATAAGGGAAGGTTATATATATATGTGTGTGTTTGCGTGTGTGTTTGCGTGTGTGTGCGTGCGTGCGTGTGTGTGTGTACGTGCGTGTATTGCAGGGGTGTGTGAAGGGGCGGGCGAGGGTTGAGAGGAGGAGGGAAGTTTTGTTCTTCAGGAAAAGTCGCGTTAGCCCGAGCGCACGAGTGTAAGTAACGAGTTCAGAATTTCATTAGCTAGCAGGGCGGCGAGATTATTTTAAAGAGATACGGAATTACCTGATTAGGAGGGAAAAAGTCATTAACTCAGGCGAAACTAATTAACGCGCGCCCGTTCGCCCACTCGTTGTGTGTTGTTACACAGCGAGCGAATAAGAGGGAAAGAGGGAATTCTCGACGGCCTAGCGCAGGGGTTTAAGCCCTTCCTCGTGTCCCCACCCTTAGCTCTCCTTCTCGGTCCCTCCGGGTAACGCGGGGATGCGTTCGCGTTCCTTCTTTACTTTCTCCTACTTATCCTCGGCAGCATGGCGCGCGACTGCCAAGTGCCCGACGACTCGCAAAGCGCATTAAACAATAAGATTCTCGTAAGAAAGGGCTCGGATGATGATCTTGTTACGGTTATACATAGCCGGGGGCTGCTGGCTCGGGCTCGCATGAATGTATCCTATGGGTTTCGTATTTTCCACTCTCCTCTGGCCATGTGTCAAATTTTGATTACGTCGAGTCTCAAGGCCTCTCAATGCTAACTCCTTGCGGTATTAATTGTGTCCCCGCACTACTTGCTTCCTTATACCTTCTATACTTTCGATCCTCAAACAAACTTTTTAATCGCGAGCCCTCCCCCTCCGCCGCCCCGCCCTACCACGAGCACCTTTGAATTAACGTACCTGTACCTAAAGGAAGAAAAAAAAACTTTTCTCAACTTTGGCATACAAGTTTTATGCACGCGCACGAAATACATGAACGAGCATTATTTATAAACCAGATAGAGTTTCAAAACTTCATTTACCGTATACTTGAAAATATGTATTTTTAACAGAGCAATATTTGCATCTCAGTAATCTTTCTAAGAGGAGCCTGAAATTTATTCATCTGCTCCTGCTTAAATGAAAAATTGCTTCGCAACGTCCAGATATATATATATATATATATACATATACATGTACACACATTTTAAAGTATATTTGAGTATCGTTATTGACAATACCTAGAATTTCAAATAGCCTCATTTTTTATATCTTCTACAAATTTTATTTCTATAGCTATGGTAAAAAATTTCTAGCTTTAAAAGAATTCCCTCGCCAAATTTAAAATATTTCTTTCAATTAACTTTTTTTTTAAAAAAACTTAAAAAATATTAACATTTTTTAAATAAAATATTCATATAAAATTTCAGGAGGTCTAAATAATTTTACACTATGGATTAATTAATTCTCCGGATCATACAAGCTCATTATATTGTAGGTTGGAATCCATTAAACTTTCCTCATTTTTTATAACAATTTGAATCACTGTAATGAAATTCTACTTTGCAAATATTCTTTTATTTTATTTTATTTTATTTTATTTTGTTTCGTTTTGTTTTGTTTTGTTTTATTTTATTTTGTTTACTTTAAGAATAATAAACGTTAGTATAAAATATCCGGCACTAAAAGACTTGTGACTCTTTTCGAAGCAAAAAATTTTTATTTTTTATTATTTTTCAATGACACACAGAAGCTCCTTTAATTAATATTAAAGTCGCTACAAGAAGAGCGAGACAGACCACCGATCTCACACATACATATCTATTAGATAGTATATTATTGTCACTGTGCTTTGTTTAATTTAATTATAAAAACTTAAAAACATGTTTATGCCTTCTCATTATTCTCTAATTAGTTTTAATTTTTAAAGGATTTTTTATCTGAAGTTAATAAATAATAATAGGGCGAACAAAAATAATTAAGATTGAAAAGAGATCTTTTTACATTATAATTTTCGTTATGCAAGACTTATGAATATTTGAAAGTATACTTGTTAATCGATTCAGTGAATTTATATTCGAGCTTTGGGAAATATTAATAAGCTTATATATTTCACTAATAAGAATTTTAATCCTTTTGAAAAATATTTAAATTCGATATGATGAACATAAATATTACTGCTTATTAATTATTTGATTAAATTTTTATTAATATTCTAATTAATATGTGAAAAATTCTATTTCATGTGCAATTTTTATGATTTACGAGATATGATTAAGTATTACTATTGAGAAATCAGAGAAAAATATAATTTTGCCATTGTACGAAACGAAATTTAATATACTTAATTTATTTATTAGTTTCCCCCTGATACTTTTATAAATAAATTTCCGCAGATAAATTGAAACTTATATTAAGAAAGAATATAATTCATTTAGTTAAAACCTTTGCTATTTACTTTGGTAATTGGTTATCGGAATGCTTCACGTGTAAATAACTACTTTTAACATAAAAATTTACTTTAATGAAAATCTAATTATTGAGAATATAATTGCATTTAACACTTGTCGCGTATTTGACACATATCAATTAACTGAAAACTGATGGGTAATTATATAATCTAGGATAGATGAAATAGAACATGATTTTTGCACTTACGATGCTTGAGATTGAATCGATTGCGGTCTTAAAGCTTTTGTGGCTCGTGTAAAATTTTGACGGCTAAGAGACGTGCGTCCGTTCAATCGCTTATCTAACTCTGGATTATTCGCTACGAGAGAGCAATTGCTGTAAAATTTTCTGCTATTCAATATTCACGGATCACATTGGAGGATCATGGAGCAGTCTGACGTACAACTTGTTTATTTGTGTTACTACCCGAGGTCTGTTTTATTATTTTATTTATAATACTACTTTCAAGCTTTCCTCTGACAAACAGAGAAAAATAGAGAAAGTCCATGCGAAAATTATCCGCCTCGGAGCATTCATACTTATATTGTAAGAGAGTAGTAGTTGGCTTATAGAGCGGCTCGGCCGTGCATTAAAAGTCTATTTGTTTTTGCTTAATGTTGAATAAAAATTTAAGGTTTGCGAATAAATTTTAAAAGTTTCATGAGATAAGAAGGGCAAGTAAAACGAAAGCCGTAGCCGAAGAAGAGAAAGGAGAAAAGAAAAAAGAAATGACGAAATAAAGGAACAGAACGAGAACGAAAGGGGAAAAAAAGGTGGAAGAAGTGACGGTGCCGCTATTTTTCCATGCATATTTTCAGGCTTCTTTACGACTGCATTTCTTTTCTTTGTGCTTGTAACTGCAGGTAGAGAGATGAAAAAGCGGAGCTGCGCCTCGCTTTTTGTGGAGTATGAGCTCGAGGAGAAGAGTCGCGAATCTTTCTCGAGACTGTCTCGACTGGAGTCGTGCCGGTGCTGCTCCCACGATTATTCCCAATAACCGTCCACGAGTATCGTTCCTGCAAATATCAAATCCTAGCACGAAGGGCCCGCCAGCGAAATGGGCGGATAAATTTTTTTGGCTTTTTCTCGGGAGACCGAGAGCCTTGCATTGCAGGCTTGAGGGAAAAAAAAAAATGTCGATATTGAAAGGTCGTCGGGTAAAGGTGGAGGAGGATCGGGAGCGCCCTGACGACTAACCGCAGATCGAAAGCTCGCTTTTACAGAGGAGATTTAAGGTATTTAAGGGACGTCGAGGTCGAGTCAGCCACCAGTCCTCTTCCCCCACCCCCTCTAGCGCACCGGCTCCCTAATAGCTGTGGCACGACGTTCTTTGACTCGGTAAAGCCGAGACAATAGAAATGAGTTGATAGATCGGAAAGGAGGCGCTCGAGATTCGCTCGGTTTCGAGACGTCGGAGGGCTGGAGGGAGCTCGCCGGAGGAGGGTCGGGGCTAGGGGCGGCAGTATATGGCTCGCCCGTCGAGTCCGCGGGAGGAACGCGCGAAACTATTTGGGGAAAGGCTGCCGCTACAAACTCTCCGAGCGAAAGTCAAGGATCAGGAGGACGTCCCGGAATGTAATCAGGGGATTCCGGGGCGGTCCTAGTGGGAAGAGAGGTAGGGATCCGCGTTCCTGGATTCTTAAGCGTGTCGCGAGCGGCTCCTTCCTTACGAGGAAGGCTGAAAGGCTACACTGACAGCTCGGCCGGGCTGAGGATTTCCGGGGCTCCGAGCCGTCGGGGCCGTTTGCGGCTAAGGACCGCGGACTCGACGGGCCTCCTACCTCAGCCTCCAGCAGAGCCTCCACCCGAGCCTCAACCGCCTGCCTGTCGACTCAAGCGAGATCATCATTTAGGTGAGCGAGTGGGCTCGCCACTCCGACACCGGAGCTTTCTTATATGTGACTTTGCGGCGAGGAGACAGTCGAGCTGCCGCGGCGCCAAACGACCTCGACGTTCATTAAAAGTGCGGCCGCCGCCGCCGCCGCCACCGCCGCCATTCCCAGTAAGTCCTTTCGATGAACAAAATCCACCCACCCGCACGCTCCCCCTCCCCCCTCCTCCCTATCCTTCTCCCCCTCCTCCACCATCACGACCACCACCACCACCACCACCTTCCCTCAACGCCATTCCACCCCAACCGCTCCACCCGCGCTACGCAGCCGGTGATTTGTCTGGGCTCACCGAGGCGAGGCCCGCCGACGGCTCGACGTTTCTCACCCTGATTAGGTTTTCCGGATCGACCGGGAGCTTACCGACTCCACTACCGCTCGGAATCTTCGGATCCCGTATGCTTACCCTTACTTACGGCTGGCCCCTTATCTGCTCTCGAAGGCCTCCTCGCAGGGCCGAACCGAATTTACTCGAGCTTCAAAATTAAAATCCTTCCTTCTCCCTCCAATGCCTACTCCTTGTCTTTTACATTTTTACGTCTCCAATTTACATTTATTTTTTCTCCCCAGACATTTATTCCCTTAAATACCGTGTAAGCTCAAAAGTACTATAGAATCAATATATTTAATTTTTTTCCCGTATATATTAAAACGCTAATATACAATAAGCCTTCAAATTGTTTATAATAAATAGCTTAAGCGCTTATCGTTGAAATTTTTTTTCGAATATTATGTTTCTTTTATGGTGTACTAAGAAGCTTGTTTTCTATAAAAATCCATCTCAAATACGATATTTGAAAATAAAGCAAGAGTTGGGACAATAAAGCTTATTTCCTCTGTTCGATAGCGTATAAAGCCGTCGATATTAGTCGTATTGTCGGTTAAAAGTTACGACCTAGTTGTTGTTATTGTCGAGATTCGATATGCTATTGTTACTACAGATACAATTATCTTCGTTTCCCACTGCCTTCATTCGTAAGAACAGGCTGGCTCTCATTATTTTTCAATACACATTAAGCTTGGCACTTTTATTACCTCATAACGGGCTATGTTTTACTTACAACACGAGCACAGTTTCCGTATTTATCCAAGAACTTTTGCAGAACAAGGATAGTTGGTAGAGGTGAGAGGTGAGAGGTGAGAGGTGAGAGGTGAGAGGTGAGAGTGATAGAGAGAGATAGAGAGAGAGATATATATATAGAGAGAGACAGACAATGGGAGGAGGTGAGGGAAATAAAATTTATTATTTAATTAAGCATGTATAAGTTAATCAAAAGATGAAATTTAAATTAAAGTACCGACAATTTAATAAACGGCCACACGTATACGTTTAAAGAAGAAACATTGTAGTAAGTAGATTCGTACGGAGGGATAAGGCTCTAACGGAAGCCTCATTTAAATAAAGTTTAGCCATAAAGCGAGGCTGCATGCGTCGATTATTGGGAGATTCTCCGATTCACTCGGTGCTCACTGCTAGATTTAGGGCCTTGATCCAATCATTTGTATTCGAAGACAGATGTAAATCCCGGACGAATTCGACATAAGCCGGTAGGAGCGGGGCTCGGTCAACAAAAAGCATCCATCAATAACGGCTTTGACGTCTCATCAGGGAGATGAATTCTGGAAGCCCGGGTCCCGGCATCCGTAAGACTCGACCAAGTTGGTAAGAAATTATATAAAACTCGACGGCGCAGCTCATAATGAATTCGGAGCTCGCGCCGGCGTGAAATTCCCGAAATTCCTCGCTCACGGGGGTGATTAGAATGGGTGGCAGAGGCGCTGGAACAGGAGGGGAAAGGAGCTACGAGGCTCGCGTGCCGAGGAAGAGGAACGAGGTCGCTCTCACATAATTCTTCGAACGGCCGACGTAACCCAGAAAATTCGCGCTCCGCCCCCTCCTCCCACTACCCCCTCTCCCCCTCCCCCATCAACAATCCCCTTCCCGCCACACGCAGTCCCGGGTTCCTCTTGCGAGTCGTCGCGCCGCCCAGACTTTTCGCTCCTCCGACTCCTTCGCGGAGATTAAATTCGCCTTTACGAGCGAGCTTTTACGAAGGGGCCAAAGGGAATACAGGTTCATCATCATCAAGTCAGAGCCGAGTAAAAAGGGAAAGTCCCGAGCGAGAGGAGGCGGACAGCCGCCCGAGGATCATTCGGCACTGGACGTCGCCTCCGCGACGGCCGCGTAAAACGAATTTATGTCTCTTTATGGGGCGACTCGTTAAGCTCACGAACCTCCTCGTGCGGCCTCTGTCTATGAGGGGCCTTCTTCGAGCGGGGAGACCCCGCTCTCTTTTTTTGCTTCCTCCGACCCGCGCTGTCGGACAATAGCTCGGGGCCCCGTGCCCGTCGCCGCTTTCCCGAGCAGCTCCCCGCATTAAGCGCACCATGACCGGCTATGGAAATAGTGAGAGCCGCTCCAGGTTATTGATGCGCCGCCCTACTACTACTACTGCATTCGATCTCCCGGGTAATCGAATTTACCCTATGAAATATGTACCCGCGATGCTTCGCCGCCGATCCTCCCGAGCCTTTTATTCCCAAGCCCGGGGTTTTCATTTCCTTGGCCCCTGTTATCCTTACCTATCGCTTCTCCGTGTCCGATACCCCTCGACTCCATTTTCTTTTTTTTTCTGTCTTTCTTTTTCTCTCTTTTTCTTTCTTTCTTTTTTTTTCACTTCTCCTCTTACACGTTACCGCCAAAAGATTATTTCATCGCTGTACTCGGTTTTTTTAGCTTCGGATTTTTTAATAAAAAAAAACAAAAAAGAGAGAAGGAAAAAAAACCCCGTTGTTTTACGACATCTTGTAATTCTCTCTCTCTCTATCTCTCTCTCTCTCTCTCTCTCTCTCTCTCTCTCTGTGTCCTCCCCTCGCCCGCCCCCGCCCTTACCCGCCCATCACCGCCCTTTACCCCCCTTTTTTTTAATTATAATTTTTTTTACCCACGCTCAAATTATACGCGCTGCTTTCGATCAAATAAAGGAGCAAAATGTGTGGCAAAATTAAAATACATAAAATATCAGGCTATATTAGCAATGAACAATAGACGGAGGGCAGAATTTAAAGAATTTTTAGATGACGGGGCATAAATTTTACGGTTATACGGCTATAAAATATTTCATTTTATAGACGAAATTTTTATCCTAATTATAAGAACAAAATCTTTCGCTTATTAAATAATGGCGACATTAATGAGGAGCATCCGTCCGAGGTATACGATATAATCGCAATAATCGCAATAATCGCAATAATCGCAATAATCGCAATAATCGCAAGGGAGTGATAATGGATAATGCAAGTATTAGGTAATGGCAGATCGCAACGCGATAAGATAGCGCCGCGTCTTATTAATGGCATTGCCGGCCGAACCCGTGGAATCCTTATTCAAACGAAAAGTAGATTTCTGCGAAGCATAAAACTCCAGACAAAGTATTTTCGGTCAGCTCTACCTGAAATTCAGCCGGTACACTGTCAATGGCGTCACAGTCACGCCCTCATAGTTTCACGGCTGCCGAAATTGCTAGACCGTCTCTTATAATACCCGTAGCGTAGATCTTTTTCGAACGGGTTAAGCAGTTCCCCCTCCCGCGGCCTAATCCACTCTTGCCAGCTTTGGGCGCGGAACTACAGCAAGGCGAGTGTGTGTAGGTGGCTTTTTACCAATGCGCTGACTTCATCCCCCATTCGGTAAGGTCCGAAATAGATTGCCGTATAGGTGGCCGGCGTCCTTGCTGATGCGAGTGGGCCCCACTCGAGGGGAAGCCGATTGCCGCCGATCACGCAAAGCTTAAATTATACGCCCTTTCGGGTCGGAGATGGTGCATCGGAGACGAAAAATTGCAGTCTCGAATGGCTGGAATGGCGAAGTGGATTCGGCACCGGGAGGCCGACTGCGGATAATTACTGGCTGGAGAAACATTGAGATCGGGGCGCACGGTACGTCCACGGAGTCAACTCCATGTCTTTGATCCCGACATAATTGACAGATTCATTTACTCACACTCTAAAACATTATTACTCTTTTTAAATCAATTTCTGAAAGTATTATAAGTTTTCTTCGTTAACGCTCGCTCCAATGTAAGAGATTTGCATTTATTTCAAGGCTCCCTAAATTGCTTCCAGACGTTTTTAATCGTTATATCGATATGCGCACCTCCATGCGTGTCTATGTGTTTTAAATGAAATAGGGAAGCTTACTTCTTATCCATAATATATCGAGGGGTTGATTGAATCATTACGACTTAACTTGCTATGCAATGCTAGCACGTGATGTCCCTGTACTTTTCATCGATCTGAAATCAATAAAATGATAGCCACTTGTATTGTAATAAATTAATCTTAGTCCCAGATTACTTACTACGCATTATTTTTATGCCCAGCTAATAGTATGAATCTATATTATTTTATTACTATTGCCGAAATAATTTCTACCTATTTCATTTGCAATAAATGCCGTGCAATGGGCCGTCATCTAATTATAAACATTACCTAGCAGAACAGGATTTACAGTTGAATCTTTACAAATTCATCTTCAACTGCAGATCATTATCACGAAATAGTAATTTAATCCGCTATATTTCTTTATTGATCAACGTAATAATCTTCGTAAGTCTTCCATATAACGAAGGATTTAATAGATTAACGTAAATGATGTCTCGCGTCTTATTTTAAGCAAGAGATTATTAATAAAATGTAATAACTTTCGATAAAATCCAGTTCGTCATCAGCATCATCAGCGTGACCGTCAATAAAATTGCAATTCGACCTATTTCGGTCAGCCGAAGCAATAAGCTGTTGGAGTCGTCGAGTATCATAACATGATGATTTGTTAAGTTTTAATGAAGACCTATCGAATTTGCATTAAAAAAATTCAGCAGATCTTTTAACAACGTTTAGTTATTTGACGAAATAATGACCGCTAAATATACATTGACAAAATGTAAGAAAAAATGGATGAGTAATTTGAATTTATTATAATACCTCATCGTTGCTTTATTTAATAATTACTTTTTTATTTTATTGTTATATATTAAAAGTGATCCTTGTTTACAAATTTGAAAAATTTGATACCTGTGTAATTATTGCCGGTGGTGACTCGATGACAAATAAGGTTATTTTACTTTTTAAAAAGATATTGAATTATTTATGGAGATAACTTTGATTGCCGAAGTAATTTATACTATTGTACGAATCACGTGTAGATAAAGAAGGAATTAAAAGGATCTCCTAATGAATACATCAACGTTGAGCACGTGAGTTTCGTATGTTTTTTAAAGGCTTGGAAACCATTGTATACAATAAAGGTAATTATATGCTTAAATTTGTAATTTTATGTAGAATTCAGATGATGATGAGATACTAGGGATTTGGCGAGCCGTGACTTATACTTAGTATTACAAATGCGTAGTAATACAGATTTTAAGCTTTGGCGAAAGTAGCGCGAGGATGGCGATGGGGATTTATTCGTTTGGCGGCGGCTCGCCGGCGAGTCCCGAAAGAGAGGAAGGCCCATAGGTAGATAGCCAACGAGATAGATACGTAGTCACATAGATAGATGGAAAGGGAAAGAGAATGAGAAAGAGATCGGAATCAATGTATGGGGTATGGGAGGCCGAGCGACTAAAAGAAGCGACGGCGGTGGCGGCACTATAAAAAGGTAGAGAAAATGGGTGGAAGCGGCAGCAGAAGAGGAGAGAAGAAGAAGAAGAAGAAGAAGAAGAAGAAGAAGAAGAAGAAGAAGAAGGAGAAGGAAGAGGAGGAGGAGGATGGGGAGGGGGGAGAGAAGGAGAATAAGGCGAGGAGTAAAACAGCGAGCTGGCGAGAGTGTAATTATGAACGGCGAGATCTGGTGAGGTAGATAAGGTATTCGGCCCGCGTGATGGATACTTTCAACGTCTATTTCGCGTCTGCTCCATATGACCGGGGAGGCCGAAGTGAATAGATGCGCTCCTCACCTATGTATGCCTGGCCACGCACACACGGGCATATTTCCGATCCTCTTTACTTTCGTTCTATCTCTTTTTGGCCGCGGCCATTCTATGTAAATCGTGCTCGTAAAGTCCTGACACTCGTGAGGTCGAGAGCAGGAGGGACGGACCGGGAGGGTGGCTGAAGGTGGTAGCTTCAGCGGTCAGGCGGGGGAGGGGGCATCGCCTTGCGCTAAAAAGACCTTGCTTTTATACCGAGTATCTTTAATGATCTTTGACGTACGCGATCGATAAGCAACAGCGCGCTCTAACAAGTTCAGCGTTCTCTCTCTCTCTCTCTCTCTCTCCCTCTCTCTCTCTTCTCCCGATGCTTTATTTCTTTTTTTGCGCTGCCGAGTTGCTTTTACTTTTCCCTTTGTGCTTTCGTCGGGGGTTCTGTCTCCTTTTTTGTTTTACGATGTTGAATTTTTTTGCTCAACATTATGCTTCAGTGACCGCGGACGTATACTTGTGTGTGCGGCGGCCCTTAGAAATCTTTGGAAAATCTCAGTCTAATTAATGTCAATGCATGTCCGTAAGAGGTAGTCAAGGGTCTACTATGAAAATTCATGCGATAATAAAGTTTTTGAATTTCTCGTATGATGTTGTAACATCTTAAGGCTAAATACAGACAATGTATACTTCATATCGGTGATTATTGCATTGTATACATTTAGTAATAGCGTTGTATATGTCTTATATGTAATTATTGTCTGACTTTGAAAGGCGACCTAATGATTTTTTCTTTATGTTGGTACAAAACGATTTATATGAAGGATACGTTTCATTTGAAATTACAATAATTTGAAGAAAATATGATTTAGTCTTTAAAGTTAATTCGTTACAAATGTCCCCTTCATTGAGAAATATGTAATTTATCATATCGTAATAAATAAAATGCCTATCATAATCGTTTACAATTAATGAATCAATAATAAAAAGGAATAATATATAATAATACTTATATAATTATGACATTGACTAATTATTGTTGGCTATGCGCATGTATTTATATAGGTTACTAATAAAAAAGAAAGAAAATTTAGGGAATTTAATAAAAAAAAAGGACGAAAATAAAAGAAGAAAGATAAACGAGAAAGAGAAAGAAATATTGAAATTAAAGTAGCGATATCGTATAAGGAAATAAATCATTATGGATTTATATGCCATATGAATAGAGGCTAAAATGAGAAAGTAATTGACATAACTGGAGGAGGAGTGGAAGACATGGTTCGACTGGATTGGCTGGATCGGTTAATCTAACTATCTTATTTTATGGGCTCAAGATCGGAAGGATCTCTCCACATTCAAGAATGCACCACTTTCGTTCTTTATTTCCGCGTAGTAGGAGTTTTTTCGGGTACCGTGGATATCGAGGAGGGTTGCCAAGGTGCGCCTCCGTGACGAGGGCATCGTAAGAGTGACGTCCGGGGAAGGGGGATGATAGTCGTCGGCTCGCCGAGAGGGGGTAGGCGCGATAGAAGGTGGAGGTGGAGTGAGAGGGCTACGGCTGGACGACGGTATGGGGTGAGGCGGAGGGTGGCGGGGGGAGAAGCGGCACAACCCCCTTCCAGGGAAACCGGCCCCGCGTACATTCACTGGGCAACATGTGCGTTTACGGTCCCGCCCAGGTTCGCCGGCCAATAGTCATTAGCTGGGCCCATTAAAGTTCCTCGCAGCGAGTGCACACATGTGCACGAACCCGAATGAACGTGCGCACCAACAACTTGGAGCACGAGAAAAAGAAAGAGGGAGAGGGAGAGGGAGAGGGAGAGGGAGAGGGAGAGAGAGAGAGAGAGAGAGAGAGAGATGGGACGAACGACGCCGTGGCTGTTAGAGCGAGACAGAGGCGGGATAAGGTAAAAATGAGGAAGAGAGTAAAAATATTTAAGAAGAATAAATGTAGATAGAATAAGTGGAGAGAGGGCGGATGAGGGGTGGGGAGGTATGAAAGTTACATCTTTCTATTGTAAAAAGATGATAGCCCAGCTGAAAAAAGTGTTCTTCTTATGTCTGTCTCGTTACTTAATTCCTTTTCACAATCTCAGAGTTTTATATGATGATGCGCCGCCTCGTATATAAGAGCGAATCGACTTACTTGGCCTTCTTATTCATGAAACGTGTCTATGCCGATGCAACTACAAAAAATGTTTGTGAAATAACATTAGCGGCAATGGAGTTCGCCATTCGTTTATTTCGTCAATGATATGTGGTGGAGGTAATTTCGCCTCTTAATGCGATGCTTCCTTCACTGTATACACTTAATTTCATATAAGATTGTATAATCTTCGTATTCTAATTATTCGTAAATATTTCTAACGCGTTTGTTAATGTCTTAGGCTTACGGTCACTTCATTTTTTATTATCCAATTGTTGTTCGTACACTCATAATCCGTGGGAACTATTAATTCCGAGCTACTTATAGCGTCTTCTACTTTTTCTGCCTCACTATACAAAATGTTTTCCTCGCAATAAATATAAAATCTATTAAGTGTGTCAATATTAGCGCATATCTTTACTTAAATTTATTATCCGAGGGTGTATTTTATATCATAGCTCCCTGTTTATATAAAATTTATTACAAATCGATAAAATCGATAACTTTTAAAAGCTTATAAAATAAGGAAAAAATTTATATTTACTATTTTATGAATTCTAAAGCATAATTACAGAGATTTTAGTGAAGACAATTCATTTACTATAAGCATATCATTTTACGAAAACTCAAATGAATAATATAATATATTTTACGATAAAATTATCTTTTGAAGGTCAGGGGAAGTGAAGGGTTACGCGCGTTTGAAAATTCTCGAGATTAGTTAGGGAAGAGTGGGGAGACTACTCGATGTTACGGAGTATGAAGAATAATGAAATAATAATAATAAAAAAACAATAGTGTTGAGGGTTAATGTTAAAGGAATGATCGGGGCGAATATTGATCTAGGGATTGACGAAAGTAGTAAGTAGTCTGATGAGAATGGAGGTGCGATTTCGCAAGTGGCTGATAATGATTTATTTCGTCCTACTGATTTGCAAATTTTAAAATGAAATAAACCCAAGATAATGATAGATAAGAGGATATTAGAAGTGGAGGGAAGTAAGTGAAGTAATGAAGTTTGTGTTGATTAAGGGCCGGGAGTGAGTTTCCCTTTTGTCGGTTAATGAATCATCGGGGAAAGTCGATCGGTTGAGACCGTGGAAGCAGCCCCACGAGCTCGACTCCTCGCCGAGGCGTGCAAAGTGGGCGCGAGTACGCGTGTCCAAGTGTAGGGCGCCATTGGACGGGTGACGGTTCGGCTACAGCCGGCGGCGATAGAGCAAAGGCGACGGGAAGCGCGGTTACGGGGAGGGACACGTCCGAGGGCAGCTGCGGCCAGCCCCGGTTAGTAGCGTATGGGGCTGATGGCGGCGGCCCAGGAGGGCGGGTCCGCCAGGCGACTTCGACGCCACCTTCCCTGCTTGCCCTTGGCTCCTGCCGATCTATCCTCCCAGTCTTGACCTCCTTCCCCTTTTAACGAAGAAAGCGCCTCGGTACGAAAGCTCTCAGGCTTTACAGTCGATCGGAGTTTCAGCAGCCGATAATGCTGATGAGGACTGGTCTCGACGAGGAGTGTCGTTCGAGGCCAGGGATAATCGAGCGACTCGATAATCACGGTCAACGAAAGAGCGTACGAGACAGGTGTGAGAGTCGCTAGTGAGCCAGCTAACTAGAAGAGGAATCTATAAATAATGGGACTGGAGAGAGAAGAGATAAGGGAAATTGAAAGGAGGCGATAAGGGGGGGAGAGGAAGAGCCGATCGCTTCCTGGCTTCGTCCGGAGAACAACTGGCCCGAGTCCAGGATGGCAGCCGTCGTCTCGGATAAAGGCCGGTCGGAGGGATTTCACCTGGCGCGAGGATGTGACTCCCGCTGGGACGCGCCGATTATACCTCTCTCTCTCTCTCTCTCTCTCTCTCTCTCTCTCTCTCTCTCTCTCTCTCTCTCTCTCTCTCTTTCCCATTAATATGTCCGAGCCAATAGTTATTAGATAGACCGAGTGGTAGAAAGAGAGAGGGAGAGAGAGAGAGAGAGAGAGAGAGAGAGAGAGCAAATATTTCGAAGTGACGCGTCAGTGGATCGAGAAGACCGAGGACTCGTGCAGCCGCTGAATTTGCGTATGATTATTTATCGCGTCCGAGAAGAGACACCGGCTGCGGCGCAACGACCTTTTCTAGCTGCGTAGAATATCCGTCTCCCCTTCGTCCCTCTCTCACTCGGACGTTCGATGTCCCCGTTTTCAGTCAGCTTAGACATTGTGATTCTTCGATCGGATGGGATCGTTGGATCAGCGATCGTTGGATCAGCCCTCGATCCGATCCACCTTACCAATGGCTTACCGCATTAACAATAATATGGAATAATGGAAAGACGCTCATTTGACGACCTACTTTCGTCAATTGCTAACAATGTCTGCGTTAATTGACACACACTGTATTTAAATTTAAAGATTGGAAATCTCTTAATCCTTTCGCTGCTCTTTTCTTACTTGGTCTTGGAAAGTGGCTCTGAATGCCTTCAGCCACTGAAAAGTTCATGAATCGTAAATATAACGTCCTGTGGAAGCGGCACCGAGTCGCTCGTATATAATCTACTAGCGATAAATTCACATTTATTATCATGTCTAGGTAGGTCTTGCCGGCGATTCTCGGGGAATCTCACCTTATCCGATCCAGGACTTTCGCTCGATCACCTCTACATTACATGGGACAGCATTTGTAGCTTCGACTTAGCTCGGAGCGCTCGCGCAGGACTTGTCAAAGCCCCTCGATTATATTGTTTATATGATTAAACGGACGTAAGACGTGAAATTGTGTAAAAGTCATGTAGAATTTCATATGACACACTTGGACAGCGTATTATCGAGGTTACTTCGCACCTATAGATGAGGAGTCTCGGTGTAATAACGAAACCCTGTTATTCACAACCTGTTATCCTGCTATTACACGAAGCGCGCCGAGCCGTAAGCTGATTTTTCGAGATTTTCATTACATGGTATACGTAGTTGCCGACTACATTGAAATTATTACGAATTGCGTCAATGAAGTTATGGATGCCCGAGTTTCATTCGACCGTCATCGTACGAATTACATTCATTTTTATCCAGACACGCATTATACGTCACACGACGTTCATTATACATGTTTACGTAGACGCATTGCAGCATTATCGAGTAGATGTTGGGGGGGGGGGAATGAAAAGCCCGAGAAGCAGATCGTATTATGACCGGAGGAAGTACGTGGAGCGTCACTCGTGATAAAACTAAAAATGTCCGTTGATCAACGTTAGCTGACGAGCAATTCATTTTTCTTCATTGATATCTCATTTAATATTATTATTCTTCATTCTCCATCCTCGTCTCGCGTTCCAGTAGAAACAGAAAGGAATTTTTTCACGTAGTTGAAAATAATTTAGCTACATAAGTGATATCTTACACGGGGATGCGTTTAGCATCGTTCGAGTCTCATGGCAATCTTCATCGTCTATATCTGGGCTTCGAAATCGAAAATGAGTCGGCACAATGCGACCGACGGCCAAAATAAAACGAAATGCGTGCCGAGCTTCCGAGATATCAAAGTGCCTCTTCATCCTCGGCGCTGGGACTTTTAGATCTTGATCCGAAAGCGTATGGCACAACTCCCCTCTATATCTGACAAATCTGCTCTGCTTTATTAGCACTGCGCAAGTAGTTCCGAGGGGGGCGGGGGGAGCATTTTTTTTTTTTTTTTATGAATCAGGGCGACGGTTCGGTGATACGCTAAGGCTCTTATTGTCTTTTTTCTTAACAAAGTAATCATTCCGTCGGAAGTGCTTGTGGATAAGTTAAATTATTTCACGTGGGCGCGCCTGCGCATAACGCCTCCACAACACATGCTCAATGCGTGTACAATGCGCGAGGGAGCATTCGAGTACCATCGGCTAAGTGTCTTGAATGCGTCTAGCAATGTCAAATATGTGCAACTTTTCGAGCCCTTCTCCGAGTCCTTCTTACCGAGGGAAGAATGCGTCGCCATTGCGATCCATCGCTCAGCTCCCATTACGTATTCAGCTTATTAACGGCATTGTTGTTATTGCCTTTGCCACCGATGCGATTGTAAGTCCGCTCGCATAAATCATTCTATTGGTATTTCCGCATTATTGATAACGAACAGTCGGAGGAAATAATTTATGACCTCAATCTTACCTGTAGATTTTTCAATAGTCACCTTCAATCTTACTTTGATTTTTTGTTAGCATATCGTTAATTAATGTTTTATAAAGCATGAAGATATGGGATCAAATATCGAATATGATTATGAAAGCAAAAAATTTATGGGGTCTCTTTTGGAAAAATCATCTTAATTTAAAATACCTATTATTTGTACATCGCATCGCTATTATTATTAATATTGTTGTTGCTAATATTGTTGCTAATGTTGTTACGTTTTTTTCCTCAAATTATTATAAGTACGGTTCTTTTTTTTTCTTTTTTTTTTTTATAGAGTTACGGTGTAGGTAAGATATTTGGCAAACAATATGATTGATTGAATCTTAAAAATATCCCCACTCTCGATCGAGGGAATGATTTTACAAAAATTATGAAACGACGGTATTAAATGAGCTTGAAGCTTTTTATCCGCTTGTGTAATAAGAAACCTTAACTAGATTTGTAGAGTCAATAAACAATATGAAACAGGTGGGTCTTTGGCAATATCAATTTCAAGACTCTGCTTAACTTTTTTACTCGAAAAATCATGCGATACGAATACCGAATAAAAACGGAAGCAAATATCTTTTTCATCGAGCTAATGAGTACCTTGATCCTTTCCATTGTAAGTACGTAACGAGCAAAATGATATTTGAAAAATTTGTAATTACAAGGGCCCGACACACTCCATGCATTCGCTGAAGGTGCGCGGGCCGGGGTGGGGTGGGTTTGGGTGGTGGAAAGCGGGGGGGGGGTCGGAATACAGGGTTTAAGGTAATCGATTGGTTTAGTCGTGGGGGAGAGTTATGCGGGAGGGAGTGACAATCTTGAGAGGGCGATGCGAGGCAAAAGTTGTAAATGAGGGAGAGGCATTTAGCCGGACGAGAGTCGGCATTTCGAGGCCCGGAGTCGGGCATTTTCAAAATAACGGATCGAGTGCTGATTTATAATGTAATGGAGAAAATGAGATTTGAGCATGGAAGTTAAGGGGAACCGCAGCGTCCTCGGAGCGCTGGAAACTCATCCCCGGAACAAGCGGAGCGAAAAAATCTACGGGACTCACTCCTCGGCCCTAATGAGCTCGACGCTCCTCGGGCCCTCCTGAAAACCTTACATCTATAGGTGCGCATAAGGCGCTGTGGGAGCGAATATTAGCTCGCGAAGAGACCGAGGTAGACTCCCATGCTCCGGAGAGGCTCCAAAGGCGAGGCATACCTGTCGGGACCTCTGCGCCCGATCCCGGGGCATCTTCCTCGCAATGTATATATAGTACGGCATTAATTCCTCGGTGGGACGGTTATACGGCGAGGCCGCGAGTGATTTAGTAACTCGCTCCTTATTTTTTCCCCACTCCGCTCGCCCGGCCCCCGGCCCCCGCTGTCTTTGGTGAAAAGAAAGGGTGAGAGAGAGAGAGAGAAAGAGATTGGCGGGAGGAGGAGGAGGAGAAAGATGGAGCCCGTCAATATGTTAATCCGTGAATATAATCCCGCGGTCGAAGATGAGGAGAACGGACCCCCAGAGAATGGAGGCCAGAGGAGCGTAGACGACGACCAAGGTTATTAAGGCCGAATGTTCCCTCTCTATGAGAGGGACGACGTTATACGGGCTTGACGTCGTCGTAAATATGAAGTATCGAAACCCAGGGCTCGCCGCCACTCGGCACTCTAACCGCGACTCGAACCCTCCGCCGACGCCCTCCCTTCCTTTTCCTCTAGAGGAGCTTGTGCGAATATGACCGGCTTACGCGCTCCTCCTCCTTCCGATCACCGCCGATCCTCGGTCCGCCCTCTCTACACTCGACCTCGCCAATTAGTCTACCCTCTCGCCTTCCTCTTCCGACAATTTTTACGACCCACCCGCTCTGCCGCTCCGACTAGGAAAACACGCTCGAGCTTTCTCGCTTTTCAACTTTTATGCATATTCACGGCCCCAACACCACCTAAGGAGGCTCTTTATATGCACGAGTTCCGCAACACTCGCTACCCCCTCCCTCTTTTTCATTACACCCGAGCCTCGCCTTCACATTATCTTTTAAATCAACTAGCCGATTTTAGATACACTTAATACACTTAATTGCAATCTCCATAGCCTTCTCACAAATGACTATTCTATTATCACCAATACACCCAAGTGCGACTCTCCCATAAACATAACTAACAATACGTTACCAGGTAGATAACGTTTGTCCCACAATGTTGCACATTTATTCCTCTTACATTAACTTTTGATTTTTTCTTTCACTACAGCCTCGAGGCTGATAAATTTGAGGAAGACATTTTCAATACTCGCGGATCCGTCATAAAGTCAATCGAAGATCCTAATAAACCGACGGAATTCAGCTTGCGAGACCCTTAAACGGCAAAACTGGCGAAACATGACGAAACGGGCAAGGGGCTACGGGGGCGGGGGGAGATAAAAAAGAAACCGGAAAGCCAAAACAACAATAACTTACAAGACACCTTTTCCCCGAAGTCTAACATGAGTCGAGGTGGAAAAGAAAAGATTGGGCGGGTGGGGGGGGGGGACGTTGAACCGAATCGAGACCAACTGGTAGGGTTCCGAGGAGGCCTGCACCCGCGACCGAATGGGCAGGAAAAAAGTAAGGAAAAAAAGTAAAAAGGGAGGGGAAAAAATTGGAAGACACGAAAGAACTAGCAAAACCGAGAGAGAGAGAGAGAGAGAGAGAGAGAGAGAGAGAGATACACACGCCTCTATACGTATACGTGTGTATGGGAGTACCTAAGCCTGGCTCACGCACGCGTTTTCTTACGTATACACGTATATGCCAGGGGAAGGGTTAGGTGTGCGTGCACACGTGTACCACCACGCTTATAGAGGCGCGTAATAAAATAAAAGATAGAAGTCTCGAAGAGCTCACGCGGCTGCGCGTCCTAAGGATTTTTCGAAAAGGAAATTATAAAAGTCGGACTGGAAATGAGAGGGTCGGCAATAAAGAGGGATGTTTACGAGACATCGGCTCCCGGTGCGAGTGCAGCCAGCCTCGGGAACCGTGACATCCCCGTCGGTTGTTTATCGAGTCCAACGGGAATCCGGGAGATAATATCGTGGGCTCGTCGGTGTGGAGCCTCGGTCTCCGTGTCCCTGTCCCTGTCCCTGTCCCTGTCCCTGTCCCTGTCCCTGTCCCTGTACCTGTGCCTGTACCTGTACCTGTACCTGTACCTGTGCCTATCCGTGTGCGTGGTACGCGGTGCGTGTGCGTGTGCGTCTGCGTGTGCGTCTGCGTCTGCGTGACAGAGTGCGTGAGCGTGTGGCATAAGGCGCGAGACGAGGAGCCGCTCTCTTCGCTTCATTATGCGCCAATTTCGCCGAACCTGTATCGACTTTGTCCTTAACCCGGCTGTCCGCTCGCCCGCGCGCCCGCTTTGTAATATTTAAACAGTCATGGGGCGGTGGGGTTGGGGTTGGGGGTGTGGGGTGGCGGGGGGGGGACGCCGGGACAAATAAGCCTCGCGCACCTAAGTAAGAGCGCGAGAGGATTGGGTGCGCGCGACGCCCCCGACGGCCCCGCTATTTTATGTGACGCTCCCGCCTGTCCCGGTCTTTTATATTATCTTACTCCTTTTCTGTATTCTTTTACGGTTTGTTAGTTTATACGCCCATGTGTGGGTATAACTTTTCTCTGTACGGGATCGGAGCTTTTGTCGTCCATTCAAAACCTGCATTTTTACTCGTAATATTTTGCGACTTTATGTGCTTCTTGATCATGTTTACACTGTAACTTTCTGATTCTAGCTCCGTTTGTTTATGTACCAGCATTAATAATACATATTTTCAGGAAATTTATGAAATAACTTTCTTGTTAAGCTCCCAATAGCGACTCGAAAATTTTTTAAATTTCTCATTTGTATGAGAAATTGTTAACTTTACCTAAAGCAAGTCTAAAAGATATTACTTTCTTATTTCACATTTAGAGTTGGATGAAAAACTTAATAAGATTCCCGATGATTATGGAAAATTATTGCCTTGCTATTACCAGCATTTATTATAACATATTTTTCAAATTTATCGTCCTTTCGAGAAATATTCAGTTTCAACGACACACTCAATTGGAATTCCATTTATATTATTGTTAATAAAAAAAAAAATAATAATAATAAATAAAAAAAAAAAACTTTTTCTATCTAATTCTTACCGGCAAAACGTTACATTCATTCTTTTCTTCTTCATATTATTTTGAAGAGATACATAAAATCCGGGGAAAAAAATCTATCCATTTGATTATGTAAATCTTGATTACTTTTTGTATAATTTATCAAATAAGAATGTTGCACAATGAGACGGTTCTGCGTTGGTATTAATAAATTCAATAGATCTATTCTCGTTAAATCTGGTTGTTAAAAAGATAGATACAAAAATATTATACATTTAAAATGAAACGAGGATGCGAGACATCGATAAAAAAAAAGATCGGAATCCATGAGCCAAGACTGAAAATCCTTGAAAAAAAAAAAAAAAAAAAAAAAAAAAAAACAAGAAATTTTCAACGCAAATGTAATTACAGTAAAAACTTTAGAGACTTTTGTATATTTAGAAAAAAACTTGTGTACGGAGAGTTGTTGTTCAATCTGCATTTTGTAGCTTTGCGAGTAGCTTGTTCTTCGGAAATTCACCGTAATATTGATTTCCTTATACGACTCTGGATATGCGATTAGGTAAATACGGCATTCCGATCACGACGGAGGCTACGCAAAAAATTTTTAATATTCCTTTTCCAATGACAAGTTTTCTTATTTACCCTGTTTATTATTAGAAATAATCCCATGATTCGCAAAGAAAATCGCAATAAATAGTTTATAAAAATCAGCGAAGCCTATTTTGTTTGGAACAAGAATAGTAGTAATAACTTCTTATAATAATTAGTTATTAGACCAATGCAGTTAATGCCATTTAAATTTGTATTTTAACACCTTATGGAATGTGCAAGTTTAATACTTTCTTAACAATCCGAAAAAACTGTTATTGGCTTTGTACACGCGCGCACGCACACATGCGCCGAAAAAATTTTATTTCATATATACGCGATGCCAAGTTCAATTTCATGTAATTAATCATTATTTATACGCCAATTATATATATATATATATATATATATTTTAGCGCTAAATATTTTTAAATATAAAATATACTCGTGTTTCAGAATTGCCTTCGCTCGAGACTCGGAGACTATCGTGCGACGCATTTTCTTTATTACAAACAACATGCAAGTATGCGTAAGTGACTGCATGTAGTTTCGAAATTCAACACGCTAAGTTACATGATCTATCTCTTTTACCGGGATTAATTATGTATTCTGAAAAATAATTTGAATGAAAAGTCAATTTACAAGGAAAAATTTTTTAATTTCCACGAACGTAGGAACGTTGGAACTTGAGAATAATTTTAATACAGCTGATCAATACTTTTTGCGAATAATCGTAAGCGTTAGGATTTTACAATTCGGAACATTCGGAAATTTAAAGAGTAAATTCAATACTTTTATTAAATGATTATCTTTTATTTATTGCAATATATTAACAAGATATATTCGTAAATTTAATAAACGTTCTAGAATTTTACGATCTACTTAGTTTGATAATATTTGTCGTCGACATTTTCTTAATTCTGTTACATTTCACGTATAATATCTTACTAATCTTTCATTTAAAATACATTCATCAAAATACTTATGTATATATATATATATATATATATATATATACATATATATTAAATAACTGCAGCAATAAACGTGAATTTAAAATATAAAAATGGTAATTAATTAATCGATCGTATGAGGCAAGCGTTAACAATTTTATTTTCTATTAAACAATTTATTCATATAAATGTTTATATTTAACTGTATATATATATATATATACATACATACACATAACGCGTTATAATGTTAATTGGTAATTAATTAATTACGCATTTTTATGTCTTTTTTTTGCTTCTGAATTATCGATAGCTATAAAATAATGATTAGGGGCAGTGATCATTAATCATATGATTTCGTTATAATTTTTGTAAGTAAAATCTTTATAGTTTTTATGGGTATGTTTAATTTCGAACACATCAAGATAAATAATTAAAATTCGTTATTTATTTTTAGTTAAATGCACTTATAAACCTATTCATTATGTGCAAGTGATTAAGCAGCTGACTTTCTGAGGCGAATAAATTACAAATTTCCGACTTGTCATGCTGACGATCTTCTCCTTGTATAAAGTCGCTTTTTATTTACATTATTATCTATATTGAACGCGTAAGACTAGTATCCGGCTTCGAATCAATAACGATTGGCTTTTCAACACGCAGCATTAACAAACGATGCAGTCATTCGTATCAAATTCAATATGCTTCGCACTTTCGTTTTTCATAAATACAATGACACTCGGCCCGAGTATATCCAAATGCAATTTATTTGATATCGGCATCTCTTTACGCGGCTGATTTTAATTTTGACAGCAGTCCGCTTTCGATGCGTCAATCTGCAAAATGATAGTGCACTCTCTATGTATTTCAACGCAGGGGAAATTAAAAGCTCATTTGAGCTCTTGACAGTGGATCGTAGAGAGTCTGAATTTCTTGATTTAGGGGATCGTTTTCGAAAGCAATAATTTGCTGCCATTCGGCTACCAACCGAAGCCACAAGTCATTTCCACACCTAACTATTAGGGGCTAAGTCACGGAGATAAAGGATAGCGCGATGCGGCGCAGAGCGAGACCAAGTGAGTAGGAACGTCGGAAAGGGAAAAGAAGAAAGGAAGGGGGCGGGTGGGGTGAGGGTTAAAAAAAAAAAAAAAGTAAAGAGCGATTAAAAACCGAGGGAAAAAAGAGGTATGAGTGCAAACAAGTATATGCTCTAGAGCGCGTTTGGCGCATCGGTAAATAGAACGGGACAAGGATAGAAGGATGAAATAAAATGAAAAAAGCATTGGTGCGCGGAGTATGAACAGGTTGCGGAGGTTTTTAGCTACGGAGCGCAGCTGCTTGAGATCAAAATTACTATCGTCCGACCATTGCATTACCGCGAACGCTTAAAACCGATAATAACAATGACGTGACATGAAGTTTTACGAACTAAATGGGCCGCAATCTTCAGACACTTCATAAAATACTTAATAGTGCCGATGATTCTGAACGTGAGCTTGGAGAGGAAGCATTGAGTTTGAGAAAATTTCTCATCAAAACGAACGAGTCTTCCTGCATTTGACGAAATAATTCTGTATTATCACTACTAATTCATCCGAAATTCTATGTCATTTTAATGTAGACTTCAATCTCGATTAACGAGTCGGATAATTAGCTTATTTGCCGAGTATTTCGCAAATTAAGGGGCTGCTTTACATTCAGAAGAGTTAGAATCGATTATTCTGCACGTACTTTCAATGTTAGTGAGCACCATTACATTGCGCATAATTCAAAATTAAATTTATCCGAGAAATAGGTCGAAATGCACACGATGCACTTGACAGTGAGTCCAATAGGAATTATTAAATAAAATTAAATTAATATACATTATATTCGCTAAACAAGGCCAAGTATTTCCTTCATTTGTTACTGCTTGAAAACATATTTCCTCTATAAGGCTAGTACTTCTATGTAATCTGTCCACTCTAGTCTAATGCTTTTCAAATATTGACCAGTTGTTTTTTGATACTACTTTATCATCTTGATGGTGCTTCTCACTGTCATTACAAGCATCTAATAAATAACCACGTACGACATGCATTGATAGCTGAAGCGAGACCTTAGTTGTAGTGGTCACCGAATTACGATGAAGAATATCTTTTTATTCGAATTAAGCTTGTTTCATTGAATACTTAGACCCACTATAAGATAATCGAATCTTCGATACTTTCATTACAACCGCCAAGTGATTGTACGCTAATATACTCGGCATTATTCACTATCATCTTTCTAACTGCATAAAATCCATATTGGTTTACACGTATTGCTTTAGTAAATGATCAGTGAATTTCAAGATTCCATATCGGCTGACTCATATTTAATACATTTCTTCCATTTTAGATTACTAATTGCAATTCAGAAATGACATTATAACTCGGAACGAGATTAATCGTACGTTCAGTACTGTCCATTACATTATTAGATAAACTTATTTCTTGCCAAACAAAATATAATACGCAGAGAAAAATCTCTATCATTTTCTATGCAAGTATAGAACTCAAATTTAAGTGAATTTTTAAATTTAAATTAATAAATATTGAAAAAGACACCTGAAAGTAGTTTTTATATCGAAATTTTTTAGTCGCTATAACAACTATATCAGTTTTTATTTATATCAGTACTTATAATTTTTAATGTCATCGATTGAAAATAAAATCCATTTATCAATATAACTAAGCCACTTACGTAAATATAATCAGATATAATAAAAACATATAAACCTATGTATTAATTTGCAGTTCGTTTATTACAACTAAAAGAAATAATTTTAGTGGGTTTATAACATAATAAATAAAATTAATTTAAAAAATTATTAGAATAATAACTTGATATAGATAATTTTTTGCATTACAAATTTTTAACAAATTAAAATATTTAATTTACTAATATATTTTATACATAATGCATCAATTGCTTCTATTTGTCCATACAATATAAAAATTATTTGTTACAATAAAAAAAAAAAAAAAATGAATTAAAAGCATGTTTATGTTTTCTCCGAATTTAAAAGAGGGAAAATTTTTTTTCCTTTGCTAATGAGTTACGTTAAGTATTCGAAAACGATCAACGGTAGAAATAACATTATTTTATTTGTCGGTAGGAAAGTATTCGAAAGTTTAATAGCCGGAAGGTGTATTTATAATTACGAAAATGAACGTATTTTCTTTATTAAATATTTATTTATGCATTAAATTTAATTATTCTAATTTAATGATTCAGCAGTAAATAAAGTTTTTCAATCTATATATCGCTGGTAACTATCAGATTAATATTTAATTATAATGTGTAAGCAAAATAGTAAGTAAAGATCATAATTATACGTAATTTAGTAAGAACTATTTGCATTAATTGAAGCAGTGCATAAGTACGTGATTATGTATAAGGAAGATTGCATTATATTTTTAAGATCGGTATCAAGATACATCAGATTGATATATGTTGCAATAACGATGGAAAGCTGTAATCATGATTTGCTCTTATACATATTGTCGTACCGATAATTATTCGCTTGGAGCGCGGATAAAAAAGTAAAAAAGCCAAAATGTGTGTGAAGGAGAAAGATAAAAATAGGCTAGTTGCTCTACAGACATCGAGAGTAAGAGAGAGAACGGGATGGATGGTTAGGCATGTGTCCGTGTCGGTGTGCGGGGCGGGGGATCGAGGTGGAGCGGAACGAGAGAGTAGAGAAAGAGAGAGAGAGAGAGAGAGAGAGAGAGAGAGAGAGAGAGAGAGAGTGAGAGAGAGAAATAGTAAACGGAGAAAATAATCGAAGAGTTAGCGTCGCATGATGGGAAAAAAGAAATGGGAATGAGGATGATGGTTTGACAGACAGGAGGCGTTCACGAGGGCGGTTTCTAACCTTGCTCTTGCTTTCTATCCGTCTGCCGCATGTTACTTTTAACTCCTCCTAGGAGTGCCTTCCTCTTCTCTTTTATATTATTCGTAGAATTGTTTCCACAAATTGTCTACTGTGTTGCTCCGGAGCGGCCCGCAGTAAGCCCGTACTAGTAGTAGTAGTAGTACTAGTAGTAGCAGCAGCAGCAGCAGCAGTAGTAGTAGTAGTAGTAGTAGTAGTAGTAGTAGTAGTAGTAGTAGTAGTAGTAGTAGCAGTAGTATTAGTAGCAGTGGTAGTAGCAGTAGTAGTGATAGAAGTGGTAGTAGTAGTAGTAGCAGTGGTAGTAGTAGCAGTGGTAGTAGTAGCAGTGGTAGTAGTAGTAGTAGCAGCAGTGGTAGTAGTAGTAGTAGCAGTGGCAGCAGTAGTAGTAGTAGTAGTTCGACTGCTTTATTTTGACTGTTTCGTTTCGCGCGTTACAAAAGCTTTTGTACCTCTTATATTATTTTCTACCAAGATCGGTCATTAGGATATTATATTAATGGGACTGAAGTATGTTTCAAGCGCAATATCTTATAGGCTATTATATGACCTCAAACAATTATTATTATAATTTTATGAATTCATTCTGTCGAACTGATTGACCGTCCGTGTGAAAAATAAGATAAAAAGAACTTCTTGATTGTAAAAATTAAATTCATTTATATTGACCTATTGATTGATTTCGATAAAAAACTCTTTCCCTTTTTTCACGTAAAAATCACAACGTCCAACTCTCTCTCTCTCTGTCTCTCGTCCCTCTCTCTTTCGCAATAAAATAAATTGCATTTTTAATATCATTTTTCAGGAATTTGCAAATCACGCATTGAATCGCGGTCGGAGGAAGGGCAAATAATTTGTTAATCTGAGCATTGATATGATGTCGATAGAAATTTCAAGAAGATAATTGAAATGAAAATCTATCGAGGAAAAATAAGAATTACAGGCCAGGCGGCGGAGACACCGGATTTATCCAGGACTGCTAATTTTTTCAACAGGCAGTGGCAGCAGCAGTAGCAGCAGCAGCAGCAGCAACAGCAGCTCCCTTGATCAGGGGCGTCGAAGGAGTTCAACGAGTTCGGATGTTCGCGATCGATCATGTTCCGAGGCGCGCATTCGCAATTGCAATCCATCTGATCAGTGTGAGATGAACAGCGAAAAGGCTTGTAACGCCAAGGAACGAAGTGACGTTTCATTTGTGGCCGAGAAGATGAGGAATGAGCCCCTCGTAGCCGGGAATCGTACATGACAAATTATCAATAACTTTCCTGTGACTTTTGGCTTAGAAGAAGACTGATGATGCACTCCGCAGCCTTAAATTTATCTGTTGCATAGTTGTTTCGCAAGGCAGAGGCGATTGCTCAAGCTTTCTTCTGCGTTAAAAAGCCAAATGTAGTATATATTTGAAGAACTGCCTCTCGATAATAAGTGCGCGAAATGTCCATACCTATTTCTTTAAGGGCTCTCTCTCTCTCTCTCTCTCTCTCTCTATATATATATATATATATATATATATACGTACGCATGCGAATAAGTGTATGATTAGCTGCGAAAAAAAAAAAATTATTTTAATAAATTATTTCATTTCACGAGGATGATTTCTCCCTGATTTCATCGTTGAATCAAAGAAATAGCCAGTCGTATTAAGTGCAGTCACCTGTAATAGTATTTGAATTATGTCATAGTATTGACAGCCTTATTTCTAAATGAATCAGGTTGTCGAAGGAAAAGTACGCGTCGTAAAAAATAATTTGTCGTAAGCAGATCAAGCATTTCTTCAAGAGTACGCGGGTACACGCGCGGGGAAGGGAAGGAATTGGGCCAGGGCTTGCAATATTAGCGATTGTGTGGGTAATAAAGGGTAGGGAGCAGGGTCCGGTAGAGTATTGGTGAGAATGCATGGAGCTAAAATACTTGAATCCTTTGAAGAAGGAAGGGAGTAAGGAGAGACGGAGGATAAAAATAAGTGAAAATAAGAAAGGTTGATTAGAGAAAGTTATATAGCCCTGGCGTACAATAGATTTGGCATGAAAAAATATGGTAGTGAAATAAAGGTAAGTAAAGAAGAGGAATTCGATGAACTCGGGTCGCATTACAATATCTTACAAAATGTTTCTTCCACCAAACAGTATGTCAAGTATCAGAAAAATTTATCGAATTAATTAAATAAGAGTCGTCTTTTTGCCAATCCCGGCCGGCGCAACGTTCTCCCAATATAAACAACCCGTATGCAATTGCATCAGTGGCTGAGCGAAAGCCATAAAAAAGGAGCGAAGGCCCTTGCGAGACCTCGATCAAGTGGATCCCCGTACTTTTAATTTTACCGCTGCGATAAATTTTCCGGGGAATAAAAAGTCTTGAAAAAGACGAACACACGAGCCAAAAGCTTTACGCGTCGCTCAAGCTTCACTTTCCGATTGTCGAGCAGCGAGTATCAAAAGACGCGGAACGGCTCCCCGCTGTCGGGGCCCTCGCCTTGCCCCCGCGGCTCTTCTCCTCGCCACGGCACGGGGTCCGAAATAATTTATAGGACGGGCATCTGCATCGTAATTGATATTATCCAGCGGTGCGCGAGTCAGTCCCGGCCAGAGCCACTCTCGGCCGGCCACTCTCCGACGCTCCCCGACGCTCCCCGACGCTCCCCGACGCTCCCCGACGCTTTCGTCGAAAAATACCTTTACCACGACTTTTCGTCTCTCGCCTTACCTCCTTCCTTCGATCGTTAAACCCATTTATTTATTATAATCCCATACATTTCTCTTCCCGAGGCTTTTCTACATTCCATCCAACGTCTATACCTCCCTTCCTCCCATACCATTATCACCACTTACTTTATTCAACAATTATTCCAATCCCAACTTCACTTATTATTCCTACTATCAGCCTGACATCCTATAATCAACATATCTCATTAGCTCTCCACGGTTTTTTATCATTACCATCTAAATTCTTACAATACTTAATAATCCATTGGGAAATCAAACTTTTTGCTTCGCACGTAGTAAACTTATTTAATAACAAACCAATAACTTTATCAATGGCAATCGTTGTATTATGAAAGCCTTCTTATGTACACTGCTCATCTCACGTGTATTGTAACATTATTATACTAAATTATTCATTGCTAGCTCCGACACGTTATCTAAAAGCTTATTTAAAAAAAAATTAAATATAATTACAACGCTTCCTTTAGATTCCATCGGCTACTTCAATAATTATATATTAAAATACTTATTATAAAAATTATGCTACGTTGATTAAATATAAGACTAATACCCGCGTACGCACGTGAGAGAGCGTGTGTAAAGTGAATAGGAATCGTATGATTAATTTTCAGCTAAGGATTATTAGCCATTCTTATTTACGTAAGAAAAACATTAGAGCATTAGATAAAACAACTAATATCATTTATTACGTGAAATTCCTTTTCAATCTTTACATGCGATATTGTAACCTAAATTTATCAAGTATATCGTTAATGTATGAAATGTAATTTACAAATCCATATTATAGTGAAAAGAAAAATGCAAATTTGTATATAATTAAATAGATAAAAGGCTAAATTTTTTATGGAAGTTTTCAACTACATATAATTACAAACTCGATTCATGAAATCTAACTACACATTATAAACGTTAAAATATATTTATCAAGAGATTATTTTAAGATCTTGACATTTCTAATTAAATTAATTACTGGAATACATTAAATGCTGCACATTCTCATTTCCATTTATATAAGTAAAAAGTAATATATTTTTAATATAAGATGAAATTATGATTAATTATGCATTAGAATATTATAACATTTTGTCCTTTCTATAAGTTGCGATTTCATTCAACTGATCGACAAAATTATTATTCTTACCATAGCTTTTGAATGCAAAGCATTATGTAAAGCATTGGCTAGTGGAAGGTTTTGCCATGTAGATGAGAAAAACGAAGCCGTTAGAAATAGTCGAGGAATAGAAATAATTCTTTTTTCTTCTAGCATTTATTTCATTCTACGTTATTATTTGCAGTGAAAAAATTTTGTAGCGAAAGATAAGCTCGGCTTATATAAACGACTTCTCCCTCTTGAGACTTTATCGAATCTTTATCGAATGACACACTTAAATACAGGAGATCGGTATGCGCTCACTCATCCGTGTGCGTGCACGTGTGTATGCTGTACTACCCGTGGGCGAAAAATTTTAAGTCTCTCGAGTAATCGCATCCCGTGGCAAAGTTTCGCAAGCGAGAGAGAGAGAGAGAGAGAGAGAGAGAGAGAGAGAGAGAGAGTGAGAGAGTGAGTGAGTAAGGGAGGGAGGGAGGATGGTGGAGTGGCGAGAGCAAACGTACACCTCATAAACACAATTATCTGCAGAAATGCAAACGGTCGCGCGGTGCCGACCCGCCGTTACTTTATACATCTCATGTAAATGAGTCTCGCATAAGGGCTCGTTCGCAGTTAATAAGAGCGAAGAAAATCGAGCACAAGCGGCGCGCATGTATATCCGTGCATAATCCGAAAGCAGCCATTCGGCGCTGAATCGATTTAACGGACGGTAGAATTATCGTGTCAATTATTAATGCTCGCGGGAGAGTGAGCGAGAGAGGGTGATGAAGAGGTGAAAGGGGGCGGACCAGGTAGGTAGGTAGGTAGGTAGGTAGGTAGGTAGGTAGGTAGGTAGGTAGGTAGGTAGGTAGGTAGGTAGGTAGGTAGGTAGGTAGGTAGGTAGGTTGGTAGGTAGGTGGGTAGGTGGGTAGATGGGTAGGTGGGTAGGTGGGTAGGTGGGTAGGTGGGTAGGCGGGTAGGTGGGTGGGTGGGTAGATGGGTAGAAAGCTTCGTTTCTTCGCTGGATGCGATCAGCCACATATCTTGGATTTTACGCGTTTGGCGGTGGTCTCGTGGCAAAAGAAATGAGAGAGAAAGAGAGAGGGAATGATGGGGGAGGCGGGGGATACGGGAAACGGATCCCTGGCGAAAAATATAATGGTCGTGAAGTACAGAAGAGAGATAGAGCTAAAAGAGCAGTGGGACGTCCATGTCCTTCTTCTTCTTCTTTTTATCCTTATTTTTCTTCCTATCACTTATTTCCTTGCGTTTTTCGCTTTTTTTGTTTTGTGTTTTTTTTTTTTTAGTCGTACGCTAGCGTTTATTCGCTTTTTCTTTGCGAGTAAAACTGCCGCAGCTCTCAAGAAGACGTAAAAGAGCTGGAGATAGGCTCGGTAGGGCCGGAGGGATGAGTATTAGGGATGAGACACGTGGTCGAGCGGGTCGAGGGGAGGCAGTGGCTCAAGTTGGATGAGGTGAAAAAGAGAGAAAAAAGAAGGAAGGAGATGGGCTCCCCTTCCCAATAACTCTCTCTCTCTCTCTCTCTCTCTCTCTCTGTATGGACGGCAGTATAATTAAAATATAGCTGAGCCTCCAGCCGCGCGCTCGGCCAGTGTGCTGCCGTATCTCCTCCCTTTCTCCCTCCCCCTTACTTTCCTCTTATTTTGTATTTACTTTTTCTTCACTGACATCCACCTTTCGCCATTTTCACCATCTCCTTGTCTAATAATTAGTATCTGGAGCCACAGGAATTACCGCTCCCGTTCTAAATTCTCACCTATTTCGAGTCTTACTAACTTGATCTGGATATAAAATTACACAAAAAAAAAAAATAAATAAATAAATAAACTCGTACGAAATTTACTTTCCATTTCGTTCTCGCTAAAATATTAATTTACAAGCAAATATCTATTTTTGCTTAATTAAACTCTTCTTATTCACTGTACTCTAGATACTGCATATACTTACCAACTGTCTACTGCTTAGTCAATCCAGTCCACGTACTACAATATAAAGGTATAGAATACCGATTATCTAAATTAAGTGGCTTTTGCTTATTATTCTACATTTGTACTTGCTGCATTTGTATCAGCTGCTCTAAAATATACAGAAGCTTTGTACGCTTTGCAGAATAATTTAAGCACTCACTCTGTGCGTCTTCGATTTTTAATGAAACCATACTGAACAAAAATACATATTATACGAATTCTCGAACAATGAAATTATCCATAAATGCAAGACAACAAATTCGAATTTCATTATTTTCAATGTTTGATCACGTTACGCGGACTCTCATGAGATTAGTCTTCGATTTCCATTACAAATTATTAATAATTTATACCGGAATACGTGCTGTATGATCACAAGTAATCTAGGGAAAAGGGTTATAGTCCCTATTAGAGAGAGAGAGAGAGAGAGAGAGAGAGAGACAGAGAGAGACAGAGAGAGAGAGAGAAAGGAAGGATATTCAAATTCGTAAAATTTAATTGTAAAGTCACAAATTAAAAATGTCCATTTAATAATATTCGTCCTCTTTCTCACACTTTATGCACCAGAAAAGTTCATCCTCTCTAACAATAAAACCCCGCGCATACATACATTTTAGAAGGATGCAAATGCCGGTACTGTGATATCGAGCTGAAAACCGATCGGCAGAGTGCTTCACGTTCACTCAATATACCAATAACTTCGGTGCACTACGTAGATTCTTCTCACCAGGTCGATTCAGTGCACCAGATTGCACCAATAACCAGCTGTTCTGAACATTTTCGGCGGAGGTTTCACCGACTGTTTCCTGCATCACTCCGGCTTATCTCGATGTCTCCCATATATATCCCTCGTTCCGCAATGCGCCCCTTTCCACCTCGAAAAACCCAATTTTCGCGAATTTTCTGCCCCACCACAAAACTCAAAATCATACGTTATCTTGTACTTTCGAAGACTATTTAGCGTATCGGGAGCCGCAAACAATCGATTTTTGGATAATATGGACAATTTTGGCGATATTTTGGAAAATGGTCAGAGGCTTGGGGGGAGCAAAAATTTTTAAATCATATTTTGTGTTCGTAAATATTATATTTTTGGGACTTACACAACGAATTTAAAAGGAGCAAACGACGCGCAATCGATTGGTTATGAAATTAATTGCGAGAAACAAATTTTTTTGGTCTGAATTTTTGGGCCGGATGAACCCATTGGGTCCGATCGGGTGCCCTTAGTCGGCCCCGCCGCCCTGAAAATTTTGAAGGTTTTTAAGCGACTCTTCCCCAACTGGTTTCGAATTTCCCATATATCTCCCTCGTTTCGCAATGCGCCCCTTTCCACCCCGAAACAACCGAAATTCGGTGACTTTCTCCGCCCATCGTCAAACTCAAAATTACGCGCTTTCTTGCCCTTTTCAAGTCTTTGTAGCGCATCGAAAGCTACAAAGAATCGATTTTCAATGAATTCGAACGATTTTGGCCACTTGATCTTCTAGGTCGATTCGGCGCCCAAAATGACGTTGACGCACCAGGTGGACTCTGTCCCCAAGGTCTTCTTTATGCGCCAGGTCGACCCCATGCTACAGGTCATCCCAATAGCCGATCACGTCCTTCTGAGACGTTTTTCTCCAGATCTCCCTCGTATCTTCCCAACTTGTCTCGATGACTTGACACTTCCATACGTATCCCTCATACCCCAATAACTCTTTTCCTCCCCCCGGAAAAACCCAATTTCGGTCACTTTTCCTGCACATCTCCAAACTCTAAATAACGCATTTTATTGCACTTTACGAGCCTTTTTAGTAGATTTTCAGCAAATACGGGCAATTTTGTCGATATTTTGGAAAACGGTCGGGAGCCGTAGAGGGACGAAATTTTTTAAATCACGTTTTGAGATCGTACATATTAATTTTTTGGGAATTATCGCTCATGGAATGGAATGTAAGACACGAACTTTTTTCGGGCCGGATGAGCTCGTGGGTCTTATCTCATGACCCTCTCCCCTCCCCCCTTACTTCCCTCGTCTAACGACTCAGATAAGTTTTGTTCTTCGAGTCCGTGAGGCCGTTATTTATTATTGTTGAGCCTATAGAATTAATCTTATTAAAAGAATAGAAAAATACTTGAATAAAAATCAAAATAACTAATTCTGGTTATGGTAGGATCGGTCAGTGATATAATAAATGAGATGGAGCGAGTGAACTCTTTACAAGGACTAAAAAATTCTGGAATTTATATTTCTCGGCAATAAAACGTTTACGTAACATTTTTAAGGCTTAGACTTTGTCGTTCCGACTCAATATGTACAATAAAAAGCAACGAATGTGAATCAGTAAAAATTATTTACCATTCTATATAATTTAATGAATAAAGTAATTGAACGTAATGTACAATCTAAACAATATATTTTACAGATATGATTATATAGAATAATGAAAAGTATATTAAATTAAATAAAGAAAAAAAAATATTGGTATGGTTTTTGCTAAATATTAAAACAAGGAGAACTTATAAAAAACCACGTGATCTAATGGAATGAAGTAAGAATTCATTTCTCTCTCTCTCTCTCGACACTTTTCAAAATTCTAAAGTTTATTAAAGATGCTATAAGCGTTTAATCGATTTGTCTAAATGTAAAAGTAACTTATTCTCGACATTGAACATGTATACAAAATAACATAAAATATATAAATCTGATTTTCGATATTACTTTGCGCTTTTGTACAATATTTTCTGCATTTTTCAAACGAATATATTTAGGAATTCTATCCGCATACCGTAATCCCTTGAACGTATTATTTTTTTTTTTTTTTTTTTTTTTTTTTTTTTATATCGCAATGAAATTTATTTTTACAATAAATGAAAAAACAAGATGAGAATATAAGTTAATGAACTTGAAGGTGAATTTTTTAAAAACGTATTTCAAGAGTATCCGGAGTTGCTTGTGCATCCAGACGAATAAGTAATAATTAATAAATTATTATCGCCAATTGATTGATTAATCTATGAATAAAGCTTAAGGGAATAATTACTTTCTGCTTAGCGTGCAATTATCCTCAGCTATTCCTTGCACCTCAACGACCGACATGCCGCAATGGACACCACCATACGTATCCCTTATATTCATTGAAGTTTGCCAAGATTGGAAATTATATCGTATTTTCAGTCTCGAATAGAATTTCTCTATATTTCAAATAAAAAATAGAATCGCGGTGCTAAGTTACATTACTCAAAGTAAACAAATCTGTATTTAACAGTAAATCATAAAAAAAAAGGAATTACATGACAAAGACGTAAGCAAGTAATATTGGAAGATCTACTCTATGTAAAATATGTCATTGTCCTCTGGCATTAGATAAATGCACATCAATTGATTGAAATCGGTTGCTTTTTTTTTAAAGCTTTTTTTTTCATCAAACAAATTTTTTCATCTTAATTCTTATTGGCGATGACAAATCGTATAGATAAGAACAAAATTCTTTTTCGTAAATGAAGGCAAAATGCTTTCGCTATAAAAGCGAAGGCCGAGCTCTGAGTTGATGTTTCCGAGGCGATTTTACTTCATTTCCCTGATTTGACTATATCACCAGATCGAATCGATGTCCAAGGTCACCTTGGTACACCAGGTCAATTAGACTCACCAGGTCATCCAAATAGCCGTACAAGTCTATCTGAAGAATTTTTCATCACCTCTTCCCCTCATTTCCTCAATTTGTGTCGAATCTGTCATATATGTCCCTCCCGTCAGCATTACATTCTTTCAGCCAAGAAAACCCAATTTCCGTGACTTTTCTCTCCCACCACAAAACTCAAAATTACGCATTTTTTTATCATTTCCAAGCCTTTATTGCGCATTGAAAGCCGAAAACAATCAATTTTCAAGAAATTCAAGTGATTTTGTCGATATTTCTCTCCCGAAAAACCTAATTTCCATGACTTTTTCCCCCGACCGCCAAACTCAAAATAACGTGTTTTCATCACATCGAGAGTCGCAAACAATCGATTTTCAACAAATTCGACCCATTTTGGAGATTTGATTTTCCAGGTCAACCCAGTGCTCAAGGTCACATTGAAGCACCAGGTCGACGAAGTAGTTCTGAAAATTTTTGGTGGTTTTTTCACTGAATTTTCCCCTCACCACTCCCACTTATCTCGATGTCTCCCATATATATCCCTCGATCTGGAATGCGCCCCTTTCCACCTCGAAAAACCCAATTTTCGCGAATTTTCTGCCCCACCACAAAACTCAAAATTACACGTTTTCTTGTACTTTCGAAGACTATTTAGCGCATCGGGAGCCGCAAACAATCGATTTTGGATAATATGGACAATTTTGGCGATATTTTGGAAAATGGTCAGAGGCTTGGGGGGAGCACAAATTTTTAAATCATATTTGGTGTTCGTAAATATTTTTTTTTTTAGAACTTATGCAACGAATTCAAAAGGAGCAAACGACGCGCAATCGATTGGTTGTAAATTTAATTGTGAGAAACAAATTTTTTTTTAACGCAATTTTTGAGCCAAATGAGTTCCCGGGTCTATCCAGATGAGCTGATGGGACGTGTTAAACCCCCTCTTCTGAACTCAAACAGCTCACGCAAATTTAAAATTTTTCTCTCTCGAGTAATTGGATGAAATGAAAATCGGAAAAATCGTTTCAGTTCTCTACGTCTACTCTATGTCCAAGGTCACCTAGAAGCACAGGGTCGACTTAGTGTAGGGTTGTTAGATCATATTGGTTAGTGGATACATCGACTTCAGTTGTTGGTAGATATGTACTAATATTAGAATTTGGATTATTAGTAAGTAATGCAGTTATATAATTTTTTGAGTACGCTTTAAAAATAATTAAATATAGCTATTAAATAATTTTTCATTTCGAATGTTATTGCATACTAGAAATTGTCAAGTTTTGTTCATTTCGTTTTTATAAAGCGAAACATTTTTTTAATAATTCTCTTTCGCTGAAAAATTTACTTTAATGAAAAGGGTTTTATTTATCGTAGTCCTATAAATATTAACATGATCATACCAATTTATACTTATACACCTATATATTGATTAAAAGTATTAAATTATATGCTTCCTAACAACATACATATCTTCACAATCCTTGTCAATTTAATTAAATATTCCAAATATTCTCTATCTTCGTATATATCTAGTAATATAAGATATTAAAAAATCTCTATGATGTTTTACATATCGATTCTGATCTGTTTCCAAAGAACAAAAAAGTGTATTAACGATAATTAAATTATAAAATATTCCTTTCGAAATTGTAAAATAATATATTTTTTTAATTACGACCTACAGTACAATAGTAAATCGGTTTTAAAGTTCCTTTAAGGGATCATTTCATTACATTATGAAAGTATTTTTAAACCGACAATTATTTAAGTAGTTATGAGGTTGCTTGTATTTTTACATATTCTTTAGCTGTGTAAATTTAAGTAACATATTCATGAATTAAGGTATTCATAAACTACTGATCCAGGTAATTAAATTGCAAAATATTCCGAATGAAAACGTGGCTCGAAGCTCAATACTGAATATGTTTTTTTAAAAGAAGAAGATTAACAGTGACTCGATGCACAAGTTTTTAGCTCCGAAGCAGTTACGAGATTTAACAATAATATTTTCCATAATTCAAAAAAACAAAAACAAAAAAAAAACAAATGGCGTGTTAAGGCCTTGTAATAAATATACAGTTTAGCATTGATAATGTTATTAAAATGTCTTTAGCGAAATGATAAAATCTCTAGACGGCAATGAAGATTCGGGGGTTCGAGGATCCGTTGAATGCGTTGATGGTCCCTTAATAAATTAATAACAGGCCTTTCGGTAAAAAGTTTTGCCCGTTCCTTAATAAAGCAACGAGTTTATCTAATCGACGGGAACTGGGGGTTCGCGGCATTCACGTAACAACGGTCCGTCATATCTTTTCCTTTTTCCTTTCGCAGTTCTCGTTTTTTCCGGAGCGCGCGTGTCCATTTCGATGCGTCCGGCATCTCGTCCATCGGTGTGACGATCTTTTTCAACGTCGCCTCGCCGAGCCGGCGATCCTGCTCGCCGTCTCTCAACAGCTTATGCATATGTGTGTCGACGGATTGCAAATTACTGCATGCGCCGCAGACCGGCGTACAGTACAGCTTGCCTCCCCCGACCCACCCCCCGTCCACCGTCCACCGTCCACCGTCCCCCGACCCTCATCCCACAACCGCCGCCACCACCACCGCCACCGCCACCGCCGCCGCCGCCGCTGCCGCCGCCGCCACCCAATAACCCCAACTTCATCCACGGCAAATAATTAATATTCATTACGTATTAACGAAGCTATCGTATAAATTACAAGAAGACGGCAGCTTCATGCTGCGAGAGGGGCTATGAGGTGTGTGGGCAGGGAGACCAGAGTGGATCCATCGGTGGATCGAACCACGGCTTGCTGATGCGAAAATCAGCAGAACCATTCGGCCACGAGTGCCGTCGATTCCCGAGAGATGTAGCGGCATGTACCTTACCGACATCATCCCATATTATCGAATATTATTTATCTTATTTACCTCTTACTACTTTTCTCAGTCCTTCTGCAAAGCACGCCTTTTCCTGCGTATTTCTATTTATTAATTGATCGATATTTAAAATCATATCGACAAGCGAATGATGGTTATTCAGCTTTTTAAAACAGTTTACTTATTTCAGAAATTTAAGTAAATTTACGTAAGCAATACTTGGGAAGAAAGTTTTTTTTTTTAAATATAGTGCAGAAACGTTATTACACATCGTGAAAACCTTTTTTAAATTTTATTATTATTAACGTTATTAATAATTTTTATAAGGATTTTAATTTTGTAAGTCGAAATCAGAAAAGAAACACTCGAATGGCTTGAAAATATTACGCACTGTTATAATAAAATTTAAATCTGTCAATTTAATTATTTTCCTATTTATTTTAGGAGACTATAAAATATGATCTACTTGTAACTTTAAAATCATAAAGCCCCTTTAGGGAATGTAATTTATCGATCTTACGTTTAATTATAATTAGCTTTAGCCGCCACTCTGGATAAAATATAAAATAAATATATAAAATTTTGTAGATCATTATGAAAAAGTCGATTGTAATAATAAAGATTTTGGCGACAGTTATACTTTACGTACAATATCTCAATTAATGTTGAAATTGAATAAAAACTTTGAATAAAAACTCTGTATATAATTAGAGCCGAAGATATGTATATATGTATATATAAGCATTTCGTCGTCTAGTGCTTTTCCATTGCAGCTTATTTGCAGTAAATTTTATAGCGCGTCCTCTTCTTAACGTTATTGGGTAAAAAAAAATCAAAGATGTCGACCAAGTTTTCAGCTCGTCGTTTCTTTAAGCAGCGCAACAGATACAGGGACACATTTCATTTGGGAGTTGGACTCGTTTGAGTTTCGGCAGCTTTCTCCTTCTTTCTCTCTAGTCCCGACTCCAGCTATCGACTCCATCTATCTGTTGACCTATCTCTCCTTCCCCGATCCGTAAGCTCCGCAGCAAAGACACGACTATTTCATTTTTGATGCCATAAAGAGTCGTTTTATCGTCGAGCTTAAGGGTTATTGTACAATAAAAGTGGCATTATTATCAGTTAGAGGTGCGCACGGGTGCGCCCTCACGTTTGCGTTTGCCTTTGGTTTGCGCGACTTGCAGGGGGGGGGGAGAAGCAGCAGCAGCAGCAGCAGCAACAGCAGCAGCAGTACCAGCAGCAGAAGCAGCAGCATCAGAAGCAGGACGAAGAAGAAGATGAAGAAGAAGAAGAAGGAGAAGAGGAAGGACCGGCGCAGGCTGTGCGGGGATCGTTGAAAAGAAGACCGAAGTCGTGAGAAGCACGGCTGCAAGAAGTTTATGACTCGTAAAAGCTCGAGACATTTCGCGCGCGCGCCTCCTCCAAGCCACGGGACACACGTACTTCCTTCATTTCTAGTCTCTGTCAATCCTCGCCCATCAGCTTTATCTATTCTCTTCACTTACCTCCCCCCCATCCCCATCCCCATCCCCCGGCCCGGCCCCGTCATTCGCCCTCTGGCATTTATTTCCCTTTCTTTCAATGGCAAATCCATTAATGAATTCATTTTCATAGCCATACGTCTATTTAATGACTGATGCTTTTCAACAAGCCGCTACATTTTATTTCCTTCTACTTCTAATAAATTCTCTAATAAAAAAACTTATTATTTAAAAATTAATTTCAAAATAGCTTGCATTCCTTTACCATTTTTGTATTAAACATCATTTATTGTAAAAAACACTCCAGACTAGCCACATTCAATGAAATGTGTAATATCAAATGAATTTTTACTCTTTCATTCTGCTTATTCTGCTTTTAAACAAACTTCTAAGTAAGAAACTTTAAATTCCCTATGACTGTCTAAGCACATACATTCTCTAATATAAAAATCAAAAAATGAAGAAAAATAGCTCTTCTTTAATATAAATAAACATATAAATCTAGCAATTACGAAAGTAAATCGATAAAACGAAATTATTTTTTATTTCAACAAATTATTGCACTTCGTTTCATTCTGGGCAATATTACGTGGAATACAATCAATACTATGTTTTGTTAAATTTACTTTAAACAAGTATAATTATACAAAGTGAAATTTGACGCAAGAATTCAAAGAGAAGTTGAAGATTTTGTAAATGTACAAGAAAATGTATTGATTAATATTCAATATTGATTAAAATGATGGAACTATGTTGGCTTGAAAATAATTGAATTATTAATATGCCTATATCCATAACTAAAGACGAGAAAAATCCAAAATATAGCCTTCTTTAAATAAATAATATTCTATCGTAAATGTCAAGGATTACTTTAAATCCCTTGTAAAATTAATAGAACAACTGACAATCAATGACATCGATCTATACTAAAATCCTTTGACTTTTATTCAAATTTTTAAATGACGACTAAATTTTATGCGGAATAATTGGAAGGACTGTTGATTACATATAAATAACACTGATTGTTATAATAATTCATGAGACTAATTTTTTCTTATTAGACAAAAATTAATTTATTTTGCATAATATCATATATACTCATAAAACGAGCTGACCTTTCATGCCTTTTTTATGCTGCTGAATTTTTTATGAGAAAATTGCTCACGAACCTTATTTGGAAGATTTCACTCGCTGTTCACGTGAATCACGGAGAGCAATAATAAAAAATCAATGTTCGTTTGCAACTATTAAATTGAAATCAACAATATTATTACCCATCATACTTATATTATAGTCTACAATCTTATCCCCCACGAATTTTATAACAATAATAATAACAATAATAATAGCGATAATAAGAACAGAAATATTAGTAATAATAATATATTTTTATTGCTTATAATGTTTTCAAGTTTTATATTTCGTTAAATCAATTCATTAAAACTAAATTAAAGGCTGAATTTTGAACGATATTAAAATTTAAATAGAGTTGAACAAAAATGTATCATTGGCATTTATTTTTAATAGAATACATTTATATGCAAATCAGATCTATATAATTTAATTATTGCCAAATAAATTGAAGCTAATAATATAAAAATTATAATTTAATTACATTATTAATTATCTATAAAACTTTATTTATTATATTGCTTTAGAACTTCATTTAAATAATTAAATCTTTTTAATAGGTGAATAAATAATTATTTTAGTCAAGAATTTTTATTCTATAATATTACAAGTTATAACTGAACAGTTACGGTAAAAATGAAAAATGAAATAATCGATCGGATTATGACTAATAAATAAAATTCGGCCGACAATATGAACAGTTTGAAATAAAAACCAAGTGATAAGAGTTTTTTTCAATTACCATGATGCATTTTAATTTTCATGGAATCTGTTAAAGTTGAAATGTTATGATAAATTGTAGTGTTTTTATTTCATTTTCTTTAAATTTAAAGACATAAATTAGTAATACAGAAATGAATTGCCATTAAGCTATGACATAAGCTTAATAAATATATTTAAATTATTTATTACTTTACAATGTGATTTTATAAGAGGCTCCTGTAATATTGTAAAAATAAAAAAAACAATAACTTTTTAATTTCCAGAGAAAATTTTCTTTACTAGTTCAGCATTTTAATTATAAGTAAATAATTTGGTTATTGGGGTTATAACATAGGACACATGAGATCTTAATATGAAATGGTATAGACGTTTTAATGAATATCACTTAATTATTGTTTAGTCGATATATTTGAAATGAATACGTAGATTTTTATTGAAGCGAGCGCAAGATTCAAATTTACATTTGGAATTATCAATTTCTTTATATAATTATCGTTAGCATAAACTACTGATTATTGCAGTAAAGTAATTATTATATATATTACTTATACAGATTATGGATATTTTTTACGAATCAACGGAATAAAGGATAGGAGTGAAGTAAGAATGTATGTAAGTTAATGGTTGAAATTAAAAGCGCTTGGAGAAGGATCAGCGGAGCGAATGATGAATAAGAGTCCCTCGGAGGATTTTGGAAATCGTTAGCGGAATGATGGCTGATCGAAGGTTATTGGGGTTATTGGGGTCTGAGTCGTGTCGTGGAGTCGAATGAGGTCCTTGGGCAGGAGCCAGGGCGTATTTCGCAAGAAGCTCGCGTGCGGCCATCGGCCGGAAGTCGCGCTCGTGTCCTCATTGGCGGAAGCTCTGGCTCAGATCCGAATGAGCGATAGACCGTGATAAGACTCGGGTGGACCGCGGACTGCCGTTCGCGAGTGCACTTCCTCCCAGATCGTGCCGGAAGTCCATTGTAAATCTCTCCCCGGGTCTGAGGTAGCGCAAGGCAGGTCTCTGCGCGATAGCGCCGAGAGATAGAAGAGCCTTGAGCTTAAATATTTAGATTAGCCTTTGATCTTCTCACGGCGTTTATCGGCTTGACACCAAGCTCCAGCTGCTAATTAGATACCGGCCATCTGCGCGGATACTAGCGGCCACGCTCAACCACTTCCGCATGCTTTCGAGGAAGAACCTCCCCACCCTACTTTTAACTCGGTCTAATTTCTAATATATTATAGGGTCTAGGGAGGCCGAGGAGACCGTGCCGAGTTTCCCAACTTTTCATCCGCAGACCACCGGATATCATGATTTAACGTCGTTTCGCGCGCATTTCAAACCTCTCGCTCATCGCCACCGCGCCACCAGCGAGATTTCCTAGTTTCTTTTATGTCTCCGGGCGAGCCACGGCGATTATACGTTTTCCCTGCTACTCGACGAGCTCCCTTTCTCTCTTCTCTCAATGGCTCTGTGAAGGTTTTTCACATTGGCCGCGTAATTGGCTGGCCGAAGGGAAAGCCAATCGATATTAATACGAGAGAACAATCGAAAAGCAAGCTATAAATTATTTTAAAAACTCGAGTTTGAAAAATTAATGACGAACTCCATAGTCTTGGAAATAGTTGGTAAAATTTTTTTAGAACTCGATAGTAATAGTAGTAAACTCGATAGTAAATCCTGTAGAAAATCAAATCAATGTCAAAAGTACATGTTCATCTATTACTCAATAAAAATCTTGGGTGGAAAATTTACGCGGCGAGGCGTAAAGCGCCGTCTTATTTTTCAAATACATCGCTAGTTATTAGTTCGGAAGCCGAGGAAATGTTGCACTTATACAGACGATAAATCTCGTTTAAGCTTTCATTGTCAGCTGATAGTCAGAGGCGTAGCCACTATATCGAACTATATGGCCGACATGCAGCGACCGTCAATTGCATCTCTTCCCGGCGAGGAGACGGCGGGCGGCGTGGGGGTGGCGGTGGATGAGGGGTGGAAGGAGGGAGGGAGGGAGGGGGGGTTAAGGGGTTGGGGTCGGATGAGGCGTTGGCAGGGCCCGGGCGAGCGCAGGGGCGTGAGGGAACGAGGGGACGGCTAGTCCGAGCCAATCACGGCGAAGCCATTCTCATACCGGAAGCCGGAAGTGAAGAAATCTCGTTTGGTCGGGAGCTTTCTCTCTTTTTTCGACGGAGCTGACGCCACCTCCGCCTCCACCTCTCCCGGACTCCCCTCGCGCTCATAGCCACCCCCCATGCCCCTCGGGCATCCGTACGCAGTAGACGAAGTAACAGCCACGAGACGGAGTGTGTGCGGGGCGGGAGGGGAATGACATCGGGGAAGTGAAAAGGAACGGGGACAGGGGTGGGGAGAAAGAAGGCGGGGGAGGATATTGAGAGCGAGTCTGGCAACGCGCTGGACATAATTTCCGCCCGACGAGATCGGAATTGCTAATGACGTCACAACCGCCTTCGTATCATTCGCGTTGAGCTCTGGCGGTTGAGGCTATTTAACGGGAGGCGAGCAAATGGCGATGGCTCCGGCCGATGAAAAAAAATACCCGGCTTGATGTGCCCCTCCCTACATGGCGTCGTTGGGAAATTTATTTTAATTAAAATACATCGCTCGCAATTTTCTTTTCCCTTTAAAAGATCCTCTAATTTCCTACTTACGTCATATTTTAATTTTTATTTAAACTTACGCAAATTTCATACACTTAACTTGTGTCTCTCTCTCTGTGTGTGTGTGTGTGTGCGCGTGCGCGTGCGTGTGCGTACGTATATTATATACGTATAGCTCTGTAATTAAAATAACCTTATATTAGCATTATATTTATCTTTATATTATAATCATTAATTACATTTCCAAAATTTAATATCCATCGGAGCTTATTGTGTTAATGTTTTTTAAATTCTCATTAAAATTATCATATTAAAATCACCGACTACAAAAAAATGTATCCTCACATGGAATATATTATTTTTATTTATTTTTTAATCATTTTTGCTCCACGTGAATTATTATTGTTCTTAATGAAATAGGAATCAAACAAAATTTTTGAAGCAATAATTAATTGACTGATCTATTCAAGTGCTTGTTGAATTCATTACAGTGAAGTACATTAGCTAGAATAATTATCTATTAAACCGTATTATTAGATTATAAATAATTAATTATATGCATTATGAAATTTTAATTGGATTATAAAGTTCATACAAGTATATATATACAAAAATTATTCATAGAATTCAAAATAATAAATTATATTTACAATGTAATAAAAGTAAACGTAATGTATGTAATTTAATATACGAAAGCAAATTTTTAATATTTTACTTATTAAATCAGAAGATAAGTGCCTCTCATAATAATAGGTTAGAGTTCATTATTTATTTTTAACTTGATGAGTTTGCGTGAAAGCGTAATTTTAAGCATAAAAAAATCATTGTTTTTCTAAAATAGAAGTGAAAGGAATATAAATCAAAAAGAAATATCGGTTAGCTCACAATTGTTGAAAACATATTTGTCAGGGTAATTTAAAAACTTTATTGCATATTGTAAATTCTTTTGTAAAATATTAATGTAGTATTATAATATTTAATTATAGGCTAGTAATATATAAATAAATGTATTGCACAAGATTTTCCGGTGATTATAATTTGAAAACAGAATGGAAGATTTTTGCTATTAGCATTATCGACGTGTTGACTACGTAATGGAATAAAAGTAATTCACAGCCGATAAATTTTGTTTGAATAAATACAGTTATGCCGGTCTTATACAGTTTAAAATTAAAGAAAATATTTTATAGTTTTGATGTTCGGTTGATGAAAAAGTTTTTTCTTCGATTAAAAGAAATAGTGATAATTATATAATCGAAAAATCACGTAAATCTTATAAAAAATAAGTCTAACTTGCAGTTAGATTTTAAAAGATTCAACAGCGTATCATGATTAATTATCAAATAATATAAGTTATTTATGGAATAGTACGATTTTTGAGTAATCGAGTATTAATACTCGAGTTTTATCGAGTAATAAAGTGTGTTTTCTTCCGTATTTCAGTGAGTATAATAATTTAATGCCAATAATTCGAAATAATAATAATAATAATAATACAATGTGAGCTAAGTGCTGGTGAAGAAAGTCTGTGTGGGATAATACCATAAAATCCTTGAAAAGAGCGAGACATTTAAATAACGAAGTTGGAAGTTGTAAAAGAGAGGAGATGTGTAAGGGTGAATTAGCGAAATAAGCTTAATCGATGAATTGTTTAGATTTAGCCTGGAAGTAAGAAAAGTAGAAAGCGTAATGAAGACGAATGAGGATCGAGCGCCGCAAAAGGTATTATAATTGTTGCAAGTGCGAGGAGTTTTCCTCGGGGGAGCCTTTCGCGTATTTTTCGGCTCTGAAGAGCGTGCAATACCTCCCTGAATTTCAATGGGGATGTCAGCCTCAGTCCCGTCGCACCCCTCTGTCCTTTCTCATCTCTCAGGCTCGATTTATTTCGTCACACATGCCGCTCGAAGAGCTTTTTCATTAGCCGTATCTCTTCTCCCTTGGCCGCCGTGAAACCTCCGCCGGCATTGCCACCTCGTCCCTGAAATGCACTCCTGTCCTGAGGTCCGCGGACATTTTTAATTACCGAGGGCTCGGCCTCCTTCTGTCAACTGCCAACTGCGTACGCTCGTATCATTGAGTCCTCCTCTACGCGCTTCTGTCCCTCCAATGATATCCTCACTTGCTAGACATCGGGATTCCCCTGACATTTGCCCGCCGCGCAACTCACCTTCTTACGCTCTTTTATTATCCCACTCTCGTTAATCAAGGGGACCTATTCATTTTCGGTCTAATCAAGTCCCATTCCTAACAATTCCCTTCATCGTGAGGAGTTTTTTTTTTTTTTTTTTTTTTTTTTTTTTTAACAATTCTTATTACTTCCCTTGGACCTAAAGTCGTAAAATCACGTGATTTCCCTGTCATGCGTCGTGTGCCTATTTTACGTAGGTATAATAATGCGGGGAATCCCGGGACAATGTAGAATGTCGATGGTGCGCGGAGTCAAGGAATAGAAAGGATGCGGTAACGTCTAGATCCTCCGATGGGATCGGCTGCGGGAGGGGACTTAACGCCTCGATAAAAACAAAAGGGACGCTATACCGAGCAAATGTTATCGCGGTAATTGACTAAAAGTTCACGATAAGTGCTCGGGCATTCGGCAGGACGCATATATCACGTCAATTTGCGTACAATTCGCAGGAGCTCTTGGGCTCGGGACTCCCACGGCGGACTACGACTCCTCAACACTTAGCCGACTCGACACCGCCAACGCGGTCGCAGGATGCATGCATAACCCTGACAGTCGTAGCCTGATTCTTTACTTTTCAAGATTCCGCCTCGCATCCGCGACCGACGTTATTATCGAGACTCCGTTTCGACCTTTTGCATAAATCGCGCCAAGCTCGCGGTACCGGCTCTCTATCCACGCTAATACGTTCACTTACTAATACGTTTCATGGCCTCGAAATTTTTATACTTTAAGTTTTTACGGGACTTGGAGCCCCGATAACGTTATTATTAACTTCGGAGCCGCTATTAAGGAATATAACGAAAATTAATGGACTGAATTAATTTCAATGATGCTCGGTGTAAGTCAAGCTCGCTTAAATGTAGCCAAGGAATCAACGAACTCGGAAAGGAAAGCTTTTAAAACAGTGCCTCTGCCCCGGAGCAAGTATTTTTCAAAACTAGAGAATAGAGCAGAAAATCAATAAAACAGTTATTTATAATACCGGCCCCGTAAAATGCTTTTACCCTTCCTCTACAGGAAGTAAAAATTTTAAAAGAGAGAATAAAATGAAACGCGTTAGCTTAGACGAGCACGTTTATTGGGGGACTATTTGTAAAATAAATTTTCGCTCCTAAACGGCAAATAAGGATTATTTAAGCATTTCTGATGTGGGAGTGACGCTGCATTTGTTTATAGAATAGAAAGGATAAAAAAGAGTATCGCGTCTGTCCGGGAAGGTTGAGTTATTTATTGTAAAAGAATTGACGGTACAAATGAAAAATTTTGTCGAGCTCGCCGCTTGAGGTAAGGCCAAAAAAGTAAATGAAATGGATTTTCCTTGGGATTGGGCTAAGACGAGGAGCTCAAGTATTGGCAATGGGAATTGATAAAGCCAATTTGCGGTAGGCAGAAGAAGGAATCTAAGATCACAGATTTCGGAAAAAGTAAAAATTCCCTTTCGGATAGATATAAAGTTACGCGGGGCGTCGAGACTCGGAGCCCATTTTGCCCAGCCATTGTCCAGCCATTGTCCAGCCATTGTCCAGCCAGCAGCCAGCCAGTGCCCAGCCATTTTACGAGAATCGAGATATAAAGGATTGGTTAACGCGCTCTCGGCTAAAACTTTGGCTGGCCGTCCGAGACGCGCGTTCGGTTGAAAAGCAGAAGAATAGTTGGGCGGGGAAAAAAGTAACGCGGGCCTCGAGGGCGAGGAAAATACTTAGAAAGCGATAAAAAAGCGGGCGAGTGAGCGCGCGAAAGCGCAAACATCCTAAATTTTGGAGTTTTAGGGGCGGCTAGCCGAGGGCGAAGTTAAGGCGTCGGGCAGTGGGCGGCGGGCTGCGGGGGCAGCGGTCGGGGAGAAGAAGGAGAAGGTCCGCCGGCATCCTAATGGTCTGGGGCTGCGTGTCCCGACCTGGAGTGGGCGTCTGCACTCAGACGATGTGGTTTCGTGGCCGGCGGAGCTCCCGGACTTCTCCTGGCCGTTGGAAGGGCGTCACGCCGAGTGAAGACGGACGTCGCGACGCTACCATAAATCCTGGGCTTACTCCTAGGAAGAAGAGTCCGCGACGCTCGTGGTAGGAGTGCCCTAAGCGGGACTAACTGCGACCGCCTAACTTTTGCTCGGCGACAACTTTGATTACAACGAGCGAGAGCCTTGCCCTCCCCTCCTCATCCTTCTCCTCATCATCCTACTGCTTCTTTACGCTACCCTCCAGTACAGAGAGTGAGAACACAGACAGGCAACTGCTCTCGCTCCCCCCCACCCCCAGTCGCTCAGCTTTTGCGTTACGGGCCCGCGATGCTCGAATCCACGACTCTTTTTTATTTCTAGCTCTTTAATCGACCGCAATCTATACGTCTTCCATCCATTGGGATGCCGACTCCTCCAGTACCACCCAAATTATCTCTCTGCAGAAGCATCGTCTCGGCCTCTCCTCGCCCTTTTCCGGGAGATCGGCATCGGGAGTCTTACTCCTTAACATTATGGTTATGCACAATTACAGGTGACAATTACATTCTATCAACATCTCTTATAAAATTATCGATACTTTCGAGAGACGTGCATTAATCAGGTACTTGAGTACTATAGAATATTAGGTACGTTAAAGGTTATTGCTCTCTCTCTCTCTCTCTCTCTCTCTCTCTCTCTCTCCTACTCCCTCCGAAGATGCAGTGACAAGCTGTAATTTTATATTTCATCATCGGAGAATGGTTTATCACTCGGACTACCGGATACGTCGACTGCCAGCTAAGAAAAGGTCTTAAATATACGTATACCGTGATGAACGGTCAACAAATTTTCAGCAACGTTATTGTCCAAATGCCAGCGCATTCCACTTTTAGGACAAAGACTCGCACAGTTTTTCTTATCCGATGCTCTCGCAAGCTACTCTATAGAATCGCAAAAATTATTAAATATTAGCAAAGTCTAATATATCAGCGCTCAATGAGTCTTTAAAATCGAGAGAACTACTGGTATTGTTTCGGAAAAATAATTCGAAGAAACGAAAGGGTTATTACCAAAGTGACACCTTCCCCGACTAAATATATATATATATAGACATTATTCATTTATACAACAGAGTCACAAGATTTTTCACTTTCTTGTCTTTACAAAAATCAATACGATTTTTTCGTTTTTTTTTATTTTTGTTTTTTTTTTTGTTTTAACGAAACAACTGTGAGCTGCTCAATGAAAGTTACGATGAAATAGAGAAAGATACCACTGTATTAGCAAATATTAGGTACGATAAAGCTGATTTCGTAGAAATTCAAGGGAAGATTATGAAAATAAACGAAACCTATGGATTATAGATCCATGATCTTTTGTAACCGAAGAGTAACGATTACGAGTGCACGGCTCATTACTCAACTCTGAGCTCTTGACAAAATTTACAAGATGTCTCCGATAGCAATTAAAATATAGCTTTACTTTGAAGAAAACTCGCGTCTGAGGAAAGGGAGGAGACGGCGTAAGCCTAACGACGGGAAAATTTCAATCGACCACCGCCTAAAGCCATATCGGAGCCATTACTCCAGAATAATCAGCGGTAATATCCGTAGAAAATTCAATCGATCCTAGCTGATCGAACTAATCCTCTTCTGATCCAGAGCTCCGATCGCTCCTCCGATCCGTCCCTCATCCCTTTTCGTCCTCGTGAGCCCGCGCGGCAGGCGGAGCTATACTGTCTCCCGACCCCTACCATCGAAGAAAATGAGCTTTTCCCGGCGCTGTTATAATCGGCCATCGTTGGCGGTCGACTGGGTCGGCGATGAGCGGGTGGGGGGCGGGGAGGGGGGAGAGGCTGAGAAGGCAGAGAGGCTTAACCTGCCGAGAGAGACTCGCGTATTTTAGCCCCACGTACCTTTGGCTCGGTCGGCATCGCGAGCCCCATCGGCGCCACGGAGCCTGTTTATCCTGAGCTACGCGCGCCTCGGAGCTCTTCCCAAGTATCCGGACTTATGATGGAAACAATTTAGGGGTTTTAGTGAGTCGAGCAGACGCGCGTCGCAGACCCGAGTGCAAGGAAAGGTAGGCAGGGGTTGTCGCCCGCCGGGTACAGGGGGAACGAGATAGTGAGAGAGACTCCAGAGCGAGACTCCAGAGAGAGAGAGAGAGAGAGAGAGAGAGAGAGAGAGAGAGAGCGACTAAGCCGCAATAAGTCGAGGGATGAGCGCGAGATGCGGCAGAGTCGTCGTAGCTCGCATACTGATATCACCGTGGCTGCCTTTACCTTCTCCTTGAGTGGATGCCCTTTCTCCACATCTCCGAAGCCACCTATCCACCGCCACCCTCCCGACATACGGCCATACGTGTGCGAGACGAAGACCACCCGTCCACCGTCCGTCCACCGCTTATCCACCACCCGGTCATCACCCGGTCATCACCCGGCCACCAGCAGGCCACCACCAGGCCACCACCGTCGGCTCACTCGACTCACTTTGTCGAGAGGCTATATTGCCCAGTCGATTACAAAGGAGGATGGAGCGAGCGCGGGGGACGGGAGCCGATCCGCTCACCGATGCTACCAAGAGGGACGACGGGAACCAGAGAGAAAAATCGCGTTATTCGTCGGGCTGACGTAGCTTCTACCGATGCGCGTAATACTCGATTCTCCTTGCACCCGGCCGTCATCATTCACGCAAACCTCTTTTCATAACTCCAATTTTACGAGTACTTTATACAGTTACACTTGTATTTAATGCGCACACCGACAATGGTAAATATTAAAATCTAGTTACTTACGAAGGCATTAAAATTCATTATGTTTCATTTAATTCGTATACGATTGATTATTAATTCTCTGCCATTGAGTCCTTCATGGCTAATGCAATTTACCGCAATTCCCCATACCATCCTTTGGAATTAGTTATTTTAATGCTTTTGATCCAAGGTTACTTTATTTCGCGTTTTGTTCTTCCTTATTTCGAGCTACCGACATTCCATAAGAGGGTTTTAAAATCCGCTACTAAGAAAGCGAACGATACTCGGTGCCGTGTTATTGATACTTTGCACAGACGCTTAGTAGGTGCGTCTGGGAATTTCGCCTAAATGACATTTGGACGTAATGAAAGGAAAGGGAAATAGAGAAGGTGTATCTACGTCGAGCCTATCCTACGTCGAAATAATAATAATAATAATAATAATAATAATAATAATAATAATAATAATAATAATAATAATAATAATAATAATAATAATAATAATAATAATAATAATAATAATAATAATAATAATAATAATAATAATAATAATAATAATAATAATAATAACGAGCGAATGTACGAGTAAGTCGTAAAGCATCGTCAATAAGAAAGATCGAGCAGGGGAATGAGTATTTTACAATACGTGGTGAGAGAATGGATAGGGACGGAGGGGAGGGATGGGGCATGTACGGAACTGAAAGAGTTCAACAGAAGCGAGAAGTGGCAAAGGAAAGCCGCGCTTAAGCGGCAAGGATGGAAGGACGGCTCGTAGCCAGAACTGATTACGTATTTACTAGAATGGCGAGGTCGAACGGAAGAGAAAATTCGCTTGTTGGTACCGCGGCTCCTGCTCCCCTCCCGCGCACCTCCATCCCGCCATCCACCCGCCCGCCTCCATCCCGCCATGCACCCGCCCACCTCCATCCCCCTTGTCCGCCCTCCGCCGCCCCTGCGCCGCCTCTGCCCCTCGACGGAGCTCCCGCCACCGACTGCTCTGCGACTCTTTGAATTATGCATGGACACGGCTTGCCTACAACGTGTATTGTTTACCGTATCTACACGACAGAGAGCCTGATTTTCGAGATCTCGGGCTCGTGAGAGATCCCACGCTTATCTGTGTAAGGCTGTCTAACCGATCCTCTATACCAAACTGCGCGCCGCTCCGCGTGAATGTGCAATGACGGCCAACGTGTACGTTTCGTAAAATACTTCATCCTTATCTGCTATTTGTGCCGCTTGCCCTTCTCCCGCCAAGAAACAAAAATACTCCGTGTCGAAATTAGACCATTCCAGATTATACGTATTTACGTGTATTTCTTCATCCCCACCTCTTCTTCGGTCTTTATATAATTTTCATTGGCTTTGCTTCTTACGTGACTGGCACGTCCTATATATTTCATGATACTCGAGCTTTCTTTTCGAACCGAAAAATGACCTTTCGCTACTGATATTGAAAATTTTACCACGATAATGACGTTTTATATAACTGCGCTTCATAAAGATCTGCGCAATACTTATTTAGAAAAGATATTTTTATTTTTAAGACGTTCGAGCAAACGTAACATGTAAATACGAATAACATGTAAAGAAGTAGAAAAATTAACCCGAAGTGAAATTAAAGTGGGAATGCAGATTGTGAAAACTAGAACGTCAAAGACTAAGACTGTGACAATACGTTAAAATTTTAACAAACTATATACTAATGATGTTGTATTCCTAATTTAATATTCTGCAATTTCATTAAAACTTCAGTTAAGTCGAGGATCAAGAATACGTAGTATATACGCATATATATATATATATGTACATCATTAAACCTTCCACAAATGAAAATATTTTGTGCAAGCAAATCATCTTTTAATTTTTAGCTTATTTTAAATTTTGAAGATGCATGTCAATAACTACAGATTAATAAATTAGCTTTATGTAAGTAAATAATTAAACATGCCGTAGTTTATTTTTAATGATCTTTTACCATTAATTTCGTATGTTTTAAATACTTTTTAAAATACAACATTTTAAATTTTACCAATTTTAATATTAAATATAATATTGAGATAATATTGATTTATTGTATAATGATATTGAAAGTTATGAAAGACAATATTAAGCGAAGATTTTATTTTAAAAACTGTTAAAAATATAAATTATTTTTAGCTTTAAATACTTTACAATAAAAAAAAAATGTATTGTTTTTTTTATTATTGAATTCTTTTGTTAAATTGAATGATATTTCAAGTGCAAGTATTAAACATTTTATTTTTATTACATTATTTTCGTTTGTCATGAAGTATTTTAATGTTCATGAGTAACCAGTATTAACAGTAAGTGATAAGGAATGTAATTGAAAAAATTAAATAGAATATAGTAGTTATTACTCACGTATATAAATATATCAATTGATGAGAATTAATTTAGAGGCTCTTTTTCATAACTATATAAGTAGAAATAATTTCTCGATTAATTAATAAAATATGGTTTATATTGACGTTGTATAAATATTTCCTTCTTTTTACTTACAAACTTTGTAGGTTTTGCTGGTTAAGCTGATAAGTAAATCTTTTAATTTTGAAAAGGAATGTGAAATGAAAAGAAAGCTTCGTAGGTTTACAATATTACCAAGAACTTTTTTTATAAAAAGAGAAATTAATTAAAAATATGAAATAAAGAGTGGCTTTTAGTCGGGAATAAAAACTTGAAGAAGAAAACTAGAATGAAGAAAGAAATTCACCGACGAAATGAATGTAGGAAAAATAGAGTATAAGAGACGAACAAAGGAAGGAGAAGAATATAGAACGAAGAAATGGAAAATATAAAGGAAAGAGTGAGAGCAGCCGGCGGTCGACAAGGGGGCGAGGGCGAAATGAGTAGGGGGTGGAGGAGGTGGGGGTAAAGGTGGATGAGGAAGGGGTGGAATAGGGTGGCAGTTGCTGGCTGGAGAGATGCCACCCTAATTACCTCAGGGCTCAATAAAAAAAGAAACGACAGAAAAAAATGAATTAAAGAAAGGAATGAGGTGGGCGGGGGGAGATGAGGAGGAGGGAGGGGAGCTGCTCATGACAGCCAGCTAATCGGGGTGTTTAAGAGTCTACACTGATCGCCGCTGCCTCGTTAAAGCGAGGGCGGTTCAACAGTGCCGGGTAAGAGACAGAGAGACAGAGAGAGAGAGAGAGAGAGAGAGAACTCGAGATGGAAAGTGCTAGGGAGGCGCCTTATTTTTGCCTGGTGTGATAATGGGCTCGAAAGAATATGGATGAAGACGAAGAAGGAAAAAAAAAGAGAGGTAAAAATAATGTCGAATCTTTCCATTGTAATTTACAACTATTTATTCTTGTATTTCATTTCCCCTCTTCACCTTCTCGTCTTCATCTATTTCTCTCTCTCTCTCTCTCTCTCTCTCTTCATCATTATTATTATTATTATTATTATTATTATTATTATTATTATTTCAATTAATAATTTCAGGGCAGTTTTATGAGTATAAAGTTATACTCTGACAAAATGAGTCCTTTATCTGACTGGCATTTGCCTTTATTCGCGCCCTTGGCACTATTTCCCTATTATTTTGTGGCAGAGTTAAGCGCTTATTATGCTCCTATTATGCTCTTTTATATTCTGCACTCCCTTATCCAGATTATAAATAATCACCTACCCTGGGACTTTAAAACAATTTCTTCTCCCAACGTCAGCCTTAATTTTCCATTTGACTATTTAAGCGAGTCCTTATAAACCTTTTATAAAGTACGAAGACGACGAAATTCCGTTCGTTCGTTTTTTCTTACGTTTTATCGATACCGTAAAAGAGACCTTTTCCAGATCGCCAATCGACTGCTCGGATAATTTATTTATTTAGATTCCTGTCGGGAAAGAGATAAATAGGGGCGGTGGCCACTAGAGCCGGGCCGGAGGGTGTGGGTCGTATGGAGGGGAAGGAGTGGGGAGGGGAAGGAGAGATAACGAAGGAAAGAAAGTAATCAAGTCTGGGCTAATGGGCGATGCTGCTTCTCCATTCGCAGCTCAGTTCAAAACGAGAATGAAAAGTTTTTCCTCGCCCCTTCGTCGACCCGTCCTCGCTCGCACATCCCCCTCCCCCTCCCGCCGCTGTCCACTACTTTTTCTTTTCCGCCCCCTTGTAATACCCTTTATACTTATTTTCTCTACCTTTTATAATTACACCGTTCGTACAACGTTACTTTATATCCGCCTCTTCGTTCCTTCTCCCCAGCCCCCTCCCGCTCCTTTTCTTCTCATCACCTCTCGTCCCATTCTATCTTCTGGCCTCCGCGATTAGCTGCTCTCATTGTCCAACCTTTTTTCTCACGTAGGTTAAATGCACGTGGAAAGCGTGGCCGCGGATAATAATCGCAGGACTTATATATTTGCGGACATGTGATAGCTGCGAGGGTCGAAATAGCGATAATAATGCAGATACGTTCCAAGAGATTGTGATCGAATTCACAAACTCGGTTACCGAATAAATTCGTATCTTTGCATAAATTATTTATTTATTAGTCCCTAATCCACCCCTACTGATTATATCATTTATATTTACAGCTCTTCGATATATCGGTACTTCGATATAATGCTTCTTTTAAATTTCACAACTTCAAGTTCATTTTATTTAGCGCAAACCTAAGAAATCCACTCTTTCATAATATTTTATATGAATAATTTGTAATTACTTTTCTTTTTTTTTCTTCTTTTTTTTTTTTTTTGTACCAATCATAATTTCTAAGATCAATTCTAAATCGAAGGAATTTTAATTGTGCAATTTTATTTACCTTGTAGGATATATTTCGAAAACTCAGCTCTAACACATATCGGTATTTCATTCGCATATTTCGTCTGAATCATTAATATTAGATAAAACTCGTTTGAAAGATTAAACTAAACCGAAAACTTATAGTATGTGAATATTTATAATCTGGATATCGAAAAAATATCGATGAAATCAGTAGATTTTCTTTGTGTCAATTATGAAAACATGAATGACGAAATGCAGATAATCACGCGGCCTTTAAAATATTTATTAATAACATTACAGTAGAGTAACAACTTTATTTGTTTCGTGTTTACTTTTCAGATTTATTTCTTCTTTTTTCTTTCATCTTTTTTTCTTCTTCTTTTTTTTTTTTTTTTTTTTTGTCCTAGACAGAATTATTATTTTCGATATGTATGAGTGTGAGCGTAGATGCCTCGTAATACCTTTATATTCCATTGTACTTTTCATTTCGTCTTCTTTCCTTCTCGAAATGGAGGGACCATCAGATTGCGTTTCAAGGAAATTGAAACATCCACCGCCTCGAGGCAGAGCAAAACCATGATTTAGGGAACAATTTGAGTTATGTGCTCTCTTGCATTAAAGTATTTCAAATGCAAAGCTATCTCGCATTTTTCCAGTTTCATCGCTACATTTTTGTTGATTTCCCAGCATTTTGACTTTTTTGACTTTTTCTATATTTATTCATGTAATTTCTCCGAAAGGATTCGGCTCGCGTAACTTACTGGAATGCTTACCGTTATCCTATGGGGGCGACCGGCAGGGAAGCGTTTTATTAAAATGTCTATAAATTATTAGAGTCCAATGAATATGTGAATAAATATAAACATATATATATATATATATGTATGGGAAAGAAATAGTCAGGCTTGAGAAAATATTAACGGTACGTTTGGTATTAGATTTTCATAATTATTGAATATTTTTGAAGGTCATAATCACCAGCCAGCGAGTATAAATTTCAGTATTAAATTTAATTTACTAAATTATCGAGCGAAGAAATTGATTGTTTGTGGTATCGCAATCGTTCTCGTTGCTCATTGAAAAGAAAGAGAGACAGAGGGTTGCGAAGAGCAAAGGGCTACTTGATAATGTATTAGCAGATTGATGGAATAGGGAGAGTGCGTAGAAGGAGAAGGAGGATTACGTGGGTGAAAATTGAAAATATTTGAGGTTCGTGCGATTGACAGAATCGGGATTCAGTGGTCGTGCAATATGGCTAAATGAAACTCGTCGTGAGAATGTGCATCGGAGACACCAGGTCCATTATTAAAGAGAGCCGCGAAAAGCGAAAATGAAACGCCCTGGGAAAGCATAGGGTCGGGTCGGAGGGAGCGGGGGCGGGATTCAGGTAGAATTACTTAAAGTCGGGCGGATGTAGTATGCATTATGTATAGTACATCACGTTATTGGTTCCCTCAGTGATTCCACCCTTGGCAGCCTTATCGTGTATAGAGCCTCGTTGTACGATGGTACAGCCTGGGCCTAGTAAAACATAAGCATCGGGAAACGATAAATAAGGGATACGTGGCTCGCATGCCAGCCTCACCCAATTCTCTCTTTCTGTCCTCCTCGTATTTTACTCCCGCGCTACGCGCTCCTCCGTCTCCTCGCCCCCCTTCCCCCCCGCCGACATCGCCACGGCCACTTATACACAGTCGCCCGCGACCGCCGCCGTTACAGGCCGCTCTCCTTCCTTCTTTCACTTACCGCTCCACCATTACCCTCATTTTCTTTGCATTCGCCCTTACGCTAGTACCTGCCCCTCCCCCCCCTCCAACTCCTCCCTCTCCTTTCGATCTCACTCTCTCTCACTCTCTCTCTCCCTCGTCACCCCTACCTCTTTACCGTGCTGCTTTTTCAACAACGCTAAGGCATCATATTTATCACTTGTTTTCTTCTTTTTTTGTAATTGTTTATGACGTTTGTGCCTTTTCGATATTTCCTTCGAAATAGAAATAAGAATTCTAGACGTAAGTTAATATTTCCCATTCAATACTTTACTCATTCTGGTTTCCAGTCGTGCTAAAAATACAAAAGCATCATAGTTCTATTCAAAATGTTTTAAGAATATTCAATTATATTTCTATCTATCCTTCTGTGCATTTATAAATATATATATATATATATATTATTTACGAATATAATATGTCTTTCGAGGTATTATATAATACCTTTTTAAAAACTACTTTGAATTTCTAAAATTTAACGGTAAAGTAGAAACGCTTGTCTCTGCGTATTTTGAAAGTCAAGAGGAATTAAAAAACGGCAATAAATACGTCTTGCTATCGAATGGTAAATTATTGAATTAACAGCTCAACTATTTAATGTCATTTTAATTTATAAATATTTATATCTATATAAATAAGAAAGGATACAACGGTGTATAAATAAACGTATCAGTTATTTCTGTATGTAAATCCTCCTGTCAGTTATAATTTGCTTATTCTTTGTTATATTGATTAGTAGTATAGGAAATTCATGTAACTCCCGGTATTATGTAATAATATTTATTTTATCAGTACATCATTTTTATATCGCGTTATTTATTCGATGTCATTTTCGAACAAGTATTCATGCATATAGACTGAGCGTAAAGTATTTGTCATAGATAGAGTAACATGTTCTTAGAAAGGAAACAATTCGCACGTTTTCCAAGCCGAGTGACGTATATAATATGTAAAGATTGCTTTTACGTAGACAGGATTTTGACATATGAAAATCTGAGTATATCAAAACTACAGAAATCGATTGATTTAAATAGGTCATTTTTTTCAGCCTTCCATTTGTCACTTTTTGCGATATGTCTCATTTATTGCTTGATTAGATATTTCTTCTTGGGTGAATAATTCTGCATTCCGAATAAAAATGTTATTGGATTACAATGTTTCTAACATAGATGTCGGAATATTGTTAATTTCTTAATATTTTACGTCTGTAAAAATATGGAATTTTATTATTGTCTGAAATGTAGATGATAAAAGTAAGAAAATATCCTATTTTCATGACGGCAATAGAAATCTGTAATAAAACTCTTCGGACGTAATTGATAAAACGTAATAAAGAATATTACAAAGTATCTCTCAAATCAAATGTATAAAATTTTTTTCCATTTGTATTACATTAAAATATGAAAGATAATAAAATGATGTGAATTATAGATAATTTCGAATGCATTACTACTCATCCCGTGAGGTTTGACCTATTTAACTTATCGGACAGAACTTCTTGGTCATAGATATTCAATTTAATGTTTCCTACTTGCACTGTTTTCTAAAACAATCCTCTAACAATAATGTAAAGGTTCAGCATGTAATTTTACCTCGACCCGATAATAATTTAAACAATTCTGCAGTGTAAATAAAGTTCCTCTGTAGCTAGTCATGCACCACCAAAGCCATGGTCATATCGATAGATTTATACATATATTTATACAGAAAGAGAGAGAGAGAGAGAGAGAGAGAGAGAGAGAGAGAGGAAGGGAATGATTGAGCAAACATCGTTTACCGTAACAAATGGTTAGAGTATCGTAGATGGTACGATATAAGATAAACGTATGGATTTGAGGAAAGAATAAAAAATTTAGTGTAAAACTAAGGCTGAAGCTCTCAGCAACTGGGCAATAACACGTACGCGCACATAAAAAGTCTCTCTCTGTCTCTCTCTCTCTCTCTCTGGGATAAAATTGAGCGAATCCCTGGCGAGAAAAGTAACGCGAGGACATTCATCATGTTATCAAGGCGCGGGGGCGACCACGCACACGTTGCGTGTTGATACACAATTATGCGTGGCGCCGTACTCGCACGAAGAAAGAAGCCCCTGGAGCCGCGAACGTGACACGAGCACAATCTACCCTCTCTCTCTCTCTCTCTCTCTCTTTCTCTCTCTCTCTCTCTCTCTCTCTCTCTCTCGCTCTGGCTCACTGGCATGGATGTTCTATAGTTCGAGTCGGAGCATCGGACCGACGATCACCACGTGCCAGCTCCGGGGTGATCCATGGCTCCTCCGAGAGGCAAGAGTTAGGGAAATAGCTTTGGATAACTTGTTTGCTCTCGCGCTCTCCTTTGGCCTCCGTGGCGCTCTTACTCTGCGTCGGGAATACGAAATTGCCGCCGAAATTGTAAAGGGGATCGGGGCGAGTTGGACCCTCCATCCCTTTCCTTCCTATTCGCCCCTCCACTCGCCCCACCCCGCGGTCCAACGCGCCCCGTTTCGTTCTTTCGACCCGGACATCGTCGAAAGCCTCGCTTGGTAAACCGAGCGCGATGAAGATTTTTCCGCTGTTGCTCTCATTCGCGTCGATATTTATCTTCTTTCACGTTTTATTGGAGACTCGGGAGCACTCGCGGAGGCCTGCGCAAAACTTCGGCCCTCCCTTCAACTTGGTCATTGCTAGGACGGGGTTTATTCACGGCTCCCTTGATCATTTTAGTCCTTTTAGCAGCCGCCGCTGCTCAAACTCGTATTTATTTATTTTTAACCGGAGCTTCGTTATTATTTCAAATTAAAGAGATGGGAATTCATAAGCCTCTTGCCTCCGAGCGATCACATATGATAAATCGTAAGCAATAAATACGCAAAATACTTATTTTTAGCTCCCCGTTCCATCGTAATGCATAATGCATAATGCATAATTCTTAAGAAGAGCAAAAAAAGTCTCGAATTTATTGTTAAATCGTAAAATTATGTACGACTGTCTCACGGTTTCATTAAATGTTCATTAGTAGTGTTTATGCATTTTAAATAAGTGACAACGGGGATGGGAAAAGGTGAAATTGCACGAGAGCCAAAAATAAATGAGGATTCCGTAAAAGATTCGAGGAAAAGACGGGCGGTATTTGAAATTTAAGAGGTTGGCGTGCATAAAGTATAGGGAATTTAAATTTCATCGGAACGAGTACTAACTTCGAATTTATCATTTTAATAGATAGATATTAGGTTGAGCCGTGGATTATATGCATATATATATAACAATGGCTAGTGGTTCCAAGCTGCTTTATTACTCTTTCTTTTTCTTTTTCTTTTTCTTTTTTTCTTTTTGTTTTATTTTTTTGTTTGTTTGTTTGTTTGTTTTTCTTTTTTTTTCTTTTTTCTTTCGAGAAATGGTAAGGTTAGGGCGGAGCGAGTGATCGAAGGCTGAAATTTGTTTGGAAAGCGGACTTCTGCTTTACGTAATTTGAAAAGTAGGAAGCGTTGTAGTTGTTGGCTGAAGCTTAGCGCGCACAGGGCCTCAATTACTTTATTATTCGTCGCTGAGCTCCAGTAGGTAGCTGTCATCTCGGTCTTGGTCTCGGTCTCGGTCTCTCGGTCTCTCGGTCTCCCGGTGGATTTTCGACTGGCTATACCGGCTTTCCATTGTGCGAGTCGAAAGGGCGGCGAAGAAGGACGGAGGGGAGCTGGAGCGATTGGCTTGCCGCGCGACTTCTCGGAGTTAAATCTCCGGTCCGCTCACAGATGCAATAAATTCGTCAGCGCGGCCGTGTGCGCTGAGGGGACGGCGAGGTGCGACGGGGGGGAGGAAGAGTGGGCAGCGAGGACGGGAGCTATCGCGAGCCAAGAGGAACACCCGTGGAAGAAGAGAGAATGCGTCGATGAATGCAGAATGGATGGGGATCGAGGGACGGAGGTAGTGGCGGTCGTGGGTGGTGGTGGTGGTGGTGGTGGTGGTGGTGGTGACGACGGAGGACAGAGGAGGAGGAGGCGGCGTTGGAGGAGGAGGAGGAGGAGGAGGGGGAGGGGGGAGGAGGCAAAGTTGCGTATGTAAATCGCTGGAGACGTTCGCAGGAATATTTAAATGGCCAGGACGTCCCACGGTCCCTCTCTGTCCCGACTTCGGCCCTCTTTCTCTCAGTCTCTTTCTTCTGGCTTGATCCGCTGGCTTGAGAGACGAGATCGAAGCCGAGGACGTGCATTATACGCGAAAGGAAGAGCCGATGCCGCGGCGGCGACGCTGGGAATGGTCGGCGGAGGGGAGGGGTAGAGAAAAAGGAAGAGATAAAAGAGCGCGAAAGCGGTGAGCTCCTTGAGAAAAACAATGTGCGTGTTCGTTCTGAATGCATCAGCGTTTTTCTTATTCTGCATATGCGTTGGGGAGGTTCGGGCTCAGCCGGGGATTCGGCAATTGTTAGCATAATGAATTGACTAAGTTATGTGAAGGTATCGCAATGCCGATTGCCTGCCCCCGGCTAACGCGACGCCTCCTTACGTGCCACCTTGGCATTCGGCTTTCGAATTATTTGATCGATTTCGAACGTCCGCTGTACTTTTGTCCCTAGATCGATTACTATTCGCCAACTCATTCTCCTGACTCTCCGCGCTCGACTCACTTTATACTACGTACATCCCCCCGACCCTTCCAAGGCCTACATATCCAATAACCATACCAGCTCTACGTTATAATTTTCTCTCTTCTCAACGAAACTACTTTATAAAATTCTTTCGGAAGACGTGCATGTATTTTATTTACCGACGAACAAAATATGCACGAACACACAATTGACAAATCTGTTCCTGGATAATCGAGTCAACGTTGGCAGCTTAAACAAATAAAAATATTTAATTATTTTCATTTGCATAGTAAATTCTGAAATTTCAATACTATTTTTACATTACTATCTGGATAATGAATAATAAATATCCTTCTATAAAAATCCGATGGATACCATTGAGCTTCTGCAATAGCTAAATTTAATTCTTGAACTAGAGCTTACTTAATTTAGAGTGAAAATTTTGATAATTATAGCAAAATTTTATCGCTTTTTTCTTTAACTTACAAATAAATGTAGTATTTATGACTGTGGGGATATTTTGAGATCGTAAAAATTTATAATAAGAGACAAAAAGTACAAAAAGTACGAAAAATCTAAAAATCTAAAAATCTAAAAATCTAAAAAATCTAAACAATTTATCGAGTGAACGTATGGAATGGCCATTTGGCCTATGGAGCAATAATTTTTTGAATGAAACAACTGTGCTAAGAATAAAGTATTGAAAGGAGCGAGCATTCGCACATTCCGAAGATGCGAGAAACGTAATCTCGAGGTCAGGCAGCGCTTTGAAACAAAAGCGTAATAAGGGAAGTGCAAAAATAAGCCGAGCTTGCGAAATAGAGGGCGGAGATACGGCGTGGCTGCACTAATGATCTATAAGGAAATCATCGGGGCAAGAGGGGCGGAGTCTTGAATGTTCTTCGTTCGATCCAATATAGTGAGCGTGGAGTAGAAAAAAGCGACCGAAGGAGTCACGAGCGGGCCAAGTAGAAAAATGCAGATACGAGGAGACGTGTTACGAAACAAACGGCACATGTATGGGGACGTCTGTGCTCCTGAGGCGTCGCGAGGCTACGGGTCGCTCGACGAGGGGATGACGGGAAGACTCGAGGCGCCGTCACTTATTGTAAATTCATGCGGAATAGGCGTCCGCGTGGCGAAAAAAAGGCGACGGCGCGACCCCGAGGACGCTCCGCGAAAAGATGAGAAAGAGGGCGGCAAAAGAGCACGGGGTCGGCGGGGGGGGGGGGCTGAGGCTGACTCCGTCCTCAGAAAAGAGGCGCGGTGACACTCTCATTTCGGGGAGAATTTACGGGGTCGGCCGTGCCGCGTGCCTCGCATAGCCAGACCTAGTCCTCGGCACCGTAGGTTCAGAGTCGAAGGGACCGGGGCTCAAGGCCGAGAGCTCGACATTGTTAAGTGCGTATCGCCGTGACTGGATCTACCTGACTGTGGTGCCTTCTCAAATTCATAGTCTTCTGGAGAGCTCTCTCTCTCTCTCTCTCTATATATATATATATATATATCCCTCTCTCGGACGTGCAGAGGCACGGACGCTGACTGTGTTAGTTACGCGTACGTATCGTATTTGCGGTTTCTTGCGGATCTAAGGTTGAGGGAGTAGGGACTAGCCTCCTCCTTGTCTTATTAAGCGAATTCAAGCTCATTAGTTTTCTTGCGCTCGTCGTCGAGGCGAAGTGAATTGGTCTGCATATACGCTTCAAGCCTTTAGTCAATGCTCGATTGCTCCGACCATTAAATATAACATTTAGTAAATTCCATATTTTTTACACCACTCCAATGAATATTTCTTACAACTGTAAGAACTAACATTATTTTTTATGTTGCTCCAGTCGTGAAGAAAATAGCTTTCCAAACTTTGAGCTACTAATGCACTTTCTTAGTCGTATTCTCAAATTACAATTTCTTTATTCGTTCCCTAGTTTTTATTACATCGTATCTCCAGAAAAGTTATTAATAAAAACGAAATTATTTCTGTAAATTTTAAAAGAATCAACTTTTTATGAATTATAAAATTCATTATTCGATTATAGAAATTTAAAACTATTTGTTAAAACTAAATGTTAAATACACAATAAGCCTATATATATATATACGTATATACATCAAATTATCAAGCTCAATTACATTAAATAGTTTAGAGATAAATGTCAAATTTATTATTATTATTATTATTATTTATAATTTTAAAGCATTAAAAAATACGAAATATTTGTAATTCTTTGACTCGGTGACATTAAAAAATAAGACAAATTCTGTGAATGAATAATTGCCGTGCAAGAAAATGTTGACTTTATACTACGTAATGTTAGCAAGAATCTTGTAATGATAAGATACCTTTAAAAAAATCTTAAGAATTTAATACGAGCTGGTTTAATGAAATACTTTTCGCCGTTTAAAGTACGTAAATTGAATTATATTAGAAATTATAATGTAGAATAAATACATACCGTTTAAGCTAAATTATTATCAATAAAAATTAAGGTTTATATAAATTTTTTAGTAATTAAGGTTTATATAAATTTTGCATTGTACGGTTATATTCCAGCAGATTCATCTCTTTTATCGAATTGAAAAGAAAAAGCGGATGCCAATATGGTATGAAATACATTCGGAATGTCTCAAGCGAATTAGGCATTTTAGAAGCGTGAAGAAGCATTAATAAGAAAGACAAGTGAACTACTAAAAGAGATTCGTTATATTATATTTACCCTTATTCCTCATTTCGCCCGGTTTTCACAATGGAATTTTATTATCCGATGAATTATATTATAGTTGAGAATTGATTACCGAATTATGTTGGCAAAGTAGTATCTCGCAATCATCTGCGCCCACGCAACTTCCATAGTAGCGCAACTTGCGATAACTACGTATGCTTCCATTTTTATATACACGTACATAGCTACATAGTACGCAGACGAATGCACGCCGGTCCGCGTTTGGTTTACCTAGCCGGACTATACTATAAAACTCTCTGCTATTTCGGGATGAATGTGCAGGGAGCATAATAGATGGAGGCATTAGAGGATCGGGAGTTGAAGAAAGAGTGACGGCCATCTACTTCCCATTTTCTTTGCAATCATGTTTTCGAACATAATTGACACTTTGACAATTACAACGGTATTCGAATTTACTCTAATCTACATTCTATATAATCGAAAAAGGTATATTTCGTTGCCTTGACATTTTTACGTAATTTCCAGGAATATGTCCTCCAACAAAGCACGCTGGTGGCCTTGTTATAAGTTTTGTACGTAAGCTTGAAATTAAAAATAACACAAAATGTATTCGGCTGCTTCTTTTAGCGCTTAACTTGGGTGGAGGAGATTCTTAACACGGAACGTTAAAGAGTGCACTATTGCGCATTCTGTGTATTGAACTTGAACTGTGTCTGAGTGTAATCGGAGGAAAACTCAGACCGCTTTTAATGTATTTATTGGTAAATAATAGGATGAGGGGGCCTTTGTTTAAATAAGAAATTGTCCATTACGTAAGGGTAAGGTAAGATCGATAGGAGACAGGGTTCGCCGCTCGTCCCGATAAATGTAAAATTCATGAAATTTACTCATGCATGGCCACGAATGCGAGACTCGCCATTTAATAGGGCCACGGGAAAGAGTAAGTACGGGAGTAAGTACGGGAAGGGTAGGCCAGGAATAATTATCTAGTTAAATTGTTAAATTACCATAGAAGGAGGAAGGACGAGGATAAAAAGTCTAAAGGAGGTGCCAGGACACCGTAGGGGCATTAACATGACTCTCGAGTGTCAGCCCTAAAGCACTCTAGCTAAAGTCAACACCATTCTCTACGTGTCGCGGCTCTTCAAGTGTCCTCCGTATCTCTTTAACCTTCGATGGGAGCTTGGATGGCGCTATTTCTTATCGCAGGCGCGAGCGAAGCTGCGAGCAAATACGAGCCGATAAGACTGAAGAACGAGAACTAGGGAGAGAACACCGGCGTCGAGGGCTTCTCGGCCGTGTCGGGGTCCCCTGAGTCGGTACTCGAGGTACCTGAGTCATTAGATCCCCCCACCCACCCCCTTAGAGCGCACCGCCGTCGCTACTGGCGCTACTTATCCTCGGGGACCTCCGTTCGCCTGGGAAAATTGCATTTGTAATTAACTAGTCGTGCGAATGCCGGCTTCCGACCAAGTTCTCCGTCCCGGATTACCGACTTTAAATACATTGTTTTCTTATTTTGAGCGATTAGTCAACGGGGCTATTGTTTCCACCCCTCCTCCCACCCCTCCCCTTCCCTCCCCGCCCTCCCCGTCCGCGGCCACGGGACTCGCCTAGGAAGGATAAAGCCATCGGCGCCATTTATTTCGAGCGCCAGCTTGCCTTTTCGATTACATTTAATTAAACGAAGATTATCTATTCTCATTATAATCGCTCCTGACACTTTTCATATAAAATGCCTTACGAAATGCCTCTGTTGCAACGGTACGATAACGCGAGTACTCAAATAGCACTATACTGCCTCTGGCTTTTCATATAAAAATATATGGCTTAAATACATCCGATCCATTTCAATAATATAGATCTTATGTAAGCAGCATTACGTGAAACACGTTTACATTGAAATTAAGGCTCATCAGGAAACGCAGACAATAACTTCACTTTCAAATTATTTTATTATCTCTTTAATAAGATTAAAAAGTACAATAATTTAATTTCAGCTCCGTATGCGCAATTGCATATATTGTGTTATAACCAACGCAATAACTGCAAAATTATATTATTTTTGACAAATAACTGAATTTTCCTAAATATTATTTTCTGATAATAAAAATTTTTAATATTTTAATGAAAATTACTGTCCATTAAAAGTTCCTTGGGCTTTTTAATAACACATTTATACATATAAAACTGATAAAACAAGTTAGTTTAATTAAAAATATTATTTAATTTTGATAATATTAATAACTTGTTTCATTTCATGTTATTTTATTCATTGAAAAGATTTCGTTGCGACGGAAGAGCTTTGTAAGATTGCTGTTTACGCTGGAGATTTAGAGAGTACGTTGAAAGTTGGGTGTAAAGTGGCATTGACAGAGCGACAAAAGCTTTTCTCCGTGCATCAAAATAATAGAATAAAATTTAATGACTCGTCGGTTGAATAAAATAGTTTTGATAGAAGAGGTAAAAGAAAAGGGACGAATCGAGGTAAAAATCCGAAGCGTTTAAGGATTCTCGAAGGATTCTCGAAGGATTCTCGAAGGATTCTCGAAGGAGTCTCGAAGGAGTCTCGAAAGAGTCTCGAAGGAGAGTCACTCCTTCGCCTCGGATGCCACTTGCCAGCCCTGACGCAAGCAGCCGACATCGTCGGCGGATCATCCGGGGCTGTTCACCCCGACAGCCTCGTTCGACGAGGAGGACTCAGGTGTTGCATCCCCTCGACGTCACGCATTTTGCCTCTCGTCGGATCTTGAGCCGAAAGGCCGCATACGCTTTTGGAAAGTTCCGCCTCTCTAACGGGAGTCTAGAGCTTGAGGGCTGCCGAGGGCCGGAGGAGGACCGGAGGAGGGCGCGCCCGAGCACTATATACATGCGCGCATGCACCAAAGGTTGTTGCTGCCGCGGAATTTGATGAGGCTCCCGGGCTGAAGCGCGGATCGCGCCAACTTTCCGCCAAATTCTACTTGCCCGTGCGGATGGCGTTGTTACAGGTTCTGGGTGGATTGTCGGAGGGCGGTGGGGTGTGTGTGTGGGGGGGGGAGCAGAGCGAAGGAAAGGGCAAAGTTTGCTGGGCCGAGCCTCGGGAGACTGGGAATGAAAAATGAAAATAAATGGGTCGTAATGAAAATAAAGAGCGTGCAGCGGGCATTAAGGATGGGCTCGGAGATGCTTTAGATAGGGTTCGTACCGATTATTAAAATTAAGGCAAGTTCGGAGCCTTTAAGTGGAAATTTCAAGTCGGAATTGGAAGAAGTTCGGACTCGCTTACTTTACTCTCTATTGAATAAAAATGAGAAAAGGAATTTATCGCTACCTATTGCGTGCTGAAATTACAAACTAAATGCATCCCTCCTCCTCCTCCTCCTCCTCCTGCTCCTCACCCCCTTTCCCTTGAGATTTACTTTGGTTTTCGCTTAATCTTGCCGAGAGCGTGAGCTTCTTTGTTTTTCTAACGATCTGCCTTGTAAATCTATCATTGAGAGGAAAGGGAGGTTTTGCAGTATTCATTTGACTGACGCTAATGTCGCATTCGTTGAAATGTAATTAAAATTTTCCGACCTCGGATTTATAATATTGCATTTATTCAGGAAATAATGCTAATTATTATAAGGGCCAAGAACTTGCTTGGAATAAACGTATAGTCAAAGTCTTCAAAGGGGGTTACGGAAGTGCAATTAAATTTCAAGTAATTAAAACCATCTTTCTTGACAGAGGCTCTTCGGGTCTCGGACTTCTTCCAGGAAGAGTCTTGTAAGAGTTATCTGATTAAATTTTTCCAACTATTTCGTAGGATTATTAAATCTTTCAAGATTGATTTATTATTTAGTCTTCGTTGAAATTATGAACTTTTAATGGATAATATATTTTTAACTGCATTCGCATTAATTATCTTACAATGTGTGAACTTGTACGTGTAATAATAATGTTTTCGCGTTATAAGATTATTGTAATGAAAGAGCAATCAAGTGTCAGTCTTTATAAAATTATTATTTGAGTATATTTATCTTTGAGTAGTTTCCTCATTCATCCATAGATAAGGGGGAATACAAAATATACCAGTGGCTGTGGATTTATTAAAGAGTAGCGGACGATATATTAATAATTTTAGGAGCAAGTTCAAATACAATGACCCGGTGACAATTAATATTCCGTAAATGACAAAGTTGACAGAATGTTTGTGCTCGACGCACCCGCTCGCACTATTCTGTATAAGCTAAGTTCTTCTAGTGCCTCGCTAGAGGTGCATTCTTCCCCTGCATTCCCCTCGGAGGGGGCCGAGGCCTCGGACGGAACAAGGAGAGAAGATATCAAGAGATAGAAGGTTGATCTTCAGTGGCCAGGACAAGGGAATCAAGTGTCTTCCTCTTGTCCGTGAGGAGAAGCTCTGTTGAATCGGTGGAAAGGAAATATCTTCATCCGTATCAATTACTCAGCGATTAGATGGACGAAGATACCAAGTCGTGACTCGTACACGCGGTGGAGCGACAGTTGGAAATCGAGGTGGAGAGCCGCACATATCTTTTTCGCAAGGTGGAGACAGCGAGAGAAAGGGGCGAGGGGGAATAGTGTGATTGACAGCGTTACGCCGCTCTTGAGCAGCCCTGATTCTTGAGTGAACGCTGTCACTCGGCAGATAAGAAAAGCGCCGGCAGAAGTAGTCCGTTTCTCGAATATCTTAATGAGAAGGAATCAGCGGTTACTCATCGCCTACGTTCTAACCCCTCCCACCCGACCCGACCCGGTCCGGCCCGGCCCGGCCCGGCCCGGCCCGACCATACGCAACTAGTGCCGCACTTCCAGACGCTCGACTCGACGAGAGGCGCGGCCGCTACTAAAAACAGGCTACTATTTTACCGGCCCCCTCCCCCTCACGTAAGTACTCCGCTCATTATTATTAAGACGTAGATGCAGCGATTACAGAGCGGAGACGGGATATATTGATACATTTTGGCATTATGATTTAACATCGCGGATCACTCGCTACCCTTCTAACGGAGAGCCGCTCTTTAATTTTAATGCCGCTTGCGTCGAGCCGACATAAGCCGCATAATTACCGATACGGTTTTCCATCTATTACGCAATCTCGATGAAACATATTACGAATGCCCGAAGCATTCTATTTGAATCTTTTATCTTAAATTCTGCTTCTTTGGAGTCGTGAATTTCGGCATGATTTAGCAGAGGTAAATTTTGTTGTAAGTAAATTTTCGACTCAAAGGACATTGCGCCGGGCAGGTGATAAATGGCCATTTTATACGGATACGGAAAGAGTGAAAAGGGACAGGTTATCTTAGCTTCGGTGATAAAGGGGGTTTATGGGGGGGGTGCGAGGAGGATAGAGGGGGATAGGGGGGAGGGAGATCGCTTAAGGATTTAATTAAAAGTCATAAGAAGCGGGAGAGAGTAGTCGGGAGGGGAAGGGTAGGGGCCCGCTACGTACACGGCGGTGCGTAAAGCATAGCATATAGTGGCGGGACGTGGGGGAAAAGAGGCTCGGGCAGCGGCTTCGGCTTCGACTACGGCTACGGCGGTGAAGGGGAGAAAAGTAGATTGTCCTTCAATAACATCAGCGGTGGGCAAAAGGACCGCCGGTGCTCCGGAGAAGAAAGCGGGACTCCGACTCGGCGAGAACAAGAGAGGGAACGGGTACGTGTGCGAGGCGAAAAGGAGGCTTTTAAGGATACGCGGGACATGTAGGACCGGCCCCGTAATCTTGTCGATCAAACAATTAACAATGCCGCTCCGCTCGTCCCCTCCCGCGCCCCCACGAGCTCAACTCCGGCGCGCAAACAGAGAAAACAAGATCGGCTCGCAGTCGCAGTAGCTTAGTCGCGGCCCCCGCTACCGAGGGCCTTCTAGCACTCCGGTGCTGCCAACGGTCGCGGCACAAGGGGCTAACTGATGGGGGAGGGGGAAGGGGGGGGCGAACACGGGCCGAGGCCGCGACCGGATTAATCCTGGATGAAACGGGCCGAGAGCCGAGGAGAGCGTTACGTCGAGGAGGTCCGCTGCTCCCCGTCGCCTAGTGTTACTCATTAATTACCTGTTAATTATCCCCGGGTAGTAATCGGCACGCGGCCATCGGTCCCAGAGCTCCGACTGAGTCGCCGAAAAAGAATGGACCAGGGCTACGCTTCTACGGACGGCTTATCCTATCCTTCGCTTTAATGCTTTCTAGAGGACTACTAATGGCCTCGGACTTCTTGGCTGTCTGCGACCTCGATCCGCGTCTTCGCTGCATCACCATTATGATTTCGGTTACCTAATGAACTCACGCTTATTTCGTAATACGTAAAAGTACACGAATCGCCAAGCAACGCAATGGGCCGTATTTAATCGGATTATTATTATTATTATTATTTTTTTTTTTTTTTTTTTTTTTTTTTTTTATTGTTATTATTATTCATTGATGACATGAGACATTATTGGTACAATTAATTTGAAAGAGAGGCAGATATACGAAATATAATAAAATTAGATATTTTATAAGTTTAATGATGTTATACTTAACAGAGAGTTTAATTAGTTTAAATTTCATTATTGACATGCAGCTTAATGGACTTCAGGCTCAAAGAACTTAGATTTATTATAAAAGTATACAAGCAATTAAAAGCGCGATAAGGAGTCCCTGTCATTCGTTATTCATTATAAATAATAAAACACAATCGTTGCTGTAAAGAAAAAAAGAAGAAAGCTTTAAAAAAGGATACTTATTAAAAATTAAATTTGAATATATTCGTGAATTTGAAGATATTACGTCATGATCGGTCATTAAATACATGCCGATTGTGATTCATCGTAAATCTTCGTAGATTTATTTATTAAAACATGTTATTCTATCATTAGCAATTCATCTAAAATTCCTTTAAATTCTATTCTGATATTCTTTTAAAAATTCTAATTAACCTCTCGGGTTAGTTATCAGGTAGATTAAAAATGTAGGTACTTTAGCAGCTAATGTGCTTTATACACGAATTCGAAATAGTCGGATAAATATTTTATAACGAATCGGAGGGAGAAGACGTTTGTTACTCACATCAACAAAGTATTTAAAATTACATATTAAGCTTTCGTATTATCTAATATATTTGCAAACCGATTTTAACTGAAATAAAAGTTCCTTTTATATATATTTTTTTCTTTGCTATTTTGATTACATACATGAAATACAGTTTAATAATAAGTACCTTATGTACAAATAATACAAAGCAGTTCGTATTGATTAATACCAACAAGAGATAATACGAAGGAAGACGAGAGTGAATATTTAAAATAAATTATTCATTGCAGAGTTAATTTTTCAGGTTATGTGATTTCGTAAAAATTTGAGAATATCGAAAAGTTACGGAAGTTTAAGTGAAATGTAATGAAAGGAAATAGCGAAGAAATTGTTCGGTAGCTAAGGAAGAAAAAGACACGAGCGACTAAGCGTTGGAAAGGGATTTTCGCAGGAGGTATCGAGTGTTTATGTCGCCTGGGAAAAGGTAAATGGCTCGACAGTTCTCAAGGATAAAGGCTAAGCCAAGCGGATCTCGAATTTCCATAGAATCTGCGAAAGGGCTCTCGCTTCTTTCTCTCTCTCTCTCTCTCTCTCTCTCTCTCTCTCTCTCTTCTCTCTCTCTCTCTCTGATCACGACAATCACTCGTAATGTTTCCAGTCGTTATCGCGGAAGATGCATCTGTCTCTGTGCCCGGAGTATTTTCGTCCGGCGATGTCGGGCGGGGTGAGGGTAGACGGTGGCAGTCAGTCGTCGGCGGAGAGAGAAGGGGAGCCGCGAGCCGCGAGTCGCGAGCAAAGGATGTGTGCGCGGAGACAGGACAAGAAGGACGGAGCGAGAGAGAGAGAGAGATAGATATAGAGATAGAGAGAGATAGAGAGAGATAGAGATAGAGAGCTAGATAGAAGAGAGAGAGAGAGAGAGAGAGAGAGAGAGAGAGAGAGTTGATGGAGAGGGCAAGATAGTCGACAAGTGAGGCGGAGAAAAGGCAGACTCTAGGCGCACGGACTCGGAGGCTGATGTATTTATAAGAAGGCCAGGATTTGCATAGGATGTGCGGGAGCAAGAGCGGGAGCAAGAGCGGGACCGGGAGCAGGAGTAGGAGCAGCGCCGGCAGATCGCCGATAGGGCTTAGAGAGGCGGCGTGTCTCGCTGATTCAAAGAGGTCTTTGTGCCATTATTGCTTGCACCTCCCCACCCCGCCCCCCTTCTCTCTCTCTCTCTCTCTCCCGTCCCGCTTTTTTCTGAAAACAAAAGCTTCTACCGAGCGACTCGCGGTTCTCTTCATCCGGCTCTCGATTCGCATCTATTAGACCGAGACTTGAGTCTTGAATCTGAAGGTGAATTAAGCATCGGACTGATTGGCTTACATTTATGAAACTATCGCGTTCCATCTAACCAAAAATACTTCCAGAAAACCATCTCTTTACCCCTAATCTATTGATAACGAGCGCTCATAAATATGTTCCTTTGGTCTCTCCCTCTCCCTCTCTCTCTCTCTCTCTCTCTCTATCTATCTCTTTCACCCCTCCCCTCCAAGCTCGCTCCTCGAAGCTCGCCTTCCCAATTACGCTCCTACAGCGCATCCAAATGTTTTTTCTTTTACCGGAGAAAAGAAAAATCGTCCCTTCTAACTAATCAGCATTTTAATTAAACTGTGAAACGGGTTAGAAGTAAAAAATACTCTAAATAATAATTAATTAAACGATTCTTGCAAGACTGTTTCGGACTAATATTCGTTGTAACAAATTAAATTTTCACTCCTGCACTTTTATTAAAACTATAAACTCACTAATACTTATAAAAATTCCATCGCCAACCCCCGACAAACAAATTTTATTCGTATTTTAGGAGGTGTTTTATGGTACCTAAAAAATTTCGTAGTACTCGTAAAAGAGATTTGAAAGGCCCTAAATTTCAACACATTAGCTGCAATATATTGACATTTAGGAGGGAGGTACATTAATGTTCAAGCATCTTACATTAAGTAATTCTTGTATTCTACATGTAGGGAGTCTAGTGTGCTAATTTGTATGTTAAATGAGCGTCAGCTTAATTATTGTCTTAGGCGAACTTCAACAAAAATACATAGACTCGCGAAATCATGAAATTTATGTTAATGTCCTTTGGAGTTATAAATTTCTCAAAATCATACTTAATAATCGGAGAAAAAGTTTATATAGTCAGAAAAGAGTATTAATATTTTTATTACATTATATATATATATCATATGTATTTATATCATATTGTAGTTCCGCATTTATTATTTATATTTATATTAAAAGGCATTTCGCATTGGTTAACGCTTACAATACAACAAGTACTGATAAAGATGTCAAGAGTTTATAGGAGTATATATTACAGGACTTATTGTCCATTAAATCACAAAGATTTTTCATTAAAAGCAGAGGACGAAAAAGAAGACAAAGAAGAAGAAGAAGAAGAATAAGAAGAATAAGAAGAATAAGAATAAGAATAAGAAGAAGAAGAAGAAGAAGAAGAAGACTAAGAAGAAAAAGAATAAGAAGAGGAAGAGGAAGAGGAAGGGAGAGAAAACACAATTCTCGGAAGGGTCTTTCATTTTTTTTATTGCCTCGTTGGCGTAGACCAGATTCAGTACAATACATTATAAGGTGATTCGTTAGATAATAATACTCCTGCCATTTTTGAGGCAATTAAATATTTATGGATACGCTAGGTTGATAAATTGCGTAAAAAATGATGTCAATTTTTCCTTCATCTATGGAAATGAAGAATCATATTCGAGTAATAAGCTTTAATATTTCAAGGAGCAAATAAAGTAAGGAAGATAAAGCTTTCAATTAACTCGGATATAATTGAAAAGTTAGTATAAAAATAGCAGTAAAATAAATAAAGGCGCTAAAATTAATTTCTTTAACCCATATAGCAGATTAATATTAATATCGTCGGTAGGGCACAGCTGGACAAGAAGAAGAGGAGCGATCTCGCCTGCCAGGAGAGTCGTTGAACCCGTCGGAACTTCGGTTGGAGAACGCGCCCGGTTAGAGATAAAAAAGAGGAAGGGCTCGCAGGTCAGGCGGAAAAGAAGGGATAAGGAGGATCCTCGGCATCAGTTAGCAATCAAACCTCTCCTCTAATACCCCCAGATCGACTTGAAGAAATCGAGCCTCCGGACCCGACCCCCGCCAACCTCGTTGCCCATACCGCGTCCCCGTAAGAACCGTGGAGTCGAGGACCACCGCAGAGGTGCCAATCCAGCTGGGGCCGTGATTTAGTGGCGCTCGACGACAATGAGACATACGGTTCCTATCGAGCCTAGACATCTATCATCGCTGCCTAAACGACGCCCGACCTTCGTTCATCTACGTGAGACGCCTGCGAATGTCCGGGACGCGCGTGCGATTCGCGCGCGACTCCTTACTTGATTTACGCAGGACCCACCGCCATACCCCACCCTCCGCCCCATCCCGATCCGCAGCTTTTCTTAAGCCACTTCGGCACCTCAGCCCCGCCACTTACAATTCCACCGCGTCCTCGTTAACGATCCCTTCCCTTCATTATACTCTTTTTCTCACGTGACCGACTGGTCCAGGTCTTTTTATCCTCTCAAGAATGCACCCAATCCTAACGTAGCTTCTCCGATATTATTCTCCCTCGATCATTTTCATTAACTGCTCCATCGACATTGTCCGCTTCTCCCTTTGCAGCCCATGCATCCACATGCACGCTCGTAAATAATATCCTCGCCGATTGATCATCGGCCCAGATACTATTTTCATCTGCACCTTAGAGCAATTTAAAAGAAAGAGCAGCATTTCTCTAGCAGCAATTGGCTCGTTCGATGAACTAGAACAACGAAAAATAATCAAACAAGTCTAATGGACCTTCGAAACTAATGAAACCATAAAATTATCCATCACTTACCTACACAGTCAATATGCCAATATGTGGGCTTTATTATTATAAAGTAAATAGTAATAATCGTAACAGTGAATACTAAGAGAGAGAGAGAGAGAGAGAGAGAGAGAGAGAGATAAGGGAGTAAAGAGGAAGGATTTTAGATAAGATAAAACAGGATTTACAAGAAATATAATTAGGAAAAAAGGGAAAAGGGTAATAAAATAAAATGGTACGGAGCATTAACTTGTTCCGAGTCCTGGAAACTGGTTGCTTACACCGGCGAGGGCGAGGGGTTACGTAGTTACTTAGTTGAGCGTCGGACCACACATTTCAAGCAGATATGTAAACTCGTGAGGTCGAAGGTGACTGCCGGAGATACCGAGACTTGTACAATGTATGCGACCCAGCCCCCCCCTCCCCCGCCGCTTGCAACAGAGACATCTTCATATCGGTGTCAATCTCAATTTAAAAGCCACGATCAAAGGGCATTGTCGTCACGAATGAAAAAGGAAAACGGCGCACCTGAAGATCGTGACGCATCCGCTTATTGTTTGGAGGTATATAAGACAACAATACCCACGGAGTACATGAAAATCTGTGCTTTTCAAATTATCCGACCTTATCCATACAGGCTTATGTGCCATTATTCCTCATATCTCAATAAACAAGAATATCCGGGAAAGTCGTGCGCAGGTGAGTTGGTTAAGTAACTTTTTAATATTTATCTGGCCAAGGATTATCCTCGGTTTCTGTATACGTACGTATATAAATACGTTTTGATACGGGAATAGATATCGGCGAAGTGTCCTCGGCGCGAATCATTAATAATGTAGAATATAATTTTATTTAGTCACCTTGATCGGCTTAAACTCGAATCGGCGATTTATTATCTTTTACGTATACACGCTTATAAATTCTTATTTGACGCTTCTATTCTTATTTTCTACATGTGATTTTAATAAATATGCTCATTTCGCATGCTCGTTATAGTCTCACTCTTGTTATAATAATGCCTAACATAAATATGGCTTACAAAGGAAAAACAAGAACGTTTTCTCACAGTATCCCAGTTGAAATTTAAGTGACCAGTCAGCCTTTTTATAAGTAAGTGGATCAACTCGTTTCGGAAGTATTTTTAATTTTGTTTTTGAAAAAATTACGAGACATATTGTTAGCCTTAAGACTAACAATTAAGGGCCATTGGCTTTTCGACTTTTTCTTGCAAACCATGATAAAATAAGAGCCAACGAGGGCCAACAAGGGCCATGATATACTTCATTAGCTTATGTACATCGATAAAAGGAATGTTATCTCACCTCGAGTCAAGGTATTTTAATTGATTACTCCTGGTAAGGACACCGATAGCTTACAAGCATAAGTTGCAAGCTTTCACGAGTCATATTTACTAGATGATGCTCGATCTCTCTGTGACCATTTGCCACGAGTAAACAGAACGATAATTTACCCAGGAGGGAGCCTTTCTTCTACCATCGCATTCCACATATACGCCCCTCCCCCTCCTACCCCCTTCCCACTCCCACTCCCACTCCCCCTCCCACTCTCTCTCTCTCACTCTCTCTGTATGCCCGTACATCCGATCTCTTAAAGCTTTTCTAATGCTATTTTATTAAAGTTACAATTTTTACAAGACATCTTTACTCTTAATTATTAAGTAATGAAGCTTTTCTAAGGATATTGGTTAAGGGGGAACAATTGATTCTTTAAGCACGATAAGAGCTTAACGAAGTTATTTCATTTTCATTTACATCTATTTACATCCATTGTTCGCATCTGTTTCTTATTATTATTATTATTATTATTATTATTAAAAATAAGTTTCAATTTACAGACTGCCCTACCACTTGACATATTTATTATATATTATCTTGACAAGTTTTATAATTTGTTTTCGAAACTTATAATCAAAATAAACGCAAATGATAATTAGGTAAAATATATTTTAGTAGATTACAGCATTATTTAAACTTAACACGAATAAATTCATTCCTTTTATGGTATGAAGTTAGAATTATTCTATAATTGCGATTAAATTATAAGAATTTTAAGCATTTATCATGCGTTGTATTACATGAAAATCCGTCTTGTATCATGTCTGTATATATATATATATATATTTGTTATTAGGATTTCATTTTACAGGTATTCACATAAGCTCTGAAATATTTTACCATTTATTTAAATATATAAAGTAATATGAAAATAATTTCTACAAATTATCCTTTATGATATTATCAATATTAGATACAAATACGAAAATATATAAATAATTAGTGAGAAACAAGACATAGGTTTTTACGAATAGAAATGATAATATTGAGAGTTCGATAAAATAATTGGGAAATAGTATAAAAATTTCAACTATTAATTTTGATTCTTAGACTGATAAATGAAAAGTGATTGTCGGCATTTGGATAGCCTTGATATTTTTCATTATATAAATTCATAATATTAGAAGAGATGGCTTACAAAGCTCAGAGTGGCAGTAGTACAGCAAATCGTTAAATGTAATAATCAAAACTTATGGTAGCACACGTGTCGCGAATTTCAGGGGAATAGTGAAGTCCAAGGGAGGGTAGAAGAGAGGGTAAGAGTGTGTGTGAGAGAAATAGAGAGAGAGAGAGAGAGAGAGAGTGAGAGAGTGAGAGAGAGAGAGAGAGAGAGAGAGAGAGGATTCGGCACGTGTTAGTGGAAATCCCCTGGTGAGCCAATCAGTGTGTACTCAGGGATGCAAGACACGAAAATAAGGCGTTAATAATACAATTTACGGTTTTTTGCTGTTAACCTAAATCAATGGACATTCGTGGCCAAGTAAAGTCTGTTGTGAAATGCGAATGTAGTTGTTTAGATAAACATAACGTTTATAATTATTGTCAAACATCGAATAAAGCGGTAATCCAGAGTACTTTATTGGGGATATACGAAATGACTTCTATGCGTATACATATAAATGCGCGCGCGTGCGTCTGCGTGGCTAACAATTTCTTATAAACATAATAAGGATTGCCTGGAAGTATAAATATTGCAATAAATTACGAGTTCTTGGACAAGTGTGGCTTAAGTGTCATGAATAGTCGGAGAAGTCGAGGAAAATGAAGGAAAGCTCGATAAAAAAAAATAAAGGAAATAAGAATAGAGGAGATTTGTTAGGAGGTGTACGGTCGGAGGAAGGAAAAGAGAAAAGAGGAAGGAGGGAGATGGGAACAGTCATTGTTTCGACAATTATCAAGGCAATTAAATCTTGCATAATACAATAATCAATGTCCGTGGCATGAGTCGGGGGAACAAAAGAAATGACGACTTGTTGACATTTATCGAGGCGATAGCGACTTCGCACGTAGAGCGGCCAAAGGAATACAAAGTAACGCCGACGATGTTGGATGTCGGGGCGAGGGGCAACGGGCCGAGGGAGTGTGGGTGAACGCAGGCCTGGGCTATGGGGGAGGCGGTCGCATTGAAATAGACGAGGTCGACGCGTGCATTTATACGACTCATACGTAAATCATTGTCGATTCCCGGCACCGCTCGCCCGACAATTAGCTCTCCTACTGGAGTTAGCGCTGCATCAGACGCCGAGGCATGTGACAGGAGCTTTCCACGAAGAAAAAGACGCGGTCTGCATGATCCCTAGTCAGCAAGGTCGTCAGTCAGTCCCCATCTACCATATTCGGTGCGTCTGCATTGCGTCGGCATAGACCCGACCTAACCTAACGTCCGCTGTCTGCTTGATTTCCGCTCCTGTAATTTCTCTTGGTAGCTTTGCGTCGAGCTACTCGATCCTTATCGATCATTATTATGTACTCTATTGCTTTAGAAGGAGACGGCCGACGTTTATTACCATTTTCCCGATTAGTTCACATTTTCCATACTCTCACGTATCCTTATATGTTCACTTATTTCTTAACTCCTAACGTCAACGCTCCTTTTAAATACCAAAAACCTTGCATCTTACGTACCCTAATCGCTATCTAATTTATCTAGCGCATCGATATACTTGTAATACTTCTAAAGTTAGATTTTCCTTTTATACTGTCCATGCATCAACTTACGGCCGATAAGGTAGAAAATTTCTCTGAATCCCTTGATTTTCCAACCGAGCTCTTTAAAAAAATCTGTCGAACGTATCGAAGGAAATGGAAAAAATTTCAGAGGCTTATTACGTAATAGTTTATATGATATAGAAATATGTAGTATCAAATGACTTTTGTAAGTAAATGCAGTTTAGTCCGGTTTAAAATGCCCTCTGTCCAATTACCGAAATGTTGGCAAATATAGTTTTATTTGCCTTTTACACTCTCATCCTTTTCTCTCGGCTCCTCCCGCTCCTTCTCTTGCCAGCTTCTCTTTTATATAAAGGCGTGCCTCTCCCTCCGCCTTTTCTTTTCTTTCAAGAGCAGAGATTCGCATACGGGCAAATTCTTAGAGAAGGATAAACAGTGGGAGAGGGGAGGGGAGGATGAATGCGTGATCGAGATGACCGGCAGGCATACCATCGTCCGGTCTAATTTGAATGTAACAGCGTTCCGTTTGGCCACAACCCGATACCATCTCCGCGACTCCCCGAAACAGAGAGAGAGAGAGAGAGAGAGAGAGAGAGAGAGAGAGAGAGGGAGTCTGCGTCTCCGCGGTCGTCGGGCTTTCGCGTGAAACGAGCGCGACGATAAAGAAAGAGAGAACGAATAAGAAGGAGAAAAGTGAGAAAGAAGATAAGAGGAAGGAGGAAAGAAGAAGGGAGCTCGGGAAATGCGCGTAGGTAGCGCGGAACAAAGGAAATATTATTATTGGACAGCTGAGCGGTGGAGAGCTCCGTGTTGTTGGGGCTCCCTTTGATGTTGTTGCCCGGCCCCATCGGCCAGAAAAATAGATCGCGGACCGAGCCGATGAACGGGCTGTTTTTTTTTTTTTTTTTTTTAATTCTTAATGCTTTTCCTTCCTCGCGCCGCTCTCGGCAAGTTGCTCCTTAAAGTCCCGCCGCCGCCACCCTCGCCTTCTCCACCACCATCGCCACCTCCATCACCACCTCCATCATCACGTCCGCCGCCTCCGCCAGAGACCGCGACGATACGCAATACGCGGCTCTGAATCTACACGATTGTTTCCCGCGCATCGACGCCCTCCACGTCAGATTCGAAGATTATAACGTCCGACAAAAAGGTCTCCGCCGAGCCCCGGCCACTCTCATCACCAGCATTCAGCCCTCGTTCCTTTTTCTTTATTCTTTGTTGTACGAAAAAGGAATTTCGGATATATCTCGTATAATTGATCCCAGCTCGGCCTCCTCGACAAACATTTTCCTTTTACAGATACTCCGGCTGCCCCTTTCAGTCGCACCCTTCAAGCCTTTAATTAAAACACCGTTCCTTTTCAGCATAAATGCACACTTGACCGCCTTGACGAGATTCTTTCCTTATTCGTTCCTTAGCTGCGGTCATACCGAAAATCTTCTTCGACCTAGGAGTCAACACATGATCGCGCAAGGCTACTCTGCCCCTCACAAAGGATGCGCATCGTTATTATAAAGGGCAACAAGGACTCGGGGAAATATAATTCGAGCTTCCCTGTTGGCTGGAAAGCGTATCCCCTCTTTTTCCGTTCTTATGAGATTCGGGTGAGCTAGAAGGTTATATATGTATAACAGAGAGTCAGCGGTCTCCCGATGACTAATCGTTCTATTTCAAATGAGAAAAAAGTGTTTAAGAAGCGGCTTCGACCCGAGGAATTTCCGAGTCCGACGGTAGGACGATCGGCGATCGGCAGGTCGAACTTTTTAAAATCTTTCTTAAAATCGCGCAGGGCCTCGGTCCCCATCCCGAGCAGATTTTGCTCCGAGGCCACGGACTCGACTCGCGCCCGATACACACTCCCCGACCTCGGCCTCTTATTCGCCTCCCTCTATCCACGCCTCCACCACCCCACCACCCCACCCCTCAACCCCGTTTAGCGCGAAATTAAACGAGCACGAGCCGTCTCACATTAAAGAAAACTAGAAAACTGATCGTGACTGGCCCAGACCGATATACGCACGTAGAGGTCGCTTAAAATACCGGCTAATGCGAGTCATCCGCCTCGCGTAAATAATATCGAGAGCTCCTGTCCTTACTCGCTCTCGAGTCCGCGGATCATAAATAACGGCTTCATTAGCATTTTATCCTATACGTAATAATCTCCCCATGAGAATCTATAAAAAGCGACGATTCAACCTGCACGAGATTTTATAAAAATACTATTATTTCATTATTAAAAAGTTATTAGCTCCCGCTACCTTAATGGTCCCTGGATTATGGCCGATATAAATGTACATACATATACATACATATATATATATATATATGTGTGTGTGTGTGTGTGCGTGTGTGTGTGTGCGTGCGTGCGTGTTTACGCATATAAGATTGAAGGTGAAAATTATTTTTCAAGCAATGATGATAATAAACGATGCTTCAACATTTATAAGAATAATAATGCAATATCGCAAGACCTGGAAATTAAAGACCCTTTTCAATTAACTTATTTAATATATCTTAAAAAATTGTTATCTCTGTAATGGTATTATAAGTAGGTCGTTAGCGTAATTGGGCTTCGATAATTTCTTGGAATTGTGTATACCGCTCGTAGGAGATGCTCGAGCCGAGTGTATAATAACAACGCATTAGGGGAATTCGACGATTAGTCCGATCGTAAATGTGGATAGAAATCGTGGTAATGTTAGCCATGTTAGTCGGATTTCATCGCCGAGGCGCTAACTATAATGTAATTATAAAATCTGTAGCGCAATAGCTTCCACAGATTCACCTGCTTATGTAATTGTTTGATAATAAATGGTTGCTTTTGCTCGCGGGCGCGGCCGCCCCTCTCTCTCTCTCTCTCTCTCTCTCTCTCTCTCTCTCTGTGTGTGTGTGTAGGGAGAAGGTGATTAGAAGACGTCGGAGTAAGGTTTGTAGTCGGAAGGAGAAGAGGATTGCCGCTACAATCGATCGGAAAGGTCGAGAGAAAAGTGGAATCTCGTAATGTAATCTCGCAGATGGCGCTATGTCCTCTATCGTTGTCTGTTGCGTTTCTGGGATGTGTGTGTGTGTGTGTCTGTGTGTGTGAGAGAGAGAGAGATAGAGAGTAAGTGACTGAGAAGGGAGGGCAGGGATGCAATTATGTTTGAGTTACGAACGCGGAAAAGAGGGCAAGGGATAGGAGATGCAATTCCCGCGTCCCATAAACTTATAATTCCCGAGAAAAGGCGAAGAGATAGGTAGGTAGGTAGGTAGGTAGGTAGGTAGGTAGGTAGGTAGGTAGGTGGGTAGGTGGGTAGGTGGGTAGGTGGGTAGGTGGGTAGGTGGGTAGGTGGGTAGGTGGGTAGGTGGGTAGGTGGATAGGTGGGTAGACAGGGAGATGGCTGTCCATGCCTCTGCCGCTTCCACGCCCAAGCCACAAGACGCGGATCTGCATTCACAAGCGCAAATGGCGGTCCCATCGACGATTCGGTCGCACGCCGTCCCCGGCATACCGATTGCCAGACGCGCCGAGGTTTTTTCTAAGCCGGCGAGGCATGAGGCGAATCCGCCGTCGGTGCGTCGAGGACAGGACCGCAGGAAGTCGTGGCTCGCGCCAAATAGTACCGATGCTAATCTATGCGAGCAGGTGACCGAGGGCCCCCGCCGTGCGCTCGCTAACGCTCGCTAGCGCGCGCGTGCGCGGCTTCGAGCCTTCCGAGGCTCGATTATCTTGACGTTAAATTGTCTCTCTCTCTCTCTCTCTCTCTCTCTCTCTCTCTCTCGTTCCTCCGCCTCCGCTACTGCCCCCAACTCCTACACTGCCTCTACCTTCGCCATTTGCCATTTGCTTCGCGTAAGTCCCTGACGTTTATTGCTGATTTTAGATACACCTGGACGTTGACGCGCATTTCAGATGCAGCATTTTCTGATACAGGGAAAACAGCCATTTGCATAGCTAATACAGTCTCCCCGGCTCGTGCTCGTGTGAATCCTTCCTTCTCCCGCCAGCTTTACGATATCTAGATATTTATCACACGGTTGCCTTTGACTATTCAGCATCGATTTTATATTCCATGACAGCTATGTATCCGCACTGCCAGTGCCCCCAGCCGCACTAGGCCCTTCCATTTTAAGAATAACGAGCACTGCAAAACCAATTTGGCATATAAGCCTACGAACATTTAAAATCACATAACGAAACAGTCTAACAGATTCTTTTATTGGACGTTTGGCTTTTGACAGTCGATATAAACCGTTCCGCACGAGCACGAACTTTATTTACTTTTCTCCCTCTCTCTCTCTTTTCTATTTTTATTTTATAGAAATATTGAACGAACGAGTTATCTGTTTCGTATAGACACGGTAATTACGACGTCAATTAGACGAGATCTTTGCCGCATATGACAGTGTCAAAGACGGCTCGCAAAACGTAAAATGCATTCGGAACACTTCAAATGCCTCCTATTGTGAATTAAAATAAAACAGTATTCAAGTGAACCGGTTAAAATTGACTTCTTTGTGCGACTGTCCCTCTTACAATTATAACTATTTTAAATTGCATTGCATTTTATTGTTTCTCTATTCTCGTTTATTCTGGCAAAGGAATAATTACCTGCTCTTTGATCTCACTTGACCATATCTTCTCTCATGACTTTTCTTAATAAATTTCACGAACTTTACATTGTTTTCAATACCGCTATAGTTCCAATTCATTTTATTATCAATACGTTCAATAAAACATATTACGATACTGAATTTTCAACCGCTCCAAAACAAAAACAGTATTAGACACATTTAAATATTTAATCATTTAATTCGATTGTTTTTATTATATTCTTTAGGATTCGAATGAAATGAACGCTTGTTATACTATTAAGATTACATGATAATATAAATAATATGTTCGTATTGGTAGTTTTACCGTATTAGTTGAGCCGCATGAATGTATCATTCAATCTTAAAGGCCTTTATTGCGGGACATAGCGATCGGAACATATTTGATCGATATTTTCAGTCTAAAAAAAAAAATTAGTCAACATAATAGATGAGAAGAAAATTGCTAGATATTTAGATAAGTGATCGGACAGCCAATGGTATTGAATGATTGGACGATTAGATGCTGATGGAGTGTGATATAAGTAGATGTATATATATATATATATATCTTGAATCAAATAGGGATATTAATAGGAGTTCAATTGAAGAAAGGAAGGTCAAGGTGATGGAGGTTGAACCAATGGCCGCTTTCAAAGTAGATGGAATAAATGCAAATGCCGAAGAAGTAAGCCCGATACCGATATCAGTGATTCTTCCGCTATACCGAGCCCATGAAAGCGAATCAACTCTCAAGCTTTAGTAATCATAATAACAATAATAATAATCAGAAGAAGAAGAAGAAGAAAAATAAGAAGAAGAAGAAGAAGAAGAGGAAGAATAAGAAGAACGACGACGACGACGACGACGTCGACAATAAGCAATAACAATAAAACGAGGAAGTCTCCGAGTGTTTTGTCAATTTCTCTTAGCCTCTCGGCGGGTGTCTAGTCCCGATGAATATCTCGCTGGATCCGAAGCCGTTTGTTCTCGCGACCCTCGAGATGGACGCTGTATATTAATCGTCGATACGCATCTCGCCGAGCCGCCGCGCCGCCCCCGGGATCACTCGTTCGACGATGTCCCATCATTGGCACTCGTGTCTTCATCGCGCCTCGACGTACCCGTCCAAATGTGAGAATATTATCGAGTCAAGCGCGTTCGGGAGAACGAAGAGCTCGGGCAGGGGGACGAGCTTGATAAATAAGTAATTGAAGAGGTCGTCGGCGGAAGGTGGCGGTGAGGGGTAGGTGTGGGAGGGGGGGGTGTATCGCAGCGAGAGCCGAGCGTGCACTTACGGGTAATATACCGGTTCCACTTGACGATCAACTTGATCGAGTGATTTGAAAAAAAATCCTCGACTCCGTTCCTCTCCGATCTTGTCTCGTCCTTTGTTCGGCTCATTATCGCTCATTTTTTATTTAGAGCCGAGTGTGACAAAGTCCCGATGCTATCTGACCGAAGAAAGATCGAGCGGTGAGGTTGTGAGCTATTGCTCACAATACTAGACGCAATATCTAAAGGGAGATCTATCATTTATTAAAAGGCCGTTCATAAATTCAAGATCGCGTGTAATGACCGGCTGAAATGCCAATTTTCATTTGTTGAAAGATTACGTATTCGAAATGATATTTTACGTCGAGTGAACTTTACCGATATATTACAGGTAACAGTTTAAAATTAAATTATTTTTAATCGCCATGGCTTGTATCATCAATTACTCGGCAGAATTCAATTTCTTTATTAAGCTTATGATACTGTCGTCGTATGTATGTAGAGTACCGCCTTATCCTACATTTCCTATTAATTTCTTAATACCTTTATACTTCTCATCCGTACTATGTCAAACTAATATTAAATTAATTATACGTAAACGGCAATGGCTAATCTTATTATTAGCGACTGACTCTAGTTTATTATTCTCTGTGCCGTTTTATTATTTCCTCTAGATCTGCCAAATCACGGCTTCTTCAAACAGACATTTCGACGTAAGTATTGCTATAGGCAAATTATCGATTTCGAAAAGGAACATATTTAATGGCTTATTAAAAAAACAAATCCTCGAAAATAATTTGATACATGGATGAAACCCAATATGGGGCCCCATGAGGACTTTATATGCAGACCAGAAGAACGAATGGCCTAAGACGAAGACGGATTGTGTCTCACGAAGATAGTGTTACCGCGCATACTCGAAGCATTCTCAGCTAATACACAGCATTCCCAACGATGACATTCGAGATGGAATCGAAATCCTCGTACGGGACTTTTGGTACTTTACCGATCGACTAATGGAATTATCTTTGTCTCGTTCTCTAAGCGCCTCAATCTCATCCAAGCAACTGCATGATTTTCTGTTTTTTCTTTGCAGCTCTTCAATCGATTCAATGCGTATTCATGAACAAGGACGTGTGCGTCTACATGCACGCAAGAGAGAGAGAAGGAGAGAGAATTGGGGTGGGGTGGGGTGGGGAGAACCCGGAAACGTTTGTAATTCGAAATACCGAAAATGTAAAATTCTGTATCGGATTGAGAAACGTTCGCACTCCCATTTATATTTCGGGCCATTTGACATTCATACAAACGTTACAGATAATCGATTGGATGACTTTCGACATAAGAATTGCTCGGTGTTCTTAAATCATTGCGACGTACAAAAATACGTAGAAATATTGAAATGAAAGAACGCATAGCAGTGATAGGTTATTAGTATTGCCGTAATAGCAAAGCAAATGCCTTACAAATGTTTTATTCAACGGCGGCTTACGAATGGCTTATTTATTGATTTATTAGTTGTAATAGCGTTGACGTATATAATCGGGAGGGCTCGTGAATAGTAATGCAGACTTATTAATCGGTACTCGTGCTTAATTGTAGGGATATAGGATGCCTTATAAATGGAGCATATAAATAAAATGGCATTGAACTTGAAATACAAGCAGTTGTTAAGGGAAGGCATAACCCTAAACTATTTTCGGAAATGAATCTAAATTGTAAGAGGAGTCCCCAAGAAAAGTGCATCGTTTATTCGGCAAGGGCACAAACATTTGTTTAAAGGTGGACATCACATCGGTGGTCGTTTTCCGTTACGGGACATTTGCCCCGAAGAAGTGCCGTCTACTCGGCCGAGGTCTTTTCGGATCTTTTGCACTTCCGTCACGCTCCAGAGTTATTTGAGCGTTCTGGCTAAACGGAAGTAGGCAAATTTGTTTTCCGAATGCTCGTATTTTAAATATACGCGGGTAAGGGAAGGGCGATTTTATCGGGAAATTTATTGTCGCCCGATGTTATCCGGAAAACTTTTATCCTAAAAGATCCCGGCTTTGTCCATACATTCGCATGTAAAAGAAGAAGAGAAAAAAATAACACGTAGAGAGGCATTATTGCATTTTTAAATCAAACGTAATAATAAAATAAGTAGTGTTGATATATTTGATTTGCCTCTGGAGAAGGCAAAAACTTTGTTTTCCGGATGATAAATAAATGCAGAATTAATGTAAGCCGGGCGCCTTTACCGCTGATAAATAAAATTCATGGATACTCAAGTTGCGGGCGGCGGTACGGATCACAGGCTCTCGGCAATCAAATCATTATTATCGTTTTATTATTCGCGATTGATAAAATGAGAAGAGCTGGGCCGTTATAATTAAAGGCTGAAATGGAAGTGATGGTATAATTAGCAAGGGAATATAAAAGTCACGTTGACGACACGGGTGGAGGTGAGCGATGGGTTGGGGGGAGGGGGGGGGCTAAAGCGGACTAAAGCGGACGAGTGGTTAAATAAGAATAATATGTAAAGGAGATTCAAAATGCAAAGGGGGAGGATAGGGTTGAGGTGGAGGGCGCCCAACCTCAGTTCGTGCGCTCGTAAAAAAGAAGAGAGGAAAATCCATGGATATAAACATCTCTTTTCAATAAAAAGCTCATGGCTCGAGTTACGATACGATAAAACAAGTCATTTTCCTCGCGAGCTCCTTCTCTCATTTCTTCTCGGAAGAAGTATGAGAGGCTAGAGAAGCCGAGAACGAGGAGGAGGACGAGCTCTCGTAAAACTCGACCATCTGGACCGCATAAGTCCGTGGATGATGGGCGGGGTGGGGGAGGGAGAGGAGATGGTCAGTGGCTCGCGCGTTTAGGACCCACGGGATAAGGCTTACTCTACTCAGTCACACTCGGCCCGGACTTTCCTTGACCGAGCGCACGCACGTCCTGAGTGACGACGTTATAGCGGAGAGAGAGAAAGAGAGAGAGAGAGAGAGAGAGAGAGAGAGAGAGAGAGAGAGAGAAGAGTGGCTCTTCTTTCGCGGATGGGCAGCTTTTATGAGCGCATCATGCCAGATTTATACTTACTTAAGAAATCGCAAGTGCACTTTAACCCCGGGTTATGGGCCTCGCGAAAGCCCACCCTACGTGATATCATCTGACTTGATCGCCCTAGTATACCATCGCCAGGACCTTTTTCTCGCCTTCGCGCACGCGCTCCTCCCTCTTCCTGATCCTGCCTCACCTCGCACTCACCAGGCCGTCCTATCTTTCTGCAGTCCAACTATTCTTCTTCTTCTTCGTGCTTCTTCTTCTTCTTCTTCTTCTTCTCCATCTTCTCCTTCTTTTCCTTCTTCTTCTTCTTCTTCCTCTTCTTCTAGAAGAATGCGCTACTCAAACTTAAATGCTGATTTCTAGGAGATGTTTAGTGGCTTGTTTATGCTCAAATGACTCCTGGTCCTCTACATCTACTTCTTCCCACCTTTTATTATCGCTCTTACACTTCTTTTAATGAATGACATTCATAATTTTTTTAACTATTCTATTACCAATTTAAACTAATTATAACATTACATTTTTTTTATACACGCGGACAATTATTATATTACATTCAATTATCTTAGCTATGATTTTATTAATAATTTACATATTTATTTTGTTTCATAAGTTATTCTTTTCATTTTTTTTTATAGCCATTTAAATTCTTATCATACATTTTGTGGAAACGAAATTATTAACTCTTGCATAGGAAAGAGTAGAATAAGTGCGTAAAATGGGAAGCAGTCAAAGAAATATGAATGCATATATTGAATTATATAATCAATAAATATGCTACCGCGGTGCGCATTAAATTTTCGTTGTTGAAAAAAGATATTATTACTATTACTATTATTATTATTATTACTACTTCTACTACTATTATTACTACTACTATTATTATTATTACTACTATTATTATTATTATTATTATTATTATTATTATTATTATTATTATTATTATTATTATTATTATTATTATTATTATTATTATTATTATTATTATTATTAAATCATAGAGATTTTTTAAAAATATTATAAGTAAAAATGATATTACAAGGTATTTAAAACTATAATTGTAAAAAATGTTTGATAATTATAAATTATACGCGAGCCTTCGAATGCTTTTGGAAAATCGCTGTAAAATTATTAAGAAATGTGTAAGAAGGAAAATGTATCGGAGGAGAGTATCGCGCAGCCTGATTTTATAGGCCAAGTAAAAGCTGAAAGATGTAAATAAGGAAAGGAAAAGGAAATAAAGTGCATGCAAATGAAAAAGAGCAATGAATCATTTTTTTTATATTATTATTATTATTATTATTAAAATTCTCTATTTTCTAATTTAGAAAATGTTGGCCGCGTCTGAGTGAAATAAAACAGCCGAAGACCGACATTGTATTTTCATGTAAATTTTGATAGAAAATAATAAATGCGTTACGTATGATAATGCACATTGTAAAAAAAAAGATTATAAAGTATTGTATGAGAATTTTATTTATTTACATGATATAGTAGAACAATTGCCGAACTCTTTTACGATCTGCTTTTATTGTATATAAAATGATTTTGTAAAATTGAAAAACGAGCGGGAGCCACTTGTGCATTAGACATATCAAAGGGAAGGGGTGTTCGTAAATTTTAAAATTTTATTGTAATATCAAATATTTTCGCTTCATGAAAAGGTGGACATATTTCACCAGAGCCGCACAATGACGTATAAGTTACGATTAAATGTATCAAGTTAGAAATTTTGAAAGTACAGAAATTAATATTTCTTTGTATTAACAATTGGCGTTGTAAATATTCATGCTCGAGTCTCGAGTTGTATTTATCATTCCCGAAATGAATGTCAAAATGAACTCGATCGTAGCTGACAAGGAAATTAATTTATTTCAAATGAAACAAAGGCAACGGTTATTTGGTAAAGTAAAGTTGCCGCATTCCATTCATATATTCATTATTTAATAATAATTGCCATATCGTGAGTACGTGAATTTGGAATTATTCGCGTGGTGCAGTTGCAACGATTTAAGGAAGGTGCGGAAGGCGTGGAAGGTGTGAAAGGTGTGGAAGATGGAACGTATCCGTGGACGTTAGCGAGGACTATTAGTAAGTGCAGCCAGATATAAAATTAGTTACATTGATGGCGCGTAAGGGGTTGGGGGCGGGGGTGATTCATTGAAATTCCGTTAACGCTCGTTGGTATTAGAAAAAAATGACTCCAAGTATAAAATGTTGAGCCCGCGTTGAATGGCTAATGAAGACAGGGATAGAAGGAGGAGGTGGAAACTATCCGTCGATTAAGAGAATCGAGATGCCAATGCGATGGGGGCTCGAGCGCTCTCTTTTCGATCGGGGCCATTTAAAAAGCAGGGCTCTGAGACAATGAGCGGGAGGGGAGGATCGGCTTGCCGATCATCGTTAGCAATAATTTTTCTCACGGGCCGCAAGAGTTTATAAGTAAGAAAGGAGCGCGTACATTGATGGCCGTGCCGCGGCAGGGCTTAATCCTCCGATATGAATAATTTATGTCGTTCAGTCGGACAGGAAAACGCGAATGTTTTGTTAATTTACGGAGCCGCTCGGAGCGCGTCCCGCTTCGGCATAAAACTAGCCCGAGGAGTAGGTGCTGGTGGTGGTGGTGGTGGTGGCTGGTGGCTTTGGCTGCGGGGGGGGGACGGGGGGGGAGGGCGGAAGGGGGCGGGAGCATGGGGGGAGGGGGGGGGGGAGGGGGGGGTGGGAGAAGGAAGAGCGAGTCCACACGATGTACCCTCGCGATCGTTCGAGGAGACTTGTCGGTCGGCGGGTTGGTGGGAGGGCGGGAGATGCTCGACTCGTTCCGTATCGGCACGTATGTGCAATTGTACGTGTGCAGTTTGCGAGTTATTTAGAAGCTATCACTTGAGGCCAGAGGCCAGCCATTAGCCCCAATCGCATTACCGGACTAAGTGGCTAATGGCCAGAGTCGCGCTTTTCCCCGGTCCGAAGCGACCGTCCCCCCCCCCCGCCCGGCCCGACCACCCACCTTTTCCCGATTTCACTCTTTCTTCCTTCTCTTTTACCTCCGATCTCACCCTCATCCAGCCGCCTCACCCCTCTCCGCGATCCGCTACATCACCGCGCAACCGAATACGCGTGACTCTTCCTGATAATACTAATTCCGTGGCGGCAAACGCTTAAACGACTTTTCCTACCTACCCTTCCCCGGACCGCTGCTTAATCGCGATCCTCGTTTAACTTTACTCGCAAAGCTCAACTTATTAGTCAAGATATTAGTTGATAGTTGCAGTGTAGAAAGTACCGTCGGTATTATTCAACCTCCACTGTTCTGCGACGTAGTAAAGAACCTTTTCTATTTATTTCTCCCTCATTACTTTATTGTACTTTTTTTTTCTTTCTTGAATTTTCTTCTCTTTTATCCTATCTAACGACAGCCAATTATTTTAATGAGAAAGTATTCGAATATATTTCAGAAGTAGAAATTATTCGAGTCCTTACTGCTCTTTACCGTTTTTCTTACCGAAATATTAGAAAATTACTACTTCTCATTTTACTGATTTATTTCAACAGTTTTAAAATCCGCATTTCTATTATGTAAGCATAAATGTCAACATTTTTTAAGCGATTTCTTACTGCACTTTCATTTCGGCTCTAATATTTTCTATATTTTACGTTATAATTATACTTCGACGGAGGAGTACATCAATCGTAAATTTCGAGAAGCTGAAAACTTTTATTTCTTTCATGCATTATTCTTTTGATTAAGCTGGATTTTCGACAATACAAATAAATACATTAAAATAATTAGTACTTTTATCGATACTACTTATATTATCTATTTATATTATATTTATATTTATTATTATATTATTATATTATATTTACTACTTATATTATCGATACTATTGATACTATCATTACAACTATAGATTTTAAAAAAAAAATTAAAGGAAATAACTTCATTTCTAATCATTCTATATTAATATTTAAAAAGTCTTAATAATTAGTATGATTGAGTAGTAACATTGTTGAATTAAAATTTTCAATGCACATTTTTTATGAAGTTCATTTAAGAAAAATAAAGTTTATAAAGTTGAATGAAGGTTTAATTATCACACGGTAATAGCCTAGTCTTAAAAAATCTAAAGCCTGTGTAATTGCTATTGCTTTAAGAAGATTTTACGCATTAATAAAAATTCTGCTGCTTCCTTTGTGAAAAATATTTTTTCAAGTAACTTTTATCATTATCACTTGTTCAAACGTTCTATGGAATTTTATTTCAAAAAGAAAAGTTATCAGACTTTCATTAGTATTGTTGTTATTATTATCTATAGAATTATTATATACGAATGTGCTGCAAATATGTAACTATCGAAAGTAAAAATAATTTGAAGTCAGTATTTCTTAATAATAGATATTTTTCATCTTTCTCTGCTTAGTTTATTTATTTATTTTTTTTTTTTTTTTCATTTTTCAAGTAATTTATGTGATGTTTAGCGTAAAAAATCGGACCGCCGGGAGATAAAAGATTAGCGGCGTTTAACAGAGAATGCACATAAAAATAAAAATAAATAAATCACCGAGGTTATACAAATTTTTCTACATCGCTCAGCACGCGACAATGAAACTTACACAGAATGAATATCGATTTAGTTTTATATAAATTTTCAAGAAAGATTTGTATCCACGAATGAATATATTTTGTTTGATGGAATCGGAATTTAAGTTAATTCTATTGAGCCTGTAAATGTATGTAATGCCGTTAAAGATCAATTTTAAGCCTCGATATGATAAAATAATTCTACGCGTCAGCTGATTTTCGAATTATTGATTTATTTGATACTCGTTCTTAAGCAAGCCAACAACAACAACGACAATAAGAAATTATAAATAATAAATTGATTCACGCTCGCTTTTTACGGTTATCATTTTTATCGTATCTTCGCATTCGACGTATTTGAAATAAATATCCCTATATGTATATAAATAATTTAGAGTTTATCAAAACAGTCTTTTTAAGTATAAAGTTGTTAGTTTTCCTATAAAAACTAACTTGAGATGATATTTTCTTATTAAAAGCTGTTATCTTTTTCAAAGTTTTAAATTGATTTTAACCAAGATTTACTTTACTTTCGAGAAAGTGTATAAAGTCTTGGCTGCTAAGCTAAATAAAAGCTTAAATAAATAAAAATATATGATTGAAAATAAATTTTATTTTTATATCTAAAACATTTTCTACGTGAGTTTACATAAGACAAATAATGAACTGTCGACGAAAACTTATTCAATCAAGAATTGAGAGATATTTCATTAAAAATATGCTCTCCCAACGTATCACACAAAGCCATTCGCTATACGACTATACGAGAATTCGAAATGGAACTTAACTTTTCTTTCTTGTTTTTTCTTTCTTATTATAATATTTTCTATATAATAATTTACTCCTCTGATTATGCGTATGCAGATATATGCACATCATAATTCATACACTTAATGAGATTATAGATAATTTATTTGCAATTATTTTCCCAGTGGATGCATATATCCATTATATACATGTAGATTAACAAATTTTTATGTAAATGTTAGTTGTTTAAGAAATCTCGTCCCGAATCTGTCAAAAATCTTTATCCGATTTTTAAATTACCTCGATCCACTTATGCAAGATATTATCACAATATTTCTACATACCATCGTGTGAGTGCGCAAGACCGAAATTCGTATAGAACGGTCATTAATTCCCAGGGAGTAAAAATCAATGAACGGTCCATAAAGAACGGGCTTTCATATTGTTATCATTGTTTGCTTTCCTGTTTCTATTCTTTTAATCTCACTCTCTCTCTCTCTCTTCTCTCTCTCTCTCTCTCTCGCTCATTCTCCCTCTCTCTCTCTCTCTCTCTCTCTCTGTCTCTCTCTCTCGCTCCCTCTCTCTTGAATCGCCCATTCTCCGACGAATGTTAACTATATACCTGTGATTGGTTTATCGCAGCCTTCCTCCCTTTTTCTTTCACCCTCTACATATGCCGAAATGTTTCTCACTCTTCTCCCTTCAACTCTTTTTCCGACTTTCTCCCATATTTGCTCCCTCTTTTTATAATATATACGATTTTTACACACGCAGAAATACAAGAGCACGCGTACACCATAAGGTAGTGCACGCCCAATTTCCAATTTGCAATTGCGATTCGCGTTTTTAATTATAACGAACACAATGGCAGACAGCAGTCCAGCGCGACCAGGAATGGCATCCGCTCGAATCCTGCCCCTCATCCCCATTTTATACCCACCCCCTGTCCTCCTTGATTGCGCCTCTTCCACGCTCTCTCTCTCTCTCTCTCTCTCTCTCTCTCTCTCTCTGTCTCTCTCTCTCTCTCTCATTCATTCATTCATTTGTTACTGCCGTCCAACACTCGGACTCGGGATATTCCGCATTCACGATAATTATTGTCGTTCGTTTATCACGCTCTCACTCTCTCTCTCTCTCTCTTTCTCATTTCCTTTTTTACCCTATTGCACGTATTCATTTGAACATGAAAACTTGCGTTTGCTACGGCGTCGAAAAATGCATTTGCACCGATGCCCATAACCGATATCAGTAGGCGTCCGTGAAAAGCCAATTAATTTAATTAAAATATTAATACCTCGGTCATTGATTTCAATGCGATATAAAATATAACACCTTTTACTTCATTCAGTTCGAAGGGCGAACACCATTGTCAGAAAATTATTTTAACAATAAATAGGATAAAACACTTCATATTTGTTTTAATATACGAGATAAAAAAAAAATCTTTAGATAAAATATATTATTCCCTTTAAAGAAAATAGTTGATATAAAAATAATTCGAAAATATATTCCCTATTTTAATAAATTTTAATTACTAATTGTAATAGTTATTATACAAATGACCACTTAATGTATTTGATATTTTTATTTATAACTTGCATTATTCGTTTATTTTAACGAAAAGAAATAAATATTTCTGATAAAATTTTATTTATTTATACGTGACCACAGTGCTAATCTAGTAATATCATGTCGATTTATGATCAAATGAGCAATAAATTTAATCAATTTACTTTAAAAATATCCCAAACGTACTTATACATTTCCAATTTAATCGTCATAATTTATAATAATCACGAGATAATATTTATATTTCATTGTATCGAAAGCTCAGTTTTTACGTAAAAATTCATATTTTACAAAGTAATACATTTTCAGATTTGATAACATGAAAAATCAACATTTATACAATTATTAAATTGCTGATAATTTAACTTTTTTTTTTGTTGGTTTTTACAATTTATTTTAATACTATGAATAAAGTACTGTATTGATAAATTGCGACAAGTCAATTAATCAAAGAATACGTAATACAAGTTGTTCTTTCGATAAAAATTTTAACGATTGTATTTACATGAAAAAATTCAAGTGAAATATAAATGAAAATTCAATTTTAATTTTATTTATATCCCTTACAACTATATCAAAAAGTAAATTAAAAAATATAACGATTTTTTTATTAGTAATAAAAATTTCTTTTGCGAGTTTTAAATATTTTATAATTTTTATAGATGTATTCGTGTATAAACAGAAATAAAATTCTATATGACAGTGTTTTGTTTTTCATACTTGTCCTTTCGATTATTCGTGTATACTTAAGTACAAAGTGAAAAAAATTACAAAATGAAATTATGTGATTCTAATTGAAACGAATTTTCTTTTACTTCATACGTATAAGTTAAATATTTTAGAAATATTTATGTAATTATATATAATAATAGAAATAATTTCTTATCGCTCTCTCTCTCTCTCACTTTATCAGTACCTTCATGACTTTACATTCTTATCATTTTAGTTTTATCAAAAATAATTTCAAAAACATAAATAACGTCGTAAATGAATTTCCATTTTATGTGCGCATAAGGATTTAATGACGTAATCATTATGATTCTATAATAGATAATCACTGTTGTTGATCAAACGTCTTTATAATATCGAAGGCTCAAGAAGATATTACTTTGTGGTTAATATAGTTATTTCATGTAATGAAAGGCGCGGACCAATTTTACATTTTATCGTGATCAATAACAAGTATGGCTCTTGATATACTGATACGAAAACGCATAATATGCTATTATTACTTAGATTTTATGATTTTTTCGCACGAAATAATAATAATAAATTAATTGAAGTGCCTGGAACGTGTACGTTAAAGCTTAATTCCTATACCATAAATTTCTGTAGGATGATTAGAGCCAAATCCAAAATAAACGATTGGTCGGAATGTTTAATAAAAAAATATAAAAAAAAAAAAGTAAGAAAAGAATAAGCTTTTCCAGGGGATAATCGAAGATGGTCAGATCGTTAGAGATTTGCAGTCGTGGCTTTGGCTCTCTTTCGCTTCCTAGGAGACGAGGACTTTCCTAGCTCGACGTATTTTCTTTCGGTTCGCCCGGTTATACGTGAAGTATACACAACGAGGTAATCCCATGGGCTCGCCGAAGGCGGCAGTTTCATATAGAGGTTTGCCACGACGTAGCCTCATATATAAGGATTTATCACAGCTAAGTCTCCCGTATATTGCACTGTACCGATCTCATCCCACCGTCGCTTCTTCCTTCGACTACTTGCCCACGTTATCTTACCTTCGTCTTGATGCGGATCTTAAAGCTACTTCTTCGTCTTCTTTTATCACACTTCTCACTCTCCATCCCCCCACCCCACCCCGACATTACTCTCTCTGTCTCTCTGTCTCTCTCTCTCTCTCTCTCTCTCTCTCTCTCTCTTTATTTTTTCTTGTTTTTGATATCGCGAGCGATCGAGCGGGAGAAAATTTTTAATCGACCTAAACTTTTCGCTCAACGCGGAATATAAAAATATTTAAGCTTATGTGTCGACTTACATTTTAAAAAAAGATTAAGCTCTGCTTCACTAACTGATAAAGCGGTACACGCATTGCAGTTATAACATATTAAACTGTCCGAATTCATTTTTTTCTTTATTAAATCTCTTATCGATTCTTTAGAAATATAAATCACTGTATACGCCGAATGAGAAAACGTCATATAAATTCGCAAGCAAAGCTCAATTTAAACAGTAAAAGCTTAAGTAATTTTTATTCAAGTTGCAACTTTCTAATTTATAGAACCCTACAGCTTATTTTTCATCTAATATACAAATGACTTCTGTACACTGAGGCTGGTAGCAGATTGGAAGCTTTGTTTGCACATAATTTTCAAACAGAACGTTTATTATGTGCAAGTTTAAATTTTTTTTTATTTTAAAATTGAAAAATAATATTCTTTAATTTTAAAAACCCATAAAGAACTATCAGCCAGTGTATTTTTATTCATAATTAATGCTCCTGTTAAAGTATTCATTATTACAAAATTTGGCCAATTACGTATTCTTTAATCAAACAAGTTTTCTTTCTCTCTTGTTGACTTTTTTCCTTCTTTAAAGTATCCCACTGTTATTTATTTCGTATCGAATTTAAAATCTACTGTCGTGACGACGTTTTCATTCCCTCGGGATATCGCAGTCTATTCACCTTTTTCCGAATCTTGTTGCAATATCAAATATTCCTTCTCTAAATAAAAAACAAATCTCAATATAGTCATTTTTATTAAATAATATAATAATATCTGTGTAATTTTACCTTTAATAATATTTTATGTGTCACAGAAACGCATAACGAATAATAAATATTACTATTTAGTATTTATTATGTATTTTATTAACTTGAAAATATTAGATTTGATATATTATAAAATAATTTCTCTTGTTATTGCTAACAAAATAAAAGCTTCTTATACTAAATAAAATTTCATTCGAAAACCACTTAAAATATTATCTATAAATGTACAATAGTTATTGTGTAGAATACTTTATTACTTTTTAGAGTATATAAATAAGTAAAAGTAACGTAGAACAGATAAGGGCTATAATAATATTTAGTATTTATTAAATATAAATAAGCGTTAAATCGCATATACAGTTGCACGTGCGCGTGTGCGCACGTATACCTCCACATATAGTTATATATGTATGTACAGGTTTGTGCAAAAGGAATTTCTGAGCTAAGTCGTTGATATGACAGGAGAATGTGAACTTAGTGGTGGATAGAAATGATTTATTAAACACTTGAAGAAACTACTTTGTTAAATTGTACACGTGAATACAAGCATCGAACAAAATATGATGTAATTTGTACATATGATTGATATTAATATAAAGAATGTAGTTTAAATTTTTTTTTTTTATTTTAAGCAATAATTGAACTAAGCAAGACTAAGGGGTAAAAAAATATCTTTGAGTCTAAGAAACTCAGTTATTCTATAGCCAGTAGATATACTTAATTAATTTAGATATTTTAATATTCTATAATTTATCAAAGAATCACGTAGAAATTCACAGTAATATGAGTATTCAAGTTCTTTAATATTTTAAATGGGCTTAAAAACTTTCCTACTATATATTGCGTACTTTTAGAATGTATACATTATTTCCATATTTCTTTTTATTTTATTTATATGATAAATATTGTATATGATATCCAGAAAAGTATACAAAAATACTTGAGAATTTACTTTCAAACTATTTTAATTGAGTAAAAAATTGTTTGAGTAGGCTTGATAAAATGAAAATGACCTTTCGTAGAAAATATTAAAAATATAATGAAATTTGATCGAAGTTCATAGTTAGGATTTTCAAAAAATAAATATACAAAAATTATATTGTATATTTAAATTTTATTATATTAGATTAAAGTTAAAAGAAAAATAGCAGTGTAAAGATATTTGGTTAATTAAGCATGATAAATAAAGTAAAAGGAATAGAAAAGTTATGAATAGTTTACAGGTTATAAGGAGTGTATTTGATTAAATATAATTTGAGTGCTGGGGAAATATTGATGAATATACTGCTTTGTGCTGAAAGCAGATATTTTGCATAAATTTTATAAAAAATACATTTTAATATATTGTAAAGTAAAGTGTGGAGTAAATTAAAAGTAAAATTCATAAATTAATATGATAATAATCTAATGAGGTAATGTTCTTTAATATTGAAAAGAGTTAAATTTTATAAAATATGGCAGATAATCTGCATATAAATTTGGTATCAAAAGCGGAGGCGAAAAAGTTACGGTAAAAGCGGAGAAATTCTGAATCATGTACATGCATGAGTAAACTCTAGGAAGGAAAGTTTATAGTCGAAGAATACGGCGAAGAAAAAGCTCGGGTAGCATGTATGTGGGAACGATAATAATTTTCGACAATGGGTAAATTACAGGCGTTCTTTCACCTCGGCGAGACGTAGCTGGAGGAGAGAGAGAGAGAGAGAAAGAGAGAGAGAGAGAGAGAGAGAGAGAGAGAGAGAGAGAGAGAGAGAGAGAGACAGAGAGGAGAAGTAACGCGTAGCTGTAAGGCGGCCGCTTGCGTCGACGGCAGGAGGTTGGGGGTCGAGGATTATTGGGTACGGGAACGCGGCGGACGAGCAGCAGGAGGACGAAGCCGCAGTCCCGCGGCGGCGAGAGCGAAAGGACGCGAGCAGGCACTTTGTTATTCTGCTCTGCCGGGTGAGTAAGTGAGGGTTAGGGGGTAGGGGGTGGGAGGTGGTAGGGGGGAGTGAGGAGGTGGGATGGGATGGGTTGAGGGGGGAGGATTGGGGGATGAGGAGGAGGAGGAGGAGGAGGAGGTAGGAGAGTTGAGGGCGGGAGGGAGAGTACAGCTGAATGGCGAGCAACTCGGGGGTCCATTAATCATGTTTATAGAGGCCCCCGTGTCGCAAGTCACTGTTGCACTTCGTGTAAAAGCACGTGCCTATGGCGCTCTCGCGCCGATTGCGTTTAATGGGGATATCGTTTTTCCCTACCCACCCTCACTCTCGTAATTGCGAATAGCGAATTGCGAGTCGCGCGGGGCTGATCTATAAAAGAAGCATCGCCGGGGTTGGTATTTGGGGCTGCGGGGAACCCCAATATCGTATCGTCGGCCGTCAGTTCTCGATGGGAACTTCGCCTCTTAATGAATCCTCGACTTCTTTGTCCAGGGTACGATAATGAGCTAAGCCCGCGAATCTCGAAGGGTTCCGAATTTTCGAATCATCGTCGCTCCTTCTTTCCGATTGTTCTTAATCATTAATAGCCCGACGTTATTACACGAGTCGAGAGGACAATAGAAGGATGGAGGGTAAGCTCGAGGTCGCTATAACACCTCGACATAACAACTTCCTCCAACCGAGGAGAACACTGGATGGAATTAATAAATTCTTTAATGTTGAATGAGACATTCGTTAGTTCGGAGCGCGAGTCGCGAGGAGTGTAAAATTAAAGGTATAATACCAGGTAGGTAGGGACTTGTACAGCTACGTGCGGAGAAATGTACAAAAAAAAATTTCGTCGAATATCGTTTCAATGGGTGATAATAAAATTGCGAGAGAATGATTATTATTCATTGCTGGGCCATTAAGTATAAAGTTTTACTAGTTTATCCGCAAGCGCGCACCGTAATTCAGCCTTCTCAAGCTAGTAAATAAGGTTCTAATATGAAATGGATGCCCGATTATAAATTTAGCCCTTGCTGGAAAAGTCAGCCGGTTTTATTATTTCATTTTCTGCCTGATAAGTATTTGAATAATACGGCTCGTCCGACAAGGGGACCGGTTTTAAGTCTCAGCTCATATGTACACGTCAGCAAGATAAGGACTGCCTCTGTCTCTCTTAAGGAGAGGCACGCACGCGCAGAGACACCCGCACAGGACTGAAAACTACGTAAAAATTGGAGACCTCCAGTTGTCTGGCTAATCGAGCTTCGCCCTTCACCCTTCGCCCTTCGGACGATCCCCTCATACCCACGAATCCTAGGAGGACTCGTCGCCTCCATTTATTTTTTTACCCATTTTCTTACCATTTCCGAGATTCGCTCGGTGCTTCGGGTGAGTTGGGCTTATTAGGATATTCACTAACACTAACGATATCCTCCATCGAAGCTAGATAGACTCGAATGCACGTGTTTAAGAGCACGCGTCCATTCTTATATTGAACTCTCCTAAATGGCATGGAGATTCAGAATCCATTGGATTGAATTCGTATCCCAATGCGTAACGTCTCTATGGCAATCGATAATGCCCATTTATCGTTCAATTGTCTAAAGCAAAAATTATTTACCATGTTCATTTGAAGGTATGCGTATCGATGAGCGTATAGAAAGAAGTGCCGATGTATTGGATATTGGTGAAAGGCAAAAAGTTTATTGGGCCCGTGTGCGGCTGAGTTTATGTAAAAAGTTTCACTCCAGTTACAAAAGCAAACAAGTTAAACAATCGGGATGGAAGAGAAATAGAAGGGAATAAAGAAAAGTCAACAATACTGGTGTGACATCGTTGATTCAATAAAGCATAATATCTGCTCCTAAATGCTTTGGCCTTGTAACTGCCTGGCGCTAGTATTTTCGTAATGTATACCGAGGGGAGCTGCTGAGACGAGATGAACTAGGGTGGTAGTAGTGTTGATGGTGCTGATGGTGCTGATGGTGCTGATGGTGGTGGTGGTGGTGGTGGTGGTGGTGATAGTCGTGGTACCCGCGCCTTTCATACCGACATAAATCACAATAGGAATTTGTATTACAGTTACAGAGAATGGTGGATAGGAGAAATAAGGAATGTAATAAAGAAAATGGTCGAATAGAAAAGGTCCGGGCGACAGAGCCACGGTCGAGGAACGGGAAGCTGCGGAAGATCCTTGGTCCGAATCTTTAAATCCCTGACTCTGGTAGACAAACTAAAGAAAAGAAATCCTTTTCACCTCCTCCACATCCCTCTTTACCCATCCTACCGTCCTCGCCCCAGCCCCCAATACTCTTCCCTTCTTTATTCTCATACACTTGCAACAATCTTTAATGGTCTTCTTGCTTCTACAAATGCTTCTGCTGATTTCGCATTCTTTGATGACGGAACATTATTCCCATAAATTCTCCTTACCAATCAGTTAAATATAAAAGTTTATGCCCTCAGCACTTATATCGTTATAAATTATATAAAAACAAGCCGGAGGTGTCCGAATTTCATGCATTCTTATTCAATATATTATCTGGTAAGTTATGAATATTACATGAATTACATTAGATTACATTATTAAGAAAATATTTCCTTACGTTTACAGTAATTTACAATTATCGATTGACGAAGGTATTAGATTTTAATAATTAATAAAGCATTCTCGTATAAAAATGTCCTTATAATGTATTTTAATGAATAGTCATTTTTATAACTAAAACTACAATATATACGTATGAATATTAATTTGCTTTGGCTGTACAATAAAATAATAAAAATTCAAATACTAGATATTGAAACTCCAAATATCTAAAATTCATCGAGGTTTTAAGAAATGAAAAGCTTTTTGATACATTAGTCCAATGTTTATATTACATATAAGTGGTATTACAGATACAAATGACAATGTACTTACAATCAAGAAATGAAAAGAATTATACAATGTTTTAATGAAATTCAAAAACATATGATAAATAGATAAAAGAAAAATACATTATCATAATAATATTGAATGCATTACAGATAGTCATCTGAAAAGCTGAAATTTCATTAATATAAATGACAAATAGTGATGAAAGAGAGGATACGTATACATACATACACACATACATACATACATACGTACATATATATATGAGTGTGTGTATAGACAGAGTAAGTTAGAGAGAGAGAGAGAGAGAGAGAGAGAGAGAGAGAGAGAGAGAGTGAGAAAGATTGAAATAGTAATTAAAATATTTAAATAATTTTTAGGTAATTCATCTGTTATTTTGAATAAAATATCCCCTTAATAGAGCTGAGCTAAGCTACAAAAACAATCTGCTGTGTTCGAAAACGAAAATACCAGTAAAGTCATATTTGAAGGGTGAGAAAAGGATGAAGGGCTGAAAATCGCTTTGCATGCGCGGAAGAGCGCAAATGAAACTCGCGCAACGCTTCTATGCCCAGGTCCTTCTCCCCGTCTATGTCTTACTCTTTCCTTCTTTCATTCTGTATTATTTTATCTCTTTCTCTCGAAAGGCAAAGTAAACTGAAAGGAGGTTAGGGGGCGGATCGCTCGGGTACTTCGGGTCGACAAGGGCGAGTTTTACTATGGAAATCATGCGATAGCAGCACAACGAAGAGAGAGTCGAAAAGAGAATGAGTGAGGAAGAGAGAGAGAGAGTGGGGGGGGCAGAGAGATAGAGTGGGAGGGAGTGACGAAGAGGAAGGTTTTGGTACGAGGAATGGGGAATTGTAATGAGCAGTCCGACAGTTACAAATGACAGAACGGAATTCGCGAACGATGGTGTGTAGTAAAGCTGCGCTGCAGCATCAGCACCAGCATCAGCATCAGCATCAGCATCAGCATCAGCATGAATATCAGTAATAGCAATAGCAACAGCGTCAGTATCAACCTCGAGAGAAAACTAGCCTTCGAAGTAGATGCTCCGGAGTAAAACCCTTTCCTTTTTCACATGACGTCCCATCTCATTTCCCTTTCCCTTTCTTCTTATTTCCAAGTACTTTTTTGATATTGTTCACACTGTTGCTGACTTTCTATCTTTTTCTTGCAGTCGCTTACAAGGCTTATCATTTTCCCAATTCTAGTAGACCTTAGCGATGAAATTTTACATTTTCTTTGAGTGAAAGTACGAAAGCGAAAATTCTCCATCGACATTGAAGTTTCGATTTTCTTATAATCCTCAAATTACAGTCTCTGCGGAATTTTCTTCATTTGAAACTTTTCTAATCATTCAATTTATCAAAATTTATCAATCAAACAAAGAGTGAGATTTAATGGAATTAAATATTCAGTGATGGTTCATTGAATTTCTGTTTTGAAATTAAAATTCCAATATAATTTTCCGTCTTCTCCACGACAAATCTAATATTTCACTTTATTCCTCTTTTACATGTATTGGAAATCGAATAAACTTTTTGCTACAACGGATCACAAGACCTTTACATTTTATTTATATTTTATAGCTGCATGTGATGTGCGAATTTTGTCAGAAGCAATAAATTGATAGTTTACACATGACTAATTATGAGTTTATTTGTGTAAACCATATAATGTCGATGAAATAATTATGAAATTGCAAAAGTTTCATTTAAATTCTTGGGATCGCGCGTTGATAGTGAAAAATGTGCATAAAAAAAAGAGAGGCGTTTAATCGCACGTAATAATTTTTCCTTTAAGCAGATTAAAGAATTTAAGTAGAATATTTTTTATCCTTATAATATGAAATACAAGCTTTAATTCAGCCTTAAAGCTTATGTACTTGTAACGTAACCGGGAGAGAGAGAGAGAGAGAGAGAGAGAGAGAGAGAGAGAGAAGAAAGGTTCGCGCGTGAGTTATGAAGAGTTAAAAAAAATTAAAACACACCACATTTAGCTTGAAATGGATTGAAAAGGAGAAAAAAAAATGCACCGTGATCTTTCTTGATTAAAGATATCTGATTTATAGTTCACGTACGAGTCGTGAGAGTCCTGCGAAAAAATGTATTCGTTATTGATTAGTCATACAAAAAGTCATAACAAAGGCGCGTTTATTAAAATCACCTAAACGTATATCAACGTAAAGGAGGATTATTTATAAAGCTTGTCTATAAATTCTAGCCAGAGAAATGGCGCGTGGGCTCCGTAAATCAACTCTGCGCGTCAATAAAGATATTGTCTATGCAAATATAAAATGAAGAATTATTTTCTTATGAAGTAGCGATACCGGAGAGGCTTGGCGGAGTGTTTTTCCCGGGAAGGATGGAAGCCTAATGAGCTCGTGAACACTCGGGCTGCCGATCGCCGACTGAAATACTCCGGTTTAAGCTCATTTATTCGCGTAACCGAGACCCAGGTGTATCTGACAGGAGTCCTGACGGACCACCGCGAGCTCGATCCTTTACCGCGGGACCAGGCATAACCAGATGCTCGACTCACGGAGGGGCGGGGAGACGCGAGACGCGCTCGGGACTCCCGAGGACGAAAGGCCGCGCGGCCTCTTCGAGGAATTTCGGATTGTCCCAGCAACCGGCGTCGCTGCTATAGGCTCGACGAATTCTCGCCTGAAATTTCTACCCCTCCTACCCATCCTTGCGATCCACAAACAAATTGTTCTCCGCTAAATTCTTGTCCTTTAATCTGAGAAATAAAATAATCCGACCGGGACGTATCCCCCACTGCTTTTCTTCATTTAACAAGACGTTTATTTATTTACGCTTACGACATCGCCCCTCCCCTCCCCTCCCCCTCCCTCACTCTCTCTCTGTCCACATTCGCATTTTCCTCGACTCAACATCTCTTAAAGCTTTCCTGACTACATCTTATCCCTCAATATCTTCTTTTCCTTATAAGAATACTTGATTTATTTATTCCGTTACCACTACAATATAATAAATAATACATACGCAACAGTAATTGTAATAACAATAATAAAAAAATTATTGTTAATAATAATGTATGAAATACCGGGGGTTATCGTAATAAGATAGAACGGATATTTACATGGAATCCATTACGGCATTATTGAGAGATATGATATTTGAAATTAATTTGTACATCTCGATTGACAGGTACAAATAACGATTTCTATGCTGCCACTTAAGACAATAATGTTAACAAACTACCGACACGAGGCTACAAACGTTATTCATTCCTAATCTCTAACTTAATTTCGCGAAATCATCTCCGTCATTCGGAGTACCGTCAGTCTCTAAAAAGTCGATCGAGAATGATAAATTTTCTTATTGTAGACTACCGCCACGTACAAAGAGCTCCTGAGCCTCTCCGCGTGCACTTCATGTCTCCTGCCGGCAGCCAATAAATACATATTTACCTTGCACGCCGGGAATCAGCTGAAAGCAATGACACTAATACCACTGCCCAGAACATTACACCGCCAACCTCTCACCCCACCCCTACCGCCAATCGCCATTGCGCTCACTCGCAAGCGAGATGGATGGGTGCGTAGGTTCCTCTACATCTGTACTTACGTGTACGCATTCACGTCCATACGTGTACGCGTGCGTACGGCGGCAACGGAAGGGGAGGGGTGGGGTCCAGCGCGCATCGTCCTTTTCGCTAAATGCGAACCTCATAGTTCGTGATATGTGCCGAGTCACGTTACAAATGACTCCTTCGACGGAGACCTCCTTCCATTCTCGTTACCCAAGTGACATAATCGTTTCGGCGTAATGTTCTTCTTGTATTCGGGCAACGATATCTGAACGCTAACGCTGCCTAGATCCATATCACATGTAATGATCTACCAGAGCTTGATTCTATTCTATTTGATCATCTTCCTCTCGATACTCTTTGTTTCCTCTCTCTCTCTCTCTCTCTCTCTCTCTCTCTCTCTCGTTACACCCCCTTCACCCATCCGTAAATCCACCGCAACTTCTCTTGACTTATAGTACAAGTGTATAGGTATTTTTTACAGAGGCCAATCAGTATCTTGATTGATTATGTGCGTAAAAGAAAAAAGAAGTTGAATCGAACGAATGTTTTTCACCATTTTTCAACAAACTGCGGACCTTCATATATCTATATATATATAGTGATTTATTCATGCTAATGTCCTAAGCATTGTTGTGTAATTATTAAAAATGCTCCCTGCCGTCTTGAGTAATTATGATTATCATTTCTGAAATAAGAGTCATTTCTGAACTTTGGGATACAGAAATTTAGTGCATTAAATATGATACTGGTTGCAAAGCTAAATTATTCGAAATATAATTAAAATATCTAGTAATTTTATTAATATTATAATGATTGTTGCATGATGATAAAACATGCATTGGTAATAAAGGCCTTATCAAGTGTGAGGCATTAACGTGATGGTAATTGAAGAAGGACGTATTAAAAAGTCTTGGCGTTTCTTGGCATTTCATCATATAATGGTCGAGCAGGCGATGAGAAAGACATCCGGCCGAGGTTTATTTAACGCCTCCGAACGTGATAAAATAAATAAAAAGTCGATTCTCTTCGGTCTGTAGGGACGAGATAACGGGCGCCGGGATAGGTGAGCAAAGCTCGCCGGTTCTGAAAACTTAAATTCTCGGGGAGGGTTAAGCGGGAAATCGGACGGATAGGCGGGGACGAGGGATTATAATCGTAGACTCGAGCGCGGATGTATGAATTAGAAGGCGAACGAATGACTAGGTTGAGCTCCGGGGAAAGGGCTTCGGGCAGGGCTCTTCGTACCTCTCAATTAGAAAATAGACGAAGGCGCAAAGGCGCCGTTAAATAATCTCGTTGGACTCGGTGCGCGGGACTACTAATCCACGCCCGAACGGAAATCCCCAGGTTGCGGAGCTCGCTCACGTCATAATTTATAGCCGTATAAGAATCCGGAAGGGTCTCGCGCTGTTTATCCGCCCTCCCGCTCAGGATTACGGCTCCGTCGCGGGGCAGACGGAGGGCGGATGGAGGGGCGGCGGCGCTCGTCCATTAATTTACGCACGGCCGTGGACTTGGCTGACTAGAGCCCGTGTAAACATCGAGGTTATCCCGAAAAATAAGCGCTACGTATGCGTCGGCTACCAAGGCGATAGAGATATCGCGCGAGCTCCGGATAAACGAGTAAAAATAAATGCTAGCAGAGGGCTTTTAAATCTCTCTTTCCCGTACTAATCCGGGAAAGGAGGACTTAAGCTCCGGAGTAATTGTTGTTGCCCACTGTCCGAAGGACACGGCGCCTCGATATAAAGAGTTAAGTGTTCCCGGGAAATTGTGAGTTGCGCTCGAGCGGGAGGGGAGGACTCGATCCGATTCCCAGGTGCTGCGCCCAGGCTAGTGGTCTCCTGCTAATATATACTTGACATCCGTCACGAGCGAATCTCTCACTCACTCACTCACTCACTCACTCTGTCTCACCCTCTCTCTCTCTCTCTCTCTCTCTCTCTCTTCCTACTCTCGCTTAGCCTGTCCCAACTACTTTCTATAAGGATGGACCCTAAACAGCTACGGCCGAAAGCTACAAATCATTATAAAATACTACATTATCGTCGACTCACGTACTTTAAGATGCGTCATCTACCTATTCAAATTAATGATCTAATAATAAGAACTAATTCTGTAAACATATACATATAAAGAGACCTTACGCATATGCCACCTTTACCAAAACAAACTATCAGTTTATATATATATATATTTAAATAATCTAAACAGGCGGGCAAAAACATTTTCTCGCATCCATTTAAAGAAATTCAATAAAGAAGAATTGATTGGGTTTTACAAAGTATAAATGAAATATTTGCGCTGTTTGGGAGGAAGAGGATGAGCTGAAAGGATTGAAGTTCCGCTTAGATAAAGAAGTAAAGATAATCGGTCTTTTAAAGGATAGAAGGGCCCAACGCGAAATAAATTAATATTCTCCGTAGGGAGTTTCAGCAATATTGAGAAATAGGTAAAAAGTGTAAAAGCTAGTAGGCGGCGAGTAGTAGGTATGGGAAAACCGCCGGGGAGAATCAATAATCGATCAGCCAAGGTAGCATTGCGCAATAAATCTCTGGCTGGGAGTCCGGAAAAAAGGATGAAGAGAAAGAGATAGGGAGAGGGACAGAGAGAGAGAGAGAGACGCTTGAAATTATTTAGTCGCGCGTACGGGCCCGAGTCGAGCTTCCCCTTAACTCCGACTGGTGTGCACTCAGCTTTAAGGCTCGAAAGGCTTAATGACGGCGCGTACCATCTGCGCCCAATCGTACTTGGGCCGCGAATATGGCGCGCGAGCGCCATCATTCCCCAGTTTCCAGTTTACGATTGCCCCCTCCCCGCCGCTCGCCGCTCATCCGCGATCCCTCTCTCACACCGAAGCACCCGTGCTCAGCCTCGCCTCCGAGACTCGCTACTCGCACTCTCTTCCGCCGCTTCCTCGAGCTCGACTCGTAGGAGATTCTCGCGGGCTGCGTGGCCTCCATTAATCACTTCGCTTGTACTTCCCCCACGAGAGCAAGTGATCTCTATACTTTCGGAGCGAGCCGACGGCTGCTGCGCCTCTCCTCTACACTCCTCTCCTCACCGCTCCTCTCCACTCCTCTCGATAAAGGATCTCAACTGCGCCTCTTTTCCCGATACAGTGGGTATCGATTTTTCTCTCTCTCTCTTTCTCACACACGCACACGCTGCCACCTCCTACCTCCCCCTCCCCTACCCCCGCCAATCGCCCCCCCCCATTCCGCTGCCGAACCGCCTCCTCTCGCTATCGATCTCACTCCGGCTCACTTCCCTCTTTATCTTTCCTTATCGCTTCAGATCCGTCCACTGAAACAATGAATAATCTTTACCGACTCTCTTCTGCCTCCATTCTTTACACGAATTATCTTTCAAATACAAAGTAAATCCGAATTCCCATCCTCATACCATAATGACATTCTCAATTAGTTTACTTCACAATCGTCAAGTTTAAAATATCTTTAAAATGTCCTTTTTTTACGTAACTTTTAACGCCGCATTGAACTGAACTGTTTTTAATTATGAAATTAATTTCACAACGATTAAATGTTTATTTAATTTAAACTATTCAACGCAACTCTCGTATAAATGTATATGTAACAACTCGTACTTATCTATGCTAAAGTTCAATATAGATATACGAACGACAAACGAGATTAATTTTAATATTCGGTTTGGCGTTTATTGTAAAATGTTGTAAAATGATGGATAGACAGGCTGGGTTGTTGAAAAATTAGTTGTCGGCACTCGTCAAGTAATACAACTCGATTGGATGCTATTAGAATAATTTCAATGAATTTCCATTAGATGCTTATTTATATTGATATCTCGTGTATAGCAGAAGCTTTCGATCCAAAGTGAAAATAAAGGCGAGTAAAAGAAGTAGTAAGTAAGAACTATGATCGAAAGTCATAAAAGCAGGTAAACGACGGGACATCAATAATTACTTTTACACGTAAAAGTTCGGCTAAGGATAAATTAAGGGCTTTTGAGGATCTGGTAGCGGGATAAAAGAGTAGTCGGGGATGAGGCTACGGGCATCTCGAGCTAGAGCTTTATCCTTCTCGGCACTTTTAGTGGTGTGTAAGAGAGAGAGAGAGAGAGACAGAGAGAGTTTGTGAGCGAGTGAGTGAGGAATGGGGGGGAGGGCAAGGCGCCTAAGTATTTTCGCTTTTGCCCGGTGTCTTAGGCGTCGGCGTGGCCGGCATAAATTGAAACAGATGCGAGTTGGCAAAAGTTTTTCGCTACTTCTATCCCGAGGGAGAGCGAAGCCGGGACGCCACTTCCTCTCCTCGGCTGCTCCGCCGTGTTCCTCTCGAAGACTTGGGGAGCCTTCGAACCGTATCTCTGCTAAATGCGAACAAAAGCAAAGACAAAACAGGTCGGTAAGGTGGAAGGAAGCTACGGAGAAGACCGGAATCTGCGAAACGGACGTGTTCCCTCTCTCTCTCTCTCTCTCTCTCTCTCTCTCCTTCTGTGGCAAGGAAATAAAGACGTTAGAATTGAGCGGATTCTGGGCTTTTCATTATCCTCAATGCTCCCGGAGAAAAAAAGCATAAATCGAGCTTTATGCTGGTTTCGTAGGCCGCTCAAGTCGTCGACGCTTTTCCAAATCAAAAAGAGCATCGCGACTCGACATAAGCATCATAAGCACTCTACTGAGTACAGGCGTTGTATTCCTATTCCGTTGTTCCCTGCCCCTCTCAGGGAAGTCTCGCTAAAAGTCTCAAATGAATGAATGATTAAGGTGGGCCCTTGCAGAGATCCGTCGCAGATCGGTCGACGTAGGTAGGAGGAGGTAGGGGGCGAGGAGGGATCTTGGGAAATCTCGGGAATGCTCGCCGTCATCGGGCGCCGTTGACGGAGAGCGTCAGGGAAAATTGAATATGTTCCTTTCGGGGCGAATGAAAGATTAAGGCTTGACGAGTGAGACGGTGCCGCGTGGGTGGAAGGGGTGAGTTTACGAGCCGGGCTCCCCTCAAGAAGGCATTCATTGATAGCCGTGTCGCCGAAAGAGGAGTCAGCCCTCCAATTCCACGCGAATGTTCCTCGACTCGTTTGCTTTATCCTCCTTTAATTGGGCTAATTCGCAGGAAGGACTTCCACGCTCCTCTTTATTTATAAACCATTCATATTTATGCTCCAGCGGAGTGGAAGATTTATATTGCAATTACCGGAAGCCTTAACGCAATTATCTTGCTGTTAAGAGCCCTCTTGTTAATTGAATATTCTTCATTTTCGTCAGCAATTATGATTAATTTATTTTATTACGTGAATGTGGAAGGCTGACATTTAAAAGGAAGCGCTTTAATTCACGGAGCAGTCGGTCAAAGGACCATCCCATCCATAATACTTCACACATAGACGACTCCACGAACCGCAACTTCGTTATAATAATACGAAATAGTAATGTTTTTTAAATCTCCCGCCCCCCCCCGACTTCCCACCACGTAATTCGGCTCCGCGCGATTTACTAGAACTTGTCAATACGAAAAACATAAAAGAAGAGGAATACGAACTCATAGTAGACCTTTAGCCATAGTAGGCATTTGGTGCTTCGAGGCTTCTTTCGACGCTCCGTCCGGTTTCGTGACCATTGCGCGGAAATTTCATCCGCAGGTTACGTCGCCGGTTAATTATCAGGTCGATGGCAAAGACGGAGAGAGAGAGAGAGAGGGAGGGAGAGAGATAGATAGAGAGATTGGGGGGGGGGTCGCAGTTGTGTAGGACCATTTACGGTGAGCCGGTGTACCGTGTAAGTGCGTGCAGGACTACAAATTTGTTTTCACTGAAATTCCACGATCCGGAAAAGGATTTATATCGAAAGGGGCCTTAGGTTAGTAGCCGCTCAAGGTCTAAACTTCCTTTCCTCTCGAACGAGCTCTGTCTTCTCCCGCCCACCCCATCCTCCACCTTGTGCGACATCCCTTCTCCATTTCGGCCGACATGTACTCGTGGAAATCACTCGCGCGCCCACTAGTTCTTATTTTTTTTTCCCCTATTACCTCGCCTTAGGGTATCTCCCTTCGGTGACCTTGGAACACGCGGTCCCTCCCCTCCTTTTCCCTCCGTGTTCGCTGGCTGCGCTGTTTGTTTTGCCCTCGTCGTGCCAATAACAATTAGTAAAAGATCTCGGCGGATCGGATCGATCGTGCACCGGCGATATATCAGGATCTAGCGAGCAGTGGCTGCGGATAAAATTAACCTGGCAAGAACGTGCTGCCAGATCGGAATAAAGATCGACCTGTACGTGCTGCCTCCTTCCCCCTACCCTCCTCTCCTACCACTAAAGTATCCTGCCTTACAAGGGTCTCCATAACTGACAGGCCGCCACACCATACGAGGCGAAAGAAGCTTATTATTTGTTAATTATTTGGCAGGGCTCGAGGAGCGCGATTCGACCTGGGAAAGAATAATTGCTTGTTGAATTAATCTTTTGTAATTTCCTCTTCGTTAAATTCGACTCCATTTAATTTAAGCCACAATTTTCTATTACATAATGCATATTCTTGAAAGTGGCTCACTTGCCGGATGTAACTCTTTGGCTAATATTATGTAAGGAAGCATTTTATGCAAAAACGAACAAAAGACTCGGTTGCGTTATTATACTTCGAGACGGCTTCTCCTTTACCCCTTACCCTCCTTTCCTCAATAATACAGATAAATTAATTTCGGTCAATTTTACAATTCATTATAAATTACCGGCACATTATTCATTTTATAATATCCATTTCCCATATAAATCTTTATATTCATATAAGTTTTTAGTTTAGCAAAGGATTGTTCTAGTAGATTAAAAAATATTATTTAATAAAGAAAAGCATTTAATATATTTAAATAATTATATATACTGTGGTATTTTCCGACGGATAACTTGTAAATGTAAATGTAATTAGAAGAAGAAGAAGAAGAAGAAGAAGAAGAAGAAGAAGAAGAAGAATAAGAAGAAGAAGAAAGTAATGAATCGGGATCTGTGATTTAATGAAAGAATTCAAGAACTTTGACATGGAGTCGTAGGCTCCCTTGTCCCAGTCCCTAATCCATATTAAATCGAGTTGAAATATTAAATGTAAATTCCATTGGGTATTAGAATTCATGTAATAGATAATTCATGGGTATATTTACAGTCTAAAGTGAAAAAGCTGTTTTTATTTGATTTCTTGCGACTGATTGGAATCTTCGTGTAAAATAAATATAAATGAGCAATGGGCGTCGGGATTCGGGTGTATGCTTTGGGGACAGCGACTCATAGAAATATGAAAAATAGGAAAAAGACTGACGTAAGGTCCACCGCTAATTAACACAAGAGTATTGGATAAATTGTGGGTTCGAGGGCGGGGACGGGGAGGAGAGAGGGAGGCGGGTAATCGAGCTCCTCGCCGGAGGTGCTCATCGCTTGGAGTAGTCGGACTCGTTCGCGGCGCACAATTCAGCTTCCGATGAAGAGATTCGCGCACGCGGTGGGGTCGGGGAGGAGATACCGAGCGGGGGGATCGAGACGCGGCGCGAAATTCCTAAAGGGCCGCGGGACGGCGCGAGGGGGAGGCTCTGGAGGTGGCGGGTGGGGTCGCGCCCGCCGCGGCACTGTAACGCGATACAACCGTAATTCACGTTGGTTTTACGCTTTATGCGACGCGCTGAACATGCACGCGCCGTGCAGCAGTCCGCGAATTTACGGGGGATCCAGCGGCGACGGGACAAAACATTCGTGACCGGGGCTTGATGGACGCCTCGACGCCGTCGGATTAAACGACTCGGCGGTCAGAGAACGAAGGTGGTATGGGGGTTGCGACGGGACAGGACGCGCATGAAAAAAAAAATGAAAAAAAAAAAATGAAAAAAAAAAGAAAAAGAAAAATAAAAAGAATCGAGCGGGGGGGAGGCAGGACGGGCGTGTGTGGGACGTATAGACACGCTTCGACGCGGTTGTGGCAAGCAGGTGAAGAGGAAGGGAAGGAGGAAGAGCTACACAGTCCGCAGGAGAACACGAATATATTCCCTCTTATCGCGGCTTCTCCCTAAGCATCAATCTCCTACTATCTGCACGTGCTTATATGGTTAAACGTGCATTTACACTAGGTAAAGTAGGTCTTTAGCGAATGAAGGATTTTCCTTTGTCGCTCGGACGAGGAAGGATACGGGCTGCACGATCCTCCTCCGCCGAGTGAGCGATGAATTTCTCAAATCGGACTCGCCGATTCGCTCTGAATAACGTCCGATATGTGTCCGCTTATTGCACGGTCTCTAAGAAAGAGAGAAAAAAGTTATAAACTCCTTTATCCTTTGTTTTATGACTCCTATGCGTAAAGGATAGGTGGCGGAGTGGATGAGTCATAAAGCGTTTTATTGACTTAAAAATCCGAGCTAAAGGAAACTCTATCCAATATTAACATAATTTCATACATGTCATGCATATTCAGATGATCAGCGTCTTCGATCTTATGAATTTTAAAATGAGAACATTATGAATATCTTTATGATAACACGCCAACGATCTTAACTTAATGTTATTTTATTAGAACAGCTGTAGACGAATAAGTAATTGCAGTACGTAAAGTATTTAAATTCTTCCTGCGTGGCTCCGACGCTTACTCAAACTCTACTTTTTAATATTGACGTCGCATTATCCAATAAGCCGAGAGAGAGAGAGAGAGAGAGAGAGAGAGAGAGTCAATATCGAAGCATTTTAATTTTAATTTTGAATATTTAATCCTCCTCCTGCTCCTCCTTCTACCTCTCGCTACCAAATAATTTTATGGGAAAAAATTACCTTTACTATTATTTATTCGTAAAGAAATCTACTCGTTGATGATCGTTGTTTTAAATTTGTCAAAACATTATTGAATCTCGAGAATCGATGAAACAGAAATAGAAATTCATGATAAAATAATAATAATAATAATAATAATAATAATAAATAAGCAATTGGGATGAAAAACGTGAAAGAGGCCGTTTGGAATTTCATTTAGCTGAGGACATGAGGAATGTATTCGCTCTTACGGTTAGTGGTACTCATTGAGTGGCGTATGAATCGATAGATTCTGTGTATCAGCTACAGCACTTTGAAAATCCTCCCCGATTGACATTTACGAACATTCAATGCCTTTTGGTATCATCGGCCTTTATAAGTTTTCTTTTTCTCGGAGGACGTTTTTGTAGAAAAGTCGAACTGTAATGCAAAAAAGGTGTGCTTTGACCAAACGAGTGCTGAAATTCCGAGAGATGGGTTGGAGGTGGGGGTGGGACGACGAGAGCTAAGAGAGGTGAGGAAAGGGAGCCATGAGAGGGAAGTTTCGGCAATAGATTTTCTTCTTCCTTTAACTTTATTCGATCGTTTATTTTTCAGAGAAAGGGGGAGTCGAGGGAGTGGCGCAATGCACGATAAATGCAAACAATAACCTGAGTAAACGTCAAACGGGTGCCAGCGGAAGAGGGAAAAGAGATTTTGCCCGAGTCCGGCTCTGAAGTGAGAATCGTGAAAATCGTGAAAATCGTAAAAATCGTTAAAACCGTAAAAACCGTGAAAACCGTCGAGGGCTTTCTGCCCTCCGTGGCAGTATTTTTGTATTTACAAAGGGACGTGCAGAGAAAAGTCAACGAACACGTAGACTATGTGGAGGATCTATTGGAATCCATCATTAATGGTTCGGGCATAGAAGGTATAGACTGTATCAGATTCGGTCAGAAGAGGTCAGCCATGTCGCCATCTTGCCATCTTTATGGAATTTCGGTACGAAGGAACAGGTAGTTGGAGAAAAAAAAATTGCTATCCTGGGTAGGAATCTACCGAGGTCGTTGCTTGGATTCGTCGGTGCATCGAGCTTCCGCGGGGGCGGGTGGAGCGGAGCTTTGGCCGAGGCGCGAAAGGTGGCCGCGGATGGAAGCTCGGTGCGAGTAAGGGGGCGGGGGGGAGAGAGAGAAGCGTCTGTCTGTTGGCTGCCAGCGAGCCAGTCAATCATTACATGCCGCGCAGGCGCCCGGAGCGCCCTCCCACTCCAGCTTTCCACCCCTTTCTATTTTTCTTGCTCTTCTCCCTCCAGGCGGACGCGCTCGGCGTCGCCAGCCGAGTCAACCTCCGACACTCGCGTTTCCTCCCTCGGAGCCGCCAGTCCTCCACCCTTTCGGCTCGCACGCCACGATGCTTCGACCAACGGAGTCTCCGCCACCACCGCCCATTCTGCATATTTAAGCAGCTCTCTCGCCGCTCCTTCCCGCCCTCCTCCCGTCCGCTGCTTCCGCGACTAAGGAAGTTCCTGGCTCTGGCCTCGGCCGACTCCACGTCCCTCCCCTGACCCGGCCGCTCAGATCGCGCGGCCCTTTTTCTCTAGCGACATCTCGCGATTGTAGCAGCAAACACGCCTCGTCATCGTCCCGGTATGTTTTACAAAGTTCTGCGAGTCAAGTGCTCTTGCGATCTCTTTTAAAATGGTGTTCCTGACTCTTGACTAAGGCTCCTCTACCTAAGGCTTCCCTCTCCGTATCTCACCCCCCACCCCCCACCCCCATCTCTTCTTTAACTTCTTCTTCTTCTTCTTCTTCTTCTTCTTCTTCTTCTTCTTCTTCTTATCGCTCTCAATTTAATTGGACCATTCCTTTTATTATACTTATACACAAATTAGGCTGTTTAATATCAAACTGCAACTAATTCGCGGAATGCCGTTGCTGTTTCAAATAATAGAATTCAATTGCTTGGCCAGACTTCCTACTTCAACGCATAATTCACCTCATTATCTCTAACAAGAGCATAAAAATTATTCATTATTCTGTCCAGTTCGGAGTTGAAAACAACTATGATTACTCTCCACTTGACATTATCGAGGCAAAAAAAAAAAAAAGAAAAAGCTTTCTTCTACGTTCTTTCCGTATATAAACTATTCCAATTACAATTCTTGTAAATACCGACATTCCTATAGTAACAACTTAGTTGTTAAAATACCATCCTTGTCAATTTGATATTTTTCAGAATTCGGATTTCCCTCATTTGTCTCCCATTTTATTATTTTTATTAAAAAAAATGTACGTACCTTCTTGCCTCGCATCGCTGATTCAAACATGAATACAATACAATGGAATGACTTCCAAGTTTAAACGATGTAATGAAAAGTATATTTGATTATACTTTACTCGTATAATAATAGGAGGAGAATCAAATGTGCCTCTCTCATATAATGGTAAATCAAGCATCTTGACAGTGATCTGCGATTTGATCGCAGTTAATGATATCTACTTAGATGTCATTGTACAATCTCAATTAAAAAGGCAAAGTCATGCCACTAAATTAAATAAGCCATAATCTCATTAGAATAATTTTATCGATTCAATTTTCAGTGATTATTATCATTCATCTGACCTTTCAGTCATTAAAAAATACGATAATAATACAGTTAAACTGTAATTCTCATACGAAAGAATACTTTTATTCGTAAGAGCTTAATTCATGCACATAATAGAATGCCGCAAATAATTATATTCATTATTATCAAATAATTTGTTTCGTTGTATGTAGAAAGGAATGTGGCGGCACTGTAGTTCGGCAGATCAATGTCTTTATATATAAAATGCCAATTTGATAAATTTAGGGATACGGAGTAAGGACATGGGACGTAAATATAAATGATTAATATTAGCGAATCGCAAGTTCATTGACGGAGGAGATGAGATAAAATTATGAAAATATAATCAATAACTGTGGTCCACAAGATCGGCTTAAATTTATTGGAAACCATGCGCGTACTAGTCGCTCGTGATTCGCAAGCTCTAGCCACTTTTTTATGCGTAAAAGGATAACAAGCTCGTGTCAACAGGCTAACAATATAGACGCCGAATAGGAGAAAAACATTTGGATGCCATGAGTAGATGAAAAAAAAAGGCCGATCATCGTCAGCCGGACGTACGATCCGTTGAGCCTTCAAGAAGTAATGTACATATGAGCTATGCGCAGACAGCTAACCCAATATCCGCGCGTGCGCACTTGGCTCCCGCTGGAGAGAGAGAGAGAGAGAGAGAGAGAGAGAGAGAGCGATATTTTAGGTGGTGGGGGTGCGGGACAGGAGCGTCGAGACTTGGCTGCGCGACGGCGACTACTCCTGACTTAACGGCGTGGGGGTGAGGGGTGGGACGAGGAGGGTAGGTGAGCGTGAGCGTTCGCACATGGGCGGAAGAGAGAAGGGTGGATTTGCCTTCTCTTTCGACTCGACTGCCTCGAATCGTGGGATCGAGCAACCGAGAGAGAGAGAGAGAGAGAGAGAGAGAGAGCGATAGGGTGAGCACGACGCACGCTGGAGGTGTTACCATGGTTACGGCACTGGCGCCTTGACATTGACAAATGGCCGGGCAGAGGGGTGAGCCCGAACGAACACAGCGCCGCTTTTACATATGCAGGGACACCCATTTGTCCGTGGCTCGCTGGCGGAAAGAGGGTAACCGAGAGAGAGAGAGAGAGAGAGAGAGAGAGAGAGAGAAAGAGATTCGTCGAGTAGAATGGAGACGAGCGCGCAGAGGATTCGAAAATTTTCGATAGAGAAAGAAAAAAAAACGAGTAAAAATGGATAAGTTAAATACGGCGCGGGGCTGAAAGGGATTTCGGCGAGAGGAACGGGGTTCGCACCCGAGAGGAAGATAGTGGAGAAGCAACTGGATGTTAAGAGAATGGCTGGGTAATGGAGAAAAGGAGATGATGGGACGAGTCGGAGTCAGAGTCAGATGATAAAAATGGACTTTTAGTGGACTTTTTATGAGCAATGCTATTTATTGAAAGTGTATGAAATTCCTATTTCAAGGATACCATTAGAAAACAAACAAAGAGTAAGAGAGTCCCCGAGACTGAGGAAGAGAACGAATCGATTGTTTAATTCATGCCGCTTCTCACACATAAACCTTGGATTTATGCATTTTTAGTCGACCTCGAAGCCCCTGCTATCGTACACCGTTAAACAAATTTTTAAATTATGCTTCCAATTTCGTCGATCAATTAATCGATCATAAAATCCTCAAGATTTCTTTATCACTCCCTTAATTATATTAATTGTCTTTTCTTATTTCTTTAAAAAAAAAAAACAAAAAAAAAAGATATATATATATATATGCGAAGATTTATTTTTGCTAAGGTGCCAGTAAGCCAATTAACATTAAATGTGCTGTTTTTTTAAAAACATCTAAACTTTCCTGTATCACGTGACTTGTTTTTATTATAAAATCTTTAATAATTCATGACAAGTTCCATATTCCGTGGAAATAATTCATCGGGATCTTGTTGCCGATGCCATTTGGCATATTGAATGTAACATTCGCTCGAAGGGATAAATTTCAGTTACGTAATAATGGGGGACTTCGGTAACCTGGCAAATTATTAAAAAAACTGATTTTACGCCTGAGGTCGTTATAAATGAAGAAATGTCGAGGCGAAAGCGTATGATTATTATAATTTTTACTGCGATATGCCATTTATAGTATCATTTATGAATTTATGAATCACTTTGTTACGTTTGACGGCACGAGCTTGTCATTTCAGGTGGAAAAGCCGGATGAGGTTCTTTTTTTTTTCTGCATGACCAGGATTTTGCAAAACCCGTGACTCCGAAATTGCTTTAAAGCTTCGTAAAATCAGAGAGACATAGAGAAGAGGAACGAATAAGCGGGGAAGATATATTTTCCATTAAGTTTTTTGGCTTATCGAATTAGATCATCATAGAATTAAAAGGGGAAAAAAATGCTTAATCTTCGCGGTCTGGTGAGAGGAGGCCAGGGGGGGGGGCGAGGAGTATTGCAGGGTGAGGTGAGGGGGGGGAGCGTGGCGAAACGAAAGTTCCCGGAGAAACCGCCGCGGGACGCAGCAGCGTCCTTTAGGACACAGGATCGAAGGTGCAGGGACGAGGAGTGATCCTGGTTCCAGAGGATGTTCCCGGGGATCGTGGAGTCGGCGCGGCTTAGAGGCGCACCAGCGAGCCGCTAAGCAATCCTCCCGAGATACTCTCGACTCCTGTTCGACTTTTGCTCCGGGCCGCATTCAGATGAAATCAGGTCGGCTCCGAATAATTCAAGGGAAGAAGCCTCTCGGCGTCTTCGATCACCTCGAGGTTAAATATTTAAACTCGAATATTTAAAAATCGAATATTTAAAGTGGTAGGCGCCTCGGGTAGGAGGAGGAGGAGGAGGAGGAGGAGGAGGAGCACAGAGAGGCAGCTCTGACGTTGACGTACTCGAGGATTGGATTTGGTAGGAATTTAATTGACGGCCGGTAATGGTTATGAGGAAAGCGTAAGAGAGTTTGAGCGGTCGAGAGCGGTTGAATAATTGTAGGAGATGATAAAATCAAGGTTATCGAGCGAGAAGGGACAGTAGGCATTATATCAGAGTCGAGGACTTAATAACGGAAAGCAGAGCGAATCGAAAGTAATGAGCTGCGCTGGGGAGCGAGAACGGAGGGAGGTCGGGGCTCCTCCTTAGCTCGACTAGGTCTAAGAAGAGTCGTCGATCGATTTACGAAGGGATAGGTTATTGGGGGTTAGGGGATCGGACGGGAGGACCGTCGGACAGAGGCTAGAGTAGGAGGAGGTTCGCGCGAGGTCCGCGATAAGTGAATAAACGTAGGTGGCCGGTGGCTCACGGCTGCGAGCTAATGGGGCGTTGGGGTCAGCGGGGTCGGAGGGGGCGGAAGGGGCAGAGGGTACAAGGGCCGGGGCGAGCGGGTCCGCGCCGAGGTCGGTGAGGGGTAGTTCTCGCGTAGGCGGTAATCGGGTCCCACGGGAGAAAGCGATAGCACCCTTAGCGGCGGCGTATTTCGCAACGCCCTCGCACGCGCCGCGGAGCGTCGCCCTCGGTGCTGCGGACGCACACGCGCAAACGGAGGGACGGACAGGAGGAGCCACTCCCTTGAGTCGCAACGGCAGCAGCGGCAGCAGCGGCGGCATCGGCGGCAAGCAGCAGCAGCAGCAGCAGCAGCAACAGCAGCAGCGCCTCTAATATCTCATTACCCGGCCACCACTCGGCCCTTCTGCCATTACGAGATTGTTTGCTCCGAGGCATCCTGCCGCCGGCGATGCTTTATGACTCGCGTCACCGACCCCGACGACGAAAAACACAGATTGCTCCGCTTACTTTTCCTTTGACTCCTTTCACGGACGAGCCCCGATTAAAATCGACCAAGTAACTTATTATTATTTTTTGTTATTGTTATTTATTATTTATTATTTTTTATTATTTTTTATTATTTTTTGTTATTGTTATTTATTATTTATTATTTTTTATTATTTTTTATTATTTTTTATTATTTATTATTATTATTATTATTACTATTACTATTATTATTATTATCGCCACGACTCTGGGCCAATTAGACACCTCGCGTTCTTTAATACCGAATCTTTCTCTCGTTCGGTGCAATTACAATGAAATTCGTAATTAAAAAAAAATTCATTTTCCTCGTTTTATCGAAGGGAAGATAAAAAAAAATGAATAGAGGACAGAGAAGTAGTATGGACTTGTTTTTCTCCGGTACAATATAGGCGTAGCGGGAATGTAATTGAAAGTACGTAATAGGATATATTTTCATAGAAGAACCATCCACGGTAATTGGCTCCCTTCGATTCAATCATATTTCATAAAGATCCAGAGGAGCAAACCGTATTGGCAGATGATATTGACAACGGAAACTGTAAGGCGGCGACAGCATCCTTTTTCTACAGTAATTCCTATGCACCGAACGCCAACCGCCATTAATTACTCCCTAAAAAACCGTCGTAACTAGGCTTTTAACTGAACCCCCTTCCTTCCCTGCTCTCGATCATTATCTCTCGATCGTACAAACAAATATTTCAATAATATTGATCGTTAATAGCCCTCTCAAGGAGTCTACGTTAACACGAATACGAATGGCTTATTCTGTTGCCTCACTAACTTACAAGATAATTTTAATATTAATAACAATAATAGTAATAGACTTACCTTTCGGTGGGAAAAAAATATAGGAAAAATAAAGAGTAGGATTGCAGTTGTAAATAAAACGGACAAGCGATTTGATTGATCGATCCGTGGACTGACTTACAATAATAAAATATAATGCAATAACCTCTAATGCTCAAAGTATTGAATATATTGTTGAAAGGTAATGAAGTTGACTGGAACTCTAAAGTTGTTGTAATATAATGGAACGTAAGGTGTAACGCTTGAGAGGGAATCGTTGAATTGGAAGGGCCGTCAGTAATAAATCAATAATGATACTGAATATAGGAAGGAGCGGGAAACCGGGATAAGAGGAAATAATTAAATAAGTCTAAAACAGCATATGTACACAAGATGTAGCATTTAATGCTCACGTTTCAAAAAACACTATACAATGGACACTCTTCTAACACAGACCATCATGACACCGTCAACCTTTACTTGTTTCTCTTAAATCATGTAATTGCATGCTTATGTGTATGTGTGCGATCCAGTAGACGCTGAGAAAACGAGTGAGACTTATTATTCAGTCGGTTTCAATCGACTCGCGCTCGATCGGATGAGAAGCCCCTGATTAAGTTTCCACACCTCGTGCGACTATCAAACGGTTATTATGATTTAACTGCTGAAACGCCGCGTCGCGTCGCGTCGCGTCGCTTCGCGCCACACGCATATATATATTTATATACATTGCGTATGCCCGTATATATACATATGAATGCAGCGTACGGTTTGTCATTATCATTATTATTATTATTATTATTATTATTATTATTATTATTATTATTATACTTCACGTAGAAAGTATGTTTTCGATGTAACCCTTTATTTTTAAAATTCATCTAATACTTTAATATTGACAATGCGTCGGGTTTTCACTGCCGGCCGCGCGAAATTGAAAAATAAAATAAACAAACAAACAATGATCGCGCACGGAATTTCCTTGCCCCTGGATCCCATTAGTCACACGTCTATTGCTCTGCATCTCTGCAACGGCGTCTATGCTGTTATCGATGTGTCGTCCGCTCGTAAAGCAAAGAGAAGTCGCCACGAGCCGCATGCATTAGCCGCGCGCGATATGCGCCTACAAGATGCTCGACTTCCATTTATCTTCGCTGCTATCGATCGCCCTTTCAATTTATACATAAAAATCGTATACGAGGCTTCTTCAAGAGAATGCGGCCAATACCCGCCAATTTCGAATACTTGCGTATCACGCGTGTACACAAATATACATACATACCTACATGCATACCTACATACGCACATACACGCATACACGCATACATACATACATACATACATACATACATACATGCATGCATACGTAGATATATATATATACATGTATGGTTCGCGAGCCAATTGATTACGGAAATGCATTCGATTCGCGAGCGTAATGTGCCCCTCCCCCCGACGGTTAAACTTACTGTTCCGTCGAGCGGATCATAAACTTTGTCCTTACGATCCCCCAACATATTCGGATGCGTTGAAAAGTAGTCAAGGTTTTGAGCGATGCACAAAAAATAAAAATAATAACCAGTGAAAAAGTCAGATTTCATACCGTTATAATGAATGTTATCTTATTTATACATCTTTTATCATTATCGTTTACAATAGTTATCGCAACAATGTTTTCGTTACCCCGACCTTTAGCTCGGCTTCAATCGTCGACCGAGTAAAAATCGGTTATCGGTAATAATAATTATACACAATATAATAATTATACAGTGTGTTTTCCTTTTTACGAATTTTTTCTTTCACAATTTCTTTCGTTCATATGCTCATTAAAACCACACGCACTCAAGCTTTTTTATGTCTTGTATCATTTTGTTCAATCTTTCTCTCTTTTTCTCGTATACTCAAACGCTCATCCAGCAATTCACGCACATCTGTATTACTTTTATTTTTCTTTCTTTTTTTGTTATTCCGCTCTCTCTCTCTCTCTCTCTCTCTCTCTCTCTCTCTCTTTCGCTCGAGTAGTCGCTGATGCCGCCGCTGCTGCTGCTGATAAAAACTCCATGTACGCGTTTTTTTTTTTTTTTTCATCTCTTTTATACCTCCTAACGTGTATATTACTTAGATAGCTTAACTGTTACTTCGTATACATTTTTAAGGCGATGATTCAATCGAATGAACTCATTATAAAACGAACAGCCAAACTGTTGTCGGATCGCATCGTATCTCTTTTGTTTTTATGTTAGCTTTTCCAAATTTCACATCGTATATAGTTTACATTGGAACATTACTATTGGTAAATCGTATACGCGCTTTAAAATTAGAAATCCGGCCGAGTCGCCACTGAAAGCGGCGAAATAATGCGAATTCATGATTGAGCGTCGAGCCGGAGCCCGACGCTATTTTATGATAATTGTATTTGTATTTCTATATTGAACCCTGTAACAAAAGGCAGCGACAGTGGGCTTTCAACGATCGGTTCGCCGGATTCCTATAGATTTCTTTGGCTCGCTCGACCTTCTCGTTCGACGCCCTCGACCAAGGCTTACACCAACAATCCGATTATCCGCCATTTACTAATCTCTCTTTCCATTTATACTTTATACTGTCCCGCGCCTCCTCGACCTCACCATTATTCCCTATAATCGGATCAACAATTAAAAGAACGTTATGTGAACAACAATTTCGTGGAAGGAGTTGCGCTGAAAAAGTGGTAGGTATGATCGGTAAGGTCTGAGCGATCCAACGATCGATCGAGTCAAGCAGATTAGTCACTGAAGCTGATTTCGCCTGATACTTATACATTGATTAAACGAAAGTATAATAAAAAGCCGAAACTCGTGGCGTTTTGGGGCTCTCCTCACGTCACGCTGATTTACGATGCGGGCATTCAATAACATTAAAGAGAATCTACGCGGTTACAACGAGCACAACACGACGATAACGGCGACGTCGACAATTATAATAATAACAATAATAATAATAATAATTGTAATAATAATTGTAGTAGTCGTAGTAGTGGTAGTAGTAGTAGTGGTAGTGGTAGTAGTAGTAGTAGTAGTAGTAGTAGTAGTAGTAGTAGTAGTAGTAGTAGTAGTAGTAGTAGTAGTAGTAGTAGTAGTAGTAGTAGTAGTAGTAGTAGTGATAGTAGTAGTGGTAGTAAGTCTAGTAGTAAGAGTAGGAGTAGCAATAGTAGTAGATGTGGTCGTAGTAGTAGTAGTAATTGTAATAATAATAATAATATTAATAATAATAATAATAATAATAATAATCATAATAATATTATTAATAATAATAATAATCATAATAATAATAATAATAATAGTAATAGTGATATTACTAACAATAAGAATAATTAAAATAATATCTGAAATCGGAATAAAAGTAATAGTAGTAGTTGTTGTAGTGGTAGAAGTGGTAGTAGTAGCAGTGGTAGCAGTGGTAGTAGTAGCAGTGGTGGTAGTAGTAGTAGTAATGTTAATAATAACAATAACAATAAGAATAACGTCGCCGACAACAACGACGATGATATAAATAAAGGCAAAAGAAAAAATATAAAAGAAGTAGAAGTAGAAGAAGAAGAAGAAGAAGAAGAAGAAGAAGAAGAAGAAGAAGAAGAAGAAGTAGAAGTAGAAGAAGAAGAATAGAGAGGTAAAAGAGTATCCGCATCGTAGTGGAAATCGGAGCGAGGATAATTAGTTAAAAGAAAAT